>CM066033.1:435667903-436867903 GCA_033557465.1 Ichthyophis bannanicus
TGCCCTACCACACTGCAATTTCATGCCACCTGCCTGACCACCCTACAAACGACCCCACCCCAAGACTACACCTTGGCAACAACCATATTACACCACTAATTCAGCTCCCACACCTACATAATGCTCCCAATTGCCCCCAACTCCAAAAAATACCATGCAAACTACCCATCAACCCAAACACTTGCCCCTACCTCTAACAACAACAAACATCTAGCTCACAACTGTACTACCCCTAAAAAATACCCCCACACTCGCCCACCACCCCGCCAGAACACCCCAATTCCCAAAACTACCGCAGTAAATGCCCTCCTGAATCGGTCTCGCCAACATGACATGAAAACTGTCCCCTTCCCAAAAACTACATGGCCCACCGCCCAATCAGCTACCTCCTTACAACTGTCCTACCAACCTCATTACCCATACCCATAAAAAACTCTGCAAGCAAATTGCCGTGTGGTACACCCCAAAAATGCCACACCCCTGAGAAATCACCCTATACAATTGCCTCAACCCCCAAAAACAATACCCTTGCAACTCTTCCACCAACTTGCTAACTGCCCCTGACCATCTGCTTCACCACCCTGCCAACTGACAGAGCCCCTCCAGAAGAGTTATGGAATGACATACAAGAAGGTTGTGATTGAAGAAAGCGAGACCAAGAAGTCTCGTGACAAAAGGTGAAAAAAGCAAAAAAACGAGCGACCCCAAAAAAGGCCAAAATGGATGACGGAAGAAGAAACTCTGAAAATTGACAGAAAGGCCAGCAGAGAGAGAAGCTAAAGCCAGAGGGATTATATGATATATTAAAGTTGACGGAAGATTAGCAACAACAGTGAGAGTTTTTTTTTTGGAACAGATTGAAGGGGAGAAAGATGACTCAGAGGCGAAATCAGCAAGAAGGAAGTTGCAATAGTTGAGGTGAGAAGCAGACGTGAGCTAAAGAGTTGCATAAATGTTTTAGTAATGTGTTCTTCAGAAAGCGAAGCGGCAAATTTTGTCAATGTTGTAGAAAAAAAGACAGGTTTTTGCTATCTGTTGCAGATATGTGTGTTAGAAGAATAGGGAAGGAGTCATAAGCCTAACTCCAAGCGTTAAGGGCGTTAGCGAAACAGGAAGCAAGAAGTTGGGGATCAAACCAGCAAATAGATAAGAGAGAGGAAGGGGGAAGAGAGATTGGGGGGAAAATAAGATGTTTGCGTTTTAGGCCCAAGTTCAATTTCAAACGGTCGGTTGAAGACATTCCAGGCCCAGCGATGTCAAGAGTAAGAAAGGCAGATATCTACAGGTTTGGCGCGCAAGAGAGAATTATCAGGTGTAGATAGATTTGAAGAACGTCAATCAGCCAGATAAAAATGATATTGAAAACCTTGCGGAGGATGATGATGAGCACCAAGGGACTGGGTTATAGAAAAGAAACAAGGAGATGGCCTAGAACAGACCCTTGGGATCCACCACAACTGAGAAAAGGGAATAGCCAGTAGCCGGATGAACTAGAAAGAACCACCGGAACACTTGAGAGTGAGCGATGAGGAGAGATAAGAGAGAGGACCAGCGACCATACAGAGCCCATAAAACCAAGTAAGGGAGCAATGCTATCAAGGAGGAAGGGGTGGTGATCACACAGTGTCCAAAAAAAAACAGCAGAAAAGTCAAGAAGAACGGAGAATTGAGTAAAGGCCCTATTTGGATTTAGCCAGGAACAAGAAGCTGGAGACTTTAGCAAGGGCTTTTTCAGTAGAGTGTAAGGGACAAAAACCAGATTGAAATGGATGAGGAGGGCTTGAGAGGAGAGAAAATCAAGGCAACGGCGGAGAACTGCATGTTCAAGAATTCTGGAAATTAAGGGAAGAAGGGCAATGGGTCAATAATTAGAAGGACAAGTAGGATCAAGTGAATGTTTCTTGAGGAGAGATGTGACTGGAGCATGCTTGAAGGCTGCATAGCACACACACACACACACAGGCAAAACACATAAGCAAACACAGAAACACATATGGCATAGAAATAATTCCATAGCTATGGTATACTGCATTTCCCACTGATATATATATTTCATTTCCCTTGTTGTTATTTCGACTGTGATAGCTACTGACTGAAGTGCAATGCTTTGTTATTGGTTGCCATGTGTAATGCAAGCTACTATCTGTTGCCGTGGGGAGGGTTAGATGAAGTCATTGGAAAGCTGGGAACATACCTAGGGTCCACAGTTTTGGGTGGATGCTGTCAGATGTGTTCAGCAATCGGGAGTTAGTATTGACAACTGGTCTGGGTTTTTCATGATTCTACTGAATTTTATATTGTCGGAAAGCTAGAAAGAAGGCTAAATCTCAAAAATTTTCAGAATTGTAAAACCTGTCTACAGTTCTCTGCAGACAAGCAGGGAGATGCAGGCACACTCCATAGTGCCACCCTGATGGCGCCCGTGTACTAAGCTCTCCCCCAGCTTAGAAAAATTCTTTGGACTTCTCCAAGCATGCACGGTAGCTACCCCCCGATATTCTCACCTTCCACAGTTTCTCTTTTTACCGCAGACTGGGCTGCCACAGCTCTCCCCCTCTCCGTCGTTACCTCGGGTTTTCTGTTCTTCAGCACGGCCAACTGAAGTTATTTTCATTGCTGTTCAGTTTTATTTTTGAGTTTTAAACAGCTTTGGCTGCCCTCTCGAGGGACTCTCTGTGGTTTTCTTTTTTAAGGCTGGTGCTCACAGCTTTGTGCTGTGATGTCCTTCTCCTTTGACATACAGATTTAAAAATAAATAAATAAATAAAAGCAAGGATGGGATAATTGCTTGCCTGACACATGGCAGACTCCCAAAGCTGACCTAGCTTTCATCTCTCTAGCCCAAACCTTTTTTCAGCACATTTAGAAGTGGCATGGATTCTTCATGTCAGTTCAGCAAATTTCAGCCAAGCTCTGTGCCATCAGGCCTAGACTCGGCACGATCGGGGCTTCCTAGGGCAGCCATATGTTTGGCTACGGGCTCAAATGGCGTTCTGGTGAGCTGTGAGAGCACCATGTTGAGGTCCCACTATGCCGCTGGAGGGCGGGAAAGGGGGCTTGGATAACAGGAGGCCCCGGAGGAACCTGGAGGACCAGGGGCTGGCCCGAGAGGGGTTTTCCCCTCGATAGGGTGGTGGTGAGTGGCTACTGCGCTCAGATGAACCATCACGGAGTTAGACTTCAGCTCGGTGTGTGATGGGTGCAGTAGGTACTGGCATACTAATTACACATGGCAGGAGAAGGGGTTCTCCCTCTTTTCCACACACGAGGTGGAGAACCTTCTCCACTTAAAGGCATAAGCCTGTCTGATGGAGAGCTTTGGGAGGTCAGTAGGATCTCCTCGACTTCTCTCAGAAGACTGAAAGGGGCCAATGCTACCCTTTCAGCAGCCCTGCTGTTAGCATTAGCGACCCCAGATTGGGGTGGAGGGAGCCCCCCTCCTGGGACAGGAGGTCTGGGACTTGGCCCAGCGGGACTTGGAGTGCCACTGACAGGGAGAGCAACAGTGGAAACCAAGGCTGCCTGGGCCACCTGGGGGCAATTAGTATAACTGGCGCCTTCTCGAACTGGACCTTGAAGAGGGCTCTGGTGACCAGGGGCATCGGTGGGAATGCATAGAGTAGGCCAACAGACCACGAGATCAGGAAGGCATCGGCCTCCCCTCTCTCCGGGTGCGGCCGACGTGAGCAGATTCAAGGCAGCTGCGTGTTGTCTGGAGAGGCGAATAGGTCCATCACATGCCTGCTCCAGAGGTGGAAGAGCCATTTGCCACCCTGGGGTTCAAGCACCACTCGTGTGGCTGAAGCACTCTGCTCAGCCTGTCCACTAGGCAGTTGTCCTGGCCCGGAAGGTAAACTGCTCACAGGAGCATGCTGTTGCGGGCGACAAAGAAAGAGTAGTTACTCACCTGTAACAGGTGTTCTCCAGGAGCAGCAGGAATCAGTCCTCACATATGGGTGACGGCAGCGCCGACAGAGCCCTCGTGCAGAGCATTTCCCCAGCTTTCAAAGAAAGCCTTTGGGAATTGCAGCGCGCATGCGCGGTCCCCTTCCCGCCCAAGGGTGCCATCTTGCTCAGTCTGATGACATAGCTAAAAGACAGCAAAAAAATTAGCAAAATAAATCATATGACTGCAACTGCAAGGGGAGGAGGGAGGGTTGTGAGGACTGATTCCTGCTGCTCCTGGAGAACACCTGTTACAGGTGAGTAACTACTCTTTCTCCAGGACCAAGCAGGAAGTCAGTCCTCACATATGGGACTCCCCAGCTTAAGGCTACCGGAGACCTCAAGCCGAAAAAAATGAGCTCCCTCTAGCTCGTCAGTACGTAAGGAAGGAATCTTCTCTGAGAACGCCCCCGACCGGTAGCCCAACACCAGGGCCGGAGGATAGGAGTTGCCTAAACCCCAAAGAGATTATGGAGTACTGCCTGTCCGAAAGCACTGCCCCTGCGGGATTCCCTCTCAAGGCAGTAATGGGCCGCAAAAGTCTGGCTTGAAGACCAAGTAGCGGCCCGGCAGATGTCTGGCAACGGAACAGAGCGGAGATGAGCCACTGACGCAGCCTTCGCCCTGACACGATGAGGCGTGACTCGACCCTCCAACGAGAGGCCGGCTGCCCCATAAGCCCAGGCGATACAGTCAGCGACCCATATGGACAAAGTACGCTTGGAGACAGGTAGACCCAACTTATTGGGGTCAAAAGAAACAAAGAGCTGAACAGCCCTCCGATGCTCCCGCGTACGGTCAAGGTAGAAGGATAACGCCCTCCTACAGTCCAGGGTATGCAGGACCATCTCAGCCCGGTTGGCATGCGGCCTGGGAAAGAAGGTCGGAAGAACCACCTCCTGATGAGGTGAAAAGGGGAGACAACCTTAGGAAGAAACTTCGGGTGAGTCCATAAGACTACCCTATTCCTGTAGAACCTAGTGTAAGGGGGATCAGACACTAGTGCCTGAAGTTCACTTACTCGCCTAGCAGAGGTAAGAACTACCAGAAACAAGGTTTTCCAGGAGAGGAAAACGGAGAGGGCAGGTAGCCATAGGTTCAAATGGCAGACAATTAATCCGCTGTAAGACCACATTCAGATCCCACTCAGGGGCTGGTGGACGTAAAGGAGGCTTAAGCAGGAGGAGGCCTCTGAGAAAACGAGCCACCAAAGGGTGGTTGGAAAGAGGCCTTCCGTCCACCGGCGAGTGGTGCGCTGAGAGAGCACTGAGGTGAAAACTGACAGAGTTGGACTTAAGGCCTAGATTGGAGAGGTAAAGCAAATATTGCAATACTACCGCTACCAAGCACGAGAAGGGATTCTCGCTGTGCTGAGCACACCATGCGGAGAATCTACGCCACTTAAGAGCATAGGATTTCCTGGTGGATTGCCGTCTAGAGGCCAAGACTACGTCTTCCACCTCTCTAGGCAGTAGTAGGGGAGCTAGGACTACCCTTTCAGCAGCCAAGCCACCAGATGAAGGGACTGGAGGTTGGGGTGCAAGAGAGATCCCTGTTCCTGAGACAGGAGATCGTGTTGAATCCCCAGAGGAAGAGGAGTGTCCACCGCCAGTTGCAGCAGAAGAGGGAACCACGATTGCCTCGGCCACCTGGGGGCTATCAGAATCATGGAGGCCCCGTCCTTGAGGACTTTGAAAAGTGTTCTGGACACTAGTGGCGTTTGAGGAGGAAACGCATACAGTAGGCCTGTGGACCATGGGATCAGAAACGCATCCGCTGCTACTCTGAGAGGATGCGGTTGTCTGGAACAGAATCTCGGGAGTTGCCGGTTCAGAGGGCTGGCGAAGAGATCCATGGTGGGGAGGCCCCACCTCAGAAAGATCTGCTGAACCACCAATGGATTCAACCTCCATTCGTGTGGTTGCAGGATCCTGCTCAGTCTGTCCGCCAGGTAATTTTCTTGACCTGGGAGGTAGACAGCCTTGAGGAGGATTCCGTGATTGACGGCCCAAGAGCACAGCCGTTGTGCCTCCTGACAGAGAAGGAAGGAATAGTTTCAGTTAACAATTCCCTATGTTATCCAAGTTGTCGTACCTGTTCTCTGTAAAACCAAGCAGTATGTTGTTCTGGTCTATTGTTTTAATGTAAACCGCGCTGATGCTAAATAGTGCGGTATATAAGAGCTTGTAATAAATAATAAATAAATAATAAAATAAGGAGCCTGTGCCTCCTTGTTTGTTCACGTAGAACATGGCAACTTGATTGTCCATCTGGACCAGCACAGACTGGTGAGATGTGAGGTGGGAGAAGGCTCTCAGAGCTAGGTGTATCGCCCGTAGCTCAGGGAAGTTTATCTGCTGAGCAGCCTCCCAAGGGGTCCAGAGACCTTGAGTACATGCCCCTTGGCAATGTGCTCCCAACCTAGAAGAGAAGCATCTGTTGTCAGCACTTGAGAATGCGGAAGGGATTGAAAAAACCACTCCGAGTACCAGATTCGGAAGATGAAGCCACCATTGCAGAGAGGAGACGAGCAGGGCGGATATTCTTACCGAGTCTGCAAGGCTCCCTGTGGCTTGATGCCACTGAGTTCGAAGGCTCCACTGAGCAGGCCACATGTGCAGGCGGGCATTGGGGGTTACATGAACCGTGGAAGCCATATGGCCGAGAAGTCTCAGGAATTGCCTGGCGGAGACCAGGGAATTGCTGTGAAACTGCCTGGCTAGATCCATCAACCTGTGGGCTCTGTCCATTGGCAGAAAAGCCTTCGCCTGAAGAGTGTCCAGCCTTGCTCCTATGAATTCTAAGTTCTGGGATGGGAGCAAAGTGGACTTTGCGAAGTTTATGACAAACCCCAAGTGCTGAAGCAGAGCCACAGTGCGAAGGGTGGCTTGATTGGCCTCCTGGGAAGACTGGCCCCTTATGAGCAGTCGTCCAGGTATGGAAACACAAGACGACCTTGAAGCCTCAGGTAGGCCGCCACCACCGCCAGGCACTTGGTGAACACCCTGGGGGCGGAGATTAGGCCAAAGGGTAGTACTCTGTACTGGTAGTGGTTTCCCCCACAACAAATCTGAGATATTGTCTGTGGTCTGGATGAATAAGGATGTGAGTATAAGCATCCTTTAGATCTAAGGAGCATAGCCAATCTCCCTGCTGGAGGTAGGGCAGCAGGAGGATTCCAAGGGTAAGCATCTTGAACTTTTCCCTCTCCAGGAACTTGTTGAGGTTGCGCAAGTCTAGGATGGGTCTGAGGCCTCCTGTTCTTTTTGGTACCTGGAATAAAAGCCATGACCTCTCAGGTGGCGGGGCACCGGTTCCACATCCTGTTCCTTTAGCAGACTTGCTAACTCCTGAAGGAGTAGGTCCCTGTGCAGAGGGAGTCTTGGAGGCTCCTCTGGAAAATAGGAGGGAGGTACCTGGTGAAAACGGAGAAGATAGCCCTTTTGGACTATATGGAGCACCCAGGTATCTGATGTGACGGCTGACCACCTGTGGGCAAAGTGGGCCAGCCGGCCTCCTGTGCTGATGTGAGCCAGCTGAGGAGAAGAGGCTATGCCATCTGAGTTAAAAAACCCACCCTGCTGAGCAGGGGCCGGTGTTGGTGGCTTGGGGGCCTTCTGCCTACGGGGCCCATGACCCTGCCCCTTGGCCTGCTGACCCTGTTGGGGAGCTGCAGAGGCCTGATAATGAGGGTATTGTTTATAGGCAGATGACTTCCTCGGGTAAAAGGTCTTTTTTCCCGAGCCCTTCTTTTTCTGAGAAGGGGCAGAGGTTTTTCTGGACAGCCTAGTCCGGGTCAGAGTCTCGGTCTCGGGTTCTGCAGCCTTTTCAGCCATGGGCTTGCCAAAGAGGTTTTCACCTCGGCAGGGGACATCGACCAACTTGTCCTGTACCCATGGCTCGAGATCGGATGACTGTAGCCAAGCCTGTCGGCGGGCACCGATGCCAGCCCCCGGCTACTTGGGCCGAAGCCTCGAAGCCATCATAGGCTGCTCGAGAGATAAACTTCAAGCACTCTCGAATACCAGTGGACAAGGCCTGGAACCTCTGCAAAGGTTCCTCGGAGAGACCAGCAGAGAAACCCGGCAATCTCCTTTGCCAGGTCTCGGAGATACATGCCCATGTAGAGCTGGTATGTCTGGACACGGCAAGCAAGCATAGAGCCCTGGAAGCACTTCTTACCGAGGGCATCCAGGTTCCGGGCCTCCCGGCCGGGAGGCACCAAGGAGTGCATCTTCTGACTTTTCAGTCGATGCATGGCCGATTCCACAACCATGGAGTGGTGCGGTAATTGTGCCTTTTGGAACCCGGGGCTCTTGCGGACTCGATAGATGGAATCGACCCACTTGCTCAACACCGGCGTCGAGGCCGGGGTCTCCCAACATGCGGAAGAGCAGCTGCTCCAGCATCGGAGGAACCGGTACAGTAAAGGCCTCCTTCGGGGGAGAGTCATACTGGAGGGCCTCTAGCTCCTCGGCTCGAGGCTCCTCCTCGGGATCTGCAGGGAAGGCCAAGGCCTTGGCCATATCCCGCACGAAGTCCGAGAACCGGGTATCCTCTGGTGGGGATCGTCTCCGAGGTTCGGACTCCGGCGAGTCCGATGGGACACACCGAGTCCAATAGGTGTCGGGTGACTCTTCGTCCTCCGTCTCCCAGCCAGACTCCTCAGAGGAAGTATCGAGCGGCTCCGGTCGGTCGGGCGGGCACTGATGCCATCCGCCCCGACGCCGAGGGTACCGGCGTCGACAACCTCGGTCCTGAACAGGAGGCTGAGGGAGACCGTGGCCGAGGATCGGCTCAGCCTCCGGGGTCGACTTGGACGTCGATGTCCCGGTGGTCGGAGCAGATGCACCGGTGAGACCGGCGATCAATGCCCGCTGCTGTTCCATGAAGGCAGCGAGGCTGCTCTCCAAGGCCGTCAACCTGAGTCCGAGCTCAGGAGACCCAGCAGCTCCCGACTCGGGCCCCGATGTCGGCTCCCCTGGAGGAGAGTCCACGAGGACTACAGCACTCACATGTCCAGGAGACTCCATCTCGATACGAGGTTGCTTGGCAGGCCTCTCCGACTCCGAAGACCCAGGACGGCTATAGGGGCTATGCGACCTGGCTCTCGAGGAACCAGGAGCGTCCACCGACGCCGCCCTCGCGGGTTTCTTCTTCCTGTGCTGTTCCCGCGAAGGAGACCCCCGCTCAGAGGAACCCCGACGCTGCTCGGGGCCAGAGTCCCGAGACGTCGAGGCCTCTGACGAGGTCCGGGCCCCGTCCGGACGCGGAGTCAGAGAAGATCCTATCCTTCTGGTGCTGCCGACTCCTCAACGCCTTCGAGGACATTTTGCCACACGGACCACAGATCATCGGGTCATGATCGGGTCCGAGGCAGCGGAGGCAGCAGTCATGTGTGTCGGTAAGAGACATAAGTTTCTTACACCGATCACACATTTTTTAAACCCGCTGGCAGCCATCGGGGGAAAAAGGGCCCCTACGAGGTCAAAAGACAGGGCTGCCAGTGAAAAAAGAAAAAATGGCGCGAACGCTAGACACGAAGGACAAAAACCGAAAAAGAGAGAGTGGGCTCGATACCGGCATATCGGGCCCAGGCGGGAAAAGGATCCGGCGTCGAACCGAAGAAGACCAAAAACAGGGAAATCAACTTTTTCCTCGGCGAAAAACGATCTATGTCCGTCGGGCTCCGCGGAAAAAAGAAGACTGAGCAAGATGGCACCCTTGGGCGGGAAGGGGACCGCGCATGTGCGCTGCAATTCCCAAAGGCTTTCTTTGAAAGCTGGGGAAATGCACCACACGAGGGCTCTGTCAGCGCCGACGTCACCCATATGTGAGGACTGACTTCCTGCTTGGTCCTGGAGAATAGGAGGGCCACCGCCTCCTGGCAGAGGAAGTACAAACCTGTGCCCCCCTGCTTGTTGATATAAAATATGGCGACTTAGTTGTCCATTTGGATCAGTATGGGCCAGTGTTACAAGCGGTGGTGGAACGCTCGTAGGGCCAGGAAGACTGCCCTGAACTTCAGGAGAATGAGCTGTAGCAGCGATTCTTCCTAGGACCAGCTAACCTGCGTGCGGCGGTCCCAACAATGCGCTCCCCAACCCAAGAGGAAGGAATCCGTGGTCAGGGTCCTCTGAGGCATGGGTGTCTGGAAGAGCATTCCCGCCTGGAGGTGGTGCAAGTTTCACCACCAGTTAAGGGATTCCACCAGTTGGCGGGTAACCCTGACCTTGTACCATATCTTGCCTGTGGCTTGAGTCCACTGTGAGTGGAGGCACCACTGGGCTGTCCACATGTGCAAGCAGGCTGATGGCGTTATGTGGACCGTAGAGACCATATGGCTCAGCAGGCGGAGGAGACGACGAGCTGGTAGTGAGGCGTTCTGCCCTTTCTCTGGGGAGGATGGCCTTGACCTGTAGCATGTCCAGCTGAACACCTATGAATGCCAGGCTTTGGGCTGGAGAGAGATGGGATTTTGGGTAGTTGATGATGAACCCCAGGTGCTGCAGAAGGAAGGTCGCACGCTCTGCAGCCTGACTGGACTCTGAGGCTGTGCTGTCCCTGATTAGCCAGTCATCCAGGTAAGGGAAGATGAAGGCCCCTTGTAGGTGCAGGTGGGCGGCTACCACCACCAGACATTTGGTAAAAACCCTTGGTGAGGAGGCCAGGCTGAAGGGTAGCACCCTGTACTGGTGGTGCCCCTTTTACCATGAACCTTAGGTACTGCCTGTGAGAGCGGTGGATTAGGATGTGTACACGTATCCTTCAGATCGAAGGAGCACAGCCAATCTCCCTGGTGGAGATAAGACAGCAGTGTTTCAAGGGAGAGTATCTTGAATTTCTCGCTCACCAGAAACTTGTTTAAGTTTTGCAGGAATAGTATGGGCCTGAGGCCCCCAGTTCTCTTCGGGACAAACAAGTATCTGGAATAGAAGCCTTTTTCCCCATAGGTGTTTGGGTACAGGCTCTGCTGTGTTGTCCCTGATCAGACTTGCAAGTTCTGTGAGCAGAAGAGTCTGGGTGAAGGAGGGGTCGCACGGGCTCACCTGGGAAAAACCTGGGTGGTATCTGCTGTAGGTGGAGGAAGTATCCCTTCCTTACCACTTGCAGTACCCACTGGTCTTTGTCCATCTGTGGGCAAAGAGCACCAGGCACCCCCCTATGGGCTGGTGAAGGTCTCCCGGGGGAGGGAGGCCCTGCCCTGGGAGTCAAAAGCTTCCCCCGGGCTGGGTGGGATCTGGGGCCTGGGGATTCAGTACCTGAGCTCCATGGCCTTGCCTCTTAGGGTGAGAACCTTGTTGCTAGCCCAAGAAGGGCTGGTAATGGTGACTCTGGCAAAGGGACCCTTTTTCTTGGGAACAGGAGTATTTTCTCTGATGGTTTCTTGTGGGGAAGGGATGAGGTCTTTTTAAAGAGCCTCTGGCGAGTCACCACGTTGGCCTTGATCTCGGCTGCCTTGTTGGCCATAGGTTTGCCAAACAGGTTCTCCCCAGTGCAGGGGACGTTGAACAGCTTGTCTTGGATCCATTGCTCGAGGTCTTTATCTTTATTTTGTTTCTGGATATACCGCTTGGGCTGAGCATACAAGCGGTTTATACACACGATACAAAGACTGCGAGGGGAGGAAAGAAAAGAATGCCAATCAACTGAAAACCAGAAAAGGATAGGGAAAAAGAGTGAGGAGAGAGGGGGACTTTACAAATAATACAGAGTGAAGTTGAGCATGTCTGGGAATCATGGTGGGGGGGGGGTGGACAAGTCAAAGGCTAACTGGAAGAGGTGAGTCTTGCGTGCAGCTTTAAACCTGGTGAAAGAGTTCAGAACAGAGGGTGTAAGGGAGAGAGAGTTCCACAGTGCAGGGCCCAAAATAAAGGCGGCAGCACCCCGTGTGCGTTCGAGGCAAGCCCCGGAGATGGAGGGGAGAGCTAAATGATGGGTGCAAACAGAGCGCAGAAGGTGGCATGGATTATAGAAATGCAGAAGGTCAGCTAAGTACTGGGAAGTAGAGGTGCGAATGACCCTATGCACAAATGTGAGAATTTGTACTGGAATCAAGAGCGAATAGATAACCAGTGGAGGCGGATGAAGAGTGGAGAAACATGATTGAAGTGAGAAGAGCGGGTGAGAAGGCATGCTGCTGTGTTCTGAAGAAACTGAAGTCTATGGAGCTGATATCGTGGAAGGCTGGCTATGATGACGCTGCAATAACACAGGTACACTACCAAAAAAACTGCCTCCAGTTTTGCAAACTGATTCCTATAGATTTTGGGGTGCTGAATCCAGGAAAAATAGCCAAAATGTTCCATCACGTCACGTTTTCTTGCAAAATTAGATTTCTGACCCATCTAAGGAATGTTCACATAATTTCTTTTTAGCCGACCTGCAGTTTATTTTCTTGGCCCAAATAGAGGTTGTAATGGTTAACTAACTAGAAACACTCCCTCATGATATTTTAGACTGGCAGGGGTTCTCAACCCTGTCCTCGGGACCCCACTAGCCAGTCGGGTTTTCAGGCTATCCACAATGAATATGAATGAGATATATATGCATTAGAAATAGCCTGCCAAACTGACTGGTTTGTGGCCCTCCAGTGCTGGATTTGGGGACCCCTGCCGTACACCTCTGTCAAGTACGATTGTGAGTGGGCAAGGTACAGATGTCCACGACCACAAAAGGGTAGATATAATGTGTCACAAACCACCAAGTTTCTCACCACCACCAAAATGTTGTATATTAGAAATTTTTTTGGTGGTGGTGTGTGGCGTGTTGGTTTGTGAATTATTCAATATAATTTTTTTGTTGTCTTGGACATCTGTACCTTGCCCACTCACAATCTTAAATGACAGAGGTGTAAGGCCGGGGTCCCCAAATCCAGCATTGGAGGGCCACAAGCCAGTCAGTTTGGCAGGCTATTTCTAATGCATATATATCTCATTCATATTCATTGTGGATAGCCTGAAAACCCGACTGGCTAGTGGGGTCCCGAGGACAGGGTTGAGAACCACTGAGTGTTTTGTATTCATTTTATACATTAACAGGACAATTGGGAGGCGGGGGGCTAAATCCAGTACTCGCGCTGGCGCATGTTCTTTCCTTTTCGCCTCGCCTCGTTCTCTCGCTCAAACACGGTGGTTGCGACATGAACGTTCCTGTCAAATTTCAGTTTCTTGCAAGTTCATTATTACCTTTTGTTTGCTCAGTCGTAATCCAGCTTTATTCCGAAGTGGTTCACTACAGTTGTAGTTTGCAGTGCTGTGTATTTGTGATGGCTCACAGAGCCAGAGGTTGCGTCAACTCTCCGGACAGTTTTTGTTTTATTTGTGGGGAATATACCGTGAAAAAGCGGCAGAGGAACATTTCTGCATTTATTAAAAAAGTATATTTCGCCTATTTCGGTTTGAAGTTAGGCGATCAAGACAAACCGTGGGCTCCTCACAAAGTATGCAAGACATGTGAGGAAGATCTACGCTTATGGATGAAAGGTAAAAAACAAGCATTTCGTTTCGGAATACCTATGATGTGGCGTGAACAAAGAGACCACAGCAGTGACTGCTATTTTTGCTCTTGCATTGTGAAGGGATACAACTTAAAAAATAAGAACGTAATAAGTTACCCCAACCTTCCCTCAGCAATTAGGCCTATGCCTCATAGCAACGAAGTACCTGTGCCTGAACCACCAAAATCTTTGGATCATATTTGTGTGGACGGTTCTGATCATGATGAGACTCATCAGATGGCTTTTCCCGATGAGTCCAGTACTTCCGAGTTTGAAACTGAACCAGATCCGAAACCTGAACTTTTCTCTCAAGCTGAATTGAATGATTTAGTCCGGGATTTAGGACTCCCAAAAGATGCTGCCCAACTGCTAGGTTCTCGGCTTAAACAGAAACTCTATTGTCACCAGGAACAACTTTTTATTGGTACCGCAACCGCGAGACACAATTTTTGAAGTATTTCAGCAAAGAGGAAGATTTGGTATTTTGCAACGATATATACGGAGTGATGGAAAAGTTTAAACTCAAGTATGATCCTGCTGAATGGCGGCTGTTCATTGATTCGTCAAAAGACAGCATAAAAGGTGTTCTTCTTCATAATGGCAACACATTCGCTTCAGTTCCTATTGCTCACTCTGTTATTCTCCAAGAAAAATACGAGAATTTGGCCCTGATTCTTCAGAAGATTCATTATGATGAGCATAAGTGGATGATTTGTGGAGACTTTAAAATTCTATCCATGCTATTAGGGCAGCAATCCGGTTTCACCAAATATCCCTGCTTCCTTTGCTTGTGGGATAGCCGGGCCCGCGACCTACACTGGGGGAAAAAAGACTGGCCAATTCGGGAGTATTTGAGACCCGGTGAGAAAAATGTTCTTCATGAGAGCTTGGTACCTCGTGATAAAATTCTATTACTACCTCTCCACATTAAGTTGGGTCTCATTAAGCAATTCATCAAGTCTCTTCCAAAAGATGGTGAGTGCTTTCGGTACCTTTGCTCAAAGTTCCCCTGACTTTCTGAAGCAAAGCTAAAGGAAGGAGTGTTTGTTGGCCCTGATATAAGGAAACTCATTTCAGATGGAGCATTCGCTGAAACGATGTCTGAGAAGGAAAAAGAAGCCTGGGATTCCTTCAAGGATGTTGTTCTCAAATTCTTGGGGAACAGGCGGGATGAGAACTATAAGGATATTGTTGCCAGGATGCTCAATGCCTTCAAAGAACAAGGCTGTAACATGAGCCTGAAAGTCCATTTCTTGCACTCCCATGTGAACTACTTTCCCGAAAACTTGGGGCGAACCGTGAAGTACAAGGTGAAAGGTTTCACCAGGACATCAAGGACGCAGAGAGAAGGTACCAAGGAAGATGGAACACCACTATGATGGCTGATTTCTGCTGGTTGCTGCTGCGGGAAACCCCAGATGAAAAATACGCCAAGCAGCACACCAAGAGAAGCATTCGGGGGAAGAAGAAACGGGCCCACCAGGAGATTGATTGATCCAAGAATGACTTTAAAATCTAAACTGTATTAACAAATATCGTGTTTTTACTAAACTTTGAAATAAAAATTTGCTAGTTATTACCACAGTGTCGGATCTCATTTATTAGAATTTTATTTTCACACCATCGGGTGTTTGTCTTCATGTATTGCAATGGTGCGGTTTGCGTTTTCTATTCTTACATACATACCTGTACAACATTTTTTGCACATTTCTTTGCTTTGCTTTGTGTCTAACCTCGCTCTTATATGCTCAATGTTTGTGCACATGTATGTGGCTGTTTTAAGTGCAGACAATTTTGCTACCATCACAGTGTGTTTTGTTGACATTACTCTATTCTTATGTGCTGCCTTGTTACAATTTTCTTTATTCTTATTTTGAATAACTACTAAACAATTAGTATAAAGAATTCATCCAAGAAACTTTTATCTCGATCGCACTCAATCTGAAACGTTCACCTCAAACTGCTAATCCAATGTAGCAAAAAATCTGTACGTGATGGAGCAAATTGGTTACCAGATTTGGATTCAGCGCACCAAAAAACGTAAAAATCAATCGAAACATTAGAGGCAGTTTAAAAAAATTTTTTTTTAGTGTACCTGTGTAATCAATTCGAGATATGATGAGAGAAAGGAGGAGTGTAGTCAGGGAGGAGGATATGAGAAAAGGACGTACTGTGCGAATTTGACAGAGGTAATAGAAAGAGTGACGAATAAGGGATGAGATGTGTTCAGCAAAGGAGAGAGAAGAATCCAGGATAACCCCAAGATACCCGAATGAGGAGACCAGTGGGATAGTGGTAGAGGAGAGAATGGGAGCTAAAGAGGGAGAGGTGGCTCCAAAAGTGAACCAGGTGACTGTTGTTTTAGAAGGGTTCAGATGAAGGTAATTAGAGGACAACCAGGTATGAATGGTGGTCAGAAGACTGTAGCCAGGCTTGGCATTGGGCGCCAATGCCAACTGCTGCGACTCGAGCTGCTGACTCGAAGCAGTCATAGCCTGCTCGGGAGAGGAACTTGGAGCAGTTCTTGATCCCGGAGATCAGAGACTGGAACTGCTGGAGGTACTCCTTGACAAGGCCCACCAAAAACCTCGACAGCTCCTGGATTGGAGCTTTCAGGTACATACCTATGTATAATTCATAGGCTTAGATCTGGCAACCCAGCATCAAGCCCTGATAAGACTTGCACCTGAGGACATCAAGGCTCTGGCCTCTCATCTGGGGGGAACAGGGGAGTGGGTCTTTTGGCTCTTAGGTTTTTGCATGGTCGACTCGATGACCATGGAGTTTTGTGGGAGTTGGAGTTTGTGGAACCCTGGGCCTTTCCGGATGCAGTACATGGTGTCGAGGCGCAGTCTCCCACATTCTGAGCAGTAGCCGCTCGAGGATCGGCTGAACGGGCACCGTGAGGGTTTTCTTGGGTGGAGACTCATATTGGAGGATCTCCAGCTCCTCGGTACACGGGTCTTCCTCTGCCTCGGTCTGCACAGAGGGGGCTCTGGCCATGTCCTTGACAAAATCATGGAAGGCCACGTCCTCTGGAGGAGGATGGCGGCAGGGTGTCGGGATAGAAAGGTCCGAGGGAATATCTAAGTGCCGTTTGGTTTCTGGGGATGCCTCGTTGTTGGTCTCCCACTCAGAATCGAATGGTGACAACGAATCCGAAGCCCTGCGACTCATTGCCTCAAGACCGGTGCAGAGGGGTGAGCAGCCTCCGGAGATCCTGGGGTCCAAGTCACAGAAACTAGATGGGGAGGATCGGATGTCCAAGGAACAGGAACGGGGGACTGGGACTTCGACCGGCGGCGCTCAGAGCTCGGCTCAATGACTGGGGACTCCCTCGCAGTCGGGGGCACGGTCATTGGGGCAGATGATGCGGATGAACCAGCCATCATTGCCTGCTGCAGGGCCAGGATAGTAGTAACATTCTGCCAGAAGGATCCGCAGCTTTTGGTGTGGGCACCGAGGATCTTGGGCCCAGCGTCGGCACGCTCACGAGTGCGTCATAAGAACATAAGATATGCCATACTTGGTCAGACCAAGGTCCATCAAGCCCAGTATCCTGTTTTCAATAGTGGCCAATCTAGGTCATAAGTACCTATCAGTTTCCACAAAAGACACAGGTTCCACAATGCTTGTCAATTGGGTCAAGCAGTGATATCCCGGGTGCCTTTTAATAATGGTTAATGGACCTTTCCTCCAGGAACTTGTCCAAACATTTTTTAAAACCCAGCTACACTAATAGCCTTTACTACATCCTTCGGTAATAAATTCCAGAGTTTGATTACACGTTGAATGAAAAAATATTTTTTCTTATTAGTCTTAAATAGGTTACCCTGTAGCTTCATTGCATGTCCCCCTAGTCTTTCTATATTCTGATGATGTAAAGAATCGATCTACATTTACCCGTTCCACTCCATTCATTAATTTATAGACCTCTATCATATCTCCCATCAGCCATCTCTTTTCCAGGTTGAAGAGCCCTAACCTTTTTAGCCTCTCTTCATAGGGGTATCCTTTCATCCCCTTTACCATTTTGGTGGCTCTTCTCTGTACCTTTTCTAATAACGTTATATCCTTTTTAAGATACAGCGACCAGAAT
Source organism: Ichthyophis bannanicus (assembly GCA_033557465.1). Classification (NCBI taxonomy): domain Eukaryota; kingdom Metazoa; phylum Chordata; class Amphibia; order Gymnophiona; family Ichthyophiidae; genus Ichthyophis; species Ichthyophis bannanicus. The sequence continues at coordinate 435,685,447 of CM066033.1, forward strand.
TGCACACAATATTCAAGGTGCGGTCGCACCATGGAATGATACAGAGGCATTATAATATCCTTTGTTTTATTCTCCTACGGTCTCGAGGAACCTCACATGGTCTCCGCTGGCCGAGGAATCCTTCTTGAGGACCTTGTTAGGGCACTTCTCTGAGACGCCCGAGTCTCTCAGGCGATTTTACCAGGTTTCTCAGGTGCAACCTCGGCGGACTTCGAGGACTTTTTCTTCTTCTCTGGGTCCAATGTCTTCTCGGAGGAGCCGCCACTGCAGGACTCCGAGGATGCTCAGACCTCACAGGCCGGCTTGGCGTTGGGGAGGCCGCGGCCGAGTCAGATCTGGGAAACAGTTTTTCCTGCAACTCCAACCTCTTTTTATTGGTTTTAGATGTCATGGCCTGGCACAGGTAGCAGGAGGTGCTGTCATGGTCTGGGCCCAGGCAGTGCAGGCAGCAGTCATGGGTGTCGGTCACAGACATGGTTTGACTGCAGCTGTCATATTTCTTGAACCCGGTGGGTAACATTCAGACGGGGTCGATGACCCCTGGGCGAAAAAAGGCACGAATGCCAGTCGAGACAGGCCTCAATTAAAAAAGAAAAAAGGGTTCGAGAACAGAGATCGGTGCTGGCTTGAGGCAGGAAGAGGAACCGGTACGCAAACCGTGAAGGCTAACATTTAAGGATAATTAGCAAGGATTTTTCCGGGGAAACAGGACAGATGTTCACTGGGCTCCGCGGAAAAAATGAGACTGAGCAAGATGGCACCCTTGGGCGGGAAGGGGACCACACATTCATGGTAGTATGTCCCAAAGGCTTTCTTTGAAAGCTGGGGAAATGCTCCGTATGGGCTCCGTCAGCGCAGACATCACCCATTTGTGAGATCTGACTTCCTGCTTGTTCCTGGAGAACCTTTACGACCATCTTACAGATGCACCATGTCAAGGAGATAGCCTTTTTGGATCTAAGATACAAGAAGCCGTCTCAGAGGTTAAAGACCATTCCTCCACTGTTAGAGAATTGGCTGCCCAGCCAGTAGAGCTGGCAGCACAACCCAGATGCTCCCAACGTCTTCAATACCGGAGAGCATACGATTATCAGTATTTCCAACAGTTTTACCCCTGCTGGAAATATAAGCCGTATTCCAGACAGCCATTATGTGCCCTGTTGCATCAGCTTACACTGAACACTCCAGGCAGCGAGACAGACAACAACCCTCTAACTCAATTCCTGCCCCCAAACCTACTCCTAAGTTTTTGACTACCTACCGGCAGCAGGCAGAACTCAGTACTTCAGAGAGGCCTGGCATTCCATAACTACAGATCAGTGGGTTCTCAACATAGTTAAAAGGGGCTACAAAATCAACTTTTTACAATTATCCTTGCTTCAACAAGTCCATGCCTTCAGCTCAACACTCACGGATCCTGGAACAGGAAGTTGTCAAGCTCCTATAAAATCAAGCCATCAAATTAGTTCCCCAGGGCCAATGCGACCAGGGCTTCTACACCCATTTCTTTCTGATTCAAAAAAAGATGGGAGGCTTATGTCCCATTTTAGACCTTCGGAACCTCAATTGTTACATCAAAAGAGAAAAATTCAAAATGTCAATCCTTCCCCTCCTCAGTCAAAATGACTGGCTGGCCTCTCTGGACCTGAAAGATGCCTACACTCATATTCCCATTCACCCCTTACATCGGAAGTACTTTTGCTTAAAAGGTTAGGGCTTTTCAACCTGGAAAAGTGAAAGCTGAGGGGAGATATGATAGAGGTCTATAAATAGAAAGACTAGGGGACATGCAATGAAGCTACAGTGTAACCCGAAGGAACATCTTCAGGACCCTGTTCACTGTCATCTGGGACAGGTCCTTACCTACCTGCTACACCTCTTTAACTCCGGCCTGCAAACCACAATCGTCTGTTATCACCTATCTGTTCATAGCAGCTTCCCATGCCCTGGTGGATGGAAAGCCTATTTCAGTTCATCTGCTTACTTTGAGGTTTATGAAAGGCCTCATGAATATCAAATCTCCCAATCCACCTCTCCCTGCATGGTCCTGAATGTGATCTTAGCAAAACTCATGAAAGCTCCCTTTGAACCCCTGGGATCAGCTTCTCTAAAGCACCTTACCTGGAAAATAGTTTTCCTTGTGGCAATAATCTCTGCATGGAGAATCAGTGAGCTTCAAGCACTCGTTCACTACCCTCCATACACACAGTTTCTTCATAACAAGTGCTCTTAAGGACACATCCTAAGTTCCTTCTGAAAATGGTATCAGAGTTTCACTCAAACCAGTCCATTGTGCTTCCTGCCTTTTTTGCTGATTTTGAGAAGACTCACCAGAACAATCCCTTCATACCTTGGATTACAAATGAGCATTACTCTATTACCTACATGCAACCAAAGATTTGAGATCATCCTTGCAACTCTATCACTTTCAATCCAATAACCCGGACATCCAGCTTTGAAAGGGGACTGTTGTAGTTGTTAATATGGAAGGACAGACTAGATAGGCCATGTGATCTTTTCTGTTGTCATTTTTCTATGTTTCTATTTTGTCCTTGGTTTCAGACTGCATTTTTTTTCTGTTATGCCCAAGCTCAATTACTGGTCCCAGGTCAAGTTGGGCCCCATCAGTTAAGTGATATTGCGCCCATTATAACAAGTTTGTCTGCAGTTGCCACTCAGGATATCTGCAGAGCAGCTACTTGGACTTCCATTCATATGTTTACGAGACAGTACAGCTTGGATCATTCAACAGCGAGGGCCTTCAGGCAAGAAGTCCTCAGAAACCTGTTTGCCTCTTAAGTACATACTTCACCTTCCATCCATCAAGAATTATAACCCGGACTACACATCCGCAAACATACCATGCGGCCCTCAGCTCTGGACTCACCATGGAGTATGCCTGCATCCCCCTGCTTGTCTGTGGAGAAAGCGAAGATGCTTACCTGTAACAGTGTTCTCCGTAGACAGCAGGGGTATGCAGTCACACTCACCCACCTTCCTCTGAACAAAAACAAAACAAAACAAAACAAAATTAAGAATAAAAGCAAACATTTCTAAGTGCAAGAAAACAAAATTTGGAGATCTCTGCAACTCCAGTTCCATCATATGTATGTTTTTTTATGGCAGTAAAGCTCCGCAGCTCTGAATTGAACTGTGGAAGGTGGGAACATCACGGGGGGGGGGGGGGTGAGGGTAGCTACTGAGCATACTTGGAGAAGTCCAAAGGACTTCTCTAAGCTGGGGAAAAGCCCGCACACAAGCGCTGTCGAGGACGGCACCAAGGAGTATGGCTGCATACCCCTGCTGTCTATGGAGAACCCCTATTACAGGTAAGCAACTTTGCTTTCTCTAAACGTCCCCTCTGTGTAAGTGAGTCTGCCTTGCTTTCTTCCAATATAACTAGCTAGGATCCAGCGAATGGGAAGGCTGTGGGGATGGAGCACTCGAATGCTGCTCTACTCACAGGGAGGGAGGTGGCGAGCTGGGGGAAATTCCTGTGATGTATATGTTTAGTTTTTGCATATAGTGGGAGATGAAAGAGAAATGAAGCCAAAGCCCCACCCTCCAAAATATATGGAATTGTACCTGTAAAACAACTCTCGCCTTTCATCTCCTCTCCCTATCACAGATATGAATACACTCACGCATACTAACATGTCCACACATGCACAGACATATAGATCCAAGAATTTACACACCCACATACAAGTACAGAAGAGGTGACATGCAAACACATGTACATTCATACAAACTTATATAGACATCAACCTACAAAGCCACACACACAAAATAGAGATATGCATACACACATGCACAATAAAAAATAAACAAACATACAGAGATGCGCACACACACACACACACACATAAACACACAAGCAATGCAGAAACAGACACATACAAGGGTTTGGAAAAAGTTCCATAAACCATGCTCTCCATGCTTTCCCAACTTGTTGAAAGTCTAATTTGAATGTTGTCTCTCAACCTTTGTTCACTGTATATAAACTCCAACCTGTCATTTAAAGGTTTTGTGTTATCAAGTCTTCATCAGGAAGAATAAATACTGTATTGTGTTTGTTTTACTAAAGTAAATCATGTCTGTTCATAATTGAACTTTTTGGGTATGTAAAATACCATGCTGTCATTTTAATGCTCGAATGGCAGTGTAACAAATACATTATTGGAAGCACTGTCGTTCTCTTGTACCGGGTGCTGTATTCCAAAAAGAAACTGCCCATGAATCTGACCTCTCAGGGACCTGCTGAGATTCCGGCGCGAAGCCATCAGGGGGCCCTTACTGACTCTTCTTATTTGTCACATGTACATCGATATAGAAAATTATGGAACATATTGGAGGTAATTTTATAAGGAGCCTGTAAGTTGTGTATTTTCAATGACTTATGCTTGTGGATGGGTCTTTACACATATACTTTAGACCAGGCATGTCCAACAGGTAGATCGCGGAGGGGTCAAAGGTAGATCGCCAGCCCCACTTGGCTCCATATCTCCAGCAGCTCGCCCTGTCGCTAGGAGAGATCTTGTGCCGGCAGGTCGTCTGCCGAGGGCTTGCCGCCACTGCTGATCCTTTGCCTGTCTTTTTTCCCTGCCTGCGGGAATCTTGCCTGCGGGTGTATTGGGGGCACTTGTTGTTTTCATGCCAATAGTTTGTGGGTACCCCAGGGGGCTGCCACCCGCTCCCCACGACGAGACGCCACAGGCCTGGAATACCTGGTCTCCTGCCTCTCAGAATCACCCATTCCTGCCCCCGCCCCAACACCCCTTAGAAGTGTGTTATATACTGGGTGATATCCATTCGCCCAGGCTTTCCCTGAATACACTTACCGTATTAGCTGTGTCGTGTGCTGGTCGTTGGTCGCTTTATAGTTCGCTTTCATGAAATGTTTTCGGGCAGACACAACAAAGTGTAAAGAATTTGGTGATTTTGGTGGGATTTTCCAATTTTGTTCTAACTTGCCTATGCCTTGCCTTTGAATTGGCTCAAACCACTGTGACTTTTGCTTGCCTCTGCAATTTTATTTTGCCTAGCCTTTGCGTTGATTCTACACTGCAATTTTATTTTGCCTTGCCTTTGTGTTGATTCTACACTGTGTGCAGAATTTATTAAATTGCGTGTGGTGGTATTTGAACTTGTTTGGCGGTATTTGATTTTATTTGGTTCCCTGGACAGGTGTTTGAGTTTTTTTGATGATTGTTTGGTGGTATTTGATTAGTGGTGCCAGTATGATGAATTCTTATTTTTACTTTTAGAACTACATGTGTGGTTTTGGCATCTCCAGTCCTTGTATTGCACATCATCCAGAGGTCTTCAGTTCCTGTTGATCTTTAATACTTTGGGACAGTGACAGTTTTGGACCAGATTCAGCCAGTGTTTACACTAACTTAGCAGATTTGGCCTTCTTACATCCAGCCACCCCAGTATAACGAAGATGAGTGTTCCAAAGAAGAGCAAAACCTACCACTTTCATAATGAATAGGAAATGGACTACTACTTCATCATGGTGAAAGACAAGTGTTGTTGTCTAATTTGTAACACCCCAGTATCCTTGCCCAAAAAGGGTAATCTGAAACGTCATTATAAGGCTCTGCATAGCAATTAAGTTTGATGCTGATTTTCCACCCAAAAGTGAAATTCGTAAACTGAAGCTCAAAGAACTTAAATTGAAATTGGCTACTCAGCAACAGCTGATGGGGAGCCAAGGTCACATTCGGTCAATGCAACCATAGCATTCTTCAATGTAAGCAACCTGATCGCAAAGAAATGCAAACCTTTCACTGAAGGGGAATTTGTAAAAGATTGTTTTCTTGAAGCAGCTGACAATCTTTTTGAAGGATTTAAAAATAAGAAAGAGATCATAGCTGCTATTCAAGATGTACAATTGTCAAGAAACACTGTCATGTGGCGAATAGAAAAGATGTGTGGAGACATAACTGAACAATTGTTGGAGGATGTTTCAAATTGTGTTGCTTTCTCACTCCAACTGGATGAATCTACAGACATAAGAGACATAGCCTAGTTACTAGTCTTTATCAGGATGGCTTTTGAAGACTTCAGTGTTAAAGAAGAACTACTTGGAATGATTTCTTTAAAAGGGAGAACTACCGGTCAGGAAATATTCAGTTCTTTCCATTCTTTTGTGACAAAGTGTAATCTTCCATTGCATAGACTTGTTTCCATCACTACTGATGGAGCAAGAGCAATGACAGGTGAGGTTAACGGTTTCATAGCCCTCTGTAGACAGCATGACGACTTCCCAGATTTCCTTTCTTACCACTGCATCATTCACCAGCAAGTTTTGGCAAGCAAGAGACTCAATACAAAGACAGTCATGGACATCACTTTCAAAATTGTAAATTCAGTTCATGGAAGATCACTTCAAAGACGGCTTTTCAATCTTACTCTTGATGAAGGGGCAGCGGAAATCATTTTGCACACAGATGTAAGGTGGCTAAGTAGGCACAAATTTCTGCAAAGATTTTGTGATTTGCTGAATGAAATAAGAAGTTTTTTCAAGGAGAGGGGAGATGATCAAGCAGAGTTGGAAGATGAGGAGTGGTTTGTGATCTGGCATTTCTCGCTGACTTTACAGGCTAATTAAGTGATATGAACCTTGAACTACAAGGTAAAAACAAATGCATTGGCGAGATGATGAGTACAGTTTCATCCTACAAGAGCAAATTTGAGGTAATGACTGACCGACCTTGCAAACACTTTTGATCATTTTTCTAATATGCAGGACCATCTGGGACAATATCCAAACTTTGTTTTTCAGAATGAGAAGTATGTGACAGAGATCTGTTCTGTTATCCAGGAATTCGAAAATAGATTGTGACTTCCAAAAAATTGGAACAGTTGTGGAGTACTTGTCATACCCATTCAAAGTAGATGTGGACATTAAAGAAACTGCATCTGCTATCAGTAAAAATTACTCATTGAACAAGCCATCTCTTGAAAACGAAATATTAACCCTTAAAAATTACATTTTTTTCAAGACCAGTGCTGAGCAAGAATCGTTTTGGAAGCTAGTGCCTAGAGACAAATTTCCCAACTTGAGAAGATGCAGTGAAGCTGTACACCTATTTGGGTTCAACTTATTTGTGTGAATCTGCATTTTCCCATCTGAAAATGACAGAGTACACAACGTTCCAACATGACAGATGAACATCTCCAGGATTCCCTGAGACTGGCCCTCACGCAATATTCACCCAACTTCAAAAAGCTGGTGCATGACATGCAGGCTCAGACGTCTCACTAACGAGCAAGAGCGAAATATTAAAGATTGTGCAAGATCAGCCTGGATCAATACACAACCTAAATTTAACACAAATTACTCAGTAAAAGTTAAAGAAAGTTATTAAGACAGTTAAAGAAATGTATTACTCAATAAAACTTCAAGAAAAAAGGAACTTTCCATTTCCCCTCGCAGTTTATGTTTATGTTTATTACATTTGATATACCGCTCAGGCCAAAGCATTAGAGCGGTTTACAATACTACATAAATGATACTGAAAATATGAAAAGAACGCCATTAACAAGATAGGACAGAGTAAGAGATCGTGATAGTCAAAGAAATAGAAGAGACAAGAGGAAAGGTTCATTATAACACCAGAGAGGCAGAATATCATACCACCACAGCTCAGTCCTTCCAAACAGACTTGACCATAATCGCTACTCATCACAAATTCAAGCCAGGCAGAAATACGCTGCAGAAATGGCTCCTTATAAACCTCTGCTGCCTGGATATACTTGACAGAAGCAGATGAGGCAGAGCTCTCACTCACAGCCTACGACGCTGGCATCATTCCTCCACCGTCCCGCTCGTCGTGGCATGCAAACCAAATACAGCAGATAACCCGGTCCCGCACAGTCTTCGTCTCTCTGTTTTGTTTTTGCTTAATTTGCTTAACAGCTGATCACATCCAAGTAAATGACAGAAGGTTCATTAAAAAATGGGGGGGGGGGGGAATCCTCCAACTTTATTGGGTTAAAATTTAATTTGAATCTAATATGAAACTTAATTTTCATGGTGGTAGCTCACCGGCACTTTTGGCTGGAAAAAGTAGAGCACGACCTGTTCGAAGTTGGACATGCCTGCTTTAGACAGTTGCTATTTTGTGAATACTCGTGTCAGACCGATAGCATGTATTTTTGATGTCAGCGTGCACAGGGGCAGAGGGTGGGTAGAACACAAATCTATACATGTAGGTTATAAAACACTGTAACTTATGTGGATTCTTTAAAAATCTAAGTGCAGGCTTTCACCTAGGGTTGGTATGAGTGTTAGTGCCTAGATTTAACACATGTTTTTGGACACTTACGTCCCTGTTTTTTTTATAAAATGAGCTTAAGATAATTGCATTCTGTGTATCTAAAACTAGGTGCTTGGTTATAAAATTACTTTTATTTTGTCCACTGGCCTGAAGCATTTGGAGGTTAGTTCTTGAATTATATAAACATTTATATACTGAAGAGAGTGTGGCAACCTCCAGCACTATCTAGATGGGGATGTGGTTTTGATTTCTACTTGTGATATCTACTGCCAGCAACAGAGCAGTAATGGAAGTAGTTCTGATAAAAGTTGCTATTAAACCACAGGATCCTACAATTAGTATCTCACAAAGTGTAGGAATGAATAAAGGAAATATTTGATACTGGAAATGAAAACTAAACAGGAAGCAATTTACAACAAATAGAAGGGCTCTTAAAAAGAAAGAAATAAAGAATAAAAAATATAAAGTGTCCTAACCTGAGGAAGATGCTCACCCCAGAGCCGCATGTGTAGGTATGCGCAGTGCAGGCACCAACATCTTCGCCTTCCACCTCTGTCTGGCAGCAGTAACTCTGAGAACAAAGCATGGACCCACAGACCAGGCAGAGTGTCGGTGCTCTGCTTTTATCACCTCCTGATTTTGGACACCTTGATGGTGGAAGCATAATTAAAGAGGTTCAGGAAGAAAAATATAGAGTCATGCAAACTGCCACAAAAAAAAACATTTCTCAAACAACTTAAGCAATAAAATGCTCATTCTATTCCAACAGAGCTAACACAATCACTTTTATTTGAATAATGCCACGAAGAAAAGGTTGGAGAGTTTTTGTGCAACAGAAGACTCTGAAGACCATTCATAGTGGAGTTTAACTGGGACCAGTCAGTGATCCTGAGGGAAGCTCGTGACTCAACCCAGCAAAGCAAGGAAGTTGGGAACAGAGTAGAAGAGCCTTCACGAATCATCCTTTACATATACTGTTCCCTAGTGGCATCACAGTCTCTTCCAGCTATGCTGACTTGCTATTTTTAGCCACCCATTCCTAACTTATCCAACTGTGCTGTGAGATTTCTCAACTGCAAAAAAATCACCTTTGCACATCAATAAAAAATGATAACCTAAAACTTACGAGAAATTGGATGCCTGATTAATGAGGCAGCTGTAATCTTCAGGAAGATCAATTAATTTGTTAGATTCTCTTGGATAACTAAAACAAATACAACATATTATCACTACAAGTAAAACAGTCAAAATACAATTTCACTAGCATTCTGGGCACTACTCTGTGTAACTCTCCATAACCAAAGGCAACACAACCATGGAACATCACTAAACAAAAGTTGTACTATGCAGTGTCTCAGTAGTACACATGACACAGCACAGTTACTTACCTGTAACAGGTGATCTCTGGGAACAGCAGGAATTAGTCCTCACATATGGGTACGTCGGAACCGACGGAGCCTGCGTGGGAAAGCTCCCCAGCTTCCCAGAAAGGAAGCTTTTGGGGCCTCCCACAGCGCATGCGCGCTGCCTTCCTGACCAACTCTCTTCAGTTCGAGTTTAAAGCTGAGACAATAGAGAGAGGAAAGGAAAGAGAGAGAGAGAGATACAACTCCTAGGGGAGGTGGGAGGGTTGTGAGGACTAATTCCTGCTGTTCCCAGAGATCACCTGTTACAGGTAAGTAACTGTGCTATCTCCAGGAACAAGCAGGAATGAGTCCTCACATATGGGGACTCCCTAGCTAAGATGCCGGGGAGATCCCCCTGCAAGAATTCCTCATCGTCCCATGGATCTCAGGCATCCATTCAGGGAAGGTGGGCAGGAGTTGTTTAAGAATGGAACAGGTGTCTGAGGACAGCCTGACCAAACAAGGCATCCCGGCGGGAGTCCTTGTCCAAGCAGTAATGGGCTGTGAAGGTATGAACCGAGGCCCAAGTGGCTGCTCGACAGATCTGATCGATGGATACAGAATGAAGATGAGCCATAGATGTGGCCATGGCTCTCACATTGTGAGCTGTGACATGGCCTTCCAGAGAAAGGTTCTTACTCTGGTAAGCAAAAGAAATACACTGAGCAATCCAATTGGACAGTGCTCTTTTTGAGACTGGAAGTCCTAAATGAGAAGGATCAAAAGCAACAAAAAGTTGAGAAGACTTTCTATGTTGCTGTGTCCTGTGGATGTAAAAGGCAAGAGCTCTTTTACAATCTAACGTATGTAGGTTCCTCTGTGCACTAGATGCATGAGGAGCTGGAAAAAAGACAGGTAGATATACCTCTTGATTAAGATGAAAAGGTGAGACCACTTTAGGCATAAAGTGGGGATTTGTCCTAAGGACTACCTTATCATGATGGAACCTTGTATAAGGTGGATTAGCCACTAAAGCCTGCAGTTCACTGATGCGGCGAGCAGAAGTGATTGCAATAAGGAAAATGACTTTCCAGGAAAGGAATTTTAAGGAGGTAGTGGCTAAGGGTTCAAAGGGCGGCTTCATAAGCTGACCAAGAACTACGTTTAAGTCGCATGCCACTGGAGGAGGCCGAATGGGAGGTTTAGTTAAAGTTAGACCTCTCATGAATCTTGCAATAAGAGGATGAGAGGAAACAGATTGTCCATTGATAGGCTGAAGAGATGCTGCAATAGCACTCAAATGGACTCTTACAGAATTGGTTTTAAGTCCTGCATTGGAAAGATGCAGGAGATATTCAAGTAAAGAAGTTAAAGGTAGTGCTAGAGGGTTAAGACCTTTGTTAGCACACCAAATTGAAAATCTTTTCCATTTAAAAGCATAAGAACGCCTGGTGGAAGGTTTCCTCGATGCATGGAGGATATCCTTCACCTGTTGAGAAAGATTCAAGTCTTGAAGGTCTAGGCCTTCAGTATCCAAGCTCTGAGGTGAAGGGACTTGGGGTTTGGGTGCCACAAAGTCCCCTCCTCTTGAGACAGAAGGTCTGGAGCAGCTCCCAGATCCAGGGAGGGTGTCTGGGAGAGATGCAGAAGTAGAGGGCACCACACTTGGCGTGGCCAGCGTGGAGCTATGAGGATCATGGATCCTTGATCCCTCTGAAGTTTGAATAGAGTCTTGGGAATCAAGGGAATGGGTGGAAAGGCATATAGGAAGGCCTGACCCCAATGAAGGAGGAAGGCATCCTTGGCCTGAGCTCCCTGACACGGAATCCTGAAACAGAACCGGGGAAGTTTGGCATTGTACGGACTTGCAAAGAGGTCTATGTCCGGGGTCCCCCATTCTTGAAAGATTCTGAGTACCTGATCCATGTGCAGGGACCATTCGTGTGGCAGCAGGACTCGACTGAGTCTGTCTGCCCAAGAGTTTTGGATTCCTGGGAGGTACACTGCCAGGAGATGGATCCCATGCTCTCTGGCGAAGGCCCAGAGTTTTAGAGCTTCGTTGCAAAGCGACAGAGAGCCAGTCCCTCCTTGTTTGTTTACGTAGAACATGGCTACTTGATTGTCGGTATGAACAAGGACTGTCATGTTGATGAGGAGGGTATGAAAGACCTTGAGAGCAAGGAGAATTGCTCGTAGCTCCAAAAGGTTGATATGAAGGGTGGTTTCCTGTGGAGACCAAATGCCCTGAGTGGAGAGGTCTTGGAGATGAGCTCCCCAGCCTGTTTGGGAGGCATCTGTAGTGAGAGTTGCTTGGGGTAACACAGGTTGGAAGGGGGCCCCCAACAACAGATTTTGAGTGGATATCCACCATTGGAGAGACCAAAAAAGACGTTTTGAGGTTGCTATTTGGTCTGAGAGAGCTCCTGATGCTTGGGTCCACTGTGTGGACAAGGTCCATTGAGCTGCTCTCATATGTAGGCGAGCATAAGGCACTACATGAACTGTGGATGCCATGTGACCTAGCAGTTGTAGCATCTCTCTGGCAGTCAAGTGGCTTCTGGACTGAATTTGAGAGGCCAAGTGCACTAGACGGGTGCAACGGGCCTGAGGAAGATAGGCCCTTGCAGTGGTAGTATCTAGCCAAGCCCCGATGAACGCTAGGGATTGAGTAGGGGTGAGTTGAGACTTTGGCAGATTGATGACAAGTCCCAGATACTGCAGTATGCGTCTGGTGTGGTCCAGGGAAGTCTGAGCCTCGGACTGAGATGGAGCTCGGATGAGCCAGTCGTCCAGGTACGGGAAGACAAAGATCCCCAGAGTGCGTAGAAATGCAGCTACTATTGCCATGCATTTGGTAAATACCCTTGGAGCAGAGGCTAGACCGAAGGGGAGTACTTTGTATTGGAAATGTTTTCCCTGGAACATGAACCGTAGGAATTTTCTGTGGGATGGATGGATGAGTATATGTGTGTACGCATCCTTGAGATCTAGAGAACAAAGCCAGTCCTGACTCTGTAGGTATGGAAGGAGAGTACCTAGAGAAAGCATTTTGAATTTCTCTTTGTAGAGGAATTTGTTCAATTCTCTGAGATCCAGAATGGGTCTGTATCCCCCTGTTTTCTTGGGAATCAGAAAATAGGGGGAGTAGAAACCTGACCCTTGTTGAGGAAGAGGAACCTCTTCTATTGCCCTTTGGGCGAGAAGAGTGGTCACCTCTTGGCCCAACAGGTGCAGGAGAGATGGGGGAGAATGGAATTGTCTCACCATGGTATGGGGAGGAAGGCTGGAGAAATGTAGTTTGTAGCCCTCTCTGATGATAGAGAGGGTCCACGGTTCTGATGTGATTTGTTCCCATCTGGGAGCAAAATGAGCCAACCTTCCTGGAATGGTGAGAGGTTCTGGCTGTTGCAGAGCCAGAAAGGGTAAGTTCTCTAGAATCAAGTCAAAAACCCTGAGGAGGTTGGGACTGCTGGATTGTAGCAGCCCCTGTGGCCTTTGTTCTGGCCTGCTTAGTTTGCTGACGCTTAGGAGCAAAGCGAACTTGGGAAGATTGCTGGCCAGTATTTGTGGAAAATCTGGTCTTTTTATAGAAAGTTTTCTTAAAAGGTTTTTTTCTTGGCAGGGGTAGAGGTAGACTTAGAAAGTCTATCTAAAGCAGCATTCTCTGCATCCATTTGAGTGGCTTTGATTTGCCACTCTTTGCCAAAGAGATTTTCACCTGTACAGGGCAGATTGCCCAAGCCTTCTTGTACCCAGGGTTCCAAATCAGAGGCCTGGAGCCAAGCCAGTCTGCGAGCAGCTATGGCTATGCCAGAGGCTCTGCTTGCCCCCTCAAAAGAGTCAAAGGCTGCTCTGTTGGAGAACTTGGAAACATCTTGAGTGTGCTTTAGCAAAAGAAGGAATTCCTCCTGTTTATCCTCTGGGATAAAGGGGAGAAATTGACGTATCTTTAATGCAATCTCTTTCAAAAACATGCCCATATAAAGGCTGTATGAATTGATTCTGGCAATAAGCATGCTAGCTTGGAAGATTTTTCTCCCAAAAGCATCCAGAGTCCTACATTCTCTTCCTGGAGGGGTAGAAGAGTGTCTTTTGGTACTCTTTATCTTTTTCATAGCAGACTTCACCACAATAGAGTGGTGAGGAAGCTGAGTTTTTTGAAAACCAGGAGAAGGAGGAACCCGATACATGGTGTCCAAACGTCGAGAATGTGGAGATAGGGTAAGAGGAGCCTCCCACAAATCCCTCATGTGTTCTTGAAGAATTTCATGTATGGGTAAGGTGGCTGCCTCTTTAGGAACCTTAGAGTATCCTAAATTATCTAATTTTTTTGCTCTAGGTTCCTTTTCTGAGGATACAGATATGGAGAGTCCTTTAGCTACTTCAATAATGAAGTCTTGAAAGGACAAATCCTCTGGAGGAGACATTCTCCTTTTTGGAGAAGAGGGCTCCTCAGGAAGAGTGAAAGAGACGTCAGCAGAATCATCTGAGGTATCAGACTCTTCAGAGGATTCAAAGTATCGTCTCTATTTGCTTCCAGAGATCGATACGCGTACCGATCGGTACCGACATCGGGCGTACCGGGTATCGGAGCGGTATCGAAAAAGCTCCGGAACCGGAGACCGGAAATGGCATGCTACTGGAAGTAGATGCTCTGGGTACCGGTATCGGTTGCGGTACCGGAATCGGAACCGATTGTCGCGGTACCGATGGCGGTGCAGCATTAATGAAAGTCAGTAAGGCCTGCTGCATGGATTGTACCGTAGTACCCATAGCCGCCACAACTGCCTGGAAGTCGGTACCGGTGTTAGCCGGTACCCCAGAGCAGTCTAACAGGAGATCGGTCGAGGCCGTGCCATCGATGTCTACCTGTAACCCCATAGGAGGAGCTTTGGAAGCCGGAGCTTCCCGCCGGGGTTGTTTGGCTGGGGCAAGGGCCTCTCGCTGCTTAGAGGGAGATTTGCCTTTTGAGGACTTGCCCGAAGAATGTTTGGTTACCTGAGATCCATCAGGAGAAGAAGACCTGGAGGATGTTGATGCTGGAGTATCGGTAGAAAACAGCATATGAAATTTAGCTGCTCTGTTCTGTAAGCCCCTTTTGGACATCAGAGAGCAGGATGGACAATCCGGAATGGAATGGTCAGGCCCCAAACATTTAAGACACCACTCATGGGTGTCTGTAACTGAAATAGTACCGGTACACTTAGTGCATTTTTTAAAACCAGAAGCTGTTTTTTCCATGAGGGAGACCTGAGAAGGCCTAGAGGCCTCACAGAAAAAATACACCAAGTGTAGGAAAAAGTAATATATATATATATATATTTTTTAAAATAAACGAAAAAAGGACCGGCGGTACCGGTCTGGAATCGGGGAAGGCAGACACGCGGTCAAAGAAACAAATTAAAATAACAATTTCTTCAGCGGTGACAGGAACACGACCTGCTGGCTCCGCGGAAAAAGAAGAACTGAAGAGAGTTGGTCAGGAAGGCGGGAAGGCAGCGCGCATGCGCTGTGGGAGGCCCCACAAGCTTCCTTTCTGGGAAGCTGGGGAGCTTTCCCGCGCAGGCTCCGTCGGTTCCGACGTACCCATATGTGAGGACTCATTCCTGCTTGTTCCTGGAGATAGTCTAATACGCACCCCTGTATTATTTAAAATGTGAGAAGCCATTTGATAAATTCTTGAAGCAGTAGTTCGGCAATCTCCCTGGCACCACTTGGAGTAGCTATGATCAGAAATTATTTCCTGCTATTAAACTGGTCCATATGGATTATGCTCCCACAAATGCACCACACACACTGCATTAACGAATTTATTTAAAAAACATTTCTATCCCGCCATATGTCCAAAGGCATCCAAGGCAGTGTACAGTATAAAAGGTACAAAACCCTAACACAAAAATACTAAAAACAAGCCCTCCCTCCCGCAACCAGTTCATTTACTGGGAGATAATGCCCAACCTTCTATGTTAGTGTATGTAGGCTCAGCTATTTCAAAGGTCTGAAAATAATTTCACAGCAGCACCATAAAGAATCTGAGAAAACTAAGATTTAGCAGAAACTTGTCAACGATAAAGGGTGCTATAGTTCCTAATTTCCCAGGATAGCTCAGGGGTAGATTCTGAAACAAGAGTTATGAAATTCTGCAGCACTTTACATAAAAAGTAGTTTTCCAAACTTGACCTGAATTTGTATTATTTTTTTGCTGGATGTTATGGCTGAGAGATATAGGGGAGGACAGAAAGAAGAAATCTTAGGGATGGGTCCTTCTCTTCCACAACCAACCACAGACTTTGTTTATTCCATCTTATTGCACTATATTCATGGAAATGAGTTTAGTTTAATTTATTAGAGTTTGCTATACCACCTTTTGGGACCAGCAAAGCAGTTTATAATATAAAATAATCCAAGGAAAGCAGAAAAGAAACACATAGTTTAAAGGACAGACAAGCAATTGGACACAAGCATACCACAACAGCGATGTCTGCTATATCTATGTTGGAAGAAGAAAAGCTTGTTGAACTAGGTGGGTTTTGAGGACTGTTTTAAATTTGGCATATGAGGATGCCAAACAAACAGCAGGGGGAAGGTTAAAGTGAGGGGCAAGAAAGTAGAAGGCAGAGTGTCAAGTAGTTTTGCATCTAGCTTGAGAGGTTGAGGGGAGAAAAAGATGATTAGAGTGGATAGAACGGAGCACCCTGTATGGAGTGTGAAGAATGGTCAAGGAAGTCAAATATGTGGGAACACCTGTATGCAATGCTTTATGTACTAGGACCAAAATTTGTAATGAATCTTGACTTTTACGGGTAACCAATGATGCTGCAACAGTAATGGGGTAACATGATCAAATCTTGAGGCCCGTGACAGAAGCCTGACTGTGGACTTTTGAATTATTTGTAGTTTATTAACCTCAGACTCAATCTTTGGTCCTATTCCAATCCAGAGTAAAAGCCCACCTTTTCTAGGCTGCTTTTGGATCCTGACCCTTTAATCTCTTCTGTCACTTATGTGTGTTAAAACCATCTCTAGTCCTCCATTTGTTGTGTTTCTGTCTTGCACAGATTGTAAACTCTACAGAGAAGGGACTGTCTCTCTCAGGTGTATATATACAGCACTATACAAATGATAAGTAGTAGTAGAGAAAAGATGATGGAGAGAGAATTGGAGAATCGCTCAAACCCTCTTCAAGGTCATGCGGGACAAGGCCTCCATGATCCTGGTGGCCCCGCAGTGACCCAGGCAGCCTTGGTATCCTCTGTTGCTCTGCCTTTCGACTGAACTCCTGGTCTCTCTGGGGAATGCTCCGGGACTACTGACCCAGGAGAAGGGCTCCCTTCTTCACCCCAACCTGGGGTCCCTGTCGTTAACAGCAAGGCTGCTGAATGGGTAGCCTTAGCACCTTTCAACCTCCCAAGGGAGGTGGAGGAAGTCCTCCTGGCCTCTCGTAAGAGCTCCACGAGATGGGCCTATGCCTTCAAGTGGCGCAAATTGTCAGTATGGTGTGTAAAGCAACAGGTTGACCCATTCTCTTGCCAGGTGCACACGGTGCTACAATACTTGCTTTACCTTTTGCAAACTGGACTCAAGTCCAACTCCGTCAGAGTGCACCTGAGCGTGCTCTTGGTGCACTATCATTCAACAGAGGGCAAACTTCTTTCTGCACAGCCCCTCATGACCCGATTTATGTGGGGCCTTCTGCTCTCTAAGCCCCCCCCATCCGCCTGCCCCCAATGGAACTGGACCTCAACGTGGTTCTGACGCAGCTCACCAAGCCGACTTTTGAACCTCTAGCTACCTGCGTTATCTTTCCTAGAAGGTAGTCTTTCTGGTGGCACTCACCTTTGCCTGCAGTCAGCGAGCTTCAGGCCTTGGTGGCTGAACTACCTTACACCAGGTTCTACAAGAATAGGGTCGTGCTTCACACCCACCCTAAATTCCTTCCAAAGGTGGTATCCGACTTCCACCTCAACCAGGAGGTGGTGCTCCCCACCTTTCCACGGCCCCATGCTGACAAGGTGGCGGCCGTGGAAAGGTGGCCCCACGCCGACAAGGTGGCGGCTATTCTCCATACTCTGGATTGTAAGAGGGCCCTGTCCTTCTACCTGCAACGTACCCAGGGCCACCTCAAAGCCTCACGGCTTTTCGTTTCCACCACCTCAATTGACTGGGGGAGGCTGTTATCAAGTGGACCCTGTCCACCTAGGTGGTGGACAGCATTGCCTTCGCCCACAACCAGGCTGGGCTCTCATTGGAGCGCCGGGTCACGGCACACAACGTCAGGGCTATTGCGACCTTGGTTGCAAGCCTATGCTCTGTCCTTATGGCAGACATCTGCTGGGTCGCCAACTGATCCTCAGTTCAAACCTTTGCAGTTCACTACTGCCTGGAGAGGGAGTCCCGATGGATAGCGCCTTTGGCCAGGCTGTACTCCGTAATCTGTTCAGGGGTTTAGTCAGCTCCTACCCTCCGACCCTTCTTATTCAGGCTACCGGAGCGATGGATCTCCCTGGATACTGGGGTCCTTAGAGTCTTTCCTCAGACTCGCTTGCAGCTGCTCACAGCTGGGCCGTGTTTTTCTACAGATTCTTGGTAGCCTGTAGCTAGGGAGTCCCATATGTGAGGACTGACTTCCTGCTTGTTCTTGGAGAAAGCGTAGTTAATCACCTGTAACAGGTGTTCTCCAGGGACAGCAGGAATCAGCCCTCATAACCCTCCCTCCTGTGGAATTGCTGTACAATTTTATCCATCTTCTTTTGTCGGCTATAGCTATGTCATCTGACTGAGTAAGATGGCACCCTTAGGCAGGAAGGATACCAAACAGGAGTGGTGGCATCTCCCAAAGGCTTTCTTTGAAAGCTGGGAAGATGCTTCCGCGGGGGCTGTTGGCACTGACATCACCCATATGTGAGGAATGATTCCTGCTGTCCTTGGAGAACACCTATTACAGATGAGTAACTATGCTTTTTCTGAGAGTGGGGTAGATTTATTCACCACTTCTCACCACAGGCAAATGCCTCAGTTCTGCTCCTGTACTGGTAGTGGTTGCCCCGACCATGAACCTTAAGTACTGCCTGTGACTGGGATGAATACGGATGTGGGTGTAAGCATCCTTTAGGTCCAAGAAGCATAGCTAATCCTGCTGTAGGTAGGGCAGCAATGTTCCAAGGGAGAGCATCTTGAATTTCTCCCACACCAGGAACTTCTTCTGGTTTCGCAAGTCCAAAATGGGCCTTAGATTCCCTGCTCTTTTTGGGACCAGAAAGTAATGGGAGTAGAACCCCTTGCCCCTGAGGTGAAGGGGTACTGGTTCCACAGCTCCATCCCTGATGAGGCCTGTGCCTGGTGCAGGGGAGTCCAAGGGGGCTCTCCTGGAAAGAAAGGGGGAGGTGTCCGGTCCAAGTGACGGAGGTAGCCTTCTCTGACTACCTGGAGGGCTGGCCACTGAAGGGCAAAGTAGATCAGATGCCCCCCTGTGGGCAGCTGCTCCCCCAGGAGGAGAAGGTATGCTCAGGGAGACAAAATTCCAACCCAGCCTGGGCAGAAGCTGGTGTGTTGGGCTTAGAGCACTTAGGCTTGCGTTGGCCTGGGCCTGCTCCTTTGCCCTGGTGACCCTGCTGCGGAGTCTGGGAGGCCTGGTATTGGGATAATCATGGTAATTCTGTGAAAAGGGGGCCTCTTCCCCGATGCATGGTGAAAGACAAGGCTTTTGCCATGTCCTGGACAAACTCGAGGAACAATGTGTCCTTGGGTGGGTACGGGTCCGAGGGGAGATTGCAGTGTTTACACATCTCTGTTGAAGCCTTGTCCTTGGACTCCCAATCTGAGTAGTCGGTCGAGGACTCGAGGCTGGATGACACTTGAGGCGTCTGGCTCGGGTCGGGTCTTTGGTGACCCATGGCAGCTGCTTGGCCGGAGCCACAAGCACTTGCCCGGACAGATCTTGCTCCCGAGAAACGGTATCGAGACCCTTGCCAAGGATTGGCTCGAGGCTCAGGGCTCTTGAGGATCATCTTGGTGGCCCGGGGAGTCCTCGATGTCGAGGTCCCTGTGGTCTCAGCACGAGCACCGGTGGGGCCAGGGATCGACGATTGCTGCGAGGCAAGGAAGGCAGTGACACTGCATTCTAATGCTGTCATCCTGGTTTCCCACTGAGGAGTTTCAGCCTTCGATGTGAACACTGGGGTGCCTATGTCCGGTGTCGGTGAGGATAGGGAATTTTTGATGGGACAGGCCTCGGGGCTCCGTGACTCATCATCGGAGGCATTGGCATCTGTTCTGTGCACCTTTGCCGATCGCTCCCACTCCGACTCCTCAGATACCCTCCGAGGACTGTGGGACCTGGCACGGGACTTGCTGTGTGTGTCCGATTCCCAGGACGAGGTCCTCTAGGATTTCTTCTTCTTCTTGTGCTCACGCTCCAGGGAACCCTTGTCGGAGTGTCCGCAGGCCTGACTGAGTGTGGCAGGGGCTTTACGCAACTCCGAGGATCCGTGTAGGGCTTTAGAGTGTGAGGCTACCGGGATAGTGAGGCAGAATCTGATCTGTGAAAGATGTCATCTTGCTTCTGCCAATGACTTTGGATGGCCTTCGTGGACAACTTTTTGCACAGGGTCATGATCAGCACAGACGTTACCCATATGCGAGGACTGACTTCCTGCTTGTTCCTGGAGAATAGATGGAGTCACTTCCCAGTCCAGGGTCTATTCATGGGGTTGTTCTTAACCGGCAAGTGTGTGGCTCTGAGTGTTATCTCTTGAGAGAGGGTGAAATTCCACATCCTGTTTCCCAACACAGGAGGTATGAACCGCTTCCTTGGTGATCTAATACATTGCAACTTGATTGTCCATCTGGATCATGACAATTTAGTTGGCCAACCGATCTCTGAAAATGTTTAGAGCATTCTAGATTGCTCTCAATTCTAGGAAATTTATTTGACGAAGACTATCCTTGGTGACCAGATTTTCTGGATGTGAGACCCATCTACATGAGCCCCTTAGCTCAGCTTGGATGCATCTTTCCTTAACAACTTTTGATAGGGGCAAATTTGAAAAAGACAACCTTTTGCCACATTGGAATGATCCATTCACCAGGACAGGGAGCCCCAGAGAGGAGTTGTGACAGAAATGACATCCCAGACCTGTGAGTGGATTGTGGCCACTGCGTGCTCATGGTCCACTGTAACTGTCTCACATAGAGACATGCCAAGGGAGTTATATGAACCATTGAAGCTATATGGCCCAAAATTCTCAAAATTGTCCTCAATGATGCCTCTTGACTCTGTCGAACCACCTTCTATGTTCGCCACCAATTTAATGAGCCTGTCTGTGGGATGAAGGCTTTCGCTTTAGTCTCCTGAATTTTCATTTGGGGTAGTTTATAAGAAACTTTAATAGCTCCAGTACCTGGATGGTAAAGCATGCAGAG
This sequence comes from Ichthyophis bannanicus, assembly GCA_033557465.1. NCBI lineage: Eukaryota > Metazoa > Chordata > Amphibia > Gymnophiona > Ichthyophiidae > Ichthyophis > Ichthyophis bannanicus. Next base: position 435,706,502 of record CM066033.1, read on the forward strand.
TCTTGAATCCCTTAATGAGCAGTGTTCTTGACCATCATATTGCCCATGTAGGGAAATACATGCACACCCAGTATGCTTAGAAACTCTGTGACTAGGGCAAGGCATTGGTGAAAATGCAAGGAGCAGATGTGAGGCCCACAGGCAGTACATGGTACCGGACCCAGTGCTTCCCTAAGACAAATCACAGATATTTCCTGTAAGTGGGATATATCTCTCTGTGGGTATAGGCATTCTTTAGGACCAGAGAACATAGACAATTCCCTTTTTGAAGATAAGGGAGCAAGATGCCCAGGGAAACCAGTCTGAACCTTTCCATAACCAGCTATTTGTTCAGATCCCTTAGATCTAGGATGGGACAGTATCCCCCAGTCTTCCTTGACACCAGGAAATATCTCAAATAGAATTCCAGCCCTTCCTGCCCTCCCTGGTGGAGCGGACTCGACCGCATTTATGGCCTGAATGGTGGAGAATTCCTGAAGAAGCATTTCTTGATGCTGAGAGATCAAAGAATGGACAATTTGACGGAATCTCAAAAATAAGTAATCTGTACTTCTCAAACTATTTTGAGGACTCAAGAGTCAGAGGGGCCAACAACCCACAAAGAATGTGATCTTCCCTCCAATAGAAAGTTGTACAGAGGCAGCACTGAGAAAAAGCCTATGCTCTCTAGGAGCCAGTCAAAATCCCTCCCCTGGTGTAACTGGGGTTCTTGAACCTTTGGTTGCCTAGGACAGGAGCAGGAAGATTGCCCTGTCTGTGAAACATAGGAGGGTACCTATGCCTGTGAGAGTAATAGGACCTCCAGGATGCTATGCAGGATGTGAGCATGGCGGTTCTGAAAGAATTTCCTTCTGAAAGAACAAAGGTCCTAACTTCCCTCCCTGGGAGCATCGAAGAGGGAGACCTGGATTCTTGGCTCTTTTGACAGTGGATCTGACATCCATGGAGTGGTGCAGTAGCTAAAGCTTCTCAAATCTGGAGCCTTTTGGACTCCATATATAGAGTTGACCTTGCTGACTACAGGCATAGAGAGGGGTATCTCTCACATTCTCATCTGTAGCCTTTGAAGGATGTTTATGTTTTGTTTTACATTTATCACATCATTTGATATACCACCATTCAAAAAAATATCAGTGGTTCACAATAAAAATCATAATTAAAACAGAATTAAAAGTAGGAGCAAGGAAGAATAGCCATGCTGATTGCACTGTCTGCCGCTCATCCACTCAGTCTTCCCCAAATGCCCATGAAACCTGATAAATTTCCCCGTTTAGTTCAAGACATTAGCACTTGGGTATGCAGAGCCACAATAAAGGCCCCAAAAGAAAAAATATCTGCCTTCCTAAGTGATTTTTCAGCATGTAATAGCTGAGAGTGGGATCACCAACAGAGAGCTCTGATCAGAGTATGAAGAATAACATTTGAAAATGGAGTAGGAAGTCCCATCTTTAGAATTTTAAATGTAAGCAGTAATATTTTATATTTAATTCTGTATGTTACAGGAAGCCAATGTTCTCAGGCGACTTGATTTGACCACTCTGCGTGATAAACTAATTTAACTGCAGCGTTCTTAAGGCTGTCTAACAAGTAGACAGCCTTTTACTCATAGCTATTACACACTATGTGAAACCTCTATCTCTGGCAAATGATTTCTATTGTACCGATGTCAATTATCACTCCATAAGCCAGTTCATATCGATCCAGTAAATCTGCCAGCTTGTACTCATAACTGTGTCATGTTTACCCTGGACCATGTTTAATGGATGTATACATCTCATTGCACGCTGTACCCATACTACTTACAGATGAATGTCTATTATTCAAATCTCTGTACCTTATATCACTATTTAACCATACGGGTATACACTGTTCCCACAACTGGATTTATCAACTGTCTGTCTAGTCAGGATTTATGATCCTCTCCCTGCCTACTACTATACCTCTCATGCCTTGCCTAGTGAATACAATCGCCTGCAAACGCCTCCTACATCTACAAATTGGATCTCTGTTCTATGCCACCTAGCTTAATGACCTTAGTCCAGCATCTCCTCTTGTGTGCCAGCCGACAGTTAACAGACCAACAGTCTTGTATTAATAATTTCTTAGCGGCCTGTCCATAGCTACCTGAGCCACCTGACCACAATCACACAGCGCTCAATCAAGATGGGTTCCCCCATCACCACCATAGTCGGATGCTTCATCATCCTTTTGAGTTGGTTTTCCAGCTCTTTTGCCTTAACCCCATCCCTCAACCAGATCCCAATATTACAGAGCCATGGTAGGAGATGGACAGGTGCATCCCGTAACAACATAAATTGGGATACCCGCTCACACCACCCCCATCTGGTATACATTGCGCTCCAACACTCTATGAAAACCAAACAAGATGAAAACCCCTACCCTCAAAGCCTAAAATGCGCCCTTATCAACGCCCGCTCAATCCGGAAGAAATGGCCAGTTGTTGCTGACATAATATCCCCCCACGACCTTGATATACTCATGGTCACAGAGACGTGGCTATCCGCCGAAGACAATGTCATACTCAACCAGCTCCTCCCCCTGAATTTTACAGTACATACAAGCCATAGACAAGACAAAAGAGGAGGAGGTGTGCTTATCCTCACCAGGACAGACCTCCATTTCCAGACGGTTGACTCCACCAGTACAAATCACCTGGAGACTGTCACCATTTCCAACAAGCGCTGCTCAATCAACTTGCTGTACAGAGCGCCCTCAGCATCCCCGGATGATCTTGCTGCTATCATTGATCTCGCCTCCAACACTCATAATCCAGGCACTCCAAACTGGATTCTAGGCAATTTCAACCTGCCAACGCTGCAAGAAAATCAAGCGTCATCCTTCCTCGATGCCCTCGAGAATCTCGGCTTCAAGCAATTAATCAAGGAACCTACTCATATTAAGGGAAATATCCTAGACCTTGTATTTGCCCCGCAGATATCTCTCGACTCATCTCAGGACCCCGTAACGTCCATAAATTCTGTACCTTGGTCAGATCACAAACTCATCATCCTCCAGATTCCTACACTCAAAGCCCAATCAAAAAGCAACAAAATACCAAGCAACACTGCAAGACCGCCCTCTCGGTGTTTCAGACCATACAACAGAGATCTTATCCTCGCAGGAACTCAACAGCTCATCAATGAAACCACCCTGAACCTCGAGGACCTAATTTTTCACTGGAACAATAGTCTTAGTGCAATCGCCTTGCGCACACCTACCAGCAGGCCCACAAGGAGAAGAGCAAGTGCTCCATGGTACACAGCTGAACTTAGAGCATCACTTACCCATTTACGGAAACTCGAAAAACGCTGGCGCCGGTCTCATTCCATAGGTGACCAGACAGCATACAACTGTCATCTAGCTGCCCACCGCAAGGCAATCACTGAGAAAATGAAACAGTACCACTCGGATACTTTAAAGAGATCACTAAATAAACCACACAACCTTTTCAACCTGGTCAAAACTCTATCTAAGGAACCAACCCCCGGGCCCCAATTTGAGATACACCCGCAGGATTTTGCAACCTACTTACAATCCAAGCTATGCCAGACAAACAAAACCTCTACAATAACCGCCTCCACTGAGCAAGAAGGCCCAACAGCTCTAACCGCATTCTCTACCCCTACCAGGAAAGGAATCGAAGACACCATCATGGCTCTTAATATCACCACATCCCAGTCCGATCCCTGCCCAGCCTTCTGGATTAAGGAACTCCGCAGTCATTTCAGCCCAGTACTATCCAAAATAATGAACCTATCCTTCTCAACAGGCTCATTCCCTTCAGCCCTTAAGCATACCTCTATTAGGCTTCTGCTAAAAAACTGCAAGCTCGATCCCCAAAAGGTAGAATCTTACAGACCGATATCCAGCATACCTCTACTCGCGAAGATAATTGAAAAAGAGGTTAAACGACAAATACAGGACCACATTGACACCGCTGCACCGTTAGACCCCTGCCAACATGGTTTCAGGGAATTCCATGAAGTGGAAACCCTTCTTACCACTCTCCTCTGCAAGATAATCATGGGCATTGACAACATCCGTCAAGGGTTTGCTCTCATCTTTCTGGACATTGCTGCAGCTTTTGACTCTGTAAGTCACGAGCTTCTCTTAGGGCGACTAATTGAGAAAGGCATCAATGGAACAGCGCTAGAATGGTGCAGATCTTACCTGTCTGGAAGATGGCAGCATGTACGTTCTGGAGGGACAACCTCAGAACCTTTCCACCAAAGCCAGGGAGTTCCGCAAGGATCCTCCCTTTCTGCCCTATTGTTCAACATATACATGCAGCCGATTTGTAAGATCATCCGGTCTTTCAACGTTGACTGCATGTTATACGCCGACGATGTCCTGCTCTACATGCCCTTCTCTACAGAACATTTGGACCTCTCCCCATTGACGAGCTGTTTTAACGCAATATCCGACTGGCTTCTGTCCCAAAACCTCCGAATACAACATAAGAAAACGGAAGTACTCTTCATTACGAGGAACCCAAATTTTACCCCACCACAACATCTTAAAGTAAAAGAAGCTGAGCTACAATCTAAACCCACAATACGTTACCTGGGGGTCACTTTGGACCAACGCCTAGACATGAAGGCCCACATAAGAAACACAGTTAGAGCAATATACTACAAGATCCGCTCGCTTAGGCACCTACGCTCCCTGCTTGAACCAAATGATTTCAGGACAATCTACCAGGCTTTGATCATACCTCACTTTGATTATGCAAATGCCATTTTACAAGGTCTTCCCCAATCCACCTTGAACCCTCTACAGCTCGCCATGAATGCTGCAGCGAGGATTCTACATGGAGCCTCCAGGAGCGACCACGTGACGCCTCTGCTTATACAGTTACACTGGCTACCCATCCAGGCCAGGATCGATTTCAAGACCATGTTACTCACATTCAAAGCTGTTAACAAGCTTTCCTCTGCCTCCTTAACTGTCCTCATCCACACCACATCCCCAAATAGAGCAAGAAGATCCACGGCCAGGGCCGGATTTACCTTGAGTGAGGCCCTACGCCAACAAAAATTGTGGGCCCCCAGAAAAGATAAAAACGAGCACGCCGGATCAGCTGCGCGCTGTTGGCCCTGACGTCATAATTAAACTGGGAATCCCAAAAGCCAAACTTGGAATGTACAACACTGTAGAAATAAAACTATACATTAATTTGCTCTTGTACTAAACAAAGCGCAGACGTTAATGATGCACATTTACCAAAACTGACATATTCCAATTAATAAATTCAAAATAAAGAGAGATTTTTCTACCTTTTGTGCATTTTTTTTCAGCTGCAATTGCTCCAGCCATTTTCTTCTGGTTTCTTTGTGTCTTCTGCTAACTCTCCATCGTCTGCTGTCCATTTGTCCTTTCTTCTATCTTCTAGTTTTTTTCCATTCTCTCTCTACATCTGCTTTAACATACTAATCTTTCTCCTTTTGCTCTTTCCTAATTCCTATTTCATCCACTCAAATTTTACTCCTCCATCCTCAATCCCCACTTACTCTCCCAATACCCGGCCAATTGTAGATTTTTTTATCCCTCCCACACAAAATATTTTTCCCTTCTCCATTTTACTCTTCCAGCCCCATCCCATTCTAATCCTCCCCCAACATCAGCTCCCTTCTAGTTCCAGCCTCACCCAGCATCCATTCCCTTCTTGTCCCTGCATCAGCCCATTTCCAGTCCTAGCAACCCCCCAACCCAATACCAGTCCTAGCCCCATCAACCCACTTCCAGTCCTAACCCCCCATCACCCCATTTTCAGTTTAAGCCCCCCCTATAACCCATTACCAGTCCTAACCCCCCATCAGCCCACTTCCAGTCCTAACCCCATCAACCCATTTCCAGTCAGCCCCCATAGCCCATTGCCAGTCCTAACCCCCCCCATCAGCCCACAGCCCATTACCAGTCCTAACTCCATCAGCCCACCTCAAGTCCTAACCCCTCCCCATCAGCCCATTTCCTGTCCTAACCCCCCCATAGCCCATTACCAGTCCTAACCCATCAGCCCACAGCCCATTACCAGTCCTAACCCCATCAGCCCACCTCCAGTGTTAGCCCCCCATCAGCCCATTTCCTGTCCTAACCCCCCCATAGCCCATTACCAGTCCTAACCCATCAGCCCACAGCCCACCTCCAGTCTTAACCCCATCAGCCCACCTCCAGTCTTAACCCCCCAGCCCATTTCCAGTCCTAGCCCCCCCATAGCCTATTACCAGACAGCCCCATCAGCCCCCAGCCCATTACCAGTCATATCCCCACCGGTCTCCCTTTTTCAGTTCTTTGCCATACCAGACCACAGCCCATTACCAGTCCTAACCCCATCAGCCCACCTCCAGTCTTAACCCCCCCAGCCCATTCCCAGACCCACCCCCCAACGGCTCAAGACAAATTTAATAATAAAATTAAACGCTGGCTGCTGCCGCTGCTGTCGCAGCAGCATGGACTGTCCCGCGGGGCCCCCTCCGACCGACTGCATCCATCCCTCCCTCCCTCCCTGCCGGCTTTGAGAGGCGCGGAGGGAGGGAGGGATTCAGCCGGGCGGAGGGGGCCCCCGCGGGACAGTCCATGCTGCCGCGGCAGCAGCCAGCGTTTTTTTTTTAAATTTAATTTTAAGAACCCTAAAAATTTTTTCAATTCTTGTGGGCCCTTGTCAGCTGTGGGCCCTACGCCACGGCGTAGTTGGCGTATAGGTAAATTCGGCCCTGTCCACGGCTATAAACTCTCTAAAAGTCCCGAAGGCACTAACAAATTGCACCACATCTACAGCCAACAGGGCCTTTAGTCTCTGCGTGCCAAGATGTTGGAATGCATTACCCTCTAATATCTGGGCCATCAAGAGCCTAACACAGTTTAGGAAGGCCCTCAAAAACCACCTCTTCAGCAAGTACCTCATGGAGATCAATGACACTACCCCCTAAGCAAATAATGGAATCTCAACAACACGCCTAGACAGATTCTCTAACCCCAAGTGGTACATATGATTCTATGAAACTTCCTGTTCATATGACTTTACGCAGTTTGTTTTGTAAATAGTTGCCCCTGTTATCCAAGTTTTCTACCCTGTTATCTGTAAACTCATACGTGTTAACTGTACTGAGCATTTTTGTTCCATGTAAACCGTGCTGATGCCGAATAGTGCGGTATAGAAGAGACTGTAAATAAATAAATAAATAAAATTGTCGTCTTCTAAGAGCATTAAAACTGAAAAAACCTCCGCATTACAACTTGAAAGCTGAAATTGTAACTAAATAGTGACATGCAAATGTCTCAACATGGTTATACACTCTTCAAAAGCAATATTTCTTATTAAAGATGTATTTTATAGCAAGGAAAGGTCTCAGTTCAAATAGGAAGCCAATAGACTCAACTAAACGTCTAGTGGACTTATATCCTTGTTCACATCAGTGACCTTTTTGCAGAAGAGTGTAAATCAAAATTCGTTCAAAAATTGTTAATGAATAAAGTGCTTAACTTTCAGGAAAATTGAGCTTGCATTGTCCCGACACTGACAGACGCGCCACTTTATGCGTTTCACCCTTGTGTAGGTTTCGTCAGGGGAACTTCATGAAGCACTCAAACCCAAAAAGTCCATTCTTATTCAAAGACGGTGTTTGTGAGATTAAACACCGTCTTTGAATAAGAATGGACTTTTTGGGTTTGAGTGCTTCATGAAGTTCCCCTGACGAAACCTACACAAGGGTGAAACGCATAAAGTGGCGCGTCTGTCAGTGTCGGGACAATGCAAGCTCAATTTTCCTGAAAGTTAAGCACTTTATTCATTAACAATTTTTGAACGAATTTTGATTTACACTCTTCTGCAAAAAGGTCACTGATGTGAACAAGGATATAAGTCCACTAGACGTTTAGTTGAGTCTATTGGCTTCCTATTTGAACTGAGACCTTTCCTTGCTATAAAATACATCTTTAATAAGAAATATTGCTTTTGAAGAGTGTATAACCATGTTGAGACATTTGCATGTCACTATTTAGTTACAATTTCAGCTTTCAAGTTGTAATGCGGAGGTTTTTTCAGTTTTAATGGTATATCCCTCCAGCAAAAAAAGACCACTACGTCAGTTGTAACGTCTTCTAAGAGCAGCCTGCCTAATTCCATTAAAGACAGCATTACAATAATCTAAGCATGTCATAATAAATGCATGAACCAAAACACAGAAAAGTAAGGCCTCTCTATCTAGAAATGGTAATATATATCTAATATGGCGGAGTGTGGTGAAGACTCCCCTCCAGAGGAAATGGAGATAGGGGAAAATACTGATAGAAGGGATGACACACAGGATTTCCAAAACTGACTTGGAAAAAAACACAGTTATTGGCTGAGCTGAAGACAAGTCCCAGCCCAGGGGAGGAGTTAGGCTTCAGCACTGATTGGGCACGCCCAGGGGAACGACAGGGAGTGCCGGGAAATGAAGCCCTTTTAAAATCCTCAGACAGGATTGACAGAGGAGGCAGCAAGGCTGGCAAAGGAAGCAGGAAGGCTGGCAAGGCAGGCAGCAAGGCTGACAAGGAGAGCAGCAAGAAACGAAGCAGATGAGCAGCACTTCCAGTGCACGTTGGTCTTCAGGAGGAACTTGGAATCAAAGGGGAAAAACGCTAGAACCCTGGGAGAAGGCAGAACCCTGGAACAGTAAGCCTTGGAGCCCAATATACTCTCAAGGAGATCCTTACTACACGGTAGAGCCTAAACGTGGGAAGGCTAGCAAACCCAGCTCTTGGAGAAAAGGTATTTTGTCTGGTGGCGAGCAGTGCTATAAAAGCCAGGAACCAAAACAGGAAAGAAGTTTTTCTGAGAGAAATTCCCCTAGCGGAAGAACTAGCCATAAGGCTCCTGAGTTTCTAGAGAGGAGAGAGTCCTGGAAGAAAGGTGCCTGTTCTTATGCCAACGTCTCTGATAAAGGTAAAGCTGAATTTCCTAATTTTAATGCCTTGCTGGAGAAACCCTTTTATTGTGTTGACCTCCCTAAGCCAAACTCTGCAACAGGAGCAGATAGTGAGTGGGGGAAAGGTGTGACCCTTACCGGAGACTATCAAGCAACTAAAGAGCAGCTACAGGCTGAATTGCTTCTAAAAGAGTTTCAGCAATTTCTGGAGCTAAAGTCAGGGAAACATAAGAAACCTGATGAAGAGAACAATTGCCTTAGCCCAGATGAATGTATGCAGATAGATAATGATGTGCCTACCTTGAGTTATGATCCTTGTGCAATGGATTGCTCTTTATATTTTAGAGAGTAACAGTGTAAAGAAGCATCTGGAGTTTGTATGAGAAGAATACAAAATGTTTGCTATACCTGTTGCCTAGCCGTGAAAGTTCACAAATTTATTTATTTAACACTTATTTATATACCGCATCTTCCAGCGATCAGTTGCGGTGTACAATCAACAACAGTCAACAATGTTGACAGAAACAGGTGAAAACAAATTGTTTACAGAATTGTTTTCACCTGTTTCTGTAAAGCCATGCTGTGAGGAGAACAGCTGTTACTGTGAGGCTGCAATAATCCCAAGCAACCACACGAGGCAAAGCTGAGTAGAAGCTACCGTGACTGTGTAAAGCTGAGTTAAAGCTATTTGATTTCAGTTGTTTTCCTGACTTCCTGGTTTCACCTTTATGTTGAAAGTTGCACCTTTACGTTATGCACCTTTGAATTGTAATGCGTTGAAAATATCCCCACAACAAATAAATTTCTTGCAAGCCTTATCACTCGAGTCACAACTACAACTTTCATCCCTAAAGGAAAAAAACAAGTGTACTACGAATCCCAGCATTCAGAGGGTTCAGTACCACCTTTATTCATAAGGGACATTAAATAAGGCCACTCCTGCCTGTAAGCTCTAGGGCCCAGGCAGGAGTGTCGCAAGTGGCGTCATCTAGAGGATACTGCGCATGCGCAAAAGAGTGGCAACGCCAGTAGGTCTACAGGAAGCAACTGCCCAGGAGGAGCCCAGCTGTAGAACATCTGAAAGGGGAAGATTCGCAGTACCAGAGGGCTACTGGCAGCACTGTTGCTGATAAGCGTGAAGCATCACCTGACCAAGGTAAAGGGTATCCACCCAGGAGAAGCTAGGATACCAGGACAAGGGGATAGCTAGGCTTGATTGAAAAAAAAAAAAGAAAAAAAAAAAGAGGGTTTTTTTTCTCACATTTTGTGGTATCGCACTTTGGTCTCTCTGTGTTTGTGCTTGCAGGAATTCCAACATGTCTCTTGAACCGCAAGAGATTTTCAAGTGGATGGCAGCACAGTTGGAGAGGCAAAGAGACTTGGCTCTAGAGGCACAAGAGAGGAACGCGGCGCGCATCCAGGCTCAACAAAAGCCTTTGCTGGACCTGTTGCAGACATGGCTGTCTGAACAAAAGAAGCAGCCGGAGCCACCAGCTGTTCCACCAGGTTTTCCCGCGCCAGCCTCTCTTAGCTTGCATGCTGGGACTATGTTTAACTTTGGACAGCTTAGAGACACCGATGATTTCATCGAAAGCTTTGAAAGAGTGGCTCACCTAAGTGCTTGGCCACAGGAGCACTGGGCCATGCGTTTTGCGGCGTCTCTCACAGGGGAAGCCATGGCCGCTTATAGAGCAATGCCACCCACACTCACAGGAAACTATGATGAAATCAAGAAAGCGGTCAGGGAGAGACTAGGTCTCACACCGCTGGTCTATCATAATCTCCTGCGAGCTGTGAAGCTAAGACCGAATGAGACCCCAAAAGCCCTGTGTCATCAGATACGCACTTTAGTGAACAAGTGGCTTAATCCGGGGGAAAGGTCTAAGGAGTCTATTATAGACAGTCTCATACTAGAGCAATATATAAGTGCTTTGCCCACCGAGATACGCTCCTTCCTGATTTTACAGAGCTGTAAAACCCCGCAAGAGGCTATTAACCTCACCGAACGCTTCATGGAAGCAAAGTTAATGGCCCATGAAGGCAGCAGTGCTTCCAAGGAGACAGCAGTAAGAGAATCAGAAAGGAGGTGGGGCTAAATGAGGAGTCCGTAAGGATGTGCATGCCAACAATGAAAGGTCCGGTAACCCATAGAAAATGTTTTAAATGCGGTAGAGAGGGCCATGTACAAAAGAGTTATGTGAAAACGGCTTTGGTAGCAGTGAATGCTCAGAATGCTAGAGAGGGTTTTCTGCTTGATGTTGAGGTGCAAGGAATTGCTACCACAGCACTATTGGACTCAGGCGCAGAGCAAACGATTTTGTCTAAAGCGCTATGGCAGCAGATAGAGGCCACAGGGGTAGCAATTCAGCCTGTAAGCACTGTGAAAATTCGCTGCATTCATGGGGGCACTTCACTATACCCTGTATATAATCTCCAAGTGAAAGGGTTAGGGGCCAATAGAAAAATCCCCATAGCGGTAGTACCTAGGCTACCCCACAGTATAGTTTTGGGAAGAGACTGGCCACACTTTCACAAGGGTATGGAGCAGGGACTATGCTCTAAGGAGGCTATGGTGTCCACAAGGGCCCAGGCTAAGGCCCTAGAAAACGACGGAGAGCCGCCAGAAGAACCCCTAGGAAGTCTCCCCTCTCACGAGGACCTGATAGCCACTCCGGGAGATAAAGTGAAAAAAAGCAAAGGAGAGAAACGTAGGGAGAGACACACTCGCTCTCAGCACAGGGCGGAAGTACAAGCTGGCCAAGAACTGCCGTGGGTGCCTGAGGAATTAGTTGGGAAGTTCCCTACATTCCCCAATGAGCAACGAACAGATCCTGCTCTAAGTCAAGCGTTTAAGTGGGCCCAGAGTGACTGGGATACCGTACCAAAATTTCTCCTCGACACGGGGATACTTTATAGGGAAAGCAAAGATCCCTATACTGGCGATATCCGTAAACAGTTGGTGGTGCCAGCAACCTTTAAGAATTTAGTTTTGAGGTTGGCCCACGACCATCCTGTAGGGGGACACAAGGGCATCCAAGGAACCCTAGATCAGATCTTGGCAAGGTTCTATTGGCCAGGCGTTTTTAAAGAAACTGCCAAGTTCTGCGAAGCCTGTCCGGCATGCCAGTGGGTTTCTGCGGCCCATCCTAGGGAGGTGCCCATGATACCTTCTCCGGTAATTACCGAACCAATTCGCAGAATAGCCATGGACATTGTAGGTCCTTTAATAAAAACTCCACGTGGGTTTCAATATATTTTAGTGGTTATTGACCATGCCACAAGGTTTCCTTGGGCCGTGCCGCTCCGCACCATATCGGCGAGGGTGGTGGCGGGTGAACTCATAAAATTATTTTGTGAAGTTGGTTTCCCTCGCGACGTTCTCACGGACCGAGGAAGCAACTTCCTCTCAAAATATTTAGTGCAGGTTTGGGATGCGTTCGGCATCCGCCATATTAAGACCTCGGCATACCATCCCCAAACGAATGGTCTTGTAGAGAGGCAAAATCAGACTATCAAAAGAATGTTGCGCCGTAGTCTGGAAGGAGATATGGCTAGCTGGGACACAATGCTCCCATTTATCCTCTACGCATGCAGGGAGAGAAAACAATCATCCCTAGGGACAGCACCATACGAATTGATGTACGGCCGGTCACCCCGTGGCGTATTAGATATCCTGAGAGAACAGTGGGTAGAACCTGACATAAAAGAGGTAGGAGTACCCGAGTTCTTAAAAGACTTAAAAGGCCGGTTACAGCGCACCTCACAGGTCGCGGAAGTTAACTTAAGGGGCAGTCAAACAAAGCAAAAGTCATATTATGACCGTGGCACAAAGCCGCGCCACTTGGATGTGGGTGAAAAAGTTGTAGTGATGGTAGCGGGGCCAGATCCTAAGTTCGAGAGCCAATGGAAAGGACCTTATAGGATAGTGCGACCCGTGGGACCTGTTTCCTATCTCGTCGAAAATAAAAAAGGACGCCAACAAGTCTACCACATCAATGTTTAGAAGCCCTGGCATGATAGGGTAGCTTTGGCCCATCTAGCCACCATAATCCCCAGGGTTGAAATGGTAAAAAAGACTCAACCAAATGCGGAATCCTTTGATTGTATCACGTGCTGTGCCTCGGAGTCGAAGCCAGCCCGTGATATCTTAAGGGGGGGATCTGTGTTGAAGACTCCCCTTCAGAGGAAATGGAGATAGGGGAAAATACTGATAGAAGAGATGACACACACAGGATTTCCAAAACTAACTTGGAAAAAACACAGTTATCGGCTGAGCTGAAGACAAGCCCCAGCCCAGGGGAGGAGTTAGGCTTCAGCACTGATTGTGCACGCCCAGGGAAACGACAGGGAGTGCCGGGAAATGAAGCCCTTTTTAAATCCTCAGACAGGATTGACAGAGGAGGCAGCAAGGCTGGCAAAGGAAGCAGCAAGGCTGGCAAGGCAGGCAGCAAGGCTGGCAAGGCAGGCAGCAAGGCTGACAAGGAGAGCAGCAAGAAACGAAGCAGATGAGCAGCACTTCCAGTGCACGTTGGTCTTCAGGAGGAACTTGGAATCAAAGGGGAAAAACGCTAGAACCCTGGGAGAAGGCAGAACCCTGGAACAGTAAGCCTTGGAGCCCAATATACTCTCAAGGAGATCCTTACTACACGGTAGAGCCTAAACGTGGGAAGGCTAGCAAACCCAGCTCTTGGAGAAAAGGTATTTTGTCTGGTGGCGAGCAGTGCTATAAAAGCCAGGAACCAAAACAGGAAAGACGTTTTTCTGAGAGAAATTCCCCTAGAGGAAGAACTAGCCATAAGGCTCCTGAGTTTCTAGAGAGGAGAGAGTCCTGGAAGAAAGGTGCCTGTTCTTATGCCAACGTCTCTGATAAAGGTAAAGCTGAATTTCCTAATTTTAAAGCCTTGCTGGAGAAACCCTTTTATTGTGTTGACCTCCATAAGCCAAACTCTGCAACAGGAGCAGATAGTGAGTGGGGGAAGGGTGTGACCCTTACCGGAGACTATCAAGCAGCTAAAGAGCAGCTACAGGCTGAATTGCTTCTAAAAGAGTTTCAGCAATTTCTGGAGCTAAAGTCAGGGAAACACAAGAAACCTGATGAAGAGAACAATTGCCTTAGCCCAGATGAATGTATGCAGATAGATAATGATGTGCCTACCTTGAGTTATGATCCTTGTGCAATGGATTGCTCTTTATATTTTAGAGAGTAACAGTGTAAAGAAGCATCTGGAGTTTGTATGAGAAGAATACAAAATGTTTGCTATACCTGTTGCCTAGCCGTGAAAGTTCACAAATTGTTTTCACCTGTTTCTGTAAAGCCATGCTGTGAGAACAGCTGTTACTGTGAGGCTGCAATAATCCCAAGCAACCACACGAGGCAAAGCTGAGTACAAGCTACCGTGACTGTGTAAAGCTGAGTTAAAGCTATTTGATTTCAGTTGTTTTCCTGACTTCCTGGTTTCACCTTTATGTTGAAAGGTTCCTGGTTGCACCTTTACGTTATGCACCTTTGAATTGTAATGCGTTGAAAATATCCCCACAACAAATAAATTTCTTGCAAGCCTTATCACTCGAGTCACAACTACAACTTTCATCCCTAAAGGAAAAAACCAAGTGTACTACGAATCCCAGCATTCAGAGGGTTCAGTACCACCTTTATTCATAAGGGACATTAAATAAAGCCACTCCTGCCTGTAAGCTCTAGGGCCCAGGCAGGAGCGTCGCAGGAGGTGATAGAAGGAATTTTGCACTACTTTTCCCATGTGCTCTTGTAAGGTTAAATCTGCATCAACTTTAACCCCCAAGATAGTCTGGGATGACACTAAGTTGATTTACTGCCCATTTACTTGTTGAGCAAAGATGGTTTATGGTCCTGGTTTGTCACCCACAAAGTTTTACATTTTGATTATTTAGTTTTAACTGATGAGCTTGCAACCATTTATGCACTTCAGTTAAGCATATGTCTAAATGATCTAATCTACATAAACTTGGCTTTACATAGAATACGAGCTGAATGATCTCCGCAAATATATAAGACCTGACATAAAAAAATCTGAATTAGGGGCAGCATCAGACTAATAAAGACATTAAAAAGAACAGGCACAAGGAATGACCCTAGTGGTACCCTCCCTATAGAGAGGATAGAACTTGAAATGAACTGTCTCTGGAATCTGGCGAGGAGGATTGGAAGGCTGGTCTCGATTCTGTGGAGTCTGACACGGCACCTCCAATACCAAGGAGGATGAGCAGTCCTCGTGTTGGGGATATACTTTGAGAGTCAGGCTTCCTCAGATTCTTCAATGCTCTTGGCATTGTGCTCCAAAGAATGATGCTGATGCACTGAAGCTTCTGCATAATGCTCACATTTCTTGTTCTCAATGCCTTTGAGGACGAATCCTTTGTCTTCCTCGAGGTGGTATTGGTGAGTGTCCAATGCTGAGACCACCTACTGGTACTAGGCTTCGAGTGAACTCAAGGAAAGCACAGTTACTCACCTGCAACAGGTGTTGTCCAGGGACAGCAGGAATCAGTCCTCACATTTGGGTGACATTGGCACTGACGGAGCCCTCACGGAAGCATCCCCACAACTTTCAAAGAAAGCTTTTGGGAGATACCACCACGCATGCGTGGTCCCCTTGCCGCCCAAGGGTACCATCTTGCTCAGTCAGATGACATAGCTAAAAGATGGCAAAAAAAGAAAGGATGATAAAGAAGCAACTCCAAGGGGAGGAGGGAGGGTTGTGAGGACTGATTCCTGCTGTCCCCGGAGAACACCTGTTACAGAGGTGAGTAACTATGCTTTCTCCAGGAACAAGCAGGAAGTCAGTCCTCACATATGGGACTCCCCAGCTACAGGCTACCGAAAGCCCATAGCAGAAAACTAGGACTCTCCCAAGTGGAGCCGCAAGCAGCATGCCCAGAGACCACAGTAGGATCCCTATATCCGATGCACCAGCACTCTGGTAGGCTGAACACAGAAGGGTAGGAGTTGCATAGATCCCGAAAAGGTTATGGAGCACAGCCTGGCCGAAGGCACTGTCCCGTCGGGTCTCTCTTTCCAGGTAGTAATGGGCTGCGAAGATATGTACTGAAGACCAGGTGGCAGCCCGGCAGATGTCCACCACTGGGACAGAGAGCAAGTTTACCACCGAAGCTGCAATGGCCCTGACACAGTGCGCTGTGATGCATCCCTCCAGCAGGAGCCCCATCTGCTGATAAGCGAGGGTGATACAGTCCGCCACTCAGGTGGACAGCGTACGCTTAGTCACCGCCTCCTCCAGCCTACTGGAGTCGTAGGAGATAAACAGCTGAGAAGCCTTGTGGTGGCCCTGAGTGCACTGGATATAGAAGGACAAGGCCCTCTTGCAGTCCAAGGTGTGAAGGACCATCTCTGCCCGACTGGAATGAGGTCTTGGAAAGAAGGTAGGGAGCACCACTTCCTGATTGAGATGGAAGGGCGACACTACCTTTGGCAGGAATTTGGGGTGCGTGCAAAACACCACTTTGTTCTTGTAGAACCTGGTATATGGCACCTCCGCTACAAGGGCTTGGAGCTCACTGACTCTGCGAGCAGAAGTGAGCGCAACTAGGAAAACCACTTTCCACAAGAGGTAGCAAAGGTGGCAGGTAGCCAAAGGCTCAAAGTGCGGTCGAGTGAGCTGCCCCAACACCACGTTGAGGTCCCATTCGGTTGCCGGAGGGTGAACTGGGCGCTTAGAGAGGAGAAGGTTCCTAAGAAAATGGGTCACCAACGGTTGGGCCGAGAGGGGCTTACCATCCACTGGATGGTGGTGCGCCACCAGGCCACTAAGGTGCACCCGAATGGAGTTAGATTTGAGCCTGGACTGAGACAGGTGGAGAAGGTACTGTAATTTATTTATTTTATTTATTTATTTAACTATTTCTTTTATACCGCCCCTTCCAGAGATCAAGGGCGGTTTACATATAACAGGTTAACAGTCTTGTACACAGTTTGTATACATTTTACATAGAACAATAGAATTCAACTATTTACATTGAACAGTAATATAAACTTTGTAGGTATTAAAACAAACACATCTAACTTTTTACAAATGTATATTTACAGTGTGTGGTGTGTGTGTTGTGTGGGTCAGATATTGGTGTAGGTGTTGGAATTTAGTTCCTTTTTATGTCGTCTTGGGGCGTGTGTGTGGAGGGGGGGGCAGGCTTGTGTTTACATTGTTTGGATTAAGGGAGTTTGTGCATGTGTGACCACGTTTGTTGTGGAGCTAGCTTTGGGGTAGTAGGGGACTTCGAAGTGTTCAGTGAACAGGTAGGTCTTTAATTCTTTTCTGAATTGGAAGAGGTCTCTTATGGTACGAAGTTCAATGGGGAGGTCGTTCCAGAGTGTAGGAGCAGCGAATGAGAATGCTCTGGAGCTGGTGGTGTTCTTAGTTTTGCGGATGGTTTTTGGTATGATGAGAGAGTGGGCTGCGTTTTGTCTGAGGGTCCTTGTCGAGGTTGGAGATTGCAGTAATGTAGATAGGTGTGAGGGGGTTATGTCGTTTATGAGTTTATAGGTTGTTAGGATAATTTTATATTTAATTCGGCTGTTAATAGGGAGCCAGTGGAGGTCTAGCAGTATAGGGGTTACGTGATTTGTTAGGCGAGCTTTAGCAATCACTTTAGCACAGATGTTTTGTGCTCTTTGAAGAAGGTATGTGCTTTTTTGCGGGAGGCCTATTAGGAGACTATTGCAATAGTCGAAGTGAGGGGTGATCAGTGTACCTACTACGGATCTAAAGTCTGGTTTTTCTAGGAGTGGCCTTAGGTGTTGAATTGTTTTGAGTTTATAGAAAATGGTTTTACTGTTTGTTTTAGGTGTGGTAGCATGGTGAGAGTGTGGTCTATTATTACTCCTAAGTATTTTACCTGTTTTCTGACAGGTATGGAGGTTTTGTTGATAGTGATTGTTTCCGGGTAGGTGTTCTCAGTCATAGATGATCTTGTCACAAACATTGCCTCGGTTTTTTTTGAAGTTTATGCTGAGGTGGTTAGTTTCCATCCAGGAGGAGGTCTCAGCCATGCATTTGGATAGCGGGTCATATGTAGGGTTTTTTATGGTTATGGGGATAGCTAGCATGATGTCATCGGCGTATATAAACAAAGGCATCGGGCAAAAGAAAGGACGCACCAAGCACAGAACCTGTGCCACTTGAGGGCGTAAGTCTTCATAGTGAAGGCCTTGCAAGAGGCCAGCAGAATGTTCTCCACATCCACCAGGAGGTTGAGAGGGGCTAGAGCTACCCTCTCAGCAGCCATGCTGTCAGCGATAGGGACCTGAGCTTGGGGTGCAGGAGAGAGCGCCCCCCTCCTGGGATAGAAGACCTGGGTCAGTTCCCAGGGGGATGGGGACCTCCACTGCCAGCCTCAAGAGCAGCAGAAACCACGGCGGCCTGGGCCACTGAGGAGCTATCAGGATGAGCGAGGCCCTGTCACGGAGCACCCGGAATAGGGTCTTGGTGATCAGCGGCATTGGCGGGAAAGTGTACATGAGGCCATCTGCTGCCACCCTGGAGGGGTGGGCCTGCTGGGAGCAAAAGCGGGACAACTGAAAGTTGTCTGGACTGGTGAACAGGTCCATCACGGGTTCCCCCCAGAGACGGAAAAGCTGACTAGCTACCCTGGGATCCAGCTGCCACTCATGTGGCTGGAGAACCCTACTAAGCCTGTCTGCGAGCCGGTTGTCCTGGCCAGGCAGGTACACTGCCCGAAGGAGGATTCCCTGATGGATTGCATATGAGCAGAGGACCAGTGACTCCTGGCAAAGAGTACGAGACCCCGTGCCCTCCTGTTTGTTCACGTAGAACATCGCCACCTGGTTGTCTGTCTGGACCAGCACCGGCTGGTGATGTAGGTGGTGACAGAAGACCCTCAGGGCAAGCCGCTCCAGGAGGTTGATCTGCTGGGTGCTCTCGTCTGGTGACCAGTTGCCCTGAGTGCGGAGATCTCCGCAGTGGGCCCCTCAGCTGAGCAGGGAGGCATCCGTGGTGAGGACCCTTGAGTGACTTGGGGCCTGAAAAGGCATGCCTACTTCAAGATGCCGGGGCGACTGCCACCAGTCCATGGATTCTGCCAGCTGGCGGGTCACCGAGACTCAGTCCCGGAGACGACCCGTGGCCTGAGACTACTGGTCCCGGAGACACCACTGCGCCATCCTCATGTGGAGGCAAGTATCTGGAGTGACGTGGAGGCCATGTGCCCGAGGAAGAACAGAAGAAGTCGGGCGGGCACCGAGGGACGGTGCTGTAGTCCCGAGTAAGGGACCGGAGCCAATCTGCTTGGTCCTTGGGCAGGAAAGCCGGCAACTAGAGGGTGTCGAGCATTGCTCCGATGAACTCCAGGCAATGTGTGAGGAGGAGGTGAGACTTGGGGTACTTTATGACAAAACCCAAGTGTTGCAGACCTGGATAGTGCGAACAGTGGCCTGCTGCACCTCTGAGGCTGTGCCCCCCCTTATGAGCCAGTCATCCAGGTAGGGAAAGATGAAGATCCCTTGAAGCTGAAGGAAGGCAGTCACGACTGCCAGGCATTTTGTGAAGACTAGTGGGTCAGAGGCTAGGCCGAACGGGAGCACCCTGTATTGAAAGTGCCTGCCCCCCACTAGCTGTGGTTGGGGTGGATAAGAATGTGGGTATAAGCATCCTTGAGGTCTAAGGAGCATAGCCAGTCTCCCTGCTGGAGGTATGGCAGCAAAGTTCCAAGGGAGAGCATCTTGAATTTCTCCCTCAACAGGAATTTGTTGAGGTTGCGCAGGTCAAGGATGGGCCTTAGGCTCTCTGTCCTCTTTGGCACAAGGAAGTATTTGGAGTAGAACCCCTTGCCCTTGAGGTGGTGGGGCACCGGTTCCACTACTTTGTCCTCAAGAAGACCTGCCAACTTCTTCAGAAGGTGGTCCCGGTGGAGGGGAGACTTGAGGGGCTCTCCCGGGAAATAAGGGGGAGGTGCTGAGTCAGGTGGAGGAGGAAACCCTCCCTGGCTACCTTTAATGCCCAGGAATCAGTGGTGATGGTTACTCATCTCTGGGCATAGAGGGCCAGATGTCCCCCTGTGGGTTGCTGATCTCCTTGGGGTAGAAAGTCTTTGCTCAAGGAGTCAAAAGCTCCCCCCTAGCTGGACCGGGGCCGGTGCCTGGGGTTTTGGAGCTTTCTGCTTACGTGGGCCATGCCCATGTCCATTGACCTGCTGACCTTGTTGGGGAGCCAGGGAGGTCTGACAGGGTGGGTAATTTCAGTAAGCAGCTCCCTTCCTGGGGTAAAAGGGCTTTTTACCCAAGCCCTTCCATTGGGGAGGGGCAATGGTCTTCTTGGAGAGCCTGGTGTTTGTCATGAACTCGGTCTCCAGCTTGGCAGCCTTGTCAGTCATGGGGTTTGCCAAAGAGGTTTTCCCCTTGGTATGGGACATCGACCAGTTTGTGCTGAACCCACTGCTTGAGATCGGACGACTGAAGCCAAGCTTGGCGGCATGCACCGATGCCTGTCACGGCTACTCGAAACGTCAATTCGAACCTGTCATAGGCTGCTTGAGACATAAATCTGGAGCACTCACGGACGGCCTTGGCCAGGCTCTTGAAGTGCTGCAAGGAAACCTCGGAGAGGCCAGCTGAGAACCCGGCGAGTTCCTTCGCCAGGTCTCTCAGGTACATGCCCATGTACAGCTGGTAGGCCTGGATGCGGCAGAGAAGCATCGAGCCCTGGTAGCACTTTCTGCCGAGGACGTCCAAGGTGCGGGCCTCCCTGCCAGGGGTGGGGGGGGGATACCGAGGAGTGCGTCTTCTGGCTTTTCAGATGATGCATGGCCAACTCCACCACCATGGAGCTATGCGGCAGTTGTGACTTCTGGAAGCCCGGGCTCCGGCGGACCCGATACATTGAGTCGAGCCGTCTGTTCACCACCGGCACCGAGGCTGACGACTCTCACATGCAGAGCATGTGCCATTCCAGGATGGGAGGAATGAGTACCGTTAGTGATTCCAGCGGAGGGGCCTCGTACTGGAGGATCTCTAACTCATCCGCCTGAGGATCCTCCTCCAACTGAGTCGGGAATGCTAGGACCTTGGACATGTCCTTGATAAAGTCCAAGAAACCCATGTCTTCCGGCAGAGACCGCTGCCGAGGTTCCGACACGGGGAAATCGGAAGGGATGTTGCGGTGATGACGAGTATCAGGGGACTCCTCGTCCTCCGTCTCCCACTCGGAGTAGTCCGTGAAGAACTCACCCGAGGGCTGCTCCGCGGCCAGCACCCGGTAGACTTACCAGGGATGACTGCGGTTCTGACGAGCGGGACTGAGAGCGTGCCCTCGGCCGAGGATTGACTCAAGGCTAAAGGACCTTGAGGATCAGCTGGGCCTCCGGGGACGTCTTGGAAGTCGACGGCCCGGTGGTCAGGGTGGATGAACTGGTGGAACTGGACAACAGTGCCCACTGCTGGTCCATGAAGGCAGACAAACTGCACTCCAGGGCCGCCATTCTGGACTACAACCCAGAAGGGTCTGCAGTCTTTGGCGCGGGCACAGAGGGACTCAAGCCCGACGCCAGCTCCCCCGAAGGGGACTCCTTGATGAGGATGGTGTCTGGGGACCGAGGCCGGTCCACAGCTGGATCCTTCCAGGGGACTTTTGCAGGTTGCTCCTTCTCCAACGCCTCGACGATTGCCTCAGACTATGGGACCGGGCCCGGGGCCGGTCGGAACCATCCAAAGATGCCGCCTTTGAGGGTTTCTTCTTCTTTCTGTGTTCCCTCGAGGGGAACCCCCTTTCTGAGGACCCATGATGAGGCTTGGGCTCGGAAAGTTCCGCCCAAGATGTTGGGGCCTCAGACGAGGCCCTGGCTTTGGGAGGTGCCAGGGATTCGGGGAAAAACATGTCGTGCTGTTGCTGGCGGCTCTTGAGGTCCTTGCTGGACATCCTCTTGGAAGAGACAGAGGCTGCTGGGTCATGGTCTGGCCCGAGGCAACGAAGATAGCAGTTGTGTGTGTCGGTCAAGGACATAGGTTTAGAGCACCGATCACACTTCTTAAACCCACTGGTAGCCATGGGGGAAAAAAATACCCCTGCGAGGTTGAAGACCCGCCGGGCTGCCAGCAGGAGAAAAAAGGTGCGAAGGTGCCAGAAAAGAAAAAAAAGAACGAAAACTACAAAAATTTGAAACCGAACCCAATGCCGAGGCAATTGGTCGGTAGCGGGAAGAATACCAGTGCAATACTAGAGTTAAGTTGGAAACTCAAGGAACAAAAAAAAGCAACTTTTTCCGGGGACAAGCCAGACGACGACTGAAGGGCTCCGCGGAAAAAAGAAGACTGAGGTAAGATGGCACCCTTAGGTGGGAGGGGAAACAAGCATGTGTGATGTATTTCCCAAAGGCTTTCTTTGAAAGCTGGAGAGATGCTTCCACGCGGGCTCTGTCGGTGCCGGCATCACCTCATATGTGAGGACTGACTTCCTGCTTGTTCAGAGAGAATCAAGGTGTATGCCAAGGGTCTGTCTTGGGCCCACTCCTTTTCTCTATCTATACCTAGTCCGTTGGTACACTCAACTCCTCCCATGGCTTTCAGTACCATTTTTAAGCTGATGACGTTCAGATCTCTCTCTAAACCTGATATTTCTCTGGCAATCCAGGTCTAGATCTCTGATTGCCTATCTGACATCGCTGCCCGGATGTCTCACTGTCGTTTGAAACTGAACATGGCCAAAACAGAGCTTCTTATTTTTCCCTCTAAACCCATCTCCCCCCTTCCTCCATCTCTGTGGATAATGCTCTTCAACTCCCTATTTCCCCAGCACACAACCTTGGTGTCATCTTTGACTTCTCCTTCTCCTTTTCTACAGACATCCAACTAATAGCTAAAACCTGTTGTTTCCTTCTCTATTACATCGCAAAATTTACCCCTTCCTTTCTAAACACACCGCTAAAACACTTATTCACTCTTTAGCCACCTCCTGTCTAGACTATTGTAACCTTTTCCTTGCTGGTCTTCCTCTGAATCATCTTTCCCCCCTTCACTCTGTTCAAAACTCAGCTGCGTGGCTAATCTTCTGCCAACCCCAATATGCTCATATAACCCCTCTTCTCAAGTCACTTCATTGGCTCCCTATCCATTTCCATATCCAGTTCACACTTCTCCTACTGACCTATAAATGCACTCATTCTGTTGCTCCTCACTAGCTTTCCTCTCTCATCTCTCCCTACACCCCTCCTCATGAACTCCACTCTACTGGTGGATTGCTTCTGTCTGTGTCCTTTTCTTCCACTGCCAACTCCAGACTTCGATCCTTTCACTTTGCTGCTCCTTATGCCTGTAACAAACTACCTGAGTCTGTATGACAGGTTTCATCCCCTCTCTTTTTCAAATCCATGCTAAAAGCTCCCCTCTTTGAGGCTGCTTTTGGATCCTTATCCACTTAGTCTCCTATGTATTTCCTTACCTTCTCTAGTTGTATTTGTCCTCAGCTGTTGTATTATCTGTCTTGACTAGATTGTAAGCTCTGACAAGTAGGGGCCATCTTTACATGTATCTGTGCAGCGCTGCGTATGCCTTGTGGCACTATATAAATATCAGTAGTAATAGACTCCTGGATGTTCAATGCACCGCCAACGTCAAATGAAGCTACAGAACCCATGGAGATTGCTGTCGCCGATGCTGAAGAGGATGGATCAGTCTTCTTAGTGCCAAAAGTATGTTTGCACTGCTTTACTCTTTGTCATCTGCAAACACAGAACAAGACAAGGCGGCTCATGTTTGTTCCCCAAGAACTGCAGGCACCATTTTTGAGTGGCTAGTTTTTGAGAATGTTGTCTAGAAAAACAGCCCCAGCAAAAGCAAACAACTATTTTAAAAAGAAAAGAAAAAAAGTAATGCAGCCAAAACACTTCAGGCCTTAATGCGGAAACAAAAGAAAAGGAAAAGAAAAGAAAAGAGAAGAGAGAAATGCGGGTGAGCTCAGCAAGGATGGCAAGCAAGACCAATAAACTTATACAAGAATTGGAAAGTGTGAGAGCCAGAGGAGAAGGCGTTAATACAGTAACACAAAAAATCATTGAAATGTCTGAATGCTGGAATTTTACTGAAGTGCGTATGTGAAGCCTTCAGAGGTATGTGACATCATATGGAAAAGATATGAAAACACGCTTATCAGTAAATAGTGGACAGAGAGAGGGTAGAAAGGCAATCATGAGATATAAACATGCCAGCTTAGCATGAAGAAGAACATATGGCCCCCAGTATAGTTGTCGGAACACGGGAAATTGAACAGATATATTTCTTGGGAACTGAGGGGTGGGAGAGAACCAAGCAAGAAAACCAGGTAAAGAACTGAGTGAGGGGGGCAGAGGTCAGTTAACAATATAAATCTGACAAGGCCCAGAGTGATAATTGCAGACATGGGCCTCACAAGGAAGGTCAACGGAGAGGGGTACAGACATGAGTAAATAACATGACAGATCACACAAGTGGGGCCCCAGACAGCTGGAAGGGGAAATTTTCACTTACCGTTAATTTCCTTTCCTGGAATCCTGCTAGACCAGTCCAGACAAGCGGGTTTAGTTCCCCTACCTGCAGATGTTGGAGACAGAGAAACAGAAAAAAACCTACCAGCAGCCTGATTGGCTGTTCCCTGGTAATATGTAGCTGAACCCAATAGAGGTCGCTCCAGTATTTCTCTGTATCCAGTAGATGTAGGGGTTTATCTTTTTTTCTCTGATTATTTTTATTATTTTTGGTATTTAATACTTGCAGTAAGTTTGCTGGATGCACCCAGGGCACACTTGAGCTGCCCCTCTGGGTTTCCCAGCACAGCTGGAACAAGAATTAGCTAATTAGAGAAGAATGCCTGAATAGTAAGAATAGTCCTGAGCAAGGGTATATAATGTGACAGGACCAGATACACAATGAGTTTGTCTCCTGCACAGTGAAGGCTGTGTGGGGTATAGAGTCCCTGGCTTCCCTATGGCCCCAGTATCCCTGTTGTTGTATCTGAGAGTTTTGTGTGCATGCTGGTTTGTCTTGTGTATGTCTGTTTCTGGTTTGTAGCTATTTAGAAATCTGCATCTGAGATAAGACAGAATGACTCTGTTTGCTTGCTGTGAGAGGTGGCAAAATCTGTAATTCTACTGGACTGTTTTTCCTTTGTTCTTAGTTTTTCTGTTTCTGTAAGACAGGGAATAATAAAAGGATCCTTTTGGAAGAAAAATCAGTGAGATAGTTATTACCACGTACGAGCATGTTGTCCTGCATAAGGTGAGATTTTATTGGGAAGTGTAAGTCCTGTCTGTGATGTTTCTTTTATTGGGAAGTGATATGTCCACCCTGAGTGGTTCTTCTTTTGGATGGAGCAAGGTGTCTTCTTGGGAACTGTCTGGCCCATAGTCCAGCTGACCCTTTGCCCGTACACAGGAAAACCAATGACAAAGTACTGTTGAAATCATGGAACAGCAATGAAAAATATGTCTGTGGAAAAACAAAGACTGAGGAAACTGGGCATGGCAGTTGCAGGCGGAAATTTGTGTACACATGCAGTAGAACCATACAAAAGCTTCTAGAAGGAACTGGGAGTGATCCTGCATGTGTCTCAGTCAGTGACATCACCCATATGTGAGCACTTATCCTGCCTGACCAGGGAGAATATATGAAAGACAGAGATAGCACACTGGGGCAAGAGGACTGAAACAGCTGAGGACCGAATCAAGGGGAGAAAGAAAACGACATGGTTTTGTCCTGTCATACTCTAGCTACTGTATGTATTTATTGATATTTATATACCACAAATTCAAAAGTAGCTCTCTGCGGTTCACAAGAAGTCAAATACATACAACAACAGAGCATAACCTCCTACTCAATCTTATCCTATGACAAAACTTCAAAATAAAAATCTCATTTTAAAACATTAAACAGTAGTTCAAAGGCAAGACAATCAATAAATACTGTACATTAAAAAAAATCACAAAACATACAACCCTGCCCACCCCATCTCACCATTCAACCAAAAGCACATCTAAATAAATGTCTAATTTTTTTCTAAATCTGATTCACTACAAAGATCTATAATCATAATTGGGGCACTTTAACCAAAAAGGCTTATCCTGATATTTCACCAACCAGATCTTATGCTTGGAATGCTCAAAAAATGAGCATCTTGTGACTGAACCTATGCCTATGCATGGATTCTTATAGGTGTAGAATTAAATGCAACATGTGGAAAATCCAATCATAAAACTGGGAAGCAATTTTATTCTGATGTTTTAATGACATGAGAAGTCTTATGCTATTAATTTCAGTGTCATCACCAGGACAGAAACTGCATTTGACAGGTTTCGATTACTATCTCATGTAAATATACAAGAAAATAGTATTAAACTTGGCTTCTGCCTTTTGAAATCTTAACTTTGTTCTGCATGGAACAATCAATAGATGTTTTAAGTCACATCAATGTGCTTGTTGAAATTAAATGTGCATGCTATGCTTTTAGGGTTTCATCCCTATAGGTCACACACAGTTTCACAACCAAGCAAATTATATAATTATCTGTTCATACAAATATATTGTATTACCATATATTGAAGCAGTAAGAAAGGGAAGATTAATGCATAACAGTGAAAAATAAAAATATTCCTTTTGAAACCAGGCAAAACATGGTGAAAATTTTATCTTTTTTTCAAATGAAATCCTTACTAACTTCTTTTCTTAGGGAGGCTCATATCTGTATATCAAGGGAGTCATTAATGGACATTATGGTGCTTTAGCCAACACTCATTTCTGCAAAAGCCTGTGTAAGTCAAAGAAACATACCTTAAAGATGACCTTTCACCTCTCAGATATCTGCATATCTCATTGTTACTGCACCAACTTTAAGAGAAAAAAATGATATTTTAATGCACATCCAGTTTCTGCATCTAAAGCTGAATGACAGCTCTGTCTTTTCCATTAATCAGAACTCCTGTGGTGTTATCATCATCCCTGCTTGATATTTTTGTTCTTGTGTTTCTTGGTATCCAAATACAATCCCACCCCCATATGATCCTGCTCTAAATGAAGTTTTAAGATGGCCGATAGGTATCACAGCAGAATGAGACTTATGGGTCCCAGGTAAGTGAAACTTGAAGAGCATTACACAGCCAGGCTTCTTCCCTATCAGCAAGTTAACCTACTCAGGCTCATAAGCCAGTTAACAGTTCCATTGTTAAATCCAAATGGAAGGGTGGAGGGGCCTTTCCAAAACTTTCTTTCTCTGTGGTTAGTTTTCTGAAGTAATGTATTTTGTTTTGATTTACAGTAATTATATTTCCCACATGTTGGCTGCTAATGGTCAAGAGGCATTTGGGATAGTAGACAAATCGCAGGATGCAAGCTGAGAACACACATAATGATGATTAACATTAGTAAGCTTAAACATTTTGAAAAATTAATAATGTGTTAAAGGGACCAAAACTTTACAAGTGGAAGCTCTCATATCCATACCCAGTGTCATCCTTTTGCTTTGGAATGAACATATGGTCTTAGGATATCTTCTTGTTGGACAATATGAACAAGACTACAACCCACTACTAATTTCCCCAAAGAAAAAGACATTTGCACAAAAGGTTTCAAGCATGGAAGACTTACTTCTCTAGTATGTATTCACCTCGGAAATGAAATATTAATACAGTTCCAGAAAGCAAATGGATTAAAATAAAGGTTAACAAATCTAAACCAAAAATATAAGGTGAATTCTTTCTATTAGATGAACTATATTTCTTGACTAGCTTTTGGGAGCCAGCATGCCTTTTCTCAAGCCACAACAGAATGAGCAAAAGATGACATTATTAGGAAATAAGTGAATCAAAAAAGCATTCTAATAATGGCTTGAAGGAAAAAAGGATAGGCAAGGGAAGAGGGCAGGAAAACGTATAATGGGTAAGTCAGCCTTGGGAGGGAAAGCGTAGTTACTCACCTGTAACAGGTGTTCTCCGGGGACAGCAGGAATCAGTTCTCATATATGGGGTATGGGGTGCTGACGGAGCTCGCGAAGAAGCATCTCCCCAGCTTTCAAAGAAAGCCTTTGAGAGATGCACCACGCATGCGTGGTCCCCTTCCCGTCCAAGGGTGCCATCTTGCATCAGTCTAATGACATAGCTAAGATGTCAAAAATTAAAATATGGTAAAGCAGCAACTCCAAGGGGAGGAAGAGGGTTTTGAGGACTGATTCCTGCTGTCCCCAGAGAACACCTGTTACAGGTGAGTAACTACACTTTTTCCAGGAACAAGCAGGAAGTCCTCACAAATGGGACTCCCCAGCTACAGGCTACTAAGAATCTGTACAAAGTGCCATGGTTGCCAGAAAAGTGAGCCATGAGCTGCAGCAGTTAAGTTCCACAGAGAGAGACTCGCAAGACCCAGGTGTCCAGCGGAGAACCAATACTCTGGTAGCTTGAGCACAGAAGGGTCGGAGGGCAGAGGTTGCCTACACCCTGAAGAGATTATGTAATACATTCTGGCCAAAGGCGCTGTCCCGTCGGGACTCCCTCTTTAGGCAGTAGCGAGCTGTGAAAGAATGAACCAAAGACCAGGTGACAGCCCGGTAGATTTCTGTCACAAGTAAGGAATGCAGATTTGCCACCAAAGTAGCCATGGCCCTGACGCGGTATGCCATAACCCGCTGGGTCTAGTGAGATCTTTTGGGCATAAACCTTTTGATTTTCCTCATTTGTGGTCACAGTCTCCTGATGAAGGCCAGGTTGGCCGAAACACGTGTAGGGTGGACCAACTAATAAAAATTACTTTTTCTCCAAGAGTTTCCTGTTGCCTGCTTTTGTTTGTTTGTGTGTGTAGTTGGTACGAGTGGACTCAGCATGTAAGCATTGAGCTCTGGAAGGCCTTTTGGCCAAGGATATCAAGGGTCCAGGCCTCCCTACCGGAGGGCACTGAAGAATGGGTCTTGTGACTCGTGAGTCTGTGCATGGCTGACTCAATGACCATCGAGTTGTAGGGAAGTTGAGTCTTTCGGAATCCGGGCTTCGGTGGTGCAAAGAGTCGAGTTGCCTACAGACAATGGGCGCCAATGCGAGTGTCTCCCATATACGGAGAAGGGGGCGCTCGAGGATTGGAGGGACAGGCACCGTAAGGGCTTCCTTAGGGGTGGCCTCGCACTGGAGAATCTCCAGTTCCTTCGTGCAGGGATCCTCCTCAGCCTCAGTGGTGAGCGCCTTAGCCATGTACCGCATAAAGTCAAGAAAGGCAACATCCTTGGGTGGGGAACGGCATTAGGACACCGGAGGGAGACGGGTCTGAGGGCACGTCTCTGTGCCACCGAGTGTCTGGGGACTCCTCATCTTCGGTCTCCTACTCTGACTCGAAGTTCGAGGATGAGTCCGAGGCCCTGCAGTGAAGGCCTGAGCCCCAAGGCCCATGACCTCTGGGGGACCTGCAGTCTGAACTGTGTGCACTCACCAGAGAGGACTGGTGCCCCAAGGAATGGGACTGGGGACTCGTCTGATGCTGATGGGTCTCTTTAGGCTGGTGGCGCTCAAGGATGGCTCTATGTCCAGGGAAGCCCTTGATGTCGAGGGTCGCGTCATTGGGGCAAATGAACTGGAGGAACCGGACATAAATACCCGCTGCATAGCCACAAGGGCAGATATACTGCTCTCTAAGGCTGCCATTCTGGTCTCCATGCGAGGTCGAAGACCCGGACTGCCAGTGAAAAAGAAAAAGAGCGCGAACGCTAGTCACAAAGGACAAAAACGGAAAAACTTGACAGGACTTGATAACGGCATACCGAGCCGAAGGCGGGAAGGGGAACCGGTGACGAACCAAAAGAAAAGAGAAACTTTTCAAGTATTTTTAAACACTTTTTTCGTGACGGTACAAGGACCACGTCCGAAGGGCTCCGCGGAAAAAAGGAGACTGAGCAAGATGGCACCCTTGGGCGGGAAGGGGACCGTGCATGCGTGATGCAATTCCCAAAAGCTTTCTTAGAAAGCTGGGGATTTGCTCCGCATGAGGGCTCCATCGGCGCCGACATCACCCATATGTGAGGACTGACTTCCTGCTTGTTCCTGGAGAAATACGTATGTGTGGTGCATCTCCCAAAGGCTTTCTTTGAAAGTTGGAGAAATGCTTCCACGCGGGCTCTGTTGGTGCCAACATCAACTCATATGTGAGGACTGACTTCCTGCTTATTCCTGGAGAAAGTGCTATTTCCAAAATCCTGCTCTGTCTAGTTTCAGAAAATATAGTCTATTTATACTGTTCAGTTGTGTGAATTTTTTTTTTAAATGAAAAGGGTAGTGAGTTCATCTAGTACTGAAACCTAGGATGACTACATTTTAACATATTGTTGGCAAAACTGCAGAGTCTACACTATTTCTGGCTTTAACACTGCTTGCCATTTGTACATTCAATAATTCTTTTCTCTGTAACAATGCTTGCACAATAAAGCATAGTTAAAAAGTTCAGTTCTCTGAAACTAGGTAATTCAAAGGGTTCAGAAATCAGTGACTGCTGTGATTTGTATCTTCTGTACCTATAAACCTCACTGAACTGGATCATCATTACTGGAAAGTGCTGTGGTTTCAAGTTAAGTGGCATATAGGCAAGAAGACTACAAGGGGAAATTGTTTTACTTCAGTTGTATGCTGTATTAAATAGTTTAAGGAGATGTCAAGTTATACTCCGGGGCAGCTCAAGGCAATCTGCTGCCTGAGGCAAGGGATGAGATGGAGCCGGGGGGGGGGGGGGGGAGGACCAAATCAAAAAGCTAATTAAATAATGTAGTGCAGTGCCAAAAATGCATTCTACCTCCTACTCGGGTGGCGTGCTTTAATAAATATGCTGCAAACGCTCTTCTACACATGCACACATTGCTGTCATCATGTTTAAGCTACTTGAGGGAAGAACTCCTATGCAATTCTCACAATCTCAACTCCTGTGAGACATAAAACCATGAGGCTTAGATCAGAGTTGATATACCACACAGCTTAAACCTAATGAGAGCCATGCTTTCAGGTGTAGAAGAGCTCTTTCTTCGGTGGGATCGTAGTAGTACATAATTTAATTAAAATTTCATTGGACTTAAGAAATCCCAGGTGCCAAGGTGCAATTTTAGGCTCCATGGTGGCAGTGATCTAGTGCCCAAGATTTGTCAAGCACTACATACTGTAATATTCTGTGTTGTTAAGGGAAACTAACAATTTGTAGTTGCTGTACTATTATAACTACTCTGAAATTATAGACCAGCCCTAGAAAGACCTCAACTTATTGGATATAACAACCCAAAAAGTAACTCCTCCATGCCTCCCTGCTAATCTATAAGAAACAATGCGTATACGAAGAATGCGCATCCCTAAGCTAAAGGAGGTTTGAGCTCATAAAAATTGATTACACATGGAGAGGGCTACGATGGTAGGTTGCAAGCATACTTAACGGCATGAACAGAGCTAAATGCTCAAGTGGTGTGAAAGTATTAAATAGCCATAAAGAAACTTCTCAAAATAGGAGAAATGAGTGTGTTCTCATGAGGAGAAAGAAGCAATAGAATTTTCAAAGTGGAGAAAAAAAGATACCTAAGGAGCTGAGCCAGAGACAAGGTAAACCAAGTAGCAAGAGCACAAACAAAGCAGGGAAATACAAAGTAATTTCAAGTTACTTGTAATCTTATCTTGAATATGTCCATAGAAAGGCAGGTACCAAATAAACTTGACTTGATTGAGCATATAGGATCTATATCTATCTAGTCCATCACCCAAGGGGTAGCTATGTCAGTCTGACACTGCAGTAATCACATGATGGCTGGTGACACCTCTTGGACTAATTTATTTTTGAGGCATAAGCTTTGAGGACATCTGATGAACTGGACTACTAGCCTCAAAAGTTTATGATTCAATACATTTGTAATTTAGGTAGTGCTGCCAAACTATGTATCATTTCCTTTCTCCATCACCCATCACTTCCCCAAATATACTGTACACTGCCTCTCCCAAATCCCTTTAGCTATTCCCCACCCGTCCTTGCCACTGCATTCCTTATTCATCACAAACCTCATACGTTAATCTGTTACTACCACTGCTGGTAGGCTAATCCGGAAATAAAGAAGCATTTCCTTTTATTTCTTCCAAATTCATACCATGGTCTTTTATCCTTTTTTTAAAAATCTAGGTTTATTTCATTATTAATTAGCATAAGAAACACAACCAAGTTACAATGAACAAGAAACAGATAATAAATCCCATCACCAAGAAGTAAAATATCAAATAATGAGTCAAATACATTTCATGACACATGTATAATTCCCAGATAAACATCTAACCTCCCCCAGGTACAGAACAACTTATTTGCTTTTCTTTAATTGCAGCATGTTATCTATATGTTAAACAAACTGCATTCCACCATGCTCCTGCAGTACCGGAGGGAGGCCTGAACCTTTGCCCCCTGCAACATCGGAGAACAGCAGCAGTAGCGGCGGCAACTTTGCCCGAATGGGCAGGACAGACACACACTCACCTCACTAAGGACTTTTTCCTTTTGGGAAAGACTTGCAGGGAAATATCCATTTGGCTGGCAGGGACATGAAATGTTTGCACAGTGAGGGGAAGACGAGAGCTCACAGCAGGAAGGAGACCGAAACTGAGCAGTAGCCCAGCCTAGGGAGGTTGAATGGCTACAGTATGTTCTCTGTTTACCCCAGGGTCTCTTGCCCTGCACAGAAACATGCAGGCACTAGAGGCGGCAAAATCAGAAAGAAAAAGCCGCTATTGATTCCGCTAAGGAATCAGCCTGATTCGTTCCTTGGAGGAACCAATAGCAGCAGTGTTTCTTTCTGATTTTGCCGCCTCTGACCTGCCATTGCCTTCCCGCCACTTTTTTTCTCGCTTGGATGAGCCTGAATGGGAAAAAAAAGCACTGGGAAGGCAATGGCAGGCCAGAGGCAGCAAAATCAGAAAGAAAACACAGCCGTGGCTGCCAGAGTGCCACCCTCTAGAAACTGCCACCCGAGGAAACTGCCTCAGGTGGCCTGATAGAGCCGCCTCTGGTTATACTTCAAAAACTTATAGCACAGACACACAATGCACAGTATTAAAAAAGGAAATGGCAGGTAATAAGGTTGCATCAAAGCTAATGCCTACTGCCTGCTTTATTAACGATGCTGTAAGTTCCACAAATTTGCTTCAGTTATAAATTGATAATATGCATATGTGACCAGATACCTACACAATTTATGTCAATGAAAAGTCCTTTTTGTACACAAAGAAAGATGTAGTTAATATAGTTAGCATAAGTACATGTCAAGAAACATAATGCTTCTGTGGTTTTATTAACAAAATTCCTTCGACAATAGAGGCTGTAGTCACTTTTTGTTGAAATGGTGAAAGAATATTAAAGTTTAGTTAGAGAAGGAGTGCACAAGTTTAGTCCTCGTAGGCCACAAACAGACCAAGTTTATGTATGAGAGAAATCTGCATTCATACTACCCCCACTGCATGAAAGTTTCTCTCATGCATATTTGTTAGGGTTGTCCTGAAAACCTGGTCTGTGTGTGGTCTTTGAGGACTGAATTTGGGCACCCCTTGTTTGAGGGACTTTTTTTTATTATTACTCATCACCAAAAATGCAATCCTCAACCTTTCAGTTATCAATAGTTTTCTCCCAGGTTCATTATAAGAGCACTCTATCCTCCAACTTTTAAATGGGAACACTTGGGTTCAAAACTCAAAATGGCCCATTGCTCAGCAACATCAAAATACTTGGCTGGTTGGACAATAAGATTTACACCTAACTGGTCAGAAATACCTTACCTTGATGAGGGCTCTCTGCTGCATCAGAAAACATCAAGTGTGTGTCAGAAGAAAATGAAAGGTTAATGTTGTCTTTCCTCAGTTGGACTGACATTACCACTGTGCTACTGCTGCAGCAGAAGGGAGCCATATTCAAGGTAAGCTACCCCCTAATCTGCTCTTTCTAATCCCTTTATATATATTAATATATTTTTAGGATTTTACTTTCTCTCGCAATGTTTGAAATGATTTGAAAATGTGGGGTTTTTTTAGTAATGAAATGAAACTTCAATACCATATATAAAAACATTTCCTGAATAGATACTTTATTTTTACAAACTGCTTTTAAGAACACACACCATCTTTACCTTTCTATTAAAGCATCCATTTTGCTATTTTCTTGAAAAAGGCATGTGAGATTCGTTGGCAAGGAAAGGTAGTTACATAAATGTTCAAACTGGTTGGACGCATTTACTGAAAATACAGGAAAAAAATAGAAGGAAAATGTAAGATTTATGTGTTCAGTTAGCACAATACCCACTGCCCAAAAATCCAACAGTTACATGATTGTAACACAGGAGTTAGATGAAATACATTTTTATAACATTCAGTTGTTCATCTTTTGAAGTAGACCAAAATGCAAAGAAAAACATGGGTCTGACCTGGTATTTCAACACTGCACTGCACTGCAGAAGACCCAAGTGTAATTCCCAGTCCAAAAATCTTTGCTCCTCATGTTTGCAAGGCTGGAAATGTTCAAGACGCAGCATTCACAGTCAGTCAATTGCAGGGAGGAAATCCTGGCCATTGCTCTATTACAGGGGTTCTCAACCCAGGACATACCTAGTCAGTCAAGTTTTCAGGATAGGCACAACGAATATGCATGAGAGAAATTGACATGCACCATCTCCACTGCATGCAAATTTCTCTCATGCATATTCATTGTTATCCTGAAAATTTGACTTGGTAGGTGTGTTTCAGAGGACTGGATTGAGAATCTCTGCTTTATTGTGACATCTACTGGCCAGGACTAGGATACATGCATACCAGTTCATGATGCTGCTGCCCAGTAAGGGCTTGTTCAGATTGAATTTGACGTTCAAAGGAGCAGAAGGAAAACTGCTGGGCCAAGAATACAGCAAACAAAAGAAAAATGAAATTTAACTTCCGCAAGATAGAACCATCTAGTCTATTAATCTTTCAGTTCTTGAACAAAATCATTTAAAATCCCTACCCTTTCTCTCATTTCACTCATCTTGGGCCTGATCATGATCTACATGCACCAGATATCACATTGAAAGGCAGCGGTTGGTTTCCCACACTGCCAGGAGAGACCCTACCAAATGCAATAGAGAATTCTAAAAGAGACAAAATTAAGAGGAAAATCCAGAGAAATTAGAAAACATGGCTAGGTTTAACTATTCATCACTATTTTATTTTTGTTACCCGCCCCCCTCTAAAACTCCTCATGTCGAAGTGCCTGCTACACAAAAGTTTGGCATAAACCATTGCCTATATAGGCAACTCCCTTGTTATATGGAAATTCAATTAACATGATTTAATTTTAATGGAAATTCAGTTTTGGGACTGGGATTTGAAATTCAGACCTGTTATAAAAGTATTTTAACCCAGTGCTCTGCGTATACTGCTAAGTTTTCTACAGGCCATTTCTTGTTCTGCACAGAGGCAAAAGTTTGCTCTAGTCCAGAGCTATTCTACAATGCTCAAAAAGGAAAGGGGAGATAAATCTGGCACATATAGATATACAATTCTGTCTGAAAGAAAAGTCTGGGACAAAAATTCCTCCTACAATCCACACAGGGGCAGCCCAAGTGGGATGCAGGGCCATGTGCGGAGACTCATTGTTGGACCTCATTTGCATAAATATTTGCATAATGTTAACATGCACTAACTTTTAGTAAACATGCCTCTTAATGAGTATCTGGATAAAGAAAGACTACGAGAATTCTACATTACTAAACTCCAGTGCCAAGCGTCAGGCACATTAGGAAGTAATATAAACACTGCCCATTTAGAACCCATAGCAAACCCGCCATATCATAACAGCACTACCAGGACTCACAAAGCATGAAACTCCACCTATCAAAAGACAACAATGCAAATATTAAACCAATACATCTCAGAGAATACCAATACATCTTCTACTAGGGAAAGAGAACAAGTGGCACTGTCAAATAGAAACTACATGAACAGAACACCTCAGCTCGGTTACACATGTCAGAGGAGTAATGATATGGGAAACATGGAAAACTTGCTGACTGTATGGACCAGTGGACCCCAAATGGGGTCACATCATCAGCGTAAGGCGCCATGGAAACATGGCCATTTCTCCTTTATGGACTTTCACTGTGACCCATGCCAAGTAGTGGCAGTCACCAGTCAGCATGTGGACTGTGAGCCAGTGAACATACAAAGACCCTTGCTCCCTCCTGAGTAAGCTTCCTGTTAGACTGGAAATCCATGCTGAGTATTGAGGTCTGTAAGCACACACTGCATGCTGACACAAAGGACCCCGGTGCTGACTGTTGCTGTTTTGCCAGTATTGTTGCCGCTGCTTTTGATGAGTTGGGGAGTGGGGGTGGGGAGGAGGCTAGAGATCTGCTATTTTGATTTTGGCGTCAGCTGGGGTCTCGTGAATTTTTAATTGCTAAAATGCGATCATATGGGATAAACGTTTGAAAAGCACTGGTATGGACTGAAGGTCAGAATCAATGTTTACTCAAGTTGTTTTAGGATACGGAAATAAGTTATCAAGCGTAGTTACTCACCTGTAACAGGTGTTCTCCAGGAGCAGCAGGAATCAGTCCTCACATATGGGTGACGTCGGCGCCGACGGAGCCCTCGCGGAGCAATTTTCCCCAGCTTTCAAAGAAAGCCTTTGGGAATTGCAGCGCGCATGCGCGGTCCTCTTCCCGCCCAAGGGTGCCATCTTGCTCAGTCAGATGACATAGCTAAAAGACAGCAAAAATTAGCAAAAACGAAAGCATATAACTGCAACTCCAAGGGGAGGAGGGAGGGTTGTGAGGACTGATTCCTGCTGCTCCTGGAGAACACCTGTTACAGGTGAGTAACTACGCTTTCTCCAGGACCAAGCAGGAAGTCAGTCCTCACATATGGGACTCCCAAGCTTAAGGCTACCGGAGACCCTAAGCACAAAAATGAGCTCCCTCTAGCTCAGCAGCACAGAAGGAAGGAATCTTCTCTGAATACGTCTCCAACCGGTAGCCCAACATCCGGGATGGAGGGTAGGAGTTGCCTATACCTCGAAGAGGTTACGGAGCACTGCCTGTCTGAAAGCACTGTCCCTGCGGGACTCCCTCTCCAGGCAGTAATGGGCTGCAAAAGTGTGGCTTGAAGACCAAGTAGCAGCCCGGCAGATGTCTGCCAACGGAACAGAGCGGAGGTAAGCCACTGACGTAGCCTTCGCCCGAACACGATGAGCGGTGACTCTACCTTCCAGTATGAGGCCCGCAGCCTTGTAAGCCCAAGCGATGCAGTCCGCAATCCAGATGGACAGAGTACGCTTGGAGACAGGGAGCCCCAACTTGTTGGGGTCATAAGACACGAAGAGCTGAACGGCCCTTTGGTGCTCCTGCGTACGGTCCAGGTAGAAGTTCAGCGCCCTTCTACAGTCCAGGGTATGCAGGACCATTTCAGCTCGGCTGGAGTGTGGCTTGGGAAAGTAGGTCGGAAGTACCACCTCCTGGTTGATGTGAAAAGGGGAAACCACTTTAGGAAGAAACTTAGGGTGAGTCCGTAGGACTACCCGGTTCTTGTAGAACCTAGTGTAAGGAGGATCAGATACCAGGGCCTGCAGCTCACTAACGCGTCTAGCAGAAGTGAGTGCCACCAAGAACAAGGTTTTCCAGGAAAGAAAACGAAGAGGACAGGTAGCCATAGGCTCAAAAGGCGGACAGGTAAGCCGCTGTAAAACCACATTGAGATCCCAGTTCGGGGCTGGCGGGCGCAAAGGTGGTTTAAGGAGGAGGCGGCCTCTGAGAAAACGAGCCACCAGAGGGTGGCTGGAAAGAGGTCTACCATCCACCGGCACGTGATGCGCAGAAAGAGCACTGAGGTGGACCTTGACCGAGTTGGACTTAAGGCCAAGATTGGAAAGAGAAAGCAAGTACTGCAAGACCACTGATGTGGAACAGGAGAAGGGGTCTTGCGACTGCTGAGTACACCAGACGGAGAACCGACGCCACTTAAGAGCGTAGGACGTCCGGGTGGAAGGTCTCCTGGAGGCCAAGACGACCTCTTCCACATCTGGAGGTAGCTGGAGAGGAGCAAGGACTACCCTTTCAGCAGCCAGGCCATCAGATGAAGGGACCGGAGGTTGGGGTGCAGGAGCGTCCCCTGATCCTGCGACAGGAGGTCGGGCTGAAATCCCAGTGGAAGAGGAGTGTCTACCGCTAGCTGCATCAGAAGCGGGAACCAAGGTTGTCTCGGCCACCGGGGAGCCACTAGGATCAGCGATGCTTTGTCTCTGAGAACCTTGAAGAGCGTCCGAGACACCAGTGGCATACAAGAGGCCGGTGGACCATGGAATTAGAAAAGCATCCGCCGCTACCCGGAGAGGATGCGGCTGTCGAGAGCAGAATCTGGGCAGCTGCCGGTTCAGAGGACTGGCAAACAGATCCATGGTGGGGAGGCCCCACCTGAGAAAGATCCGCTGAACCACCAGCGGATTCAACCTCCACTCGTGTGGCTGGAGGATCCTGCTGAGCTTGTCGGCCAGGTAATTTTCCTGACCTGGGAGATA
The DNA here is from genome assembly GCA_033557465.1 of Ichthyophis bannanicus. NCBI lineage: Eukaryota > Metazoa > Chordata > Amphibia > Gymnophiona > Ichthyophiidae > Ichthyophis > Ichthyophis bannanicus. The sequence goes on from CM066033.1 coordinate 435,744,974, forward strand.
GACAGCCTTGAGGAGGATGCCGTGGTGGACTGCCCAAGAGCACAGTTTTTGTGCCTCCTGACAGAGAAGGAAGGAGCCTGTGCCGCCTTGTTTGTTCACGTAGAACATTGCAACCTGATTGTCTGTCTGTATCAGCACCGACTGGTGAGAAACCAGGTGAGAGAAGGCTTTGAGCGCTAGGCGGATGGCTCTGAGCTCCAGGAAGTTTATCTGCTGAGCAGACTCCCAAGGAGTCCAGAGGCCTTGAGTACATGTCCCTTGGCAATGTGCTCCCCAACCCAGGAGAGAAGCATCGGTCGTCAGGACCTGAGAATGCGTAGGGGGCTGAAAAGTCACTCCTAGTACCAGGTTTGGCAGATGAAGTCACCATTGTAGAGAAGAGACCAGCTGGTCGGAGATCTGTACGGAGTCCGCTAGGCTCCCCGTGGCCTGATGCCATTGATTGTGAAGGCACCACTGAGCAGGACGCATGTTCAGTCGGGCATTGGGGGTCACATGGACCGTGGAAGCCATATGGCCGAGCAGTTTCAGAAATTGCCTGGTCGAGACCAGGGAATTGCTGTGAAAACGGCTGGCGAGATCCATGAGCCTTTGGGCCCTGTCCAGAGGCAGGAAGGCCCGCGCCTGAAGAGTGTCCAACCTGGCGCCGATGAATTCGAGATCTTGAGAGGGGAGCAAAGTGGACTTTGCGAAGTTTATGACAAAACCCAAGTGCTGGAGCAGAGCCACAGTGCGATGAGTAGCCTGAGTGGCTTCTTGGGCAGACTGGGCCCTGATGAGCCAGTCGTCCAGGTATGGGAACACAAAGAGACCTTGAAGTCTCAGATAGGCCGCCACCACTGCTAGGCATTTGGTGAACACTCTGGGGGCGGAGGATATGCCAAAAGGCAGTACTCTGTACTGGTAATGGTGTCCGCCCACAACAAACCTGAGGTATTGCCTGTGGTCTGGATGAATAAGGATATGAGTATACGCATCCTTTAGATCTAAGGAGCATAGCCAGTCTCCCTGCTGGAGGCAGGGCAGCAGGATTCCAAGGGAAAGCATTTTGAACTTTTCCTTTGCAAGGAACTTGTTGAGGTTTCGCAAGTCTAGGATGGGTCTGAGGCCTCCTGTTCTTTTCGGAATCAGGAAGTATCTGCAATAAAACCCTTGACCCTTCAGATGGTGGGGCACCGGTTCCACGGCTTGTTCCTGAAGAAGACTTGCTAACTCCTGAAGGAGTAAGTCCCTGTGCAGAGGGAGTCTGGAAGGCTCTCCTGGAAAGTAGGAGGGAGGTACCTGGTGAAAATGAAGAAGATAGCCCTTTTGAACTATCTGAAGCACCCAGGTATCTGTGGTGATGTTGGACCACCTGTGGGCAAAGTGGACCAGTCGGCCTCCAGCTGAGGGGGAGAAGCTATGCTGAGGAAGTCAAAAAACCCCACCCTGCTGAGCAGGGGCCGGTGGTGCAGGCTTGGGGGCTTGCTGCCTACGGGACCCATTACCCCGTCCCTTGGCCTGCTTTCCCTGTGGGGGAGCTGGTGAGGCCTGATACTGAGGGTAGTATTTATAGGCAGCACCTTTCCTCGGGTAAAAGGGCTTTTTCCCCGAGGCCTTCTTCTTTTGAGAAGGGGCAGAGGTCTTCCTTGAGAGACGAGTCCTGGTGAGAGTCTCCGTCTCGATCTGTGCAGCCTTCTCATCCATGGGCTTGCCAAAGAGGTTATCACCTCGGCAGGGGACATCGACCAACTTGTCCTGTACCCAGGGCTCGAGGTCGGACGTCTGAAGCCAAGCCTGGCGGCGTCCACCGATGCCGGCCGCGGCTACTCGAGCCGAAGCCTCAAAACCATCATAGGCTGCTCGAGAGATAAACTTGGAGCACTCCCGAATACCATGAGACAAGGATTGGAACCTCTGCAAAGGTTCATCGGAGAGACCAGCAGAGAACCCGGCTATTTCCTTAGCCAGGTCTCGGAGATACATGCCCATGTAGAGCTGGTATGTCTGGACTCGACAAGCAAGCATAGAGCCCTGGAAGCACTTCCTACCGAGGGCATCCAGGCTTCGGGCTTCCCTACCAGGGGGCACGGAGGAGTGCATTTTTTGACTCTTCAGTCTATGCATGGCCGATTCCACCACCATGGAATGGTGCGGTAGTTGTGCCTTTTGGAAGCCGGGGCTCTTGCAGACTCGATAAATGGAATCGACCCGCTTGCTTAACACCGGCGACGACGCCGGGCTCTCCCACATGCGGAAGAGAAGTCGTTCCAGCATGGGAGGAACCGGTACAATAAAGGCCTCCTTCGGGGGAGAGTCATATTGGAGGGCATCGAGTTCTTCGACTCGAGGCTCCTCCTCGGGATCTGCAGGGAAGGCCAAGGCTTTGGCCATATCCCTCACGAAGTCCGAGAACCGGGTATCCTCCGGGGGGGACCGTCTCTGAGGCTCGGACTCGGGGGAGTCCGAAGGGACACACCGAGTCCGAAAGGAACCAGGTGACTCTTCGTCCTCAGATTCCCAGGCCGACTCCTCGGAGGAGCAGTCGACCGGCTCCGGTCGGGCGGGCACGGATGCCATCCGCCCTGACGCCGAGGGAGTCGGCGTCGACGACCTCGGTCCCGAACGGGAGGCCGAAGGAGACCTCGACCGAGGATCGACTCGAGCCCTCATGGACTCGAGGATCGGCTCGGTCTCCGGGGTCGACTTGGAGGTCGACGTCCCGGCGGTCAGGGCAGAAGCACCAGCGAGGCCAGCGATCAATGCCCGCTGCTGGTCCAAGAAGGCAGACAAACTGCACTCCAAGGCCGTCAACCTGAGTCCGAGCTCAGGAGACCCAGCAGCCCCCGACTCGGGCCCCGACGGCGTCGGGCCCGACGTCGGGTCCTTCGGAGGCGAGTCCACGAGGACAACAGTACTTACGTGAGCCGGCAAGTCCACCTCGAGTCGAGGATGTTTCGACGGCCTCTCCGACTCCAAGGACCCGGGACGGGAATCGGGGCTATGCGACCTGGCCCTCGAGGAACCAGGAGCGTCCACCGATCCCGCCCTCGCGGGTTTCTTCTTCCGATGATGCTCCCGGGTAGGAGACCCCCTTTCAGAGGAACTCCGACGATGCTCAGGCCGGAGTCAGAGAAGATACGCTCCCGCTGGTGCTGCCGACTCCTCAATGCTTTTGAGGACATTTTGCCGCATGGCGTGCAGATCATGGGGTCATGATCGGGGCCGAGGCAGCGGAGGCAGAATTCATGAGTGTCTGTAAGAGACATAAGTTTCTTACAGAGGTCACACTTTTTGAAACCACTGGCCGCCATCGGGGGAAAAAGGGCCCCTGCGAGGTCGAACGACCGGGCAGCCAGGGAAAAAAGGAAAAAAGCGCGAAATCTGTCATGAAGGACAAAAAAACGAAAAATAAAGGACGGACTCGTAACCGGCGTCGCGAGTCCGGGCGGGAAAAGAACCGGCGTCGAACCAAAGAAAAAATAGATAAAAATAGAGGAAAATCAACTTTTCTGCGGGGATTCACAGGCAACGTCTGTAGGGCTCCGCGGAAAAAAGAAGACTGAGCAAGATGGCACCCTTGGGCGGGAAGAGGACCGCGCATGCGCGCTGCAATTCCCAAAGGCTTTCTTTGAAAGCTGGGGAAAATTGCTCCGCGAGGGCTCTGTCGGCGCCGACGTCACCCATATGTGAGGACTGACTTCCTGCTTGGTCCTGGAGAATTGATGTTATTATTTATGTAACAGTTTTAATCTGCAATTCTTCATGGATTCAGATTGGCATACAATTGTTTTACTATTTAGGAGTCTTGAGAAAATGGATTTTAGTGCTATTCTTCCTCAAACTATATTTAGATGCTGATGGGTATTATTTATCTTAATACATATCATGGCAATATGGATTTACTTTAAATTGATGGATAAACTGTGTCTATATTCTGCTGATTTTCCCAGAGTTCCAAGTTTCATGCATCTGTATTTTACTTTATTTTATTCTGGATTGCCCTGTTTGTCCATGGAATTCCTATTTTAAAATTCTTTTATCCAGCACTTATTAAATTTATGGTACTGTAGAAGGGAGAAATTAGATCTTACCTTCTAACTTTCTTTCCTCAAGTCCTTCTAAACCAGTCCAGATGTGTGGGTTTGTGCTCTCCTATCAGCGGATGGAGACTGAGAACCACTGGTTTGATGATGTCACCTTTTATAGGGTCCTGTGCTTTCCACAGCTAACCAATATTTTTATAACAAAGCAGCTCAAGACAAAATTTCATAACCCCTCCAGCAAGAGGGCAAGGGACCAAATACAACTGCAAACACAGATAGCCCAGCAACTAAGATAACAAAGCAACCAGAACTAGAGTCTGGCAAACCCAAGGCACACATTGCCTATGTCCACCCTTCAGCAGTGAATTTCTTCAATCACTTCCTCGCAGACTTCAGCAATTGTGGGTGGGTTCTGGAGGGATTCAAGGAAAGAAAATTAGCAGGTAAGATCTAATTTCTCCTTCCTCATTAGCCCTCTACATCAGTCCAGATGTGTGGGAAGAACCCAAGTAGTATTCAGAGAGGGACCTAGTCTCTGAAGGCCACATCTTGACAAGCTTGCATGTCCAATCTACAGTGGCACATAAAGGAGTGCAGGGATGTCCATGTGGTTGCACTACAAATATCCTGTAGATGAATCAGACACTGCTCTGCCCACAACGAAGCAGGAGATCTTGCAGAGTAAGTTCTCAAGGTCACTGGAGCCTCCCAGCCTTACACCACTTTGCCTTTTCAAGGGCAACTGTACAGCACAAACAGATGATCTGATTTGCGAAACTCCTCCATTATCTTCAGGCAGACACTCAAGACACCTCTGGACCTGCAGACGCCACAAGGCCCCAGAAGCATCGCCAGACTCTAGTTCAAATAACGGAAAAATCATTGCCTGATTCATGTGAAATCCAAATGCTATCTTTGGCAAGAAAGAGAGGATGGCTGACTCATCATATTCTCCTTAGAAATCACCAGGAAGGGTTCCTGAAATGACACGGCCTGAAGCTCAGAAATTCTCCTAGCTGAGCAAATGGCCACAAGGAAGACTAACATCACCATTAAATCCTTCAGAAAAACCATCCAAAGAGGTCAAGGGGTACATCAATCAAAACCGAAAGCACCGGATTCAGATCTCAAGGGGGAACTACCGGCCAAGTAAGATGTCGTAGATGCCTCACCTCTCTCTATAGAAGCAGCCTACATCTGGATGAGCTACCACAGGATATCTTTGTACCGACCCCCTATAGCAAGAAATAGCTGCCATATACACCTTCAGGGAACTCAAAGCCAACAATAATACTGGCAACTAGGCCTGCCTCAACTCCCTGGGTCCTGGAGTCAAATATCCTCTAAACCCAGACATAGGCCAATGAAGTAAACTTCTTTCTTGACTGCAACAAGCTCATAATTACTCTCCCAGAGTACCATCTCTTCCTGAACCTCACCCACTCAAGAGCCAGGCCATAAGAGAGAATCAATCCATGTTCTCCTTCAGAGGATCAGGATTGGCCCCTGAAAGAGTAGTTACTCACCTGTAACAGGTGTTCTCCAGGAGCAGCAGGAATCAGTCCTCACATATGGGTGTCATCGGTGCCGATGAAGCCCCAGCGGAGCATTTCCCCAGCTTTCTATGAAAGCCTTTGGGAATGCAGGCACGCATGTGCGGTTCCCTTCCCGCCTAAAGGTGCCATCTTACCTCAGTCAAATGACATAGATAAGAACAGCACACAAAAATGAAAACTAAACTATGTACAACTGCAACTCCAAGAGGAGGAGGGAGGGTTGTGAGGACTGATTCCTGCTGCTCCTGGAGAACACCTGTTACAGGTGAGTAACTACTCTTTCTCCAGGACCAAGCAGGAAGTCAGTCCTCACATATGGGTGACTCCCTAGCTCTGGGCTACCGAGGAACCCAGGCTGAACAAGAGAACTCCCTCTAGTCTCAGCAGCAAAGAAAGGCATTTCAAGGACACACCCTCCACCGGTAGCCCAACAGAGGGCAGGAGTTGCCTAAACCTCAAAGAGATTCCGGAGTACTGCTTGGCCAAAAGCACTGTCCCTACGGGACTCCCTCTCCAGGCAGTAATGGGCTGCAAATGTATGGCTTGAAGACCAAGTTGCAGCCCTGCAGATGTCTAACAAGGTCACAGAGCGGAGATGAGCCACTGAGGCAGCCGTTGCCCTGACTCGGTGGGCTGTAACCCGACCCTGCAAAGGAAGGTCAGCCGCCTTATAATCCCAGGTGATACAGTCAGCCATCCAGATGGACAAGGTACGCTTGGACACAGCCAACCCCAACTTATTGGGGTCAAAGGAGACGAAGAGCTGAGTAGCCCTTCTATGCCCCTGCGTATAGTCAAGGTAGAAGGATAAGGCCCTCCTACAATCCAGGGTATGCAGGACTGCTTCAGCCTGGCTTGCATGAGGCCTAGGGAAGAATGTTGGAAGAACCACCTCCTGGTTGAGGTGGAAAGAGGAGACAACCTTTGGGAGGAACTTTGGAAGTCCTAAGGACTACCCTGTTCCTATAAAAGTCAGTGTAAGGCCTATCATAGACCAGGGCCTGAAGCTCACTCACTCGCCTAGCCGAGGTAAGGGCTACCAAGAAGAGTGTCTTCCAGGACAGGAAGCGTAGAGGGCAAGTAGCCATCGGCTCAAAGGGTGGGCGAGTCAGCTATTGCAAGACCACATTCAGCTCCCACTTAGGGGCAGGAGGACGGATGGGAGGCTTGAGCAAAAGCAAGCCCCTAAGAAAGCGGGACACCAAGGGGTGACCAGACAGAGAATGGCCATCCATCAAAGAGAGGTGAGCTGCTAGAGCTGAGAGGTGAACCCGAACAGAATTGGATTTAAGGCCTTGATTTGACAAGTGCAGTAAGTACTGAAGGACTACTTGCACAGTACAGGAGAAAGGATCAACTGTACGTAGCTGACACCACACTGAAAACCTTTTCCATTTGAGAGCATAGGTTTTTCTAGTGGACTGTTTCCTAGAGGCTAGGACAACCTCCTCAACATCCTGAGGCAGGCCCCAGGGAGCCAAGACTACCCTTGCAGCCTCCAGGCCATCAAATTGAGAGCTTTGAGGTTGGGGTGCAGAAGGGAACCCTGCTCCTGTGAGAGAAGGTCGGGTTGCAACCCCAGAGGTAGTGGAGGATCCATCGCCAGTTGAAGCAGAAGAGGAAACCAAGGCTGTCTCGGCCACCGGGGAGCCACCAGCAGGACCGAGGCCTTGTCCTGAAGAATCTTGAAGAGAGTTCGGACCACCAAGGGCGTGGGAGGAAACGCATACAGGAGGCCCTGAGACCAGGATATCAGAAAAGCATCCGCTGCTCTCCGCAGAGGATGCGGTTGCCTGGAGCAGAACTTTGGCAGCTGCTTGTTCATGGGGCTGGCAAAGAGATCCATCAAAGGGAGACCCCATTTCAGGAAGATCTTCTGAGCTACTGAAGGATGCAGCTGCCACTCGTGGGGCTGCAGTATTCTGCTTAATCTGTCTGCCAGGTAGTTGTCCTGGCCTGGAAGGTACACAGCCCTGAGGAGCATGTTGTGCTTGAGGGCAAAAGAACAAAGGTCCTGAGCTTCCCAACAAAGGATCCTGGACCCAGTTCCGCCCTGTTTGTTAACATAAAACATGGCAACTTGGTTGTCTGTCTGAATCAGGACAGACTGGTGAGCCAGGGTAGGAGTGAAAGCTTTGAGTGCTAACCGAATAGCTCGGAGTTCGAGAAGATTGATCTGCTGTGCAGCTTCCCAGGGAGACCACAGGCCCTGGGTGCACTTGCCCAGACAATGAGCTCCCCAACCGTGCAGGGAGGCGTCCGTGGTCAGCACTACTGTGTACCCTGGAATTTGAAAAGGCACCCCCTTCAGAAGATTGGGTGGGTGCAGCCCCCAGTTGAGGGAGTTCAGAAATTGTCTGGACACCCTTATCCTGTCTTTGAGGCTGCCGGCGGCCTGTGACCACTGAGACCGAAGGCACCACTGTAGAGGCCTCATATGGAGCCTGGCATTGGGGGTCACATGTACTGTCGAAGCCATGTGGCCTAGAAGTCTCAGGCAGAGTCTGGCGGAGACCAGGGACCTGCTGAGAAACTGATTTGCCAAGGCCATCAACCTTTGGGCCCTGTCTACTGGCAAGAAAGCCTTTGCCAGCAGAGAGTCCAGCCTTGCCCCTATGAACTCCAAGTTTTGGGAGGAGAGCAAAGTGGACTTTGCGAAGTTTATGACAAACCCCAGGCTTTGTAGAAGAGCAATAGTCCTGAGGGTGGCTTGTATGGCCTCCTGGCACGTCTGACCCCTGATGAGCCAGTCGTCCAGATAGGGGAAGACAAAGATTCCCTGATTTCTCAGGTAGGCCGCCGCCACCACTGCTAGCCACTTTGTAAAGACTCTGGGGGCGGAGGTGAGGCCGAAAGGCAGCACTCTGTACTGATAATGGTTTCCTCCCACAATGAACCTGAGGTACTTTCTGTGGTCTGGATGAATGAGGATGGGAGTGTACGCATCCTTTAGATCTAAGGAGCATAGCCAATCTCCCTGCTGGAAGTAGGGCAGAAGTGTCCCAAGAGTAAGCATCTTGAACTTCTCCTTCACTAGGAACTTGTTGAGGTTCCTGAGGTCCAGAATGGGTTGAAGGCCACCGGTTCTTTTGGGCACCAGGAAATACCTGGAGTAGAAACCGTGACCTTGCAAGTGGGGAGGCACAGGCTCCACCGCCCTGTCCACCAACAGACCATGAAGGTCTTGTAGAAGAAGGTCTGTGTGCAGGGGAGGCCTTGGAGGCTCCCCTGGAAAATATGGTGGAAGCAGTTGGTGAAAATGGAGGGCATAGTCCTTGTGGACTATCTCCAGCACCCAACTGTCCCCGGTGATAAGGGGCCACTGGTGGGCAAAGAGGGCGAGGCAACCTCCTGTGCAGGGTTTGGAGAGCAGTGGAGGAGAGGCTACGCTCAAGGAGTCAGCAGGGTGGGGGCTTTTGAGTGGTAGCAGGGGCCTGAGGCTTGGGGGTCCTCTGCCTATGGGGCCCATTACCATGGCCCTTGGCTTGCTGACCCTGGGGGGCAGCTTGGGCAGCCTGATATTGCGGGTACTGTTTGTAGGCAGTGCCCTTCCTCGGGTAAAATGGCTTTTTACCCGAGCCCTTCTTTTTATGAGAAGGGGCAGAGGTCTTCCTCGACAGCCTTGTCCGTGTGAGGTGCTCAGATTCGAGCTGAGCGGCCTTCTCGGTCATGGGCTTGCCAAAAAGGTTTTCACCTCGGCAAGGGACATCGACCAACTTGTCCTGAACCCATGGCTCGAGGTCCGATGACTGCAGCCATGCCTGGCATCGAGCCACGATGCCGGCTGCCGCAACTAGGGCCGAAGCCTCGAAGCCATCGTAGGCGGCGCGGGACATGAACTTCGAGCAGTCCCGAATCCCCGAGGACAAGGACTTAAATCTCTGCTAGGGTTCCCCGGAGAGACCAGCAGAGAACCCAGCCAATTCTTTGGCCAGATCCTGCAAGTACATGCCCATGTACAGCTGGTAGGACTGGACACGGCAAGCAAGCATCGAGCCCTGGAAGCACTTTCTACCGACGCCATCGAGGTTCCGGGCCTCCCTGCCGGGGGGCACCACAGAGTGCATCTTCTGGCTCTTCAGACGATGCATGGCCGATTCCACAACCATAGAATGGTGTGGTAGCTGTGCCTTTTGAAAACTAGGGCTCTTCCGGAGTCGATAGATCGAATCGACTCGCTTGCTGAGAACCGATGCCGAGGCCGGTGCCTCCCACATATGGAAGAGGAGCCGTTCCAGCATCAGAGGAACCGGAACAGTAAAAGTAAAGGCCTCCTTCGGAGGAGAGTCATACTGTAGGGCCTCGAGCTCTTCAGCTCGAGGCTCCTCCTCGGGGTCCGCGGGAATAGCCAAGGCAGCGGCCATATCCCGGAAGAACTCCGAGAACCGAGTGTCCTCTGGGGGGGGACCTACTCCGGGGCTCAGACTGCGGTGAGTCCGAAGGGACGCACCGAGTCTTGAAGGTATCAGGAGACTCCTCGTCCTCCGTCTCCCAAGCTGACTCATCCGAGGAGGAGTTAGGGTCCGACCCCGCGGGGCCCTGGAGCACCCGCCCCGACGCTGGAGGCACCGGCGTCAACGCCCTCGGTCCCGAACGGGAGGTCGAGGGAGACCGCGACCGAGGTCGACTCCGAGCCATGATGGACTCGAGTATCGGCTCGGTCTCCGGGGTCAACTTCGAAGTCGATGTCCCGGTGGTCGGGGCAGATGCGCCAGACAGGCTGGCCATCAGTGCCCGCTGCTGCTCCATGAAGGCAGACAATCTGCTCTCCAAGGCTGTCATCCTGAGACTCAGCTCGGGAGACGCAGCAGCCACCGACTCGGGCCTGACGTCGTCTCCCTGGGAGGAGAGTCCTCGAGGACTACGGGGCTTACGTGTCCAGCAGACTCCGGCTCCACACGAGGAACTTTAGCAGGCTTCTCGTGTTCCATGGGCCCGGGGCGACAGTCGGGGGTCTTAGACCTGGCCCTCGAGGAGCCAGGGACCTCCTCCGACGACGCCCTCGTGAGCCGCTTCTTCCTCTTGCGTTCCCGGTCGGGGGACCCCCTGTCCGAGGAGCTTTGACGGTGCTCGGGATCGGAATCAGGTTGACGGCCTTGGAAAGCAGATTGTCTGCCTTCATGGAGCAGCAGCGGGTGCTGATCGCCGGTCTCACCGGCGCATCTGCCCCGACCACCGGGACATCGACGTCCAAGTCGACCCCGGAGGCCGAGCCGATCCTCGAGACCATGCGAACTCGAGTCGATCCTCGGCCGCGGTTACCCTCGGCCTCCCGTTTGGGACCGAGGTCGTCGACGCCGGTTCCCTCGGCGTCGGGGCGGATGGCGTCGGTGCCCGCCCACTTGGAGCCGCTCGATTCCTCCTCGGAGGAATCGGCGTGGGAGACGGACCCAGCAGCTTCTGACTCAGGCCTCGACGGTGTCGGGCCTGACGTCGGCTCCCCCGGAGGAGAGTCCATGAGGACGACAGTACTCACGTGACTCGGGGCCTCCGACTCTACACGAGGATGCTTGGCAGGCCTCTCCGACTCCGAAGACGTGGGACGGCGATTGGGGCTATGCGACCTGGCCCTCGAGGAGCCAAGATCGTCCACCGACGCCGCCCTCGCGGGTTTCTTCTTCCTTCGGTGCTCCCTCGAGGGGGACTCCCTTTCAGAGGAGCCCCGACAATGCTCGGGGTCAGACTCCCGAGACCTCTGACAAAGTCCGGACCCGTCCAGAGGCAGACTCGGAGAAGATCCTCTCACGCTGGTGCTGACGGCTCCGCAATGCCTTAGAAGACATTTGGCCACAGGGACTGCAGACCGTAGAATCGTGATCTGGACCCAGGCACCAGAGGCAGCAGTCGTGTGTGTTGGTGAGAGACATCAGTTTCTTGCACCGATCACACTTCTTAAAGCCACTAGTAGTCATCGGGGGAAAAAGGGCCCCTGCAAGATCAAAAAATTGGGCAGCCAGGGAAAAGAAAAAAGGCGCGAACGCAGTCTCTAAAGACAAAAACCGAAAAAGAGAGTTCTGGGCTCAGCACCGGTGTACCGAGTCCAGGCGGGAAAGGAACCGACGTCGAACCGATGAAAAACTCAACCCAACGCAGGAAAAATCAACTTTTTTCACGGGTAACAAGGACAGGCGTCCGTAGGGCTCCGCGGAAAAAAACAGACTGAGCAAGATGGCACCTTTGGGCGGGAAGGGGACCGCGCATGCATGCCTGCATTCCCAAAGGCTTTCTTTGAAAGCTGGGGAAATGCTCCGCATAGGGGCTCCGTCAACGCCGACGTCACCCATATGTGAGGACTGACTTCCCGCTTGGTCCTGGAGAAATACCAGTTATTCTAGGAAAGTTAGTCAAACGTAGATTAGTCAGCCTTGAATGATTATCCAAATATTCCAAACGACTCCTCACATTTCAAAAGTCTCATCAATGCCTCTGCTTGAGATTCTAAACGATCAGTTCTAAATGAGAAATCAGAAATAGAAGCTTTAAGGGTTTCAATGGACTCAACATTTGTAGAACAGATCTTCTCATTCTTCACCACCTGGGTTTGCAAAAGTTGAACCTGAGGAATAATGGCCTCACCTAACTGCTTGATAGCAGACCAAATTGCCTCTAAGATACACTGCTCCGGTCGCTGCAATTCAAAGAAAAAGGTTGAAGCGTCTCTCACAGTCTCCACTTCAATTGCTGCCATCGAGGGGTCCAGAGGAAGAAAGGAAGCTGCTCTTCTTGCCTCGTCTGCCAACAACTGCTCTCCAAGTGGCGTCTCAGGGCTAGATGAATCCCACGAGGAAACTTCAACACTCGCAGTCACGCTCAGGTTTGGCCCCAGCGAAGCAGAGGGCACACCACCTCTGGAGAGCTCATCCGCTTCCACAGACTCCAAGCACACCCCTGAGCATGCCTGCTTCAGAGGTCTCTGTAAATCCGGGGGCGTCTGATCACTGCCCAAGGGAGACGCTGAGCACACCGGCTCCAGCGAGCTCTCAGCCGGGCTACTCACCCCCGCACTGTATGGCTGACTGGCCCGACGCACAAAGGAATCCAAAGGACCAGAAACGGAGGCAGCCGGCAGGGAAGTCTGGGATACTTTCCCAAGCCGAACTTTCCTCCGACGTGGCATGAAGAAACACGTCTGGCTCAGCAGTCTCTGTAAATCGCCATCTTGGATCGCTAAGCAAGCTTTTTAAGATGCAACTTGGAGGCCACATTTGCAGAAACAGCAGCCTGTAGAAGGTAACTACAGTTACCATATTCTTCATTAACATCCAATCAGGTCAGAAAGAGCATCAGCGAGGAAGATGGAACTCATCTCAACTTAGCCACCTCAAAAACGACAGTGAAGGGACCCATCAGAGCCTCCTTTTGGCCATTTAACCAGTGCAAATCTCTGTTGCAGAGCCAATGTCAACACTTCAAAGCATCTCCATCCAATGGTCCTTCAATAAGCACCCCCTACTATCAGGATAGTTATTTTTTAGTTACCGCAGACATCAAGGCATCCACTTTGGGAACGTGCAACCTCTTCTTTTTCTCTACTGTTACCTGGTAGAATCTGAACACGGACTAGCTACCTTTAGACTTGCCGCGATCATATCCTGGATTGCTCTATGGATTGGAGAGACTCTCTCTAGCCTCCTAATACCCTCGAGGAGTGGGATCCTCCAACACCCCACTCTCTGCCAACCCTCCGAAATCTTCAAAACCGAGAGGACCTGGGTTATTGGGCACCCTAATCCATCTCTAGGAAATTGCTTGTTACTGTGACTTGTAAATTATACTTCAATACATACTTGTCCACTTTACTTTCAAAACTAAATCTCAATTAACATCATTCAAACTTCTCATCTCACTAACAACCATATTTAAATTTTCAATTTTTAAAAAATTACATAAACACGACATGTAGAGGTAAATGAGCACCCTTCAATCCTGCTTTAACTTATAAGGTGATAGACAAGAAAAGGAATTTTTATAAAAAACAAGAGCTAGTTCAATCAAAAGCCTAGCAGTATATAGCAAATCACTGGCATATAACTTTTCATCATTGCTAGCCACTGATAGAAACCATACTTGTCACAGTCTGAGAATTCTTTTTAGTATTTTCTTTGCAAATAAAACTGTAGAAAAATTAGAACTTATCTCATAGTGCAAGCTTCAATGTTGCAGCGATTTAAGGCAAGATATAACATGAAAACCATATAACAAACATTCTCATATTTCCTCTTCAATTATATAGAAGATGTTTCTCTTCAAAATTCCAATAGTGCAATAAAAAACACGTCACCACCAAAGCAGTCTGACCTGGACAAGGTTCCATCCACCCTCGGATTTCATCAGGGAAATTCTCCTCAGATCATTCACCAACTTGAATACATCACAGTACTCCTGGAGCTCCTCCATTGGCTTCAGATCGTCCTCTGTGTCCTTTCCCAAGAGGGAACAGGGAGCCACCAGAACCAGAGTTCTCCAGTTCTTCCTCCATGTCCAGTCTGGGCCTCTTACCAGACACAGGAGCCTTCTGCTGCTGTATGTCATGGCACCCTTGGCTGAAGGCATGGAAACCAACCCCTTCTTTATGCAAAATGCTTCGTGGAGTAGTAAAACAAAATTCAGAGAAAATCCTGGATCAGAGTCCTTCGAGTTAGCACCCCTGCCCTGAACCGTTCATAATCGGAGGGACCTCTTCCCCCTCTGACTACTATTGCAGTATCCATCGTTATGACTGTTTCCACCAAAACCAAGCTCTCTTCAGTCCCAGAAGTACTATGACACTACTGCTGCACTGCTGCTAGGGATTTTGCTTTCCACTGAGCCATTCCCCGCTCTAGCCTGCAATCATCGGTACAGTCATGGCAAGTAACTATCTACATCTCAACTCCTCCAAATCCGCAGCTATGTGGTTTTCATTTGGTGCCCCCTGTCCTTCCATTGCTCCTTTGCTCAATTCTACTCCCATCCCTATGGTGTCCTTCCTCCGTTACCTAGGCGTTACTCTGGACCCTGATCTCTCATTCCAAGAACACCTATTGTTCCTCATCTGCCGTTCCTTCTATTGTTTGCTCCAGATCCGAGCAGTTAGATCTTTTCTAACCCCCTCCTCTATTACTACTCTTCTCCTGTCCCTGGTGATGAGCAAGCTGGATTATTGCAATGTTGTATTGGCAGACCTACCCCAATATCGGTTGCAGCGTCTGCAACTCCTACAAAATACTGTCACTCGCATTATCACACACGCTAAATGCTCAGACCACGTCACTCCCCTCCTTATCAATTTCCTTTGGCTTCCTCTCCACTATAGAATCCAATATAAATTCCTGATCATGACCTACAAGGCCCTCCACACCTTCATTCCCCGGTATCTGGCTAATCTCATTCATCTGCATACCCCTTACCATCAGCTCCAGTCCATTCACGTAAATCGTCTATTTTTACCCCTGCCATCACAAGCTCGCTTAGAACTCATTCGTCACTCTGCTTTCTTTTTTTCTTGGCTCCGCACTCTGTAACTCCCTGCCGTCTACACTCCATCTTGAACCAGCCTATCAAAAATTCAAAGCCCACCTGTTCTATCAGGCCTTTGACATTCCACATACTAGACCACGCTAACCCTTGGTTGTCTTACTTACCTCACTTTTAACTGTCCTGACTACCTTTTCTCTGTCCTATTGACAAAATGGCATTCCTTTCCATTTTTAGCTTTGCAGCATTGTTGTTACTATTGTAAACTGCACTGATGCTATGGCCTGGGAGATAAATCAAATGTACAAATAAAGATTAAGATAAAAGGCCTCTCATGGGCAGAACTGAGCGGGCAGGAGCCACACAGTGCTTGGCATATTTGGGCTGAGCTGCCATTGCATGTATCCTCCTCAGCAGAGCCGACCCAACCACTAGACAAACTAGGCGGTCGCTTATAGCAGTAACTTCTGGGGGTGGCAAAGAGCAGGACATTCAAAGTTAAACAATACATTTTGACAGACTGGGTGCGCATGTGTGTATGTGTGTGTGTAAAGCTTAAGATCTGCTAAGGCACCAATGCCTTGAACCAATTGTGGGACCATCCTTGCTCCCCAGGTTTGCTTCTGGTATGCCTCCAACTGCCCTGCCTCAAAAGGTTGTAGTCTCTGGGCTGCTTTGTGTTGCCTGCCTTCCGCTCTTCTTGGCTAAGCTGAACCCTTTCCTCCCCCCCCCCCAAACTTTACCTGGGAAGCATGGACCCTATACCCCTGGTGCCCTCCCAGAAGTAGGGGAGAGAGACAGAAGATAGGGAAAAATGGGTTTTGATATACAGAAAAAACAGCCGAACCTTAAATCTTCTGTATGTTGAGGGATTGCTATATTGTGTTTCTGAAGATAATTATAAAGTATACTGGTGATACATTTCTAGAGAGACACTGTAGGAAATAAACGAAAACTGTATTGCATCTTAGCTTTCTTAGGTTGTTTGTTATAACAAAACATGCCTAGGCACTTATATTTCAAACGTTTACTCGTTTAGAAAAGCAAAGTTACTCACCTGTAACAGGTATTCTCAGGAGACAGCAGGAATCAGTCATCACAAATGAGTGACATTGGTGTTGATGGAGCCCGCACGGTAATCTCTCCCCAGCTTTCAGAGAAAGCCTTTGGGAGATAAACCATGCATTTGTGGTCCCCTTCCCACCCATGGTGTCATCTTGCTTCAGCATGATATCATAGCACAAGACAGCAAAAAACAGCATGAAGCAACTCCATGGGGAGGAGGGAGGGTTGTAAGGATGGATTCCTGCTGTCCCCAGAGAACACCTGTTACAGGTGAGTAACTATGCTTTCTCCAGGAACAAGCAGAAAGTCAGTCCTCACATACGGGACTCCCCAGCTACAGGCTACTAAAGAAACCTGTAAAAAGCCATGGATGACCTGCAGCAGCAACTGAGTCGGAAGACAACAGACAACTAGCGACCCAAGTGTCCAGTGAGGAACCAGTACACCGGTAGCACGAACACAGCAAGGGCCAGAGGGCAGGAGTTGTCTACATCCCAAACAAATGACGGAGTACTGCCTGGCAGAAGGAACTGTCCTGACGGGACTCCCTCTCCAGGCAGTAATGAGCTGCAAAAGTATGGACTGAGGACCAGGTAATGGCCCGGCAGATTTCCGACAAGGGACTGGAAAGCACATTTGCCACTGTGGTCTCCATGGCCCAGATGCTGTGTGCCGTAATATGGCGCTCCAGCATGAGACCAGCCTGCTTGTAGACAAAGGCGATGCAATCTGCTACCCAAGTGGACAGGATGTGTTTAGAGACCATTGTCCCCAACCGGCTTGGGTCAAAGGAGACAAAGAGCTGAGAAACCTGGTGGTGGCCATGGGTGCGCTGCACGTAGAAGGAAAGCGCCCTCTTACAGTCCAGTGTATGAAGGACGGCCTCCACCCTGCTGGTGTGGGGCTGCGGAAAGAAGGTGGGTAGCACCACCTACTGGTTGAGGTGGAATGAAGACACCACCTTGGGTAGGAACTTGGGGTGCGTGCAGAGCACGACCCTGTTCCTATAGAACCTAGTGTACGGTGGGTCCATCACCAATGCTTGGAGCTCGCTGACTCAGCGAGCAGACATGAGCGCTACAAGGAACACCACCTTCCATGTGAGATACTTAAGGGGTTTGCCCTCAAACAGATGGCGGTGCATCGGCAGCGCACTGAGGTACACCCAAATGGTGTTAAACTTCAAGCCTATCTGAGACAGGTGAAGCAGATACTGCAACACCAGCTGGACGGAGCAGGAGAAGGGGTTGATCCGTTTCTCCGCACCAGACGGAGAACCTCTGCCACTTAAAGGCATATGCCCGGTGGTTGAAGGTCTTACAGGAGGCCAGAAGCGTCAAGAACCCCAGCTTGGGGTGCAGGAGAGAGCCCTCTTCCTGTGTCAGTAAGGCCTGGGTTGCATCCCAGGGGAACCGGGGCACTGTGGAAAGGTGGAGCTATCAGGATCACTGTGGCCCTGTCACGCTGGACCTTGAAGAGGGTCTTGGCGATCAGGGGCGTGGGCAGGAAGACATAAAGGAAGCCCTCCACCTATGAGATCAGGAAGGCATTTGTCGCTACCCTGGCAGGGTGCAGCTGCCGAGAACAGAAACTGGGAAGCTGGGCATTAGCTGGGCTGGCAAAGAGATCCTTTTGTGGTAGCCCCAGTGCCGGAATAACCAGTGAGCAACTCTGGGATCCAGCCTCCACTCATGCGGCTGGAAGGATCCAGCTGAGCCAGTCCCGTCAGGCATTGCCCTGGCCCGAGAGGTATACTGACCGCAGGGGCATCCTGTTGTTGCTGGCATAAATGTAGATGCTCACCGCTTCCTAGCAATGGAGGAGGGTAGCACCACCCCGTGCCCCCTTGCTTGTTTTTGTAGAACATCGCCACCTAATTGTCTGTCTGGACTAGTACTCTTTGGTCCTGCAGGTGGTGGCGAAAAGCCCGGAGGACTAAGGCAACAGCCCGGAGCTCCAGGAGGTGGATTTGTTGGAGACTCTCCACTGGCGACCAATTGCCCTGAGTGCAGAGGTTGCTGCAGTGGGATCCCCACCCCAATTCTGAGGATTTGTCGTGAGGATCCTCTGCGGTATGGGGATCTGGAGAGGGAGGTGTTGCCACCAGCCAAGAGAGCCGGCCAGGGGACTTGTGACAGTCACCCTGTCCCGCAGGTGTCCCGTGGCCTGTGACCACTGAGAGCAGAGTGCCTACTGAGCTGCCTGCATCTGCAAGCAGGCGTCTAGGGTGACGTACACCATGGATGCCATATGTCCCAGTAAGCGGAGCATGTGTTGGGCAGACTCTGAGCAGCAGCGCTGGGTGCCCTCTGCGAGCGCCCGGAGGTGCAGTGCCCTGTCCCTTGGAAGAAAAGCCATGGCCTGGACCGTGTCCAGCTGTGCCCCTATGAACTTCACGTTTTTAGCTTGCTGGAAATGAAACTTTGGGTAGTAGACTAGGAACCCTAAGTGCTCTAGGACAAGGATTGTGCGACCCATCACTTGTTGTACTTCAGTGGTGGTGCTGCCCTTTACCAACCTGTCATTTAGATAGGAGAAGATGAAGACCCCCTGGAGCTTGAGGTGGGCTGTGATGATCACCAGGCACGTGGTGAATACCTGTGGGGCGGCAGCCAGTCCGAAGGGGAGCACTCTACACTGGTAATGACTTCCGCCCACCACGAAGCAAAGGTACTTCCTGTGGAGGTGGTGGATAAGAATGTGTGTGTATGCATCCTTTAAGTCCAAGGAGCACAGCCAGTCTCCTTGCTGGAAGTATAGCAGCAATGTTCCAAGGGAGAGCATCTTGAACTTCTCCCTTACCAGGAACCTGTTGAGGTCCCACAGGTCTAGAATTGGACAAACCTCTCTGGCCTGTTTGGGGACCAGGAAATAGCGGGAGTAGAACCCCCTTCTCCTGAGGTGGACGGGGATGGGTTCCTCTGCCTTGATTGTTAGGCCTGTGAGCTCCTGCTGAAGCAGGGTCCGGTGAAGGGGATTCCGGGGGGGGGGGGGGGCTCTCCCAGGAAGAATGGTGGGGACATCTGAAGGAGGTGGAGGAGGTAACCCTTCCTGACCACCTGGAGGGCCCACATGTCGGTGGTGATGGCCAGCCACCTGTGGGTGTAATGTACCAGATCACCCCTCATGTGCTGCAGGGCTGTACCTCCTGGGGAAAGAGCGGCTATGCCCAGGGAGTCAAAAAACCCTTCCAGGTTGCGCCATTGGTGCAGTATGGGGGGTTTGGGGGCCTTAGGCTTAGGTGGGCCATGCCCCTGTCCCTTGGCCTGCTGGCCCTGTTGGGAAGCTAGGAAGGCCGGGTACTAAGGGTAGTTTCTGTAAGCCTTCCTCTTCTTTGGGAATGAGGACTTTCTGTCCAAACCCGTCCTTTGGGAAATGTCAGCGGTCTTCTTGGAGGACCCTGGTCCTTGTCATGTACTTGGACTCCAACTTGACGGCCTTGTATGTCATGGGTTTGCCAGAGAGTTTCTCTCCTTGGCGGGGGACATCGACCAGCTTGTCCTATACCCATTGCTCCAGGTCAGACGACTGTAGCTAGGCCTGATACTGTGCACTAATGCCCACCACAGCCACTCTTGCCGCTGACTTGAAGCAGTCATAGGCTGCCTGAGTAATAAACATGAAGCAAACTCTGACTGCAGATACAGGGTCCGGAACAGCTGGAGGGGGTCCTCTGAAAGCCCAGCTAAGAAGCCGGTGAGCTCCTTCGCCAGGTCCCATAGATACATGCTTATGTACAGCTGGTAGGCCTAGATCCAGCTGACAAGCATCGAGCCCTGGAAGCACTTCCTGCTTATAGCATCCATGGCATGGGCCTCCCTATCTGGGGGCACCGAGGATTGTGTCCTCTGGCTCTCAAGCCTATGCATGGCTGATTCCACAACCAAGGAGTTATGAGGCAGCTGGGCTTTTTGGAAACCAGGGCTCCGGTAGACCCAGTATATCGAGTCCAGCAGTCTGCATATGATGGGCACCGAGGATGGTGTCTCCCACTTGCGGAGAAGCAGCCATTCCAGGATGGGGGGGGAACGTGCACCATGAGTGCCTCCTTTAGTGGAACCTCATACTGGAGGATCTTGAGGTCCTCCATACGAGAGGAATCCTCCGATTCTGTGGTGAAGGTGAAGGCCTTTGCCATATCCCTCACAAAGTCGAGAAAGGCCACGTCCCTGGGGAGATGGGTCCGAGGATACATCCCAGTGGCGGCAGGTGTCCGGTGACTCATCGTCCTCGGTCTCCCAATTTGATTCCAAGGCGGTGGAGTCGTCATGGGTTCCTGGGTCGCACCTCGGCCCAATGGCTCCAATGCCCCAGCCACCTGCTGCCCATAGCCAAGGGCACTGAGCGGGAGGGACCACGGCCCTGAGGAACGGGATCTTGATCGATGCCAAGAATCTCTCGAGTCTGGTGGTGCTCAAGGATTGGCTCGACCTCCGGGGAGTCCCTCAACGTGGAGGGCCCTGTGTTTGGGAATGATGACCTGGAGGAACCGGGCATCAGAGCCCGCTGCTAGGCCAAGAAGGCAGACAAACTGCACTCCAGGGTCCCCATCCTGGCCTCGAGACCAGTTGGCTCCACAGCCTTTGGCGCGGGCACTGAGGACTTCAGGTCCAGCTGGCTCAAAGAGGATGGCCTCGGGGGTCCAAGGCTGATCACTCAATGTCGACGGCTCCCATTGGGGCAACTTAGGCCTCTCTCAGCTGTCACCCTCTGCTTTGTGTCACCCTCTGCTTTGGGCCCATGGGATTTCCCCTCTGCCCCTGACGCGTCTCCCGACGCTGTCTTCGATGGTTTCCAGCTCTTCTGGTGGTCCTCGTCAGTGGAGCTCCAGGCTGGAGGCTGTGGCCTCGGGCCTCCATGGCTGCTCGGCCCCACGAGGATCTAAGGTCCCGGAGGAGGACTTGGAGTGAGGTCTCATGGACGACTCCGGAGCAGAGTCAACTTTGTGGAAGATGGACACACTGCTGCTGATGGCTTTTAAGGGCCTTGGGAGTCATCTGCTTATAGAGACTAAAGACCAAGGGATCATGATTCTGCCCGAGGCATCAAAGGCAGCAGTCATATGGGTCCATGTTGTGTGCTTAGCCGTTGCATGGCTCGAAGCCATTGACCGAGGCCATGGCGAGGAGGACAGACCCCGCAAGGTGGGTGGTACAGCTCCCAAAGGCTTTCTTTGAAAGCTGGGGAGAGTTTACTGCACAATGTTCCATTGGCGCCAACATCACCCATATGTAAGGACTGACTTCCTGCTTGTTCCCAGAGAACAAATTAAACATTCTATAGAAAAGAGTAAATAATCTAAAAATCACCGAACATAAAAGAAAGCATAACAGCATATCATCCATTCACAGTGAATTTTCATTGCTTCTCGTATTTTAAATTTTGTGATCAATAGCATCTAACTATGGGCCCGATTTTCGAAGGCCTTTATACGGGTAACTTCCTTAGTTACCGTGTAAAGGCCTTATCCAGGATTTTCGAAGAGCATCTACATGGGTAGTGCCCTTCGAAAATCCCGGCTGAGTCCCTAATGCGCTCCGATGCTATCCGCATAGCATCGGGGCGTGTTAGGGACGTTCCAGGGCGGAGCAGGGGTGGAGAAAGGGGCTACAAGAGTAGCAGTAATTTTTGATGTTACCCACATAGCCCTCTGCATCTTAAAGATAAGCAGGTTTTTAAGGCACAGAAGGCTACACAGATAGCATCGAAAATTGCTGCTACCCGTGTAGCCTCTGCAGCTGCCAGGGCATCCAGGCTAACCCAGATTTTCACTTCCGCCGCCACGGAAGTGAAAATCCGGGTTAAGGGGATCAGTGGGCAGGCTATGTGCTGCAGCAGCGCATAACCTGCCTACTTCAAAATCGGGCCCTGTATTTTTATGCTTTAAAATGGTTCATCCACATTGCTTGCATGTTAACATAGAAACCTGTGTTCTGTACTTCCCTGGTGAATCTAGCTCTCAGTAACCACCAAAATCATAAGACATGTAGCTGCTGTTCTTCTGTGCTCATGGCACCTCACAGTACCTGTCACCTAATCTGCCATATGAAGCTGAGGCACATTTTAACAACTCTCATTATGAAAACAGAATGTTACCTTGAAGTTCTTGGGGGAATGGTACACCGTTTAAATAATAGAAAAACAAGGCAGAGCACCTCAAGAAAGGCAAAATTCCAGCTTTTATACTCTTGCACAAATGCCAGCCAGAGGACACTTCTTTTAAGGCACTGAAAACAAATGGAAAATGTGAAAGAATGACTCTGTGTTCACTTAAACTGTAACTCTTCATGAAAACCACTGATTCAATACAATATTAAAATTTTATTTTTTGTATACAGAGTTCTGAAGCTGCTTATAAAAAATAAGGAGTAAAAGCTAATAGCATATATGTTAACCACTGTTCTATGGGTTTATTAGGAAGCCACATGGCGATTATACAAATGGTAGTTGTGCATCTGGGTAGCAGCAGAATGGGATGGTGTTGGTGGCAGAGGATCACATTTCTGTGACAATGGCAACAACACTAGAATTAAACTGCATGGAAGAAAGGCCTGGCAATCTACTTCTGTATCTTACCACGAAAACCCAATGGAAAGCACAACAAAACAAATTGTACTATAGTGCTGAAAGATGAGACCCCCCAAGTTGGAAGGCACTCAACTAGCTAATGGGGAGGAGCTGAAGACTTTTCAGAGTAAAGCCAGCATTTATGATGTGGTTGGATCAAAGAACTCGGGACATCTGACTGCTGATGCAGCTGCGCATGAGATGAGAGTCAGAAGCTGCAAAGATGTCTTACATATTGGGACATGGAACATACGAATCATGAATATCAAGGGAAGTTGGAGGTGGTCAAGAATGAATGTGTACAACTCGATCTGTTGGGTGTCAGCGAACTGAAATGGACTGGCATCGGGGCACGTTGCATCTGATGATCACATGGTCTACTATGTTGGAAATGAAAGACAAAGAAGAAATGGTGTTGCGTTCATAATTAAGAAGAATCTTGCAAGAACTGTAATGAAATACAATGCAATCAGTGACTGTTTAATTTCTATCCTTCTATGAGGAATGGCTATCAACACAACTATAATTCAGGTATATGCCCCAAGAACAGCTACAGAAGAGGACAAAGTTGATGAGTTCTATAAGCTGAAATTGACAGAACATGCAAACAGGATATCCTGATAGTCATGGGTGAGTGGAGCGTAAGGGTTGGCAACAAAGAAGGCGGAAAAGTGGTTGGAAAATATGGACTTGGCAACGGAAATGAAGCTGGAGAAAGACTGATAGAATTCTGCAAGGCCAACCACCTATTTATCTCAAACACCTTTTTCCAACAACACAAATGACGACTGCACACATGGACTTCACCCAATGGATTGTACAAAATTCAAATTGACTACATCTGTGGAAGTCAACGATGGAAAAGCTCTATAACATCAATAAAGGCAAAACCTGGAGCCGACTGTGATACAGATCACCAACTACTAGTATGCAAACTCAAACTAAAGTTGAAAAAGAGCAAGCCACTCATGAATTTAGCAAAATATGACCTTGAGAATAAACCACCGGAATTTAAAGACTGCCTGCAAAATCGATTTGCTGCTTTAGATACAAATGACGGAGCTCCAGAAGAGTTATGGGATGACATCAAGAAGGTTGTGTTGGAAGAAAGAGAGAAGTCTCTTCAAAAGGTAAAAAAAGCAAAAACGGCCAAAGAAATTGAAAATTGCCCAGAAACGCAGAGAAGCTAAAGCCAGAGGAGAAACAGAGGCAATCGCAGACCTCAACAGAGATTTCCAACGTGCAACAAGACAAAACAAGGAGAAGTACTACAATGAAGCATGCAAGGAAATAGAAGCAGAAACTATTAGAGGAAGAACAAGATTGGCTTTCCTAAAGCTATGAGAGTTAAAAAAAAAATTCCAGCCTCGAATTGGAATGTTACAAGATGCTCAAGGATCCATGTTGAATGATGCTGAGAAGATCAAGAAAAGGTGGAAAGAATATACAGAGTCATTATACCATAAAGATCAAGTTGACCAACAGCCGTTTTAACCTGTACCTTATGATCAGGAACCATTGGTGATGAAAGAAGAAGTCGAAGCAGCATTGAAAGCCTTATCAAAGAACAATGCACTTGTCTCCCTCCCTCCCTCCCCAGCACCCACCCACCCCTGGGGTAATTGTAGTTTTATAGGTACTTGCACATCATTGAGGAAAGGGGCTGCTCTCAGGTGCAGCTCGTTATCCAAATCAGTCATACACAGAGGACCTGAGATTAATTACTTAAGCTTCAGGTACACAAGGTGTATTAGGGGTATTAGATACACTTTTATTGGTATAAGCATCTACACCAATCCTTATTATATACAGAATTTAAAAGACCTAAACACAAGCTTTAAACTAAGATGCAGACAGAAGTCCAGCAACGAGATGGGGGTTCTCCGGTCTTTTGCATTGAGTGTCACATGTATGATTTTCTCCCAGTTGGTGAGAGGTCCTACGTATGCACTAAGTGCAAAGAACTCTTTGCTCTCAGGGAACGAGTCCGTTCTCTAGAGGCTAGAGTAGCAGACCTGGAAGACGTAAGAAAGACAGAGAGGTACATGGACGAGACCTACAGGGATACAGTCCTGAAGTCCCACCTCCAGTCTGGCAGCATCCCTGTTGCCATGGAGGAGAGAGGTCACGTGACAGGAGAGCATCACCCTGGTGTGGCAGGAAGTGATCCTGTAACTAGGACCTGTCCTCCAAGTGATGTAAAACCCTCTCGCACCGAGGACGTTTCTCCAGGGCCATGTCCCCACAAGGGGAGGGTCAGGACAGCTGTTATAGTTGGTGATTCAATCATTAGGAATGTAGATAGCTGGGTGGCTGGTGGACGTGAGGATCGCCTGGTAACATGCCTGCCTGGTGCGAAGGTAGCGGACCTCACGCACCGCCTAGATAGGATCATAGATAGTGCTGGGGAGGAGTCTGCTGTCTTGGTACATGTTGGTACCAATGACATAGGAAAATGTGGTAGGGATGTTCTGGAGGCTAAATTTAAGCTTTTAGGTAGGAAGTTGAAATCCAGAACTTCCAGGATAGCGTTCTCCGAAATGCTTCCTGTTCCACGTGCAGGACCCAAAAGACAGGCAGAGCTCCGGAGTCTCAATGCGTGGATGAGACAATGGTGCAAGGATGAGGGTTTTGGATTTGTTAGGAACTGGGGAACATTCTGGGGAAAGGGGGGGCTCTTCCGAAGGGATGGGCTTCACCTTAATCAGGATGGGACCAGACTGCTGGCATTAACCTTTAAAAAAGAGATAGAGAAGCTTTTAAACTAGAAAATAGGGGAAAGCCGACAGTCACCCAGGAGTGCATGGTTAGGACGAAGGTATCCTTGAAGGATACTACCAAAAGCAGTGAGGTTCCAAAAGGGAGTATAGTAGCCCAAATGCCCTTGAGTAAGGAGCAGACAGAGCATAAAGATTCCAAATTACCCCTGCCTACCAATAGCCAGATTAATATGAATAAAATACAGTCTCTAAAATGCTTGTATGCCAATGCTAGAAGTCTAAACAATAAGATGGGAGAGTTAGAATATATAGCACTAAATGAGAGGTTAGATATGATTGCACTCTCAGAGACATGGTGGAAGGAGGATAACCAGTGGGACACTGTGATACCTGGATACAAACTATATCGTAATGATAGAGCTGATCAAATTGGTGGAGGGGTTGCGCTCTATGTTAGAGAGGGCATTGAGTCAGAAAGGATTAAAGTTTTGCAGGGAACAAAATTTGCTGTAGAATCTCTATGGATTGAAATTCCATTTATGAAGGGGAAGGTGATGGCAGTGGGAGTATACTATCGACCACCTGGCCAGAATGAACAAATGGATGATGAAATGCTCAAAGAAATCAAGGAAGCTAACAAAAGTCACAACAGAGTAGTAATAATGGGTGATTTCAATTACCCCGGTATCGACTGGGTCAGTGTCACAGCAGGACAAGCTAAAGAGATAAAGTTTCTAGATGGAATAAATGACTGCTTCTTGGAGCAGCTGGTTCATGAACCGACCAGAGGGGAAGCCATACTGGACCTAGTCCTTAGTGGAACGCCAGATCTGGTGCAAGAAATAAGGGTGTTGGTACCACTTGGCAATAGTGATCATAGTATGATCATGTTTGATTTAATTAGTGGAGGACAGATAGTAAAGGCATCCACAGTACTACCTTTTAACTTTCAAAAGGGAGACTATGATAGAATGATGAATATAGTTAGGAAAAAACTAAAAGGAGCGGTTCCAAAGGTTAAAGAATTACAGCAAGCTTGGGTGTTATTTAAAAATACTATCCTCGAAGCCCAGACCAGCTGTATTCCACGCATTAAGAAAAGTGGAAGAAAGTCCAAAAAAACTGCCAGCATGGTTTAAAGGTGAGGTCAGAGAGGCTGTTGCTGCCAAAAAAGCAACCTTCAGGAAATGGAAAAAAGAGCCAAATGATGAAAACTGGAAACAGCACAAGCACTGGCAAGTTAAATGCAAAGCATTGATAAGGCAGGCAAAACGGGAATTTGAGAAGAAACTTGCTACGGAAGCAAAAACACGAAATAAAGACTTTTTCAAGTACATTCGTAGCAAAAGGCCTGTGAGAGAGTCAGTTGGACCATTAGATGATAGAGGGGTAAAAGGGGCAGTAAGAGGAAACAAGGCTATAGCAGAGAGACTGAATGAATTCTTTGCTTCGGTCTTTACTGAGGAAGATGTAGGGATGTTACCCAAGACTGAAGTGGTATTTAAAGGTGATACTGCAGAGGAATTGAGAGAAATATCGCTACACCGGGAAGATATATTACAACTATTTGATAAACTGAATAGTAGCAAATCACCTGGACCGGATGGTATACATCCCAGAGTGTTGAAAGAACTGAAATATGAGATTGCAGACCTGCTATTGGTAATCTGTGAACTTTCATTAAAATCATCTGTAATACCTGAAGATTGGAGGGTCGCCAACGTAACACCAATTTTTAAAAAGGGTTCCAGGGGTGACCCAGGAAATTACAGACTGGTGAGCCTGATGTCAGTACCAGGGAAAATGGTAGAAACCATCATAAAGAACAAAATTACGCAGCATGTAGATAGTCATGGCCTAATGGGAGACAGCCAACATGGCTTTAGACAAGGAAGATCTTGTCTTACTAATCTGATATATTATTTTGAAGGTGTGCATAAACAGGTAGACAAAGGTGAGTCGGTTGATATAGTGTATCTGGACTTTCAGAAAGCTTTTGACAAAGTCCACCATCAGAGACTTTTGGCGAAGCTAAAAAGTCATGGGATAGGAGGCAGTGTACTATTGTGGATCGGGAACTGGTTAAAAGATAGAAAGCAGAGGGTAGGGCTAAATGGCCAATATTCCCAATGGAAAAAGGTGAATAGTGGAGTACCCCAGGGATCTGTACTGGGTCCGCTGCTTTTTGACATATTCATAAATGACCTGGAAAAGGGAATAACTAGTGAGGTTATCAAATTTGCAGATGACACAAAACTGTTTAAAGTTGTTAAAACCCAAGAGGATTGTGGAAAACTGCAGGAGGATCTGGATAAATTGGAAGACTGGGCATCCAAATGGCAGATGAAATTTAATGTGGACAAGTGCAAAGTTATGCACCTAGGAAAGAACAACCCACACTATAGTTACACAATGCAAGGCTCCACATTAGAAACCACCACCCAGGAAAAAGATTTAGGAGTCATTGTGGATAACATGTTAAAACCCTCCGCCCAGTGTGCAGCGGCGGCCAAGAAAGCAAATAGAATGCTAGGTATCATAAGGAAAGGGATGGAGAACAAAACAAAGGATATTATAATGCCTCTGTATCGCTCCATGGTACGACCGCACCTTGAATATTGTGTGCAACTCTGGTCACCGTATCTTAAAAAGGACATAGCGTTATTAGAAAAAGTACAGAGAAGAGCCACCAAATTGGTGAAGGGGATGGAAGGCTACTCCTATGAAGAGAGGCTAAGAAGGTTAGGGCTCTTTAGCCTGGAGAAGAGACGGCTGAGGGGAGATATGATAGAGGTCTATAAATTAATGAATGGAGTGGAACGGATAAACGTGGATCAATTGTTTACGCTATCAGAGTATAGAAAGACTAGGGGACATGTAATGAAGCTACAGGGTAAACTATTTAAGACAAATAAGAGAAAATATTTTTTCACTCAACGTGTAATCAAACTCTGGAATCTGTTACCGGAGGATGTAGTATGAGCTGTTAGTATAGCTGGGTTTAAAAAAGGTTTGGACAAGTTCCTGGAGGAAAGGTCCATAAATCACTATTAAAAAGGGACCCAGGATATCAATGCTTGACCCAGTACAAGCATTGTGGAACCTGTCTTTTGGGGATATTGCTAGGTACGTATAACCTAGATTGGCCACTGTTGGAAACAGGATACTGGGCTTGATGGACCTCGGTCTGACCCAGTATGGCATGTCTTATGTTCTTATGTTCTTATGTCATTGATGGCATTCCTATTGAAGTATTATAGGAATAGGATGCAGCTGTTACCATACTTACAAGGCTCTGCTAGGAAATTTGAAAGACAACTGAGTGGAAAAGATCTATATTTATACCAATACAGGTGGATCAAACTGACTGTGGAAATTATCACACAATAGCTCTGATCCCAAATGCCAGCAAGATTCTACTCAAAATTATTCAGCGCAGACTACAACCGTGCCTGGAACGAGAACTGCATTGAGTGTCACACGTATGATTTTCTCCCAGTTGGTGAGAGGTCTTACGTGTGCACTAGGTGCAAGGAGCTCTTTGCTCTCAGGGAACGAGTCCGTTCTCTAGAGGCTAGAGTAGCAGACTTGGAAAACATAAGACAGACAGAGAGGTACATAGACGAGAACTACAGGGATATAGTCCTGAAGTTCCACCTCCAGTCTGGCAGCATCCCTGTTGCCATGGAGGAGAGAGGTCACGTGACAGGACAGTATCACCCTGGTGTGGCAGGAAGTGATCCTGTAACTAGGTCCTGTCCTCCAGGTGATGTAAAACCCTCTCGCACCGAGGAAGTTTCTCCAGGGCCATGTGCCCATGAGGGAAGGGTTAGGACAGCCGTTATAGCTGGTGATTCGATCATTAGGCATTTAGATAGCTGGGTGGCTGGTGGACATGATGATCACCTGGTAACATGCCTGCCTGGTGCGAAGGTAGCGGACCTCACGCGCCACCTAGATAAGGTCTTAGATAGTGCTGGGGAAGAGTCTGCTGTCTTGGTACATGTCGGTACCAATGACATAGGAAAATATGGTAGGGAGGTTCTGGAGGCTAAATTTAGACTTTTAGGTAGGAAGTTGAAATCCAGAACTTCCAGGGTAGCGTTCTCTGAAATGCTTGCCGTTCCACGCGCAGGAACAAAAAGGCAGGCAGAGCTCCGGAGTCTCAATGCGTGGATGAGATGATGGTGCAGAGATGAGGGTTTTGGAATTGTTAGGAACTGCGGAACATTCTGGGGAAAGGAGGGGCTCTTCCGAAGGGATGGGCTTCACCTTAACCGGGATGGAAACAGGCTGCTGGCATTAACCTTTAAAAAGGAGATAGAGCAGCTTTTAAACTAGATAATAAGGGAAAGCCGACAGTCGCCCAAGAGCGCATGGTTCGGAAGAATGTATCCTTGAAGGATACTACCAAAAGCAGAGAGGTTCCAAAAAAGAGTAAAGTAGCCCAAATGCCCTCGAGTATGGAGCAGACAGAGCTTAAAGATCCCTAATTACCCATGTCTACCAATAGCGAAATTAATATGAATAAAATACAGTCTCTAAAATGCTTGTATGCAAATGCTAGAAAGTCTAAAAATAAGAAGGGAGAGTTAGAATATATAGCACTAAATCAGACGTTAGATATGATTGGAATATCAGAGACACGGTAGAAGGAGGACAACCAGTGGGACACTGTGATACCTGGGTACAAACTATATCGTAATGATAGAGCTGATCAAATTGGTGGAGAGGTTGCGCTCTATGTTAGAGAGGGCATTGAGTCAGAAAGGATTAAAGTTTTGCAGGAAACAAAATTTGCTGCAGAATCTCTATGGATTGGAATTCCATGTAAAAAGGCGATGGCAGTGGGGGTGTACTATTGACCGTCTGGCCAGAATGAACAAATGGACGATGAAATGCTCAAAGAAATCAAGGAAGCTAACAAAAGTTACAGCACAGTAATAATAATGGGTGATTTCAATTACCCCAGTATCGACTGGGTCAGTGTCACGGCAGGACATGCTAGGGAGATAAAGTTCCTAGATGAAATAAATGACTGCTTCTTGGAGCAGCTGGTTCATGAACTGACCAGAGGGGAAGCCATATTGGACCTAATCCTTAGTGGAACACCAGATCTAGTGCAAGAGATAAGGTTGTTGGGGCCACTTGGCAATAGTGGTCATAGCCTGATCGCCTTTGATTTAATTAGTGGAGGAGGGATAGTAAGGAAATCCACAGTACTACCCTTTAACTTTCGAAAGGGAGACTATGATAAAATGAAGAAAATAGTTAAGAAAAAACTAAAAGGAGCAGTTGCAAAGGTTAAAGAATTACATCAAGCTTGGGTGTTGTTGAAAAATACTATCTTGGAAGACCAAACCAGCTTTATTCCACGCTTTAAGGAAAGTGGAAGGAAGTCCAAAAAACTGCCAGCATGGTTTAAAGGTGAGGTCAGAGAGGCTGTTGTTGCCAAAAAAGCATCTTTCAGGAAATGGAAAAAAGAGCCAAACAATGAAACCTGGAAACAGCACAAGCACTGGCAAGTCAAATGCAAGGCATTGATAAAGCAGGCAAAGGGAGAATTTGAGAAGAAGCTTGGTGCAGAAGCAAAAACGCAAAATAAAGATTTTTTCAAGTACATTTGTAGCAAAAAACATGTGAGAGAGTCAGTTGGTCGATTAGATGATAGAGGAGTTAAAGGGGCACTAAGAGGTGATAAGGCGATAGCGGAGAGACTGAATGAATTCTTTGCTTCGGTCTTTACTGAGGAATATGTAGAGTAGTTACTCACCTGTAACAGGTGTTCTCCAGGAGCAGCAGGAATCAGTCCTCACATATGGGTGACATCTGCGCCAACGGAGCCCTTGCGGAGCAATTTCCCCAGCTTTCAAAGAAAGCCTTTGGGAATTGCAGCCCGCATGCGCGGTCCCCTTCCCGCCCAAGGGTGCCATCTTGCTCAGTCTGATGACATAGCTAAAAGACAGCAAAAAATTAGCAAAAACAAAATGATAGGACTGCAACTCCAAGGGGAGGGGGGAGGGTTGAGGGGACTGATTCCTGCTGCTCCTGGAGAACACCTGTTACAGGTGAGTAACTACTCTTTCTCCAGGACCAAGCAGGAAGTCAGTCCTCACATATGGGACTCCCAAGCTTAAGGCTACCGGAGGCCTCAAGCGGAAAAATGAGCTCCCTCTAGCTCAGAAGCACAGAAGGAAGGAATCTTCTCTGAAAACGCCCCCGACCGGTAGCCCAACACCAGGGCCGGAGGGTAAGAGTTGCCTAAACCTCAAAGAGATTATGGAGGACTGCCTGACCGAAAGCGCTGTCCCTGCGGGACTCCCTCTCCAGGCAGTAATGGGCCGCAAAAGTCTGGCTTGAAGACCAAGTAGGGGCCCGGCAGATGTCTGCCAACGGAACAGAGCGGAGATGAGCCACTGACGCAGCCTTCGCCCTAACATGATGAGCCGTGACTCGACCCTCCAACGAGAGGCCGGCTGCCCCATAAGCCCAGGCGATACAGTCAGCTACCCAAATGGACAAAGTACGCTTGGAGACAGGTAGCCCCAATTTATTGGGGTCAAAAGAAATGAAGAGCTGAACAGCCCTCCGATGCTCTCGCGTACGGTCAAGGTAGAAGGACAAGGCCCTCCTACAGTCCAGGGTATGCAGGACCATCTCAGCCTGACTAGCGTGCGGCCTGGGAAAGAAGGTCGGAAGAACCACCTCCTGGTTGAGATGAAAAGGAGAAACCACCTTTGATAGAAACTTAGGGTGAGTCCGTAAGACTACCCTATTCCTGTAGAACCTAGTGTAAGGAGGATCAGACACTAGGGCTTGCAGTTCACTAACGCGCCTAGCAGAGGTAAGGGCTACCAAGAACAAGGTTTTCCAAGAAAGAAAACGAAGAGGGCAGGTAGCCATAGGTTCAAAGGGCGGACAGGTAATCCGCTGAAAGACCACATTCAGATCCCATTCAGGGGCTGGTGGGCGTAAAGGAGGCTTAAGGAGAAGAAGGCCTCGGAGAAAACGAGCCACCAAAGGGTGGTAGGAAAGAGGCCTGCCATCCACCGGTGCGTGATGTGCAGAGAGAGCACTGAGGTGGACTCTGACAGAGTTGGACTTAAGGCCCAGATGATTAGAGAGTTAAAGCAAGTATTGCAAAACCACTGCTACCAAGCAGGAGAAGGGATTCTCAGACTGCTGAGCACACCAAATGGAGAACCGACGCCACTTAAGAGCGTAGGACTTCCGGGTGAAAAGCCTCCTCGAGGCCAAGACAACCTCTTCCACCTTCCGAGGCAGCTGGAGGGGAGCAAGGACTACCCTTTCAGCAGCCAGGCCATCAGATGAAGGGACCGGAGGGTTGGGGTGTAGGAGAGACCCGTGATCCTGTGTCAGGAGATCGGGCTGAAACCCCAGAGGAAGAGGAGTGTCCACCGCCAGCTGCATTAGAAGCGGGAACCAAGGTTGTCTCGGCCACCGGGGAGCCACTAGGATCAGCGAGGCTTTGTCTCTGAGAACCTTGAAGAGTGTTCGAGACACCAGTGGCATGGGAGGAAAGGCATACAAGAGGCCTGTGGACCATGGAATCAGAAAAGCATCTGCCGCTACTCGGAGAGGATGCGGTTGTCGAGAGCAGAATCTGGGAAGTTGCCGGTTCAGAGGACTGGCAAACAGATCCATGGTGGGGAGTCCCCACCTGAGAAAGATCCGCTGAACCACTAATGGATCCAATCTCCGCTCGTGTGGTTGTAGGATCCTGCTTAGCTTGTCTGTCAGGTAATTTTCCTGACCTGGGAGATAGACCGCTTTGAGGAGGATGCCGTGGTGGACGGCCCAAGAGCACAGTTTTCGTGCCTCCTGGCAGAGAAGGAAGGAGCCTGTGCCTCCTTGTTTGTTCACGTAGAACATTGCAACTTGATTGTCCGTCTGGACCAGCACAGACTGGTGAGAAGTGAGGTGGGAGAAGGCTCTCAAAGCTAGACGGATGGCTCTGAGCTCCAGGAAGTTTATCTACTGCGCAGACTCCCAAGGAGTCCAGAGGCCTTGAGTACATGTCCCTTGGCAATGTGCTACCCAACCCAGGAGAGAAGCATCGGTTGTTAGTACCTGAGAAGGCGGAGGAGATTGAAAATCCACTCCCAGTAGCAGGTTTGGCAGATGAAGCCACCACCGCAGAGAAGAGACCAGCAGGTCAGAGACCTGTACTGAGTCCGTCAGGCTCCTGATGCCATTGAGTGCGAAGGCACCACTGAGCAGGTCGCATGTTCAGGCGGGCAATGGGGGTCACATGGACCGTGGAAGCCATATGGCCGAGCAGTCTCAGAAATTGCCTGGCAGAGACCAGGGAATTGCTGTGAAAGTGGCTGGCGAGATCCATGAGCCTGTGTGCTCTGTCTAGAGGCAGGAAGGCCCGCGCCTGAAGTGTGCTTAACCTTGCGCCGATGAATTCGAGATCTTGAGAGGGAAGCAAAGTGGACTTTGCGAAGTTTTTGACAAAGCCCAAGTGCTGGAGCAGAGACACAGTGCGATGAGTGGCCTGAGTGGCCTCTTGGGAAGACTGTGCCCTGATGAGCCAGTCGTCCAGGTATGGAAACACAAAAAAGGCCTTGAAGTCTTAGATAGGATGCCACCACTGCTAGGCATTTGGTGAACACCCTGGGGGCAGAGGATAGGCCAAAGGGCAGTACTCTGTACTGGTAATGATTTCCTCCCACAACAAACCTGAGATATTGTCTGTGGTCTGGATGAATAAGGATGTGAGTATAGGCATCCTTCAGATCTAAGGAGCATAGCCAGTCTCCCTGCTGGAGGTAGGGCAGCAGGATTCCAAGGGTAAGCATCTTGAACTTTTTCCTTGCCAGGAACTTGTTGAGGTTTCGCAAGTCCAGGATGGGTCTGAGGCCTCCTGTTCTTTTTGGTATCAGAAAGTACCTGGAATAAATGCCGTGACCTCTCAGGTGGTGGGGGACCGGTTCCACAGCCTGTTCCTGAAGAAGACCTGCTAACTCCTGAAGGAGTAAGTCCCTGTGCAGAGGGAGTCTTGGAGGCTCCCCTGGAAAGTAGGAGGGAGGTACCTGGTGAAAGTGTAGAAGATAGCCTTTCTGAACTATATGAAGCACCCAGGTATCTGAGGTGATGCTGACCACATGTGGGCAAAGTGGACCAGCCGGCCTCCTGTGCTGAGAGAAACCAGCTGAGGGGAAGAGGCTATGCTGATGGAGTCAAAACCCCCCACCCTGCTGAGCAGGGGCCGGTGTTGTGGGCTTGGGGGCCTGCTGCCTACGGGACCCATTACCCCGTCCCTTGGCCTGCTGACCCTTTTGGGGAGCTGCTGAGGCCTGATACTGAGGGTAGTATTTATAGGCAGCCGCCTTCCTCGGATAAAAGGGCTTTTTTCCCGAGCCCTTCTTCTTCTGAGAAGGGGCAGAGGTTTTTCTGGACAGCCTAGTTCTGGTCAGAGTCTCGGTCTCGATTTGTGCAGCCTTTTCAGCCATGGGTTTGCCAAAGAGGTTTTCACCTCTGCAGGGGACATCGACCAACTTGTCCTGGACCCATGGCTCGAAGTCGGGTGACTGTAGCCAAGCCTGTCGGCGGGCACCGATGCCGGCCCGGGCTACTCGAGCCGATGCTTCGAAGCCATCGTAGGCTGCTCGAGAGATAAACTTCGAGCACTCTCGAATACCAGTGGACAAGGCTTGGAACCTCTGCAAAGGTTCCTCGGAGAGACCAGCAGAGAACCAGGCAATTTCTTTTGCCAGATCTCGGAGATACATGCCCATATATAGCTGGTAGGTCTGGACTCGACAAGCAAGCATAGAGCCCTGGAAGCACTTTCTACCGAGGGCATCCAGGTCCCCGGGCCTCCCGGCCGGGAGGCACCGAGGAGTGCATCTTCTGACTCTTGAGTCGATGCATGGCCGATTCCACCACCATGGAATGGTGCGGTAGTTGTACCTTTTGGAACCCGGGGCTCTTCGGACTCGATAAATGGAATCGACCCGCTTGCTTAACACCGGCGCCGACGCCGGGCTCTCCCACATGCGGAAGAGAAGTCGTTCCAGCATCGGAGGAACCGGTACAGTAAAGGCCTCCTTCGGGGGAGAGTCATACTGGAGGGCATCGAGCTCTTCGGCTCGAGGCTCCTCCTCGGGATCCGCGGGGAATGCCAAGGCCTTGGCCATATCCCGCACGAAGTCTGAGAACCGGGTGTCCTCCGGGGGGGACTGTCTCCGAGGTTCGGACTCAGGTGAGTCCGATGGGACATACCGAGTCCGAAAAGTACCAGGTGACTCTTCGTCCTCCGTTTCCCAGTCTGACTCCTCGGAGGAGGAATTGAGGGGCTCCGGTCGGGTGGGCACCGATGCCCTCCGCCCCGACGCCGAGGGTGTCGGCGTTGACGAACTCGGTCCCGAACGGGAGGCCGAGGGAGACCGCGACCGAGGATCGACTCGAGCTCGCATGGACTCGAGGATCGGCTCGGTCTCCGGGGTCGACTTGGATGTCGACGTCCCGGTGGCCGGGGCAGATGCATTGGCGAGGCCAGCGATCAATGCCCGCTGCTGGTCCATGAAGGCAGCCAAACTGCTCTCCAAGGCCGTCAACCTGAGTCCAAGTGAGGAGACCCAGCAGCCCCCGACTCGGGCCCCGACGGCGTCGGCTCCTTCGGAGGCGAGTCCACAAGGACTACAGTACTCACGTGTCCAGGCGACTCCATTTTGAGACGAGGATGTTTCGAAGGCCTCTCCGACTCCGAGGACCCGGGACGGCTATCGGGGCTATGCGACCTGGCCCTCGAGGAACCAGGAGTGTCCACCGACGCCGCCCTCGCGGGTTTTTTCTTCCTATGATGTTCCCGGGTAGGAGACCCCCGCTCAGAGGAACTCCGACGATGCTCAGGACCGGAGTCCCGTGACATCGAAGCCTCTGACAAGGTCCGGGCCCGGCCGGACGCGGAGTCAGAGAAGATTCGTTCCCTTTGATGCTGCCGACTCCTCAACGCTTTTGAAGACATCTTGCTACACGGACCACAGATCATCGGGTCATGATCGGGTCCGAGGCAGCGGAGGCAGCAGTCGTGTGTGTCGGTAAGAGACATACGTTTCTTACACCGATCACACTTTTTAAACCCGCTGGCAGCCATCGAGGGAAAAAGGGCCCCTGCGAGGTCAAAAGACAGGGCTGCCAGTGAAAAATAAAAAAATGGCGCGAACGCTTGTCACGAAGGACAAAAAACCGAAAAATAAAGAACGCACCCGATACCGGCGTAGCGGGTCCGGGCGGGAAAAGGATCCGGCGTCGAACCGAGAAAGAATAAAAAATAAGAAAGAAAGTCAACTTTTTCTGCGGCGATCACAAACAGCGTCTGTAGGGCTCCGCGGAAAAAAGAAGACTGAGCAAGATGGCACCCTTGGCCGGGAAGGGGACCGCGCATGCGCGCTGCAATTCCCAAAAGCTTTCTTTGAAAGCTGGGGAAATTGCTCGGCGAGGGCTCCGTCGGCGCCGACGTCACCCATATGTGAGGACTGACTTCCTGCTTGGTCCTGGAGAAAGGGATGTTACCCATGACTGAAGTGGTATTTAAAGGTGCGGAAGAATTGAAGGAAATATCGATACATCGGGAAGATATATTACAACTATTAGATAAACTGAAGAGTAGCAAATTACCTGGGCCGGATGGTATACATCCAAGGGTGTTGAAAGAACTGAAATATGAGATTGCAGACCTGCT
This sequence comes from Ichthyophis bannanicus, assembly GCA_033557465.1. NCBI lineage: Eukaryota > Metazoa > Chordata > Amphibia > Gymnophiona > Ichthyophiidae > Ichthyophis > Ichthyophis bannanicus. The sequence continues at coordinate 435,782,076 of CM066033.1, forward strand.
ATTAGTAATCTGTGAACTATCATTAAAATCATCTCTAATACCTGAAGACTGGAGGATCGCCAACGTAACACCAATTTTCAAAAAGGGTTCTAGGGGTGATCCGGGAAACTACAGACCGGTGAGCCTCACGTCAGTACCGGGAAAAATGGTAGAAACCATCATAAAGAATAAAATTACTCAGCATGTAGATAGTCACGACCTAATGGGAGACAGCCAACATGGCTTTAGACAAGGAAAATCTTGTCTTACTAATCTGTTATGTTTTTTTGAAGGTGTGAATAAACAGGTGGACAAAGGTGAGTTGGTTGATATAATGTATCGTGGACTTTCAGAAAGCCTTTGACAAGGTCCCTCATCAGAGACTTTTGGCAAAACTAAAGAGTCATGGGATAGGAGGCAGTGTACTATTGTGGATCAGGAACTGGTTAAAAGATAGAAAGCAGAGGGTAGGGCTAAATGGCCAATTTTCCGAATGGAGAAAGGTGGATAGTGGTGTACCCCAGGGATCTGTGCTGGGTCAGCTGCTTTTTGACATATTCATAAATGACCTGGAAAATGGAATAACGAGTGAGGTTATCAAATTTGCAGATGACACAAAACTATTTAAAGTTGTTAAGACCCAAGAGGATTGTGGAAAATTGCAAGAGGATCTTGATAAATTGGAAGACTGGGCATCAAACTGGCAGATGAAATTTAATGTGGACAAGTGCAAAGTTATGCACCTAGGGAAGAACAACCCAAACTATGGTTACACGAGGCAAGGTTCCACATTAGGAACCACCACACAGGAAAAAGATTTAGGCGTCATTGTGGATAACATGTTAAAACCCTTGGCCCAGTGTGCAGCGGCAGCCAAGAGAGCAAATAGAAAGCTAGGTATCATAAGGAAAGGAATGGAAAATATTATAAATATTATAATGCCTCTATATCGTTCCATGATGAGACCGCACCTTGAATATTGTGTGCAATTCTGGTCGCCGTATCTTAAAAAGGATATAGCGTTATTAGAAAGGGTTCAGAGAAGAGCCACCAAAATGGTAAAGGGGATGGAAGGATACTCCTATGAAGAAAGGCTAAAAAGGTTAGGGCTCTTTAACCTGGAAAAGAGACGGCTGAGGGGAGATATGATAGAAGTCTATAAATTAATGAACGGAGTGGAACGGGTAAACGTAGATCGATTGTCTACGTTATCAGCATACAGAAAGACTAGGGGACATGCAATGAAGCTACAGGGTAAACTATTTAAGACTAATGGAGTGACGGAGTGGTTGGGGCAAGGTACTTCAGGCCGGAAGTTCGGGGGTTCAAATCCCACTAGAGGACAGCAACCTTGGGCCGGAAGGACTGGGGTTTCTAGTCCCACAGGTGCTCCTTGTGGTCTTGGGCAAGCCACTTAACCCTCCATAGCCCATGTTCCCTGTAAAATAGTTATCTCCAAGTTATAATGCCCTGTTCAATGTAATGTCAGTTTGTTCAATGTAAACCGCACTGATGCAGAATAGCGCGGTATATAAGAGAATGTAAATAAATAAATAAATAAATAATAAAATAAAATATTTTTTCACTCAACGTGTAATCAAACTCTGGAATTTGTTACCGGAGGATGTAGTAAAGGCTGTTAGTGTAGCTGGGTTTAAAAAAGGTTTGGACAAGTTCCTGGAGGAAAGGTCCATAAACCATTATTAAGAAGGGACCCAGGATATCAATGCTTGACCCAGTATAAGTATTGTGGAACCTGTGTCTTTTGGGGAAACTGCTAGGTACGTATGACCTAGATTGGCCACTGTTAGAAACAGGATACTGGGCTTGATGGACCTTGGTCTGACCCAGTATGGCATATCTTATGTTCTTATGCAAGTGCAAGCAGGGTTCAGTAAAGGGTGAGGAATGAGACATCATCACGGATGTGAGATTCTTGAAAAGACTAAAGATGTAGATTCTTGAAAAGACTAAAGAATACCAAAAGGGTATCTATATGTGCTTTATTGACTACAGCAAGGCTTTTGACTTTGCAAACCATGATAAACTCTGGGCCAGATTAAGAAGCATGGATATACCAGAACACCTGATAGTTCTCTTGTACAATCTTTACATTGATCAAGAAGCAACAGTTCAAATGGAACAAGAAGAAACTGAATGGTTTAAAATCAGCAAAGGTGTACGACAAGGCTGCATACGTTCCCCCTACCTGTTTAATTTATATGCGGAACAAATCATCAGAGAAGCAGGACTGTATGAAGACAACTGAAATGTGAAGATTGGTGGAAGACTCATCAACAACCTTCGCTATGCTGATGATACCACTTTACTGGCTGAAAGTGAAAACGATCTGAAACATTTGCTTCTCAAGATCAAGGAACATAGTCTTAAAATGGACCTGCACCTGTCGAGAGGAAGTGACATCATCGGCGAGGATGGCAGCTTAAAGATAGAGCTCCGGTAGCTAACCTGGTGCAAAGAGGTGAAACCCCCCCAAAGCGGAGAGGAAAGTGGGTTTAACGGAGGGACAGCGGAGAGGGAGTAACAGGAGAGCGATGACCACCAGGAAAAAGGCTGCGGATCTGAGAGAGTTTGCATACGGAGGAGCGCATGCTGATGGTGATAGCGGCAAGATGGTGGCGGGAAGCTCCGCGAGCGGGGAAATAGCGGAACGAAAACTGGGGAAGCAAGCGGAGGTGGAATCAGGAGAAATGGTGGTTCAGAACGTGTCCAGAGAGGAGCTGAGAGCATAGCTAGCAGAAATCAAAAATGAGCTGATGGCGGTAAAAGCGGAGGTGAGCGTAGTCTGCACAGAGTTGAGGGAGGAAGTGAGTGAGTTACACAGAAGAACAGAGGAACATGAGAAGCAGATGGATCGGCTGCATGTGAAGCAGGAGGGAGTGGAAAGTGCACTGCGGGAGATGGTGCAGTGGAAGGAACAAATGTCTTTGAAAGTGGAGGATCTGGAGAACCGATCCAGACGTAACAATCTGCAGATTAGAGGAATTCCTGAAGAACTGGAGTTCAGTGATAGCAGAAAAGTGGCGGAGGCTGTCTGTGTAGCGATTCTGCGGGAAGGAAGGAGCGTGGAGGAAGTGGAGGTGATTAAATTGGACAGAGCACACAGGGCATTGGGCCCGCGTAGGCCAAATCGGCCTAGGGATATAATCATCTATGTACAAGACTATACTGTTAAGGAGAAAATAATGGGGCAAATGCGGAAGCTCAGGGAGTTTCAATGGCAAGGATATAAAACCGAAATCTTTGCGGACTTGGCTGCTGGGACTTTGCTAAGGTGGAAAGAAATGCAGCCCATTACAGCTTCTTTGCGTAAGGCCAATGTACGTTATCGCTGGCTGTATCCCTTTGGATTGAGTTTTAATGTGGGCTCTCGCAGTTGGACAGTCAGTAGCTGCAAAGAAGCAGTGCGGGCCCTGAAGGAGGCAGGCCTACGAGAAGTGCAGACGGATAGGTAGCGTTCGGAGGACGGGGAGAAGGAGCCAGCAGCGCAGGGCACGGAGCAGGAGCAGAATGGAGCTCTTAACTGGAGAGGAGGCCGGGAGCATACAACACGAGGAGCACCAACCTGAGGAGTGGCAAGAGAAGGGAGTTTGGAACAGCGTAATACCTCCGGCCATGGGGGGCCGGCGCAAGGCCATGGACTGAGGGGAGTAGTAAAAGGCGGGGTTAACTGATATTGATGTGAAATGGCACTACTCTGCAGGAGACCCCAGGAGGGAGCTGGGGGTTGGATGGAGGGAGGGGGGGGTGTGGGGGGGGTAGGGAAGGGGGAGTTTCGACAGTGGGAGAACAAAAATTGAGGGTGCTTACAATAAATGCGAAGGGATTGGAGAAGGTCACGTGATGCGGCCAGGGTAGCGGTCGCATTCTGAGTGCGCTCCGGCACCCCTCACCCAACACCGGCGAAAAAGTACCGTGCAAATCAGCAGAGACGTGTGTAAACGCTGCCCAAAGTGAGTTGGAGAGCCGGCAGAGCCCAATAGTGAGATCTCGACTGGCGGGAGACATGGCGGCAGCGGTTAAAACGGGCCGGCGAGACCGCGACCGCGTGGCCGGCAGCAGCAAGATGGTAGAATCGGCCACGGCGCCGAGTTCGCCTAGATCCCCCGCGTCCCTCGATGAGATGTCGGCGGCAGTGGCGGCGGCTTTATCTCCTCAATTTGATGCCCTGCATGAAAAGATGGATGGCTTGCAATCATCGGTGGACACCTTGGGGAGCCGGCTTCGGGAGGCTGAAGATCGTCTATGCCAGGCGGAAGAGAAGACAGAGGTCCTAGCAAATGAGTTGGCCGGCCTAAAAGCTCAGGTGTGCCAGCAAGAGGCGAAAATCGACGACCTAGAGAACCGTTCCCGACGAAATAATTTACGGTTCCTAGGGGTCCCTGAGTCTGTCCCCGACAAAGAGCTGCGGAGCTATTTAGAGGCCTTGATCTCACATGTGTTGGGGGGCTCCGAACTGGGGGATCCTCTGCGGATCGAGAGAGTCCACCGGGTGGGCAGCAAACAGCTCCGCGACAGCCGCCCTAGAATTGTGCTAGCCAAATTTTTGTGCTTTCCTCAAAAGGAGATGATACTGCGGGCGGCCCGCCAGAAGGGAGATATTACCTACAATAACAACAAAATCCGGATAGCGCAGGACTATTCGGTAGCGCTAAGCCAGAAACGCAGGGAATATGCTCCTTTGTGCGAAAAGCTTATTGGCGCGGGGATCCGCTTTTCTGTGCAATACCCGGCCAAACTGCATGTCCTACACGAAGGAGCACACCGGGCCTTTGTAACGGCGGCGGAAGCGGAGGCTTATGTGAACCAGATTGCTGCACCAGCGCGCCCGGCGTCGGCGTCCCCCCGCTGAGACTGTCAACAGTGCTGGCTGTGGATTTTGCTTTGGCCGAGAGTGCGTTGTCGACGGAGCGACTGAGCGCAGCGGGCCTTGCAATCAGAGTGACTTACGCTTTACTGGCCCCACCGTTACCAAGGAGCCTGCCCTGCTGGGCTTCTCCCCAATGCAGTCTGGAACATTGTCTCTTCATCTGGCAAGGCATCTTATGGGTTTTTCGTGTGGTTATTATCTGTTCATGCCTTTGTTTTTCTGTATGCTCTGAGCAGGGCCTTGCCTTGATATGTGGGGGTTTTTTTTTTTGGTGTTTCTACTTTCTTTCTTTTCCTTGTTCCTCTCTCTCTTTTTTCTTTATTGTAACGATAGTACTAAGTTGTTTGGGCACCGGATGTTCCTGGAGCCACTGGCCTTGTCTGTCCCCCCCCCTGACTTAGTGTTAGGCCGGGAAGGATTACGGCATACGCTACTCCCTCCTCAGGTAAGCCTGAACTATATGTGCCTGACTGGCTTTGGGTAAATTCGTGAGCCGATAGGACCTGTGAGGTTTTGGGCGCAAGTGGAGGTGGATTGGGAACCGGGCGGCCAAAATATTCCACTGCCCTTAGATGGGGATGAGTGGGGGGAGTTTTATGTAACTTTTCGTTTGTAGAAACTACTAGCAGTATACGTGGAGCGATATCCTTGCCATTACTGTTTTGGCTGACGGCCCGGTTGGCTTCAGCGGTGCTCCTGGCGTGGAGGGCTCCTTTAACCCCGAGGGGCGGTTCCTGGGGGGCGACCCGTATATATTTTTGGCACATCATGGGCTATTTGCATAAGGGACTTGTACTTTGCCCCCCAGGCCGCGTGGCGGTGCACGAGCGAGATAATGTACCATGCCGCCAGGGGAGTAGTTAACAGTGCGTGTAGCCATAGCCATCCGTAGGTCTCATATGCCCCATGTAGAGGACTCCGGTGCCTGATCTCTGTCATTGGACATTCTTCTATCACTTTTCTTTTTTTTTTTTTCTTTTTTTTATCATTTTATATTACCTCGATACTGTGGAATATCTCTGGGTCTGGTATGGTGTGGTACGAGGCGCTCCCCACCCCCAGGTGCTCTCTTATGACCGGAGGGGGATGAACTGGGTTCCAGGGCCCATGGGGCTACACTGCTGGGCAGACAACTCAGGCCTTTATATAGTTGTAGTTGTTCCCTTTCCTTTTGCTGGGCTATGAAGGGGATGGTTGGGGTTGTTGGTGGAATTATCTGCTCCTTTGGGGTGGGGGGTCTGGCCGCACCCAGAGGGGCCTTAGTGGGCCTTCTCGGGAAGAGGTAGGCGGAGAAAGTCCTTAGGGTAGGGGAGGGGAATTGGGGGAGGATAGGGTCGGGAAGTCTGGAGAGGGGAGGGGGGGTTCTTGGGGGGGAAGGGGGGTGGGATGAGGGGGAGGGAGGGGATGGGGTAGGGTTGGGGATAGAGATAAGGGGGGGCAGGGGGTAGGGAGGGTCGGGGTGCTAAGGGGAGGGATGGGGATGCAGCCCTGGAGAATACGGAAGAAGAAAGACGGCAAGGACTCCCCTAGGGGAAGGAAGGGAGGATCTCAGGCTGGGGAGATCTGTCCCGAGTATGCTGTTATTGACGGGCCAATTACCTTCTGCTACCTACAGACGTGAAGATCTTATCTTGGAACGTCTGTGGTATAGGCAGCCCTATCAAGCGATATAAGGTACTGCAGGCCTTAGCGAGACATCACTGCGATATAGCCATGTTGCAAGAGACCCACCAGAGTACAGAGGAACATGCTAAACTTAAAAGAGATTGGGTGGGACAAGAATGGGGGGCCCCTGCGCAGGGTAGGAAGGGTGGAGTGGTCATTTTGATACACAAGAGACTCCGGTTCACTAAGGAGGAGGTCTATGTTGACCCGGATGGGCGATATATACTGCTGTACGGGATTTTAGAAGGGAAGCCCGTAATACTAGGCAACCTCTACTGCCCAAATGTGGTAGATCGGGCCCTCTATGCCCGTTTGGGTTCGCGGGTAGAGCAGTTGCCAGATGCCCCACTGATTCTGGCCGGTGACCTCAACGGTGTTTTAGACCCTGCATTAGACGTGTCGGGGGATGGGGATAAGAGGACACGCAGACAGGGTGCTAAGGCCTTGCAACACATGCGGCGGCGGTTACAACTGACGGATCCATGGCGACTCTTGCACCCGGGGGAACGAGATTTTACCCACCAATCTCGAGCACATGGCACGAGTGCCCGCATTGATTATGTGCTAATATCGGAGAGACTCTTTGCTTATGTGCAGGATGCGCAGATTGGCCCCTTTGAAATTTCCGACCATGCTATCATTTGGGTGGATCTAGAGTGGAGGGATGCTACTCCGCCGCCTCATATCTGGTGATTCCCGGTTGAGCTTTACCGCGATGCGGATTTTTCCACATTTCTTAGGCAGAAATGGCAGGAATTTGCCGTTCATAATGAACAGCATCGTATCAACCCGGAACTATTCTGGGAAACGGCTAAAGTGGTTTTACGGGGTGACATAATAGGATATGTGGCCCGTAAGCGAAAATTAATAGCAAAACAGATTATCCGCCTCGAAACGCAGGTCTGCCGCGCTCGGCGTCGGCAGGCTAGTACCCCATCGGCGGCCAACAAGAAGGCATTATGGGAAACCCAATCAGCCCTTAACGAACTACTCCACCAACGGGCCAAGAAATCATTTATGTATTATAAATATCAACTCTACCGCTTTGGGGACAAATCTGGGAAATTACTAGCTAGGTGTCTCCGGGGTAGGGGGGGGACCAGAACGGTGGTGGCCCTGCGAGACGAGCAAGGGAGTCTGCACTCAGGGAACCGGGAAATCACCCAGATTTTTCGCCAGTTTTATCAGAAGCTGTATTCACGGGGGGCTGACCCAGGTACCGCTATGGAAGAGTATTTGAGAGAAGTACAGCTGCCCCGCCTTGATGAAGAACAGCGAGTGCGTTTGGAGATGCCGGTTACGATGGAGGAAGTTTCTTTGGTGGTCCAACAGGCGAGTTGCTGTCGTGCCCCGGGGCCGGATGGGCTAGGGGCCGAGTTTTATAAGTTGCTAGGGGAATGGATGCCGCCACTGTTGGTGGAGGTCTACCATCAGAGGCTGGCGCATGGGACCTTTACGTGGGGTGGGAACCATGCACATATTATCTTGTTCCCCAAACCCGGGAAGGATAGCACGTACGCGGAGTCTTACCGACCTATCTCACTCCTTAATTTTGATTTGAAGATCCTAGCAAAAGTACTAGCGTTGGACCTGCCGGGGTTCTGGGAGACCTGGTGCATGAATCCCAAGTGGGATTTGTGAAGGGTCGGTATGCGGTGCGGAACCTACGGAGAATTCTGGCGTCCCTGGAGTGGGTCCATCGACATGGTATGCCCTCGCTTTTGGTTAGTTTCGATGCTGAAAAAGCCTTCGACCGGGTGGGTTGGCCGTATTTGAAATCTCTCTTACCGAAATATGGACTTGGGGAGTCCTTCTGTGGGATGGTGGAGCTGCTGTATGCTCGGCCTACGGCGAGTGTTTGTTGTAACGGGTTTCTGTCGGAGGCCTTCGATTTGGAAAGAGGCACCCGACAGGGGTGTCCACTCTCCCCTTTACCTTTTGTTCTATCTTTAGACCCCCTGGTACGGCAGATTGAAGCATCGGTTGGGATCACGGGGATACGTGTGGGACCTCATGGGTTTAAAATAGCGGCTTATGCCGACGATATGTTGGTCCACGTGTCAGCCCCGCAGACCTCCCTCCCGAGGCTGTTGGAGGAGTTCTCTCGGTTTGGAAGTTTCGCGGGCCTTCGCATTAATATGGACAAGTCTGAGGCGCTAGATGTGGGGGGTACGCTCCGTGCGGCTTGGGGAGACTCCTTCCCCCTTCGGTGGGCAGAGGACTCCTTCACTTACCTGGGTATTTCTCTGACAAAAGATCCCAAGCAATTATATCGGGCGAACGCGACTCGGATCGTGTCTAAGACTCGAATACAATTGCAGGCGTGGGCCCCTCTTCCCCTGTCTCTGCTAGGTAGAGCGGCGGCCCTGAGCATGGTAATTTTCCCGCGTATCCTTTATTGGCTACAAACGCTTCCTGTGTGGCCGAAGAAACGCGATCTGCACGAGATTGAACGTCTTTTCCGGGGCTTCTTGTGGAAAGGGGCGCGGGCTCGTATCCCCCTATGTCGCTTGCAGAGGAGGTGGCGGGATGGGGGAATCGGCATCCCTGATTTGCAGCTTTATGCCCTGGCCTGTCAAGCGCGGCATCTTAGGGACTGGCTGGGAGAGACGGACGACTATACCCCACGGGCATTAGAGGAGGCCTTGGTGGCCCCCCAGGCCTTATTGGCGGCTCTACACCTGGCGGGTTCCGACCTACCAGGATGGGTAAATCAGAGTGTGCTGATACAGCCGGCGCGGTGTGCCTGGCAACAACTAAATAAATGGTGGGGGGCGCCCCCGGAGGTTTCCAGTTGGTTACCGTTACGGGGGAACGTTCATTTTACCCCAGGAACGGATGCGCCCTCATTTCGGTTTTGGGAGCAGAAGGGGATTCGGAATCTAGGACATGTCGTTGATTGTGAGGGGAGGTGTAAACCTTTTTCGGTCCTATGCAGAGAGTATGACCTAAGCCTCAGACATTCTTTTGCATATGCCCAGGTCTCCCATTATGTCGCATCGCTCCCACGGACTGGGCTGGTGGTTGAACGGGCCGCGCGGATACTCGAATTTTTGGACCTCGGGGCGGAATCTGGGCCGTCCATAGCTGGGTTGAAGCGACGTATTGAGGTGTGGACACCTCCGATAGACTATACCGGGGTGGAGAGAGCGTGGGCCAGAGAGTTGGGGGTAGCGGTGGTACCGGGTGCAATTTACGAGGCTTTGAGCCATGTTGGGGAGCTGGTAGAGGGGGCCCGTTGGAGGGAGATACAGATTAAATGTATTTTACGTGCCCATTTTTCTCCAAGACGAGCTCTTCGTAGCCATCTTACCCAGGATGGGAGCTGTCCGAAATGTAATGCTGTACTGGCCGATTTGGGCCACATGTGGTGGGGCTGTGCGAAAGTTCGCAGATATTGGATGCAGATTCGGAACTACATGAATGGAGTGTTAGGTCAGCGGGTAAGCTGGACGGGGTCTGTCGTGGTACAAGATCAACTTGGACCACTCCACCCGAAGGGTAGATGGGGGCGCCTCTTACTTAGGAAAGCCTGTTTGGTGGGGAAGGGTCCACTACTCCGCAGTTGGCGGGAGCCTACTTCCCCCTCCTTCTGGGAATGGCGTAACAGCTTTCACCAGTTGATGCTGTTCGAGAAGCGGGGGGCGAGAGGAAGGGTTCGACGCTGGACATCCTTCTTGATGACCTGGGAACCTTATATCCAGACCTTACGGCCTACTATTCGCAATGAAGTGCTTCAAGCGCACTATTAGATAGGAGTAAGATCGACATTATCTGTGGGAGGTGGAGAGTACTGCGGTGAGGGGATCAGGTGAGGAGCAGGGGCCGGGGCTGCAAAGGGGGGGGGGGGTAGGGTTGGGGGGGGTTGGAGGGGGGGTGGGGGGGGAACCTCTATTGGAAATATTGATAGCTGTGTGGATGATTGGTATATTCTGGCTGCCTGTCCCGGGCGGAGGATAAGACACAACCCTGCCCGGGCAATTCAGTATGTTCTGTGTTCTGAGACTATGTTGTGCTTTATAGACTGTTCCGTGTTTGATGAATGCCTTGTTTTAATAAAAATGATTATATAAAAAAAAATAAAAAATGCGAAGGGATTGCGCACCTGGCGGAAGAGAAGGTTGGTGGAAAAAGAAGGGGGAAGGGTGCAGGCGGATTTCATTTGCCTGCAAGAAACTCACATCAAGGTGGGTCAAGAGAGATTGTTACAAACAAAGAAATACCGAAAGGTTATATTGGCAGGGCGGAGAGCAGAACCTAGGAAGGGGGGAGTAGGTATATGGTGGGGGTTGCAATGGCGGAAAGGGTGGTGGGGGAATATATGGGGAGGCAGCGAGAAAAGTTAGAATGAGGGGGGAGACAGAGCGACAAATACAGGAGGAGATCAGAAAGTTGGAAAGCAGTCATCAGTGTGATAGAAAAGTGGAAGTATTGCACGAGCTTCAGAAACTCAGGGGTAGGTTGGGGCAATTGAGAGCGAGTAAATTAGCCCATGAATTAAATGTAATGAAGCAGGCCATGTTTGAGGGAGGGAATAAAGCGGGACGTCTGTTGGCTAGGAGGTTGAAGGAGCGAACAGTGCAGAATAATATTAGTAGCATAAGAGGGGGGAAGGGGCTGGTGGTAAGCAGAAATAATGAAATAAGGCGGGCATTTACTGGGTATTATAAAAGGTTATATAAGAGTGAGGTGGAGGGAGGGAGGGAAAAAAGTAAGGCGTATCTGAAGGAGTGTCGGCTCCCCTGTTTAAGTCAGGAGGAGGAGGAGTGGCTGGGTTGGCCTATTGGGGTAGATGAGCTGGGGGAGGCAATTAAATCGTTAAAACCTGGGAAGGCGCCAGGGGTTGATGGCTTAACGGGGAAGTTCTATAAAGTGTTTCAGGGTGCCCTTAGGCCGTTGATGATAGAAGTCTTTAACGGGGTAGTTAAAGAGGGGAAGGTGCCTAATTCAATGACTGAGGCGGGCATTACGGTACTGTTAAAGCCTGGAAAGGACCCACTAGATTGCGGATCGTATAGGCCCATATCATTACTTAATGTAGATGCTAAATTGTTGGCAAAAATATTGGCAGATTGCAAGGAGTGATGCGGCAGCTAGTGAATCCTGATCAAACAGGCTTTGTGGCAGGTCGGCAGGGAGGGGATAGTATCCGAAAAATGTGTAATCTAACGTGGGAGGTGGAGAGGACGGGGCAAAAAGTGGTATTTATTACGGTAGATGCTGAAAAAGCGTTTGATCGTGTTGCGTGGCCATTTATGGTGGAAGTATTGGAAACGATGGGGCTAGGAGAGAATTTTGTGAAATGGGTGCAGGCGTTGTATAAAGAGCCCCGGGCGAGGGTGTGGGTAAATGGGGGATATTCAGAAGCCTTCCAGCTGGGGAGAGGGACGCAGCAGGGGTGCCTGCTGTCCCCCCTGCTATTTGCCTTGGTTATAGAGTCGTTGGTGGAAAGAGTGCGTATGAGGCAGGACGTTAAGGGGGTGGTCATGAATGGGTGGGAGTCCAAGCTAGCGTTATTCGCGGATGATGTTATTTTTACAATTGGGGAGCCGCTGGTGTCTTTGCCGGTGTTCATGCAGGAAATCGGATGCTATAGTAAGGTTTCGGGGTATAAGCTAAATTACAGCAAATCAGAGATTTTGGGGTTCAATCTCCTGGCAGAGTTGGAGCGAAGTTTAAGGAGTGGGTTTGCGTTTAAATGGGTAGTGGAAACATTCAAGTATTTGGGGATTCATATGGGGAGGGATTGGCAACAGCTGTGGAAGTGGAATTATCCTCCCCTGTTGCGGGAGGTGAAAAAGGATCTGAGGAACTGGAAAGGCTTATATTTGACATGGTTAGGGAGGATAGCAGTCATTAAGATGAATGTCTTGCCAAAGCTTTTGTTTTTGTTCAGTTCCCTCCCCTGCAGAGTTTCGAAGGGATACCTCTGCCAAGTCCAGCGGCTTATAATGGAGTTTATTTGGGCAGGGAAGGCTCCACGGGTGTCCAGGTCTACGATGTTTAGGCATCAGCGGGAGGGGGGGCTAAGGGTCCCCTGGGTGGAAAAATATTATATGGCGGCGCAATTACGGGTAGTTGCCAGTTGGCGGGGGAGGAGCCGGCGTGGTTAAAAATGGGACAAGAGGGGAGTGGGGGGAACGCATTACAGGCGTGGTTATGGGACCCAGAGGCAAAACGGGAGGATGGGAAGGAGAGCAATCCATTTAGGGGGTTAACAAAAGAGATATGGTTAGGGGCAAAGGGGCAATTAATAAATGGCAAGAGGTTCACAAGGGAAACCCATATTATGGGAATGGGGGACTTTCAACTGGGTAGGGAGGGAGGGGTGTATATGGAATGGCAGGAGAGAGGAGTGATGAAGTTGGGGCATTTGATAGATAAAAAAGGAGAATTTTATCCTTTTGCAGTATTGCAGAAAGAATATAGGCTGCAGGATAGAGATTATTTTGCATATATGCAGTTGATATCGTATATGACTAAGCGGAAGGTAAGGAAAGAGCTAAGAAAGCCCATTACTCAGTTCGAAGCAGCCATGTTAGGGGCGGTTCTAGGAAGGGGATGATAGCCAGACTATATAGGGGACTGATCACAACAGGGATGGAGGGGGTGCAGGGAAGGAGTATCGGTGAAAGGGGATGGGAGTTAACATTGGGGGGAGAGTGGGATGAAGATCAATGGCAGAATATTTATAATTGGACCAGAAGGCTGGCTCCAGGGACGAGATATTTGGAGAATAGTTTAAAAGTGCGGCATCAAACTTATTGGACACCCTGGCGGTTGAAGGCATTTCTTAAACAGGAAACGGGAGGATGTTGGAGGGGCTGTGGGGAGCGGGGAGATTTGGAACATATAGTATGGGGGTGTCCAGTGATACAGGTAATGTGGAGATTTATGCAGGGTCGGATTTCAGAAATACTGCAAGTGGGGATAGACTTGACACTGACAATGGTTATTTTAAACGAAATGGAGGAGGGGGGAGATAGAAATACACAAATGTTTGTGGGCTACTGTATTGGGGCAGTGAGGGGGGAGATTATGGCCCATTGGAAATGCAGAGCCGCTCCAAGTGAGGCAAAAATCATGCAGCGAATAGAACAATTGTGGGTAATGTGTGAAATAGCGGCGTATCAGCACCATAATGTAAAGAGTTTCGAGGTATTTGGGGAAGTTACGAAGTATGGAGAAAGAGGGGGTGGGGAGGGGTAGGGGAGGTGAGGGGAGGGAGGGGTTAATGGGAGGGGGAAATGGGGGGATGGGGAATCATTTTGAACTGTAATGAAGGTATGTTAGAGGAATTGGTATGGGAACAGTGGAGGGGGAGAGGGGGATAATGTTGTTGTATTGGGGGTAGTACTGCTGATGCGTGGACTGGTAGTCGGCAATTAAAAAATACCTCTTGATATGAGCTATAATACTGGGATAGTATATAGATAAGGGCTATATGCAGAATAACTGTTTCTTTTGGATACGCTATATCAGCGGAATTGTGTTAATGTGGAGATAGATACCTTTTACACCTGTTGCAGCATTGTGTATAGAGTACCAGGATCTGTTTGGTACTGAAGATGCTTGTAAGTTCTGTATTGAAGATGCTTGACTGTTTGGTATTGAAGATGCTTGCATGGTTTAATAAATATTTAAATTTAAAAAAAAAATGGACCTGCACCTTAATGTAAAGAAGACAAAGATCCTGACAACTGGCAAAATCAATAAGTTCATCGTTGATGGAAAAGAAATCAAAATAGTGGACAACTTTAACCTACTTGGATCAACTATCAATAAAGAAACAATAAGCAGTCAAGAAATCTGACGACGCATTGCTCTTGGCAGAATGGCTATGAAGGACTTAGACAAGATTCTGAAGAGCAGAGATGTCTCTCTCCATACAAAGATTTGATTCGTTCAAGCCATGGTATTTTCAATAACGTCATATGGATTGCTAGTGACGAATACTGTGTATACCATGGACTGCCTGAAGAACAAACCAGTCAGTACTAGAGATCATCAAACCTAAGCTTTCTTTAAAAGCTCAGATGACAAGACTTCGACTTTCATACTTTGGAAACATCATGCAAAAAGAGAGATCATTAAAGGAAGAGATTGTGCTTGGCAAGGCAGAAGTTCAGCACAAAAGAGGAAGGCCAGCAATGAGATGGATCAATACAATAGCAGCAGCTATGGGTGCCACTCTGTCAACAATGAGCCACATGATTGAAGACCAAACACAGTTTAGGACAACTATCCAAAGGGTCACTATGAGTCGGCACAGACTCGACGGCATTTAACAACAACAACAGTTGTGCATTAGGTGTTGAATTTATGCTGGGCATTGGAACTTTGAGTACCAGGCTGGGGAGGAGGGGGGCCAAATGGATTGTTTGACAGCTGTTATTGTGTCAGCTTCACTTCTCTTTCTTTTGGTCGTTCGGGTGGGGGCTTGAGGTCTGTTACATATGGGGTCCATGCTCTTTTTATTTCTTTTTCTTATAATTCTCACTTTTCATTATTTCTCTGTCCTCTTTTTCTAGATGTGGATTATTAAGCTTGATAGGTGCGATCAAAATTGTTTTGCTCTTTTTATTTTGCGGATGTTTTGTTTATTGTGATTGTATAAGATCCCTATAATACCTTTTGTACACTGTTGAGCTGACTTTCAATAAAAATGATTTAACAAAAAAATAAAGAATATATGTTAACCAAATAGGCATTGTGATCTCTCTACATAAATAGGATTTACTTAACAGGAATGGACTGGTTACAGTATTTATTCTATACATTTTAAAAGCAGTCTCCAAGATGGAGACTCCATCAGAGGGATTAACTTGGGACACAGTCCAAGGGACAGAAGATGGATCCTCAGCCAGCAAGAATGCAAACCAAATTATTAGTATAGTACTCACACTACTAAGACCCTTATTCACTCACTAGTCACTCCTGCCTTGACTACTGTAACCTGTTTCTCGCTGGTCTCCCTCTGAATCATCTCTCTCCCCTTCAATCTCTTCAGGGCTTATCTCTCGCCATTGTCGCTATGGTCATGTAACCCCTTTTCTCAAGTCACTTCACTGACTCCTGATCAGTTTCCGCATCTTCAAATTTCTCCTACTGACCTACAAATGCATTCATTCTGTGTCTCCTCACTACCCTTCCTCTATCATCTCATGCTACACCCCTCCTCAGCAACGTGTTCCTCTTGCAGATCCCTTTTATCTGTGCCCTTCACTGTCAACTCCAGACTTCATTTACTCCATCTTGCTGCTCCATATGCCTGAACAAATTATCATGAGTCTGTGTGTCGGGCTCCTTCTCTAGCCCTATTCAAATACAGGCTAAAAACACACCTCTTTGAAGCTGCTTTTGGATCCTGATGCTCTTTACTCTTGTGTCCACTACTTATGTGTATCATACCATATTCTAGTCCCCAGGTTCGCTATCTGTTTTGTCTTGATTAGATTGTAAGCTCTGATGAGGAAGGACTGTCTTTTACATCTATAAATACAGCATTGTGTATTCCTTGTAGTGCTATACTAATGATTAGTAGTAGTAGTCAGTGCAGAAAGTGTAGTTACTCACCTGTAGCAGGTGTTCTCTGGGAACAGCAGGAATCAGTCCTCATATATGGGTGATGTCGGCACCGACTCAGCCCGTGTGGTAACCACTTCCCAGCTTTCACAGAAAGCCTTTGGGAGTTCTACCACACATGCATGGTCACCTTCCCGCCCAAGGGTGCCATCTTAACTCAGTATGACGACATAACTTAATCAAGAAGAAAGAGCAAAGCAACTCCATGGGGAAGATGGAGGGTAGTGAGGACAGATTCCTGCTGTTCCCAGAGAACACCTGCTACAGGTATGTGACTATGTTTTCTCCGGGAACAGGCAGGAAGTCAGCCCTCACATACAGTACTCCCTAGCTATAAGTTACCGAAAACCTGTAAAAACCAAGGGCGACTGAAAAAACAGACCATGAATGACAGCGAAGAGTGCAGAGAGGCCAGGAGATCAGAATGCAGCTGCAGCTTCAAGCAGAGAATCAATTCTATGGTAGCCTGGACAGACAGAAGGGCTGGAGGGAGAAGATGTATCAATCCCTGAAGAGATGCCACAGCACAGCCTGTCCGAAGGTGCTGTCATGATGGGAATCCCCATCAAGGCAATAGTGAGCTGCAAAGGTGTGGGTCGAAGACCAGGTAGCAGCCCAGCAGATCTCCAAATGGGAGATGGAGCATAGATGTGCCACAGAGATGGCTGTAGCCCAGACATTATGGGCTGTCTTGTGATGTTCCAGAGAGAGACCAGCCTGCCAATAGGCAAAGGAGATACCCAAGTAGAAAGGGTGCGTTTAGAGACCACAATGCTGAGCCTATTTGGGTCAAAAGAGATGAACAGCCGAGATGAGTGGTGGTGAGCCAAAGCTCTTTTACAATCGAGAATATGAAGAAAGGCCTCAGCTCTGCTCATGCACGGCCTGGGAAAAAAGTGGGAAGAACCACCTCCAGGTTGAGATGATAGGAGGGGACCATCTTAGGGAGAAATTTAGGGTAAGTATGAAGGATCACCCTATTATGATGGAGCCTGGTATAAAAGGCATGGACTATCAAAGCCTGTAATTCGTTGACCCTGCATGCAGACGTGAGAACCAAGAGGAAGACTGCTTTCCAAGTGAGATACCTGAGATGACAAGAGGCAAGTGGCTTGAAAGGAGGAGCAATGGAGCTTCCCAAGCAGCACATTCAAGTCCCACATCACCATAGGCAGGCAGATGGGAGGCTGTGAAAGCAGCAGCTCTCTTATGAAGCGGCCAACAAGAAGGTGAAGGGACAGGGATTGACCATTAACCAGACGATGGTAAGCCGCGAGGGCACTAAGGTGTATCAATAAGGAATTTGACTTCAAACCAGTACTGGAGAGGTGGAGGTGGTACTGCAGGAACTTCCTGCACCAGGTAGGAGAAAGGACTGATATCTCTATCCGCACATCAGACCGCGAACCTATGCCATTTGAAAGCGTATGACCATCTGGTGGAATCCTTGCAGGACGCGAGGAGGACATCCTCGACATCCCTGGACAGGTGAAACTGGGCAAGGGCTACCCTATCAGCAGCCATGCCATCAGAGCTAGGGACTGGAGGTTGGGATGGAGAAGGGTCCCTTCTCCCTGCGAGAGTAGATCTGGGGCTGGAACCAGGGGCATTTGAGAGAGACGGAGCAGTAAGAGGAACCATGGCTGTCTGGGCCAGTGAGGAGCCATGAGAATGTTTGCGGCCCAGTCCGTCTGTATCTTGAAGACGGTCTTGGCTACCAGGGAGGTGGGAAGGTATGCATACAGGAGAAACTCACCTAAAGGCAGAATAAAGGCATCGGCTGCTTTCCGAGCAGAGGCCAGAAGCCTGGAGCAGAAATGAGGCAACTGGTCGTTGCTGTGGCTGACAAAAGGACCATCGTAGGGGTGCCCCACCTACTCAAGATGCGCCGGAAAACCTGCGAATTAAGCTGGGCTTGAGCACCTGGCTGAGCCTGTCCGCTAAGACATTGTCCTGCCCTAGGAGGTACATCACCCTGAGAAGCATACTCCAGCTGATGGTGAAGATCCAGAGAAAGACTGCCTCCCAACAGAGAGGGTACGAGTCCGTTCCACCCTGCTTTTTGAGGTAGAACATTTTCACTTGATTGTCCATCTGTACTAGAACGATCTAGTTGGTTAAGTAGGTTTGAAACATCCGCAGGGCCTTTGCAATCGCCCTGAGCTTGAGGTGGTTGATGTGCAGTCGAGACTTGTCCCACGACCAGACGCCCAGGGTCTGGAGGCTATTCCAATGGGCCCCTCATCCAAGCTAGGAGGTATCTGTAGTGAGGATGGGCTGAGGTGGGGGTGCCTGAAAGAGAAGCCATGCCAAGAGATTTGGTGGCTGCTGCCACTAGATGGGGGAGTCTTAAGAGTGGTGGAGTCAATAGGATTTTGTCCTCTAGGTGCCCCATTGCTCCATCCACTGAGTGAAGAGGCTCTACTGGGCCTGCTGCAGTCGGAGGTGAGTGTACAGGGAGACATGAACCAGGGGGAGACATGTGACCCAGAAAGCGAAGCATGAGGCAAGTTGAGACGGAATTGCTGGCGCTCACCACCCGGGCAAGATCAGACAGTCATCGGGCCCTGTCGGTCAGAAGGAATGCTCTGGCTTGAGCAGTGTTGAGGAGGGTGCTGATGAACTTGAGGAACTGTGTGGGCTGCAGTTGGGACTTGGGATAGTTGATGACAAACCCCAAGTGCTCGAGTACGAGGATGGTGCGGTGCACCGCACAAGAAACTCATCAGGTATGCTCTCTTCGATGAGCCAGTTGTCCAGATACGGGAAGACAAATTTGCCTTGCATCCTTAGGAAGGCAGTGACCACCGCTAAGCGCTTTGTGAATACCATGGGAGCGGATGCCAGTCCAAAGGGCAGGACTCTGTACTGGTAATGGCAGCCTCTTACGACGAAGCAGAAGTACTGTCAGTGCACGGGTTGGATCAAGATGTGGGTATAAGCATCTTTTAGATCCAAGGAGCATAGCCAATCTCCCCGCTGGAGGTAGGACAGCAATGTTTCAAGGGAAAGCATCTTTAACTTCTCCTTCACTAGAAAACATTTAAGGTTTTGCAGATCTAGGATGGGTCAAAACCCTCCAGTCTTCTTGAGGACCAGGAAGTAAGGGGAGTAGAATACCCCTCCTATCAAAGACCAGGGGACAAACCCCACCACCTCATCGAGGAAGAGAGTGGCGAGTTCCCGCTGAAGAAGTTCTTGATGGAGGTGATCCATTGGGAATTTCCCTGGATAGAAGGGTGGTGGCACCTGCTCGAAGTGGAGCAGGTTCACGACCTGTAAAGCCCAGGCATCAGTGGTGATGCTGGGCCACATATTTGGGGTCTCGTCCAGGATGAGTAATTGAGCCACCCCTTCCCTTACATATTTGGGAACTTTCATCTGTGATAGGCAGTTCTGAATGAACTGAGTTTCATACAATTCTGAATGAGCTAGCCCTGAGTTTTCCTTTTAAGACTGTCTGATTTATGATGACTATCAGCTAGCATTGCTGATAGAATAGTTTTGCTATGTGGACCAAGGTAGTTGCCCTAATTCAAGAGATCCTTACAGGACTCTCTAATGCATATACTGAAGAACCTTATGTACATAAAAATAAGTTACGGGAGTACTAAACATATATACAAGCAGCATGGGAGCTATGTCTTGATTGTATGCACAGTGCTCAGATAGAGTGAGATAAGGTGACTGCCAAATTGCATGCCTGTGAATCTGAAAGATTGCAGCTTTTGTCACAATTGACTGAGGCAAAATATGGAATGAGGGACAGTTTGCAAACTGCTGGAAAAATGTTTTCTCTGGTCACAGAGCAGAGGGAGCTTTTACAACGAAGGCGACTCATGCGAGACCATGTTCTCTACCTGCTCGAAAGGTACAAAGCAGTTATGTGTGAGCGTGATTCTTTAGCAGAACACAGGGATCTGTTAAAAGGACAGATTCAACAATTTAGGGATGCATAAGAATTCTCAGAAGAGATACAAGCCTCCCTTAAATCAAAACTTCAGGGGGTTGAAAAGGGAATCAGGGAGAAATCTGCAATTTCCTCTGAGTCATAGCCAGGGAAGCAGCAACTCATTAATGCCGAAACTGCTTCTTGAATTCCATGATTCAGTCAGAGCCTGATTTTAACTTCTTCCTGCCTTTAGAAACTGCAGAGATTTAGAAATCCCTAGAGGATACCCTTGAGCAGGTTAGCTCCGAGGAAGCACCCCTCCCATCTCCTGTTACTACAATTTTGGAAGCAGAGAGCCATAAAATTCTCTCCACTGATTCTGGTTGTGCAGGACAGTCAGGGAGAAAAGCAAGGTTTTTCTGGCCTTGCTCCAGTTAATGAAGAAAAGCCTGTGTGCCAGAAGGGAGGAGAAAAACCTCTAGGCTTCGCTCTCAAAACAGTCCAACCTCGACTAGACTCTGATTTTGAGTTAAAGCACAATGTTTCATTGCCTGTTAATATGAACAGAGACAAAGAACCATTGTTCTCTGTGCAGCAGGAAAATCTGGAATCTGTACCAAGATTCATTCCTGACTGGAGTCAAAAGCCAAAGTTTAAAACTTCTTGGCCCAATGCCAACAAAGTAGCATTCTTGAACAGACAGGAATGCCCAACAGAAATTAAAACATGCGTGCAAGCAGACTAGGAAAAGTCCTATGCATGTAAGGTTTAAATTTTCTGCTAAGAAATCTTGCAGTTAAGAATGTAAAAGTCAGAATTTGAATTCAGCTCCTTTCAGTGTGGGATCACATTCCACCACTGCTAGTGATGTAAAAATGTTCATGTAAGAATTCTAGAGAAAGAATGTACATTTCTGAGGTCACCTGACCACATAAAAATAAAAGGTTTTGTTTAGTTCCTATAGGAAACTGACATTAAGGGTTCCATTTGTGGCTACGTCTGGACCAAAGTGAATTTATAAGTACTCTTAAAATGGAATGCAAGTGTGATTTTCATTCCATGGACTGAGGATCTTTATCCCACAGGGAATGTCCAGGTTTCATTGCCTGTCTCTCAGCCTCAGAGAAAGGCATTACATAGACAGGTTCAGTCAAACTCATTTGATGTTTGTGAATACTTCCTATACAACTTCCTACTTACTGATACTTGAAGGGAAAGGTGACACATTTTGGAGTATATAAGAACTCATTTACATCTGAATTTACTTGTCCTTTCCTAGAGCTGGCAAACCTCCAGCAGTGGTGACTTCATTTTGTACCTAGTTTGAAGTAAAGTAAGAAATTTTAACTTCCATTTCTAATTGTCTCTTTAACCCTTTGAAGGCCTACTTTAAATTTTTAATCCACATTCTGCAGTCGGGTTAATTTTTGCATATTTCAGGAAAATTGCACCTGTCTTATTCAATATGTTCTAATAGTGATTTTCCTTCTGCTATGGTCATGTAATATATACCATTTGAAAGGAATATTTAGTCAGATTTGGATCCCGAGAGTTTTGGGCTCGGCCTGGAAAGGATTAAGAGACCTTAATTTAACACTTTACCTTTGCTCAGTTGTCTCAAGAGAGACAGAGCACATGCATACTTAGTGAAGTATGGAATTTTGGAGCCACACAGAGGACAGCCTCTTGGCCCAAGTGATTTTTCGAAGGTCTCTTCTGTTAATCATACTTTTGATTTAATGAACCTATAAGCAAAAGATACTTATAGAAAAAAACGTGAATTTTTGAACTTTTACAGATGCAGAAATTGCACAAAAATCCTGATTTATTAAATAATTCCACGTTTTTCTGTTTGAAATAACAAATACTAACTTAGAACAGGATAGCCTGTTTGTTTTGTTTTACAGATGGAGAATCGAACCTTGAAGGTCCTCTTCCTGCTTCTGGTGTAGTGCTGCAGGATATACTTGGATTCCTGATCACACAGTCCCAAGACTGTCACACAAAGTCTTTGTATCACTGGATCCAGGACATGTTTTACAGAAACACTTCAACATGTCTGACCCATGCACACCTAACACACAACAGTGGTTAAAAGCACACATGGACTATGCCACTGCTGATGTAGAGAATGTTTTAAGCCAGTTAGAGATGGTTATGAGCCAACCTACATAGCAAGAACACACTAGAGATAAAAGATTTGTAGGATTTGCTGTGGAGGCATTATTTACTGCCCTAGGCTCTTTGTTTGTGTCCACAATGTCTGTAGTGAATGCTGTAAGAAAACTCCACAGCAATATTCAAGAGTTAAAAGCTGATATGAAAAATATCAAAACACAGATCCGCTCATAACAAGGTCAAATAATCACCCATGGCAAGACTATACATAATACTGTCACTGTGGTTAACCTTTACTCTAAATTGAATAACCAGAATACAGCAGAATTAGCTGTACTCAAAAGCATAGTTAATGAGGAGCATGCTTTTATGCAACCAGTATGTCAACTTACCTATGGATTTGTTTAGGGAGCTAAATAACAGCATCAGTAATGATGCAAGGACAGATTCCTATATACCTGGTACCCGCAGACCTTATTGCTGAAGCCTTTGCTAAGGTAACTAGAACTAGCATTAAGCCACTTCAAATTCAGATTGCTTTCCACGTGGGAAATGCTATTCCATTATATGTAGATGCAGAGAATATGGAAATTGCTTTTCTGTTGCATTTGCCTTTTATTGTGCCTGATAAGGTATATCAGTTGAAACAAGTAGTTAATGTTGGGAAAATGTTTATCTGCATGTTGACACTCTTCAGTATTTAGCTTATCACCATGAGCATCCTATACCTAATTTAGGCATGTGCCAAAGTACCAAGGACCTGAAGGTGGCCAAGTGCCTGAAGGAGGAGTTGACAGGGTGGGAGAGGATAAGGGAAGTGGAATTGCAATGGGCTAAACTAAAGGTGGCAATAAAAGGGGCAACAGATAAATATGTAAGGAAAGTAAATAAAAACAAGAGGAGAAGGAAACTTATTTGGTTTTCCAAAGAAGTAGCTGCTCAAATAAAGGCAAAAAACACAGCTTTCACAAAATTCAAAAGCTTGCAAACAGAGGAACACAGAAAGGAATAAAGGATCAAACTAAAAGAGACAAAAACAGAAATAAGGAAAGCAAAATCAAAGGCAGAGGAAAAGATGGCTAAAGATGTGAAGTGTGGCGACAAAACTTTCTTCAAGTATATTTGGAAGAAGAGGAAAATCAGAGGTGGAATTGCAGGACTCAAAAGTGCTGGGAATGGACTCGTGGAAAGTGACATTGAAAAAGCAAAATTGCTAAACAAATACTTCTGCTCTGTTTTTACTAAAGAAAATCCTGGAGAAGGACCACCTATGACTCCCAAATATAAAAATGGGAATGAAGTAGATACCACACCATTCACAGAAGATGATGTGTTAGAACAACTTGCAAAACTGAAAGTGGACAAGGCCATGGGACCAGGATACTGAAAGAGTTCATAGAGGTTCTAGCAGGGCCGTTAAAGGATGTTTTCAACAGATCCTTTGAAACGAGAAGTTCCTCAGGGCTGGAGAAGGGCTGATGTGGTACCTCTTCACAAAAGTGGTGACAGGGAAGAAGTGACAAACTACAGGATGGTGAGCCTTACCTCGGTGGTGGGAAAAGTAATGGAGGTGCTCCTGAAAGAGCAAATAGTGGACTTTCTCAAAACCAACAGGTTGCATGATCTGAGGCAACATGGTTTTACCAAAGGACGATCTTGCCAAACAAATCTGATTGAGTTCTTTGACTGGGTGACCAGAGAACTAGATCAGGGGCATGCGATGGATGTCATCTACCTGGATTTCAGCAAAACCTTTGATACTGTTCCTCATAGGAGGCTTATCAATAAACTCAATAGTATTGGGATGGGTCTCAAAGTGGTGAACTGAATCAGAAATTGGTTGACTGACAGACAACAGAAGGTGATGGTAAATGGAGCTCACTCGAATGAAAGGAGGGTGATTAGCGGGGTGCCCTAGGGTTCGGTCTTGGGCCCGGCACTGTTCAATGTATTTGTGAGTGATATTGCTGAAGGACTGAATGGAAAAGTCTGTCTTTTTGCAGATGACATGAAAATTTGCAACATAGTGGACTCCCCTGAGGGAGGGCATAACATGAGGAAAGATCTACAAAAGCTGGAGGAATGGTCTAATGCTTGGCAGTTAAGATTTAATGCTTAGAGGCTTCTGGTGACGTCACGAACCGCATGGACAGCTGAAAACGAGCTCTGCTGTTCATCCCCACAAAAGTGATTAATCTCCCCCCGAAATAAAGTGCTACAAACACCCCAAGAGGAGTGGAACGGTTAGTGAGAGCGGAGGCCGGAGGAATGACATCAGCAAGGAAAAAGAGGGCAGATATAAGAGAATATACATTCACTGCGGTCAGAGGTGAGCAGAGAGGAGGAGGAGGAAAAATGTGAGGTGAAGCGTACACTGAGGCTGATTGCTGAAGAGCAGTTGAATACCTTGGAAGAGATGCAAAGTAGAAGTGCCGTGGTGCAGATTTCAAAGGAAGAGCTCCGGTCATGGTTTGGTGAGCTGAAGTCTGAAATGGCGGGATTCAGAAATGACATGGAGGCAGCCATAATGGAATTTCATGCTGATGTGCAGGAGCTGGGGAAAAGAGTGGAGGAGGTGGAAGGGCAAGTGGAAGAGGTGCAAAGCAATGTAAGTGCAATAAACAAAATGGTGAACAGTTTAGAAGCGGCGAAGGAACAGATTGAGTTAAAGCTGGAAGATTTGGAAAATCATGTGAGAAGGCAAAATCTCTGAATAAAGGGGGTGCCGGAACATGAGGACTACAGAGACTGTGAGCAGACTGCACGAGACATATGTATGGCGGTGCTGGAGGAGCCCGAGGATGAAGGGCAGGCACTGGAAGTTAACACATACAGAGCGCACCGCACGCTGGGCCCAAGGAGAGGGGAGGCACCACGGGACATTATTATTTGCCTCCATGACTTTAAAATCAAGGAAAAAATAATAAATAAGGTGAGGGGAGCAGGCCCTCTAGAGTGGAAAGGCAATAAGGTTGCAATTTTTGCGGACTTGGCTGCAGCCACGCTACAATGCCGAAGAGAATGGAGAGGATTTACAATGAAGCTCAGAGAAGAGAACATTAAATATAAATGGCTGTACCCCAACAGGAATTGCGTTCACCAGTCAAGGCATCACAAGGCGGGCGTTAACAGCAATGCAGTTGGCGGCAGAGATGAAGGAAGCAGGAGTGACATGCTTACCAGAGGTGGGAGAAGTGAGAAAACCTGTGAATGGACAGACAACAAGATGGCAGAGAGTGGAGAGCAAAGAGAGAAAGAGTAAACGTGTGATGCAAAAAAGAAAGGATACGGGACTGAGTAAATAAGCAGAGGAAAGAGAAATGGAAAAGAATGAAAAACAACAGCAAGGTTGAAGAAGACACAAAGATGGACTGAGTTTGTGATGTGAGGTGGGAGAGGGGTGTAAAAGTAATTGTAAAGTTAAATGTGAAGGAAAAAAAGGGGGGATTAAGATAAGAAGAGAGTATTATGTGAAATGTGTAATAGGAATGGGAGGGGGAGGATGTTGTCTGGGAGGAAGCAGAAGCTACTAAATGGTAGAAAGAATGAGGAAAGGGGGGAGCAGGGTTTATTCCGAGCAGGCAAGCGAGTGACAATGTGCGTAAACTGTTGAATTTAATATGGCAAGTGCGAAGTGAGCAGACAGAATCTATAATGATTGCAGTAGATACGGAGAAAGCACAGTTACTTACCTGTAACAGGTGATCTCTGGGAACAGCAGGAATAAGTCTTCACATATGAGTACGTCAGTACCGACGGAGCCTGCGCGGGAACGCTCCCCAGCGTCTTAAAAGAAAGCTTTTGAGAGTATCCCCCACGCATGCGCGCTGCCTTCCCGCCCAAACACTTCCCTCACATCAGTTGTGTTTGTAGCGGAGACCGAAGGAGGGAAGTAACAAATTAAAAAGAGAAAAATGAGAGAGAGAAAGAGAGCAACTCCTAGGAGAGGTGGGTGGGTTGTGAAGACTTATTCCTGCTGTTCCCAGAGATCACCTGTTACAGGTAAGTAACTGTGCTATCTCCAGGAACAAGCAGGAATGAGTCTTCACATATGGGGACTCCCAAGCTAAGATGCCTGGGAGAGGCCCAGCATGTAGCAAGTAAAAAAAAATGGGACATGCTTCCTCCCGAGGACCTCAGGCACCAAGGGATGGAGGGTAGGAGTTGAGCTAACCGAGTAAAAATGATGTGCTGTGGAACAGCTGAACTAAACAAGGAAGCAGAAAAGTGTCCTTGTATAGAGATACCGGTTAGTAAGGATAGAGTTCCCAATTCTTGAAAAGGGATATTATCCAGGGATTGCAAAAAAAACTATACATATGGGGAAAGTGGATATGGGTCTGTTGAAAAGAACCATCACATTGTCCTCATATGAAATTCCCCTATCATGAGGAGTGAAGGGAATGGAGCTGCAATATAGACAAAGGTAAGAAATTATCATTGCCTGGAGAAACCCCAGGGAACTGGGGAGTTTATAAGAAGTTGGGACCCCTGAGAAAAGATAAACTTCTCTATAAGGTAAAGACTAAGGTATTTCTTTCCCTAGAGCAGGATGGTGCCTGGGGAAAGAAAAGACAAATCTGACTAGTCTGGAAGAAAAGGTTAAAATACCTTACAGACAAAGGAAAATGGGTTCTTTGAACCCCTTTATCCAGACAAGAAAATTGTATTGGGCGAGTGAGCCCCCAATTTCTGAAGATCAGGAATGTGTGTTGCGTAAGTGATAGCACTTAGGCTAACAACTTACCTGGAGCTTCAGATAAGAGATAACCTGATTCTGATAGAAAAAGGTTATGGTAAAGAGTAGTTACTCACCTGTAACAGGTGTTCTCCAGGAGCAGCAGGAATCAGTCCTCACATATGGGTGTCATCGGTGCCGATGAAGCCCCAGCGGAGCATTTCCCCAGCTTTCTATGAAAGCCTTTGGGAATGCAGGCACACATGCGCGGTTCCCTTCCCGCCTAAAGGTGGCATCTTACCTCAGTCAAATGACATAGCTAAGAACAGCACACAAAAATGAAAAGTAAACTATGTACAACTGCAACTCCAAGGGGAGGAGGGAGGGTTGTGAGGACTGATTCCTGCTGCTCCTGGAGAACACCTGTTATAGGTGAGTAATTACTCTTTCTCCAGGACCAAGCAGAAAGTCAGTCCTCACATATGGGTGACTCCCTAGCTCTGGGCTACCGAGGAACCCAGGCTGAACAAGAGTACTCCCTCTAGTCTCAGCAGCAAAGAAAGGCTTTCCAAGGACACAACCTCCACCGGTAGCCCAAGAGAGCAGGAGGGCAGGAGTTGCCTAAACCTCAAAGAGATTCCGGAGTACTGCCTGGCCAAAAGCACTGTCCCTACGGGACTCCCTCTCCAGACAGTAATGGGTCGCAAAAGTCTGGCTTGAAGACCAAGTTGCAGCCCTGCAGATGTCTACCAAGGGCACAGAGAGGAGATGAGCCACTGAGGCAGCCATTGCCCTGACACGATGGGCCGTGACCCGACCCTGCAAAGGAAGGTCAGCCGCCTTATAAGCCCAAGTGATACAGTCAGCTACCCAGATGGACAAGGTACACTTGGACACAGCCAACCCCAACTTATTGGGGTCAAAGTATACGAAGAGCTGAGTAGCTCTTCTATGTCCCTGCGTACGGTCAAGGTAGAAGGATAAGGCCCTACTAACGCCAAGGGGGTGCAGGACTGTTTCAGCCTGGCTTGCATGAGGTCTAGGGAAGAATGTTGGAAGAACCACCTCCTGGTTGAGGTGGAAAGCGGAGACAACCTTAGGGAGGAACTTTGGATGAGTCCTAAGGACTACCCTATTCCTATAAATCCTGGTGTAAGGCTTATCACAGACCAGGGCCTGAAGCTCACTTACTCGCCTAGCCATGGTAAGGGCTATCAAGAAGAGCGTCTTCCAGGACAGGAAGCGTAGAGGGCAAGTAGCCATCGGCTCAAAAGGTGGGCGAGTCAGTTGCTGCAAGACCATATTCAGCTCCCACTCAGGGGCAGGAGGACGGATGGGAGGCTTTAGCAAAAGCAAGCCCTTAAGAAAGCAGGACACCAAGGGGTGACCAGACAGAGAACGTCCCTCCACCAGAGAGTGGTAAGCTGCTACAGCTGAGAGGTGGACCCGAACAGAATTGGACTTAAGTCCCTGATTTGATAAGTGCAGTAAGTACTGAAGCACTACTTGCACAGTACAAGAGAAAGGGTCCTCTGTATGTAGCTGACACCACACAAAAAACCTTTTCCATTTGAGAGCATAGGTTTTCCTAGTGGACTGTTTCCTAGAGGCTAGGACAACCTCCTCAACTTCCTGAGGTAGGCCCCAGGGAGCCAAAACTACCCTTGCAGCCTCCATGCCATAAAATTGAGAGCTTTGAGATTGGGGTGCAGAAGGGAACCCTGCTCCTGTGAGAGAAGGTCGGGTTGCAACCCCAGAGGTAGTGGAGGATCCACCGCCAGTTGAAGCAGAAGAGGAAACCAAGGCTGTCTCGGCCACCTGGGAGCCACCAGCAGGACCGAGGCCTTGTCCTGCAGAATCTTAAAGAGTTCGGGCCACCAAGGGCGTGGGAGGAAACGCATAAAGGAGGCCCTGAGACCAGGATATCAGAAAAGCATCCGCTGCTATCCGCAGAGGATGCGGTTGCCTGGAGCAGAACTTTGGCAGCTGCTTGTTCATTGGGCTGGCAAAGAGATCTATCAAAGGGAGACCCCATTTTAGGAAGATCTTCTGAACTACTGAAGGATGTAGCTGTCACTCGTGGGGCTGCAGTATTCTGTTTAACCTGTCTGCCAGGTAGTTGCCCTGACCTGGAAGGTACACAGCCTTGAGGAGCATGTTGTGCTTGAGGGCAAAGGAACAAAGGTCCTGAGCCTCCCGACAGAGGAGTCTGGACCCAGTCCCGCCCTGTTTGTTCACATAAAACATGGCTACTTGGTTGTCTGTCTGAATCAGGATAGATTGGTGAGCCAGGGTAGGAGAGAAAGCTTTGAGTGCTAATCGAATAGCTCTGAGTTCGAGGAGATTGATCTGCTGTGCAGCTTCCCAAGGAGACCACAGGCCCTGGGTGCACTTGCCTAGACATTGAGCTCCCCAGCCTTGCAGGGAGGCGTCTGTGGTCATCACTACCATGTACCCTGGAATCTGAAAAGGTACCCCCTTCAGTAGATTGGGTGGGTGCAGCCACCAGTTGAGGGAGTGCAGAAATGGTCTGGACACCCTTATCCTGTGTCTGAGGCTGCCTGTGGCCTGTGACCACTGAGTCCGAAGGCACCACTGCACAGGCCTCATATGGAGCCTGGCATTGGGGGTCACATGTACTGTCGAAGCCATATGGCCCAGAAGCCTCAGGCAGAGTCTGGCGGAGACCAGGGACCTGCTGAGAAACTGATTTGCCAAGGTCATTAACCTTTGGGCCCTGTCTGCTGGCAAGAAAGCCTTTGCTAGAAGAGAGTCCAGCCTTGCTCCTATGAACTCCAAGTTCTGGGAGGGGAGCAAAGTGGACTTTGCGAAGTTTATGACAAACCCCAGCCTTTGGAGAAGAACAATAGTGCTGAGGGTGGCTTGTTTGGCCTCCTGGCACGTCTGACCCCTGATGAGCCAGTCGTCCAAATAGGGGAAGACAAAGATGCCCTGGTTTCTCAGGTAGGCCGCCACCACTGCTAGGCACTTTGTGAAGACTCTGGGGCGGAGGTGAGGCCAAAAGGCAGCACTCTGTACTGATAATGGTTTCCTCCCACAATGAACCTGAGGTACTTTCTGTGGTCTGGATGAATGAGGATGGGAGTGTACGCATCCTTTAGATCTAAAGAGCATAGCCAATCTCCCTGCTGGAGGTAGGGCAGAAGTGTCCCAAGAGTAAGCATCTTGAACTTCTCCTTCTCTAGGAACTTGTTGAGGTTCCTGAGGTCCAGAATGGGTCGAAGGCCACTGGTCCTTTAGGGCACCAGGAAATACCTGGAGTAGAAACTGTGACCTTGTAAGTGGGGAGGCACAGGCTCCACCGCCCTGTCCACCAACAGACCATGAAGCTCTTGCAGAAGAAGGTCTGTGTGCAGGGGAGGCCTTGGAGGCTCCCCTGGAAAATATGGTGGAGGCAGTTGGTGAAAGTGCAGGGCATAGCCCTTGTGGACTATCTCCAGCACCCAACTGTCCCCGGTGATAAGGGGCCACTGGTGGGCAAACAGAGCAAGGCGACCTCCTGTGCAGGGTTGGGAGAGCAGTGGAGGAGAGGCTACGCTCAAGGAGTCAAAACCCCCCACCTGCGGAGTGGTAGCAGGGGCCTGAGGCTTGGGGGTCCTCTGCCTACGGGGCCCATTACCCTGCCCCTTGGCTTGCTGACCCTGGGGGGCAGCTTGGGCAGCCTGATATTGTGGGTATTGTTTGTAGGCAGTGCCCTTCCTCGGGTAAAAGGGTTTTTTACCCGAGCCCTTCTTTTTATGAGAAGGGGCAGAGGTCTTCCTCGACAGCCTGTCCGTGTGAGGTGCTCAGTTTCGAGCTGAGCGGCCTTCTCAGTCATGGACTTGCCAAAAAGGTTCTCACCCCGGCAAGGGACATCGACCAACTTGTCCTGAACCCATGGCTCAAGGTCGGATGACTGCAGCCATGCCTGGCATCGAGCCGCGATGCCGGCTGCTGCAACTCGGGCCGAAGCCTCAAAGCCATCGTAGGCAGCGTGGGACATGAACTTCGAGCAGTCCCGAATCCCCGAGGACAAGGACTTAAATTTCTGCAAAGGTTCCCCAGAGAGACCAGCAGAGAACCCGGCCAACTCCTTGGCCAGATCCCGCAAGTACATGCCCATGTACAGCTGGTAGGACTGGACACGGCAAGCAAGCATCGAGCCCTGGAAGCACTTTCTACCGACGCCATCGAGATTCAGGGCCTCCCTGCCAGGGGGCACCGCGGAGTGCATCTTCTGGCTCTTCAGACGATGCATGGCCGATTCCACAACCATAGAATGGTGTGGTAGCTGTGCCTTTTGAAAACCAGGGCTCTTCCAGAGTCGATAGATCGAGTCGACTCGCTTGCTGAGAACCGGCACCGAGGCCGGTGCCTCCCACATACGGAAGAGGAGCCGTTCCAGCATCGGAGGAACTGGGACAGTAAAGGCCTCCTTCGGAGGAGAGTCATACTGTAGGGCCTCTAGCTCTTCAGCTCAAGGCTCCTCCTCGGGGTCCGCCGAAATAGCCAAGGCAGTGACCATATCCCGGACGAACTCTGAGAAACGAGTATCCTCCGGGGGGGACCTACTCCGGGGCTCAGACTGCGGTGAGTCCGACGGGACGCACCGAGTCTTGAAGGTATCAGGAGACTCCTCGTCCTCCGTCTCCCAAGCTGACTCGTCTGAGGAGGAGTCAGGGTCCGACCCCGCGGGGCCCTGGAGCACCCGCCCTGACGCCAGAGGTACCGGCGTTGACGCCCTCGGTCCCGAACGGCTCGGTCCCCGGGGTCAACTTCGAAGTCGATGTCCCAGTGGTCGGGGCAGATGCGCCAGACAGGCTGGCCATCAGTGCCCGCTGCTGCTCCATGAAGGCAGACAGTCTGCTCTCCAAGGTTGTCATCCTGAGGCTCAGCTCGGGAGACGCAGCAGCCACCGACTCGGGCCCAGGCGGTGCCGGGCCCGACGTCGGCTCCCTGGGAGGAGAGTCCTCAAGGACTACGGGGCTTACGTGTCCAGCAGACTCCGGCTCCACGCGTGGAACTTTGGCAGGCTTCTCGTGTTCCACGGGCCCGGGGCGACGGTCGGGGGTCTTAGACCTGGCCCTCGAGGAGCCAGGGACCTTCTCCGACGACGCCCTCGCGAGCCGCTTCTTCCTCTTGCGTTCCCGGTCGGGGGACCCCCTGTCCGAGGAGCTTCAACGGTGCTCGGGATCGGAATCCCGAGATGTCCCGGCCGGAAGCTGAGTCCGAGAAAAGCCTTTCTTTTTGCAGGTGTCGACTTCGGAGTGTCTTGGAAGACATCTTTCCACATGGCCCGCACGACTTAGGGTCGTGGTCAGGGCCGAGGCACCGAAGGCAGCAGTCGTGTGTGTCTGTGAGAGACATTAATTTCTTACACCGATCACACTTTTTAAAACCGCTGGAAGCCATCAGGGAAAAAAGAGTCCCCGCGAGGTCAAAGGACCGGCCTTCCAGGGACAAAGGAAAAAAAGGCGCAAACGCCAGCCACGAAGGGCAAAAACCAAAAAAGAAGAATCGGGCTCGATACCGGTGTACCGAACCCGGCGGGAGGGGAACCGGCGTCGAACCGGGAGAAAAAAGAGCGATAATCGCCGAAAAAAATCTAATTTTAACCGGGAGAACAGGACACACGTCCGGTGGGCTTCACGGAAAAAAAGAGACTGAGGTAAGATGGCACCTTTAGGCGGGAAGGGAACCGCGCATGCGTGCCTGCATTCCCAAAGGCTTTCATAGAAAGCTGGGGAAATGCTCCGCTGGGGCTTCATCGGCGCCGATGACACCCATATGTGAGGACTGACTTCCTGCTTGGTCCTGGAGAAAGAAAGAATTTCCTAACTTTACCAGACAAATTGGATGTCCATTTAAGACTTTAGGGTATGCTGACAGCATTGATATGGATAGTAACAATATTTCAGGGTCAGATTATATAAGGAGAATTGTCTAACAACAAGAAGGGTTAAGATCTCCTTACGAATAGCTTATTAGTCAAGGTATAAGAATCTTAACCAAGGTTACGTGGAAACCAGTAAGATGCTTCTTACCCTTGACAAGAGGTCTAGGCCTAGAAAGACTAGTCCTCAGACAACTAGGCCTTGAGTCGTACCCGAAGGAGGGCAGAGGAGATCCTTAATCCTAAGATAAAGGATCTGGATCTTCTTATCACTTCAGGATAGAAGCTGGAAGAAAAAAACGCAATGAAGGGTCATGTCTGACTCTGTATGAGAGCAGTATGAGTATCATGCATTCTTTGTTTCTTGTAGACTTCAACGAGGTATTAGAAGTAGAAAATTTTACAGTAGATAAAGATCAACTGTAATGATTAGGAATGCATCCCAGTAGTGGAAATTCCCTTGAGAATATGGAACAAATTAGGGAGTGGTGGTATTCCTTAACTTGAAGTCGTTGAGGCCCTTGTTCCCCTTCCTTAAAGGAATTTTAAGGAAGATAGAAAATAGGAACAAACAGCCATATGAGAGCATGACTGGGCAGAGCCTACCAGTCAAAGGTTGTTTAACCCCCAGAAGTTCCCTACTAGGGGTAGACTACGATGCTCTCTGACAAAGGCCCATAGTTGCAGAGCTTCATTGCACAGTTGCAGAGAGCATGTGATAGGCTACTTAGGTGAGATCTGGCTATTGAGTAGCCAGTATGCAGCCTAATCAATTCTGTTGGAAGAGAAATGAAGATGGCAAAAATAGTAATAGGCTTTTGTCCTCTGCAATAATGAATTAAACAGAGGGTTCTAAAAGGCGCTTTGAAGCCATCTGTTAGAAAGACAGTAGAAAAAACAGGTCCCATGGAGATCAACAAAAGGACCAACAGACATGACTAGGAATGATAAAAGTAAATTCCTGTCTGATTAGCTGTCATAAAGGAGCATTTGAGAGGCCAGCTCTAAAAACACAAGCAGTGTAGAAAAAGCAGAAACCCATGTGAGCTATCTTTTCCAAGAAGCTCATCTAACCCACCTAGTGGGTTATTCATATTTCTATTATGGAGGGGTTAGAAGCCTTCTGAGCTGACTCTGTTCAAATACATAGAGGAAAATCTGATAGGGGCTTTCAGAATGCTGAATTGCATCCTGTAAGAAAACCCCTAGTGCAGAAGGACCCTAAAAAGGAAAAACTCTGTATTGACAAGATCTTCTGGAGTAGGAATCGCTATAGCTTCAGGAAGAAGCTATCCAGTTGAATAATATGCAGGTTGGAGACTGGATGTTCCAACTAAAAGATAAAGTAATACAGAGTTGAAAAATTTACAAATTAGTAAGTTCTTATAGGTGGAGTCCTCTGCGGTGAAGGTGATACAGATAACTGCCAAAAGGTGAAAGGTATCACTCACCCTGTTAAGTTTCTTGGTTGTTCTCCCCCCCCCCCTTTTTTTTTTTTTTTTAAATAGGGAAGGAGAAACTTATTACCTGTAGCCTGAGATAGCTCAAGAGCTCTTAGAGCTGACAGAGTAAAGTTCTCTTGAATAAGAGAGTCTTGCCTAGAGGCAACTCAGTGTTGTCTCAGCATAGATGAGAGTCAAACTAGACGGCTCTTTTGATAAAAAAACATATCTACAGGTTTTGAAACCTCATACTGGCCGAAAAAAATCAGAAACCCTGTAGTACTGGGTTTGCTGAATCTGTTGAGGTTTCCGTTATCTTAGCCTGGTTGGATGTTGCCCTTGTCGGGAAACATCTGTTTCAGGGGAAGAAGATGGATAAAACTTTTTCCCCCTAGAGGAATAAAGTCTTTTAGAAGATCCATTATCAGCTGGTATGGAGGAAAGTTTTGACAATCCTCTTGAGGCAGCATTATCAGTGTCTAACTGACTAGCTTGAAATAGGCAATCCTTGTTGAAGAGATGTTCTCTAGTACAAGGACTATATCCCAGCTTCTCTTGTACCCATTTATCCAGGCCTGAAGCTTGGAGCCAGGCTAAACGTCGTGCCCCTATGGCTATAGCAGAAGATCTGCTGACAGATTCAAAAGAATCTAGGGAAGCACGATGAAGGAATGTAGAAATATCATGAGCATGATTGACTAGTGATAAATAGTCAGCTCTTTTATGTTCCTGAAGGAAAGGGTAGAAAAGTTTTAAACTTTTGGCAACCTGTTCCAAAGAGAATCCCATATAGAAAATATATGAAATGATTCTTGCTGAAAAGCATAGATGCTTGGAAGCATCGACGCCCAAAAGCATCTAAAGTCCTAGACTCACGACCTGGCGGATAAGAGGAGTGCATTTTTGCACTCCTAACACGCCTCATTTCTGATTCTACTACTATAGAATGATGAGGTAGCTGAGTCTTTTGAAAACCTGGAGAAGGTGGCACTTTATAGATAGTGTTAACTCTCTTGGAATGTGGAGATACTGTTAAGGGAGTCTCCCACATTCTAAATAACAGATCCTGTAGGATCTGATGTAGGGGAAGCATAATTGCCTCCTCTGGAAACCAGGGGGATTGCAGAAGTTCTGAATCCCGCGGTATAGACTCCTTCCCAGGTATAGAAATGGCGAGTATCCTTGCCATGTCAAGCAGAAAAGCTTGAAAAGAGATCTCCTCTAAGAGAAACTCTCTGAATTGAGGAGTAAGAACTGGACCTGCTGAAAATTCAGGTACGGTACCGATGGATGTATCTCCAACATCGGGGTTAGAAACCCAGGGAGGACAAAGCACTGGATCCTCTGAAATGAGGTGTGCTCTGTACTCCTCCATGTCGGTACCGAAGGAAGTCGGTACCGAATCTTCGAGGCTAGATAGCGATTCCAGGCTCGGCATCGGAGGAAGTGAGCCTATGGGAAGAGGCATCGAAGTCATCGATGTCAGTACCGATGTCGATACCGGCATCCGTATCGATGACCAATTTGGTACCGGAAGCGACGCCAATGTCGGTGCGCGTACCGGCACTGGTGCCGGCACCGGAGCCGATATTGGCACCGAAATTGATGCCGATACCAGTGGCTGAAGAACGGTCTGCGGCAACTCTGATGGTACCGAAGTAACTGAAAGATGCGCCAGACTACAGCCCATGCCAAGGCATCGGTACCGCTCGAAGCGGTCCGGGCCACCGAACATGGCTCAGGCGCATCCACGGAGGTAAAAACCTCGGGAGCAACCTGAGATCCCGTGAATGCTTTGGAGCCCGAAGACTCCCGCCGGGATTGAGCCATAGTGTCCTCGAAGGCAAGCTGAGGGGCATCTCGATGCTTAACAAGAGATCTACCTCTCGAGGACTGGCTAGTCTTAACAGACTGTTGTTGGGTTACCTGACTATGGAAAGAAGAGGAGATTCTGCCCGGCCTCATGGTAGATGTAGACCCGGTACCGAGTTGTACTTGGTGCTGAAGATCTCTTCTGGTAAAATTCCTAGAAGAAAAACAGACTTTAGGACAATGGTCAGGAGCTAAACAAGGCAGACACCCAAATGGGGTAAGAAATTGAAGTGTACCGCCACAGTTTAAACATTCCTTGAGGGTAGTGACTGGCTTTTCCATGGTGGAAAAGGTTGAGGCCTAGCGGCCAGAAGTCAGCACTAAAAGCAGAAAAAATTTGCCAGAAAGAGAAATTTTTCAAAGAAAAGAAAGAAAACATCAGCGGTACCGGTGGGCGACGAGCGGAGGCAGGCGCAACCACAAAAAATGAAAATAAAAAAGATAAATTTTCTGTGGTAACAGGGACACGTCCTGTCGGCTCCGCGGAAAACGAAAAACTGATGTGAGGAAAGTGTTTGGGCGGGAAGGCAGCGCGCATGCGTGGGGGATGCTCTCAAAAGCTTTCTTTTAAGACGCTGGGGAGCGTTCCCGCGCAGGCTCCGTCGGTACCGACGTACCCATATGTGAAGACTCATTCCTGCTTGTTCCTGGAGATAGCCTTTGATAGAGTTGAATGGGCTTTTATGTTTGCAGTTATGAAGAAGATGGGATTGGGAGAGAACATTCAGAAATGGATGGAGGCACTCTACAGAGCCTAAGGCCCGTATATGCATAAATGGGGTCTATTCAGAACAATTTAAGTTAGGCAGGGGTACAAGGCAGGGCTGCCCGATTTTACCTTTGCTGTTTGCAATGGTAATAGAACCACTGGTTGAAAGTGTTAGGCAGAATAAGGAAATACATGGAATAAAGGTGGGTGAGGAGGAATATAAAATTTCATTATTTGCGGATGATGTGATGTATACATTAGGACAACCTGAGAAATCGATACCAGCACTAGTACAGGAGATTATAAAATATAGTGCGGTATCAGGCTATAAAATGAATATGGGAAAACCAGAAGTGCTCAAATTAAGGTTGAATTCACAGGAAGAGGGTAGGATACGGAAAACATTTCCATTTAAATGGGCTAGTAAAAGTGTGAAATATCTGGGGATCCAGGTTAGTGCAGAAGGGTCTGAACAATATAAGATGAATTATGAGCCAACTGTAAAGAATGTGCTAACGGATTTAGTAAGATGGGATAAGCCCATTTTCTCATAGATGGGAAGGAAGATGAATATACTGCCCAGACTACTTTTTTTGTTTATGACCTTGCCTATAGAAGTCCCTAAAACCATGATAAACCTGGTGCAGAGAAGAATCTTCTCCTTCATTTGGAGACGCAGGCCCCCTAGGGTGCAAAGGAAAATAATGTATAGAGTGTAGGGATTATAAGGTTTAGGGATATGTTCCTGGTTCATAATCACTCAATGGCCTTTATTCTGCTCTAATAAAAATATGTCAACCAAACTACTATATTGTGGACAAAGAAAAAAACCCAGGCCAGCATAAGGAACCATATAAGGAAATATCATATATCACAGGCCTTAGCAATGCATATGTCTGAACTGAAGGGTCCAGACATAGACATGCAGAGGTTTTGTGCAGAAGGCACGTACACAGGAAACCATGCAAAAAAGTATAAGCTGAGCCGTTAGTCCTGAAGACAGTAGATGGTTTTGACAGTTGGTGAGTATAAGCAAGACAGAGAGGCCTGGGGAATGTTGAAACAGGAACATAGAGGGGACAGAAAGGTCAATGACAGGAAACAGAAGGAGGGAGGAGGGGAGAGGACCCAAAGAGGAATAGATTTGGAAACTATATGCATACACGGAAGCAAAAAATGTATATATGTAACATGATTATTGTACTTGGGGGAGGAGAAATTCTGGAGGTGTCTAGTGCCTAGTGACCAACAGAAGCACTCCTCTCTATTGCCTGTATTGTCCATCAGTAATCTAATAAACAGAGATTCTGATTGCACCTGTACTGACTTTTGGATCTGGACTATACAGGAAATTAGTGATAATTAGTAATTGGTCTTTTGTGAGTAACAGGGCCTCACAATTGGTGCCGAACACCCGGGATTGGGGTACGGGTGGGTCTTTATGACCAAGATACAAATTTAAAGATTTGGATTTCCCTCAAGAAAGAAGAGGGAGGTACGTTCCCGGTGCGTAGTAGAGACCAGAGGAGAAGAAGTGAGTGATGGATTCCCTAGGAAGACGGCGGCTGTGATGACGGCGTCGTGAGTATAAGTATTTTTAACCAAGCTTGGTAAGTGTTGTTTAAGTTTTTGTTTTGTTATATGAATAAAATGTAAGAAAAATTTGCTGTTATAAACTGGGACTGAATGATAAGTGTTTGAGACTGCACGTGTCGTCTGACATGAAGCGTGTGTGTGTTCTTGCTCACAGTTCCATACCTCCGCGAGGAGATTGGCTGGGCTTGAACGAACCAAATTCTTGTTTGAAAGGTGTCCTGGACATTTCGTGCACTTCCTTCCTCTGTAAATAAAGAGGGTGGATATTGAGATCCTTAAATAAAAGGTTGCACATAGGAATCATGTCTCTGTTTAGGAGAAAGAAAGATGGCAATCAGGACATAATGGTAAATCAAGCTTCCCCAGTGACTCCGGTCGAACGGATGAGAGATAATCCCTTATTAGGAAAGGAAATAGAGAAAGTTTTGTCTATTTTCACCCCCACACAGTGAAAACACCAGGTTTACTGATTATAGGCTGAGGGACAGTGAAGGAGAATAAAAGATTGTTCTAAAACAAAAACAAAAACAAAAAAAAAATGGAAGAAATCTCCTTATCTGGGATCAGACCAGAGAGGGTGACAATTAGATCAATTGAAAAGAACCAGTCTAGTTACATAACCATGTAAACAAGATACACATCAATTGTAATTATGGAGTTCTGAACTTTGAGGTATTTTTCCTTGAACATTGTCAGATACCTGGCCAGTGTCTTGGCTGTGTTTAATGGATAACTGCCCCTATATGTCGTCTGATGAAAGATAGCTAATCATCTGCGTAATGGCTGGTTGTTTGATGGTTGCCTGTTTCAGCTAGAGGGAGGGAGAAAGGTTGCTAAGGGATTTCTTCTGGGAATGGACGCATTACTTAGAGGAAACTCTCGATTGAGCAGTCTTTCTTGTTTGTTTAAATAAAGGATTTATTCAGTTGAAACAGGAGATGAAGTTCAGAACTCTTTTGGTGAAGTATTTTTTCCTCTGTAATTAGCTTGCTAGCTTTCTAGGTACGGAAATGACGCTGAGAGAAAGAAAAAACTGTTTAGAAAACTTAGGGACCTGATTCCATTCTATGTGTGATGTATTTTTAGTTATAAATTGTTATGAATGAATGAATGAATGGGAAGATCTTCCATGCTTTGATATATGATTATTGTTTTGTGGTAATATATATTCTGGAAACAAAATCGGTAATAGAGGAACAATAACAGCTATGATAACTGCAGAGTGTGATTCAAAAGTTACTTTGCTTTTGAAGCAGAATTACCAGTGCAGCCGTTTCCCTTCTGGAAACGGCTGGAAGTGCCTGTATAACACTCACGCAATCAATGCTTTCTTAATTAGATTTTATGATCTCTGGAATTGAACTGCTTAGAATTCTTTGCTACTGATACAACAGAGGAAAACTGTTTCCATTTTTTCTTTGACCTTCAAAGTAGAGGTTAAGAGCCCTGCAGGATAATGTGGTATTCTGGGCCAGTGGTTGCCAGATTGCAACTTGGGAATGGTTTAAATCCTGAGTGAATAAGAAGTTAATCATGTTTGGATTTTGTTCTGATTGTATAGGCTATTAAGCAAAATTAGAAGTTAAACAGGGATTTTATATATTATGGCAAGCACCCCATGGAGGTCGAGGTTGGCTGTATATTTTCTGCCTCCCAGTTGTTTGCCACAATACTGACTTTTAACAATTGTTTTAGAAGCAGGATTAGCTGTTGTGTGTGAGCAGCAATCCCAGAAAGCAATCCAAGAAGAAGAAGGGGGGAAGGGAAACAGCATTCTTTTGTTTGTGCTTGCAGACTTCGGGCAACTGAATTGATGGAGCGAGTGAAGGACATTCTGATAAGAAGTTATTTCAGATCTAATGCAGCACACCTGTGGACAACAGCGACCCCTACTGCAACTACATAATGCTGACATTTGTGTGACCTTTTGAACTGGTTCAAGCTTGTTTGCAATTTATGTAGAATGGTATAATGGTATAAACAGTATTGTATGTTCTCTCCTTCTGCTCTCTCTCTGGAGAGTGGCTAGTGTCTGCTGCATTATGTTTTAAATGCTATCATGTATCCAGGAATATCAGGGTTTCACTGCTGTTGTACTTAATCCTTTTTATGCCTGGAAGCTAGTGTATCAGGCTGTATTTCTGCTCTTTTTCTAAGCCATGCTTTAGGCTTACCTCTTTAAGGCTACTTTTGAATAAGTGATTCCCACATTGTCTATTTGATTTGGCTAATTACATTAGAGAGGTTCGACCAGAGCCTCCGTGATTTCCCTTGCAGGGCTTCGGATCGCGTTACAAGAAATTGCTGATCGGGTGGCTGCTACACAGTCTGTATCCAGCTCACCATTGTCACTGTTGCTTCCCCCTTTGCTGCCCACTTGAATGATACTGACACTTGGACTCATGTCAGTCAGTTGAAGGTTTCTCCAACTGTCACCTCTGTTTGATCTACTTCCTTCCTGTATGAACTGTTGTTGACCAAGATGATTGCTGCCAAACCTGCTCCGTGGGACACCATCTGTTTCCTTCATCCTGATGGACAACTAGTTTTACTTCTGCGTGTTCACAATACAACCCACATCTTCAAAGAAGTTCTCACTTCAACCCTGCCTTGAACTGAACTCTTAGCGGGACATTCTACTGAACTTTTTGATACCCTTGTGTTCTCCATTGCTATTAAACGTAGGTTAGATGCTGGACTTCCTTGGTACCTTTCCAGACCCCTGCCATAACTGCTGAACGTGCCGTCTGCAATACTTACTGTATGTTCAAATGAAAGCTGTTATTGATTCTATTAGTAAGTTGTCAGAGTCCCTAGAGCAGAATACCCAAATGACTCTACAAAATAGACAGGCACTAGATTTGCTCCTTGCTTCTGAAGGAGGCCTGTGATCTTTTATTAATGCCACTATTTGTTGTACGGTCATAGCGAATCATTCAGTATTTGTGCTTAATGCTTTGGATAAAATACGCCACCTGTCAGATTTACATATTGATGACTTTAAGGGAGGACTGAATGTAGGTAATTGGTTCTCATCCCTTACCTCCTGATTTCACTCGCTAGGTGCTGGCCTAAAAGGCCTTTTAATTTCTGCTGGCATCTTTCTAATTTTTGCCTTGTCCTTTTGTTGTATTGTTTCTCTTGTCATCTCCTGTTGTAAGAAACAGTGTACCAAAGTGTCCACCTCCCTTATGTCTGTTCAAACATGCCATACACATGTGAATGTTTCCTATGCTGCGGTCCCCACTTCTGAATTCTCTGACTTGGTCTTATCTCCTCCACAATAAAAAAAAAAAATGGGAGAATTGTAGGGATTATAAGGTTTAGGGATATGTTCCTGGTTCATAATCACTCAATGGCCTTTATTCTGCTCTAATAAAAATATGTCAACCAAACTACTATATTGTGGACAAAGAAAAAACCCCAGGCCAGCATAAGGAACCATATAAGGAAATATCATATATCACAGGCCTTAGCAATGCATATGTCTGAACTGAAGGGTCCAGACATAGACATGCAGAGGCTTTGTGCAGAAGGCACGTACACAGGAAACCATGCAAAAAAGTATAAGCTGAGCCGTTAGTCCTGAAGACAGTAGATGGTTTTGACAGTTGGTGAGTATAAGCAAGACAGAGAGGCCTGGGGAATGTTGAAACAGGAACATAGAGGGGACAGAAAGGTCAATGACAGGAAACAGAAGGAGGGAGGAGGGGAGAGGACCCAAAGAGGAATAGATTTGGAAACTATATGCATACACGGAAGCAAAAAATGTATATATGTAACATGATTATTGTACTCGGGGGAGGAGAAATTCTGGAGGTGTCTAGTGCCTAGTGACCAACAGAAGCACTCCTCTCTATTGCCTGTATTGTCCATCAGTAATCTAATAAACAGAGATTCTGATTGCACCTGTACTGACTTTTGGATCTGGACTATACAGGAAATTAGTGATAATTAGTAATTGGTCTTTTGTGAGTAACAGGGCCTCACAATAGCAAAAAAGGAAGGTGGTCTGGCAGTCCCTAAAATTGGAAGATATTATGAGGCGGCTCAGTTGCGAGCGATAATGGGGTGGAGGCTGGAGAAAGATGGGCCTCAATGGAGTAGAATAGAACAGGTGATGGTAAGACCCAACTATATTACGGATTTGTTGAGGAATAATAGGGAGGCGAGAGAACGAGGCCTAGTTAAGAACTCATATATGATAAGTACATTCAAAGCCTGGGATAGGAAACATAAGGTGCTAACACATAGGGGAGGAAATATTAGGGCACAACGGATTACACAATGTGAGGGGTTTTTGGTGGGAGGAAGTTCCGGGATATTCCAAAGATGGCAGGAGAAAGGGTTACAGTGTATGGGGCAGGTACTAACTGAGGCTGGTCAATTAAGGCCGTTTGCTGAGCTCCAGCGAGAGTTCCAAATAGAAAAGAGTGATTGGTTGGGCTATTTTCAATTGGCACATTTTTTAGGGGGAAAAGATAAAAAAGAAGTCCTGAAAAGCACAGAGACACTCTTTGAAAAGATGTTTAGGGTGGGGGACTTATCAAGAGGGGTGATCTCTAGGCTCTATAAGGCCTTGAGTGGCCTCATGGATCAAGGAACGTATATGCAGGCCTGGGAGGCAGACTTGGGGGGTCATTGGGATGTACAGAGATGGGAAAAAGTATATGATGGGGTTAAAATACCAGTGGTCTCGGCAGCAATCCAAGAACACTGTTATAAGATGATGTTCCGAATGTATTTAACCCCAGTAAGGTTGTGTAAGATGGGGAGATATAATGATGTGATGTGTTGGAGGGGATGCGGAGAATGGGGGGAGTATATGCATATGTGGTGGAGCTGCCCAGTCCTACAGCTAACGTGGCAGTGGCTGAAGGATCTCATGCGGGAGATGGTGGGCTGGGTAGGAGATATTACACCAGCAGGAATATTAATGAATGAATGGGGGAGGGGGGGTTCCGAAGAGCAACATGGTGTATATGTTGAAGATGCTTGCAATTGGAGTGCGGATGGAAATAGCGAAGGGATGGAGGTCTGTGAGAGCACCAACATCTGAAAGGATATTAAGTAGAATAGCATATATTTATAGGATGAGTGAGATTAGTGCATATAAAATGCACAGGATTGAGAGCTTTCAAAGTTGCTTCATTTATCAATGAAAGCTTGTGTTCTGTTTTACTAACACACTTATGCATTTAGGTATTCAGTTGAAGTTACACGGACACATTATACTGTATAACCTATATACCAAGTTATACATTGAGGTAGATTAAGTACACCGTACTACTAAGTTTGAAGTTATATTCATTAAATTGATTGAGTTGATTTGATCTTACATATATCATTTCAGTTTTAACTTCTTGTACCGCTTGTGTGCATGCACAGTATAATTACTCATACAGTATTGCTTCCAATGCAACTATTATGGTTAGAGTAACTAGACTTTAGTAACAATGCCATTTGGTCCTGACCTGCACAGTAGCCTGCTAGTTAGTTAGGTTTTAAGAGGGAATATGCTGCTCCCTTGTAGCTATTTCCATCTTAAAAGAGAGGGAAATG
Organism: Ichthyophis bannanicus; assembly: GCA_033557465.1. Classification (NCBI taxonomy): domain Eukaryota; kingdom Metazoa; phylum Chordata; class Amphibia; order Gymnophiona; family Ichthyophiidae; genus Ichthyophis; species Ichthyophis bannanicus. The sequence continues at coordinate 435,825,958 of CM066033.1, forward strand.
TAGGGCTGGTGCCCGTTCAGAAACTGATGCCTGAACCAAACAGCATGGCTTCCTGTTACAAGGTGGATTCATTGCCTGCTCAGAAACTGAAGTCTGAACCAAACAAGATGGAACTCTCGCTGCGCCAGCACTAAACTCTGCAGATCAAGCAATTCAGCAGAATCATTGTTCATGCCTACATGCTAGAGAACTTGATTTCAATCCAGAGACTGTGCCACTGAGCCTAGGATTTGCTACAATGTATGCACCTGACCACTGTTACAGGATTCGCTGAAGATGACATACAGTATCTGACACCAGCCAATCACCGTGCCACGATGAGGGGGTCAAGACAAAAAATTATACAACATGCACTATACCCGCTACAGCTAGTACAAAATACTGCTGCCAGAATACTAACAGCCAGTGCAAACCGACAACACAGAACACCAATCTTGAAAAGTCTACACTGGCTTCCAATCTATCAACAGACAAAACACAAAGCCATCACTACAACATCTGACTCTCTTGTCTCTAACTCCCATCGCCTCTTCTTTACTCTCAACTATCTCCTCAAAGCGTCTCCACCTCCAACCCCTCCTCCTCTTTCTGCCCAAACTCTTGCCAACTATTTCCTTGACAAAGTCCACAAGAATATACTCCAATTTCCCTCTAAATCAACTTCATCTCCTCTTCCATACCAACTTTCCCCTCAGTTCCTGTTACCTTTTCATCCTTTTCTAAGCTCTGCATAGAGGAAAGCTCTCAGCTTCTTTCCTCCTCTAAACTTACTACCTGCTCCTCTGATCCTATCTCCACCCGTCTGCTTAATTCCATCTCCTCCTCTACATCTCACATATTCTCAACCTTTCGCTCTCCATTGCAACTGTCCCTGCAGTCTTCAAACATGCTGTGGTCACACTTCTTCTCAAGAAACCTTCACTTGATCCTACTTGTCCTTATAATTATCGTCTCATCTCCCTTCTTCCCTTCATTTCCAAACTTCTTGAATGTGCAGTCCTCCGCCACTGCCTTGAATTTCTCTTCTCTCAAGCCCTTCTAGATCCACTTCAATCTGGCTTTCATCCTTTACATTCTACTGAGACTGCTCTTGCCAAAGTCTCCAGTGATTTTTTCCTGGCTGAATCCAAGAGCCTCTACTCTATTCTCATTCTTCTTACCTTTCTGCTGCTTTTGACACTGTTGATCACCACCTTCTCCTCGCACACTGTCCGTCCTCATTTGGTTTTAGGGACTTGGTGCTGTCCTGGTTCTCTTCTTATCTCTCCCATTGCTCTTTCAGTATTTGTTCTGGTGGCTCCTCCTCTACTGCTAACCTACTCTCAGTTGGTGTACCCCAAGGCTCTGGTTCTGGGCCCTCTCCTTTTCTCTCTCTATACCCAGTCCCTTGGTGCTCTTATGGCTTTCACTATCATTTTTATGCTGATGACTCTCAGATCTACATCTGATATTTCTCTATCACTCCAGTCTCGCATCTCTGTTTGCCTGTCTGACATCGCTGCCTGGATGTCTCACCGTCATTTGAAATCGAACATGGTCAAAACTGAACTTCTTAGTTTTCCCCCTAAACCCTCCTCATCCTTCCTCTATCTCTGTAGATGACACTCTTCTACTTCTTGTTTCCTCTGCCTCTTGGTGTCATCTTTGACTTCTCCCTCTTCTCCATCAAACAGCTAAAACCAGTTATTTCTTTCTCTACAACTTTAATAAAATGTGCCCCTTCCTCTCTGAATCCACTACTAAAACACTAATCCACTCTTTAGTCACCTCCCGCCTCGACTATTGCAACCTTCTCCTTGCTGGTTTCCCTTTGAGTCACCTCTCTCCCCTTCAATCTATTCAGAACTCTGTTGCATGGCTAATCTTCTGCCAACCCCAATATACTCGTATAACCCCTCTTCTCAAGTTGCTTCATTAACTCCCCTTCCATTTCCATATCCAATTCAAAACTTCTCCTTCTGACCAATAAATGTATTCATTCCACTGCTCCTCACTACCTTTCTTCTCGCCTCTCTTCCTGCACCCTTCCTCCCGAACTCCTCTCTTCCACTGGTCTATTTCTGCCCATGTCCTTTTCTTCTACTGCCAACTCCAGGCTCCATTCCTTTTACCCTGCTGCTCCTTATGCCTGGAACAAACTACCCGAGTCTGTATGTCAGGCTTCATCTCTCTCCCCTTTCCATGCTGAAGGCTCACCCGTTTGAGGCTGCTTTTGGATCCTGATCTCTGGTTTTCCTTGTGTCTCCTTGCCCTCCATTTTTGTTCCCTTATTCTCTTCTGTTGTATTGTCTGTCTTGATTAGATTGTAAGTTCTGACGAGCAGGGACTTTCTTTTATATGTGTCTGTAAGCGCTGCATACGCCTTTTAGTACTATATAAATTATTATTATTAGTAGTAGTATACTGTGTTGATGGACTGCATCTCTCTGTGGCAGGAAAAAGTAACCTAAGTGAAAAATTCAGGCAATATGTGGACAAGCATTTAAACTAGGCAAAGGGGGTGGCAGATGGGAAAAAACAAGTTCAGGACGTCACACCTAACAAAAACATAACATTGGTAATAGTCATCATATTAATCCATACATCAATGACAAGAGGGAAGAAGAGTCTGGGATAAAATCCATGCAAAATAGAAGCAAGTCAATCAACAATTGCTGGAAAGCAATGAGCATAAATGCTCAAAGTCTAGACAACAAAGTTCCTGACCTGTAAGCCCAGATGGTGGAAATGGACTTGGACATTGTGGCCATAACAGAAACATGGTTTAACAGTTCACATAAATGGGATATTGCCATAGCTGGCTATAATTTATTTAGAAGAGATAGAAAAAGCAGAAAAGGAGTAGTAGTAGTCCTATATCTCAAAAGCAATATTAAAGCCGCTGAAATGCAGGAGACGGGGGAAAAGAAGCAGCACTGTAGACTATGTTAGAAAGAGGAGTTGGCACTATAATCCACACTGGTGTAGTCTACAGGCCTCCAACTCAAACTGAGGAAATGGATATAGACTTGATCATTGATAATGCAAAAGTAACAATGAAGGGAGAAATGATCACATTGGATGACTTTAACCTACCAGACATGGATTGGAGTATTACTTCTGCAAATCTGGAAAGAAGTAAAAAGATTGTGGATGTCTTTCAAGAAGCATTGCTCAGACAAATGATGTCGGAACCAAACAGGGAAAGTTTGATGCTAAATTTAGTACTCATCAATGAAGATAGCATGTCAAATGTCTAGTAGGTGCCCTTGTGAGAAGCAGTGATCATCTCACAGTGTGGTTTGAGGTAAAATCCAAGGCAGAGTCCAATCACAGCAAACTCTTAAGTCCTAGACTTCAAAAATGCTGACTTCAGTAAAATGAGAAAGTACCTGAAGGAGAGGTTGGCAGGATGGGAGGAGATAAGGGAAGGGGAATTGCAGTGGGCTAAACTAAAAGAAGCAATAAAAGGAGCAACAGATATATATCTGTAAGGAAAGTAAATAAAAACAAGACAAAAAGAACTGTTTCTTGGAACAGCTGGTTCATGAACAGGCAAGAGGGGAAGCTATTTGGACCTAGTCCTTAGTGGAACACAGGTGCAAGAGATAACAGTGTTAGGGCCACTTGGCAATAGTGATCATTGCATAATCGCATTTGATTTAATAATGGAAGAGGATGGCAAGGAAATCCACAGTACTACCTTCTAACTTTCAAAAGGGAGACTGATAAAATGAGGAAAACAGTTAAGAAAAAACTAAAAGGAGCAGTTGCAAAGGTTAAAGGATTACATCAAGCATGGGTGTTGTTCAAAAATACTATCTTAGAAGTCCAGACCACATGTATTCCACACTTTAAGAAAAGTGGAAGGAAGGACAAAAACTGCTGGCATGGTTTAAAGGTGAGGTCAGAGAAGCTGTTGTAGCCAAAAAAGTATCTTTCAGGAAATGGAAAAAAAAGCCAAATGACGAAAACGGGAAACAACATAAGCACTGGCAAGTTAGATGCAAGGCATTGATAAGGCAGACAAAGAGAATTTGAAAAAGAAGTTTGCAATGTAAGCAAAAAAAAACATCATAAAAACTTTTTTTTAAGTACATTCATAGCAGAAAACCTATGAGAGAGTCAGTTGGACCATTAGACGATAGAGGAGTAAAAAGGGGTGCTAAGGGAGGCAAGGCCATAGCGGAGAACTGAATGAATTCTTTGCTTTGATCTTTACTGAAAAAGATGTAGGGAAGTTACACCCATGCCTGAAATGGTACTTAAATGTGATGTATCAGAAGAAACAAATTTTGATAAATGGGAAGATGTATTACAACTATTTGATAAAATAAAGAGTAGCATGGGGGGGTCCTGCCTTTGCTTCGGGGAGTGAGGGAACATTCCAACGCTGGGAGTGAGTGGGCCTAGACACTTTTTTTTAAAACTAGTGGAACAGGGTAAACTTTTGTCTTTGGGCAAGGTACGGGAATGGTACCAGCTACCAACACAGGATTATTTTGCACACATGCAGGTGACCCATTTTTTACGCCAGCAGCCTCAATGGGGGATTCTAGAGGAGGGATGTAACTATTTGGAAGCATTGTGGGTGAGTCACTTTAAAAGTAGGGACTTAATTCGCCAGTTATACTGAAGTCTCCAGGATACCACCTTTTGTAAATTACCTTATATGATTGTGTGGGAGCGGGATTTAGGGGTTGAATGGTTGGAGAAGAATGGTAGTGTGTGTGCCTGGGGGTGAGGAAACAAATGCTATCTGTGCCAGTTCGAGAAAACGCATATAAAATCATGATGAGATGGTACTATACCCCTGATCGATTACATGCAATGTTCCCTCTGGCCTCAGAACAACGTTGGCAATTGTGTGAGGCAAAGGGGACATTATATCATACATGGTGTGCGTGCCCGGTGGTATCACTGTATTGGGCAGCCATACGGGCAACTATACAACAAGTCTTTGATGTTGATTCAGGAGAGGATCCAGTTTTCTATCTACTGGGCAAATGGACACAGGAGAGACCACTCCAATGGGCTCACCCTATCTGGGCGTGTATCCAAGCAGCTCGAGGTGAGATCGCTTGGAAATGGAAGAACTTAAGCGCCCCCACAATAGAAGTGTGGAAAATGCGCTTGCGTCAGGTGGTTTTGATGAAGCGTCTGACAGAAGCCCGACATCAGAGGACCGATCAGTTCAACAATCAATGGTACCTACTATTGGACATTTTGCATAATTGATCTGCTGAGTGTAAGGGTGTAGGGGGAGGTTGGTTTTGTATATTTCAAAATATTGTGATACATTGAAATATTGGTTGATGTTATGGTTATGAAACTGTGTTTCAATGTGGATAAAATTTGAAATTATAAAAAAAATAAAATAAAATAAAGATTAGCAAATCACCTGGACCGGATGGTATGCATCAGAGGGTGCTGAAAAAACTGAAATATGAGACTGCAGACCTGCTATTAGTAATCTGTGAAATATCACTGAAATCATCTGTAGTGCCTGAAGACTGCAGAATTGTCAATGTAACACCAATTGGCCAGAAGTGATCCGGCTAAATACAGACTGGTGAGAGCCTGACGTCAAATACCAGGCAAAATGGTAGAAACCATTATAAAGAATAAAATTACTGAACATATAGTCAGTCATGGTTAAATGGCAGAAAGTCAACATGGATTTAGCCAAGGAAGATTGGGCCTGTGTAAATGCCTTAAATGGGGATATTCAACGGCACTTACACGGTTAGTAATGTTCAACATCCCCTTCTAAGTCCCCTACATGCCCCAATGTTATCCGGTTAGCATCAGGGCGTGTTGGGGGCATGCCGAGGTGGAGCTGAGGCGGAGACTGTCGCTAACCAGGCAGCAGTGATATTGTATGCTGCCTGGTTAGCAATCTGTGCCTTAAAGACAGGTGAAGAAAACCCTTGCCTATCTTTAAAGTGTAGGAGCTAATCGGGCAGCATCCAACATCGCTATTGCCCAGTTAGCCCTGAATGCTTCCTGTCTCTGCAGCGATCACCGGATATTCAATGCTGTCACCACAGCATTGAATATCTGGGTTAGAGGTCAGCAGGGAGGGCTATGCACCGACGAAGCACATAGCCCTTCCAAAATCCGGATGACTCAAAATCGGACCCATCTTGTCTTAGTAATCTGTTATATTTTATTTAAGATGTGAACAGGTAGATAAAGGTGAGCTGGTTGATATAGTGTATCTGTATTTTTAGAAAGCCTTTGACAAGGTCCCTCATTAGAAACTATTGGCAAAATTAAAAAGTCATGGGATCAGAGGCAGTGTACTATTGTGGATCAGGAACTGGTTAAAAGAAAGCAAGCAGACAGTAGTGGCTAAATGGCCAATTTTCTCACTGGTAAAAGGCGAGTAGTGGAGTACCTCAGGGATCTGTGCTGGGCCTGCTGCTTTTTAACATATTCATAAATGACCTGGAAATGGTAAATAACGAGTGAGGTGATCAAATTTGCAGATGACACAAAATTATTCAAAGCTGTCAGTTCACTGTCAGTGAGTAGGACCTTGAGTGATGCCACATAAGGGGAAAAACAAAGGCCAGGCACCATCTATGAACTCAGCAACTTTGAGTAAAATCGTTGGTTCCATGGATAGACATGTTTTCTCTGGAGCGGTAGTAAACCAGGCAATATCTCCCATGCTGTTATCTTCACCCTCTGAGTTGGGGGCTACATTAAGCCCTATTGCTCGAACTCCACCTCCACAACCTTTAGCTGGCTTGGTGCCGCTGGGTGAGAAAGTGCAGACTTTGGGACTGGGTGCTCTCGAGTTTGACTTCACTGTGACTCCCCCTTCTAATGTCTCTTTTGGTCCCAATGCCGTCATGCTTGCAATTTGATGTTTCTTTGTTGATTCCTCAACACCTTTTGGGACCTGTCCCTGCTTCCATTACTTTAATGGACATTTGGACAATGGTTGCTCAAACAAATCAGTATCTTAAAACAGTTTTTGATCAGACTGCCTCCTTTTCTAAGGAGGTTGTGGGTAAATCTGAGTAACAGGATGTGGTACTGGCTCAACTGGGTGGGGTTTATCTAGGATTGATCGTCAGCTCTCCAATATCCAGGCAGTTAACATGGAGGGGTGTAGTACAAATGAATTAAAACTGACTACTGATTATACATCAGCAGTGAGTTAGGGGTTAATTGAACCTCAGTTTTACAATTTTGTGAGAAACTACTTACATAGCTACAGAGAGATACTAGTACACAAGATAAGAACTTTTCACCTGTTAAATGTATACAAGATAAGAAGAACTCTTCACCTGGTATCTCTGTTGGGTGTCCATTATGTTTTTATGGATCCCCAGCAATTGGAGGACTTTCTGAAGAGCGGGGAGGGTGGGGTCCCCAGTGGTAACCTAGTGGGTAACTTGATTATGTTATGTTTGTGTTGATAGTATTATTATTGGGAAGTGGAAAATAGAGCATTTTAAGATGTAATTTGCTCAAGGTTTGTTGTCCTTAACTCCCCTTGATGTGGTCTTCTTGCAATACTGTTTTGTTTATGGTACCTGTATAGGTTATGTTCTGTTTGTTGCTTGAATGTTACTTTGAATGTTTCTAATATATTAAATGAAAACTCTTCAATCAAAAAAAAAAGGAAAAAAAAACCAAAGTTGTTAAAACACAAGAGGATTCTGAAAAATTACAAGAGGACCTTGATAAATTGGAAGACTGGATGTCCAAATGGCAGATGAAATTTAATGTGGACAAGTGCAAAGGTATGTATCTAGGAAAGGAAAAAACAAACTACGGTTACACGATGTAAGGCTCCATATTAGGGACCACCAGCCAGGAAAAGGATCTAGGCGCCATTGGGGATAATACATTGAAACTCAGTGGCCAAGAAAGAAAATAGAATGCCAGGAATCATAAGGAAAGGAATGGAAAATAAAACCAAAGATATGATAATGCCTGTGTATTGTTTCTTGCAGGGCCGGCCCATCCACTAGGCGAGCTAGGCGGTGGCAACAGTCATGATTGGCTGCGCCGCCCCCCCCCCAGCTGCCGCCGATTCCATCGCGGGGGGGGGGGGTGGGGAGGCAGCAGTAGCAATATTTCCAAAAAAAAAAAAAAGGGTGGCTTTTTGCCGCCACAGGGAAGAAAACGGCGGCAAAAAGCTGCTGCTTTTGAAATGCAGCTGCTGCGCTTCCCCCCCCACCCAAGATGGAATCGGCGGCTGCAGCTGGGGGGGAAGGCGACAGCAGATGATGGGGGGTGGTGACGTGGCTTGGCAGGGGCGATATGGCTGGGGTTTCTGCCTATGGCGATAGAAACCCTTGGGCGGGCCCTGGTTTCATGGTGCTACCGCACATTGAAAAATGTGTGCAATTCTGGTCACCATACCTTAAAAAGGATATAGCAGAATTAGAAAAGGTACAGAGAACAGCCACCAAAATGGTAAAGGAGTTGGAAGGATACCCCTATGAGGAAAGACTTAAAAGGGAAACTTGGAAAAGAGACTGCTGAGGGGAGCTATGACAGAGGTCTATAAATTAATGAATGGAGTAGAATGGGTGATGTTTATTCCATCAAAAAGTAGAAAGACTAGGGAATACACAATAAAGCTACAATGTAACCCATTTAAGACTAATAAGAAAAAATGTTTTTTCACTCAGTGCATAATCAAACTCTGGAATATGCTACCGTAGGATGTAGTAAAAGCTGTTAGTATAGCTGGGTTTAAAAAAGTTTGAACAAGTTCCTGGAGGAAAGGTCCATAAACCATTATTAAAGAGGACCCAGGAAATCCACTGCTTACCCCGGGACAAGCATTGTGGAACCTATGTACCTCTTTGGGAACCTGCCAGGTACTTGTAACCTGGATTAGCCACTGTTGGAAATAGGATATCAGGCTTGATGGACCTTGGTCTGATCCAGTATGGCATTTCTTATGTTCTTATGAAACCTATATGGTTCACCAAAGAAGTGATTGTCCAAATAAAGGCAAAAAAAGAGGAAATTAGGTCCTACCTGCTAATTGATGTTCCTTGAGGAACTCCAGTCCAGTCCCGACACCGACGGGTTGTCTCCCCCCTCCAGCAGCTTGGAGACTGAGCATGTCACATTTTGATGACATCAACCTTGGATAAACAGCTGGCACCTCCCTCCTGCCTCTAGTATCCTATTGACAAAGCAGACTCACAAGAGCAACAAAGTAAGAACCATACCAGCCTGAGTAACCAACTCAGCAACTTGAAACTATATGAAATACATAAAAACTATATGAAACTGCATTACCCCAATGGAACTAAGTGCTCACCTGTTAGATGAGGAATGCAACTTGCCACTGGGATAGCCAAGCCCTCGAATTACCAATGGGTTTATCCTTGAGGTGTTTCTTTTTTTTCATCTGAAGGAGTCCTTGCACTCCATCCTCCTCAACTTCATTATCCCAAACCTTGCCATCTAAGAACTCCTTCTTCTTCAGGTCCCGGAACACCCCCGTGGTAGTATGCAACCGCCCAGAAGGGATTCCGGGACTGGACTGAAGTTCCTCAAGGAATATCAATCAGCAGGTAGGACCTAATTTCCTCTTCCTTATCGTCCCTCCAGTTCAGTCCCAGCACCTGCGGGATGTACCATAGCAGCCCTAGTTTTGGGAGGGACCAGCGAGCCAAGCCTGAAGCATCATCGAACCAAAACGGACATCCACCGCTCCTTGTACATTCAGTCTGTAATGTCTCACAAAAGAATGCAATGAGACCACGTTGCCGCCTTACAGATATCCACCTACAGCACCAAACTAGCCTCGGCCAAGACGAAGCCTGAGCTCTGGTTGAATGAGCTCTTAAACCCTGAGGAAGGGGTCAATGTTGCAGCAGGTAAGCTGAAGCTATGGCCTCCCTTATCCCCCTAAAGATGGAAGCTTTAGGTGCCGCCTCTCCCTGCCACAGGCCCCGAAATAAAATGAACGGTCCATTTTAAATATGGCCAGCATCCTCTGCAGATACCACCGCAGCGTGCGGTGAATATCGAGATGTCGCAGGAGCAGGTCGTCCAACGTTCTTCCGGCCCCTGAAAAAACAGGTAGCATCCTGGATAGATTCAAATGAAACACCGACAACAGATGGGCAGAAAGCAGGGCATCGGCCTCAAAATAACTTTCTCCTTAAATCTAATCAGAAATGGAGCCTGGCAAGACAGTGCTTGAAGCTCCGGGATTCTCCATGCCGAGCACAAGGTGAAATCCTTCAAAGAACAAGCTGACAGCGGCTCAAACGGAGCCTCTGTTAAGACCAACACCACAAGATTCAGATCCCATGGAGGGATGATCTAGCATACCAGAGGCCGAACCTGTTTCACCGCCTGCAGAAAACGCTGGACATCCGGGTGAGCTCCCAAGGAGACATCCCGTAGCCTACCTCGGTAAAAAGAGTTGGCCACCACCTGCACGTGCAGTGAACAACAGGCTAAATCTTTGTAGAGGCCCTCCTGCAAAAACCAGAGGAGTTCTGGTACTGTTGCCTGTAGCAGGCGACAGTCCGCTTTTTCGCACCAGTTCTCAAAAATTCTCCATAAGCAAATATATGCCAATGTGGTAGAACTCCTACGAAACTTCAACAATGTTGTAATGACTGGGCCTGAATAGCCTCGCCAGCTCAACAGATGCTTTCTCACTGGTAACTTACCAGATCGGCATACCAAGGTCTTCTTGGCCAATCTGGAGCAATCAGTAACACTGGATGCTGATGTGCCTCGATCCTCTGTATCACCCTGCCTATAAGGGCCCAGGGTGACATACGCTCCCGTCTTCTGCTGTAGAAACGAAATGTCTTTGCTGATTTAAAGGTTGCCATGAGATCCATTATTGGGGGTCCCCAACAGAGGACTAGCTGGGCGAACACCTCTTTGTTGAGCATCTATTCTTGGGGATCGATCCGCACTCTGCTGAGATAGTCAGCTGCTACATTCTCCCTGCCAGCCACATGCGCCACAGAGAGCACCCCCAAATGCTTTTCTGCCCAATCCAACAGAGGCTTCACTTCGGCTTCCAGCTGAGCACTACTTGTGCTGCCCTGGTGATTGATATATAAGCCACCGCCATATTTATTTATTTATTTACTTACATTTCTTATATACCGCGCTATTAAAAATCAGTGTGGTTCACAGTGAACAGAACAATGCTACAATGTGACGACGACACAATGCGCTTACAGAGAACAGGGGAATAGCTTAGGGGAGAACTTGGGAGAACTATATACAGTTCATTTTACAGAGCTACAGGATATTCATAGTTGGAACAGGTTTGATGGCATTGAAAAATCTGTACCAGGGGGTGGGCTGATTAACCATTCTCCCGTTGAGTTAGATTGTTGGAACAGTTAGAAAGGGGGGTCAGGGGGCACTTTCTATGTTTTCCAGGGCTAGATTCAGGATAGTGGATTTGGAACAGATGATATTTTAGCACTTTTCTGAATAAGGTAAGATTCATGATGGCTCGGATTCCGGTGGGAAGGGCATTCCAGGCTATGGGTGCATAAATCGAAAAAGCCCTATTGGCGGTTGCCTTCGTGCATTTTACATTTATCTTAGAGACTTCTAGAGTGTTCAGCATTGCAGATCTTCTGGCTCTGTTGTCATGGATGTTATTGATCAGTCTACTGATGGGTGTGGGAGGCTGGTTTCTCAAGGCTTTGAAGGTCAGGATAAGTGCCTTGTAAAGGATTCGGGCCTGTAGTGGTAGCCAGTGGAGTTTCTTTAGCACAGGCGTTATGTGTTCTGATCTTGGTACACCTGTAAGTACTCTAGCAGCCGAGTTCATTGCAAGCCGGAGCGGATTTAGAGTTGCCTGTGGGAGCCCATGGAGAATGATCTTGGCGAAGTCCAGGTGTGGGATGACTAGGGCCTGGAAAATGGTCCGATAGTCAGTGAAGTCGAGTAGTGGCCGAAGATGGCATAAAGTTCGTATCTTATGATATACTGCTCTTGTAACATTTTTCACATGTGTTACCATGTCAAGGCGCTGATCTAGGGTGATGCCTAGATAGCGAATTGTGGATTTTGTTTTGAGTTCGGCATTATTAACTTGGAGAGAGGGAGGTGGGATGAACTTCTGGTTTCTTGTGACGAAAAGAACATCAGTTTTGCTGTGATTGATACGCAGGTTTTGTGTGAGAAGCCAATCTGAAACTGCTTCAAAACATCTGATAATAGGAGAGAAATCAGGCTGGTTGATCGTGAATGGGAGGTATAGCAGGATGTCATCTGCATAGGCGAGGCATTGTAGGTTTAAAGAACGAATCAGGGTGCAGATGGGCTGCATATAGATGTTAAATAACAATGCAGATAAGGATGATCCCTGGGGTACCCCTTGCTTCTGTAGGAACGGCTCGGAGGTAGTGGTACCTGTCTTGACCTGTTGCCATCTATTAGTCAGGTATGATTCGCACCATTGTAGAGCCGTGCCTTGAATTCCTTTTTCTTGGAGACATTGTAGTAATATCTCATGATTAACTGAATCGAAGGCGGCAGCAATATCCATGAAGATGAGGATGAATCCTTGGTGTATGTCGTCGATTCCTGTGATTAGATTGTTGAGGAGGGTTGTTAGGATGGTGTCGACACCGTGTGCTTCCCTGAAGCCGTGTTGAGATGGATCAAGAGGTGCCTCGGCATCAACATGCTGTTGGATCTGCCGCTGGATGACTTTTTCAATGATTTTGGCAAGCAGGGGGATACTTGAAATTGGTCTGTAGGAATCAACTTTGGCTGGGTCAAGCCTACTATTCTTTAGCAGTGGCCTGATTGATGTGTGTTTAAGGCTCTGTGGGAAAGAGCCCGTTAATAATGATTGGTTAAGGATTTTGCACAATGTGTTGCTTAGTTCACAGCGCAATTCCTTTATCCAGCTAGCTGGACATGGGTCATTGGGTGCCGTAGTAAGGTTGATAGAGACGATAATGTCTTTGATTTCTTTGCTGGATATTTCACAGAATTTGAGCAATAGCGTTGGCTGTGGCTTCATGTATATGCTAGTAAAATTGGCGGAGGCCAAGTTCGTACTAGTCTGAATCATCTTCGATTGTAGATAGTCGGAGTAGTCCTGGGGTTGAGGCATGGGTGGATGTGCTAATGCTGGATCGCCTGTTAGTGATTTCACGATTCTGAACAGATCATGTGATTTATTTAATGATCGCCTTAGAATATCTGTGTGGTACTGTTTTCTTTTTTCCATTATTTTTGCTCTATGTAGTAACAGGAATGAGTTGTATGCACAGTGAGCTTCTGCAGTCTGGGTTCTACGCCATTGCCTTTCAAGCCTATGTAGGTGTAGGAGGGATGCTCGTATGTCTTTCGAGTACCATGGTGCATGTTCACGTTTCCTTGGCTCCTTGCTAGCGGAGGGGAGGTGGGCTATTGCACTAAGGCTGTTGTTCCAGTTAGCTACCAATTCATTTGGGTCAAGGGTTGTAACAGTGAAAAGGGGGAGGACCTTCTCAAGGAATTCCTCTTTAACGAAGGGGCAAAATCTTGTTGTTGGGGTTCTAGATGAAGGGGTGTTGGCTGTGTTATTGGTCTTGAGGCAGTAGCTGGTGGGTATGTGGAATCTGAGCAGGTTATGATCCGACCAAGGTACTGGAGTTATGGACCTCAGCAGTTGCTGAGTGGTGTCAAGCCACTGACTGAGGGGCGAATATAAGGTCTAGTATACTCCCTTTCATATGTATGGGAGAATCAATGAGTTGCTTGTAGCCCAGCTCATCCAGAGCCTCGAGGAGGGCTGTTGTATGTGTGTTCTGTAGAGAAGGGAGATTGAAGTCTCCGAGTAACCAGTTCGGGGAGCGTGGGTTGTTTGAGTTACAGGCGAGATTGATGATTGTAGGAAGGTTGTCTGGTGATGACGTTGGGGCTCGGTAAAGTAGATTGATTGTGCAGTGATCATTTGATATGGAGATTGTATCTAGATGGGATGTAGTGGAGGCATCATTTAGGCTAAATTGCAGTTTTTCTTTTGCAAGGACGAGTACTCCCCCTCCCCTCTGGTTAGTCCTGTGACAGGCATAGAGCGAAAAGCCATCAGGTGCCATTTGATTGATGATCGCATTGTCGCAATCGGATAGCCATGTTTCGGTGATCATTAAAATATCAAGGTCATGGATTGATATAAGATCGATGACTGCAGGCCATTTTGACCATATTGACTTTGCATTTATGAGTGCGCAATTCAATGGCTGTTTAGGTTGGTGTTTTTCGGATTGGTTCTTTTTGGTGTTCTGTAGCAGGATGTGAAGTAGGTGCAAGTGGGATGTGTTAGTGGTCTTTGTTATGGTGTGGTAATGGTTTTCTGACCATCTCCTTCCGTTGCTGTGGAGAATCGGGATACAATGCCGTGGCATTGTCTGAGAACACTCTCACTGCTTTTGGCCCACTCTTTCTACTCCGGGGACCATAGTCCTTGCGCTATGTTGGACCTGCAGTGCGCCCCCCATCCTAAGAGACTGGCATCCGCGGTGAGAGAAATCCACTGCGGCGTCTCCAACGGCATGCCTGCCAACAGCTTTGCAGGCTGCAGCCACCACCGGAGCGCCTCCTGGACATACCAGCTGGCATGAGAGCAGATGCTTCTGTGCTGACCACCTCCGTAGCAGTGCTCTTTGCAATGGGCACATATATGCTTGAGCCTATGACACCATCTCAAATGTGGCTGCCATGGATCCCAAAAGTTGCAGGTAATGCCACGCCGTAGGAGCTTGCCTGCTGAGGAACAGCTGAACCTGGTTTTGTAACTTTTAAACTTTGTCCAGCGGCAACAGGCACCTCGATACTCCAAGTCTTCGGACGGCTGAAGGCGGCTCTTTGCCACATTTATCACCCAGCCGAGATCCTGTACACAGGTGATTATTCTCTCTGTGGCATGTTTGCTTTCCATCCTGGAAGTTGCTCGAATGAGCCAATCATCCAAATACAGGTGTACCAGGATGCATTCTCTGCAGAGGGCCACGGCTACAACCACCAAGATCTTGATGAAAGTCCAAGGAGCGGTTGCTAAGCCAAACGTCAATGACCGAAACTGGAAGTGACCCATAGGTACTGCGAACCTCAGGAACTGCTGATGTCCATTTCCGAGTAGAATATGCAGGTAGACCTCTGTGAGGTCGAGCAAGGTCAATAACACCCCTGCCCAAACCGCCACGATGACCAAGTATAGCGTCTCCATGTGGAAATGCGGCACTCTGAGTCACCGATTTACCCGCTTGAGGTCTAAGATGGGCCAGAAGGAACCCTCTTTTTTCAGTATGATGAAATAAATGGAGTACTGACCACATCTGCATTGGCCGGGTGGAACTGCCACCACTGCGCGTAGGTCTATGAGCCACAGCAACGTCTGCCTACTGCCTGGCGTTTCTTCGGTGCCTTGCATGGGGAGTTGACAAAGGTGTCCTGGAGCAGTCATGCGAATTCCAGGGAATAACCTTCCTTGATGACCTGTAGCATCCACTGGTCTGAGGTGATCCGAGTCCAGGTGTTGTAAAAGTCCCGTAGCTGACCCTCCATGGGAACTACCTCTGCCTCGACCTGCCTCGCATCATTGCATCTTCTTGGGCCCAAGGAGGCAGAAGGGAATAAACCATACCTGTTCCCCTGAAGCTTCGAAAGGCCTGACCTCTGGCAGGAAAGCACCCCCTCTGATAAGGGGTAAACCTGCCCGAACGAAAGCACCTGAAATCTCCAGGCTACCCTCGACCCTGAGGCAAGGAGCGAACCAGCCTGTTTATCCTCCAGTAATCTTCCGCTTTTCGTCTTGCCCGGCTCTTTCACCAACTTCTCCAAATCTTCCCCAAAGAGAAGTTCACCCCTAAAGGGAAACTTACTGAGATGGGACTTGGAGGAAACATCCGCTGACCAATTACGGAGCCAGAGGTAGCGCCTGGCAGCTACCACCAAGGCTATACCCTTTGATAAGCAGCGAATAAGATCATAGAAAGTGTCTGCCAAGAATGCCACTCCCGACCCAAGCTTGGCCACTTCAGGTGATTGGGGCACGGAACCCTCTGAATTCACCAAGATCCCCTGTATCTATCACAGGCATGCTCGTGCCACAAAGGCCCTGCAGACTGAGGCCTGCAAGGAAAGGGCATCGATATCAAAGGCCTGCTTGCGGAGCATCTCCAACTTCTGATCCTGCATGTCCCTGAGTGCAGAGCTGCCTTCTACGACAGTCATAATCTTCTATGTGACTGTTGCAACCGCTGTGTCCACCTTAGGTGCGCGCAAAAGCTCCCTATCCTTTTACGGTAATGGGTAAAGGCGGGACATCATCCTTGTGCATCTCAGAGCGGCCTCTGGAACTTACCATTCGTCCTGCATCATCAGCCTGACCACTCTGTGCAGAGGAAAAACCCTTTGCATGGTTCAAATTGCATGCAAAAGCAGATCCTCCAAAGGCTCCTCTTCCTCAGGAACTTCCACTCTCACATTAAGGGCCTTTGCGGAATGCGTGATCAATGCCGTCAATTCCTCTCCAGAAGACTCTGACAATGTGGGCATCCTCCCCCTGAGGGATCTCACCGTCCTCCAGATCCGACCCAGGCTCCTGATCTGCTTCCGGATTCTCCAGCTCCTCTGAATGCAGATATCGCTCTTCCTCCCAGGATCCTCCTGCAATCTATCTTTACTTAGTCCCAGTTCCTCCTCTTGCGGAACCTGCATTGCGAGTTCAGAAAAACCCTTTTCTATGCCTTGCTTTTAACCTGTTCTAAGTCCTCCTCTGAAAGCTGCCTCATACAAAAGGCCTTATGCATGAGGAGGACCAATTCCAGTGTAAATCCCCATGGAAGCGAGGTGTCATTTCCCTCCTTTACCACAGGAGACTTGTGGTTCCTTTTGGCCTTTTCCTTTGCGGCCTTTGCACCAGACGGCGCCTTGCCATCAGCCCCCCTGCTCCCAGGAGGATCCTACGGCCCCAGGCCACTTTCAGTTCCCGAGGGCTGAGGGAAGGAGTCATCCCCCGCCTCCAGTGATGCTGTGCTCTCCACCGTCTGTGCTAACAACTCTGCCTCAAGTGAAGTGGATTTGGCCCTGCCACCACGGCAACAATCAGTGGCAGAGATAGGCCCCTTTCTGGACTTACAAGCTATACAAGCTGTCTTGACTGGCATATTGTCCACCCTTTCTAGCAATCAGCAGACACAGTGGATTCCTTTATAGAAAGAGGATGAAATCAAAGCAAACAAATATCTTTTATACTTCAATAGAGGGGGGGGGGGGACTGACCTGCATGGAGCAGTAGGGTACAACCCTAAAGAAAGGAATAGAGGGAGGTGACATGCATGGAGCAGCGGTTACAATCACTCTAGCCACCTTACTGGGCAGACTAGATGGATCATACTGATCTTTATCTGCTGTCATATAGTATGTTACTATATATGTATCTCACCTTCCTGTGCACTGACATAAATGTTTATAAAGAGAAAGGACTGCTAGTTCTTCTTCTTCATTGGTATTTTCCTGATCCATGCCATTCTCTTCTAAAAAGACAAACAAAATATAAATTAAATGCCTTCAGCAACAGATAAATAATATTTTTCTGCAACATTTTTCAAATGTAAGGTCTTCAAGTAGACGGGGCCAGATTATTGCTGGATGCTGCAACTGTGGGAGATAAGGCTATCCCCTCTTGAAGACTGTTATTAGAAAGCGTAGCTGCTTACCTATAACAGGGGTTCTCTGTAGGCAGTAGGGGTATGCAACCACACTCCATTGGTGAAGTCTCTGATGAAGTCAATGTGCTGGCTCTCCCCTAGCTCAGAGAAATCCTTTGGACTTCTCTGAGCATGAATGGACACAGTGAGCAAAGACCCACGCTTTTACCTCTTCAGTTCATAACACAGCTGAATTAGGCGACAGATGGCAGTTGATGCATTGATGGAAGTGTGCCCACATTACTGAACACTTATCTGGTCCTGGAGTGTTTGCTGTTTTTTTGGGGTTTTTTAGTGTATTGGACTCCTTTGCTGCTGTCATTGCTTTCCTTTCTTTGCTGTTTTGGAGGGGTTTTAGTAGTTGAAGGGATAGTGAGCAGGTGAATGTGGCTGCATATCCCTGATGTATCCGGAGAAAGCATAGTTACCCATCTGTAACAGGTGATCTCCGGAAACAGCAGGAATTTAGTCTTCACATATGGGTATCGTCGGTACCGAAGGAGCCTGCGCAGGAACGCTCCCCAGCGTCCAATTAGAAAGCTTTTGGGAGCATTCCACAGCGCCTGTGTGCTGCCTTCCCGCCTTTCCCAACTGCCTCTCTCCGGTTCAGTTTTAAAGCTGAGACAAAGAGAGAGAGAGGGAAAGGAAAGAAAAGAGATACAACTCCTAGGGGAGGTGGGTGGGTTGTGAAGACTAAATTCCTGCTGTTCCCGGAGATCACCTGTTACAGGTGAGTAACTATGCTATCTCCAGGAACAAGCAGGAAAGAGTAGTTACTCACCTGTAACAGGTGTTCTCCAGGAGCAGCAGGAATCAGTCCTCACATATGGGTGACGTCGGCGCCGACGGAGCCCTCGTGCAGAGCATTTCCCCAGCTTTCAAAGAAAGCCTTTGGGAACTGCAGCGCGCATGCGCGGTCCCCTTCCCGCCCAAGGGTGCCATCTTGCTCAGTCTGATGACATAGCTAAAAGACAGCAAAAATATTAGCAAAAGAAATCATATGACTACAACTCCAAGGGGAGGAGGGAGGGTTGTGAGGACTGATTCCTGCTGCTCCTGGAGAACACCTGTTACAGGTGAGTAACTACTCTTTCTCCAGGACCAAGCAGGAAGTCAGTCCTCACATATGGGACTCCCCAGCTTAAGGCTACCGGAGACCTCAAGCCGAAAAAATGAGCTCCTGCTAGCTCGTCAGTACGTAAGGAAGGAATCTTCTCTGAGAACGCCCCCGACCGGTAGCCCAACACCAGGGCCGGAGGGTAGGAGTTGCCTAAACCCCAAAGAGATTATGGAGTACTGCCTGTACGAAAGCACTGTCCCTGCGGGACTCCCTCTCAAGGCAGTAATGGGCCGCAAATGTCTGGCTTGAAGACCAAGTAGCGGCCCGGCAGATGTCTGCCAACGGAACAGAGCGGAGATGAGCCACTGATGCAGCCTTCGCCCTGACACGATGAGCCGTGACTCGACCCTCCAACGAGAGGCCGGCTGCCCCATAAGCCCAGGCGATACAGTCAGCGACCCATATGGACAAAGTACACTTGGAGACAGGTAACTCCAACTTATTGGGGTCAAAAGAAACGAAGAGCTGAACAGCCCTCCGGTGCTCCCGCGTACGGTCAAGGTAGAAGGATAACGCCCTCCTACAGTCCAGGATATGCAGAACCATCTCAGCCTGGTTGGCATGCGGCCTGGGAAAGAAGGTCGGAAGAACCACCTCCTGATTGTGTGAAAAGGGGAGACAACCTTAGGGAGAAACTTAGGGTGAGTCCGTAAGACTACCCTATTCCTGTAGAACCTAGTGTAAGGGGGATCAGACACTAGTGCCTGAAATTCACTTACTCGCCTAGCAGAGGTAAGAGCTACCAGAAACAAAGTTTTCCAGGAGAGAAAACGGAGAGGGCAGGTAGCCATAGGTTCAAATGGCGGACAAGAAATCCGCTGTAAGACCACATTCAGATCCCACTCAGGGGCTGGTGGACGTAAAGGAGGCTTAAACAGGAGGAGGCCTCTGAGAAAACGAGCCACCAAAGGGTGGTTAGAAAGTCGCCTTCCGTCCACCGTGGTGCGCTGAGAGAGCACTGAGGTGAACCCTGACAGAGTTGGACTTAAGGCCTAGATTGGAGAGGTAAAGCAAATATTGCAATACTACTGCCACCAAGCACGAGAAGGGATTCTCGCTGTGCTGAGCACACCACGCGGAGAATCTACGCCACTTAAGAGCGTAGGATTTCCTGGTGGATTGCCGCCTAGAGTCTAAGACTACGTCTTCCACCTCTCTAGGCAGTAGAGTAGGGGAGCCAGGACT
Source organism: Ichthyophis bannanicus (assembly GCA_033557465.1). Classification (NCBI taxonomy): domain Eukaryota; kingdom Metazoa; phylum Chordata; class Amphibia; order Gymnophiona; family Ichthyophiidae; genus Ichthyophis; species Ichthyophis bannanicus. The sequence goes on from CM066033.1 coordinate 435,845,926, forward strand.
ACCCTTTCAGCAGCCAGGCCATCAGATGAAGGGACTGGAGGTTGGGGTGCAAGAGAGATCCCTGCTCCTGAGACAGGAGATCGTGTTGAATCCCCAGAGGAAGAGGAGTATCCACCGCCAGTTGCAGCAGAAGTGGGAACCACGGTTGCCTCGGCCACCTGGGGGCTATCAGAATCATTGAGGCCCTGTCCTTGAGGACTTTGAACAGTGTTCGGGACACTAGTGGCATGGGAGGAAACGCATACAGTAGGCCTTGGGACCACGGAATCAGAAACGCATCCGCTGCTACTATGAGAGGATGCGGTTCTCTGGAACAGAATCTCGGGAGTTGCCGGTTCAGAGGACTGGCGAAAAGATCCATGGTGGGGAGGCCCCACCTGAGAAAGATCTGCTGAACCACCAACGGATTCAACCTCCATTCGTGTGGTTGCAGGATCCTGCTCAGTCAGTCCGCCAGGTAATTTTCTTGACCTGGGAGGTAGACAGCCTTGAGGAGGATTCCGTTATTGACGGCCCAAGAGCACAGCCGTTGTGCCTCCTGACAGAGAAGGAAGGAGCCTGTGCCTCCTTGTTTGTTCAAGTAGAACATGGCAACTTGATTGTCCGTCTGGACCAGTACAGACTGGTGAGCTGTGAGGTGGGAGAAGGCTCTCAGAGCTAGGCGTATCGCCCGTAGCTCCAGGAAGTTTATCTGCTGAGCAGCCTCCCAAGGGATCCAGAGACCCTGAGTACATGCTCCTTGGCAATGTGCTCCCCAACCCAGAAGAGAAGCATCTATCGTCAGCACTTGAGAATGTGGAGGGGGTTGAAAAACCACTCCGAGTACCAGATTGGGAAGATGAAGCCACCATTGCAGAGAGGAGACGAGCAGGGTGGATATTCTCATTGAGTCTGCAAGGCTCCCTGTGGCTTGATGCCACTGAGTTTGAAGGATCCACTGAGCGGGCCGCATGTGCAGGCGGGCATTGGGGGTTACATGAACCGTGGAAGCCATATGGCCGAGAAGTCGCAGGAATTGCCTGGCGGAGACCAGGGAATTGCTGTGAAACTGCCTGGCTAGATCCATCAACCTGTGGGCTCTGTCCACTGGCAGAAACGCCTTCGCCTGAAGAGTGTCCAGCCTTGCTCCTATGAATTCTAAGTTCTGGGACGGGAGCAAAGTGGACTTTGCGAAGTTTATGACAAACCCCAAGTGCTGAAGCAGAGCCACAGTGCGAAGGGTGGCCCCTTATGAGCCAGTCGTCCAGGTATGGAAAGACAAAAAGACCTTGAAGCCTCAGGTAGGCCGCCACCACCGCCAGGCACTTGGTGAACACCCTGGGAGTGGAGGTTAGGCCAAAGGGTAGTACTCTGTACTGGTAGTGGTTTCCCCCCACAACAAATCTGAGATATTGTCTGTGGTCTGGATGAATAAGGATTTGAGTATAAGCATCCTTTAGATCTAAGGAGCATAGCCAATCTCACTGCTGGAGGTAGGGCAGCAGGATTCCAAGGGTAAGCATCTTGAACTTTTCCCTCTCCAGGAACTTGTTGAGGTTGCACAAGTCTAGGATGGGTCTGAGGCCTCCTGTTCTTTTTGGTACCAGAAAGTACCTGGAATAAAAGCCGTGACCTCTCAGGTGGTGGGGCACCGGTTCCACAGCCTGTTCCTTTAGCAGACCTGCTAACTCCTGAAGGAGTAGGTCCCTGTGCAGAGGGAGTCTTGGAGGCTCCCCTGGAAAATAGGAGGAAGGTACCTGGTGAAAATGGAGAAGATAGCCTTTTTGGACTATATGGAGCACCCAGGTATCTGATGTGACGGCTGACCACCTGTGGGCAAAGTGGGCCAGCCGGCCTCCTGTGCTGATGTGAGACAGCTGAGGAGAAGAGGCTATGCCTTCTGAGTCAAAAACCCCCACCCTGCTGAGCAGGGGCCGGTGTTGGTGGCTTGGGGGCCTTCTGCCTACGGGGCCCATGACCCTGCCCCTTGGCCTGCTGACCCTGTTGGGGAGCTGCAGAGGCCTGATAATGAGGGTATTGTTTATAGGCAGATGACTTCCTCGGGTAAAAGGTCTTTTTTCCCGAGCCCTTCTTTTTCTGAGAAGGGGCAGAGTTTTTCTGGACAGCCTAGTCCGGGTCAGAGTCTCGGTCTCGAGTTCTGCAGCCTTTTCAGCCATGGGCTTGCCAAAGAGGTTTTCACCTCGGCAGGGGACATCGACCAACTTGTCCTGGACCCATGGCTCGAGATCGGATGACTGTAGCCAAGCCTGTCGGCGGGCACCGATGCCGGCTCCGGCTACTCGGGCCGAAGCCTCGAAGCCATCGTAGGCTGCTCGAGAGATAAACTTCGAGCACTCCCGAATACCAGTGGACAAGGCCTGGAACCTCTGCAAAGGTTCCTCGGAGAGACCAGCAGAGAACCCGGCAATCTCCTTTGCCAGGTCTCGGAGATACATACCCATGTAGAGCTGGTATGTCTGGACACGGCAAGCAAGCATACAGCCCTGGAAGCACTTCTTACCGAGGGCATCCAGGTTCTGGGCCTCCCGGCCGGGAGGCACCAAGGAGTGCATCTTCTGACTTTTCAGTCGATGCATGGCCGATTCCACAACCATGGAGTGGTGTGGTAATTGTGCCTTTTGGAAACCGGGGCTCTTGCGGACTCGATAGATGGAATCGACCCGCTTGCTTAACACCGGCGTCGAGGCCGGGGTCTCCCACATGCGGAAGAGCAGCCGCTCCAGCATCGGAGGAACCGGTATAGTAAAGGCCTCCTTCGGGGGAGAGTCATACTGGAGGGCCTCGAGCTCCTCGGCTCGAGGCTTCTCCTCGGGATCCGCGGGGAAGGCCAAGGCCTTGGCCATATCCCGCACGAAGTCCGAGAATCGGGTATCCTCCGGTGGGGATCATCTCCGAGGTTCGGACTCCGGCGAGTCCGATGGGACACACCGAGTCCGATAGGTGTCGGGTGACTCTTCGTCCTCCGTCTCCCAGCCCGACTCCTCGGAGGAGGTATCGAGCGGCTCCGTCGGGCGGGCACCGATGCCATCCGCCCCGACGCCGAGGGTAACGGCGTCGACGACCTCGGTCCCGAACAGGAGGCCAAGGGAGACCGTGGCCGAGGATCGACTCGAGCCCGCATGGACTCGAGGATCGGCTCGGCCTCTGGGGTTGACTTGGACGTTGATGTCCCGGTGGTCGGGGCAGATGCACCGGTGAGACCGGCGATCAATGCCCGCTGCTGTTCCATGAAGGCAGCGAGGCTGCTCTCCAAGGCCATCAACCTGAGTCCGAGCTCAGGAGACCCAGCAGCCCCCGACTCGGGCTCCGACGGCATCGGGCCCGACGTCGGCTCCCCTGGGGGAGAGTCCACGAAGACTACAACACTCACGTGTCCAGGAGACTCCATCTCGATACAAGGTTGCTTAGCAGGCCTCTCCGACTCCGATGACCTGGGACGGCTATCGGGGCTATGCGACCTGGCTCTCGAGGAACCAGGAGCGTCCACCGACGACGCCCTCGCGGGTTTCTTCTTCCTGCACTGTTCCCGCGAAGGAGACCCCCGCTCAGAGGAACCCCGACGGTGCTCGGGGCCGGAGTCCCGAGACGTCGAGGCCTGTGACGAGGTCCGGGCCCGTCCGGACGCGGAGTCAGAGAAGATCCTATCCTTCTGGTGCTGCTGACTCCTCAACGCCTTCGAGGACATTTTGCCACATGGACCACAGATCATCGGGTCATGATCGGGTCCGAGGCAGCGGAGGCAGCAGTCATGTTTGTTGGTAAGAGACATAAGTTTCTTACACCGATCACACTTTTTAAACCCGCTGGCAGCCATCGGGGGAAAAAGGGCCCCTGCGAGGTCAAAAGACAGGGCTGCCGGTGAAAAAAGAAAAAATGGCGCGAACGCTAGTCACGAAGGACAAAAAACGAAAAAGAGAGAGTGGGCTCGATACCGGCGTATCGGGCCCAGGCGAGAAAAGGATCCGGCGTCGAACCGAAGAAGAAGAACAAAAAACAGGGAAATCAACTTTTTCTTCGACAAAAAACGAACTACGTCCGTCGGGCTCCGCGGAAAAAAGAAGACTGAGCAAGATGGCACCCTTGGGCGGGAAGGGGACCGCACATGCGCGCTGCAATTCCCAAAGGCTTTCTTTGAAAGCTGGGGGAAATGCTCCGCACGAGGGCTCCGTCGGCGCCGACGTCACCCATATGTGAGGACTGACTTCCTGCATGGTCCTGGAGATCGTAGTCTTCACATATGGGGACTCCCTAGCTACTGATGCCAGGGAGAGACCCCAGAAGTTGTGTGCCCTTGTGAAAGGGCTCCACTTCCCCCCATGGATCTCTTGCATCCTACCCGGAATGGTAGGTAGGAGTAGATTAAGTATGGAACAGGTGTTGCAGAACAGCCTGACCAAACAAGGCATCCCGGCGGGAGTCCTTGTCCAAGCAGTAATGAGCTGTGAAGGTATGAACTGAGGCCCAAGTCGCTGCTCGACAGATATTGTCAATAGACACAGAGTGTAGATGAGCCATTGAGGCTGCCATGGCTCTCACATTGTGAGCTGTGACATGGCCTTCCAGAGAAAGGTTCTTACTATGATAGGCAAAGGAAATACATTGTGCAATCCAATTGGACAATGTTCTCTTGGAGACTGGAATTCCCAAATGAGAAGGATCAAAAGCAACAAAGAGTTGAGAGGACTTTCTATGTTGCTGTGTTCTTTGCAAGTAAAAGGCAAGTGCTCTTTTGCAGTCCAAAGTATGAAGATTCCTTTCCGCATTTGAAGCATGAGGCCTTGGAAAAAATACAGGCAGGTAAACTGCTTGGTTTAAATGAAAAGGTGAGACCACCTTTGGCATAAAGTGTGGATGAGTCCTAAGGACTACCTTATCATGATGGAACCTCGTATAAGGAGGATCAGCAACCAATGCTTGCAATTCACTGATGCGACGTGCTGATGTGATTACAATGAGAAAGATAATTTTCCAGGAAAGGAATTTCAAGGAGGTAGTAGCTAAAGGTTCAAAAGACGGCTTCATGAGCTGGCCAAGAACCAGATTCAGGTCCCATGCCACTGGTGGTGGCCTAATGGGAGGCTTAGTTAGCAGAAGGCCCCTCATAAATCTCGCTATGAGAGGATGAGAGGAAATAGGCTGCCCATTTAAAGGCTTTAAAAAAACTGAAATAGCACTTAAATGGACTCTTACTGAGATAGTCTTAAGTCCTGCATTAGATAAATGAAGGAGATACTCCAGTAATGATTCCAGAGGTATCGCAAGGGGGTCAAGACCCTTCTGCGAACACCATATGGAAAACTTTTTCCACTTGAAAGCATAAGAGCATCTTGTGGAAGGTTTCCTGGAAGCATAAAGGACATCCCTTACTTGCTGAGAAAGGTTAAGACCATGTAGGTCTAGGCTCTCAGCAACCAGGCCCTGAGATGCAGAGTGTGGGGATTTGGATGCCACAACATCCCATCCTCCTGAGACAGGAGATCTGGAGCAGATCTGAGATCCAGAGATGGAGCTTGAGAGAGACGTAGGAGCAGAGGGTACCACACTTGCCGTGGCCAATGTGGAGCTATGAGAATCATATGGCCTCTGCCTCTCTGAAGCTTGAATAGGGTTTTGGGAATTAGGGGAATGGGTGGAAAGGCATATAGGAAGTCCTGACCCCAATGGAGGAGGAAAGCATCCCTGGCCTGACAACCCTGAGCCAGAATTCTGGAACAGAACCGGGGAAGTTTGGCATTCAGTTGACTTGCAAAGAGGTCTATGTCCGGGTTTCCACAAATTTGAAAAATGTTTGCTACCTGGTCTGCATGGAGAGCCATTCGTGTGGGAGCAGAACTCGACTGAGTCTGTCTGCCCAAGAGTTTTGAATGCCTGGTAGATACACCGCAAGGAGATGAATCTGGTGCTCTCTGGCGAGGGCCCAAAGTGGCAAAGCTTCGTTGCAAAGTGACAGAGAGCCTGTTCCTCCCTTCTTGTTCAGATAGAACATAGCTACTTGACTGTCCATCTGAATTAGTTCTGTCTTGTAGCTTAGCTGGGTATGGAACACTCAAAGAGCAAAGAAGATTGCTCTGAGTTCTAGGTGACTGATATGTAAGTGGGTCTCCTGTGGAGTCCAGGTGCCTTGGGTAGAGAGATCTTGCAGGTGAGCTCCCCAACCCAGCTGTGAGGCATCTGTTGTTAGAGTGACCTGGGGTAGGGGCTGCTGGAAAGGGCACCCTACCAACAGGTTTTGGGTTGATTGCCACCATTGGAGAGACAAAATAAGGCGACTTGTGTTTGCTATTTTGTCTGACAGGCAGCCTGATGCCCGAGTCCATTGAGTGGATAGAGTCCATTGGGCTGCTCTCATATGGAGGCAAGCATAGGGGACCACATGCACGGTAGATGCCATGTGGCCTAGTAATTGTAACATTTCCCGAGCAGTGAGATGAGTTTTCAACACTGCCTGGGAGGCTAAGTGCACAATGCGAAGGCAGCGGGGCTGTGGAAGATAGGCCCTTGCTTTTCTGGTATCCAGCAAAGCTCCTATGAACTCTAGAGACTGAGTGGGAGTTAGGCTGGATTTTGGGATGTTTATGACTAGACCCAAATACTGAAGGATACGCATTGTGCATGATAGAGAAATCCTGGCCTCTGACTCTGATGGGGCTCGAATGAGCCAGTCGTCTAAGTAGGGGAAGACGAATATTCCTAGAGTGCAAAGAAATGCTGCTACTACAGCCATGCATTTTGTAAATACCCTTGGTGCTGAGGCCAGGCCAAAAGGAAGCACCCTGTATTGGTAGTGCTTTCCTTGAAAAAGGAACCGAAGGAATCTTCTGTGAGCTGGATGGATGAGAACATGAGTGTATGCATCCTTGAGATCTAGAGAACAAAGACAATCCTGACTCTGAAGGTATGGCAGCAGAATTCCCAGAGAAATTATCTTGAATTTCTCTTTGAACAGGAATTTGTTCAATTCTCTGAGGTCTAAAATAGGTCTGTGTCCCCCTGTTTTCTTTGGGATAAGGAAATAGGGGGAGTAAAACCCTGTACCCTGTTGAGGAACGGGTACTTCTATTGCCCCCTTGGGCAAAAAGCATAGTGACCTCTTGATCTAACAGGTTGTTGAGAGAGGTCTGAGAATTGAACTGTCTTACCATTGTAGGAGGGGGCATGCAAAGAAAGTGAAGCTTGTACCCCTCTTTTATAATGGAGAGAGTCCAATCTTCTGCTGTTATCTGCCCCCATCTGGGGGCAAAATGACACAACCTTCCTGGAATGGTGGAAGGCTCTGGCCCGGTGAGGGCCAGGAAGGCTAAGTTCTCTAGATGGAAGTCAAAGGCCTTGTGGAGGCTGAGACTGCTGAGACGGCTGAGGCTTAGCAGTCTTTGCTTTCCTTTGTTTAGGTGGTTGCTGACCCTTTCGGCCAGACTGACCTGCAGAACGTCCCTGCTGGGTATAAGAGGGGTAAAACCTCTTCTTTTTGGAGAATAATGGTTTCTTGAAAGATTTCTTCCTTGCAGGATCAGCTGTGGCTTTGGATAATCTATCCAAGGTGGAGTTATCAGCATCCAGTTCATTGGCTTTCTCTTGCCAATTTTTTCCAAAGAGATTCTCACCTGTACAAGGGATACTGCCCAGTTTGTCCTGCACCCAGAGCTCCAAGTCAGATGCCTGGAGCCAAGCAATCCTACGTGCACCTATGGCAATGGCAGAGGTTCTGCTTATGCACTCAAAATTGTCAAAAGCTGTACGATTGACAAACTTAGAAATATCCTGGGCATGTTTAACCAGTGTGAGAAAATCCTGCCTCTTATCATCAGGAAGGAGAGGGCTTAAAATCTCCAAATCTCCTGTGACTTCCTTAAGGAACATTCCCATATATAAAATATAGGAACTGATCCTGGCAGAAAGCATGGAAGCCTGGAAAGTACGACGTCCAAAGGCATCCAAAGTTTTACACTCACGTCCTGGAGGATTAAAGGCATGCCTCTTTGCACTCCTGATCCTTCTCATAGCTGATTCCACTACAATGGAGTGGTGAGGAAGCGGAGTCTTCTGGAAGCCAGGACAAGGAGGCACTCGATACATGGTATCCAGTCTACGAGAGTGAGGAGAGGTGGTAAGAGGTGTTTCCCACATTCTTAACATGAGATCATGTAAGATCTCATGAATAGGCAAAGTGGCTGCCTCCTTAGGAGCCTTGGGATATTGTAGAATCTCCAACTCCTTTGCTCTGGGCTGTTTCAGGAGCCACCTTAATGGAAAGACCTCGAGCCACCTCTCTGATAAAATCCTGAAATGATATATCTTCTGGAGGAGACATCCTACGTTTAGGAGAGGAAGGCTCCTCTGGGAGAAGTGCTCCGGTACCGATCGAGCTGTCAGAATCCTCAGACTCCTCCGAGGATTCAAAGTACCTTCTATCCGGATGCTCTTGTAGAGCACGATACCCGTACCGACCGAAGTCGGTGTCGGGGGGGATCGGTACCGGTCTATCGGTACCGGAAGGCATAGCATGACTCGGTGCCAGCAATGCAGACACCGATGCCGATGCTGTCGGTACCGGTACTGGTGCTGGAACCAGTGCTGGTACCGGTCGAACTGTCTGAAGCGGTTCCGAGGGTACCGATGCCGCAAGGAGAGCCGCCAGACTGCGTTCAATAGCCAGGAATCTCTGGTCTATCAACGCTGTCGATGCCTGGGTATCGGTACCGGAGAAAGTGGCCAGTACCCCAGAGCATGGAGCCAGTTGTTCTGCCGAGGTTGAGGCCTCAAGAACATCCTGGAGCCCCATTAGTGCTTTGGAAGCCGAAGCCTCCCGCCGGGGCAATTTTGCCAGTGCAAGACCCTCAAGGGCAACGCCAGAAGCATCTCGATGCTTGGAAGGAGATCTACCCTTTGAGGAACGGCCAGACTTATGTTTAGTTACCTGAGATCCATAGGAGGAAGACGAAGCCCTGGAAGACGTTGATGCCACAGAGGCTGCATCGGAGGGAAAAAGGGTGCTGAGCTTAGCAGCTCGGTTTTGCCGACCCCTCTTAGACATCATCCCACAGGCCATACACTCTGAAATGGAGAGGTCAGGACCTAAACATTTAAGGCACCACTCGTGGGTGTCGGTGACGGAGATGGTACCGCTGCACTTGGTACACTTCTTAAAACCCGAAGTCGGTTTTTTTCATAGTAAAGGAAATTTTGGGCCTAGAAGAAAGATTTGGAAAAAAATTATTATATATATTTTTTTTTTCAAAAAGAAAGAAAGAAAGAACCGGCGGTACCGGTATAGCATCGAGGGAAGGCAGACGCGACCACAAAAAAGAAGGAGAATAGGAAAATTTTCTGCGGTGACAGGAACGACAACCTGCTGGCTCCGCGTAAAACGAAGAACTAGAGAGAGGCAGTTGGGAAAGGCAGGAAGGCAGCACGCAGGCACTGTGGGATGCTCCCAAAAGCTTTCTAATTGGACGCTGGGGAGCGTTTCCACGCAGGCTCCGTCGGTACCGACGATACCCATATGTGAAGACTACATTCCTGCTTGTTCCTGGAGATTCCCTGTTACAGGTAAGCAAATACGCTTTCTCCGGAGACAAGCAGGGGGATGCAGGTGAATCAAGAGTCGAAATAAAATGAAAAACCTGTAGGATTGGTATGTATTTCAAGGAGGGTTTTACGCCAAAAGAAAGATCAAAGTACATCGACCTTATAAGGCAGAACGTATCGAGTTTAATAGCCACCTCAGGGGCACAAACACCCTCTTAAAATGTACTTAATGGTCTTATTGAATATGACAGACAACCAGAAAATGAAATCATTGATGTTTAGCATATAGCACTGTAATATAATTACTAAGGGAAATGTAATCAGGAGTTAAAAACCGCAACATAAAAAAAAAGGTAAATTAAAGACCATTGTGTAGTGTTAAGTATGGTGAGATCCTTAAGCAATGCGTGATGGCGCTGCTGTTTCTGCTATCATTCTTATGGAGCATTTTGTGTTTGATTCCTGTCACTGGTCATTTTAATAAAGGTACAAAACCATCTTACAAGGCCGTTCTTTTGGCACGAAAACCTCCTTGAAATACATACTAATCCTTCTGCAGGACTTTTTATTTTACTAGTGTCTTCAAGGCATACGTTCTGAAAGGCAAGTCACCGTCCTTCTCTCCACTTTATGTTTTTTAATTGACTGTATCTTATTCTGTGTACCTGCTTCGTGTTTTAGGACTTTTTAGATGCTGCCAAGACACTATTTAGTACAGCGGTGAAACAAGTGAGTGCAATTCTTTTTAGAAAGTCCTCCTCTTCCCTCCTTTTCCATGTTCCTGCACCTGGTTACTATATACAGGGTCATTTACAATTTATATTATGCATGATCTTCTGTATCAAAGTAAATGACAATGGTGAATCATATTAGGCATATTACTTGGTGTTATGTTTTATAAACAATTTTAGCACGTTACTATATCTTTATCTTTATTAATACATTTTATATACCGCTCACACTCAAGGTACCAGAGCGGTTTACAATAGCAAAAATAATAGGGCTGCTGAAAAGGAAAAGAATGCCATAAATAAAAGGAAAGAAAGATACGAGATAGGATAGAATAAGAGGGGAGAGTAGAGCAACAGGACAAAGTGGAGTGGAGGAGTGGCCTAGTGGTTGGGGCAAGGTACTTCGGGCCAGAAGGTCGGGGGTTCAAATCCCACTTGAGGACAGCAACCTTGGGCCGGAAGGACTGGGGTTTCTAGTCCCACAGGTGCTCCTTGTGGTCTTGGGCAAGCCACTTAACCCTCCATAGCCCACGTTCCCTGTAAAATAGTTCTCTGTGTGCTGTGCTTTCCTGTCTAATCAATGTGTTTATACCTCAAAAATTTCCTGTCATGATTTGACAATTTCCAATCTGTAATCAAACCGCTGCTGATCGCTGGAAGTAGCGGTATACAAATGTATACTAAATAAATAAAATAAAATAAAGTGGGTTAAGAATGACTGAAATCAACGATATGGGGGAAAGGAGAGGGCAGGGGGAGGGGGAGGGGGAAGGTTAAAAGCTGTGCAGAACAAATGGGACTTCAGCATGGTCTTGAAGGTTTTGTAGGAGGGTTCTAGACGGAGGGCAGGGGGGAGCGAGTTCCAGAGTCGAGGGCCTAAGAAGAAGAAAGCAGAAGAACGGGTGGATTCGAGATGAGCCTGTGATGGAGAAGGAAGGGACATGCGATTCAGATGAACTGACCGAAGAGAACGATGGGCGGAGTGAAGACGGATTTGATTTGCGAGGTAAAGGGGAACACTGGTGTGAATGGATCTATGTACATGGATGAGCACCTTGAACTGTATGCGATAGGTAAGTCTTCAGCCTTGCGTTTTAATGATTTTTTATTTTTTATCGTTTTATCTGCATGAGTTTTTTCTCTGCATATAATTTAATGTTTTAGTTTTAATTATTTATTATTGTCTTATCATTTATTATGATTCAATGTTTGTATTTACTTTTGAGGCTTGTACCCCCTAAAGAAGACTTTACAGCCAAAACACGTTGGGGGTTTTGGAAATAAAGCTGCTTGGCCTGCATTGTACTTGGTTCTCCTACTTGCGGCTTGGGCCTTTCGGGCAGAGGAAAGAGGATTACTATGTGAACAGGTTGTGGAGGACAGCCTGCCCAAAGGCAAGGTTTCACTCTGAAGAAGAATCCAAACTGCAGTGCTTAGCAAATGTGTGGATGGTGGACTACATGGCCACTCTGCAGATTAAGACTGAAATGGACGCAAGGCTGGCTACTGATGCTGCTTTTGCGCGCAGGTGATGAGTTCTGATGCGGCCAGAACACAGCAGCTGTGTTTGGGAGTAGCAGGAGATGCACTCTGCTGTTCAGGAAGAGAGGGTGAGTTTGGAAGCCAGTTGTTCTGGGTTGTAGGTGACAAAAAGCTGTGAGATTGTGCGACAAGCGTTGGTCCCTTGCAGATATAACAAGCGGGCCCTTCTGCAGTCCAGGAAATGAAGGGTCTTCTCAGCGGCACTAGAGTGAGGCACCAGGGAAAAAAAATAGCAGGCAGGATGATTGTCTGATTCAAGTGGAACTCAGAGACTTCTGGGAGGAACTTAGGGTGAGTCCATAGGATGACTTGATTGTGGAGAAATTGAGTGTAGGGAGGGTAGTGAACCAGAGCCTGTAGTTCGCCAAACCTCCTGGCAGAAGTGATGGCTATGAGAAAGATAGTTTTCCATGTGAGGTGTTTCAGCGAAGCTAACCCCAGAGGCTCAAAGGGGGGCTTCATGAGTTCGGGAAAGGACGACACTGAGGTCCCATGCTGGTGTGGGTGGCTTGATTGAGGATTTCATGCTCAGGAGACCTTTCAGGAATCGTGATACCAGTGGGTGCAGGAAGATTGGCTTACTATCAACTAGGGATTGGTAAGCTGCTATGGTAGAGATATAACACACAGAGGTAGTTTATAGGTTGGAGTGAGACAGATGTAGGAGGTAAAATAGAATGAAGCTAAGTGAGCAGGAAGTGGAGTCCTAAGCTTGCAAAGAGGCCCACTGTGTGAAGCACAGCATTGGTGGTTTCCTGCATGCTAGGATGATGTTTCTCACTTCATTGGACATCAAGGCGTCCAGAGCTAGATAGCGTTCAAATTCCAGGCAGCAAGAGAGAGACTGCTGAGACTGGGATGCAGAAGGAGACCATTCTTTGAGTGAAGTTTCAATTGCATTGGGGCTCAGACGCCAAGGTGAGGAGATGTGGGTACCAAAACTGTTGGGCCCACTTGGAGGCAATAAGGGATTATTCAAGCTCTGTCTTTCTGTAACTTCATTAGGACTCATGTCAGAAGAGGGAAGGGTGAGAATGCATAGAGCAGGGAATGGCAAATGCATCATGTGCCAGATGGCATCTGCTGTGTCTGATCGAGCAAAAGAGGGAGCATTTGGCATTTTCCTCTGAGGCAAAGAGATCCACTTCTGGGAAGCCCTAAGCCTGAAAGACTTTCTGCAGTACTGCTGAGTCAAGGGACCACGTGTGCGAATCCAGGTGTCGAATGAGGGAATCTGCTAGGCAGTTCTGAACTCTGGGTAGGTAGCTGGCCCTGAGTATGGTGCCTGAACAGAGAACAAAAAGCCACAGATGCACCACCTCGCGGAAGAGCTGCAACAATCTTGAGTCCCCTTGCTTGTAGGTGTAAAAACATGGTGATTTGGTTGTTGGTCTGCATCAGAAGGACTTTGTAACTGACCCACTTTCTGAAGATGGAGGACATAGTAAACTGCCCTTAGTTCAACAGCATTGATGTATAACTGGCGTCCCTGTGGGGACCATACTACTTGGGTTGTAAGCTGTGAAAGTTGTGCCTCCCACCTGAAGGTGGAGATGTCAGTGGTGAGGACAAGCTAATGAGGTGGAGCCTGAAAGGGGGCTGCCGTGCACCAGGTTGGATGGTGTGGCCCACCACTTGAGGGAGCTTGTCCAGATTGGTCCTGGATGTGGGAATTTGAGCATGTAGTGGTTGGGAGTGTTGGCCCTAGTATAGCTTGAGGTGCCACTAGGGGATGCAAGAAGAGGTATGCAAACGGTAGGATGTGGACTACTGCCGCCATATGGCCCAGAAGTTGCAGAATCACTTTGGCAGAGGTGCGGGGCTGGTGCTGGAGTCAAGTGCTGAGTGTTCGGAGGATGCTGACCCTGCCTGTTGGGAGGAAGGCCTTGGCGACCAGGTGTCTTTGTGCGTTCCGATGAATTGAAGACTTTGCTGCGGGATAGTTTCTGATTTTTGAAGATTATTGATGAACTCTAGGGCTCACAGCACATTGGTAGTGGCTTGTACTATGCTTGTCGCTAGGTCTTTTGTGGGAGCGGAGATGGGGCCAGTCGTTCAGGTACAGATAGATACAATGACCATTGCGATACCTTGTACTGCCTCAAGTGAAGTGGATTTGGTCCTGCAACCGCGGCAACAATCAGCAGCTGAGATAGGCCCCTTTCTGGACTCACAAGCTATACAAGCAATACCTTGTACTGATAGTGAACCGGAGGTATCTCCACCTCTACGGGTATATAAGTGTAAGCGTCCTTCAAGTCGCGGAATGCAAGCCAGTTGCTGCATTGTAGCAGTGGCAGAATTGTATGGAGGGAGTTCATCTTGAATTTCTCTCTTTTTATGAAAAGGTTGAGATTGCGGAGGTGGGAGGAGTGGCTCAGTGGTTGGGACAGGTTACCTCAGGCCGGGGGTTCAATTCCCACATGGGGACAAGCAACCTGAGGCCGGAGGGACAAGGGTCTCCAGTCCCATAGCCACTCCATGTGGCCTTGGGCAAGCCACTAAACCCTCCATTGCCTCAGGTACACTTAGATTGTGAGCCCTTCGGGGACAAGGGAATAAAAAAGTACCTGTTAGTATACATGTAAACCGCACTGATTCTAAAGAGTGCGGTATAAAAAAATAAATAAATAAATAAATAAGAATTGGGCGGAGTGCCCCCTGACTTTTTTGGGAGGAGGAAGAATCTGGAGTAGAATCCCCAGCCTTGTTGTTCTTCGGGGACCAGCTCGAATGCTGCACTGTGAAGATCATCACTGATTTCCTGAGAGAGGATGGGCAAGTGTTGGGGGAAGGGGGGTGATGTCTCTTGGATGATGGACAACTGCGGAAGGGGGGGGGGGTAATAGACTGCCATGCTTCTCTGTTGTATTCTGCCTCCCACTGGCAGATAATCAAAAACTCGGGGTCTGGGGGCAGAGGCAGATACTGGAGGCTGCTGCTTCCACTCTCCGGGTCGAGGCTGCGGCCATAAGTTGGGGCCTGTGGGCACGGCAGAGATGGCCTTGCATAAGGTTAATATCTGTGGAGTAGATCTGTTGAAAATATTGATAATGATATAGTCATCGATAAGGCGAATATTGAGGCTGCTGGGAGTGCGAAGAGGACTCCGCCGGCTGAGCAGACAACTCTTGGGCTGTAGAAGTCTGAACTTTCACTTCTGACACTGCCTCCTCTACTTTTGAACCAAACAGGCTGTTTGAACCAAAAGATAATGAACATCTGCAAGGTGATTATGCAAATCCTCTCGTAGGCCAGAGACTCTGTGCCATGCTGTACACCTGGCCGAGATGGCCGTAGCGGCAGCACAGGCCACCGAAAGTGTAGTTACTCACCTGTAACAAGTGTTCTCCAGGGACAGCAGGAATCAGTCCTCACATATGGGTGACGTCAGTGCCGACTGAGCCCTCGCGGAAGCATCTCCCCAGCTTTCAAAAAAACCCTTGGGAGATGCCACCACGCATGCATGGTCCCCTTCCTGCCCAAGGGTGCCATCTTGCTCAGTCAGATGACATAGCTAGAGCAGACAAAAGAAGATGGCAAAATACAGCAACTCCACAGGGAGGAGTGAGGGTTGTGAGGACTGATTCCTGCTGTCTCTGGAGAAAACCTGTTACAGGTGAGTAACTACACTTTCTCCAGGAACAAGCAGGAAGTCAGACCTCACATATGGGACTCCCTAGCTACAGGCTACTGGGAACCTGTAGAAAAACATGGCCAAGCCATGAGCAGCTGCAAGTGAGTCTGAGGAGAGACTCTCAAGGGTCCCAGTCGAGGGAGAACCATCACTCCAGTAGCCGGAACACAGAAGGGTCGGAGGGGAAGATTTGCCTAGACCCCAAAGACATTACAGAGTATGGCCTGGCCGAAGGCGCTATCCCATCAGGACCCTCTCCAGGCAGTAGTGAGCTGCAAAGGTGTGGACTGAGCACCAGATGGTGGCCCGGCAGATGTCTGCCATAGGAACGGAGCGCAAGCTTGCAACTGAGGTCGCCATAGCCCTGACGTTGAGTGCCATCACCCGGCACTCCAACAAGACCCCAGCCTGATTGTGGGCAAAGGCAATGCAGTCCGCCACCCAGGCGGACAGGGTCCACTTGGTAACAGCCTCCCCCAGGCGACTGGGGTCATAGGAAACAAAAAGCTGTGAGGCTTTGCGGTGGCCCGGGGTACATTGCAGGTAGAAGGACAGGGCCCTCTTACAATCCAGAGTATAGAGAATGGCCGTCGCCTTCTCGGCATGGGGCCATGGGAAGAAGGTGGGGCGCACCACCTCCTGATTGAGGTGGAATGTGGATACTACTTCCGGAAAGAATTTAGGGTGGGTGCAAAGCACGACCTTGTTGTTGTAGAACCTGGTATAGAGTGGTTTAGCCATCAAGACCTGAAGCTCGCTGACATTGTGCGCTGAGGTGAGTGCCACCAGGAAGACAACCTTCTATAAGAGGTATTGCATATGGCAAGTAGCCAGAGGCTCAAAAGACGGCTTGGTGAGCCACATCAAGACCACATTGAGGTCCCATTCTGCTGGGGGCAGGCGGATGGGAGGCTTAGATAGGAGGACGACATGCATGAACTGAGTAATGAGAGGCTGAGCAGAGAGGGGTTTACCTTCAATAGAATGGTGACGTGCCGAGAGCACACTCAGGTGCACCCTGTCAGAGTTGGACTTGAGTCAGCTTGCAAGAGATGAAGCAAGTACTGCAGAGCTGTCTGCACATGGCAAAAGAATGTGTCAATCTGTTGCTCTGCACACCACATTGAGAATCTGCATCACTTGACGGTGTAGGCCCGTCTCGTGGAGTTCTTACGAGAGGCCAGGACGACACCTCCCTTGGGAGGTTGAAGGGGGCGAAGGCTACCCGTTCAGCCATGCTGTTAGTGTCAGAGACCCCAGATTGGGGTGGAGAAGGGAGCTCTTCTCCTGAGTAAGTAACCCCGGGGTGTTCTCCAGAGGGACAGAGGGCTCCGTCGAGAGGCGGAGCAGCAGATGGAACCAAGGCTCCCTGGGCCACCAGGATCAGAGAAGACTTGTCCCGCAGGACTTTGAAGAGGGTCTGGGCAATTAGTTGTGTGGGATGGAAGGTATTCGCTGCTACCCAGAATGGGTGCCGCTGGTGACAGCAGAAGTGGGGCAGCTGAGCATTGATCAGGCTGGCAAAGAGGTCCAGCCGTGGGGTGCCCCAGAGTCAGAAGAGTCGCTGTGCCACTCTGGGGTCTAGCCACCATTCATACAGCTGGAGGATCCTGCTCAATCTGTCCGCTAGGGCATTGTCCTAGCTCGGAAGGTAAACCGCTCTGAGGAGCATTCCTTGACTGATCACATTTGAACAGAGGACTACTGCCTCCTCGCAGAGGTGGTAAGACCCTGTGTCCCCTTGCTTGTTCAGGTAGAACATCGCGACCTGGTTGTCCATATGGACCAGCACAGACTAGTGCTGCAGGCAGTGGTGGAAGGCCCTGATCGCCAGAAAAAAGGCCCTGAGCTCCAGCAGATTGATCTGATGCTGGCTCTCCGCTAGGGACCAGTTGTCCTGTGTGCGGAGTTCCTCGCAATAGGCACCCCAGCCCAGTAAGGAGGCGTCCGTAGTAAGGACTCTCTGGGGATTTAGGGTCTGAAAGGGCATGTCATCCTGCAGGTGCTGTGTGGCCTGCCACCAGTCGAGTGCCAGCTTGTGGGTCACTAAAAATCTGTCCCAGAGCCGGCCTGTGGCTTCTGTCCACTGGAAGCGGAGGCACCACAGCACTGCCCACATGTGAAGGTGGGCGATGGGGACAACATGGACTATGGATGCCATGTGGCCCAGAAGGCAGAACATGGACCATGCCAACACTGTGTGGCAGTGCTGCACCTTGGTGGCCAGTGACACGCGGCAACTTGCCCTGTCCAAGGGGAGAAAGGCCTTGGCCTGAAGACTGTCCAGTCAAGCCCCTATGAAATCCAGACCCTGTGTCGGAGTGAGGTGGGACTTGGGATGGTTTATCATGAACCTCAGGTATTGTAGGATACTGATGGTGCGGGCCGTGGCCTTTTGCACCTAAGTGGCCATGTCTCCCTTTACAAGTCAGTCATCCAGATATCGGAAGATGAAGGCCCCTTGGAGATGGAGGTAGGTCGCCACCACTGCTAGGCATATGATGAAGACTCTTAGTGTAGAGGCTAGACCAAAGGGTAGTACTGGTAGTGGTTGCCCTGACCATGAAGCTTAGGTACTGCCTGTGGGTGGGATGAATGAGGATGTGGGTATAAGCATTCTTTAGGTCCAAGGGGCATAGCCAGTCTCCCTGCTGGAGATATGGCAGCAATGTTCCAAAGGAAAGCATCTTGAACTTCTCCCGCACCAGGAACTTGTTCAGGTTCCGCAAGTCCAGGATAGGCCTTAGACCCCCTGTTCTTTTTGGGACTAGAAAGTATCGGGACTAGAACCCCTTGCCCTCGAGGTGATGGGGTACTGGTTCCATGGTTCTGTCTGTGAGAAGGCCTGCAAGTTCCTGCAGTAGCAGGGCCTGGTTCAGGGGAGTCCAAAAGGGCTCTCCTGGGAAGAAAGGGGGAGGCGTCTGGTGCAGGTGAAGGAGAAAGCCTCTGTGACTATTTGGAGTGCCCAGGAGTTGGTGGTGATAGCAGGCCATCAATGGCCAAAATGTACCAGACACCCCCCTCCCCTGTTGGTAGCTGCTCCACCAAGGGTGTAGAGGCTATGCTCAGGGAGTCAAAATCCCGCCCCCAGCTGGGCAGGAGCCAGGGTCTGAGGCTTGGAGCCCTCAGACTTGCGAGGGCCCTGACCTGCTCCCTTGCTCTGGTGACCCTGCTGTGGCGTCTGGGGAGCCTGGTATTGGGGGTAGCCCCAGTAAGATTGGCCCTCTCTCTGGAATGGGGGCCTCTTCCTCAGTGGTTTCTTCTTAGGGAGGGTGGAGGTCTTCCTGGAGAGCAGAATCCTCATGAGGTACTTGGTCTTGATCTCTTCCACCTTCTCCTACATAGGCTTGCCAAATACATTGGGGGCCCGGGGGCCCGCAGCGGTGACATGGTTGGAGCCATAAGCACTTGCTGGGGAGGATCTCACTCCTGAGGAGTGGCAGTGAGACCGAGACCCTCACTGAGGATTGACTCAAGGCCTCAGGCTCACAAGGATCGGCTTGGCGACCGGGGGAGTCCTCAATAACGAGGTCCCTATGGTCTTGGTTGATGCACCGGTGGGACCGGGCATTGGCGCCTGTTGCATGGTGAGGAAGGCAGTGAAAGTGCGCTCCAGCGCTATCATCCTGGTTTCCCACTCAGGAGGTGCAGCCTTCAATGCGAACACCAGGGTCATCAGGTCCAGCATCAGTGAGGAGAGGGAGTCCTTGATGAGAAAGCTCTCAGGAGTTTGTGTCCTGTCGCAGGAGGCCTCTGTGTCCGTTCGGGGAACCTTTACTGGCCGTTCCTGCTCCAACTCATTGGGTCCTTTCTGGGGGCTGCGAGACCTGATGCAGGACTTGCCTGGTGTGTCCAGGTCCCAGGATGAGGTCCTCAAGGATTTCTTCTTTTTGTGTTCCTACTCCAGGAAACCCTTATCAGAGTGTCCGCGGTCCCGGTCAGGTGCCACAAGGGCATTATGCGAATCTGAGGTCCCGTTCGGGGCCTTGGAATATGAGGCTACTGGGAATACCAGAGTAGAGTCTGACCTGTGGAAGATATTGTCCTCCTTCTGCTGATGATGCTGGATGGCCATCACGGACATCTTTTTAGGACACAGACCTCCAGGTCATGGTTGGTCCCTAGACACTGGAGGCAGCAATCATGTGTATCAATGAATGACATGTTTTTCGCACACCGATCACACTTCTTGAACCCACTGGCCATTATGGGAAAAGTACCTTGGTGAGGTCGAAGACCCTTGAAGCGATCAGAGAATGGAAAAAGGCATGAATCGCACTGGGGGAAAAATCCTAGAAAATTATTCCGAGACACGATGCTGGGACAAGTGAGCTCGGAGGTGGGAAAGGGGGGAGGCGGTTGGTCCAGATGGAGGAGGTAGCCCTCCCGGATGACCTGAAGAACCGTGTTGATGGTGATGGAGTCCCACCTGTGGGCAAAGTGGACCAGCCTACCCCCCGTCGGCAGCTGGTTGCCCAGTGGTCGAGAGGCTATGCTGGGGGTGTCAAAACCCAGATCCCTGCTGTGCTGGAGCTGGTGGCTGGGTCTTTGGTCCATCAGGCTTGCGAGGCCCTTGGCCGGAGCCCTTACTCTGACCGCCCTGCGGGGGGGGGGGGGGGTCGGCGTGGATGGGTATGGAGAGTATCCCATGTAGGGTTGGCCCTTCCTGAGGAAGGGGGATTTCTTCCCTTGTGGCTTTTTCCTAGGAGGGTGGAGGTCTTCCTGGAGAGCTGAGTACGGGTTACGTACTCAATCTCAATTTCTGCCACTTTGTCTTCTATAGGCTTACCAAAGAGCTGCTCCCTGAGGCAAGGGACGCTGAGGAGCTCTTCCTGGACCCACTGCTCCAAGTCAGAGGACTGGAGCCAAGCCTCCTGGTGGGCACCGATGACGGCCACTACCACTCGCACGGAGGACTCGAAGCCGTCGTAGGCAGCTTGTGAGAGGTATCTGGAGCACTCACCAATTGACTTCGAAAGCGCCTGGAAGTGCTGTAGGTGGTCCCCAGTGAGACCGGCTGTAAATCCCCCAAGTTCTCTAGTGAGGTCTCGGAGGAACATACCAATGTAAAGTTGGTAGACCTGGATGCGGCATGCTAGCATGGAGCCCTGATAACATTTGCGCCTGAGGGCATCGAGGGCGCGAGTCTCCCTGCCCGGAAGGACTGAAGAGTGAGTGTTCAGGCTCTGCTGCTTGCACATGGCCGACTCGATGACCATGGAGATGTGGGGAAGCTGTACCTTCCGAAACCCTGGACCGTGCACATGGAGTCCAGGCATCCACTGACAATCAGGACAGAGGTCAGGGTCTCCCACATGTGGAGAAGGAGCCAGTTGAGGATGGAGGGGACCGGTACCGTGAGAGTTTTCTTCAGTGGTGTCTGATATTGGAGGATATCGAGTTCCTCTGCTCGAGGCTCCTCCTCTGACTTGGTGGTAAGCACGAGGGCCCATGCCATATCACAGATAAACTCAAGGAAAGAGGTGTCCTCAGAAGAGAACCGCCACCACTGGGTCAGGGGGGATGGGTCTGAGGGGAGTCCGAGTCTTTGGTGAAGTATCCCCATCAGATTCCCACTCCAAATAATCCATGGAGGACTCGAGGTCGAGCAGTTCCAGGTGGGTCAATGATCTGCGCCAGGCTCCCAAGGCCAGAACCTGTCTGGAGCCGGAGGCACTTGCCCAAGATGATCTTGCACCCGAGGAATGGGAAGGAGATAGAGACCCTCACCAAGGATTCTCACGAGGCATCTAGCTCTCGGGAATCACTGTAGTGGCCCAGGGGAGTCCTCGAGGTCGAGGTCCCTGCAGTCTCATGGTGTGTGCGGGCAGGGCCAGGCATCTGCGCCTGCTGGGCAGTGAGGAACGCAGAAACGCTGTGTTCCAAGGCCAGCATTCGGACCTCCTACTTGGAAGTAGGGCCCTGAGACACTGACGCCACAGTGACCGGGTTGGGCGAGAAAGAGAGGGGTCCCTCACTGGGACGATCTTCGGGAGACTGGGCGCCATCACTGGAGGCCTCTGCATCGATTTGAGGTACCTTTCTTGGCTGCTCCCTCTCCAACTCTTCGGACTGTTGTAGGGGGCTGAGGGACCGGGCGCATGACTTCTCACACTTGTCTGAACCCCCGGACGACATCCGTGCAGCTTTCTTCTTCTTCTGCTCATGCTCAGGGGACCCCTGGTGGGAGTGCCTGCGGGCCTGCAGGACAACCTTGGTCAGCTCGGAGGGTTGCAAGGCCTTGGAGCGCAAGGCTACTGGGGCTACTGGGATTGAGTCTGCCTTAAGGAAGATATCGACTAACTTCTGACGGTGACTCTGGATGGCCTCAGAGGACATAGTTTTTGCATAAGGAGCATTGCTCTGGGTCGTGATCAGCACCCAGACACCTGAGACAGCAGACATGGGTGTCTGTGAGTAACGTGTTTTTGGAGCACTGATCACATTTTTTGAAATGGAGGCCATTGGGGCAAAAAGGACCCCTGTGAGGTTGAAGACTCTCGACATGGCCAGTGATTAAAAAAGGCGTGAAAGTGCTAAAGTGGAAAAGAAGGGGGAACCGGCCCTAGCCGGAAAAGACAAAAATGCACTTAGTAAAAAAAACTTTTTCCGGGGATGAGACGCACATCCGAAGAGCTCTGCGGAAAACAGGAGACTGAGCAAGGTGGCACCCTTGGGCGGGAAGGGGACCATGCATGCGTGGTGGCATTCCCAAAGGCTTTCTTTGAAAGCTGAGGAAATGCTCTGCGCGGGTTCTGTCAGTGCCAACGTCACCCATATGTGAGGTCTGACTTCCTGCTTGTTCCTGGAGAATCAACTTTTTCTGGGGAAATAAGAAACACATCTTTTGGGCTCCGCAGAAAAAAGGAGACTGAGCAAGATGGCACCTTTGGGCGGGAAAGGGACCACACATGTGTGGTGACATCTCCCAAGGGCTTTCCTTGAAAGCTGGGGATATGCTTCTGCGAGGGCTCCGTCAGCGCCAATGTCGCCCATATATGAGGACTGACTTCCTGCTTGATCCTGGAGAGTCAAACATCATAGCTGGCTCTGATGATATAGTATAGGGACTCATGGAGATTAGCATATAGTTGCGATTGATCGTCGAACACAGCCAGGTAGGTGTCATCAAGTTGGTTGAGAAAGTCACAGTGGTAGTGGATGATCTAGAGCTGATGTGATAAAATTCTCATCGCCAGGAGGTTGCTCTGGTAGGACCTTTTGTTCACAGTGCCTAGTGTGTGTTGTTCTTTGCCTGGAGGTGTGTGGGCCTAATACTTGGAGAGTTTGGTGTTCTTCATCGCCACCTCTGACACTACTGACTGATGTTACTGCTGGTCGAACTCCGGCGCAAATAGAACTTTGTATTTGAGATCAAGGCGCCTGGAGATGGATGGATGCCAGTGTCTTCCATACTGAGGAGTGGAGGATTTGATGCACAGGCAGGACTAGAACATCTTTGGGTGCATTGCAGTCCTGTAATATGGACTGGGAAGTCCTGCATGTTGGCAGAAGGGTCTGGGAGACACTTAGGGCTAGTGCCCGGGAGATCTTTTGAAGGAACTATGGGTAGTAGTAGTCATCGACGGCGTTAGCAGGTGGCTGCTCATTTTCTGGAAGAGGTGGGGAATCTGATCCCTTGGATAAATTGGAAGTTTCCTCCCAGCGTGGAGGGGATGCTGGCCAGAGAGCAGAAGTCATGATCCAGTGGTGGAGGTAGCCACCAGTCCAGTAGGGAGGGAGAGAATGAGGGCGCAGATAGCGTAGTTACTCACCTGTAACAGGTGTTCTCCAGGAGCAGCAGGAATCAGTCCTCACATATGGGTGACGTCGGCGCCGACGGAGCCCTCGCGGAGCAATTTTCCCCAGCTTTCAAAGAAAGCCTTTGGGAATTGCAGCGCACATGCGCGGTCCTCTTCCCGCCCAAGGGTGCCATCTTGCTCAGTCAGATGACATAGCTAAAAGACAGCAAAAATTAGCAAAAACGAAAGCATATAACTGCAACTCCAAGGGGAGGAGGGAGGGTTGTGAGGACTGATTCCTGCTGCTCCTGGAGAACACCTGTTACAGGTGAGTAACTACGCTTTCTCCAGGACCAAGCAGGAAGTCAGTCCTCACATATGGGACTCCCAAGCTTAAGGCTACCGGAGACCCTAAGCACAAAAATGAGCTCCCTCTAGCTCAGCAGCACAGAAGGAAGGAATCTTCTCTGAATACGTCTCCAACCGGTAGCCCAACATCCGGGATGGAGGGTAGGAGTTGCCTATACCTCGAAGAGGTTACAGAGGACTGCCTGTCTGAAAGCACTGTCCCTGCGGGACTCCCTCTCCAGGCAGTAATGGGCTGCAAAAGTCTGGCTTGAAGACCAAGTAGCGGCCCGGCAGATGTCTGCCAACGGAACAGAGCGGAGGTAAGCCACTGACGTAGCCTTCGCCCGAACACGATGAGCGGTGACTCTACCTTCCAGCACGAGACCCGCAGCCTCGTAAGCCCAAGCGATGCAGTCCGCAATCCAGATGGACAGAGTACGCTTGGAGACAGGGAGCCCCAACTTGTTGGGGTCATAAGACACGAAGAGCTGAACCGCCCTTTGGTGCTCCTGCGTACGGTCCAGGTAGAAGTTCAGCGCCCTTCTACAGTCCAGGGTATGCAGGACCATTTCAGCTCGGCTGGAGTGTGGCCTGGGAAAGTAGGTCGGAAGTACCACCTCCTGGTTGATGTGAAAAGGGGAAACCACTTTAGGAAGAAACTTAGGGTGAGTCCGTAGGACTACCCGGTTCTTGTAGAACCTAGTGTAAGGAGGATCAGATACCAGGGCCTGCAGCTCACTAACGCGTCTAGCAGAAGTGAGGGCCACCAAGAACAAGGTTTTCCAGGAAAGAAAACGAAGAGGACAGGTAGCCATAGGCTCAAAAGGCGGACAGGTAAGCCGCTGTAAAACCACATTGAGATCCCAGTTCGGGGCTGGCGGGCGCAAAGGTGGTTTAAGGAGAAGGAGGCCTCTGAGAAAACGAGCCACCAGAGGGTGGCTGGAAAGAGGTCTACCATCCACCGGCACGTGATGCGCAGAAAGAGCACTGAGGTGGACCTTGACCGAGTTGGACTTAAGGCCAAGATTGGAAAGAGAAAGCAAGTACTGCAAGACCACTGATGTGGAACAGGAGAAGGGGTCTTGCGACTGCTGAGTACACCAGACGGAGAACCGACGCCACTTAAGAGCGTAGGACATCCGGGTGGAAGGTCTCCTGGAGGCCAAGACGACCTCTTCCACATCTGGAGGTAGCTGGAGAGGAGCAAGGACTACCCTTTCAGCAGCCAGGCCAACAGATGAAGGGACCGGAGGTTGGGGTGCAGGAGCGTCCCCTGATCCTGCGACAGGAGGTCGGGCTGAAATCCCAGTGGAAGAGGAGTGTCTACCGCTAGCTGCATCAGAAGCGGGAACCAAGGTTGTCTCGGCCACCGGGGAGCCACTAGGATCAGCGATGCTTTGTCTCTGAGAACCTTGAAGAGCGTCCAAGACACCAGTGGCATGGGAGGAAAGGCATACAAGAGGCCGGTGGACCATGGAATAAGAAAAGCATCCGCCGCTACCCGGAGAGGATGCGGCTGTCGAGAGCAGAATCTGGGCAGCTGCCGGTTCAGAGGACTGGCAAACAGATCCATGGTGGGGAGGCCCCACCTGAGAAAGATCCGCTGAACCACCAGCGGATTCAACCTCCACTCGTGTGGCTGGAGGATCCTGCTGAGCTTGTCGGCCAGGTAATTTTCCTGACCTGGGAGATAGACAGCCTTGAGGAGGATGCCGTGGTAGACTGCCCAAGAGCACAATTTTTGTGCCTCCTGACAGAGAAGGAAGGAGCCTGTGCCGCCTTGTTTGTTCACGTAGAACATTGCAACCTGATTGTCTGTCTGTATCAGCACCGACTGGTGAGAAACCAGGTGAGAGAAGGCTTTGAGCGCTAGGCGGATGGCTCTGAGCTCCAGGAAGTTTATCTGCTGAGCAGACTCCCAAGGAGTCCAGAGGCCTTGAGTACATGTCCCTTGGCAATGTGCTCCCCAACCCAGGAGAGAAGCATCGGTCGTCAGGACCTGAGAATGCGTAGGGGGCTGAAAAGTCACTCCTAGTACCAGGTTTGGCAGATGAAGCCACCATTGTAGAGAAGAGATCAGCTGGTCGGAGATCTGTACGGAGTCCGCTAGGCTCCCCGTGGCCTGATGCCATTGATTGCGAAGGCACCACTGAGCAGGACGCATGTTCAGTCGGGCATTGGGGGTCACATGGACCGTGGAAGCCATATGGCCGAGCAGTTTCAGAAATTGCCTGGTCGAGACCAGGGAATTGCTGTGAAAACGGCTGGCGAGATCCATGAGCCTTTGGGCCCTGTCCAGAGGCAGGAAGGCCCGCGCCTGAAGAGTGTTCAACCTGGCGCCGATGAATTTGAGATCTTGAGAGGGGAGCAAAGTGGACTTTGCGAAGTTTATGACAAAACCCAAGTGCTGGAGCAGAGCCACAGTGCGATGAGTAGCCTGAGTGGCTTCTTGGGCAGACTGGGCCCTGATGAGCCAGTCGTCCAGGTATGGGAACACAAAGAGACCTTGAAGTCTCAGATAGGCCGCCACCACTGCTAGGCATTTGGTGAACACTCTGGGGGCGGAGAATAGGCCGAAAGGCAGTACTCTGTACTGGTAATGGTGTCCGCCCACAACAAACCTGAGGTATTGCCTGTGGTCTGGATGAATAAGGATATGAGTATACGCATTCTTTAGATCTAAGGAGCATAGCCAGTCTCCCTGCTGGAGGTAGGGCAGCAGGATTCCAAGGGAAAGCATTTTGAACTTTTCCTTTGCAAGGAACTTGTTGAGGTTTCGCAAGTCTAGGATGGGTCTGAGGCCTCCTGTTCTTTTCGGAATCAGGAAGTATCTGCAATAAAACCCTTGACCCTTCAGGTGGTGGGGCACCGGTTCCACGGCTTGTTCCTGAAGACGACTTGCTAACTCCTGAAGGAGTAAGTCCCTGTGCAGAGGGAGTCTGGAAGGCTCTCCTGGAAAGTAGGAGGGAGGTACCTGGTGAAAATGAAGAAGATAGCCCTTTTGAACTATCTGAAGCACCCAGGTATCTGTGGTGATGTTGGACCACCTGTGGGCAAAGTGGACCAGTCGGCCTCCTGTGCTGAGAGAAACCAGCTGAGGGGGAGAGGCAATGCTGAGGAAGTCAAAAACCCCCACCCTGCTGAGCAGGGGCCAGTAGTGCAGGCTTGGGGGCTTGCAGGCTTCGGGGCTTGCTGCCTACGGGACCCATTACCCCGTCCCTTGGCCTGCTTTCCCTGTGGGGGAGCTGCTGAGGCCTGATACTAAGGGTAGTATTTATAGGCAGCACCTTTCCTCGGGTAAAAGGGCTTTTTCCCCGAGGCCTTCTTCTTTTGAGAAGGGGCAGAGGTCTTCCTCGAGAGACGAGTCCTGGTGAGAGTCTCCGTCTCGATTTGTGCAGCCTTCTCATCCATGGGCTTGCCAAAGAGGTTATCACCTCGGCAAGGGACATCGACCAACTTGTCCTGTACCCAGGGCTCGAGGTCGGACGTCTGAAGCCAAGTCTGGCGGCGTCCACCGATGCCGGCCGCAGCTACTCGAGCCGAAGCCTCAAAACCATCATAGGCTGCTCGAGATATAAACTTGGAGCACTCCCGAATACCAGTGGACAAGGTTTGGAACCTCTGCAAAGGTTCGTCGGAGAGACCAGCAGAGAACCCGGCTATTTCCTTAGCCAGGTCTCGGAGATACATGCCCATGTAAAGCTGGTATGTCTGGACTCGACAAGCAAGCATAGAGCCCTGGAAGCACTTTCTACCGAGGGCATCCAGGCTTCGGGCTTCCCTACCAGGGGGCACCGAGGAGTGCATTTTTTGACTCTTAAGTCTATGCATGGCCGATTCCACCACCATGGAATGGTGCGGTAGTTGTGCCTTCTGGAAGCCGGGGCTCTTGCGGACTCGATAAATGGAATCGACCCGCTTGCTTAATACCGGCGATGACGCCGGGCTCTCCCACATGCGGAAGAGAAGTCGTTCCAGCATCGGAGGAACCGGTACAATAAAGGCCTCCTTCGGGGGAGAGTCATATTGGAGGGCATCGAGTTCTTCGACTCGAGGCTCCTCCTCGGGATCCGCGGGGAAGGCCAGGGCCTTGGCCATATCCCTCACGAAGTCCGAGAACCGGGTATCCTCTGGGGGGGACCGTCTCCGAGGTTCGGACTCGGGGGAGTCCGAAGGGACACACCGAGTCCGAAAGGAACCAGGTGACTCTTCGTCCTCCGATTCCCAGGCCGACTCCTCGGAGGAGGAGTCGAGCGGCTCCGTTCGGGCGGGCGGGCGGGCACCGATGCTATCCGCTCCGACGCCGAGGGAGTCGGCGTCGACGACCTCGGTCCTGAATGGGAGGCCGAAGGAGACCTCGACCGAGGATCGGCTCGGTCTCCGGGGTCGATTTGGAGGTTGACGTCCCGGTGGTCAGGGCAGAAGCACCGGCCAGGCCAGCGATCAATACCCGCTGCTGGTCCAAGAAGGCAGTCAGACTGCTCTCCAAGGCCGTCAACCTGAGTCCGAGCTCAGGAGACCCAGCAGCCCCCGACTCGGGCCCTGACGGCGTCGGGCCCGACGTCGGGTCCTTCGGAGGCGAGTCAACGAGGACAACAGTACTCACGTGAGCTGGTAAGTCCACCTCGAGTCGAGGATGTTTTGACGGCCTCTCCATCTCCGAGGACCCGGGACGGGAGTCGGGGCTATGCGACCTGGCCCTCGAGGAACCAGGAGCGTCCACCGATCCCGCCCTCGCGGGTTTCTTCTTCTGATGATGTTCCCGGGTAGGAGACCCCCTCTCAGAGGAACTTCGACGATGCTCAGGACCAGAGTCCCGAGACGTCGAAGCCTCTGACGAGGTCCGAGCCCGGCCGAAGTCAGAGAAGATACGCTCCCGCTGATGCTGCCGACTCCTCAAAGCTTTTGAGGACATTTTGCCGCAGGGCACACAGATCAGGGAATCATGATCTGGGCCGAGGCAGCGGAGGCAGAAGTCATGAGTGTCTGTAAGAGACATAAGTTTCTTGCAGAGATCACACTTTTTAAAGCCGCTGGCAGCCATCGGGGGAAAAAGGGCCCCTGCGAGGTCGAATGACCGGGCTGCCAGGGATAAAGGAAAAAGGCGCAAAATCTGTCACGAAGGACAAAAAACCGAAAAATAAGGGACGGACTCGCAACCGGCGTCGCGAGTCCGGGCGGGAAAAGAACCGGCGTCGAACCGAAGAAAAAAGAGAAAATAGAGAAAAAATCAACTTTTCTGCGGGGATTCACAGGCAACGTCTGTAGGGCTCCGCGGAAAAAAGAAGACTGAGCAAGATGGCACCCTTGGGCGGGAAGAGGACCGCGCATGCGCGCTGCAATTCCCAAAGGCTTTCTTTGAAAGCTGGGGAAAATTGCTCCGCGAGGGCTCCGTCGGCGCCGACGTCACCCATATGTGAGGACTGACTTCCTGCTTGGTCCTGGAGAACGGGGGTTACTATGAGAGGTATATGGGGATGGACACTCCGGAAACTGGCCCTTGGAAGAGGCTTTTGCTATCCTGGGTGAATTTCTATAGCAGGAGGAGGAAAGAGGCTATATTATTGAGGCTAGGAGGCGCGAGGCTAGGCACTGAAGGTGATAGCTCCGGCATAGCGCATGTTGACTTACTCGGTGGTTCTGCAGAATAGGATCACAGCCTCTGCCCCCTGATGGAGCCTGGGTCTTAGGAGGCTCTTTGGAGGACTTGTGCTTAGACTTAGATTTGGTCTTATCCCCAGTATTACCTGTACTTCTGTCTGGAGCTCTGTGGTGGAAAAGGGAGAGGTCCAGAGGAGGAGGAGTAGAGCTGCTGAGCTGAATAGGCAGATTTTGCAATTCAATTGTCAAAGCTGGCCCCGGGAAGGTCTGCTTCCAATAGTACAGCTGCCCTCAGGGTCCCTGATCGGGCCTCGTCTGGGCCCAACGGGACTTGAGCTGGAGAGGAGGCAGAGCCCCATAGAGTTGTGGCCATGTGGGCGGATGGCTGCAGGCTCAGGTGAGAAGGCAGAGTTTACTCTCTCTTTTTTTTTTTAAATATACCATTTTGGATCATGATTGCGGCTGGTGAAAAAACGTTGGAGAAAAGAGGAAAAACTGTTGTTTAAAGGTAGCGATGCCGACAATCGGAGGAGGAAGGGAGAGCCGTGGCAGTTATGGCTGCAGATAAAACAAACTGAAGAGGTAAAAGCACGGGTCTTTGCTCACTGTATCCTTAGGGGAGAGCCAGCACATTGGCTTTGTTGGAGACTTTGCCAACAGAGTGTGCCTACATCCCCTTGTTTTGGGAGGTTTTTTGTTTTTGTTTTTGGCAGATCAGGGTAATGTGAGGAAAATCAGGTAGAGGGGACATTTTGGGATGAGGGGGAAGGGGGATAGATAGATGGAGGGTAGCTATACTTAGCACCAATGAGGCTTAGCACAAATGAGGCATTTTTTTGGCAGCATGGTTAAGTGGAAGGATTTGCAAAGCGGACCAGTATTTTTAGCAGATCAAGGTGTGATTGTTAAGAGGCTTATTTTTAAAGGGGCAAAAAAAAGGAGCCTAGGAAGATATAAGAGCATTCGTTGTTTTGGACAATTGAAGCATTTTTTGTCTTTTTTTTTTAACCATTTACTTTGAGGAAAGCTAAAGACATAGGGGCTTGTTTACAAAGCCGCGGTAGCGGTTCGCGATCGTTATCGGAGCCGCGGCCCCATTGATTTCAATGGGACCGCGGCTCCGATAACGATCGCGAATCGCTACTGCGGCTTTGTAAACAAGCCCCATAGTCTTCTCTCTCAGTAGCAAATTACTCATCCACTTGACTAGTATATATTATCAGTTCAGACTAGTAGAAAGTAAATTTAAAGCATTAAAAATGCACTTTACATTTCTGCTTGGAAGACCTTATTACATAGCATACTAATGACTAATATGATTCTCAGCTGTGCAAATATCTAACGTGTCAAAAATGTTAACATTTAGTACCATTGATTTATTAGCTAAACAGCAAGCTAATTTAATGTAGGGGCTAATAGGAGACTAGTACTTACATTAATGTTCATGTGTGTACATAACTGGGCTCTTTATAAATTAATGAAGCACCTGTATGTTTTAGCCTGTGACCTTCAAGCTCTTTTTGCTAGTGATTGGAGAGTTAGTTGGACCAAATAAAACTCATCCCTCAAGAATATTAGATTTATCACAAATTTCCCCACACAGACTTGGTTGTGAGATCTGGCTATGAAAGGTCAAATTTTGATCTTTCACGTTAAAAAGAGCATCAAAACTTATTATAAGGTATCAAGAGCTTTCCACTACCTGAATATCACAGAGGTCTGTAAACCTTTGCACATTTCTAGTAAAAGGTCACCGAGTGTGGGTTCAAGTCAAAAGTGATTGAAATAGGCATAGGTGGAATCGATTGCTTCCCACTGCAACTAATCCTGCAGCCTTCAAACATGCTGTGGTTACACCTGCCCTCTAAAAGCCTTCATTAGACCCTACCTGTCCTTCCAGCTATCAGCCTATCTCCCTCCTCCCCTTTGCTTCAAAACTACTCAAATATGCAGTTTACCTCTGCTGGCTTGACTTTCTTCCCCCTCAAGCCCTTCTGGATCCACTCTAACCTGGCTTTCATCCTCTACATTCTACAAAAATGGCTCTTGTCAAAGTCTCCAGTGACTTGTTCCTTCCCAAATCCAAGGGCCTATACTCGATCCTCATCCTTCTTGATGGACTAGAAAAAGGGACTGTTACTTCTGGAGAGAGATCTGCAACTGTGAGTATATATTTCTGGTAATTTTCTAAAAGGAATTCTTTGTATTAAAGCTAATTAATCTGTGAACCCACTATTTTTGTTAAATCAGTCAGTGCCTAGTAGCAGCAGTTTAAGTTTACATTTAAAACACACAGGAGAACTTTCTGGTTACATTTCATACCCAGCAGAGAGCTTGTTGTTTAAATTTAATAGTCACTCAGGGCCTAGTAACAGCAAAGTACTTTTAGTTTAAATTTAAGACACAGAAGAGAGCTTTCTGGTTACACTTAACAGCAAAGTACTTTTAGTTTAAATTTAAGACACAGAAGAGAGCTTTCTGGTTACACTTGGAACCCAGCAGAGAGCTTGTAGTTTAAATTTCATAAGAAGTTAGAGCCTAGCAGCAGCTAAGAGCTATAATTTAAATCAAATCAGAATATAGCTTACCTCAGCAGCACAAGACAGGGTACTGTGTAGCAGCCCTCTTTTAATAAGTGTTATTTCCCTCCCCACACACACACACCCACCCCTGGGATAATTGTAGCTTTATAGGTACTTACACATCTTAAAAGGCAGGAGGTGCTCTCAGGTGAAGCTCATTACCCAAATCAGTCATACACTAAGGACCTGAGATTAGTTAAGCTTCAGGTGAACAAGGTATATTACACGTATTAGGTACAGTTTTATTAGTATAAATATCCATAGCAACCCTTAGTAAGTAAAGAACTTAGATCTAAACACAAACTTAAAACTAAGATGCAGATAGCAGTCCAGCAGCGGAATGGGGGCTTTCCAGTCTTTTGCATTGAGTGTCACATATACGATTTTCTCCCAGTTGGTGAGAGGTCTTACGTGTGCACTAGGTGCAAGGAGCTCTTTGCTCTCAGGGAACGAGTCCGTTCTCTAGAGGCTAAAGTAGCAGACTTGGAAAGCATAAGACAGACAGAGAGGTACATAGACGAGACCTACAGAGATATAGTCCTGAAGTTCCACCTCCAGTCTGGCAGCATCCCTGTTGCCATGGAGGAGAGAGGTCACGTGACAGGAGAGCATCACCCTGGTGTGGCAGGAAGTGATCCTGTAACTAGGACCTGTCCTCCAGGTGATGTAAAACCCTCTCGCACCGAGGAAGTTTCTCCAGGGCCATGTGCCCATGAGGGAAGGGTTAGGGCAGCCGTTATAGTTGGTGATTCGATCATTAGGCATGTAGATAGCTGGGTGGCTGGTGGACGTGAGGATCGCCTGGTAACATGCCTGCCTGGTGCAAAGGTAGCGGACCTCACGCGCCACCTAGATAAGGTCTTAGATAGTGCTGGGGAGGAGTCTGCTGTCTTGGTACATGTCGGTACCAATGACATAGGAAAATGTGGTAGGGAGGTTCTGGAGGCTAAATTTAGGCTTTTAGGTAGGAAGTTGAAATCCAGAACTTCCAGGGTAGCATTCTCCGAAATGCTTCCTGTTCCACGCGCAGGACCCAAAAGGCAGGCAGAGCTCCGGAGTCTCAATGCGTGGATGAGACAATGGTGCAGAGATGAGGGTTTTGGATTTGTTAGGAACTGGGGAATATTCTGGGGAAAGGAGGTGCTTCACCTTAACCGGGATGGAACCAGGCTGCTGGCATTAACCTTTAAAAAGGAGATAGAGCAGCTTTTAAACTAGATATTAGGGGAAAGCCAACAGTCGCTCAAGAGCGGATGGTTCGGAAGAATGTATCCTTGAAGGATACTACCAAAAGCAGAGAGGTTCCACAAAAGAGTAAAGTAGCCCAAATGCCCTCAAGTATGGAGCAGACAGAGCTTAAAGATCCCAAATTACCCATGTCTAACAATAGCCAAATTAATATGAATAAAATACATTCTCTAAAATGCTTGTATGCAAATGCTAGAAGTCTAAAAAATAAGATGGGAGAGTTAGAATATATAGCACTAAATGAAAGGTTAGATATGATTGGAATATCAGAGACATGGTGGAAGGAGGACAACCAGTGGGACACTGTGATACCTGGGTACAAACTATATCGTAATGATAGAGCTAATCAAATTGGTGGAGGGGTTGCTCTCTATGTTAGAGAGGGCATTGAGTCAGAAAGGATTAACGTTTTGCAGGAAACAAAATCTGCTGTAGAATCTATATGGATTGAAATTCCATGTAAAAGGGGGAAGGCAATGGCAGTGGGGGTGTACTATCGAGCGCCTGGCCAGAATGAACAAATGGATGATGAAATGCTCAAAGAAATAAAGGAAGCTAACAAAAGTTACAGCGCAGTAATAATAATGGGTCATTTCAACAACCCCGGTATCGACTGGGTCAGTGTCACGTCAGGACATGCTAGGGAGATAAAGTTCCTAGATTAAATAAATGACTGCTTCTTGGAGCAGCTGGTTCATGAACCGACCAGAGGGGAAGCCATATTAGACCTAGTCCTTAGTGGAACACCAGATCTAGTGTAAGAGATAAGGTTGTTGGGGCCGCTTGGCAATAGTGATCATAGCATGATCGCCTTTGATTTAATTAGTGGAGGAGGGATAGTAAGGAATTCCACAGTACTACCTTTTAACTTTCAAAAGGGAGACTATGATAAAATGAGGAAAATAGTTAAGAAAAAACTAAAAGGAGCAGTTGCAAAGGTTAAAGACGTACATCAGGCTTGGCTGTTGTTGAAAAATACTATCTTGGAAGGACAAACCAGCTGTATTCCACGCTTTAAGAAAAGTGGAAGGAAGTCCAAAAAACTGCCAGCATGGTTTAAAGGTGAGGTCAGAGAGGCTGTTGTTGCCAAAAAAGCATCTTCCAGGAAATGGAAAAAAGAGCCAAACGACGAAACCTGGAAACAGCACAAACACTGGCAAGTCAAATGCAAGGCAATTGATAAGGCAGGCAAAGGGAGAGTTTGAGAAGAAGCTTGCTGCGGAAGCAAAAACGCGAAGTAAAGACCTTTTCAAGTACATTCGTAGCAAAAAACCTGTGATAGAGTCAGTTGGTCCATTAGATGATAAAGGGGTTAAAGGAGTACTAAGAGGCGACAAGGCGATAGCGGAGAGACTGAATGAATTCTTTGCTTCAGTCTTTACTGAGGAAGATGTAGGGATGTTACCCATGACTGAAGTGGTATTTAAAGGTGCGGAAGAATTGAAGGAAATATTGATACATCGGGAAGATGTATTACAACTATTAGATAAACTGAAGAGCAGCAAATCACCTGGGCCGGATGGTATACATCCAAGGGTGTTGAAAGAACTGAAATATGAGATTGCAGACCTGCTATTAGTAATCTGTGAACTATCATTAAAATCATCTCTAATACCTGAAGATTGGAGGATCGCCAATGTAACACCAATTTTTAAAAAGGGTTCCAGGGGAGACCACGTGATGCGGACAGGGTAGAGGTCGCATCCTGAGCGTGTCCCACTACCCTCAGCCCAAGCCGGCGATATAATACCGTGAAAATCCACAACTCCTTGCTGAGAAGTTGGTTCCCTCGTCCCGGAGTGCCTGGAGATTGTCGGTGCGATCTGGGAGAACAGCTTGCATGGCGACAGCGGTAAAATCATTGAGAAGAGACCGGGAGCGAGCAGCCGGCTCAAGTAAGATGGCGGAATAGGCCTCAATGCCGGCTTCACCCAGATCACCGACCACATTGGACGAGATGTCTTCGGCGGTAGCAACAGCCTTAAGGCCACAGTTTGATGCCCTCCACGCTAAAATAGATGGCTTGCATTCATCTGTGGACCAGCTAGGCAATCGGCTACGTGAGACCGAGGAACGTGTGGGTCAGGTGGAGGAGAGGACAGAGACGCTGGCTGAAGAGGTGGCGGGTTTAAAGTCCCAGATAACCCTACAGGAGGCAAAGATTGACGACCTGGAAAACAGGTCGCGCAGAAACAATTTACGCTTCCTGGGGATTGTGGAGACTGTCCTCGATAAAGACCTGAGAGGATATCTGGAGGCCCTAGTCCGCCATATAATGGGTGAAGAGGAACTCGGAGGCCCTTTGCATATCGAGCGGGTGCAGCGGGTAGGACCCAAACAAACGCGTGATCCTCGCCCTCGCATCGTGTTGGCCAAATTTCTCCACTACCCCCAAAAAGAACTGATTCTTAAGGCAGCACGGCAGAAAGGGGAAGTGTATTATAATAATACAAAAATCCGTGTGGCACAAGACTATTCTATGGCGTTGAGTAGAAAACGGCGGGAGTATGCACCCCTGTGTGGACAGCTGATCGAGGCCGGCATCCGGTTCTCAGTGCAGTATCCAGCCAGGCTCCATGTGCTGTGTGATGGTGCCCACCGTATTTTTGAGTCGGCCGCTGCAGCGGAGGATTATGTCCGGCAGATCTGCAATCAAAAGAGAGCAGTGTCGTCGCCTGCTAAATGAAGCCTCAGGAGATGCATCAAAGTCTGCAAAACCGACCGCCATTTATTGCACTATGAGGAGCGGGGACACTCACTATAGTAAAGGACATAATAAATAGCTACTATCTTTACTTGCTACGGAGTTGCCAACCCCGAGTAATTTTGTGTTTTTTTTTGTTCCCCCCAGGGACGCTGAATGCCTTATTTGGGAAGGGATAACAAAGTTGCTAGTTTTACAGTTTACTTCTGTGTCTTTTTTGTTTTATTTTTAGTTTGCTCCCAGATGGGGTTTAAATGCCTGGTACAATGCCGACATAATTTCTGGGGCAAGGGGCTCTTGATGGGGTTCTTTTATTATCGTAATATCTGCTGGGGTCTGCTCGGGGTGGGGGGGGGGGGCGTTCATTGGCCGCTCTGGCAATAATTTGTAGCTGTCGGTGCTCCTCCGGCCATTTTGCTTTTTGTAATACTGCCGACGTCCCTGTAGGGGAGGCGGCAGGTTCTCGGAGGAGACCGTGGCGGCCGGACCCCGAGTGGCGGCGAAGGTGAAGGGGGGGTGCAGGAGTTGGGAGAGGGCTAACAGTAGGATGGAGATCGGAAGGAGCCTGATTTGTGGAGGCCTCGGGCCCTGGGGGTTGGTGTGGCACGATTGGTGGGGCCTATACAGGAGATCGGCTGAGTTTGGCCACTGCGCCATGATGGGGGGCCCCTCCCTCCTGCTCCCCCCATCGGGTGCCTCTTCGATTCGGGTTTGGGTAGCTCACGGCCGGATTGTTTTGAGGGGAGGTGGGGGGGATACTGGGTGCTGTGGCAGGTTGGAGGGTGGGTTGGCTCTGACAGGCTTTCAATAAGAGGGAGGGGGCATAAGGACCTTGGCCTGCTGTTCAACTCTGATGTGTAGGTGGCGGGAGGGGGAGAGTGTAATCCCCTCATGGCAAAAGGATTGGGAATAGTTGGGTTGTGGTACTGTGATCTATTTTACGGGTTTGGTCGGGGGACACGCTCAGAGGGGTCTCGGGAGGACTCCTTGGGTGGGGGTAGGTGCTAGGAGTCCTGTAGGTAGGCGGAGAAGGTTGAAGGGGAATGAGGGGGGGTCCTAGGGGGACGGTTCAGGGGAAGGTTAGGATAGAGGCAGAGAGAGATAGGAGCGGTGTTACTCAGGGGGGGGGGGGGGTTGGGGGTTCCAGGGGAGGGGGGGAGGAGGGGGAGGGGTCATCGCACTCTGAACTCTATGTACGGGCAAGGCATTAACTTCTCGGGTCACAAGGATGGGAGGCTCAAGGCTGGGAGGGTCTCCCTCAATACGCTTTGCTGGCAGTTGGGCCACAAACATACGGTGATCCTTTGAAGATCATAACCTGGAACGTTTGTGGTTTGGGTAGCCCGATAAAGCGATATAAAGTACTGAAGGCCCTGGCTAGACAATGCTGTGATATTGCGATACTCCAGGAAACCCACCAAACAGCAGAAGAGCATGCTAAACTAGGTCGGGATTGGGTAGGCCAGGTATGGGGTGCGCCTGCGCGGGGGAAGAAGGGGGGGGGGTAGCCATCTTACTCCATAAGAGGGTGCGCTTCTCGTTGAATAGGCAGGTGGTCGATCCTGATGGACGATTCTTATTATTATGGGGCGTATTGGAAGACCGTGAGATAATATTAGGGAATGTTTATGGTCCCAATATGTTGGACCGGGAATTCTTTGATCGTCTTGCGGCTAAAGTGGAATCATTGCCAGATGTACCTGTATTAGTGGGGGGAGATCTCAATGGGGTATTTAAAGTGAGTTTAGATACCTCCAGTGGGAGGGGGACGAGAGACAGAATACTTAGCTCTCAAGTGTTGCAACGATTTCGGAGGCGATTGGGCTTGATAGATCCGTGGAGAGTCTTGCATCCATCTGAGAAGGACTTCACGCACATCTCGAGGGCGCATGGGACAAGCGCGAGAATAGATTATATCTTACTATCTACAACAGCCTTTGCGCAGGTGGAGGAGGCACAGATAGGTCCTCTGGAGATATCAGACCATGCCATGGTCTGGGTTGAGATGCACTGGGGGGGGGGAGGAGTTGGTGCATCCCGTCTATGGCGGTTCCCCATTGAGTTATACAAAGATGATCAATTCCGGCAATTTCTGGGTCACCGCTGGCGTGATTTTGAATTAAATCATAGGGTGCATAGGGAGGACCCCGAGTTGGTCTGGGAAACCGCCAAGGTGGTACTGAGAGGTGACATCATTGGCTTTGCCGCTCGGAAACGCCGATTGCTGGCGGAACAGATCGTTCGGTTGGAGCGACAAGTCTCTCATGCGCGGGTGCTCAGTGGTCATTTACCCACAGTGCTGAATAGAAAACGGCTATGGGAGCTTCAGGTTGCCCTGAATGAATTGCTTCATCAGCGCGCTAAGAAATCTCTGCTATATTATAAATATCGGCTACACTGTTTCGGGGACAAACCGGGGAAACCTCTAGGACGTTGTTTGCGGGGTCCGCGAGGGGGGAAGGGGGTAGCGGCTCTCCGGGATGAGTATGGGAAACTTCATCAAAATCGTGAGGCGATTAGTGCACTCTTTAAAAACTTTTTTCAAAAACTCTATATGGCCGAAGAGAATGACCCTTCTACTATGGAGGCCTACCTGCAAGGGCTGCAGCTTCCGAAGGTGACGGAGGCGCAACGGGTTAAACTGGGACAGCCAATTACCTTAAAAGAGGTCCAGTCTGTAATTGCTCAGGCCAGTTGCTGTAAGGCACCAGGCCCCGATGGCTTTGGGGCTGAGTTTTATAAACTCTTGTCCGAGGGGGTGGGACCGCTGTTGGTGGATACTTACCAGCAGCGGATAGACGGGGGTGGTAGGCGATGGGGAGATAACCAAGCCTATATTACATTGATCCCTAAGCCAGCCAAAGACCCGCTGCAGGCGGCTTCTTATAGACTGATCTCTTTGTTAAATTTTGACGCAAAACTGTTGGCAAAAATCTTGGCTGAACGGTTAGCGGGAGTATTAGGTGACATAGTGCATGAATCTCAGGTGGGCTTCGTGCGCGGTCAGTATGCTGTTCGTAACATACGCCGAATTTTAACATCCCTGGAGTGGGTGCACAGCCACCAGATGCCGACACTTTTGGTAAGTTTCGATGCGGAAAAGGCGTTCGATAGGGTGGACTGGACCTATCTGGACCATTTGTTACCGAAGTACGGTCTCGGACAGGCTTTCTGTGCTATGGTGAAGAGTTTATATGATTCTCCGACAGCTAGAGTGCTGTGTAACGGGGTTTTATCAGCCCCCTTCCCCTTGCACCGGGGCACTAGGCAGGGCTGTCCATTATCTCCCTTATTGTTTGTTCTGTCTTTAGATCCTCTAATACGAAGTATAGAACAGGATCGACAGATTTGTGGGATAGAGGTGGGTGAACAGGGATTCAAAGTGTCGGCCTTTGCCGACGATATGCTCGTACATCTGCTGGCGCCGCGAGAATCGTTGCCGAGACTGATGGCTGAGTTTCGGAGGTTCGGTGGTTTTGCGGGTCTTCGGATAAATGCAGATAAATCGGAGGCTTTGGATGTGTTGGGGGGGTTACGGGATGGATGGGGGGAGGTTCTTCCTCTGAAATGGGCCGAGCAGGGGTTTAAATATTTAGGTATTATTTTAACTAGATTACCACAGGATTTATATTATACGAACTTTGAGAAAGTCCTATCTGGGATGCGGCGTCAATTGCGAGCTTGGAACCCGTTACCGTTGGCATTATTGGGGAGAATTGCGGCAGTTAAAATGGTGATTCTCCCACGTATACTTTATTGGCTTCAAACTTTGCCGGTGTGGTTACTACGAAGGGACTTGCATAAAATAGAGAGGGAGATACAAGGGTTTCTGTGGAAGGGGGCCCGAGCGCGGATCCCGATATCTCGTATGATTGGTGGGTGGCGTAAGGGGGGCCTGGGGCTACCGGATTTAAGACTCTATGCCTTGGCTTGCCAGGTGCGGCATATTGGAGATTACTTAGGGGGAACAGACGTCTACACACCTAGAGGTTTAGAGGGGGCGCTAGTGGCTCCTCTCTCCCTAGTGGGGACCTTGCATGTGGACAGTAAGTATCTGCCAATGCGACTTACGTGGAATGTGTTGCTGAATGTGATGAGGCGAACATGGAAACAATTAAATGGCTTCTGGCAACATAATTGGCAGGTATCTAGCTGGCTACCGATACAAGGCAATGTACACTTTCTGCCAGGTTCGGATTCGAGAGCGTTTAAGTTATGGTATCGGCAGGGACTACATTACTTAGGGCATGCAGTAGACCTTACGGGTAAATGTAAGCCGTTTTTGGAATTACGTGAGGAGTATAACTTACCCAGCACCCACTATTTTGCGTATCATCAGCTCGCGCATTATGTGGCTACGCTACCCCGGGAAGAACTGGGGGAGGACCGGTCGAAGCAGATTATTGATTTTCTGGAACTTGGGGGGGATTCACCCCTGACGATAGCTGGGCTGAGGACTAAGATGGAGTGCTTTGGGGTGGTACCGGACTATGGGAGGGCGGAGGCAGCCTGGGGAGAATTGGGCCGCGAAATCCCACCAGGCACGATCTGTATGGCGGTGGGGCGGATAATAGAACTGGCGGAGGGAGCACGTTGGAGGGAAATCCAATATAAGGCCTTGACTCGGGTACATTTCTCTCCGAGACGAGCGTTACGGAGTCGTATTACGCAAGATGGGTCTTGCCCTCGATGTCTTACGCCACTGGCAACTTTAACTCATATGTGGTGGCAGTGCAGGCGCATCCTTCCGTATTGGTCCCATATCCGCCGCTATATTATGAGACTATTACAACAAAGGTTTCCTTGGACTGGTGGTTTAGTCATCCTGGATCAATTGCATCCGACCCTACCTACCGGGAGATGGGAGCGCTTATTGGTGCGTTAAGCATGCTTGGTGGGGAAAGGTCCGATTTTACATAGCTGGAGAGATCGGAACCCGCCCACGTTTACGGAGTGGCGCAATAACTTCCATCAGTTGATGCTGGCAGAGCGCTGGAGGGCCAGGGGCTCAGTAAAGCGGTGGTCCACCTTCCTGCTAATTTGGGAACCCTATATCCAGAATTTGGGCCCCCGTTGCCGGAGCGAAATAGTGAATGTGGGTCTTTAAGGCATGGCCCACAGGATGCGGAGAAGGTCTAAGACATTGCTGAGTAGTGTACTGAGGCAATGCCGTGGAGTTCGGGGTGCGATGAGGGGGAAGGGGGGGATAGGGGGTTAAAGGGGGGGAGAGGGTAGGGTGGGGGGGGGTAGGGGGTAGGGGGGGGGGTTGTTACGAAGACAAAAAAGGGGAAAATGTTTAACCATGATTGCCTTTCGCTTTTCCTTATTGTGTTTTGTTACGGCGACATAACTGTTATTGTCTTGGCCTCAGAGGAGATAAGATACCACTCCTCGGAGGCTTCTTGCCGAGTATTGTATTGTATGTTATGTTGCTGTTGGTTAATAAATAAAGTTTTCAAAAAAAAAAAAAGGGTTCCAGGGGTGATCCGGGAAACTACAGACCGGTGAGCCTGACATCAGTACCGGGAAAAATGGTAGAAACCATCATAAATAATAAAATTACTCAGCATGTAGATAGTCATGACCTAATGGGAGACAGCCAACATGGCTTTAGACAAGGAAGATCTTGTCTTACTAATCTGTTATGTTTTTTTTGAAGGAGTGAATAATCAGGTGGACAAAGGTGAGTCGGTTGATATTGTGTATCTGGACTTTCAGAAAGCCTTTGACAAAGTCCCTCATGAGAGACATTTGCAAAACTAAAGAGTCATGGGATAGGAGGTAGTGTACTATTGTGGATCAGGAACTGGTTAAAAGATAGAAAGCAGAGGGTAGGGCTAAATGGCCAATTTTCCCAATGGAGAAAGGTGAATAGTGGTGTACCCCAGGGATCTGTGCTGGGTCCGCTGCTTTTTGACATATTCATAAATGACCTGGAAAGTGGAATAACGAGTGAGGTTATCAAATTTGCAGATGACACAAAACTATTTAAAGTTGTTAAAACCCAAGAGGCTTGTGGAAAATTGCAAGAGGATCTTGATAAATTGTAAGACTGGGCATCAAAATGGCAGATGAAATTTAATATGGACAAGTGCAAGGTTATGCACCTACGGAAGAACAACCCAAACTATGGTTACACGATGCAAGGTTCCACATTAGGAACTACCACCCAGGAAAAAGATTTAGGTGTCATTGTGGATACCATGTTAAAACCCTCGGCTCAGTGTGCAGCGGCGGCCAAGAGAGCAAATAGAATGCTAGGTATGATAAGGAAAGGAATGGAAAATAAAACAAAAGATATTATAATGCCTCTATATCGTTCCATGGTGAGACCGTACCTTGAATATTGTGTGCAATTCTGGTCGCCGTATCTTAAAAAGGATATAGCGATTTTAGAAAAGGTTCAGAGAAGAGCCACCAAAATGGTAAAGGGGATGGAAGGATACTCCTATGAAGAAAGGCTAAAAAGGTTAGGGCTCTTTAACCTGGAAGAGAGACGGCTGAGGGGAGATATGATAGAAGTCTATAAATTGATGAACAGAGTGGAACGGGTAAACGTAGATCGATTGTTTACCTTATCAGAATATAGAAAGACGAGGGGACATGCAATGAAGCTACAGGGTAAACTATTTAAGACTAATAAAAGAAAATATTTTTTCACTCAACGTGTAATCAAACTCTGGAATTTGTTACCGGAGGATGTAGTAAAGGCTGTTAGTGTAGCTGGGTTTAAAAAAGGTTTGGACAAGTTCCTGGAGGAAAGTTCCATAAACCATTATTAAGAAGGGACCCAGGATATCAATGCTTGAACCAATACAAGCATTGTGGAACCTGTGTCCCTTGGGGAAACTGCTAGGTACATATGACCTAGATTGGCCACTGTTGGAAACAGAATACTGGGCTTGATGGACCTTGGTCTGACCCAGTATGGCATATCTTATGTTCTTATGTTGATCTTTCTGCTGCTTTTGACACAGCTGATTGCCACCTTCTCCTCGATATCCTTTCCTCACCTGAATTTAGGGGCTCCATTCTCTCTCCCAGTGCACTTTTAGTGTAGTTTCTGGTGGCTCCTCCTCTACTGCCATCCCCCTTTCTGTTGGTGTACGTCAGGGCTCTGTCTTGGGACCTCTTCTTTTCTCTCACTACACTCAGTCCCCTTGCTGCCTGGATGTCTCACCATCGTCTGAAATTGAACATGGCCAAAACTGAGCTCCTTATCTTTCTCCCTAAGCCCATCTCCCCCCTTCTTCCCTTCTCAATTTCTGTGGATAACACTATACTCCTCCCCGTTTCCTCAGCTTGCCACCTTGGGGTCAATCTTTGACTCTACTCCCTCTTTCTATGCACATATCCAGCAAGATAACTAAAATCTGTGATGGCTGGTGGGATGGTGCGAGGGCTGTTGGACAGCATATATGTGCCCCAGTAACATGCATGTGCATGGGAACACCAACAGGTAGCAGAAGCACTTGCTGTTGTTGGGACTGGCTCAGTTGGATGTATGTGCAGTGATTTTAGAAAAGGTTCAGAGAAGAGCCACCAAAATGGTAAAGGGGATGGAAGGATACTCCTATCAAGAAAGGCTAAAAAGGTTAGGGCTCTTTAACCTGGAAAAG
The DNA here is from genome assembly GCA_033557465.1 of Ichthyophis bannanicus. Taxonomy (NCBI): domain Eukaryota; kingdom Metazoa; phylum Chordata; class Amphibia; order Gymnophiona; family Ichthyophiidae; genus Ichthyophis; species Ichthyophis bannanicus. The sequence goes on from CM066033.1 coordinate 435,889,205, forward strand.
AGACGGCTGAGGGGAGATATGATAGAAGTCTATAAATTAATGAACGGAGTGGAATGGGTAAATGTAGATTGATTGTTTACCTTATCAGAATATAGAAAGACTAGGGGACATGCAATGAAGCTACAGGGTAAACTATTTAAGACTAATAAAAGAAAATATTTTTTCACTCAACGTGTAATCAAACTCTGGAATTTGTTACCGGAGGATGTAGTAAAGGCTGTTAGTGTAGCTGGGTTTAAAAAAGGTTTGGACAAGTTCCTGGAGGAAAGGTCCATAAACCATTATTAAGAAGGGACCCAGGATATTTATTTATTTAAACAGATTTGTATTCCGCCTTTTCCTTCAATCAAAGCGGTCACAAAACAATACAATACAAGTATAAACATAGGAGACTATAACATGTACAACATATACCACTTTTCATACAATCAAAGCAGTAGTAAAACACAGGGAGTACATTACATTACATGCATAGGATAAATACATAGAACAAACACAGGATAGGTTACATTCCATTACATACGATCTAGAAGGGGTGGAAACTGTCCATGCCACCACACCTCGCCCAAAGGCCATACCCGCTGGGAACTACAACAAATATAGACGCCACGGACCAACGCCTAAGGGCCACGCCAAAGGGCCCACTGGCGAGGCCCTCAGGCGCGGGCCCGCAAGGCGCGGGCGCGCCTCAGAGTCGGCGGTTTAGAAGCCGGTGTCCAGGGCTGTGGAAGGCTGCTGATTGGTGGGGCATGGAGGTGAGGAGGAGCTCCCGCTCACTCCTCCGTTCATGGCTGTATCCCCTCCATCAGCCTGCGCGCATCAGAGTCGGCGGTTTAGAAGCCGGTGTCCAGGGCTGTGGAAGGCTGCTGATTGGTGGGGCATGGAGGTGAGGAGGAGCTCCCGCTCACTCCCTCCGTTGATGGCTGTTTCCCCTCGTTCTGCCAGCGCGCCTCAGAGTCGGCGGTTTAGAAGCCGGTGTCCAGGGCTGTGGAACCTGTGTCCCTTGGGGAAATTGCTAGGTACATATGACCTAGATTGGCCACTGTTGGAAACAGTGCTTGATGGACCTTGGTCTGACCCAGTATGGCATATCTTATGTTCTTATGTTCTTATCTGTCGCTTCTTTCTCTAACATTAGTAAAAATTGTCCCTTCCTTTATGAATATACTACTAAGATCCTTATCCACTCTCTAATCATTTCCCGTTTTGATTACTGCAACCTGCTCCTTGCTGGTCTCCCCTCCGAATCAACTCTCTCCCCTTCAATCTGTTCAAAACTCAGTTGCGCAGCTTATCTTCCACAAGTGTTGCTATGCTCATGCAACCCCTCTTTCTCAAGTCATTTCACTGGCTCCTATCCGTTTCCGCATCCAGTTCAAACTTCTACTTATCTATAAGATTAAATTAGACTTACCTGCTAATTGTAGTTCCTGGAGGAACTCCAGTCTAGTCCTGGAATCTCTGGGTTGTGATCCTTCTCCAGCAGCTTGGAGACTGAGAAACGTCACTCTTGTGATGTCACTGGTATATAAGCCCCAGATCCACCTCCTTACACCAGTTACCTATTGACAAAGCAGACTCACCGGAGCAACCATTAAGTAGCAAACTGTACAATAACCAAAACCTAAACCACTAACTGAACACTGAAGGACACCAAGCAAACTATGTACCTAATCTTTGAAACGTGCCCTACGTGCTGAGGTCCACTTTCCCCCCCCTGCGAAGGATGTTTACCCCACAACCACCCCCAAACTACACCCTGATCTATGGAAAACTATGCTTCAGCACAGCCCTCTCTGACGCTTATCTGTTAACTTAGTCCTGCTTCAGGCCATAGTCCACTCACCTACCAGGGCGGGATACAGGACTAGACCGGAGTTCCTCCAGGAACTACAATTAGCAGGTAAGTCTAATTTAATCTTCCTGATCGACCCTCCAGTCTAGTCCCGGAATCTCTGGGGATGTAACAGAGCAGTGAACAGATTTACCGGGAGGGCCCTGCTAGACCAGCCTGAAGCACCACCGATCCAAACTAGGTGCCCCTCTCCGCCTGAATATCCAGACGGTAATGCTTCACAAAAGTGTGCAAAGAAGACCAGGTCGCCGCTTTACAGATTTCCACTGCTGGCACCAGACTGCATTCCGCCCAAGAGGCTGCTTGTGCCCTAGTGGAATGAGCTCTCAGCCCATCCAGCACCACCCAGCCTTTCAACAGATACGCCGACGTGATCGCCTCCTTCAACCATTGGGCAATAGAAGCTTTAGAAGCCGCCTCACCCTTTCTTGCTCCAGCAAACAACACAAACAGTCTATCCGACCTACGGTACGTGGCCGTCCTGCGGATATACCTTTTCAACGCTCGCCGAATATCTAACCGATGCAACTGCCCCGTAGCATGACCTTCTCTCTGTGCCGTGAACACCGGCAAAGACACTGCTTGATTCATATGAAAAACCGAGACCACTTTTGGCAAAAAGGATGGCACCGGCCTCAAAAACACCTTAGTATCAAAGAAAGTCAGAAAGGGCTTTCTACAGGACGCCGCTTGCAATTCTGAGATTCGCCTCGCCGAAGCAATTGCCACCAAAAATACCACCTTCAGAGTGAGATCCTTCAGAGACGCCTTCGCCAATGGTTCAAAGGGCGCTCTCCCTAACGCCTCCAACACCAAAGGGAGATCCCACATCGGAACTACTTGCTTACGCGGCGGCCGCAAAAGGATTACTGCCCACCAAAAACGCTTAATATCCGCATGTCCTCCGAGCGCCTCACCCTGCACCTTACCCCTATAACAGGACAGCGCTGCCAACTGAACTCTCAATGAAGCAGCCGCCAAGCCTTTCTGAAAACCATCTTGCAAGAAAGACAGCACCTGCGGAACTGACGCCTTTAAGGGAACGAAACTCCAGTCCGCACACCATGCTTCAAAGATACGCCACACTCTAACATAAGCCAACGAGGTAGACCGCCGCCGAGCTTTCAGCAAAGTGGAAATCACCCCCGCCGAATAACCTTTTACTCTCATCCTAGCCCTCTCAAGAGCCAAGCCGTAAACGAGAATCGATCCACCCGAGGCATGCACAGGGGCCCCTGAGTTAGAAGATCCCTTCGATTCAGAAGCCTCCAGGGCTTTCCTACCAACAGCCGCACCAAGTCCGCATATCACGGCCTTCTTGGCCAATCCAGCGCTATTAAAATCACCTGACCTTTGTGGAGATCTATGCGCTGCAGCACCCGACCGATCAACACCCAAGGTGGAAACACGTAAAGGAGCTGCTCTTCTGGCCAGGCTTGTATCAGAGCGTCCAGGCCTTCCGCCATTCTCTTTCTTCTTCTGCTGAAGAAGCGATCGACCTTCGCCGACTGGAAGGTCGCCATGCGATCCATTACCGGCATCCCCCAGCGACGCACCAGCATCGTGAACACGTCTGGGTGTAGAACCCACTCCCCCGGGTCTACCCTTATGCGACTCAAGAAGTCGGCCTCCACATTGTCTACCCCTGCTACATGCGCCACCAACAGAGCCACCAGGTTGTCCTTGGCCCATTCTAACAAACTCTCGGCCCTGGCTTCCAGTGCCACGCTGGTGGTGCTTCCTTGACGGTTGATGTAAGCCAACACGGTCGCATTGTCTGAGAACATGCGAATGGCCTTTTCCCTGAGTGCCAGCTGGAACACTTGCAACGCCAGTGCCACTGCTCTCAACTCTAACCTGTTGATCGACCAACTCTTCTCTAGCGCGGACCACTGCCCCTGTGCAAATTGTTCCTGAAAGTGAGCCCCCCAGCCCAGAAGACTGGCATCTGTCGTCAGAGATATCCACGCAGGAGACTCCAAGGGCATCCCCTTTTCCAGACACCCCAGACGCAACCACCACTGAAGCGCCGCGTACATCAGCGGCAGACAAGGCAGCCTCTGAGACAGCTGATCCTTCTGATATGACCACCTCCTCAACAGCGCCCTCTGCAACGACCTCATGTGGGCCCTGGCCCACGGAACCAACTCGAGCGACGCAGCCATGGTTCCTAGTAACCGTAGGTAATCCCAGGCCGTGGGGTCCTGCTTGCCAATAAATTGCCTGGCCAACTTTCTGAGTCCTAGCACCCGCTGCTGTGGCAGAAAAATTCGCCCCACTCTCGTATCGAACCGCGCCCCCAGGTACTCCAGACTCTGAGACTGTTCCAACTTGCTCTTTGCCATGTTGACTACCCAACCTAGACTCTGTAAAAAGGCCACCACCTTGGCTGTAGCCGACACACACTCTGCTTGGGACTTCGCTCTGATCAACCAATCGTCCAGATAAGGGTGCACCAACACCCCTTCCTTTCGCAAGGCTGCTGCCACCACCACCATCATCACTTTGGTGAATGTATGCGGCGCCAGAGCCAGGCCAAACGGAAGCACCTGAAACTGGAAATGTCCCATAGGTACCGCAAAGCTGAGAAATTTCTGATGTTCCTGCCGAATCAGAATGTGAAGATACGCCTCCGAAAGTTCTAGGGACATAATAAATTCGCCCTTTCTTACCGCCACTATAACGGACCTGAGGGTCTCCATCCGAAAATGAGACACCCTTAGACAACGATTTACTCTCTTGAGATCTAAAATAGGCCGATAAGTTCCTTCCTTTTTCAGAACTACGAAATAAATGGAGTATTGACCACACCCTAACTGGGCGGGAGGGACCGGTACTATTGCCTTGAGGGAGAGCAGTCTCTGCACCTTCTCCCGTACCGCCTTGCGCTTGCTTTGCACGGAGACTGAACAAAGGAGTCGGTTACCGGCCGCTGAAATTCCAACGCATAACCCTCTCGAAATAACCTCCAACACCCACTGATCTGAAGTGACTTGGACTCAGGCAAGGTAAAACTCCCGCAACCGACCCCCACGGGAACAAACCCCAGCTGGGTCCCCCTGACTTCATAGAGATTTCTTGAAATTTGAGGAAACGGAGAAGGCCGCAAAACCCCTGCCGGCTCCTCTAAACCCACGAAACCCCTGGTTTCTACCGGGAAAACGTCTCCGCTGATTTAGGGCAAACCTTAGGGAACGGAAACGCCGAAAGTCCCGTTGTTGACCCCACAGCATGGGAGCAGAACGTCCCTGCTTCTGCTTGTCCTCCGGCAACCTTCCGCCTTTGGACTCCCCCAAATCCTTTACCAATTTATCCAAATCTTCACCAAACAGTAGCTTACCCCGGAAGGGAAGCTTACTTAACCGTGCCTTGGAAGAGACATCTGCTGCCCAATTACGCAGCCAAAGACATCGCTGCCCTGCTATCACGGAAGCCATACTCTTTGATAACCCCCTGATAAGGTCATAATGAATGTCAGCCAGATAAGCTGCTCTGGATTCCGATCGGGATGCCTCCTTGTCCGCCCCCTCGGAGTGGCCCCCTTGAATTTTCTGCGCCCAGCGTAGGCAAGCCCTTGCCACCCAGGCTCCACAAATAGAAGCCTGTAAAGAGAGCGCATTCACCTCAAAAACCTGCTTCAACGAGGTCTCTAACTTACGGTCCTGAGCATCCTTGAGCGCCGCACTTCCCTCTACTGGAATTGTGGTCTTCTTGGTAACCGCCGACACGGCCGCATCTACCCTTGGGGACTTAAACAAGTCTTTATCCTGGTCTAACAGAGGGTAAAGACGCGCCATAATTCTAGAACCTTTAAGCATGGACTCCGGCATGTCACATTCTTCCTGTATCATCTCTTTAAACACTGTATGTACCGGGAAAGCTCTTTGAGTCTTTCGAAAAGCCTGCAACAATGGGTCTTCTAGAGTAGAATCCTCCGCCGGTCCTTCTAACGGCATATTAAGAGCCTTGAGAGACTCTGCAATGAGAGCCGGCAACTCTTCTCTACGAAACACCCGGACCACCCACGCCTGGTCCTCCTGCTCCGTAATCTCACCTTCCTCCAGACCCTCATCTAGGCCCATGTCAGGATCCGGGTCCTCCGACCCTAGACCCTCCGATATGACCGACCCGTCCACTCGGTCCCCGCCTCCTCTAGGCCTCTTCGCACTTATGCCTGTCACTGCCGCCATCAAAGGCATACTCGGTCTCTTATCACCCAGTCTCGCTTGGGAAGGACTGGCTGTAGTCTGAATTAGCGAGCTACTCAAGGCCTGCTGAAGCAGGGCCATGAAATCTGGCGCAAAAATCTCTGCCAGGCCGCCCGGTAACAGAGGCTGTACAGTCGGAAGGTCGGGAGCCAAAGACGTACTAGGCACCGGTTCCCTCGCGGTCACCTTGTCTAATAGCGGTTCAATAGGGCCCGCAGATGTCCCCTCCTGAACCCCTGCCCCGACCTGTGATTCCTGCTCCATAGCCGCAGACTCCTGTCTACAACCTCTACAAACACCTTCCGGTGACACGGATCCCCTTCTAGCACCGCAAAGCAAACAGAGCGGCCTAGAAGGCATCCTGTCTTTCTGATCCCTTTGGCGGGAAAAACAGGCCCTCAAGCAGATCCCAGTACCCTGCCTACTGCTGGACTTTTTTTTTTTACTGTGTTAACTGCAGAAACTCTCCCCAAGCCAAACTGTGAAGAAAGTTCAGTAAAACGAGGCTCCCCGGCCGAAATACCGCGTTATAAAAACAATCAAATGCACTCCGCGATTCCCAAGCGAGTGACACACGATCCGGCCTGCCCCGCTGAGAACTGCGCTTCTCCGGCCTCTTATGAAGCTGATTCCTATCTCGGCCGTTATCGGAGCTGTGTGCCTCTTCTCCTGCGCTCTACCATGTCCTGGGAGCTGCAGGTATTGGCTGACAAGGGTCGGAGTAAAACTTTGCTGAAACAGCTGCCGCTTGAACCGCCGGCTCAAAGCGCATTTGCAGGCAAACCTTCTGCACGCGCTGGGCCCTGCAGTCTGCCGGTTCCTTTCCCTAGCTAATGGGATTGGTAACCGGTGGCTGTCCTCTCTCCACCTGCCTCTGCCCTACTGAAGGCCCAAGGCTACCCCCAAGAAGGGAAAAGGCTCACGGGGGGGTTGGGGGGGGGGGAGAGGGAAGGGCAGAGGAGTCCAAAGCAATGCGAAGGAAAGAGCACCTAAGCACCCCAGCATCAGAACAAGACTGAAGTGCCCCCCTATCCTTTTTTTTTCCCCAATAAATCAATAAATCCTCTTAGCTACTTTAAACTAACTCTAACTAAACTCTCCTTAATTGTCTTTCTAGTGAGCCCTATACCACTGGGCCCACCCAACCTCCAGCTGCTTGGAGACTGATATAACTGGTGTAAGGAGGCGGATCTGGGGCTTATATACCAGTGACATTACAAGAGTGACGTTTCTCAGTCTCCAAGCTGCTGGAGGAAGATCACAACCCAGAGATTCCGGGACTAGACTGGAGGGACGATCAGGGAGTGCATTTATTCTGCAACTTCTCAAAACCTTTTCTCTCTTATCTCACCCTTCCTCAGGAACTCTGCTCCTCTGGCAGATCCCTTTTATCTGTACCCTTCCTGCCAAGTCCAGACTTCGTTCATTCCACCTTGCTGCTCCATATGCCTGGACCAAACTACCTGAATCAGTGTGCCAGGCTCTTTTCTCTAGCCCCAGTCAAATCTAGGCTAAAAACCAACCTCTTTGAGGCTGCTTTTGGATCCTGATGCCCCTCGCTCTCTTGTTCACCCCTTATGTGTATCTTACCATACTCTAGTCCACGGTTTTGTGATGTTATTCATCTTGATCATATTGTAAGCACTGATGAGTAGGGATCATCTCTTACATCTATATGTACAGTGCTGTATACGCCTTGTAGCGCTATACAAATGATAAGAAGTAGTAGTGGTTCATAAATCATTCATGGTTCAATGAAAATGACAGCTAGAATGTTGAGCATCGGAGCAAGGAAAATAAAGGGCTTAGATATCTTGATAACTAGAGATGAAGGCTTTGCTGGCAGCAATGAAGATAACAGGAATGGTGAAAAAACAGGCAAGAGAATGAGAAAAAGAAAGTGATGGAGAAAGAATAAAAGCATAATTACTCACCTGTTATAGGTGTTCTCCGGAGACAACAGGAATCAGTCCTCACATATGGATGATGTTGGTGCCAAAGGAGCCCTCGCAAAAGCATCTGCCCAGCTTTCAAAGAAAGCCTTTGGGAGATGGCACCACACATGCGTGGATCCCTTCCCGCTCAAGAGTGCCATCTTGCCTCAGTCTAATGACATAGCTAAGTCAGCAGAAATTAAATACAGTAAAGCAGCAACTCCAATGGGAGAAGGGAGGGTTGTGAGGACTGATTCCTGCTGTCCCCAGAGAACACCTGTAACAGGTGAGTAACTACGCTTTCTTGGAGAACACGTAGGAAGTCAGTTCTCACATAAGGGACTCCCCAGCTACAGAGAACTTGTACAAAATGCCACGGCGGCCAGAAAATGTCCAGTGGAGAACCACCACTCCGGTAGTCTGAATACAGAAGGGTTGGAGGGCAAGAGCTGCCTACACCCCAAAGAGATTATGGAGTACAGCCTGGTCAAAGGTGCTCTCTCATCCAGGCAGTACTGAGCTGCAAAGGTATGGACCAAAGGCCAGGTGGCAGATTTCCGTAACAGGTATGGAATGCAGATTTGCTAACAAGGTAGCCATGGCTCTGACACAGTGCGCTGTGACACGGTGTTCTAATGAGGTCCCAGCTTGCTCATAGGCGAGGGCAATGCAGTCCACCACGTGGACAGAGTTCGCTTAGTTACCGGAAGCCCCAGTCGACTGGGGCACAGGAGATAAAGAGCCGAAGTGCTCTGCAGACAGAAGGACAGGGCCCTCTTACAATTCAGAGTAAGGAGAACAGTCTCTGCCTTACAGGCGTGAGGCCTCAGGAAGAAGATGGGGAGCACCACCTCCTGACTGAGATGGAAGGGGGACACCACCTTTGGCAGAAACTTGGGGTGTGTGCGGAGCACCACCCTGTTCTTGTAGAACCTCATGTAAGGGAGCTCTGCCATCTGAGCCTGGAGCTCGCTGACCCTGTGAGACGATGTAAGTGCCACGAGAAAGACAGCCTTCCAGGAGAGGTACCATTAAGTGGCAAGAAGCCAAGGGCTCAAATGGCGGCCTAGTGAGCTGTGAGAGCACCACGTTGAGATCCCACTCTGCCGTTGGTGGGCAGATGGAAGGCTTAGACAACATGATGCCCCGCAGAAAACAAGAAACAAGGGGGCTGAACGAGAGGGGCTTTCTCTCAACTGAATGGTGGTATGCCATGATAGCGCTCAGATACACCCTGAGATGAACTTCAGTCCCACCTGGGACAGGTGGAGTAGGTACTGGAGTACTATCTGCACTGAGCAGGAGAACAGGTTTGCCTGTCTCTTGGCGCACCACACCAAAAAGCGGTGCAATTGAAGGCATACGCCCTTCTTGTGGAGGCCTTGTGGGAAGCAAGAAGGACCACTCCACATCTCGTGGGAGGTTGAAGGGAGCGAGAGCAACCCTTTCAGCAGCTAAGCCGTGAGTGACAGGGACCCCTCCTCCTGTTACAAAAGTCCTTGGGCACGGCCCAGGGGAATCAAAATGCCACTGATAGGCGGAGAAGTAGCGGGAACCAAGGTTGCCTGGGCCACCTGAGAGCTATCAGTATCAGTGATGCTTTGTCACTCTGGACCTTGAAGAGGATCTTGGCGACCAGTGGTGTTGGCGGGAAGGCTTAGAGGAGGCCTTCCATTCACATATTTAGGAACGCATCCGCTACCACCCGGGATGTGTATGGCTGGCGGGAGCAGAAGAGGGGCAATTGCATGTTGTCTGGGCTGGTGAACAGATCCACTAGGGGGACCATCCCCTAGCCGGAAAGCCAGGAGGCCACTCTGCGTTTCAGGCTTCACTTGTGCAGCTGGAGGACTCTGCTCAGCTTATTCGCCAGGGCATTTTGCTAGCCTGGTAGGTAGATAGCCAGCAGAAGCATCCTGTTGTGTGTAGCATATGAGCAGAGGGCCACTGTCTCCTGGCATAGGGAGTATGACCTGTGCCCCCCTGCTTGTTCACATAGAACACTGCAACTTGGTTGTCCATCTGGACCAGCACCGACTGGTGTTGCAGCTGATGGCGGAAGGCTCGGAGAGCCAGGAATATTGCCCGGAGCTCCAGAAGGTTGATTTGCAATGGCCATTCTGCCTGTAACTAATTGCCTTGTGTGCATAGGTCCTTGCAATGAGCTCCCAAACTCAGCAGGGAGGCATCTATAGTTAGGACTCTCTGGGGGGTGGGTGCCACCAGTCAAGGGAGTCTACCAGGTGGTACGTCACTCTTATCCTGTATTGGAGCCTGCTTATAGCTTGCATGCACTGGGAGTGGAGGCACCACTGAGCTGCCCTCATGTGCAGGTGGGCGTACAGGGTCATGTGGACTGTGGAGGCCATGTGGCCCAGCAGGCAGAGGAGAAGACAGGCGGGTAGCGACTAGTGGTGCTGCACCTCTGCGGCTGGCACCCCGAGGTGTTCCGATGTCTCCAGAAGGAGGAAGGCCTTAGCCTGGAGGGTGTCTAGCTGGGCCCCTATGAACTCCAGGCACTGAGCTGGGGAGAGGTGGGACTTGGGGTAGTTGATGATGAATCCCAGGTGCTGCAGGGTGTGGATGGTGCGCTTGTTGGCATGGTGCACCTCTGCAGCTGTGTTTCCCCTTATGAGCCAGTCGTCCAGGTAGGGAAAGACGAAGGCCCCTTGGAGACTAAGATGGGCTGTGACTACTGCTAGGCACTTGGTGAAGACCCTTGGCGATGAAGCCAGCCAAAAGGGCAGTATCCTATATTGGTAGTGACCTCCTCCCACCATGAACCGGAGGTATTTTCAATGGCTGGGATGGAGCAGGATGTGTGTATAAGCATCCTTCAGGTCTAAGGAGCATAGCCAGTCTCCCTGCTGGAGGTATGTCAGCAGAATTCCAAGGGAGAGCATCTTGAATGTCTCCCTCACCAGGAATCTGTTCAGATCCTGCAGATCTAGGATGGGCCTGAGGCTCCCCATGGGGAGGGGTGGCCTGCACAGAGTGTCAGGTGAACCTACTCCTGCCATCTTGCTGGGCAGACTAGATGGACCATGCTGGTCTTTATCTGCCGTCATTTACTATGTTACTATGAATGCAGAAATATCTGGAGTAGAAGCCTTTGTTGCAGAGGGGTTGGGGCATTGCTCTACTGCCTTGTCCTTGAGGAGGCCTGTGAGCTCTGTGAGGAGCACAGCCTGGTGAAGGAGAGGCCTGACAGGTTCTCCTGGAAAGTAAGAGGTGGTGTCTGTTGCAGATGGAGGATGTAACCCTTACTGATAACTTGCTGTACCCAGGAATCAGTGGTGATGGAGGACCACCTCTGGGCAAACAGAGCAAGATACCCATCTGTGGGCTGTAAGGGACCTCTGGGGGATGGGAAATCATGTCCAAGGGGTCAGAAACTTCCTCCAGACTGGGCCAGGGCTGGCATCTGCGTTTTGGAGGTCTTCTGCTTGCGGGGGCCATGCCCTTGCCCCTTGTGTTGCTGGCCTTGCTGCGGAGCAGAGAAGGCTTGGAATTGTGGGGCATTGCCAAAACCCCCCTTTTCCCTTGGGAAAGCAGCTTTCTTCCCCAGGCCCTTCTTTGAGGATGCACTGAGATCTTTTTATAGAGAGTCAGGTCCTTGTCAGGAACTCAGTCTCTATTTCAACTGCTTTGTCTGCTATGGGTTCCCCAAAGAGATTCTCTCTGAAACAGAGGACATTGATGAGTATGTCCTGAACCCATTGCTTGAGGTCAGACGACTGCAGCCAGGCCTGGTGTTGGGCACTGATGACCGCGGCGGCTACTCTGGCTGAGGACTCGAAGCAATTGTATGCTTCTCGAGATAAGAACTTCAAGCACTCCTTTACCACTGAGTGACTTGAACCGCTGGAGAGGTTCCCTGTTGAGGCCTGCTGAGAAACCAGCGAGCACCCTCCCCAGTTCCTTGAGATACATGCCAATGTATAATTGGTAGGATTGGACTTGGCACACAAGCATCAAGCCCTGAAAGGCCTTTCGGCTGAGGGCATCGAGGGGCTGGGCCTCCCATGACGGACTCGCCAACCACCGAGTTGTGTGGGAGTTGGGTTTTCTGGAACCCAGGGCTTTGGCGGACTCGGTACATGGAGTCGAGCCATCTGTTTATTATGGGCACCAATGCCGGTGTTTCCCATATACGGAGGGGGCGGCACTCGAGGATCAGAGGAATGGGCACCGCGAGCTCATACTGGAGAATCCAGTTCCTCCATGGGGGGGTTCTCCTCTGCTTTGGTCTCGACGACGAGTGCCTTTGCCATGTCCCGCAAAAAGCCAAGGAAGGCGACGTCCTCTGGCAGGGAATGGCGGCACGACACCGGGGAAGATGGGTCTGAGGGCACGTATCTGTGTCGAGTGTCCGGGGACTGCTCATCCTTGGTCTCCCAATCAGATGCAAAGTCCAAGGAAGAGTCCGAGGCCCCTCAGTTCTCGCAGTCGAGGCCCGAGCCCTGAGGCCAGTTGCTTCCAGAGGGCCTGTGGTCTGAGCCATCGGCACAGTCCAGGGAGGACTGGTGCTCAGAGGAATGGGATCATAATCTCGTACTCTGCCGATGTGTCTCTCGCTGGTGGCGCTTGAGGATCGGCTCAACTCCCAGGGAAGCCCTCGATGTTGAGGGTTCAGTCGTTGGGGTGGATAAACCGGAGGAACTGGATATGAATGCCTGATGTTGGGCCACAAGGGCAGAGATATTGCGCTCCAAGGTGGCCATCCTGATCTCTATGCCAGTTGGCTCCGCAACCTTCGATGCGGGCACCGACGGCTTTGGGCCTGGTGTCTGTTCTGTCGAGGGGGAGTCCTTGATGAGGATGGCCTTGGATGTCTGAGACCAGTCGCTGGCTGCAAATGACTTCTTCCAGGGCAGCTTGTGAGGCAGCTCCCCCTCCAACCCCTGGGACTCACGCCTGATTTCCCAGACCCGTCCTCCGGGGCAATTTTCGAGGGTTTAGACTTCTTGTGTTCCACCTCTGCACTTGAGGTTGTACCAACATTGATGTAGTTGAAGCAGTTGCATTGTGTCAAACAAAGAAGCCTTCCATCCATTCATGAGATGCTCCTCAAAGGCTGCATTCAACGTAGGATTCAGGGTTGCAGTAGGAGTGGCCACGTCTTCCTGAATTATCCCAGTATTACTGGAAGGCTGGTCTTGGTCCCTCTGAGACTGTTGCAAACTCTCCATTACAGAGGAGAATGAGCAATCCTCACAGTGGGGACACATCATGGGCAGTGGATCCCTCCCATGTCTTGATGCACACAATATTGTGCTCTGATGAGCTTTGACTCGAATGCACTCCAGTTTCCACTCGCAGCTCAATGTCGTAAACCATTGATGTTGAAGACAAGGTCGAATCCTCTCTCTTCTTTGAATGGGAACGAGATGGTATCCAATCCCAAAACGTTCTACTGATGCTCAATGTCAAAGGTGACTGATGTCCTCTCAATGCCAATGCATTCCCAGCATCTGATGCAGCTTCCAGGACCACGGGGAGTAATGATTCACATGCCGATGTTGGGAAAATCTTTCTGATGTATGGGGAAAGTGTTTCTGATGTTATAGTGGGAGATCATCTCACACCCAGTGATCATCAGATGGTGTGGGTTCAGTATAAGAACTAAGGCTGATAAAATCCATTCAAAAGTGAGAATCTTAGACTTTAGGAAAACTAACTTTCCCAAGATGGGCCAATACCTCAAGGAGATGTTAGCAGGATGGGAATAGCTAGGGAAAGTAGAAGAACAATGAGCAAAACTGAAAGGGGATATTTTAAGGACAGCCAACTTTTTTGTTAGAATGGTAAATAAAAGGAAAAGGAGGCTGCTACGGTTCTCAAAAGAGGTAGCTGAAAAGGTGAAGAAAAAGAGGGAGGCCTTCATAAAAAGCGTAGTTACTCGCCTGTAACAGGTGTTTTCAGGGAACAGCAGGAATCAGTCCTCACATATGGGTGACATTGGTGCCGACGGAGCTCGCGTGGAGCATTTCCCCAGCTTTCAGAGAAAGCCTTTGGGAATGCTACCACGCATGCATGGTTCCCTTCCCATCCAAGGGTGCCATCTTGCTCAGTCAGATGACACAGCTAAGATGGCAGTAAGGCAAAAACAAAAAGACGGCAACTCCAAGGAGAGGAGGTAGGGTTGTGAGAACTTATTCCTGCTGTTCCCGGAGAACACATGTAACAGATGAGTAACTACGCTTTCTCCAGGAACAAGCAGGAAATCAGTCCTCACATATGGGACTCCCTAGCTCCAGGCTGTCGAGGACCGAATCACGACAGTACCAAAAGTGACCGATCAGGTAACCGTGAGTTGCAGAAGGTAAGTCTCCGCGAGACCCTTTTGTCCAGCAACACTATCACTCCAGTAGCCTGAACACAGAGGGTCGGAGGGCAGTAGTTGTGTACACTCCAAGAATATTATGCAGTATTGTCTGACCAAAAGCACTGTCCCTATGGGATTCGCTTTCCAGGCAGAAGTGTGCTGCTAACGTGTGAATGGATGACCAAGTGGCGGCTCTGCAAATTTCTGTCACTGGCACAGAATGGAGGTGTGCCACTGACATGGCCATCGCCCTCACGTGATGCACTGTGATCTGGTGCTCCAGGGAGAGGCCCGCACGCTCATAGGAGAGGGCAATGCAATCTGCCACCCAAGAGGTAGGGTATGCTTGGTTATAGGGAGCCCCAGTCTACTGGGGTCATAGGACACAAAAAGCTGAGGTGCCTTGCGGTGGCCCTGGGTCTGCTGCAGATAGAAGGACAGGGCCTGTTTACAGTCCAGTGTGTGGAGTGTTAGCTCCTCCCTGCCGGCATGAGGCTGCAAGTAGAAGGTGGGGAGGACCACCTCCTGGTTGAGGTGAAATGGGGATACCACCTTCGGAAGAACCTGGTGTACAGGGGGGTCCATCACCAGCGCTTGAAGCTCACTAACTCTGCGAGCTGAAGTTAGGGCGACTAGGAATGTCACCTTCCAGGATAGGTATCTGAGGTGGCAGGTGGCCAGTGGCTCGAACGGTGGCGTAGTGAGCTGGGAGAGCACTACGTTGAGGTCTCATTCTGCTGCCGGAGGGCGTACAGGGGGGCTTGGAAGCAGAAGGCCCCATAGGAAACGGGAAACCAGGGGCTGGCTAGATAAGGGCTTTCCCCCCACTGGGTGGTGGTGAGTGGCTATGGCACTCAGATGCACCCAGACTGAATTAGATTTCAGCCCTATCTGTGACAGATGCAGTAGATACTGGAGTACCAGCTGAACGTGGCAGGAGAGCGGGTTCTCCTTCCTATTTGCGCACCACAGAGCAAACCTGTGCCATTTGACGGCATAAGCCCTCCTCGTGGAGTGCTCCCTGGAGGTTAGCAGGATTTCCTCAACCTCTTGTGGTAGGTTGAGCGGGGCGCCAAGGCTACCCTCTCAGCAGCCAGACCATTAGAGTCAATTACCCCACACTGGGGTGCAGAAGGGAGCCCTCCTTTTATGTCAGGGCTGCCTGGGTCACCTGCCTGGGCCACCTGGGAGTGATAAGCATCACCGATGCCCTCTCGTTCTGAATTTTGAACAGAATCTTGGTGATTAGGGGAGTCGGTGGGAATGCATATAGCAGTCCCTCAGACCATGATATCAGGAATGCGTCTGCCGCTACCCTTAGAGGGTGCGACTGCCCGGAGCAGAAGCAAGCCAGCTGCACGTTGTCGGGAGAGGCGGTCTATCTCAGGCCAGTCACAAAGGCAGGAGAGCTGTATCGCCACTGCAGGGTCGAGATGCCACTGGTGAGGGTAGAGGACTCTGCTGAGTCTGTCTGCCAGGTAGTTGTCCTGGCCCGGGAATTAGACTGCTCGCAGGAGCATGCCATTGCGCCCTGCGAAGTTGAGGAGGGCTACCACCTCCTGGCAGAGGGAGTATGAACACGTGCCACCCTGCTTGTTTATACAGAACATTGTAACCTGGTTGTCTGTCTGGACCAGCACAGGTCTGTTCCGCAGGAGGGAGCGGAACGCATGTAGGGCAAGGGCTACCGCCCGGAGTTCCAAGAGACTGATCTGCAATAGAGATTCCTCTCTGGATCAGTAACCCTGAGTGTGGTGAACCCCGTAGTGGGCTCCCCAGCCCTGGAGACAGGCATCTGTGGTCAGGGTACACTACTGTGGGGGCGGCCTGGAAGGGCATCCCTGCCCAAAGGAGGCTCTGGTTCTGCCACCAGTCGAGGGATCTCGCCAGCTGTTGGGAGACTCTGACCCTCCCGGAGCCAGCCTATGACCTGGGTTCACTGAGGATGCAGGCACCACTGGGCTGTCTGCATGTGCAGATGGGCTAGGGGTGTGACATGGACCGCGGAGGCCATGTGTCCCAGCAGGCGGAGAAGGTGAGCTGGACCTCCCCTGCCAGCTGTTTGAGGTGTTCTGCCTTGTCCTGAGGAAGGAGGGTTCTGGCCTGCACCGTGTCCAGCTGAGCACCGATGAACTCTAGGTCTTGCACCGGAGAGAGATGTGATTTGGGGTAGTTGATGATGAACTCTAAATGCTGCAGGAGGAGGATGGTACCTTCTGTTCCCTGACTGGCCTCTGCAGCTGTGCCATCCTTGATAAGCCAGTCGTCCAGGTAGGGGAAGATGAACACCCCTTTAGCGCAGATGGGCGGCTACCACTGCTAGACATTTTGTGAACACTCTTGGTGAGGAGGCCAAGCCGAAAGGAAGTACTCTGTAATAGTAACTGCCTCCCCCTAACATGAATCTCAGGTATTGCCAGTGAGATGGGTGGACCAAGATGTGGGTGTAGACATCCTTTAAGTCCAAGGAGCAAAGCCAATCTATCTGGTGGAGGTAGGGCAGCAGTGTCCCAAGGGAGAGCATTTTGAACTTCTCCCTCACCAGGAACTTGTTCAGGTCTCAGAGGTCCAGGATGGGCCTGAGACCCCCCATTTTCTTGGGGACAAGAAAGTACCTTGAATAAAAGCCCTTGCCCCAGAGTTGCTGGGGAACAGGCTCTACTGCCCTGTCCCTTAGTAGACCTGCTAGCTCTGAGAGCAAGAGGGGCCTGGTGAAGGAGAGGTCACACTGGCTCTCCTAGAAAATGCCCCGGAAGTGATAGGTGGAAGTGGATGTGGTAACCCTCCCCTTCACCACCTGGAGCGCCCACTGGTCTGTCGGGCCACCTGTGGGTGAAGAGTGCCAAGCGACCCTGTGAGCTGGTGAGGGTTTCTCGGTGGGGGGGGGGGGGGGAGTCCCCACCATGGGAGTCAAAAGGTTGAGCCAGAGCTTGGGAGCCTTTGGATTCCTGAGTCTGTGTCCCTGGCCCTTGGGCTGGGGGATCCCTGGTGCTGCTAGCTTAGAAAGACCTGGTAGTGGTGACTGATTGAAAGGGCCCTTCTTCCTCGAGAATGTTGGCCTTTTCCCCGAGGCTTTCTTACGGGGAAGGGTAGAGGTCTTCTTTGAGAGCCTCTGCCTGGTCACCACCTCGGCCTCAATCTCAGCCGCCTTGTCGGACATAGGCTTTCCAAATAGATTCTCCCTGGTGCAGGGGACATCCAGCAGTTTTTCCTGAACCTATTGCTCGAGGTCAGAGGTCTGCAGTCAGGCTTGGCACCGAGCACCGATGCCTGCGGCTGCTGCCCAGGCTGCAGCCTCAAACCCATTGAGGGCAGCCTGGGACAGGAACTTGGAACAGTCTGGATGGTGGCTACCAAGGTCTGGAACCGTTGCAAGGGTTCCCCGGCGAGCCCTGCTGAGAAGCCAGAAAGCTCCTGGATGAGCTCTTAAGATACATTCCTATGTAGAGCTCATAGGTTTCTATCCGGCAGCCCAGCATGGATCCTTGGAAACACTTACGCCCCAGGGCTTTGAGGAACCTGACCTCTCTACCCAGGGGTACAGAAGAATAAGTCTTCTGGCTCTTGAGCTTTTGCATCGAGGACTCCACCAACATGAAACCGTGGGGAAGTAGGGCCTTCTGGAAGCCTGGGCTCCTCTTCATGCGGCAGATGGTGTTGAGGCGTCGGCTGACCACCGGTACCGAGGCCGGGGTCTCCCACATCCGTAGGAGCAGCTGTTCGAGGATGAGTTGCACTGGCAATGATAGAGCCTCCTTCACGGGAGGCTCTTCGGTGCGTGGGTCCTCCTAGGACTTGGTGGCTCAGGCCATGTTCTGGACGAAGTCGTGGAATGCCATGTCCTCGGGTGGGGCATGGTGTCGGAGCTCTGGGGGAGACGGCTCCGAGGGGCCGTCTTGGAGTTGAGAGGTCACGGGGGAGGCCTCGACATCGGTCTCACAGACTGACTCAGAGGGCTTCGAGGAGTCCGAAGCTCCCACACCTCAAGGTCTGCGTTGGGGAATCGAGACCTCCCGACCGGTCTCAGGTCAGATTCCCAGAAGCTAGCTGGGGAGAACCGGACACCCGAGGATCGGGACCGGGACCTCTATTGCTGCCAAGGGCTGGCCCAAGGCTGATAGCACTCGGGGCCTGGCTTGATGCCCAGAGATGCCACCGCAGTCAGGGGCCTGGTTGTCGGGGCAGATGATGCGAACAAACCTGGCATCATCACCTGCTGCATGGTCAGGATAGCAGAGATACTCTGTTCCAGGACCGCCATTCTGGCCTCGATGCCAGAAGGCTCTGCAGCATTCAGCATGGGCACCGAGGGTTTCAGGCCCAGCACCGGTGCTCTGGCGAGCATGTCCTCTACAAGGACCATGGCCTTGGGGAGCCTTACATGGTCACTACCAGCTGAGGACTCCTTCCTAGAGTCACCCGAGTCCCGCTGTGGGACCTTACTGGGTTTTACCAGGGGAACTTCAACTGGCTTTTAGGATTTTTTCTTTTTCTTGCCAGGGTCCGGCGTCTTTACGGAGGCGCCGCCATGGCGGGACTCCGAAGATACCCGGGCCTCACGGAAGGTGCTCAGCTTTGGGCTCAGTGTCAGGAAGCCAGAGCAGAGCCGGACCGCGGGAACATCTCCTGCAACTCCAACAGTTTCTTGTTGGTCCGAGGGGTCATGGCCTGACACAGGTCGCAGGAGGTACTATCGTGGTCCGGGCCAAGGCAGTGCAAGCAGCAGTTGTGGATGTCTGTGACGAACATAATTTGACTGCAACGATCACACTTTTTAAAGCCATCGGGAGACATGGTGGATAACACCCGGATGGGATCGACAACTCCTGGGAGAAAAAGGGCACGAATGCCAGTTGAGGCGAGCTTCAATGAAAAAAAGAGAAAGGAGCCGAGAACAGAGCCAGCTCAAGGCAGAAAGAGGAACCGATACGCAAACCAGAAAAAAATCACCAAGAGGATAATTTTTAAGGAATTTTTCCGGGGACACAGGATATGCGTCCATTGGGCTCCGTGAAAAAGGAGACTGAGCAAGATGGCACCCTTGGACGGAAAGGGGACTGTGCATGCATGGTAGCATTCCCAAAGGCTTTCTTTGAAAACTGGGGAAATGCTCCATGCGGGTTCCGTCGGCGCCAACATCACCCATATGTGAGGGCTGACTTCCTGCTTGTTCCTGGAGAATACAAGAGATCACAGAGAGGAAGACAGGTATCTCTATTTGGAAAAACTTAGAGAGGCTGGCAAAGTAGTCAGGAAAGCAAAGGTACAAAAAGAAGAAGAAATAGCCAATGCAATAAAATGGGGGGATAAGACATTTTTCAGATATGTTAGTGAGAGGAGGAAGGGAAAAACCGGAATTGTCAGACTCAAGGGTAAAGGGGAGGAATATGTAGAAGCTGATGAGGATAAAGCATAGCTACTCACCTTTAACAGGTGTTCTACAGAGACAGCAGGAAATCAGTCCTCACATATGGGTGACGTCGGCACTGACAGAGCTCCATGGAAGCATCTCGCCAGCTTTCAAAGAAAGCCTTTTGGAGATGCCACCACACATGCGTGGTCCTCTTCCCGCCCAAGGGTGCCATCTTAGTCAGATGACATAGCTAGAGCCGACAAAAGAAGATGGCAAAAATTGTGTAGCAACGCCAAGGGGAGGAGGGAGGGGTTTGAGGACTGATTCCTGCTCTCCCTGGAGAACACCTGTTACAGGTGAGTAACTATGCTTTCTGTAGGAACAAGCAGGAAGTCAGTCCTCACATATGGGACTCCCTAGCTACAGGCTAACGTGAACCTGTAGAAAAACATGGCCCAGCCATGAGAAGCCGCAAGCGAATCTGAGGAAAGATTCTGAGGACCCTAGTGTCCAGAAAGAACCATGGCTCTGGTAGCCTGAACAAGAAGGGTCGGAGGGCAGGAGTTGCCTAAACCCTGAACAGATTACGGAATATAATCTGGCCAAAGGCACTGTCCCGTTAGGACTCCCTCTCTAGGCAGTAGTGAGCTTCAAAGGTGTGGACTGAGGACCAGGTGAACACCCAGCAGATGTCTGCCATAGGGTCAGAGCGTAGGCTGGCAACCGAGGTCACCATAGCCCTTAAGTTGTGTACCATGACCCGATGCTCCAACGAGAGCCCAGCCTGATCATGGGCGAAGGCGATGCAGTCCGCCACCCAAGCAGACAGGGTCTGATTGGTCATGGTCACAGCCTCCCTCAGATGAATGGGGTCGTATGAAACGAAAATCTGTGAGGCTTTGCTCTACACACCATACTGAGAATCTGTGCTACTTGAAGGCATAGGCTTGTTGCTTGGAGTTCTTACGAGAGGCCAGGTGGTGTTCTTCCACCTCTCTGGGGAGGTTGAAGGATGCTAGGGTGACCCGTTCAGCAGCCATGCTGTTAGTGACAGGGACACCAGGTTGGGATGGAGAAGCGAGCCCTCCTCCTGTGTCAGCAGTTCTGGGGCACACCCCAGAGGTACAGGGAGTTCCGTCGAGAGGCGGAGCAACGGGGGAAACCAAGGCTGTCTGGGCCACCAGGATCATGGAAGCCTCGTCTCGCAGAACCTGGAGCCAGTGTCTTTTGGGGAAACTGCTAGGTATGTATGACCTAGATTGGCCACTGTTGGAAACAGGATACTGGGCTTGATGGACCTTGGTCTGATCCAGTATGGCATATCTTATGTTATGTCTGAGGATTGGGGCCCTTAGGATTGCGCGGCTCCTGGCCTGCTCCCTTGCCCTGATGACCCTGCTGAGGGGTCTGGGGGACTTTGTACTGGGGATAGCCTCAATAAGGCTGGCCTTTCCAGTAAAAGGGAGGCCTTTCCCCCAATGTTTTTTTTTAATGAAATTTTGAAAGGTTACATTCCACTTATAACAAGAAAAACATCAATTATAGGAAATTACAGAATCACCACTATAATAATACAAAACACATCTAATGTACCAGTCCACATCACAGAGAAAAGTACCAGACTGAACCTAAGAAAAGAAAATCAGGAAATTAGGCTAAACACCAAATATCTAGGAGGCTCTATATACTTATACCTTCACCAGAAAACCCCCTTTTTCTGTCTGTCTACAAAAAATAGCTTCAAATGGGAGACCTTAAGAAAAATGTAGGAATGACCCTGCAATGTTATGATACATTTGCAGGGAAACAGGAGGTAAAAGTTACACCTAATAAAAGAACCCGTTGCCCGAGCGCCAAAATTGTTTACGGCGAGTTTGAATTGATCGAGTAACATCCGGAAATACATTAATTTTTTTTTAACACAGAAGAGAGCATCCTTAAACTTAAAAAAACGAATATCTTAACCTTCACTGCCTCAGCAGTGAATGTAACCACTAGGGTGCTCCTTCTTTTGATCAAATCTGTGGAGTCTTCAAGAAACTCAGTCAGGTTCTGGCTGACATATGGATATAAAGGGAATCAAACTTCCCTAAGTCCAAGTCAGTCACCCGTACTTTCATTGGTATATGATACATCAGAGCAACTTCAACAGGTTGAGGTAATTTAAGAATCTCAGAACAATATTTAGCAAATATCATCTCTGGTGATAACAAACGAGTCACCAGAAAATTTAAGAAACGTAGGTTCCATTCTCTGGAGGCATTTTCCAAGGCCTCCAACCGAGCATGGACCAATAAAGAGTCTTTAATAGAGGCCACATGCGCAGTAACAACAAACTGCACCTTGATCTCTACTCGGACCAAGGATTTATTAAAACTCACAAGTCTAATATCTATATCTGATAGTTTCTCCACAGTATCTTGAGAGAAATCACATAAGGAAATTACAGTTGAAGACAATTTAACATCAATTGCTCTAAATGCCTGCCATAAATCCTTCAAAGTGTCTTCACCATCAGGGGAAGTCACATTAATTCCAAAGCCTCTACAGGAGCCACAGGCTCTGGAATCTTCACTAGTACACCTTCATCCAAACCCTCAGGCAATACACTCTCCAATATAGATGAAGACAGCATAGGCAACGGGGGCAAAGGCGGCCTTGGCCCCCCGGAGCTTAAAGATGCTCCGTCAGGGGAAAGCTATCCACCATGCAAAGGGACCAGGTGCTTATCAATTTTACCTGGAATACACACAGCAGGATCAAACTTCGGCCCTCCTTTGTTCTTCCACTTCCCTATATCCACAGGGAAGCACACACCCGCAAATCCCAAATTAACGCTGACAGCCCCTTCGAGACACGACCCACGGCCGCAAGGGCTACCACAGCTTTATCCTGCAGGGAGAGAAAGTCCATCCATGGAGGTAGCTGTCCCTGTATATGCCTGCTCCGATTGAGCCAGGTGCCGGGAGCCCGCAGGTGGAGAACAAGAGCAGGTGGTAAACCCCTTCCTCCTTAACACAATTGCCCGATACAGTTCTCCTCCCTGATGATTTCTTCTTGGGAAGAGTAGAGGTCTTCCTGGACAGTCAAGACCTGGTGACATACTCTGTCTCGATCTCTGCCGCCTTGTCTTCCACCGGCTTGCCAAAGAGGTTTTCACAGAGGCAGGAGGTGTCGAGGAGTTTCTCCTGGATCCATTGCTCGAGATCTGATGCCTGAAGCCAAGCCTGGCATCAGGCACTGATGCCCGCGACGGCTACCCTCGCATTAGACTCAAAGCAGTTATAGGCTGCTCGAGACAAGTACTTCTTGCACTCCCCGAAAGACTTCGTGAAGGTTTGAAATCGCTGGAATTGATCTCCACTGAGACCCATCGAGAAACCTCCGAGTTCCTTAGTAAGGTCTTGGAGATACATGTCGATATACAGCTGATATGCTTGTATATAGCAAGCCAGCATAGAGTCCTGATAGCATTTTCGCCCGAGGGCGTCAAGGGTGCGGGACTCCCTGCCCGGGGGCACTGAAGAGTGAGTCTTTGGGCTTTCTGTTGGCACATGTGCAACTCAACCACCATGGAGGTGTGAGGGAGTTGATCCTTCCTGAAGCTGGGACCCCACAAGACCCAATACATGGTGTCCAGGTGCCAGCTAACTATCAGCACCGATGCCAATGTTTCCCAAATCCGGAGAAGTCATCGCCCGAGGATGGTGGAGACAGGGACCATAAGGGCCTCCTTAGATGGAGCCTCGTATTTGAGGATTTCGAGTTCCTCCATGCAAGGGTCCTCCTTAGACTTCATGGTGAGGGACAATGCCTTTGCCATGTCCTAGACAAACTCGAGGAATGAGGTGTTCTTGGGCAGGGACCGGCACCTCGATGCTAGGGGACATGGATCCAAGGGGAGATCATGGTGTGCTCGTATCTCCAGGGAAGCCTCAACCTCTGACTCCCAGTCAAAGTAGTCTGTCGAGGACTCAAGGCCTGATGGCTCTTGGGGTGTCATCGGATCCGGTCTTCAGAGACCTGCGGCTGTTGCTTGGCTGGAGCCAGAAGCGCTTGCTGAGGAAGATCTTGCTCCCGAGGAATGGGAGCATGATTCAGACCCTTGCCAAGGACCGGCTCGAGGCATGGGGCTCTCGAGGATCTCTTCAGCGGCCCGGGTAGTCCTAGACATCGAGGTCCCTGCGGTCTCAGCGTGTGCACCGGCAGGGCCGGGCATTGACACTTGCTGTGAGGCCAGAAAGGCAGAAATGCTGCATTCCAACGCCATCATCCTGGCTTCCCATTCAGGAGTTGCAGCCTTTGACATGGATACCGGGGTGATCGAGTCTGGTGTTAGTGAGAAGAGGGAGTCTTCGATGGGATGGACCTCAGGGTTCTGAGATCCATCGCTGGAGGCCTCGGTACCTGCTCAGACTTCTCGGATACCCTCCGGGACTGCGAGACCTTGCATGGGACTTGCCATGTGTGTCCAATTCCCAGGAAGAGGTCCTCTAGGATTTCTTCTTTTTCTTGTGCTCTCGCTTCGGGGAACCCTTGACAGAGTGTCTGCGTGCCTGCTTGGGCACCATGGGGGCTTTACACAACTCAGAGGATCCATGTGGGGCTTTAGAGCACGCGACTACCGGGGCTGAATCTGATGTCCTCCTGCTTGTGCCGGCGACTCTGGATGGCCTTAGCCAACATCTTTTTGCATAGGGAGCAAACCTCTGGGTCATGGTCGGCATCTAGACACCAGGGGCAACAGTTATATGTGTCGATAACGAACATGTTCTTCAAGCACCAATCACACTTTTTAAAACCACTGGCCACTAACGCAAAAAGAAGCCCACGAGGTCGAAGACCCTCAACGCAGCCAGCGGTCAGAAAAGGTGCGACACCGCACTGGAGAAAAAACCCTAAACTAAAATGGTCCCGAGTCTTGAAGCAGAGGCAACAGGGTTCAAAGGCAGGAAAGGGACCAGTGCTAACCAGACAGGGTACTTAAATGCACGAGAATAATCAACTATTTTCCGGGGGAAGAAGACAAATGTCCGTAGGGCTCCACGGAAAAAGAGAGACTGAATAAGATGGCACCCTTGGGCGGGAAGGGAACCACGCATGCATGGTGGCATTTCCCAGAGGCTTTCTTTGAAAGCTGGGGAGATGCTTCCATGGGGCTCCATCGGTGCTGACATCACCCATATGTGAGGACTGACTTCCTGCTTGTTGATGCAGAAAGCAGAATTGCTTAACAAATATTTCTGTTCTGTGTTCACAGATGAAGGGCCGGGAGCAGGACCTCAGACAACACCCACAAACAGGAAGAAAAGCAAGGGGCATCTAAAATGATTTTCAGAGGAATGTGTTCGTGAAGAACTAGCTAAACTAAAAGTGGACAAAGCGATGGGACCAGATGGGATTCATTCAAGAATACTGAAGGAACTTGGGGACGTTCTAGCAGCTCCACTGACTGACCTTTTCAATGTCTCTTTCGAGTTGGGGGTGCTGCCAGAGGACTGGAGAGAGACGCATGTGGTCTCCTTACACAAAAGCAGAAGTAAGGATGTGGTTGAAAACTACAGGTCAGTTAGTTTAAGCTCGGTGGTGAGTAAATTATTGGAAACACTGCTGAAAGAGAAAATAGTGAGGTTTCTGGATTGCAGGATCCGAGGCAGCATGGATTCACCAGGGGCAGGTCTTGTCAAACAAATCTGATTGATTTCTTAGACTGGGTGACCAGGGAGTTGGACCGAGGGAGAGTCCTAGATGTGGTGTATTTTGATTTCAATAAAGCATCTGACACTGTTCCACACAGGCGACTTATAAACAAACTAAGTACCCTTGGGATGGACCCTAAAGTTACTGATTGGGTTAGAAATTGGTTAAGTGGGAGGCGACAAAGGGTACAGGTAAATGGAGTTCACTCTGAGGAGATGGAAGTTACCCGCGGAGTGCCGCAGGAATCTGTCCTTGGTCCGATTCTTTTTAACATCTTTGTTAGTGATATTGCAGAAGGACTGTAGGGTATAGTTTGCCTCATTGATGATGATACCAAAATCTGCAACAGAGTAGATACACAGGTCGGTGTAGATAACATGAGTTGGGATCTAGTTAAGCTTGAAGAATGGTCATAAATTTGGCAGCTGAGATTTAATGCTAAAAAATGTAGTGTCATGCATTTGGGCTGCAACAGTGTAGCTAAACAGGTAAAAAAGGCGACGGTGAAAGCCAGAAGGATGCTTGGATGCATAGGGAGAGGAATGGCCAGCAGAAGAAAGGAGGTGATAGTGCCTCTGTATAAGTCTTTGGTAAGAACATAAGATATGCCATACTGGGTCAGACCAAGGTCCATCAAGCCTAGTATCCTGTTTCCAAGTGTGGCCAATCTAGGTCATACATACTTAGCAGTTTCCCCAAAAGACACAGGTTCCACAATGCTTGTACTGGTTCAAACATTGATATCCTGGGTCCCTTCTTAATAATGGTTTATGGACCTTTCCTCCAGGAACTTGTCCAAACCTTTTTTAAACCCAGCTACACTAACAGCCTTTACTACATCCTCCGGTAACAAATTCCAGAGTTTGATTACACGTTGAGTGAAAAAAATATTTTATTAGTCTTAAATAGTTTACCCTGTAGCTTCATTGCATGTCCCCTAGTCTTTCTATATTCTGATAACGTAAACAATTGATCTACGTTTACCCATTTGACTCCGTTCATTAATTTATAGACTTCTATCATATCTCCCCTCAGTCGTCTCTTTTCCAGGTTAAAGAGCCCTAACCTGTTTAGCCTTTCTTCATAGGAGTATCCTTCCATCCCCTTTACCATTTTGGTGGCTCTTCTCTGAACCTTTTCTAATAACGCTATATCCTTTTTAAGATACGGCGACCAGAAATGCACACAATATTCAAGGTGCGACCTTATTTGGAATATTGTGTGCAATTCTGGAGACCGCACCTTTAAAAGGATATAACAGGCTGGAGTCGGTGCAGAGGGTGGCAACTAAAATGGTTAAGGGTCTTCATTATAAAGCATATGAGGACAGACTTAAGGACCTTAATATGTATACTTTAGAGGAAAGGCAGTTCATAGATGATATGAGTGAGATGTTTAAATACCTTCATGGCATAAATGCACAGGAGAAGAGCCTCTTTTGATTGAAAGCAAGCTCTGCTACAAGGGGACATAAGTAGTATAATGGGTACACTACTCGTCAAACTGATTGACAGGTGAGATAAGGATGATAGCAGCCAATCAGCGCTCACTTCCGGTGTATGTCCCGCCTCAGGCCACACCCCCTCCCATAGAAGTGAATGGTGAGTTAGCCCCACCCACCCACGCCCCCAGGCGTGGCCACACCCCCCACTTTGGCACGACCCCACCCCACCC
Source organism: Ichthyophis bannanicus (assembly GCA_033557465.1). NCBI lineage: Eukaryota > Metazoa > Chordata > Amphibia > Gymnophiona > Ichthyophiidae > Ichthyophis > Ichthyophis bannanicus. The sequence continues at coordinate 435,916,257 of CM066033.1, forward strand.
CCAAGGATGACATCAGCCAATCAGCGCCCACTTCCGGGTTTGTGCCACACCCACACACTCCCACCCTCAACCACGCCTCAGCCTACATCATCGGAAATGACATCACCGGAAACAGTGTGCCATCGGAAATGGACACCGTCCATTTCCGATGACATCAGCGGAAGCCGAGTGACTGACTCCGGAAATGTGTTTTGCTTCTGGTTAATGCTGACATCTGCAAAAGCAGGAACCCTGGAAAACAAAACAAAAAATGCTTTCTCTCCCCTTTTCTCATAAAGCAGTGCAATACTTTTATGTGTATTGCAGGCTATTTAGAATTGATTGTTAAAAATAACCCTTTGGTAGCAGCAGCAGGAACACAATGCATTTGGTATACAGGTTTTTCACAGAGAGACAGCACCCGGGTATACAGGCTTTTCGCAGAGACACAGCCCTTGGGTATATAGGCTTTTCGCAGACACACAGCCCTTGGTATAGCTTTTCTTTCCAAATGCAATTAACACATCTTTATTAGAGAAACCAGTGCTGTCCATGTGATAGATTTTTGCTTTTAAGACCTCACTGTTAGAGAGAAGTATTCTGGCAGTCCCTGTAGTTCAGACTGAAATACAGAGAGAGACCGGAGTTCAAATCCCACCACAGCTAGTTTTTTTAGTGGCTTTGAAAAAAAAAATACAGAGAAAACAAGTCTGGACATGCTTCTAGGAAAGGATATGGTAACACATGTGATTGGTAGAAAGAACAGGCTATACTTTAAAACACACAGGATTTGTGGAATAAATCCACCAAAGATGTTAGCAAAATAAAAAGAATAGTCAAAGCACGGCAATCATGAAGGAAACCTTATTGAAGAGCATTTACTATGACCCCAAAGCAATAGGGAGCTTTGGGGGCATAAATCCTCTACTTCAAGCTGCTAAAAAGCATGATAAAACAGTCAACAGAAACAATGTAGTTAGATGGGCTACAGGATAAAATGCTTATACTTTACACAGACCTGCTAGGGTCCGTTTTAAAAGAAACAAGACGATCGTGTCAGATGTGGATGCGCAATGGCAGGCTGATTTAGTTGATATGGCAGCCTTGTCCCATTATAACAATGGCTACAAATACATATAAACAGTGGTAGACATCCTGTCAAAATATGCTTGGGCTGCAAGTTTAAAATCGAAAACCGGTCATGAAGTTGATAGGGGAAATAAGGGTTAGTTTAAGTGTACATACAGAAGGATTCGAAGGCCTGTAAAAGGGGCCCGTAAAAGGGAAGATGGCAATCCTGTATATGTCTATATATGGAAAGGAATGTGCTGTGCTCAGCTAAACTGATTGTTCTACTCAGAGACGACTCGTATCTGCAAAGTTACTGATAAGCTGTGGTGGATATGTTTCTTTAATGTATAAAAGACAGACAGCTCCTTTAACCGTTGGAATAAACTTACATACTACTTATGTGCGAGTGTGGTTGTGAAGTTCATTCCCCTGGAATTCCAGGCAGCCGAGGAGGAACAAAGGAAGCAGACGGAGGGGATTCCCTGGGCCTGGAGGCTGTGAACAGGGACAACTCCGTAACAGAAGTTGCTAAAGCCTTTGAAAAGATATTTAATCTAGGTCGTATACCTCACTAAAGAATTTAGTAGTTCAGGCTGAAACAGAGAGAGAGACCTGGGTTCAAATCCCACTGCAGCTATTTTTAGTGGCTTTGAAAAAAAACAAACAATACAGAGAAACAAACCTGGGCTTGCTTCTAGGATATGGTAACATGTGATTGTCAGAAAAGAGAGACTTGTTCTGAGCATGCTCCTGGTGTAAGGCTGTGTGTCCTGTGTGGGGAAAATTCTAACACAGAGATTCAAAAAGAAAAAATGGCTCTTTTTGTAACACCAAGCAGAATTTCCAACAGGGTGAATAACATTAATTATTTTCTTAAGGATTGTGATGCCGCAGCAGAGGGTTATCCACTGACAGAAAATCCACTTGAACAACAGGAGAGCCCGGCAGAGTCTGAACATGAATTATCAGGGGTTGAATATCTACCAGATGCCCAAAGGTTCTTTGACTCTTAAGATCTTTGTGATTTAGGCACCGAAATTGACTTACCGGATGACAACGCAACGGATCCAGAGGACACAGAATTATATTATGCCGCGGCAGATGCAGAAACAACCTGTTTACTGGAAGAACTAGGATCAGCAGAGGTAAGAGAAGTATTTTTTTGTAGAAAAGTGTTATAGAAGAGGCAGCTCATTTCACACTGACCCTGTTTTGTTTTTGTAGGGAAGTAACGAATCTCCGCTCCTACAAGAGCTAGAGGACATACAGGCAATCAATCTACGATGCTTGTGCTTTCTCTGTACATATCAAAGGGAGGCATTTGATGTCATAGTCAGCCAAAAGGACAACTCAAAACCTGAAGAAATAAACACATTTAAATCTGTTATACAAGCAACGGTGTGCTGTATTATCAAGAAATGCTGGCAGGACGTTATGAATAGAGACTGTGCAGCTTGTCTAATTCATGCTCCAGGGCAAAGGCATCATGATTGCCTGAGGTGGGGGCACAAGGAAATACAACAGAAAATCCATAAAACTTGTAACAGGTTGTGTCTAGGACATATTGTAAATGTTGCCATGATTGTTGGTCATAAAATGAAAGCAACTGACCTAGTTTATGAAAATTTGAATTTTTTGTTTGAACTCATCAGAGATTTTAATACCAGTAGAAATCCAGGACAACTGCTCGATATTTTGCTTAGATCTGTGGCAGACTGTGATATGGAGCTAGTGGAAGGTTTAATCTGTGACAGAGATTATAGATCGTTCTTTAAAAAAACACCAAGTTCTGTAAAAATAGACTTTTTATGAAAATGAATGTATTTCCAGAAACTTGTAATGCTCAAATGAATCAGTTCACAAGATGAAAACATTTTATTTGAAATAAAACATTTTGAACCTACAGCTTTGTGTGGTGTGTTTTAGGAATTCCTAATTAAACCTACAATGGGTTGTCTGGAAAAACTGGTACCGTGTGAATTATCGGGGCGTGGCCTACACAATAGGCCATATGATAAGAATGTGGAGGTACATCTGGGAATGGGGGAATGTGTATTAGCCACATAGGTCCACATACACAATATATAGCATCTATTACAATGTACTGTCTGCGAAAAAAGAAAAAAATGGCGTGAATTAGCTGTGGGGTGGGGTGACACATAAAACAATAGACCAGAGATCCAGAGATGTTTTAGTTAAAGAGTCTGGGGGCTGTAAATCCCATCAAAGAATTTCATTTAAAAAGGCGCAGTACATTTCAGCTGCCAGAAAAGATCACATAGTCTCTATAGCTTGTAACATCGGCACCTCTTCAGACATCAACATGGTGAGTAGATATGAGTCTTACTTTTTAAAAATATTGGCTATGTAATGTTTCTGTCTCTGAATTTATGATTGTCTTTAAAAATAGGAGCAGAAACCAGGTTTTACAAATAGGCTGTTTCTTACAAAACAAAGACAGCAAAGAAAGTTAAAAGCTATGTCGTGTGTTTTTTAAATTTGCCAGTAGCCATGCTCTTTATAATGTGTCTTATGTTTTTTTTTTTTTTTAATATTAAAGACCAGGAAGCTGCTACAAAGCAGATCACGCAGTCTATAGATGGTAAGGAGGCCATATCAGAACCATGTGCTTCAGACACCAACATTGTGAGTAGATATGAATCTTACTTTTTAAAAATACTGGTTATGTAATGGTTCTGTCTCTGAATTTATAATTGTCTTTAAAAACAGGGGCAGAAACCGGGTTTTACAAATAGGCTCTCTCTTATAAAATGAAGACAGCAAAGAAAGTTAAAAGGTATGTCATGTGTTTTTTAATTTTCCAGCAGCTATGCTCTTCATAATGTGTCTCAACCTATAATCTTTTTTATTTTAGACCAAGAAGATGCTACAAAACAAGATGACCAACCTAATCAACAGACAGTACCTTACCGAAAGCCAAAAGACAAGCAAAATAGTGAGTATTCAGGCTTTATCCCTCACCTAGATTTTAAGGCCACTGTAAAAGAAAAAAAAAGTATTAGCCACTACGTTTTCTTTTTCAGATCGAGAAAATGTTAGAAAATCAGCGACTATGGGAGAGAAGCCTAACAGTGGGAGTGGAGGAGTGGCCTAGTGGTTGGGGCAAGATACTTCAGGCCGGAAGGTCGGGGGTTCAAATTCCACTAGAGGACAGCAACATTGGGCTGGAAGGACTGGGGTTTCTAGTCCCACAAGTGCTCCTTGTGGTCTTGGGCAAGCCACTTAACCCTCCATAGCCCATGTTCCCTGTAAATTAGTTATCTCCAAGTTATAATGCCCTGTTCAATGTAATTTCAGTTTGTTCAATGTAAACCGCACTGATGCAGAATAGCGCGGTATATAAGAGAATGTAAATAAATAAATAAAATAAATACATAACAGGAAAAGAACATACAGCGAGAATTTTTCTGACGGTGAATCTACACACGCCGATTCAGAAGAGCAATCAGCTCCTTACCGAAAGCCAAAAGACAAGCAAAATAGTAAGTATTCAGGCTTTATCCCTCGCCTAGATTTTAAGGCCGCTGTAAAAGAAAAAAAAAAGTATTAGCCCTTACGTTTTCTTTTTCAGATCGAGAAAATGTTAGAAAATCAGCGACTATGGGAGAGAAGTCTAACAGGAAAAGATCATACAGTGAAATTTTTTCTGACGGCGAATCTACACACGCCGATACAGAATACGGAGAGCGTGGTGAAAGCCATGCCTTTGATCATCGTGTTTCAGAGGACAGAACAAATAATCTTGCATTAGACCCCTCTGAAGAATCAGAACCAGTTAGCTACGTTCAGTTTGTGAAAAGGTAGGATCGTAAATTGGACAAGTTTAATGGTATAATTTATTCAGAGGAATTTCGGTTTATTAATTTAGACAGGGTAACATCATTATCTGAGGCTCAAAACGCCATTCGGCAAGGTATTCGGCATATTCTGGATGAGGTTAGCAGCAGAGTTTCACCTGGTGATTATGTACAGGTGCATCTACATTCATCTCTTTTTCACAATTCCTTGTATTCTGGAAAGTTAAACCCAGAAGCATTAGATGCTGATGATTTCTTAGATCAGATCGCTAAACTCCTTCAGTCACAGAGAAATCCAGGTTTGTGATATATTCCGTATTGTTGTACTTGTCATAAGAAATCAGGGGGAGGGGGTGCTCGTAGGGTCTTAAAGACTATACCATTTAGCCAAATTATTCATAAGAAAAGGATGTATTTGATAGACTTGAATAACACTGATAATAACCTGTGTTTTGCAGGTAGCCTCACAGCCCTCATGTCACTGGTAAAAATGACAGATGTCGAACTGTTAGAAGGTGCTAAAAAACTACATAATGAGTTGGGATGGCCGGTACATAGAAGTCGTGCTCAATGATGTAACAATATTTGAACAGCATTTAAAGATAAACATATGCGTTGTGCTTTACACAAATTCATGGATTTGTTTTAAGACATCAGACAGACCTGTGTTCCCTAAGACTGTGTTCTTGTTGCTACACGATGACCATTTTTATGGTATAACCGATGTCAAAAAATTATATGGGGAGCGCAACTTCTGTAGTTACTGTCAAAAACCGTACAGTCATGATCATAATTGCACATTATGGTGCCATCTTTGTTTGACACTAACGTGCGAATAATGTTGGTGTACAACAGAGATGTCCTAATTGCAAACTCCTTTGTCGTTCTAAAGAGTGTTTAGATAGACACACGTATTTGGCTCTGAAAATAGAAGTGGCGTGTTTATCTAAGATACTGTGCCAGAAATGTGAGTCTTATGTGGACAAGAAACATAAGTGCAAGGGTCGACATTGTAAACTATGCAGTGAACCCTTAACCGGGGATGGCGTCCACTTATGTTTTATGACCCCTATTGGTAAAACTGAAACATCTGAAAAGTATATTTTTTATGATTGTGAATGTATGCAAGAAACAGGCTGGCATGTTCCTAATTACATATATGCGACGGACTTAAATGATGAAAGAAACTGGGAATTCAAGGGCCTTGAATGTATTTCTGCCTTTATACAGAATTTTTGTGACAAAAAATTTAAAGGCTACATCTTCATAACCCATAATTCCAAAGGTTATGACGGTTATTTTGTTCTTAAACAACTGCTAAAGGAAAAGATGAGCACAGGGATGCTGGTTCAAGGTGCTACACTTTTACAAATTACTGTTGAACCTTTGACTATCCATTTTATAGACTCTCTAAATTTCCTGCCTATGAAACTTAGCAAACTTCCACAAGCCATGGGGTTTACAGGCAGCAAGGGGTACTTTCCACACTTTTTTAATACTCTGGAAAATCAAAATTATGTGGGCCCCATGCCGGGTGTTGAACATTACAGTGTGGGAAACATATTGCCTGAAGAAAAAGAGGAATTTTTACAATGGTACAAGGACCATCAGCATAAAACTTTTAATTTGCAAAACGAATTGGCTTATTACTGCCAGCAGGATGCATCTATTTTGCGGCAGACCTGTGTTCTCTACCGAGCTGAAATCATGAAAATGACAGAGAAAGAAGTGGTTGTAGAGCAGGGTGACGTCTCAGAAATTCTAACAAGTTGTTTAGACCCTTTTCAATATATAACCCTTGCATCTGTATGTATGGCTATGTTCAGATTAATGTTTTTAGAACCCAAGACTGTGGCACTCATTCCACCAGATAACTATCAACGGCAGACAAAGAGATATTAATCCACCTCTATTCAATGGCTGATGTATGTAGAGGCCAAAGAAAACATACAGATCACACATGCTCTGAAAGGTGGCGAAAAAAAGGTGGGGTCTTATTTTCTTGATGGCTATGCATTGATCGATGGGGTAGAAACAGCTTTTGAATTTAATGGTTGTTTTCATCACCGCTGTCCGAGTTGTTATAATGATAAAGACCAGAATCCTGTAACAGCCACGACCTATGGTTTTCTTTATTACAAAATACAGCTAAAAGCTGCATTCCTGGAAAGCCGGGGGTTCAAGGTCATAAGTCTATGGGAGCACGAGTGGAAACGGATGGTCAAAGAATATGACGGGGGCTGTGCAGGTTTCATGGCTGACACAGCATTATCGCAACCTCTGATTCCACGAGATGCCCTTTTTGTGGGTAGAACAAATGCCATTTGTCTGTACCACAAAACAAGACCTGGGGAAAAAATACACTACTATGATTTTACTAGTCTATACCCTTTTGTCAATAAAACAAAGGAATATCCAATAGGCCATCCACAAATCATTTATGACAAATTTGGCCCCCCCTACAAATTACTTTGGTTTTATAAAAGCAAAAGTATATCCTCCACGAAAGCTCTTTTTCCCGGTGTTACCCATACAGTTGGGCGGTAAGCTTATGCTTCCACTGTGTCATACGTGTGCTGACACACGGCAACAGGAAATGTGCGCCCACACGGATGAGGAGAGAGCTTTTGTGGGGACTTGGTATACGGTGGAGATGAATTTAGCCATTGTAAAAGGGTATGTGGTTGTTGAAATCTATGAAATCTGGCATTTTGAGCAAAAATCTGATAATCTTTTTTCCGAATACATCAAAATGCACCTCCATCAAAAACAAGAGGCTTCTGGCTACCCTCGGTGGTGCAATGATACTGAAAAACAAAATGTGTACATAGCTGATTTCTTTAGAAAAGAGGGGGTGTGTTTGCGTGCAGACCAGATTAATGTAAACCCTGCTAAGTGTCAAATAGCAAAACGTTTCTTAAATTCCCTGTGGGGTAAATTTGGTCAAAGAACAAACCTGCCTACCACAAGCATTGTGAGAGAACCTGATGATCTCTTTAAATATCTGTTTTCTCCTGAATTTGAGGTTTCATCATGCAATTTTATTGATGATGAAACAGCCTGTGCGTCTTGGAGGCACTCAAAAGACCGCTGTATATTGTCGGGCAGCACCAATGTTTTCATTGCCTGTTTTACAACGGCGTATGCACACCTGGAGTTGTACAATCTTCTAGATAGTTTGCAAGAGCGCTGCCTGTACCACAATACAGATTCTGTGATATTTCTAAGTCGAGAGGGAGATTGGAACCCATCTTTGGGTGATTATTTAGGTGAGCTCACAAGTGAGATACCCTCAGATGAACATATCACAGAGTTTGTATCAGCGGGGCCTAAAACATATGGTTACAAGCTGTCAAGCGGGAAGACCTGTATGAAAGTGAAAGGGATTACGTTAAACGTAGAAAACTGCCAGAAAATCAATTTCACTAGTTTGAAAGATCTAGTTTTGGACTACAAGCCTGGGGCAGCAGATTTACCCCAGAAAAAGATAGGAGTACAGCAACCTGGTATTATAAGAAACAAAAAGGGTTGGACAATAGAGACTGGTGTGATTAAAAAAACACAAAAGGTTGTGTATGACAAAAGGGTGAAGTTGGAGGATGGCTTTAACACATTACCCTACGGATACTAGTGTGATGGATGTGCGTTGGTCACATCCTTTTTCTTGTATTTTAGCTGGGCCATCCAATTCAGGCAAGAGCTTCTTTGTTAAAAAGCTGTTAGAACACGCTGGTCGTGTATTGACTGTCATGCCTATCAATATTGTATGGTTTTACAGTTGCTGGCAACCTTTGTATAAAGAGATGTTAAATAAATATCATTTTATTACATTTATGGACACTTTGCCTGATACTTTTAATGATGAACGAATGTTTCTAACCAATAAAGTAAACTTGGTTATTGTTGATGATCTAATGGATTCTGCCTGTAAAAGTGATGAAATAGAGAAAGCCTTTACCAAGTATGTACATCACAGAAACCTGAGCATCATCTATATTGTTCAAAATGTTTTCTGCCAAGGCAAAGCAAGCCAAACTATACCTTTAAATACCAAATACATAGTGCTCTTTAAGAATCCTAGAGATAAGTTACAGATTTATTTATTTATTTAGAAGGATTTAGTATACCGCCTTATCGTTAAATCAAGGCGGTGTGGCACATCAATCAAAATCAATAATAAAGTGTGGTTTGTAGCATGCAGTGTGAGAACTGAGAAGTGTAGTGTGTGGGGCAGTGCGTTAGATTATATCGGTGAACTATTTACATAGTGAACTATATACATATATACAAAATGGGGCTGTTTGAGAGGCGTGCTAGGATTGAGATTCTGTAATGTCTTGGGGGTAGGATCGTGATCCTGTAATGTCTTGAGGTAGAAAATTTATGTGAGGTCCTTGAAATGTACTGTAAATAGATCAGTCTTAAGAAGTTTTCTGAAGTCCTTGAGGTTCTTGGTTGATCTTATGTGGTCTGGGAGAGAGTTCCATATAGCGGGTGCTGCCAGGGAGAGTGCCCTCCTTGATGTGGCCAGCCTTGTTTTAGCAAATTCTTTTGGTGTTCTGATGGTGTCTGAGGTTCCTTTTCTTCTTGGTCTCCTGTTGTCATCGGTTTTTATGAGAGGGCGTAGGCTGTCTGCTGATAGGTTGTGTATTATTTTAAATATGTGTAGAAGTACTTTGAATTGGATTCTGGAGATGATTGGGAGCCAGTGTAGGTGGTACAGTATGTGGGTGATGTGATCGTGAATTGTGTGATCTGTCGTGAGTCGTGCGGCTGTGTTTTGTGCTAGCTGTAGTGGTTTTATTGTCTTTTTAGGTAGTCCTTGGTAGATGTGATTACAATAGTCTAGGGTTGGAGCGATGATGGCTTGACAGACTGTTCGGAAGTGTTCACCGGCGAGGATGGGTTTGAGCCTTCTGACTGTCATAGAAACATAGAAACATGATGACAGATTAGGTGTTAGCAGTTTCCAAACCTGAGGAAGTTACTTGAGTTCAGCAACCTACTGTGCTCAAGGAAAGTTCCCCTAAAGCACCAAAAAGACAGTAACCTTGCTTTAAAAAATATACAAAAAACCCTTTTAAGAACTCCCAGTCAGAGAGCTAGCAATGTAATATAATAAAAACAAACAAACAAACCCTCAAATCCTTACTGTTTGTTGATCTGTAGAGCCCTGGTTAGGAAAGCCTCAACAGGGCAGGGCACTGGAGCCTTTTATGCAGGCCTCAGCTGCACTCAGGAAATCAGGCCCACTAACTCCTGATTAGGAGTTAGCAGTTTCTAAACCTGAGGAGGTTACTAGAGTTCAGCAACCTACTGTGCTCAAGGAAAGTTCCCCTAAAGCACCAAAAAGAAAGTAACCTTGCTTTAAAAATATAGAAAAAACCCTTTTAAGAGCTCCCAGTCAGAGAGCTAGCAATGTAATGTCCTCATTTTGATGTAAGCGCTCTTTGTTATTTTTGCAATGTGGGACTGGAGGTTGAGGTCCTTGTCGAGCGTTACTCCCAGGTATTTTATTTCTTGTCTTACCGGTATGATGGTGGTGTTTAGGTTGATGGTGGCCGATGGTGAGAATGTCCGGTTTCTTGTGATGAATAGAGCTTCGGTTTTGTTGTAATTTATTGATAGGTTGTTTTCTTGCAGCCAGGTTGCCATTTGTTGGAAGCAGTTGGCTATGTTGGAGTAGTCTGGGTTGTCCAGTTTGATTGGTGTGCATATCATTATGTCATCTGCGTATATGGTGTACTGAATCTTGTGGTCCTTGATGATGGTGCATATGGGTTGTACGTAGATGTTAAATAGCAGGGCGGAGAGAGCTGAGCCTTGTGGGACTCCTTGCGTTGCTCTGAACGGTTGAGAGGTCTTTGTTCCACACTTGACTTGTAGTTGTCTGTTGGTGAGGTAAGATGTAAACCAGCTCAGAGTAGTACTGTGTAGGCCTGCCTCCTGTAGTCTGTTTAGTAGGGTTGTGTGGCAGACAGTGTCGAAAGCTGAGGAGATATCTAGGAATATCATGACGATGCCCATTCTGGTGTTGTCGATTGTCCTCAAAAGGCTGTCGAATAGCTGGATCAGTATGGTTTCAACCCCATGTCTGGGTCGAAAACCGTGTTGATTGGGGTCCAGTGGATTGTAGATGCCGATGTGTTGTTGGAGCTGGTGTTGGACTGTTTTCTCGATGATCTTGGACAGGAATGGTAAGCTTGATATGGGTCTGTAGGCGGCTGGGTCAGTTTTAGCCAGGGTGGTTTTCTTGGGTATTGGACCTATTGTGGCTAGCTTCAGGGAGTTTGGCATTGTTCCCTTGGAGAGGGAGTTATCTACTATTTTCCGTACGACTGGTGTTCGTTCCTTTTCCGTTGCTTTGATCCAGGCTACTGGGCAGGGATCTGTAGGGGCGGTGCTGGTGTTGAGGTCAGTGATGATCTTGGAGAGTTGTTCATTCGATGGGATGTCGAATGTGCCCCAGCTCCGGTCAGGTTCGGATGTCTTGTATTTCACTGACGCGCTGTTGTTCTTGGGTGTTGCAGTGAATTTGTTCTTGAAGTGGTTAGCGAAGATCTGTGGGTCTATTTGTTGTTCATTTCTGTTGGAGGGTTCCTTGGTGAGGTTCTTTACGATTTCGTAGAGTTCACGGGGTTTGTTAGTGGACTTCATGATAAGGTTAGTATGGTATTCTATCTTCTGCTGGTTGATGAGGTTGTTATATTCCTTTTGTTTTGTCTGGTATTGTTCCTGTAGGGATGTTGATTTGTTGCGCCTCCATGAGCGTTCAAGTCGTCTTAGTGCTCTCTTTGCTATTCGTATATCCTTGGAGTACCATGGAGTGGAGCAGGGTTTTGTGCTGTGTGATTGTTGTGTTCTGCAGGTGGGTGGTCTGGCGGCAGATGAAATGATGTCGTTCCATTTGGAGATTTGCTCATCTATGTCCATTGTTTCGGCATTGAGGAATAGTTGCGTGTCTTGTGTGAACTGTTCCTTGTTGAAGCTTTTGAATCTCCTGGTTGGGGGTGGGTCGTTGTTTTGCCTTTTTGAGTCTGTTACTTGTAGTTTAATCTTTATTAGGTGGTGGTCTGACCAGGGTACCGGTGTGATGTATGGCCCTGAGATGAGGCTTCCTTCCTTTAAGTTGTTTGGAGCAAAGATTAGATCGGGGGTGTGTCCAAGGTTGTGGGTGGGGGTGTTGATGAGTTGGGTGAATTGGAGGGAGTCCAGAGCTGATAGGAAGGCTTCTGCCTCTTTTCTGCTAGTAGATCTGAGATTGAAGTCTCCAAGTATTATGAGTTGTTTGTGTAGGTTGTTGACTGCGCATATTGCCTCTAGGATTGCTGAAAGTTCATCTGATGGTGTGTCTGGCGCTCTGTAGGTAAGGCATATGGCTAGGTTCGAGTTTTCAATGATGATTGTGTTGCAGTGGTTTGTATTAGTTGAGATTTTACTTTTTAGTTTTAGGCTGGTCCTTGCTATGATGAGGACCCCCTCCTCCTCTTCTTTGAGTGCGAGGGCAGTTGAATGCTGTGTGGGCATCAGGGACTAGTTGGTTGAGTAGCACATTGTCGGTGGGTGACAGCCATCTCAGTGATGCACAGGATGTCTGTTTACTGGTCTTTTATGTGGTCAGAGATGGTATTTGTTTTGTTTCGTACTGACCTGGCGTTGATAAGCTCTATGGAGATGTTTGTGGGTCGGTTGGTGTTTATGTGGGTGTGAGTGGGGGTGCTGTGCTTCTTCTTTCCTTGTTTGCTGGGTTTCGTTGTTTGTCCTGTATTGAAGTCCTGATTTTGCTCTTGATAGTGTTTGTATGTTATTATTGTTTGTGGGAGGAACCAAAAGGTGTTGGGGGTGTTGATTGGAGTGCTTGTGAGTTGTGGGATAAGATGGGTGGTCAAGAGTAGTAGAGGTAGGTAATGTGTAGCGACCATGTTGGATTACCTGTGTTGCTGCTGTCGTTGCTTTTCTGGCTTCAAGTGGTTCTGCTTTGCTGACCGTTGTCTGTTTTCGTTGTTCAGTGTTCTTTACGTTGATCCTGACAGACTTCTAGGATGGTCTGTTTTGCTTTGTAATTGTTTTGGCCCTGCCTTCGTCAGGGTAATGGCCTGCATTTTACGTCCTGGTTTGAGTCCTGGCTTTCAGCTTGTTCTCGGCTGTTTAATGGATCCTGGAGAGTACGTGGTCACCGCCTAAGGGCCACGCCGAAGGGCCCTCTGGCGAGGCCCTCAGGCGCGGGTGCGCTTGCTGGTGTCCTGCTTTTAAATTAGGCTAGATTGCCATTCTAGCCAGGCAGATGTACCCTAGAAAATCAAAATTCTTTTTAGAAGTCTTCGAGGATGCCACCAGAAAGCCGTTTGGTTATCTTGTTGTGGATTTAAATAACACAATGCTTGAAGCTTACAGACTGAGGACAGATATCTTCCCGCCAGATTGGACTATGGTATACTGTGAAAAACCACAAACCCCACATAAAAAGAAATGAATATGTAACCGGCCCTTCATACATGCTTGTGTGTCTCAGACAACATGTCTCGTTGTGTAAAGAGAAACCTGCCCCTTTTAAAACTTTTGGTTCACGCCTCTCCGCAGCACAGAAGAGTCATCCTGAATACAGCTTCTAATGATTTGGTAGCCGCTATAGTTGAAATCACTCTCAACACCCTAAAAGGTAACATTCCTCTTTCACAACACCAGATAAAGGTTTTAAAAGGGAAGTGTCATGCCATAAAGAGTCTGTGCGATAAAAGACTACCCATTAAAAAAAGAAGCAATTGGTGAGACAGTTGGGTGGATTTATCGGGCCCCTGTTAAGTTTTGCATTACCATTGATAACGGGGCTTCTGACAAACCGCTAATGCAGCACGCTGAAAAAATGTACATAGTCCCTGGTCAACAACTCGAGCGCTTGAGAAACCCGCCAGATCGGGATGAAAATATTAGAACCACGACCATTCATAAGTTAGATGAAGAAATGAAAAACATCCTGCAAAGCGTTGGTATGTCTGAACATGAAAAGGCTAAATGTTACTCAGAAGTGTTACAGCGCTATCTCGTGCTTAACAGACAAAGGGATATGGAAAAAGAAAAAATAAACTTGTATCTACAGGCACAAGATGAGACACCAACTGCAGCATCTCTAGAAAATATCATACCTCCAGACCCTGTCATACAAGAAGTGTTAAACAGCATCAATATGCGCTATAGGAAAATGCTGAGGTGCTGCTTAATAAACTGTTAAAAAACAAGGATGTGGCATCCTGGGAGGGAAATGGAACATTTGTATACCGGGGAAACCCTGTCAATGGCTCTAACCTACTTGACCTCGTTCGTGGAGCTACGCAGCACCAAGCTCTTTCACAACGAAGAATACCCAGGGGCTGGGGGGAGTTCATGCAAACTCTAGCTGAATTAAATATGCCCTCTACGGTGATGGGTAATGCAGCCAACAGAGATGGCACGCCTCAAAGAGAACCCATCTGTGAAGGTTACTAAAATGTACACGCAGCCGATAAAGAGCAAAGAGCTACACCGTCACAAAAAACGTAAATTATCTCACAGATACTGGTGGTTGAGTGTATAAAAAAAATGTATTTTCAATAAAATGTTTAAAAACAAAAATAAAAGACTAGACAGCGGTTTATTTTCAAAAATCCTCCTTAGAGGTGCTACTTTTTATTTAGAAGCAGCAAAACATTCACGATAGGAAACACACACCTGCTGGTTATGAAACGGATTTCTAAAAGATCTACACAAAGTTTGTTTGTTGCGTTTTACAAAATGTAACACCATGGGGCTTGTTTACAAAGCTGCGGTAGCGGTTCGCGATCGTTATCGGAGCCGCGGCCCCAATGATTTCAATGGGGCCGCGGCTCCGATAAGGATCGCGAACCGCTACCGCAGCTTTGTAAACAAGCCCCCATATCATCATTTTGCATTAAATCTTCAGAATACATTTCTAAAATATTTTCAAAAGGCACTCCTTTACAGCGGTGGTGCAAGAAAAATACACAGTGATATCCACAAGCCGTGGACATTGGGTGCTGTAATTGTCTGCTGTGGTATAAAACAGCTTTACAATGCTTGTTGAAAAAGCTCATAATGCTGGTAGGAAAGAATAAGCTATCTGGGGGTTGTCCATAAGAATCAAAAAATTCCCGTTTCATCTCCACATATATAAAGGGCTAACCAGTGTTCTCCAGGTAGGTTATGTGGGTGTGTATTTACCACCAAACAAAGAGGCTTCCTTGATATTTGTACATCAGCTAACCAGTCGCTGGGTAGCACATCTAAAAAGAAATCTGCAACACAGGGGTCCTTCTTTAAAATACGGAAGATCTGCATGGTGTTCATTTTCACGAATGATCAAAAAGAACATTCCTTCTATGATTAATTTCTATCACATTGTCAAAAACCCCATAAACAATCATGTTAACTGTAAGGTGCTGGCAAAACGTATTTCAGCCCGCAGGTTACCAGTTTTAAACAGCAAGTAATGGTCTGCACACTCCTGATCCGGTGAAAGGTCAAACGCCAACAGGGTATAACCTTTGTAAAACTCCTGACGGTCAATCAGCAACGCTGTGTCTTTCAGATGTTTGCCAGTTGCTTGCACCAGTTGCATATATTCTCTTACACAATATCCATTTTGAAAGTCAGGTTGAAGAGGTTTCCCGGGTACTTGTTCACCATCCACATACAGAGCAGCAAAGCACAGTTACTTACCTGTAACAGGTGATCTCTGGGAACAGCAGGAATAAGTCTTCACATATGGGTACGTCGGCACCGACGGAGCCTGCGCGGGAACGCTCCCCAGCTTCCCAAAAAGGAAAGCTTTTGGGAGCATCCCACAGCGCCTGCGCGCTGCCTTCCCGCCTTTAATAACCAACTCTCCTCAGTTCGAGTTTAAAGCTGAGACAATAGAGAGAGAGAGGAAAGGAAAGACAGAAAAGAGATACAACTCCTAGGGGAGGTGGGTGGGTTGTGAAGACTTATTCCTGCTGTTCCCAGAGATCACCTGTTACAGGTAAGTAACTGTGCTATCTCTAGGAACAAGCAGGAATGAGTCTTCACATATGGGGACTCCCTAGCTGAGATGCCTGGGAGATCCCCAAGGATATGAGACACTGAAAGGGGTCTGCGTCCTCCTATGGATCTCAGGCA
This sequence comes from Ichthyophis bannanicus, assembly GCA_033557465.1. Lineage (NCBI taxonomy): Eukaryota > Metazoa > Chordata > Amphibia > Gymnophiona > Ichthyophiidae > Ichthyophis > Ichthyophis bannanicus. The sequence continues at coordinate 435,932,276 of CM066033.1, forward strand.
TCCATCCAGGGAAGGAGGGCAGGAGTTGTTTAAGAATGGAACAGGTGTCTGAGGACAGCCTGACCAAACAAGGCATCCCGGCGGGAATCCTTGTCCAAGCAGTAATGGGCTGTGAAGGTATGAACAGAGGCCCAGGTGGCTGCTCGACAGATCTGGTCGATGGACACATAATTTAGATGAGCCATAGAGGTGGCCATGGCCCTCACATTATGAGCTGTGACATGGCTCTCCAGAGAAAGGTTCTTACTCTGGTAGGCGAAAGAAATACACTGAGCAATCCAATTGGACAGTGTTCTCTTAGAGACTGGAAGTCCCAAGTGAGAAGGATCAAAAGCAACAAAAAGCTGGGAAGACTTTCTATGTTGCTGTGTCCTATGTAAGTAAAAAGCAAGAGCTCTTTTACAATCCCGAGTATGAAGATTCCTCTCTGCACTGGATGCATGAGGAGCTGGAAAAAAGACAGGTAAATATACCTCTTGATTAAGATGAAAAGGTGAGACCACTTTAGGCATAAAGTGTGGATTCGTCCTAAGGACTACCTTGTCATGATGGAACCTTGTATAAGGTGGATTAGCCACTAAGGTCTGCAGTTCACTGATGTGGCGAGCAGAAGTAACTGCAACGAGGAAAATAACCTTCCAGGAAAGAAATTTCAAGGAGGTAGTGGCTAAGGGTTCAAAGGGTGGCTTCATAAGCTGACCAAGAACCAAATTTAAGTCCCATGCCACCGGAGGAGGCCAAATGGGAGGTTTAGTTAAAGTTAGGCCTCTCATGAATCTTGAAATAAGAGGATGAGAGGAGATAGGTTGTCCATTGATGGGCTTAAGGGATGCTGCAATAGCACTCAAATGGACTCTTACTGAATTTGTCTTAAGTCCTGCATTGGAGAGATGCAGGAGATAGTCTAACAAAGAAGTTAAAGGTAGTGCCAGAGGGTCAAGACCCTTTCCTGCACACCAAATGGAAAATCTTTTCCACTTAAAAGCATAGGAACGCCTGGTGGAAGGTTTCCTGGAAGCATGGAGGATATCCTTCACCTGCTGAGAAAGATTCAAGTCTTGAAGGTCTAGGCCTTCAGTAACCAAGCTCTGAGGTGAAGGGACTTGGGGTTTGGATGCCACAAAGACCCTTCCTCCTGAGACAGAAGGTCTGGAGCAGCTCCCAAGTCCAGAGAGGGGGCTTGGGAGAGATGCAGAAGCAGAGGGTACCACACTTGGCGTGGCCAGCGTGGAGCTATGAGGATCATAGATCCTTGATCCCTCTGGAGTTTGAACAGTCTTGGGAATCAAAGGAATGGGTGGAAAGGCATACAGGAAGCCCTGACCCCAATGAAGGAGGAAGGCATCCTTGGCCTGAACTCCCTGACACGGAATTCTGGAACAGAACCGGGGAAGTTTGGCATTCCACGGACTTGCAAAGAGGTCTATGTCCGGGGTTCCCCATTCTTGAAAGATTCTGAGTACCTGATCCATGTGCAGGGACCATTCGTGTGGAAGCAGAACTCGACTGAGTCTGTCTGCCCAAGAGTTTTGGATTCCTGGGAGATATACTGCCAGGAGATGGATTTGATGCTCTCTGGCGAAGGCCCACAATCTTAGAGCTTCGTTGCAAAGCGACAGAGAGCCAGTTCCTCCTTGCTTGTTTATATAAAACATAGCTACTTGATTGTCCGTATGGATGAGGACTGTCTTGTAGCTGAGGAGGGTATGGAAGACCTTGAGAGCTAGAAAAACTGCTCGAAGCTCCAAGTGGTTGATATGAAGAGAGGTCTCCTGAGGGGACCAAGTGCCTTGAGTGGAGAGGTCCTGTAGATGAGCTCCCCAACCTGTCTGGGAGGCATCTGTTGTGAGGGTTGCTTGGGGCAACAACTGTTGGAAGGGGGACCCCAGCAACAGATTTTGAGTGGACATCCACCATTGGAGAGACCAAAAGAGACGTTTGGAGGTTGCTATTTGGTCTGAGAGAGCTCCTGAAGCTTGAGTCCACTGGGTGGACAAAGTCCATTGAGCTGCTCTCATATGTAGGCGAGCATAGGGTACCACATGTACTGTGGAAGCCATGTGGCCCAGCAGTTGTAGCATCTCCCTGGCAGTTAAGTGGCTCTTTGACTGAATCTGGGAGGCTAACTGCACTAGACGTTGGCAATGGGCCTGAGGAAGGTAGGCCCTTGCAGTGGTGGTATCCAACCAGGCCCCTATGAATTCCAGGGATTGAGTAGGGATGAGCTGGGACTTTGGGAGGTTTACCACCAGTCCCAGATACTGCAGAATGCGCCTTGTGCGGTCCAGGGAAATCTGGGCCTCTGACTGAGATGGAGCTCGGATGAGCCAGTCGTCCAGGTATGAGAAGACAAATATTCCCAGAGTGCGTAGAAATGCAGCAACTACTGCCATGCATTTGGTGAACACTCTTGGGGCAGAGGCCAGACCGAAAGGAAGCACTCTGTATTGGTAATGTTTTCCTTGGAAAAGAAAACGTAGGAATCTTCTGTGAGATAGATGGATGGATGGATGAGAACATGTGTGTACGCATCCTTGAGATCTACAGAACAAAGCCAATCCTGACTTTGAAGGTATGGAAGGAGAGTGCCCAGAGAAAGCATCTTGAACTTCTCCTTGCATAGAAATTTGTTCAATTCTCTGAGATCTAGAATGGGTCTGTATCCCCCTGTCTTCTTTGGAATGAGAAAATAGGGGGAGTAGAACCCTGACCCTTGTTGAATAAGAGGAACTTCTTCTATTGCCCCTTGGGCAAGAAGGGTAGTTATCTCCTGACTTAAAAGGTCGAGAAGAGATGTGGGAGAATTGAAGTGTCTCACCATGGTGTGGGGAGGAAGGTCTGAGAAATGAAGTTTGTAGCCCTCTCTTATGATGGAGAGGGTCCACTGCTCTGATGTGATTTGCTCCCATCTGGGAGCAAAATGAGCTAACCTTCCTAGAATGGTGAGAGGTTCTGGCTGTGTTAAAGCCAGAAAGGCTAAGTTCTCTAGCATCAAGTCAAAAACCCTGAGGGGGTTGGGACTGCTGGGTTACAGCAGCCCCTGTAGACTTAGGCCTGGCCTGCTTAGGTTGCTGACGCTTAGCGGTAAAGCGACCTGTAGAGGATTGTTGGCCAGAAGTGGAAGGAAACCTGCCCTTTTTGAAAAAAGACTTTTTAAAAGTCTTTTTCTTGGCAGGAATGGAGGTAGACCTTGAAAGTCTATCCAGAGCAGAATTCTCTGCATCCATTTGAGTGGCCTTAATTTGCCACTCTTTGCCAAACAGATTTTCACCTGTACAGGGCAGATTTCCTAAGCCATCTTGAACCCAGGGTTCTAAATCAGAAGCCTGGAGCCAAACAATTCTGCGAGCAGCTATGGCAATGCCTGAAGCTCTACTGGCACCTTCAAAGGAGTCAAAGGCTGCCCTGTTTGAAAACTTGGAGATGTCCGGAGTATGCTTAAGCCACATGCGGAATTCTTCCCTTTTATCTTCTGGAATAAAAGGGAGGTAAGTGTGCAGCTTTTCTGCCACTTCTTTCAGAAACATACCCATATAAAGGCTATATGAGTTGATTCTGGCAATAAGCATACTGGCCTGGAAGAGTTTCCTACCAAAAGCATCCAAGGTCCTGCATTCTCTTCCTGGAGGAGCAGAAGAGTGTCTCTTTGTACTCTTTATCCTCTTCATAGCTGACTGCACCACAATGGAATGGTGAGGAAGCTGAGTTTTCTGGAACCCAGGACAAGGAGGGACACGATAGATAGTGTCCAACCTGCGAGAATGAGGAGAGAGAGTGAGAGGAGTCTCCCATAAATCAATCATGTGTTCATGAAGAATCTCATGAATTGGTAAGGTGACTGCCTCTTTAGGAGCCCTAGAGTATCCTAAAATATCTAATTTTTTTGCTCTAGGCTCTGATTCAGAGGTTACTGAAATAGAGAGTCCTTTAGCTACTTCTCTTATGAAGTCTTGAAAGGACAAGTCCACTGGAGGAGACATTCTTCTTTTTGGAGAACAAGTCTCCTCAGGAAGGGCTATGGATACTTCAGGAGACTCATCTGATGTATCAGAATCATCAGAGGAATCGATCGCCTGTCAGGGTGCTCTTCTAACGCTCGATATGCATATTGAGCGGTATCGACATCGGGCGTCCCCGGTACCGGATCAGTACCGAGAAGTAGCCCTGGACAAGGAACCGCAGCAGTCGGTATCCTGGTCGATGTCGATGCAGTCGGTACCGGCATCGGCATCAGCACTGGTGCCGGTACTGGAGCCGATACCGACAAAGGAGCTCGTTGCGGTACCGCCGGCGTCGTGGCTTGAATGAAGGCTGAAATAGCCTGCTGCATGGACAGAACATTCTGATCCATCGACGCCATGAATGCCTGGAGGTCGGTACCGGTAGATTGTGCCGGTACCCCAGAGCATTCTAACAGGTCATCGGTCGAGGCCGTGCCATCGATGTCAACCTGTAACCCCATAGGAGGAGCTTTGGAAGCCGGAGTTTCCCGCCGGGATTGTTTGGCTGGTGCAGGATCCTCAAGGGCAAGCCCGGAGGCATCTCGATGCTTAGAGGGAGATCTACCCTTCGAGGACCTGCTAGGTTTATGTTTGGTTACCTGAGATCCTTCAGGAGAAGAAGACCTGGAAGATGTCGATGCTACTGCCAGTGCCTCAGCGGGAAACAGCACATGGAGCTTAGCTGCTCGGTTCTGTAACCCCCGTTTAGACATTAGGGAGCAGGACGGACAATCCGGAATGGAGTGTTCAGGACCCAAACATTTAAGACACCATTCATGGGTATCTGTAACAGAAATAGTACCGCTACACTTAGTGCATTTTTTGAACCCGGAGGTTGGTTTTTCCATGAAGGAAATTTTCTTGTGGGCCCTGAGGCCTTAAGAAGAAAATTACACCAAGTGAGGAAAAAATATCAATTTTTTTTTTTTTTTAAAGAAAGAAAGAAAAGACCGGCGGTACCGGTCCGGAGTCGGGGAAGGCAGACACGCGACCAAAGAAATAAAATAAAGAACTTCTTCAGCGGTGACAGGGCTCAACCTGCTGGCTCCGCGGCAAAGAAGAACTAAGGAGAGTTGGTTAGGAAAGGTGGGAAGGCAGCGCGCAGGCGCTGTGGGATGCTCCCAAAAGCTTTCTTTTTTGGGAAGCTGGGGAGCGTTCCCACGCAGGCTCCGTCGGTGCCGACGTACCCATATGTGAAGACTCATTCCTGCTTGTTCCTGGAGATAATTAATATCATAATGTTTAAAATTGAAGGGGTTTTTAGCACAATTACCGCTGAAAGCATCATTATCCACAAATCCCAGCACAATGAGTTTTTTTGGTAGCTGCCCCAAAAGCGTAGTTACTAACCTGTAACAGGTGTTCTCCAGGAGCAGCAGGAATCAGTCCTCACATATGGGTGACGTTGGCGCCGACGGAGCCCTCGTGCGGAGCATTTCCCCAGCTTTCAAAGAAAGCCTTTGGGAATGCAGCGCGCATGCGCGGTCCCCTTCCCGCCCAAGGGTGCCATCTTGCTCAGTCTAATGACATAGCTAAAAGACAGCAAAAAACAAAATGAAATATATATGACTGCAACTCCAAGGGGAGGGTTGTGAGGACTGATTCCTGCTGCTCCTGGAGAACACCTGTTACAGGTGAGTAACTACGTTTTCTCCAGGACCAAGCAGGAAGTCAGTCCTCACATATGGGACTCCCCAGCTCTAGGCTACCGAGAACCCAAAGCTGAAAAATAAGCTCCCTCTAGAGCCTTAGCATGCGAGATAAGAATCTTCTCTGAGAACGCCCCCGAACGGTAGCCCAACAGAAGGGCAGGAGGGTAGGAGTTGCCTAAACCTCAAAGAGATTATGGAGTACCGCCTGACCGAAAGCACTGTCCCTGCATAACTCCCTTTCAAGGCAGTAATGGGCCACAAAAGTCTGGCTTGAAGACCAAGTAGCGGCCCGGTAGATGTCTGCCAACGGAACAGAGCGGAGATGAGCTACTGACGCAGCCTTCGCCCTGACACGGTGGGCCGTGACTCGACCCTGCAAGGAGAGGCCAGCTGCCCTGTACGCCCAGGCGATACAGTTTGCTACCAAAATGGACAGGGTACGCTTGGAGACAGATAACCCCAGCCTATTGGAGTCAAAAGCGACGAAGAGCTGGACAGCCCTTTGATGCCCCTGCGTACGATCAAGGTAGAAAGACAACGCCCTCCTACAGTCCAGGTTATGCAAGACCATTTCAGCCCGGCTGGCATGCGGCCAGGGAAAGGAGGACAGAAGAACCACCTCCTGATTGAGGTGGAAGGAGGAGACAACCTTTGGAAGGAACTTAGGATGAGTCCATAAGACTACCCTGTTCTTATAGAACCGTGTGTACGGTCTATCAGAAACCAGAGCTTGTAGTTCACTCACACGCCTGGCCGAGGTAAGAGCCACCAAGAACAACGCCTTCCAGGAAAGGAAGCGTAAATGGCAAGTAGCCATCAGCTCAAACAGTGGGCGAGTAAGTTGTTGCAAGACTACATTCAAATCCCACTCAGGGGCTGGTGGACAAATCAGAGGCTTGAGCAAAAGCAGGCCTCTGAGGAAGCGGACCACTAAGGGGTGGACCGACAGACTGCCCCTCCACCGGCGAGTGGTGCGCTGACAGAGCACTGAGGTGGACCCGAACAGAGTTGGATTTAAGGCCGAGGTCCGACAGGTGAAGCAGATACTGCTGCACCACTGGTACTAGGCACGAAAACGGATCCTCTTGGCGCTGAGCATACCAGGTGGAGTACCTACGCCACTTGAGGGCATAAGATTTCCTGGTGGATCATCTCCTAGAGGCCAAAACCACCTCCTCCACTTCCCTCAGTAGAAGTAAGGGGGCTAGAACTACCCTTTCAGCAGCCAGGCCATCAAATGGAGGGACTGGAGGTTGGGGTGCAGTAGAGATCCCTGATCCTGAGACAGGAGATCGGGTTGCACCCCCAGAGGGAGTGGAGTGTCCACCGCCAATTGCAGAAGAAGTGGAAACCACGGTTGCCTCGGCCATCAGGGGGCTACCAGGATCAGCGAGGCCCTGTCCCGAAGAACCTCAAATAGGGTTCTGGCCACTAGAGGCGTTGGAGGAAACGCATACAGCAGGCCCGCAGACCAAGAGATTAGGAAGGCATCTTCTGCTATTCGCAGAGGATGCGGTTGTCTGGAACAGAACCTGGGCAGTTGACGGTTCAGTGGACTGGCAAAAAGATCTATGGTTGGAAGACCCCATTTTAGGAAGATCTGCTGGGCCACCAGGGGATTCAAATGCCATTTGTGAGGCTGCAGAATCCTGCTCAACCTGTCTGCCAGGTAATTTTCTTGGCCAGGTAGATAAACTGCCTTGAGAAACATTTCGTGTTGGACTGCAAAGGCGCACAGGGCCTGTGCTTCCTGACAAAGAAGCCTGGAGCCTGTGCCTCCTTGTTTGTTCACATAGAACATTGCTACTTGGTTGTCCGTCTGAATCAAGACAGACTGGCGAGAGAGGACATGAGAGAAAGTCTGTAGAGCTAACCGAATAGCTCGCAACTCCAACAGATTGATCTGTTGTGTTGTCTCCCAAGGGGACCAGAGACCCTGAGTGCATGCTCCTTGGCAATGTGCACCCCAACCCTGAAGAGAAGCATCTGTGGTCAGAAACTGTGTGTGTGGTGGTGCCTGGAAAGGCACCCCTTTGGTCAGGTTCAGGAGGTGCAGCCACCACTGCAGGAAGACCGCCAGTAGTTTGGACACTCTTACTCTGTTCTCTTAAGTTTCCTGTGGCCTGTACCACTGAGCTCTGAGGCACCATTGAGCAGGTCGCATATGCAGACGAGCATTTGGAGTTACATGTACCGTGGATGCCATGTGGCCCAAAAGCCTCAGGAAATGTCTGGCAGAGACCAGAGATCCACTGCGAAACTGCTGTGCCAGAGCCATCAGTCTGTGAGCCCTGTTCTCGGGCTAATAAGCCATCGCCTGTAAGGTATCCAACCTTGCCCCTATGAACTCCACGTCCTGTGAGGGGAGCAAAGTGGACTTTACGAAGTTTATGACAAAGCCCAGGTGTAGGAGAAGAGAGACAGTGTGAAGAGTGGCCTATCTGGCCTTCTGTGGAGACTGACCTCTGATGAGCCAGTCGTCCAGGTATGGAAAGACAAAGATGCCCTGGTTTCTGAGATAGGCCGCCACCACCACCAGGCATTTGGTAAAAACTCTAAGTACCGAGGTGAGGCCAAATGGAAGTACCCTGTACTGAAAATGCTTTCCCCCCCCCACTACAAATCTGAGATATTGTCTGTCGTCTGGATGAATGAGGATGTGAGTATAAGCATCCTTTAGGTCTAAGGAGCATAGCCAATCTCCCTGCTGGAGGTAGGGCAGCAGTATTCCAAGGGTAAGCATCTTGAACTTTTCCCTCTCCAGGAATGTGTTGAGATTTCGCAAGTCTAGGATGGGTCTGAGGCCTCCTGTCCTTTTTGGTACCAGAAAGTACCTGGAAAAGCAGCCTCGTCCTATCAGGTGGTGAGGTACCAGTTCCACCGCCTGCTCCTGTAGAAGACTTGCTAACTCCTGAAGGAGAAGGTTCCTGTGCAGAGGGAGTCTTGGAGGCTCACCTGGAAAATAGGAGGGAGGTAACTGGTTGAAGTGGAGCAAATAGCCCTTTTGGTCTATGCTCAATACCCAGATATCTCTTGTTATAGCTGACCATCTGTGGGCGTACAGTGTCAGCCGGCCTCCTGTGCTGAGTGGAGCCAGCTGTGAGGGAGAGGCTAAGCAGTGAGAGTCAAAACCCCGCTCCCTGCTGTGCAGGAGCCAGAGCTGGTGGCTTGGGGTTTTTCTGCCTACGGGGCCTATGTCCCTGCCCCTTGGCCTGCTGACCCTGTTGGGGAGCTGTAGAGGCCTGAAAGTGAGGGTAGGATTTGTAGGCAGAGGCCTTCCTCAGGTAAAAGGTCTTTTTCCACGAGCCCTTCTTCTTCTGAGAAGGGGCAGAAGTCTTCATGGACAGCCTTGTCCTGGTGAGAGTCTCAGTCTCGATTTCTGCAGCCTTTTCAGCCATGGGTTTGCCCAAGAGGTTCTCACCCCGGCAAGGGACATCGACCAACTTGTCCTGGACCCATGGCTCGAGGTCGGATGATTGTAGCCAGGCCTGACGGCGTGCACCGATGCCGGCCGCTGCTACTCGGGCCGAAGCCTCGAAGCCATCATAGGCTGCTCGAGATATAAACTTCGAGCACTCTCGAATACCCGATGACAAAGCCTTGAACCTCTGCAAAGGTTCCTTGGAGAGGCCAGCAGAGAACCCGGCAATCTCCTTTGCCACGTCTCGAAGGTACATGCCCATGTACAGCTGGTACGTCTGAACACGGCAAGCCAGCATAGAGCCCTGGAAGCACTTTCTACCGAGGGCATCCAGGTTCCAGGCCTCCCTGCCAGGGGGCACTGAGGAGTGCATCTTCTGACTCTTCAGACGATGCATGGCTGATTCCACAACCATGGAGTGGAGCGGTAGCTGTGCCTTTTGGAACCCAGGACTCTTACGGACTCGATAAATGGAATCGACCCGTTTGCTGAGAACCGGCGTCGAGGCCGGTGCCTCCCACATGTGGAAGAGGAGCCGTTCCAGCATCAGAAGAACCGGAACAGTAAAAGCTTCCTTCGGGGGAGAGTCATACTGGAGGGCCTCGAGCTCCTCGGCTTGAGGCTCCTCCTCGGGATCTGCGGGGAAGGCCAAGGCCTTGGCCATATCCCTCACAAAATCCGAGAACCGGGTATCCTCCGGGGGGGGGGGGGGGGACCTTCTCTGAGGCTTGGACTCCGGTGAGTCTGATGGGACGCACCGGGTCCGGAAAGTGTCCGGGGACTCCTCGTCCTCCATCTCCCACCCCGACCCCTCAGAGGAGGAATCGAGCGGCTCTGGTCGGGCGGGCACCGATGCCATGTACCGGCGTCGACAACCTCGGCCCCATATGGGAGGCCGAGGGAGACCTTGGCCGAGGATCGACTCGAGACTTCATTGACTCGAGGATCGGCTCGGCCTCCGGGGTCAACTTGGACGTCGAGGTCCCGGTGGTCGGGGCAGATGCACTGGTGAGACCGGCGATCAGCACCCGTTGCTGTTCCATGAAGGCAAAAGTAACTCAAAAACCTTCCCCCTGAGCTCCAATATATAGCAAAACAACAAAAACCCAGTGGAAAAAACCAATTATACAAATTAATTTTTGTCGGAATGGCCAGCACAGTAGAAAGGAAAAACAACTTCTACCACCGTGGCCCGTCCTTTTTAATCATTTTGAGAAATTCAATTTTAAAACAGCACTTATTCAAAAAACGGCTGGTTAGCTGAGATAAGCGTTCCTCTGTATAGGCAAATGTAACTGCCGCCATGGGTAAAAATAGAAGGTAATACAGAACACCAAAAGTAACTCAAAAACCTTCCCCCTGAGCTCCAATATATAGCAAAACAACAAAAACCCAGTGGAAAAAACCAATTATACAAATTAATTTTTGTCGGAATGGCCAGCACAGTAGAAAGGAAAAACACCTTCTACCACCGTGGCCCGTCCTTTTTAATCATTTTGAGAAATTCAATTTTAAAACAGCACTTATTCAAAAAACAGCTGGTTAGCTGAGATAAGCGTTCCTCTGTAATTGAATTTCTCAAAATGATTAAAAAGGACGGGCCACGGTGGTAGAAGGTGTTTTTCCTTTCTACTGTGCTGGCCATTCCGACAAAAATTAATTTGTATAATTGTTTTTTTCCACTGGGTTTTTGTTGTTTTGTTCCATGAAGGCAGCCAAACTGCTCTCCAAGGCCGTCAACCTGAGTCCGAGCTCAGGAGACGCAGCAGCCCCCTACTCGGGCCCCGATGGCGTCAGGCCCGACGTCGGCTCCCCCGGAGGAGAGTCCACGAGGACAACAGTACTCACGTAACTCGGGGACTCCGGCTCCATACGAGGCAATATGGCAGGCCTCTCCGGCTCCGAGGACCCGGGATGGCGGTCGGGGCTATGCGACCTAGCCCTCGAGGGACCAAGAGCATCCACCGACGACGCCCTCACGGGTTTCTTTTTCCTTTTGTGCTCCTGTGAGGGAGATCCCCGCTCAGAGGAGCCCCAACGATGCTCGGGGTCGGATTCCCGAGACGTCGAGGCCTCTGACGAAGTCTGGGCTCGGCCGGACGCGGATTCAGAGAAGATCCTTTCTCGTTGATGCTGACGGCTCCTCAGCGCCTTAGAGGACATCTTGCCACACGGGCCACAGATCATCGGGTCATGATCGGGCCCGAGGCAGCAGTCGTGTGTGTCGGTGAGAGACATCAGTTTCTTACACCGATCACACTTTTTGAATCCGCTGGCAGCCATCGGGGGAAAAAGGGCCCCTGCAAGGTCAAAAGACCAGGCTGCCAGTGAAAAAGAAAAAAAGCGCAAACGCTAGTCTCAAAGGACAAAACCGGAAAAAACAGGTCCGGGCTTGATACCGGTGTACCATGCCCAGGCGGGAAGGGGAACCGGCGTCAAACCGGCAAAAAAACACGAATCTTCGAAGAAAAAAAATCGACTTTTAACTGGGTGACCAAGAGACACGTCTGTCGGGCTTCGCGGAAAAAAGACTACTGAGCAAGATGGCACCCTTGGGCGGGAAGGGGACCGCGCATGCGCGCTGCATTCCCAAAGGCTTTCTTTGAAAGCTGGGGAAATGCTCCGCACGAGGGCTCTGTCGGCGCCGACGTCACCCAGATGTGAGGACTGACTTCCTGCTTGGTCCTGGAGAAAAGAGATTTTCTGGGTTAGTCACACGGGCTCCGGCTGGTATGCTAAACACCTTCAGCCCCACACGGTCAATAGCATACTTGAGATTAGCTTTCAGCAGAGCTTCCGCATGTCCCAAGCGCACTCCGGGGGAAACTTTAACTCTCTTTACAAAGAGCGCAGCGTTTAGGATAAGGAGTCTATAACTTTCTTCGACATCACCGCTCATTAAACAGAAAGAATTTTTGTTGCAAGTCAGTTTAATTTTGAGATCCACACCATTAATAAATAGCTTTTCTTGAAAAAATAGATCGCTATGTAAATGCCCCAATAGCTCTACCTTGTGGCTAGAGGCCGTAAGCTGGGTCCTTTCAGTAAAGCCGACGTTGCGAGATCCTCTCTCTCTCACTTCATGCTGCCCGGCTGTGTCTTTATAAAACAGCCCGCTTGTAAACTGTGATTTGAGGGATCCTTCACCATAATTGAGAAGCAGCTCTATGAGGGCTCTGTAGGGGTAGCAGTTGTTGCTCTGGCTAATGAGTTGGTCTCCCAGGGTAACTTCCAGCTGGCTAAACAGAGATGCGATTGGGTAGTTCACCAGCACTACTTTGGCTGCCAGATCGATGTTCGAGCTATCTTCTACCACAATTTTACAGGTCAGGTGCAAAAGAGTACTATTTAAATCAATGTAGTCTTTACCATGACCTGCGATATAGAAGTCCAAAGGGGCTGTTTCCGACAAAGCCGATAATGGCGGAATTTCCACATAAATACTTTTTTCAATACTTGTTTGGGTCAGGGCTAGTTGAAACAGGTCCAGTTCCAATTTAAGACACTCTTCAGAGCCGTGGTGTACAAAAGCCATGGTGTTTTTTTAGAATATATCTCGCTTCCTAGAGCTAGTGCTTCTCTTCTTAGACAGGCGTTTAAGCTTCTGAGACTTGCCACCTTCGGGTTTCTTTCTTTTAAAAGGCTTGGGCGGTCCTTGCAGTAACTCCCGATTCGTGGTTCTCTTTCTTTTAACAGCTCTTCTAATCACAGCCAGTCCTGATCCTGCCTGTTCTGTAGACTGGTTCATTTTATTTAGAACAGCCGTTGTGACATGACTCAAGACATTCTTGGCTATGTTTTTTGCGGTGCCTTTCATGTGTGGTTTAATAATTTCAAAACCCCTTCTCAAAAACGGCATAGCTTTTCTAAAGAGACTACGAAACACGCCACCAACACCGGCACCGTACATGACTGGTACTCCATGATATCCTGAAAGTCCATAGCCGGCTTGTGTTGTATAATAATGCCTGTATGCTTTGGGGTATCCGTAGTCTTTAGCCACAACCATTTTAAAAAACAGTCACCCTCCGGGGGCGCAGATGAAGCTTAAGGATCACCTTCCCGTAACGAAATGAGACATGCCTGTTCTGATCCGTCTTTATTTCAAATGTGATGGTGTCAATAAGCTGTTTGTTCACAGGGACATAGTGCGGCTTATCATAAGTTAATGTGATAAACTCATCTCTAAACCCCTTAGTTGGAACACAGCGCAGCAGTGGCACAAAATGGTCACCTACTAACTGGTGCTCTACAATATCTGTGTACAGGTAGAGGGTATTAAAACCTCCCGTGATATCCACTGGAAAATGGGAACGCTGTGTATTAACGTCAGCTTCTATTCCCAAAATGGTTGCCAAATCACCATCTGCAGAAATAACAGACCTATCTTCCGATTTTATTCGGATTCTTCGTGCATAGGGCTCATAAATGATTCGTGGTGGCGCCGATTTATAGATGTTGCTAATGTCATGATTCATGGATTCCACTAAACTCTGCATGGTCGCATAATGTCCTCTCCTGACTATAATGTGGTGCTCTATATTTCCTGCTGCGGAGGTGACAACATACTTTTGATCTTCCTTAATATTCTCCCAGGTGTTGGGATATTGTATTTCCATGAGCCCTACTTCCCACTGTCCTTGTAAGTCCAAAGGCCTTGCTAGTTCTATGGTAAAATTACAGCTGGTATTTTGGGGAAACACACCTGCTGAGGCATTGCTAGGCAGTGTGATATAAAAGCCACCATCATTCATTTTTTAAAAATTTTTATTTTAATGCTGCTTCAAAAGAAAAAAAGAAATCAGATGTCTCAAATCTCTGATGCTTTAACCCAACTGTTAAATTTAACAGGCCATCCCCTCCATTTCACGAGGTAGAATCTGTTCCTGCCACATCCTTTTACCTTTAGAACCTTATCGATACAATATATTCTGTCCTATTGCGGGGTGACCTTTAGCAATTCTTCAGGATAAAAAGAACCTTGTTTGGGCTTCACCGTAATAATCATGCATCTTGTATGTCGCTTTCTGTCCCCGGTTTAAAATGTCCGTTATTATAAATACCTTGTCAGTCCACGTTTGCTCGTAACCTTTTTCAAATTTTCCTTTCGTTTTTGAAAGTCTTTCATGATCTCCTTTCTCTAAGGGGTTCTTGGTGTGCTTACGTTTGATGCTATCACCAAAAACTCTTTTCCAGATCTGCAGAGAATTTGTGTATGTCACATCTATAGGCCTCGTCTTTATTGTTCTGTGAAAACTGTGATTATAGCTGTGCACAAAAGCCTGCAGTACGTCTTGGTACCTAAAGGTGTGTGCTGTGAAATAACGCCACATTTTGGATTTCAAAGTCCTGTTAAACCTTTCTACCACCGCTGCTTTAGCATCGTTATTGGTTACAAAATAATGAACCCCTCTTTGTTTTAATAAATTCTTCAGAGATCTATTTAAAAATTCTTTACCCTTGTCTGTCTGTAGTTTTTGAGGTATACGACCTAGATTAAATATTTTTTCAAAGGCTTTATCAACTTCATGACCAGTTTTCGATTTTAAACTTGCAGCCCAAGCATATTTTGACAGGATATCTACCACTGTTAATATGTATTTGTAGCCATTGTTATAATGGGACAAGGCTGCCATATCAACTAAATCAGCCTGCCATTGCGCATCCACATCTAACACGATCATCTTGTTTCTTTTAAAACGGACCCTAGCAGGTCTGTGTAAAGTATAAGCATCTTGTCCTGTAGCCCATCTAATTACATTGTTTCTGTTGACTATTTTATCATGCTTTTTAGCAGCTTGAAGTAGAGGATTTATGCCCCCAAAGCTCCCTATTACTTTGGAGTCATAGTAAATGCTCTTCAAATAAGGTTACCTTCATGATTGCCGTGCTTTGACTATTCTTTTTATTTTGCTAACATCTTCAGTGGATTTATTCCACAAATCCTGTGTGTTTTAAAGTATAGCCTGTTCTTTCTACCAATCACACGTTACCATATCCTTTCCTAGAAACATGTCCAGACTTGTTTTCTCTGTATTGTTTTTTTTTTCAAAGCCACTCAAAAAAAATAGCTGTGGTGGGATTTGAACTCCGGTCTCTCTCTGTATTTCAGTCTGAACTACAGGGGCTGCCAGAATACTTCTCTCTAACAGTGAGGTCTTAAAAGCAAAATTCTATCACATGGACAGCACTGGTTTCTCTAATAAAGATGTATTAATTGCATTTGGAAAGAAAAGCCTCTATACCAAGTGCTGTGTCTCTGCGAAAAGCCTGTATACCCAAGTGCTATGTCTCTGCAAAACACCTGTATACCAAATGCATCGTGTTCCTGCTGCTGCTATCAAAGGGTTATTTTTAACAATTCTAAATAGCCTGCAATACACATAAAAGCATTGCACTGCTTTGTGAGAAAAAAGAACTAGGGCAGGGGGGAGAGAAAGCATTTTTTGTTTTGTTTTCCAGGGTTCCTGCTTTTGCAGATATCAGCATTAACCAAAAGCAAAACACATTTCCAGAGTCAATCACTCTGCTTCCGCTGATGTCATCGGAAATGGACGGTGTCCATTTCCGATGATGTAGGCTGGGGCGTGGTTGAGGGTGGGAGGGTGTGGGTGTGGCACAAACCCAGAAGTGGGCGCTGATTGGCTAATGTCATCCTTGGGGGTGGAGTGGGGGCGTGCCAAAGGGGGGGAGGTGACTACACCTGGGGGCGTGGATAGGCGGGGCTAACTCACCATTCACTTCAATGGGAGGGGGCGTGGCCTGAGGCAGGACATACACCGGAAGTGAGCACTGATTGGCTCCTGTCATCCTTATCTCACCTGTCAATCAGTTTGATGAGTAGTGTACCCATTATACTACTGACATACATTGAACAGTGACCACAACAATGACCATAACTCTTAACACCTAGCCTACAGACTCGTTACCAAGCCCATAAGCACATCACCCATACAGTCCACAGAGCAACCCACAGCTCTTTCCCTGCTGTCTCCACTTTGTATATTACTTTGTACAGTTAGCTTTGCTACCAAAATTTTCAAGATTTATGTTCTAGTTTTACTCTGTTACCTTTTCAAAAGTTCTATAGTTTAATTGATTCAGTTTACTTTGCTAAGAATTGTTCTATGTAAACAGCTGTGACTAGTAGATAATGGTGGTATAAAAGAGTTGTTAAATAAAGCGTAGTTACTCACCTGTAACAGGTGATCTCCAGGAACAGCAGGAATTTAGTCTTCACATATGGGTATTGTCGGTACCAACGGAGTCTGTGCGGGAACGCTCCCCAGCGTCCAATTGGAATGCTTTTGGGAGCATCCCTCAGCACATGCGTGCTGCATTCCTGCCTTTCCATCTGTCCCTCTTCAGTTAAGTTTGTAGCTGAGTGAAAGGATAGAGGGAGAGAGGAAAGAGACAAAGAGATAGAGAGACAACTCCTAGGGGAGGTGGGTGGGTTGTGAAGACTAAATTTCTGCGATTCCCGGAGATCACCTGTTACAGGTGAGTAACTACGATATCTCCAGGAACAAGCAGGAATATAGTCTTCACATATGGGGACTCCCTAGCTGAAGATGCTAGGGAGATAGCCCCAGGAAGGTGCCACCCTAGAAAGGTGGGATTCCTTCCTCCCATGGATCTCTGGCATTCCACCAGGGTTGGTGGATAGGAGTTGAATTAGGTCTGAAAAAGATTTTGAAGAACAACTTGGCCAAAGAAGGCATCCCAATGGGAGGCTTTATCCAAGCAGTAGTGGGCTGTGAAGGTGTGTACCGAAGCCCAGGTGACTGCTTGACAGATGTCATCGATAGACACAGAGTGGAGATTAGCCATGGAAGTTGCCATGGCTCTCACATTATGAGCTGTGACATGGCCATGAAGAGGAAGACCCTTACTCTCATAAGCAAAGGATATGCATTGGGCAATCCATTTAGATAAAGTTCTTTTGGAGACTGGAAGTCCCAAATGACTAGAGTCAAAAGCTATAAAAAGTTGTGAGGACTTTCTATGTTGCTGTGTTCTCTGTAGGTAAAAGGCTAAGGCTCTTTTACAATCCAAAGTATGAAGGTTTCTTACTGCATTAGAGGCATGAGGCCTCGGAAAAAATACAGGAAGATAAATTGATTGATTTAAATGAAAAGGCGAAACCACCTTTGTCATAAAGTGTGGATGAGTTCTAAGAACAACCTTATGATGAAACCTAGTATAAGGAGGATCAGCCACTAAAGCTTGTAGTTCACTAATGTGACGTGCAGAGGCGATTGCAATTAGGAAGATGATCTTCCAGGTGAAAATCTTAAGGGTTGTAGCGGCTAAAGGCTCAAAAGGCGGCTTCATGAGCTGCCCAAGAACTAGATTTAGATCCCATGCCACCGGTGGTGGCTTAATGGAAGGTTTGGTTAATAGAAGACCTCTCATAAATCTGGATATGAGTGGATGAGAGGAAATTGGTTGTCCATTTAGAGACTTATAAGAAGCTGCAATTGCACTAAGATGGACTCTTAACGAATTGGTCTTTAGACCAGAATTCGATAAGTGAAGGAGGTACTCTAGTAACAATTCTAAAGGTATGACAAGGGGGTTTAATCCCTTCTTGGAGCACCATATAGTAAAACGTTTCCACTTGAAGGCATAAGATCTTCTTGTGGAAAGTTTTCTAGAAGCCTGAAGGATATCCTTTACCTGTTGGGACAGGTTGAAATCCTGGAGGTCTAAGCCTTCAGCAAACAGGCCGTGAGATGCAGGGACTAGGGATTCAGGTGCCATAGTGTCCCGTCTTCTTGGGAAAGGAGATCTGGAGCATGCCCCAACTCCAGAGGTGCAGCTTGAGAGAGACGTAGAAGCAGGGGATACCACCCTTGGCGTGGCCATTGTGGCGCTATGAGAATCATGCGACCCCTGTCTCTCTGAAGCTTGAAGAGTGTTTTGGGGATGAGGGGAATGGGTGGGAAGGCATAAAGGAAGTCCTGACCCCAGTGAAGGAGGAAGGCATCCCTTGCCTGACAATTGTGAGCCGGAATCCTGGAACAGAACCGGGAAAGTTTGGCATTCAGTGGACTTGCAAAGAGGTCTATGTCTGGAGTGCCTCAGAGATGAAATATCTTTGCCACCTGGTCTAGGTAGAGGGACCACTCGTGAGGCAGCAGTACTCGACTGAGTTTGTCTGCCCAAAAGTTTTGAATGCCTGAAAGATATACCACTAGAAGGTGAATTTGATACTCTCTGGCGAGGGCCCACAGTCCTAAAGCTTTGTTGCGTAACGACAGAGAGCCTGTCCAGCCCTGCTTGTTCACATAGAACATGGCTACTTGATTGTCCATCTGGACTAGGACTGTCTTGTAGCTGAGCTGGGCGTGGAATACTCGAAGAGCTAAATAGATTGCTCTCAATTCCAGGAGGTTTATGTGTAGACCAGCCTCCTGTGGAGTCCAGGTTCCCTGGGTAGAGAGATGATTCAGGTATGTTCCCCAACCCACCTGTGATGCATCTGTTGTTAGGGTGGCCAGAAAAAAGGGGTTGATGAAAAGGAGACCCCACTGTCAGATTTTCTAGTGATTGCCACCATTGGAGGGACAAAATTAGACATTGAGAGTTTATTATTTTGTCTGATAAAAGACCTGTGGCCTGTGTCAACTGTGTGGATAGGGTCCACTGAGCTGCTCGCATGTGGAGGCGAGCATATGGGACTACATGAACTGTGGATGCCATATGTCCCAGCAACTGTAGTAGTTCTCGAGCAGTTAGGGAGGATTTCCCTGCTGCTTGAGAAGCTAGTTGCATTATGCGAAGACACCGGGTCTGTGGAAGGAAAGCCTTTGCCTGTCTGATATCTAGACAGGCCCCTATGAATTCCAGGCATTGGGAAGGAGCAAGTTGGGATTTTGGGAAGTTTATTAGCAACCCCAAGTATTGGAGGATTTGCATTGTGCGAGACAGTGCAGAGCTGGCCTCTGCAACTGTAGGGGCTCGAATGAGCCAGTCATCTAAGTAAGGGAAGACGAATATCCCCAGGGTTCGCAGAAATGCAGCTACTACTGCCATGCATTTCGTGAATACCCTTGGTGCTGAAGCAAGACCAAAGGGAAGAACCCTGTACTGGAAATGGTTTCCCCTGAAAAGGAATCGTAAGAATTTCCTGTGATCTGGATGGATCAGAATGTGAGTGTATGCATCCTTTAAGTCTAGAGAGCAAAGCCAACCCTGGCTTTGAAGGTATGGCAGAAGAGTTCCTAGAGAAATCATTTTGAACTTCTCTCGAAACAGGTATTTGTTCAATTCTCTGAGGTCTAAATATGGGTCTGTGTCCCCCTGTTTTCTTTGGAATAAGAAAATAGGGGGAGTAGAACCCTGTACCCCATTGAAGGATGGGTACCTCCTCTATTGCCGCTTGGGCAGGAAGTGTTGAGACCTCGTGATCTAGCAGATCGTCTGCGGAGGTTGGAGAATTGAATTGTTTTAGAATTGTAGGAGGGGGCATGCTGTGAAAATGGAGCTTGTACCCCTCTCCTACAATGGACAGAATCCAATCTTCTGCTGTTATCTGATGCCATCTGTTGCCAAAGTGGCATAACCTGCCTGGGATATTGGGGGTTGGGGACCCCTCAGAGGCAGGAAGGCTAAGCTCTCTAGGGAGGAGCTCTCAGGCCTTTTGGCTTCTTTTGCTGTCTAGTTTGTCCCTTTTGGGCAACCTGACCCTGAGTTTGGATCTGCTGGGTATAGGAAGGCTAAAATTTCCTCTTTTTGCTGAAAGAGGGTTTTTTATAAGGCTTCTTTTTGGCTGGAGTGGCTGTAGATTTCGACAATCTATCTAGAGTAGTATTGTCAGCATCTAACTCGTTAGCCTTTTCCTGCCAGTTCTTGCCAAAGAAATTCTCTCCCGTGCAAGGAATGTTGCCTAACCTGTCCTGTACCGAGGTCTCCAAGACTGATGCCTGAAGCCAGGCAATTCGTTGTGCGCCAATGGCAATAGCAGAGGTTCTGCTGATGTATTCAAAGCAGTCAAAGACTGCACGATTTACAAACTTGGAGACATCTTGAGCATGCTTAACTAGAGCAAGAAAGTACTGTCTCTTGTCATCTGGGAGAAATGGGCTCATAAGCTCCAAGTCTCCTGTAACTTCCTTGAGGAACATTCCCATATATAGTATATATGAACTGATCCTAGCTGAAAGCATGGAAGCCTGAAAGGTTCAGCGCCCAAACGCGTCCGGAGTCCTGCATTCACGACCTGGAGGATTGGATGCATGCCTCTTTGCACTTTTCATCCTACACATGGCTGACTCCACCACCACTGAATGGTGTGGCAGCTGATTCTTTTGAAATCCAGGACATGGCGGAACTCGATACATTGTATCAAGTCTTCTAGAGTGAGGAGATGTAGTCAGAAGTGTCTCCCACATTCTGAGCATCAAGTTATGCAGAATTTCATGGATGGGCAGAGTGGCTGCCTCCTTTGGAGCTTTAGAATATTGGAGAATTTCCAATTCCTTTGCTCTGGGTTCCTCTTCAGGAGCCACCGTGATTGAAAGGCCCTTGGCCATATCACAAATAAAATCCTGAAAAGACATGTCCTCTGGAGGTGACATTCTGTGTTGGGGAGAAGAGGGATCTTCTGGGAGAAACCCTCTAGTACCAACCGAATTGTCAGAGTCTTCGGAATCGGAGGATTCGAAGTATTGCTGACCATGATGCTCATGCAAAGCACGGTCCTGGTATCAATCGAAGTCAGTACCGAGTTGATCTGGTACCGATCTGTCGATTCTAGCCAAAGATGGCATGGGAAGAATTTCCGTTGGTACCAGTACCGGTGTCTGTACCAGTGTAGGTACCGGCATCGGTGCTGATGTCGGTATCGGTGCCCGTTGGACCAACGGTACCGCAGCTGAGAGAAGAGCTGCGATGCTGCGTTCGATAGCGAGGAACTTCTGGTCTATCGATGCTGCCGATGCCTGGGTGTCGGTACCGGTGAAAACGGCCGGGACCCCTGAGCATGGCACAGGTAGTTCTTGCGAGGTCGAGGCCTCGAGAACATCCTGAAGCCCCATTGATGCTTTGGAAGCCGAAGCCTCCCGCTGGGGCTGCTTTGCAGGTGTGGTTCCCTCAAAGGCAATGCCAATGGCCTCTCGATGCTTAGCAGGAGAGCTACCCTTTGAGGACTGGCTTTTATGTTTAGTTACCTGAGATCCATGGGAGGAAGAGGAGGCCCTTGAAGATGTCGATGCAATGGATCTGGCATCCGAAGAAAAGAGAGTACCGAGCTTTGCAGCCTGGTTCGGTCTTCCTCTTTTAGTCATCCCCATACAGGAGAGACATTCAGATGGAAAATGTTCAGGCCCTAAACATTTCAGACACCAATCATGGGTGTCAGTGACGGAAATGGTACTGCCACACATAGTACATTTTTTAAAACCACTAGTTGGGTTTTTCATGTTTTAGGAATATGGGGCCTAATGCCCAAAATGGCGCCTAGCACCAAAAAAGAAAAGTTTCTGAAGAGAAACAGTTCAAGAATAAGTTTGGGGGGTTTTTTTGGGAAAAGAAAAGAAAAGAACCGGCGGTACCAGTAAGCGTCGTGCGGAGGCAAACGCGACCACAAGAAAACAATTTTAAAGATGGAATTTTCTGCGGTGACAGGGTATGGATCCTGCCGGCTCCACGGAAAACGAAGAACTAAAGAGGGACAGTTGGAAAGGCAGGAAGGCAGCACACATGTGCTGAGGGATGCTCCCAAAAGCGTTCCTATTGGACGCTGGGGAGCGTTCCCGCGCAGGCTCCGTCGGTACCGACGATACCCATATGTGAAAGACTACATTCCTGCTTGTTCCTGGAGATATAAAATAAAAGGGATTTCAGTATAATAAGTGGATAGATATCTGGAGGAAGAAAGTTATATTTGTTCTTAGACAAAGACAGATGTAACTTTAGGACTGGAAAGGAAATGACTGGGCTCTGCAAGAACAAGACAGTTGAACATTAATACTTGACAAGAAAATAGGTAAATATCATGCCTCTAATGCAGTGGTTCTCTATCAGTCCTTGGGGCACACCCAACTAAGTCAGGCTTCCAGGATTCCCAAATGAATATGCATGAGATATATTTGCATACAATGGATGCAGTGCATGCAGGTTTATCTCGCGCATATTCACTGTGGTTATCCTTAAGAACTGGTTTGAGAACCACTACTCTAATGGATGGCTCTGGCAAAAACATCATGGTATTTGTGAAATCACAGCAAAGTTAAAATCATGAGATCCTGAAAATACTCTAGCACTAACTAAAAATCTGCAAGGTGTTGTTCCTTTGAAAGTTTACAATGATGACCAGTCATGCAGAAAAATGCACTTTTAGAAAACAAAAAACTGCCTTCTTTAAAGAACTCAAAAATCCCAAAATAAACTACTGTATACAATATTGTGTACTATCAGTTTTATTTGTGATGTTTGCAACAGTGAAGAAAGGACCCCCGTCCCTGAATCAAACAGCCTACTACTACCACTCATTTATATATTATTAGGCATAAGCAGCACTGTCAAGAGAGCTTACAATCTGTTATGACAGAAACAGAACAAGGGACTAGGGAATTCTTAAGAGAAATGATTGAAATACAAATGGGTATAGATAAGGGAATAAAGGGGTCAGGATCTAAAAGCAGCCTCAAAGAGGAGCCTTTAGCCTGGATTTGAATAGGACCAGAAATGGAGTCTGATATGCAGAATAGGCTGCTATTCTTTATGTGTGGTCCCTTTTATACTGCAGATGACCCAACAACATGGGCCATCTTGCATCTCCCAGTGTTAGCACCACAGCACTGGTACTGTACCATGATATCGGGAGAATAACTCTGTGTTCATATTACGAAAAGACATATAGCTTTTTCTGCAAATATTACTACATTTTAAAGAAGGAAAGAAAAGCACATGGATTGCTGTCTTTATGCATTTACCTCACCATCAAATACCACCTTCTATATGAAAGTTAAAACTATGGTGTGCCAGTTCTCTCATCTGCCTTCTAACAGATACAAAATATATATATATTTTTGACTATTTTAACATTTTATTCTTGGCATGACACACTACTTATCATGTAAGAAGAAAGAAACTGTCACTGAATTTGAAGAGAGAAATATGTATTTACCTGCTGATGAGGTTAACAAGATTTGTACAATTTGTGCCATTGTGACAAGATAGAAAAGATGAAGATCTCCTGTAGCAAGACTAGTTCCTGAAAAATCCTGACACTGTACACTGGGGAATGCCAGCACCAAACTCACCTACATAATACATGAAACAGGAATTTGAGTAAAATAATTAAAAGTACAGATGTAATGGGAGAGTATAATATTTTATAAGATGGAATTTATCATCATAAATGCCATTTCTTACACAAACCTAGTCATAATGCACTATATCATGCAAAGAACACAAGTACCTGGGATTAAAGCTTCATAAAAACAATTGTGAGAGAATTAAAAAGCATGAAACAATAATGAAAGCCTTAACGTTTGCTAGGTGTATTATCATGAAAGAAATCAAGCATATGTGGTTTGTTTGAAGCAATGCAATTTGTTTGTTCTACCTGCTACCTTCCTGGGCTTCTGACCAAATCAGGATCTACTTTAGTCCTATGCTACCATGCTGATGAAAAGACAATACAGTGGACTTGCTTTCACAACATACTTGGCATTACTCCCATTTTGCCCCTCCTGTTCCCTTAGACATTTGGCATTGCAACAGTAGACTCTTGACAGAGGGACAGAGCCCAAATCACCTGGGGACCTACTACAAATGTAAATTTCTTTAGTCTACTAAATATTATGGTTTAATTTGGTTTCTCTGTGCAAACCTCCCAGTTCTAGCTAGGCAGGCTTAGAAATTACACTTATATCATCAGCTTTAGAGTCAAGCAGTGACTACCAGTACCTATGAAAAACTTTACTGTTGCATGAAATACTTACAAGCAAGTGAAACATGTCAATATCAAGGATGCTTGGTGACGTCTCAATTTTTTCATTAGGCACCAATGCTAGATAAATATAAAGCCAAAATTATGAATTTATATCTAGTTAAATTTCCTAATGAATATGATGCTTTAAGAAATCTAGATTACCTGTAAGTTAAGGGGATATGCATAAGTTTATCTGACCTGTGTGGAAGCATGTCTGGGGTAGAGCTAGGGAAGGGTTTGGAAAGTGCATATTTTATAAACTATGTTTGTACACACACAAAATAAATGACAAATTTATGCATGCCAAAGAACAGGTGTAAATCTGTGTGTGTGTACTTTCCATTGGGTAATTTTGAAGAGAAAAGCATGAGTATACTTTTCCCTTTGAAAACTGGTGTAACTTACACATGAATCTACTTCATAAGTTAGATAGATTATTATAATATTATCCTCTAAAAGTTTTAGATTATTTCTGAAAGGCCTTTAAGCTACCTGATAAGCACCAATACAGCATAGTTACTCACCTGAAACAGGTGTTCTCCAAGGACAGCAGGTATCAGTTCTCACATATGGGTGATGTCGGCACTGACATAGCCCTCACAGAAGTATCCCCCCAGCTTTCAAAGAAAGCCTTTGAGAGATGCTACCATGCACAGACTGGCTGAAGGCACTGTCCTGCCGGGACTCCCTTTCCAGGCAGTAATGAGCTGCAAAGGTATGGACTGAAGACAAGGTGGCGGCCCGGCAAATGTCCACCATCGGGACAGAGCACAAGTTTGCCATCGAGGCAGTCATGGTCCTGACACGGTGCGCCGTGACAAGGCCTTCCAGTGGGAGCCCCGCCTGCTCATAGGCGAGGGCGATAAATTCCACCACCCAGGTCGACAGTGTATGCTTGGCCACCATCTCCCCCAGCCTACTGGGGTCGTAGGAGACCAAAAGCTGAGCGGCTTTGCGGTGGCCCTGAGAGCGTTGGATATAGAAGGACAAAGCCTTCTTACAACCCAAGGTGTGAAGGACTGTCTCCGCCTGACTGGAGTGAGATCTCGAAAAGAAGGTAGAAAGTACCACTTCCTGGTTGAGATGGAAGGACGATATCACCTTCGGAAGAAATTTAGGATGCATGCAGAGCACCAACCTGTTTTTGTAGAACCTGGTATAAGGTGCTTCTGCCACTAAGACCTGAAGCTCGCTAATTCTGCAAGCGGAGGTGAGTGCATCCAGGAACGCCACTTTCCATGAGAGGTATCATTGGTGGCAAGTAACCAGAGGCTCAAAGGGAGGACAAGTGAGCTGCCCCAATACCACATTGAGGTCCCATTTGGTTGCCGGAGGTCGAACCAGTGGCTTCGATAAGAGCAGACCCCTAAGAAAGTGGGTCACCAGCGGCTGGACCGAGATGGGCTTGCCATCCACTGGGTGGTGGTACGCCAACAGGGCACTGAGATGCACCCAGACGGAATTAGATTTAAGCCCGGATTGCGAGAGGTGGAGAAGATATTGTATTACCAGTCCCACAGGGCAGGAGAACGGGTCAGTCCCATGCTGGGTACACCAGGCTACAAACCTGCGCCATTTGAGTGTAAGCTTTCCTAGTAGAGGCCTTGCGAGAGGCCAGCAGGATCTCCTCTATCTCACCCTTTCAGCAGCCACACTGTCAGAGACAGGGACCCCAGGTTGGGGTGCAGAAGTGAGCCCCTTTCTTGAGACAGGACTCATGGGGAAGTCCCCAATGGGATGGGGGTCTCCACCGTTAGTCGGAGGATATCAATGCTTGACCCAGTACAAGCATTGTGGAACTTGTGTCTCTTGGGGAAACTGCTAGGTACATATGACCTAGATTGGCCACTGTTGGAAACAGAATACTGGGCTTGATGGACCTTGGTCTGACCCAGTATGGCATATTTTATGTTCTTATGTTCTTATGAACAATGGTTGCCTGGGCCACCGAGGGGCTTTCAGGATGAGTGAGGCTTTGTTGTGGAGGGTCCTGAACAAGGTTTTGGCAATCAGAGGTGTGGGAGGGAAGGCATACATGAGGCCCTCCAACCATGAGACGAGGAACGCGTCTGCTGCTACCCTGGAGGGATAGGCTTGCTGGGAACAGAAGCGGGGCAACATGAAGTTGTCTGGACTGGTGAACAGGTCCATCATGGGTTTCCCCCAGATCTGGAAGAGCTGGGTGGCCATACTGGTATCCAGCTGCCACTTGTGCAGCTGGAGGACTCTGCCCAACCTGTCGGCCAGCAGGTTGTTCTGGCCTGGTAGGTATACTGCCTGTAGGAGAATACCTTTTTGGATTGTGTATGAGCAGAGGAGCATTGCCACCTGGCAGAGGGCACGAGACCCCGTGCCCCCCTGTTTGTTCACATAGAAGATCGCCACCTGGTTATCCGTCTGGACCAGCACTGGCTGGTGATGCAGGTGGTGGCAAAAAGCTCGAAGGGTATATTGCCCGTAGGTCCAGGAGGATGATCTGTTGGGAGCACTCGTCTGGTGACCAGTTGCCCTGGGTGCAGAGTTCCTCGCAGTGGGCTCCCCAGCCGAGCAGGGAGGCATCCGTGGGTAAGGTCTGCCACCCAGTCAGAGAGTCCACCAGTTGATGGGTTACGGAGACTCTGTCTTGGAGGCGCCCCATGGCCTGAGTCCACTGGTCTCAGACACCACTGCGCAGCCCTCATGTGGAGACAAGCATCTGGGGTGATGTGGACCGTGGAGGCCATGTGTCCGAGAAGGCGCAGGAGGAGCCGAGCGGGCATGGAGGGACGATGCTGTATATCTTGTGCCAGAGTCCTAATGCGGTCTTCTTGGTCCCTGGGCAGGAAGGCCTTTGACTGGAGAGTGTCCAGTTTTGCCCCGATGAACTCCAGACATTGTGTCGGAAGGAGATGAGACCTGGGGTAGTTTATGACAAAGCCCAAGTGCTGCAGGACCTGGATGGTGAATGGGGTGGCCTGCTGTACCTCTGAGGCCATGCCTCCCTTTATGAGCCAGTAATCCAGAGAGGGAAAGACAAAGATCCCCTGGAGGCAGAGGAAGGAGGCCACAACTGCCAAGCATTTTGTGAAGACCCTTGGGGAGAAGGCCAAGCCGAAAGGCAGCAAGCTGTACTGATAGTGCCCGCCCCCCACTATGAACTGCAAGTACTGCCTGTGATTGGGGTGAATGAGGATATGGGTATAGGCATTCTTCAGGTCTAAAGAGCATAGCAAATCTCCCTGCTGGAGGTAGGGCAGCAATGCTCCAAGGGAGAGCATCTTGAACTTCTCCCGCGCCAGAAACTTGTTGAGGTTGCGCAGATCAAGGATGGGCCTTAGGCCACCTGTACTTTTTGGCATGAGGAAATATCTGGAGTAGAACCCATTGCCCTTGAAATGGTGGGGCACCAGTACCTCCGCTGTGTCCTCGAGAAGATCTGCCAACTCCTTTAGTAGAAGGTTTTGGTGGAAGGGAGACCTGAGGGGCTCTCCCGGAAAATAAGGGGGAGGTGTCTGAGTCAGGTGGAGGAGGAACACTCCCTGACCACCCAAAGTGCCCAGGAGTCAGTGGTGATAGTCAATCACCTCTGGGCATAGTGGGGCAGACATCCCCCCCATGGGCTGCTGACCTTTTTGGGGTAGAGAGGCTATCCCCAAGGAGTCAAAAACTCTCTCCTGGCTGGGCCGGGGCCGATGCCTGGGGTTTTGGAGCCTTCAGTTTACGAGGGCCATGCCCATGTCCCTTGGCCTGCTGACCCTGTTGGGGAGCTGGGGAGGCCTGAAAAGATTGGCAGTTTCTGTAAGCAGCCCCTTTCCTTAGGTAGAAGGACTTTTTACCAGAGCCCTTCCATCGGGGAGGGACAGTGGTCTTTTTAGAGAACCTGGTCCTCGTCATGAACTCTGTCTCCAGCTCGGCAGCCTTGTCGGTCATGGGTTTGCCAAAGAGGTTCTCTTCTTAACATGGGACATTGACCAATTTGTCCTGGACCCACTGCTCGCAGTCGGATGACTGTAGTCAAGCTTGGCGTCGTGCACCGATGCCCGCCACAGCTACTCAAGCCACTGACTCGAACCCGTCATAGGCTGCCCGAGACATAAACTTGGAGCCCTCACGGACAGCCTTGGCCAGGTTCTTGAACTGCTGCAGGGGTTCCCTGGAGAGACCAGCTGAGAACCAAGCAAGATCCTTCGCCAGGTCTCTCAGGTACATGCTCATGTACAGCTGGTAGGCTTGGATGTGGCCGATGAGCATTGAGCCCTGGTAACACTTTGTGCCGAGGTCGTCCAAGATATGGACCTCCCTGTCGGGGGGGGGGGGGGGTTGCTGAGGAGTGCATCTTCTGACTTTTCAGCCGATGCATGGCTGACTTCGCCACCATGGAGTTATGCAGCAGCTGTGATGTCTGGAAGCCTGGCTCTGACGCTGGTGTCTCCCACATACGAAGCATCAGCCATTCCAGGATGGGAGGGATGGGCACCATGAGTGATTCCCTCAGAGGAGCCTTGTACTTGAGGATTTCCAACTCATCCACCCAAGGGTCCTCCTCCGACTCCATGGGGAACGCCAGGGCCTTAGACATATCCTTGACAAAATCAAGGAAGCCCATATCCT
Source organism: Ichthyophis bannanicus (assembly GCA_033557465.1). NCBI lineage: Eukaryota > Metazoa > Chordata > Amphibia > Gymnophiona > Ichthyophiidae > Ichthyophis > Ichthyophis bannanicus. The sequence continues at coordinate 435,960,884 of CM066033.1, forward strand.
CCGGCAGGGACCACTGCCAAGGCTCCGAGATGGGAGAGTCTGAGGGGATGTCGCAGTGGCAATGGGTATCGGGGGATTCTTCATCCTCCATCTCTCACTCAGAGTAGTCCATCAAGGACTCGTAGGAGAGATGGTCTGCAAGCCTCGGGGCTGACCCCGGCCCACGACCTCCCGATGCTCCATAGCCAGTGCCGAGCACATTTGCCAGGGATGATCACAGTCCTGTCGAGCGGGAATCGGCTCGAGACCTCGGCTGAGGATCGGCTCAGCCTCCGGGGACGTCTTCGATGTCAAGGACCCGGTGGTCGATGTGGATGAACCAGTCGTACTGGACAACAGCGCCCACTGGTGGTCCATGAAGGCAAACAATCTGCGCTCCAGGCCAGAAGGCTTTGCAGCCTTCGGCGCAGGCACCGAGGGACATGGGCCAATTGCCGGCTCACCCGAAGGGGAATCTTCAATGAGGATGGTGTCTGGGGACCGAGGCTGGTCCGAGGTCAATCCTTCTGGGGGACCTTTGTAGGCCGTTTCTTCTCCGATCCCTTGGACAAGCGTTTCAGACTGCGGGAACTGGCTCGGGAAGCACCCGGCCAGTCTGAACCATCCAAGGATGCCGCCTTCAAGACTTTCTTCTTCTTTCTGGATTCCCTCGAGGGAGACCCCCTTTCTGAAGGCCTTTGGTGGGGGTTCAGGTTCAGAGGGGTCCGCCCGAGGTGTCGAGGCTTCAGATGAGGCCCTGGCCCTCGGGGAAAAACTTATTGTGCTGCTGCTGACGGCTCTTGAGGGCCTTGCTGGACATTCTTTTGCAGAGACCGCATATTGCTGGGTCGTGGTCTGGCCAGAGGCAGCAGAGACAGCAGTCGTGTGTGTCGGTTAAAGACATGATTTTCAAGAATCGATCACACTTCTTAAAGCCACTGGTAGCCATAGGGAAAAAAAGTACCCCGCGAGGTCGAAGACTCACCGGGCTGACAGTTAGGGAAAAAAGGACAGTTGGTGAAAACACCAGAAAATTAAAGACAAAGAAAATTGTAAAAAGACCCGAACTCGATGCCGAGGCAGCGAGGTCGGGTGGCGGGAAGAGTACCAGTACAATACCAGAGAAGAGTATGAAACTCAGAGAAGAAAAATCAACTTTTTCCAGGGACAAGCCAGACAAACGTCTGAAGGGCTCCGTGGAAAAAAGGAGACTGAGCAAGATGCACCCTTGGGCGGGAAGGGGACCACGCTTGCGTGGTAGCATCTCCCCAAGTCTTTCTTTGAAAGCTGGGGGGATGCTTCCGCGAGGGCTCCGTCAGTGACAATGTCACCCATATGTGAGCACTGACTTCCTGCTTGTTCCCGGAGAAACTAGCATTATCTAAAATGCAGTTTCTTGTAAATGGTGAAATCTAAACTTACATATTAATTTCCTTTCCTTGAGTCCTGCCGGTGCAATCCAAATGAATGGGTTATGTCTCTCTGTTAGCAGATGGAATCAGAGATGACTTCACTCCCCTTATAGAAGGTTGGTGGTGCTACTGTTGCCTTCAGCTCCTCAATATCCTATGTCAAAGCTAAGACAACAGAGGGTAATTGATATGTTTTGGGTTTCCAATTCATCACCAAAGCCAAACATTTCACTTTGTGGTCATTAACTCAGGAATGAGATAAAATACAGAAAGTGTACAGACAAGGCCAACTACCTGACAATTCCATACTCCTAACTAGTTTTTCAAAATTTGTCAGACTGATTGCTCTTGATTGCCATTGCTTCCATAAGTGGACTCTGAACGGTCAATCAGAACTCAAGGAAAGGAAATTAACAGGTAAATTTAAATTTCACCTTCCTTGTCATCTAAGCCAGACCAGTCCAGATGAGTGGGATGTACCTAAGCTCTAACCAGTCTGGGTGGAAGGAAAAAATGATAATTCTCAGGATTCCTATATCTAAGGTGAAGTCCCCTCCAGACCTGTACACCCATGCTAAGACACTTAGAGAAAGGGTGGCAAAAGAGGCAAGAGCACTGTGCTGCCATCATTCTCTAGAAAGACAGATTTTAACGCTACCTATGAGGACTTTTGCACTGTAATTGAATGAGCTTGCCAGCCCCTCTGGGACCTGCCAACTCTTGCTGATGTAGTCCAAGATCATCATCTCCTTGACTCCTCTTGAAATCATTGTGAAATCAGACCAAAGACCTATCCAAACTTCAAAATGAACTGGGCACCTACCAGTAAATCAAAAGTAACCGCCAACTGACTTGAAAATAGTTGTTCCTGCCCAGGCCTACATCACCAAACTTTTTTTTATCAATGGATGGAAGAAAGCAAGCCCAATTCTATCAGAAGGGGGAGGGGGAGAAAAATGGGCACAGAGATATCCTTTCCTGTATATGTGAGGCACAGGCAGTGCCTACATAACAGAATCTTTATAACATGGGATTCCCAGAATGCTGTTCTTCCCTCCAATTGGGGGTTTACAAGATACAGACAACCCCCCTCAGGTGACCCAACACCATATCCTTTTCACTAGGAAAGGAATGCAGATCCTTTAGTCTAGACTACCTTAAGGTTAGAAACAGGTTGTCTGCCTGAGGAAATCCCATCTCCAGCTATCTGAAATAATAGAAAGCAATAAGGGGGGAGAGGATGCCTACAAATACCCAGGAATATAGGATTTCATGATAGATTACCATCTCTCATGGTCCTCCGAGATATCAGGAGGTGATGCCTTAGAAAATAAGAACCACCAGCTCTTCTCTCCCAAAACAATCTTCCCATTGAGGTATTATACACATCTGAGGACGCAGCTTCCACTTGCCGAACTGGCCAGCTTCTCTTCCTCTTGCCTCAGACAGTGGAATGCTCTAGCACCTCATACATTGCCAACCTCTGATTCCTTCCATGCAAGGACAAGACTAGGGCTAGGAGAGCCCAAAGCAGAACCCGTAGCTTGGGGAATAAGATCCATGATGTTGAAGCTTTGGTGGGAGTGGCCGACTTGGATTTAGTGGCAGTTACAGAAACATGGTTCACAGAAAAACCATGACTGAGATGTAACTATACCTGGCTATACTTTATTCAGAAAGGACAGGGTAGGAAGAAGGGGAGGAGGAGTGGCACTATATGTAAAAAATAATATTAAAGCTTTGGAATTACAGAGCTTAAAAGGAAGAGAGGAGGCATTGTGGGTTAAAGTAGAAAGAGGGAAAGAGAAATCTATTTGCATTGGCGTGATATACAGATCTCCCTCACAAGAGGAAGAGGTGGACAGAGTTAATTGAAGACATATGCAGCATTGCTAGGAAAGGGGAAGTGCTACTGATAGGGGATTTCAATATGCCAAATGTTGATTGGCACATTCCTGCTGCAGTATCATCTAGAAGTAAAGAGATCCTGGATTCTCTACAGGGAGAACTATTCAAGCAATTGGTAACAGACCCCACATGTGAAGGGGCCATACTGGACTTGGTGCTTACCAATGGTGAAAGTGTTTCTGATGTTATAGTAGGAGATCATTTTGCATCCAGTGATCACCAGATGGTGTGGTTCAGTTTTAGGACGAGGGCTGTTAGAATCCATTCAAAGGTGAGGATCTTAGACTTTAGGAAGACTAACTTTGCCAAGATGGGCCAATACCTCAGGGAGTCGTTAGCGGGATGGGAACAGCTGGGGGATGTAGAAAAACAGTGGGCAAAACTGAAAGGGGATATTTTAAGGGCAACCAACCTCTTTGTTAAAATGGTAAATAAAGGTAAAAGGAAAAGGAGACCGCTATGGCTTTCAAAATAAGTAGCTGAAAAAGTGAAGGAAAAGAGGGAGGCCTTCATGAAATACAAGAGATCACAGAGAGAGGAAGACAGGCATCTATATTTGGAAAAACTTAGAGAAGCTAGCAAAGTAGTCAGGAAAGCAAAGATTCAAAAAGAGGAGGAAATAGCCAATGCAATAAAATGGGGGGGGGGGGGGGATAAGACATTTTTCAGATATGTTAGTGAGAAGAGGAAGGGCAAATGTGGCATTGTCAGAGTCAACGGTGAAGGGGAGAAATATGTAGAAGCTGATGAGGATAAAGCGGAATTGCTTAACAAATATTTCTGTTCTGTGTTCACAAATGAAGAACCAGGAGCAGGACCTCAGAAAACACCCACAAATAGGAACAAAAGCGAGGAACATCTTGAACAATTTTCAGAAGACTGTGTTCATGAGAAACTAGCTCAACTTAAAGTAGACAAAGCGATGGGACCGGATGGGATACACCCTAGAATACTGAGGGAACTTGGGGAAGTTCTAGCAGCTCCACTGACTGACCTTTTCAATGCATTGTTGGAGTCAGGAGTGGTGCCAAAGGACTGGAGAGAGGCTCATGTGGTGCCTTTACACGAAAGCGGAAGTAAGGATGTGGTTGAAAACTACAGGCCGGTTAGTTTAACTTCGGTGTTGAGTAAATTGGAAACGCTGCTGAAAGAGAAAATAGTGAGGTTTCTGATTACAGGATCTGAGGCAGCATGGTTTCACCAGAGGCAGGTCTTGTCAGACAAATATGATTGATTTCTTTGACTGGGTGACCAGGGAGTTGGACCGAGGGAGAGCCCTAGATGTGGTGTATTTAATTTTCAGTAAAGCCTTTTGACACTGTTCCTCACAGGCGACTTATAAACAAACTACGTACCCTAGGGATGGACCCTAAAGTTACTGCTTGGGTTAGAAATTGGTTGGGTGGGAGGCGACAAAGAGTACAGGTAAATGGGGCTCACTCTGAGGAGTTGGATGTTACCAGTGGTGTGCCCCAGGGATCTGTCCTTGGTCTGATTCTTTTTAACATCTTTGTTAGTGATATAGCAGAAGGGCTGTCGGGTAAGGTTTGCCTTTTTGCGGATGATACCAAAATCTGCAATAGAGTAGACACCCAAGAAGGTGTAGATAACATGAGGAGGGATCTAGCTAAGCTTGAAGAATGGTCTAGAATTTGGCAGCTGGGATTTAATGTTAAAAAATGTAAGGTCATGCATTTGGGCTGCAGCAATCCACAGGAGCAATATAGTATAGGGAGTGAAGTACTTTTGTCCACTAAAGAAGAGCGGGACCTAGGCATGGTTGTGTCTGATGACCTTAAAGTAGCTAAACAGGTAGAAAGGGTGACGGCAAAAGCTAGAAGGATGTTTCGGTGCATACGGAGAGGAATGGCTAGCAGAAAAAAGGAGGTGATAGTGCCTCTGTATAAGTCTTTGGTGCGACCTCATTTGGAGTATAGTGTGCAATTCTGGAGACCGCACCTTCTAAAGGATGTGAACAGGATGGAGTCGGTGTAGAGGGTGGCTACTAAAATGGTTAGTGGTCTTCGTTATAAAGCATATGAGGACAGACTTAAGGATCTTAATATGTATACCTTAGAGGAAAGGTGGGATAGAGGCGATATGATTGAGAAGTTTAAATACCTCCGTGGCTTAAATGTTCAGGGGGAGAGCTTCTTTCAATTGAAAGCAAGCTCTGCTACGAGGGGACATGGGATGAGGGTGAAGGGAGATAGATTCAGGAGTGATATGCGGAAATATTTCTTTACGGAAAGAGTGGTGGATCCATGGAATAGTCTCCCAGTGGAGGTGGTAGAGATGAGGACAGTGACTGAATTCAAAAAAGCATGGGACAAACACAAAGGATCTCTAAAGGAAAAAAGGGGACTGTTGTAGTTGTTGATATGGAAGGACAGACTAGATAGGCCATGTGGTCTTTTTCTGTCGTCACATTTCTATGTTTCTATGTTTCTGAAGGCGCTGCCAAAGCAAGGCTACCCAAGAATTTTTTCATCTTTATTTTTAATTCTCAGACTGCGGCAATTTTTCATGCATCATAAGCCTAACCTGACCTTAAAGTCACTTTGAAAACCTCACCTGTGTAGAGGGGCAGAAAGCTGGTTCAGCAGGCTGTTTCTGTCATAGTTCCCCTAGCTGGGGAGGGAAGGAGAAAGAGAGGGGTGCTTCAACAAGCCTGTGAGATTACCTGCTTAAATATAAACTCTGTAGAAAACTGAAGCTGTGCAGGCTCTGCCATGCCTGAAGGTAGATATGTAGCCTACACAAACTACACCATTTGCCTATCAGAGAGAAAAGGGAGATAAAGGGCCCAGATTGCTTCACTTATGTATTTATGGTATGAAGCAGTAGTAAAATAGGCCCTGATCCCCCCAAAACAGGAGCACCGACCTTATTTTATGTGCATTGTACAGGCCATAGTGCAATCTGGGGGAACCCCTCCAGCTTTGCTTTGGCTGGGTGTTAATCTTCCATGAATTGCATCCTCCCATCTGGCACCTGCCTACCTGCTCCCAAACGAAGCTAAAGTACCAGCTGACACTCTGAACTGTCAGGACTTACCTGCAGTGCATCACCACCTTTGTTTTTTCCCATACTGGAAACATATGGAGGGAGAACAGATTGCACCCATTCACCTGGTGTCTGCTTGCTTACCTGCCTGTTCCCAAGATAGGCCAAATGCACCAACTGACATGCTGAATTGCTATGACTTACCTGCAGCATGTCATTTGTCTTGTTTTCAGACACACTGGAAACAAGTGGAGGGTGAGATGGGATAGTATGATCACTTCAGTCCCCCTGCCCAAGTCTAAATCTAACACAGATCATAGGAAACTGACAGGCAGTCTGGAAAGAAGCTGCACTGAAAGCCTTTTTTTGTTTAGTTTTACTGCATCTCTGCTGGTCTTCAAGAATAGAGGGAGCGTGTGCTGTCAGTAGCTCCTGCTGTTGGACCCGCCAAGGTTGAAAGGTCACTAGGCACCATCTGATACTAGAAAGTTGGTGTGGGAATGAAGACCCCAACTGAGCCTGTTATGAATAGGGGGGGGGGGGAGGAATCCGTTCCAAAGGATTGTTGGCCAGAGCATTCCCCAGACTCTGTCTATGCTCCGCTAGGAATCTGGACCTACAGTACAGCCTTTCCAGTAACAGCCTATTCGTAACTGCTTTAGCAGGCATGTCTGCACCATCTGCTGGAGCCAGAGAAATATTGAAGAGCTGAAGGCTGCACCAGCCTCCTATAAGGGTAGTGAAGTCAGCTCTGAGCATTTTTTTTTTATCTGGCTCTTTTTGCTAGCAGGGGGACACAACCAACTCATCTGGAACAATTGGCATGGACAATAAAGAAATGTATTTTTTCTCAACACACTTAAAAATCAGTTGCATGAACAAAATATCTTACATTTATTTATTTAAAAGGATTTAATATACTGCTTTATCTTGAAATCAAAGCAGTTAACACGTCAAACAAATCATGTGTGTATGTGTGTAAGGTGTGAATGATTACATAGAGAGCTATATACATTGTGAGCTAAGTACAATGAACTACATGGGGGGAGGCAGGGGGGGTCATGCAGAGGAGGGAGTAGATTGAATAGCTGGATCACATGAAGTTCTTATAGTGTTTTATGAAGAGCGTAGTTTTGAGCATATTCCTGAAGTCCTTGAGGTCTACAGTTGATCTCAGGTCATCGGGGAGTGAGTTCCATAGTGTGGGCGCCGCCAGGGATAGTGCTCTTCTTGAGGTGTCTTGTCTTGTTCTAGCGAATGCTCTGGGGGTGGTGATGGTGTCTGAGGTTCCTCTTCTCCTGGGTCTGGTGCCTTGGTCAGCTCTGATGAGGGGTTGCAGACTATTCACTGAGAAGTTCTGTTTTATTTTGAATATGTTTAGTAGAGCCTTATATCGGATGCGGGAGCTGATTGGGAGCCAGTGGAGGTGGTTGAGAATGCGGGTAATGTGATCGTGCCTGCAGGAGCCCGTTATTATGCGGGCGGCAGTGTTCTGCGCTATTTGTAATGGTCGGCGTGTTTGTTTTGAGAGCCCAATGTAAATGGGGTTGCAGTAGTCTAACGTAGGAGTGATCAGCGCTTGACAGACTGTGCGGAAGTGATCCTGTGAGAGAATAGGTTTGAGGCGTCTGATGGTTCTCATTTTGAGGTATGCGTTCCTACTGTAGTGGTTCTGGCAATGTGAGACTGTAGGTTCAGGTCTTTGTCAAGAGTCACTCTGAGGTACTTTACTTCGGGCTTTATTGGTATTGTGATGTCGTTCAGCTTGATGGTGGGTGTGGGGGTGAAGGCGACAGAACACTGACAAAGGAATATGAAGTATTAACTAAATATTCATGTTTTATGGCCACTTGTGCAGTCTACTTGAAAAAGATTGGTGAATATAACCCAGTCTACAGAGATTGGGTATCTGTAAGACCAGCACTGAATATACTTAGCCATTATCCTGTCAATTAAACAGGCATGAAATGAAGAATGTATCTTACTTTATATGAGACCTGCCAGACCAGTCTAGATGCATGGGTTATGTTTCCTTAGAAGCAGGAAGAGACAAAAAAACCAACTAATTTGTTGATGTCATACTGTATAGGGTCACATGCAAACCACAGCACTCCAGTATTTCTGTAACAAAGCTAACAAATTGATTTTTTCCTGAATAAGCCTCCAGAAAGGGGGTTTCTATGGAAATCGAACTTCTTGACAGATTTCCTGCCCAATGGGGCTGCCAACCAACTCATGTAACTGGAACCAACACATTAATAAATGACAGAGAAACAATATGCAGGAAAATCAGTTTGGCAGTGACTGTTTTCAGCCTACTTAGGGGGGGGGGGGAAGGTGAGCATGACATTCAAAACTAAACAATAGATTCTGACAATCAGGGGGTGCATAAAGCTTAAGGTTTGCCTAGGGTGACAACAACATGAACCTACTCTAAGGCCGGCCCTGCCCCCGAGACCCATGCTATTATTTATTTTATTTATTTATAGTCTTTTTATACCGAGCTATTCAACATCAGTGCGGTTTACATGAAACAGAAAACTTATACAGTGCAACAAGCTTCTCTGTGTTACAAAGAACAGGTATGCTAGACTCAGCCAGAACTCAGTCTGTGAGATGTTAGTCCTAGCACAAGAAGGACTACAATATACCTAAAGCACATCGCTATCTGTAATGCCAGGCAGGCAACTTCAAAGGGCTACTTCAATAGGCACTCAAACTTTCCATCTTGCACATCTCCGAGAACTGTACCAACTTTCCAAGAAATAGCGGTCCTAGCACTACCGCAGTCACCGGTGCTTCCACTTTGGGTACCTTCAGTCTCTCCTCGTCTTCCAACTGGAGTGCACACACCTTGGATATGGCCCTTCCCACTTTCAGGGTGTTATTTGGAGTGCTCCACTCAGAAGTGATTATCTCCATCAATGCCTCATGAATAGAAAATGTTTTTGCGGGATTCCTGATGTCCATTAGATTAGGCTCCTCAGAGCACTTGCTGTATTTGGCTACCTTTTTTTATGCCAGGATCTCTAAGAGCCTGGGTAATCAGACTGGGAAGCTCCTTTTTCTTAGACATGGTTGAGATATCCTCTTCTTCTCTGGATGGAGTCTCACCTTCCCTCCAATTACTTGCCTTCCATCTCATTCTTATCCCTGAAATCTTCAGGGATGGACAATATTGAGGTTTCAGAGACTAAGCTTTTCTTTCTCTCCAGGTCCTACTGTGCTTCCCATCTACAATGTTTGACTCACAATCCCAGGATCAATAATCATCCAGGAGCAGCAGACTGAGGAGAAACAGCTCCAGTTCCCCTACTTCAAATGATATGCCGTATCAATATGAATCCCGGGAAAAATGGAGAAGTCCCTAACAGCAAGAGAAGAGAATGCTCTTGAGGGCCGCTGGGTGCTATATCTGCTATAGCATTCAAATTTTGGTCAGTTCCACAAAGACAGAAGGCCCAGGATCATTGTGTGGCACTAAGATGGTCATCACTACAGCTGACTCCGAGCGTGCAGCTGCTTCCTCTGATCTAGGTGTCACAATTGTGAAGGGCTCCAAAGTAGCCCCACCACTGTTAACATTCATTCCTCACTCTCCCACCATCATCTCTAGTCTCACAGAGCTTTCCTCACTTGTGTAGTGATGGCCGCTCACATCAGGAATTGCAGTGCTTGGCATGATCCAATGATCCAGACGCACCCTCTTGGCTTGTCTGCTAAGCAGCCTCTCAGTTGCTCTGGAAACTCCCAGCCTGCTGCCTGTTGAAACTGTCCCCTCACATCATCTGATTTTTTAAATTATATTTTAAACACTCCCTGACAGTCACAGCAGCTCTCTGCTGTCCCTTCCTACCTAAGAGGATACAGCAAGGGATCTTTGAATTGGCCCAGAAGAGAAAGAATGGGGAAATGCCAAAAACTACAGACCTTATGCTTATTAAGATTTGATATACTGCCCTTCATGGTTCCAGAAGCCTCCTGTTTGGCTTATTTCTCCATTGGGCAAAGATTGCATCCTCAGGACTGCTGCCCCAGACGTTCAAATATTCCTGATCCTTGACTGAGTGGCCTTAACAGCCTAACTCTTCAGTTACACAAGTACATGCTCTACCAATTGCTGGAGACAGCGAATACTGGAGTACTGAGTTCTGCACAGGATCCTATACAGTATGTGGTCAGCAAAGTAGCAATTTTATGTCTCCATCTGCTGATAGGGAAGCATAAATCCATGAGTTTGAACTGGCCTGGCCAAGTTTGAAAAGGAAGCTAAATTAACCTTTCTTCCCTATAAAGTGGCCCTCTTTTAAATAGGATTGACACATAGTGGAGCAGCATGGAAACACCTGCATTGATATTACCCTGTTTCATTTACTTTGATGGCAGATTTGGTTTTTAGTATTATCAATCTAGCGTAGTTACTCACCTGTAACAGGTGTTCTCCAGGAGCAGCAGGAATCAGTCCTCACTTATGGGTGACGTCGGCGCTGACGGAGCCCTCGCGGAGCAATTTTCCCCAGCTTTCAAAGAAAGCCTTTGGGAATTGCAGCGCGCATGCGCGGTCCCCTTCCCGCCCAAGGGTGCCATCTTAGCCATTCAGATGACATAGCTAAAAAAGACAGCATAAAAATTTGCAAAAAAACTAAAGCAGATGATTGCAACTCCACGGGGAGGAGGGAGGGTTGTGAGGACTGATTCCTGCTGCTCCTGGAGAACACCTGTTACAGGTGAGTAACTACGCTTTCTCCAGGACCAAGCAGGAAGTCAGTCCTCACTTATGGGACTCCCAAGCTCAAGGCTACCGGAGACCCTAAGCACAAAAATGAGCTCCCTCTAGCTCAGCAGCACAGAAGGAAAGAATCTTCGCTGAATTATTACCCACCGGTAGCCCACATCCGGGATGGAGGGTAGGAGTTGCTCAGACCTCGAAGAGATTACGGAGGACTGCCTGTCCGAAAGCACTGTCCCTGCGGGACTCCCTCTCGAGACAGTAATGGACCGCAAAAGTCTGGCTCGAAGACCAAGTAGCGGCCTGGCAGATGTCTGCCAGCGGAACAGAGCGGAGGTAAGCCACTGACGTAGCCTTTGCCCGAACGCAATGAGCCGTGACTCGACCTTCCAAGGAGAGTCCGGCTGCCCCATAAGCCCAAGAGATACAGTCCGCAACCCAGATGGATAGAGTACGCTTGGAGACCGGGAGCCCCAATTTATTGGGGTCAAAAGACACAAAAAGCTGAGCAGCTTTACGGTGCTCCCGCGTACGGTCAAGGTAGAAGTTCAAAGCCCTTCTACAGTCCAGGGTATGGAGGACCGTTTCAGCTCGGCTGGAGTGTGGTCTGGGAAAGAAGGTTGGAAGTACCACCTCCTGATTGATGTGAAAAGGGGAGACCACTTTTGGAAGAAATTTTGGGTGAGTCCGTAGGACTACCCTATTTTTGTAGAACCGAGTGTAAGGGGGATCAGACACGAGGGCCTGCAATTCACTTACGCGTCTAGCGGAAGTGAGGGCTATCAAGAACAGTGTTTTCCAAGAAAGAAAACGGAGAGAACAGGTAGCCATAGGTTCAAAAGGCGGACAGGTGATCCGCTGCAAAACCACATCCAGGTCCCAGTCAGGCGCTGGCGGGCGCAGAGGTGGTTTAAGTAGAAGGAGACCTCGGAGAAACCTCGCTACGAGAGGGTCGTTGGAGAGAGGTCTGCCGTCCACCGGCACATGATGTGCTGAAAGAGCACTAAGGTGAACTTTGACGGAGTTGGACTTAAGTCCCAGATTAGAGAGGTATAGCAAGTACTGCAAGACCACCGACACCGGGCAGGAGAAGGGATCCTGAGACTGTCGGGTACACCAAACGGAAAAACGACGCCATTTAAGGGCGTAGCATTTGCGGGTAGAAGGTCGTCGCGAAGCTAGGACGACCTCCTCCACCTCTGCCGGCAGGAAAAGGGGAGCGAGGACTACCCTCTCAGCAGCCAGGCCATTAGGTTGAGAGACCTGAGGTTGGGGTGTAGCAGAGACCCCTGATCCTGAGTGAGGAGATCCGGTTGTAACCCCAGAGGGAATGGATCCTCCACCGCTAATTGCAGCAGGAGCGGAAACCACGGCTGTCTGGGCCAGCGAGGGGCCACCAGGATCAGGAAGGCTTTGTCTCGGAGAACCTTGAAAAGAGTCCGAGAGACTAGCGGGATGGGAGGGAAAGCGTACAGAAGGCTCCCCGACCATGAGAGTAGAAAAGCGTCCGCCGCAACCCGAAGGGGGTGAGGCTGACGAGAGCAGAAGCGAGGAAGTTGCCTGTTGTGAGGACTGGCAAAGAGATCCACCGTGGGGAGGCCCCACTTTAGAAAGAGCTTCTGAACTACCAAGGGATCCAGATGCCACTCGTGCGGCTGGAGGATCCTGCTGAGTTTGTCCGCCAGGCAATTCTCTTGGCCTGGGAGATAAACTGCCTTGAGGAGAACGCCGTGACTGACGGCCCAAGAGCAGAGCTTCTGTGCCTCCCGGCAGAGGAGGAAGGAGCCCGTGCCCCCCTGCTTGTTCACGTAGAACATGGCAACTTGATTGTCCGTCTGGACAAGGACGGACTGGTGAGAAGTCAGGTGGGAGAAGGCCTTGAGAGCCAGGCGGATCGCCCTGAGCTCCAGGAAGTTGATCTGCTGAGCAGACTCCCACGTGGTCCAGAGGCCCTGAGTACGTGCCCCTTGGCAATGCGCTCCCCAGCCCAGGAGGGATGCATCTGTTGTCAGCACCCGGGCCGGTTGAGGTGACTGGAAAGGCTTGCCGAATATCAGGTTCGGCCGCTGAAGCCACCACCGGAGAGACGAGATCAGCGGCTTGGAGACGCGCACTAGGTCTGCTAGGCCGCCTGTGGCTTGTCGCCACTGCTGGCGGAGACACCATTGAGCAGGCCGCATATTCAGGCGGGCATTGGGGGTCACATGGACGGTGGAAGCCATATGGCCGAGTAGTCTCAGGAAGCGCCTGGCGGAGACCAGGGGCTGGCTGCGAAAACGGTCGGCTAGGTCCATGAGCCGTTGAGCCCTGTCGAGCGGTAGGAACGCTCGTGCCTGAGGAGTGTGCAGCCTTGCGCCGATGAACTCGAGATCCTGTGAGGGGAGCAAAGTGGACTTTGCGAAGTTTATAACAAAGCCCAAGTACTGCAGAAGAGTCATCGTGCGGCGCGTGGCGTTGGTGACCTCCAGAGCGGACGCTGCTCTGATGAGCCAGTCGTCGAGGTACGGAAAGACATAGAGGCCGTGAAGCCGGAGATGGGCCGCCACCACCGCGAGACATTTTGTGAAGACTCGCGGTGCGGAGGACAGGCCAAAGGGTAGTACTCTGTACTGGTAATGATTTCCTGCCACCACAAAAGCGTAGTTACTCACCTGTAACAGGTGTTCTCCAGGAGCAGCAGGAATCAGTCCTTACTTATGGGTGACGTCGGCGCCGACGGAGCCCTCGCGGAGCAATTTTCCCCAGCTTTCAAAGAAAGCCTTTGGGAATTGCAGCGCACATGCGCGGTCCTCTTCCCGCCCAAGGGTGCCATCTTAGCCAGTCAGATGACATAGCTAAAAAAGATAGCATAAAAATTTGCAAAAAAGTAAAGCAGACGATTGCAACTCCAAGGGGAGGAGGGAGGGTTGTGAGGACTGATTCCTGCTGCTCCTGGAGAACACCTGTTACAGGTGAGTAACTACGCTTTCTCCAGGACCAAGCAGGAAGTCAGTCCTCACTTATGGGACTCCCAAGCTCAAGGCTACCGGAGACCCTAAGCACAAAAATGAGCTCCCTCTAGCTCAGCAGCACAGAAGGAAAGAATCTTCGCTGAATTATTACCCACCGGTAGCCCACATCCGGGATGGAGGGTAGGAGTTGCTCAGACCTCAAAGAGATTACGGAGGACTGCCTGTCCGAAAGCACTGTCCCTGCGGGACTCCCTCTCGAGACAGTAATGGACCGCAAAAGTCTGGCTCGAAGACCAAGTAGCGGCCCGGCAGATGTCTGCCAGCGGAACAGAGCGGAGGTAAGCCACTGACGTGGCCTTTGCCCGAACGCAATGAGCCGTGACTCGACCTTCCAAGGAGAGTCCGGCTGCCCCATAAGCCCAAGTGATACAGTCCGCAACCCAGATGGACAGAGTACGCTTGGAGACCGGGAGCCCCAATTTATTGGGGTCGAAAGATACAAAAAGCTGAGCAGCTTTACGGTGCTCCCGCGTACGGTCAAGGTAGAAGTTCAGAGCCCTTCTACAGTCCAGGGTATGGAGGACCGTTTCAGCTCGGCTGGAGTGTGGTCTGGGAAAGAAGGTTGGAAGTACCACCTCCTGATTGATATGAAAAGGGGAGACCACTTTTGGAAGAAATTTTGGGTGAGTCCGTAGGACTACCCTATTTTTGTAGAACCGAGTGTAAGGGGGATCAGACACGAGGGCCTGCAATTCACTTACGCGTCTAGCGGAAGTGAGGGCTATCAAGAACAGTGTTTTCCAAGAAAGAAAACGGAGAGAACAGGTAGCCATAGGTTCAAAAGGCGGACAGGTGATCCGCTGCAAAACCACATTCAGGTCCCAGTCAGGCGCTGGCGGGCGCAGAGGTGGTTTAAGTAGAAGAAGACCTCGGAGAAACCTCGCTACAAGAGGGTCGCTGGAAAGAGGTCTGCCGTCCACCGGCACATGATGTGCTGAAAGAGCACTGAGGTGAACTTTGACGGAGTTGGACTTAAGTCCCAGATTAGAGAGGTATAACAAGTACTGCAGGATCACCGACACCGGGCAGGAGAAGGGATCCTGAGATTGTTGGGTACACCAAACGGAAAAGCGACGCCATTTAAGGGCGTAGCATTTGCGGGTAGAAGGTCGTCGCGAAGCTAGGACGACCTCCTCCACCTCCGCCGGCAGGAGAAGGGGAGCGAGGACTACCCTCTCAGCAGCCAGGCCATCAGGTTGAGAGACCTGAGGTTGGGGTGTAGCAGAGACCCCTGATCCTGAGTGAGGAGATCTGGTTGTAACCCCAGAGGGAATGGATCCTCCACCGCTAATTGCAGCAGGAGCGGAAACCACGGCTGTCTGGGCCAGCGAGGGGCCACCAGGATCATGAGGGCTTTGTCTCGGAGAACCTTGAAAAGAGTCCGAGAGACTAGCGGGATGGGAGGGAAAGCGTACAGAAGGCTCCCCGACCATGAGAGTAGAAAAGCGTCCGCCGCAACACGAAGGGGGTGTGGCTGACGAGAGCAGAAGCGAGGAAGTTGCCGGTTGTGAGGACTGGCAAAGAGATCCATCGTGGGGAGTCCCCACTTTAGAAAGAGCTTCTGAACTACCAAGGGATCCAGACGCCACTCGTGCGGCTGGAGGATCCTGCTGAGTTTGTCCGCCAGGTAATTCTCTTGGCCTGGGAGATAAACTGCCTTGAGGAGAATGCCGTGACTGACGGCCCAAGAGCAGAGCTTCTGTGCCTCCCGGCAGAGGAGGAAGGAGCCCGTGCCCCCCTGCTTGTTCACGTAGAACATGGCAACTTGATTGTCCGTCTGGACAAGGACGGACTGGTGAGAAGTCAGGTGGGAGAAGGCCTTGAGAGCCAGGCGGATCGCCCTGAGCTCCAGGAAGTTGAACTGCTGAGCAGACTCCCACGTGGTCCAGAGGCCCTGAGTACGTGCCCCTTGGCAATGCGCTCCCCAGCCCAGGAGGGATGCATCTGTTGTCAGCACCCGGGCCGGCTGAGGCGACTGGAAAGGCATTCCGCAGATCAGGTTCGGCTGCTGGAGCCACCACCGGAGAGACGAGATCAGCGGCTCGGAGACGCGCACTAGGTCTGCTAGGCCGCCTGTGGCTTGTCGCCACTGCTGGCGGAGACACCATTGAGCAGGCCGCATATGCAGGCGGGCATTGGGGGTCACATGGACGGTGGAAGCCATATGGCCGAGTAGTCTCAGGAAGCGCCTGGCGGAGACCAGGGGCTGGCTGCGAAAACGGTCGGCTAGGTCCATGAGCCGTTGAGCCCTGTCGAGCAGTAGGTACGCTCGTGCCTGAGGAGTGTGCAGCCTTGCGCCGATGAACTCGAGATCCTGTGAGGGGAGCAAAGTGGACTTTGCGAAGTTTATAACAAAGCCCAAGTGCTGCAGAAGAGTCACCGTGCGGCGCGTGGCGTTGGTGACCTCCAGAGCGGACGCTGCTCTGATGAGCCAGTCGTCGAGGTACGGAAAGACATAGAGGCCGTGAAGCCGGAGATGGGCCGCCACCACCGCGAGACATTTTGTGAAGACTCGCGGCGCGGAGGACAGGCCAAAGGGCAGTACTCTGTACTGGTAATGATTTCCCGCCACCACAAACCTTAGGTATTGTCGGTGGCTTGGGTGGATGAGGATGTGCGTGTAGGCATCCTTTAGATCCAAGGAGCATAGCCAATCTCCCTGCTGGAGGTAGGGCAGAAGGATCCCAAGGGTAAGCATCTTGAACTTCTCTCGCACGAGGAACTTGTTGAGGTTGCGCAGGTCCAGGATGGGTCTGAGGCCTCCTGTTCTCTTTGGTATCAGAAAATACCTGGAGTAAAAGCCTTGACCTTTCAGGTGGTGGGGCACCGGTTCCACCGCCTGTTCCTGTAGAAGACCTGTTAACTCCTGAAGGAGTAATTCCCTGTGCCGAGGGGGTCGTGGAGGTTCTCCCGGAAAAAAGGAGGGAGGGACCTGGTGGAAGTGGAGAAGATAGCCTTCTCGCACGACTTGAAGCACTCAGGCATCTGAGGTGATGCTGGACCACCTGTGGGCGAAGTGAACCAGCCGGCCTCCGGTGCTGGGAGGAACCAGCGGGGGGGGAGAGGCTATGCTTAGTGAGTCAAAAACCCCCACCCTGCTGAGCAGGGGCTGGTGGTGCAGGCTTGGGGGCTTGCTGCCTACGGGACCCGTAACCCCGTCCCTTGGCCTGCTGGCCCTGTTGGGGAGCTGCAGGGGCCTGATAATGGGGGTATGGCTTGTAGGCAGCCGCCTTCCTCGGGTAAAAGGACTTCTTTCCCGAGCCCTTCTTTTTCTGGGAAGGGGTGGAGGTCTTCTTAGAAAGCCTAGTCCTGGTGAGAGTCTCCGTCTCGATTTGTGCAGCCTTTTCAGCCATGGGCTTGCCAAAGAGGTTTTCGCCTCGGCAGGGGACATCGACCAACTTGTCTTGCACCCAGGGCTCAAGGTCAGATGACTGAAGCCAAGCCTGTCGGCGGGCACCGATGCCGGCTGCGGCCACTCGAGCCGACGCTTCAAAGCCATCGTAGGCTGCTCGGGATATGAATTTCGAGCATTCCCGAATACCAGTGGACAAGGCCAGGAACCTCCGCAAGGGTTCCTCGGACAAACCAGCGGAGAATCCGGCTAGCTCTTTAGCCAGGTCTCGGAGATACATGCCCATGTATAGCTGGTAGGTCTGGACACGACACGCAAGCATAGAGCCCTGGAAACACTTCTTGCCAAGGCCATCCAGGTTACGGGCCTCCCTGCCAGGAGGCACCGAGGAGTGCATCTTCTGGCTCTTAAGACGATGCATGGCCGATTCCACTACCATGGAATGGTGTGGCAGCTGTGCTTTTTGGAAGCCAGGGCTCTTGCGGACTCGATAGATAGAATCGACCCGCTTGCTCAGGACCGGCGAGGTGGCCGGACTCTCCCACATGCGGAAGAGTAGTCGTTCCAGCATGGGAGGAACCGGTACAGGAAAGTGTTCCCTTGCGGGAGAGTCATACTGGAGGGCGTCGAGCTCTTCGGCTCGAGGCTCCTCCTCGGGGTCCGCAGGGAAGGCCAAAGCCTTGGCCATATCCCTGACGAAGTCCGAGAACCGGGCATCCTCCGGGGGGGACTGCTTCCGAGGCTCGGACTCCAGTGAGTCCGAGGGGACACACCGAGTCCGGAAAGAATCAGGCGACTCTTCCTCTTCAGACTCCCAGACCGACTCCGACGAGGACTCGGTGGGGTCGGCCCGGGCAGGGCGCGGCGCCTGCCGCCCCGACGCAGTCGGCGTCGGCGACCTCGGTCCCGAACGGGAGGCCGAGGGTGACCTCGACCGAGGATCGACTCGAGTTCGCATCGACTCGAGGATCGGCTCGGTCTCCGGGGTCGACTTGGACGTCGACGTCCCGGCGGTCGGGGCAGTGGCGCCAGCGAAGCCAGCGAGCAGTGCCCGCTGCTGGTCCATGAAGGCAGACAATCTGCTCTCCAAGGCCGTCAACCTGAGTCCGAGCTCAGGTGACCCAGCAGCCCCCGACTCGGGCCCCGACGGCGTCGGGCCCGACGTCGGCTGTCTCGGAGGCGAGTCCAGGAGGACCACAGGACTTACCCGAGCAGGCAGCTCCGACTCCAGGCGAGGTCGCTTCGTGAGATGCTCCTTCTCCAAGGACCCGGGACGGCTATCGGGGCTATGCGACCTGGCCCTCGCGGAGCCAGGAGCGTCCACCGACGCCGCCCTCGCGGGTTTCACCTTACGACGATGGTCCCCGGAGGGAGAACCCCTGTCGGAGGAACTCCGGCGACGGTCCGAGCTGGAACCTTTGGACGCGGAGGCCTCCGACGAGGTCCGGGTACGGCTGGGGTCAGCGAAGATCCTATCCCGCTGATGCCGCCGACTTCTCAACGCTTTGGAGGACATTTTGCCGCAGGGCCCACAGATCATTTCTTCATGATCCGGGCCCAGGCAGCGGAGGCAAAAGTCGTGTGTGTCAGTTAGTGACATATTCCGGTCACACTGACCACACCGCTTGAAACCACTGGCAGCCATCGGGGGAAAAAGGGCCCCGGCGAGGTCAAAGGACCGGGCTGCCAGGGAAAAACCGAAACGAAAAACTGACTAAGTCAGAAAAACCGAAAAATAAGAAGAGGACTCGAGACCGGCGTCGCGAGTCCGGCGGGAAAAAGACCGGCGTCGAACCGAATGGAAAAAAAGAGAAATTCTGAAGAAAAATCAACTTTTTCGCGGGGACACGACGGGTACGTCTGTAGGGCTCCGCGGAAAAAAGAAGACTGACTAAGATGGCACCCTTGGGCGGGAAGAGGACCGCGCATGCGCGCTGCAATTCCCAAAGGCTTTCTTTGAAAGCTGGGGAAAATTGCTCCGCGAGGGCTCCGTCGGCGCCGACGTCACCCATAAGTGAGGACTGACTTCCTGCTTGGTCCTGGAGAAAGCATCTTATACAAGCATGAAAAGCAAGTGAGATACCAAAATTTCACTCCAAACTTGGGCTTCTGCATCTCCAGAGTCTAGAGCATTAGTAGGGCATCTATTCTTAGCTATTTATAACTTGTAAATTTAAGAGTTTATCTTCTAGCTAATTAGGAGATGTTGAGTAAAAAGAAAAATGTTCTTGCTGTTTTTCAGTACAGGTGCTATTGTTGGATACCTTTTCTAGTGGAATAAAAAATATACATTTTGTGCAACTGAGGAGTTCAGTAGCACAAAAAACACAAAATAGAGTGCAGAATCAAAGGCAAGCATCGGGAGGGTGAAAAACATTAATAGGATTAAGTGGGGGTTTTCTGGTGCTTACCCAATAAAGAGTAATTAGGCCTTACCTGCTAATTAGCGTTCCTGAAGGAACTCCAGTCCAGTTCCTTTCCTCTGGGTTGTGCCCCCCTTCCAGCAGCGAGGAGAGTGAGCACGTAATCTTCTTTTGATGACCCTAGGATATATATAGTACTGGCACCTCCCACCAGATTCAATATCCTAATGACAAAGCAAACTTAACGGAGAGACCAATTATGCAACACAATAAAGCATAGTTACTCACCTGTAACAGGTGATCTCCGGGAACAGCAGGAATTTAGTCCTCACATATGGGTTTCGTCGGTACTGACGGAGCCTGTGCGGGAACGCTCCCCAGCGTCCAATTAGAACGCTTTTGGGAGCATCCCACAGCGCCTGCGTGCTGCCTTCCCGCCTTTCCCAACTGCCTCTCTCCAGTTGAGTTTTAGAGCTGAGACAAAGAGAGCAAGGGAAAGGAAAGAGATAGATAGAGAGATACAACTCCTAGGGGAGGTGGGTGGGTTGTGAGGACTAAATTCCTGCTGTTCCCGGAGATCACCTGTTACAGGTGAGTAATTATGAGTAACTATGCTATCTCCAGGAACATGCAGGAATGTAGTCATCACATATGGGGACTCCCTAGCTTTAGGTACCAAGGAGAGACCCCAGAAGTTGTGTGTCCCTGAGAAGGGCGCCACTTCCCCCCATGGATCTCTGGCATCCTACCAGGGATGGTGGGTAGGAGTTGATTAGGCATGGAATAGGTGTTTGAGAACAGCCTGACCAAACAAGGCATCCCGGCGGGAGTCCTTGTCCAAGCAGTAATGGGCTGAGAAGGTATGAACCGAGGCCCAAGTGGCTGCTCGACAGAAGTCGTCAATAGACACAGAGTTCAGATGAGCCACTGAGGCTGCCATGGCTCTCACATTGTGAGCTGTGACATGGCCCTCCAGAGAATGGTTCTTACTCTGATAGGCGAAATAAATACACTGAGCAATCCAGTTAGATAGTGTTCTCTTGGAGACTGGAAGTCCCAAATGAGAAGGATCAAAAGCAACAAAGAGTTGAGAGGACTTTCTATGTTGCTGTGTTCTTTGTAAGTAAAAAGCTAGAGCTCTTTTACAGTTCAAGGTATGAAGATTCCTCTCTGCATTTGATGCATGAGGTCCTGGAAAAAAGACAGGTAGGTAGATCTCTTGGTTGAGATGAAAAGGCGAGACCACCTTAGGCATAAAGTGTGAATGAGTCCTAAGGACTACCTTGTCATGATGGAACCTTGTATAAGGTGGATTAGCTACTAGCGCTTTCAATTCACTAATGCGGCGTGCTGATGTGATTGCAATGAGAAAGATAACCTTCCAAGAAAGAAATTTCAAGGAGGTGGTAGCTAAAGGTTCAAAAGGTGGCTTCATGAGCTGCCCAAGAACCAGGTTCAAGTCCCATGCCACCGGAGGTAGTCTAATGGGAGGCTTATTAGAAGGAGGCCTCTCATAAATCTTGCTATGAGAGGATGAGAGGAAATAGGTTGTCCATTTAGAGGTGTAAGAGAAGCTGCAATAGCACTCAAATGGACCCTTACTGAATTTGTCTTAAGGCCTGCATTAGATAAATGGAGGAGATACTCCAGCAAAGATTGCAGAGGTATCGCAAGGGAGCTAAGACCCTTTTCCGAACACCAAATAGTAAACCTTTTCCACTTGAAAGCATAAGAGCGTCTAGTGGAAGGTTTCCTGGAAGCATAAAGAACATCTTTCACTTGTTGAGAAAGATTAAGATCTTGGAGATCTAGGCCTTCAGCAACCAAGCCCTGAGATGCAGAGACTGGGGATTGGGATGCCATAACATTCCGTTCTCCTGAGATAGGAGATCTGGAGCAGACCCTAACTCCAGGGAAGGAGCTTGAGAGAGATGTAGAAGCAGAGGGTACCACACTTGCCGTGGCCAATGTGGGGCTATGAGAATCATGTGGCCTCTGTCTCTCTGAAGCTTGAACAGGGTTTTGGGAATTAGGGGAATGGGTGGAAAAGCATACAGGAAGTCTTGACCCCAGTAAAGGAGGAAAGCATCCCTGGCCTGAGCCCCCTGAGCCGGAATTCTGGAACAGAACCGGGGAAATTTGGCATTCCATGGACTTGCAAAGAGGTCTATGTCCGGGGTTCCCCTAAGTTGAAATATCCTGGTCACCTGGTCTGCATGCAGAGACCACTCGTGTGGAAGCAGAACTCGACCGAGTCTGTCCGCCCAAGAGTTTTGAATGCCTGGAAGATATACTGCCAGCAGATGAATCTGATGCTCTCTGGCGAGGGCCCATAGTCGCAAAGCTTCGTTGCAAAGCAACAGAGAGCCTGTTCCCCCCTGCTTGTTCACATAGAACATGGCTACTTGATTGTCCGTATGAATGAGGACTGTCTTGTAGCTGAGCAGGGAGTGGAACACTCGCAGAGCCAGGAAAATTGCTCTGAGTTCCAAGAGATTGATATGCAGACAACTCTTTTGCGGAGACCAGGTGCCCTGGGTGGAGTAGTCTTGCAGATGAGCTCCCCAACCCTTTGGAGAAGCATCTGTTGTGAGGGTTGCTTGGGGTAAGGGCTGTTGAAAGGGGGACCCCAACAACAGGTTTTGAGTGGACGTCCACCATTGGAGAGACAAAATGAGGCGACTTGTGTTAACTATTTTGTCTGACAGACACCCTGATGCCTGGGTCCATTGGGTGGATAAAGTCCACTGAGCTGCCCTCATGTGGAGGCGAGCATATGGAACCACATGCACGGTGGATGCCTTGTGGCCCAGCAACTGCAACATTTCTTGAGCAGTTAGATGAGGCTTCAGCACTGCTTGAGAAGCTAACTGCACTAAGCGAAGGCAACGGGCCTGGGGAAGATAGGCCCTTGCCCTTGTGGTATCCAGAAGAGCTCCTATGAACTCTAAAGACTGAGTGGGAGTCAGAGTTGATTTTGGGATGTTTATTACTGAAGGATATGTATTGTGCAGGATAGAGAAGTCTTGGCCTCTGACTGTGTTGGAGCTCGAATGAGCCAGTCGTCCAAGTAGAGGAAGACGAATATTCCTAGAGTGCGGAGAAATGCTGCTACCACAGCCATGCATTTCGTGAACACCCTTGGTGCTGAGGCCAGACCAAAAGGAAGCACCCTGTATTGGTAGTGCTTTCCTTTAAAAAGGAACCGAAGGAACCTTCTGTGGGTTTTGATGGATGAGGACATGGGTGAACGCATCTTTGAGATCTAGAGAACAAAGCCAATATTGATTCTAAAGGTATGGATGCAGAGCTCCGAGAGAAATCATCTTGAATTTCTCCTTGACAAGGAATTTGTTCAATTCTCTGAGATCTAAGATAGGTCTGTATCCCCCTGTTTTCTTTGGGATAAGAAAGTAAGGGGAATAGAACCCTGTGCCCTGCTGATGAAGAAACTATCACAAAGAGTTCACCATTAAATACCCCTAAAAAACTTTTTTATTTCATTTTTGTCGAAGCTGACTGTAGGAGAGGTGGTATGGGTTTAACCACTCACGCCAAGCAGTAAGCTGCCTTTTATTCAAAATTGGTTCTTCACCATTGAAGCTAATATATTGTGTTTATAATTTTTCACTTATCTGATTTAAAACACTCCACCGGAGAGAAAAGTTGCTCAAGAAGAATTCCCTTTACACGATGCGCGCGTTTCGAGTATCCAACTCTGTATCAAGTGCTTAGTTGTATAAGCAAAATGGCAACATTGTTGAAAAACGCCGTCTTCTGCGGCCACGGTAGAGGCGGTTACCTATAGGCTGAATAACTGCTGTTTTAAAGAAGAACCAACCAATAGAACAGGAAACTCCCACTGCAAAGGGAATCCCTTATCTAAATGGTATAAGGGAAAGACGACATGTCCAATCAAACTGATCCGTCAAATAACACTCAACCAATCGATCTCTCGATTGAGGCCAGCTGGTTCTACTTGAATTCAAAAGGAATATCCATCTCTGTTCCAACCATTGCAGATTTTTTTCACGGTCTCCCCTTCTGGGGTTTTCCGGTACATGATCTATTACAGTCCATTGGAGAACTTCAAAAACATGTTGCAAAGCAACACAATGCTGTACTATCGGGGCAGTTTCAATTCGTTGTCGTAACTGCGATGCATGCTCCATTAGACGTTTTTTAATAGGACGAATCGTTCTACCTATGTATAGCAACCGACATGGACAGCATATTAGATACACCACATGTGTAGATATACAAGAGGTATCCCAACGACATTGATACATATGCAAGGTGACTGGATGGGACCAGGATATTCCCGTCCATGTTGTAGCACAATATCCACATGCATTACAAGGAATATGTCCTGTCACCACAAATCGGTATTCAATGCGGTCAGATGGCAAAGAAGTTTTCATTAAACGATCACCCAGCGATGAACCCCGAGCAAAAGCCACTCTCAGAGGTTGTTGAAAGCATGTATGGAGGCGCAAAATAGGCTGATGAAGAGGCACTTCTTCTATTGCCCCTTGGGCAAGAAGGATGGCAACCTCCTGGCCTAACAGGTTGATGAGAGAGGTTGGAGAATTGAACTGCTTCACTATTGTGTGAGGGGGCATGCTTGAAAAATGAAGTTTGTACCCCTCCTTTATGATGGAGAGTGTCCAATGCTCTGCTGTTATTTGCCCCCATCTGGGGGCAAAATGACATAACCTTCCTGGAATGGTGGAAGGTTCTGGTCCCTCCAGAACCAGAAAGGCTAAGTCTCTAGCTGAAAGTCAAAGGCCCTGAGGAGGCTGAGGCTGCTGAGCCGGTGGAGGCCTAGCAGCCTTTGCTTGCTTCTGTTTGGGAGGTTGCTGACGTTTGTTTGAAAACTGACCTGCAGAAGATGCCTGCTGACCATAAGCAGGATAAAATCTTTTCTTTTTAGAAAAAGATGTTTTCTTGAACAACTTCTTTCTAACAGGATCAGCAGTGGACTTGGATAATCTATCCAAGGTGGAATTTTCAGCATCCATTTCATTGGCTTTTTCCTGCCAATCTTTACCAAACAGGTTCTCACCAGTACAAGGGATATTTCCCAATTTATCTTGTACCCAGAGCTCTAAATCAGATGCCTGGAGCCAAGCAATTCTACGTGCACCTATGGCAATAGCCGAGGTTCTGCTTATACACTCAAAGCAGTCAAAGGCTGCACGGTTGGAGAATTTAGAGACATCTTGGGCATGTTTGACCCAAGTGAGAAAGTCCTGTCTTTTATCCTCAGAAATGAAAGGACTTAAAGTCTGTAAATTATCTGTGACCTCCTTTAGGAACATTCCCATGTAGAGACTATAGGAACTGATTCTTGCAGCAAGCATGGAAGCTTGAAAGACTCTACGTCTAAAAGCATCCAGGGTTCTGCATTCACGTCCTGGAGGATTAGAGGCATCTCTTTTTGCACTTCTAATCCTTCTCATAGCTGACTCCACCACAATAGAGTGGTGAGGAAGCTGAGTCTTATGGTACCCAGGACAAGAAGGGACACAATACATAGTATCTAACCTACGAGAATGAGGAGAGGTGGTAAGAGGTGTTTCCCACATCCTCAACATGAGATCATATAGAATCTCATGAATGGGTAAGGTAGCTGCCTCCTTAGGAGTTTTGGGATATTGTAAAATTTCCAACTCCTTGGCCCTTGGCTCTGTCTCAGGGGCCACAGTAATGGACAGGCCCCGAGCCACCTCTCTGATGAAGTCTTGGAAAGACATGTCTTCTGGAGGAGACATCCTGCGTTTAGGGGAGGACGACTCCTCTGGAAGAAGCATCGCTGCATTGACAGAACTTTCAGAATCCTCAGATTCTTCTGAGGACTCGAAGCATCGTCTGTCTGGATGCTCCTGCAGAGCCCGATACCCGTACCGACCAAGGTCAGTACCGGGAATAACTGGTACCGGAGAATCGGTACCGGAGGGTATCGGAGGACCGAGTACCGGCATAGCAGACACCGAAGCCGATGCTATCGGTACCGATGCCAGTACCGGTGGAGTTGTCTGTCGTGGTACCAAGGGCGTCGATGCCGCAAGGAAAACCGCCAGACTGCGTTCCATGGTCAGAATTCTCTGGTCCATGGACGCCACCAATGCCTGGAAGTCGGTACCGGTGGAAGCCATCGGTACCCCAGAGCATGGCACCAGGAGATCTGTCGAGGCCGAGCCATCTAGAACATCCTGTAACCCTGATAATGCTTTGGAAGCCGAAGCCTCCTGCCGGGGTAATTTTGCTGGTGCAGAATCCTCGAGGGCAATGCCAGAGGCATCTCGATGCTTAGAAGGAGATCTACCCTTCGAGGACCGGCTGGATTTATGTTTAGTTACCTGAGATCCATGGGAGGAAGAAGCAGCCCTGGAAGACGTCAATGCCACCGAAGCCGCATCAGAGAGAAACAGGGTACTGAGCTTGGCAGCTCAGTTCTGCCGACCTCTTTTAGACATCATGGCACAGGACACACAATCCGTGATGGAGTGGTCAGGACCTAAACATTTTAAACACCATTCATGGGTGTCGGTGACGGAAATGGTACCGCCACACTTGGTGCACTTTTTAAAACCTGAGGCAGGTTTTTCCATGTTAAGGAAAGGTTTTGGGCCTAAGGCCCAAAAAGGCGGGTGCACCTGAAGAAAATAGAAAAAAACAGATATTTTTTTTTAGAAATAGGGAAAGAAAGACCGGCGGTACCGGTAGAGCGTCGAAGAAGGCAGATGCGACCACAAAAAGAAATAAAGAAAAAGAAAATTCTTCTGCGGTGACAGGAAGACAACCTGCTGGCTCCGTGGAAAAAGAAGAACTGGAGAGAGGCAGTTGGGAAAGGCGGGAAGGCAGCACGCAGGCGCTGTGGGATGCTCCCAAAAGCGTTCTAATTGGACGCTGGGGAGCGTTCCCGCGCAGGCTCCGTCGGTACCGACGAAACCCATATGTGATGACTACATTCCTGCTTGTTCCTGGAGATAGAACTATAACTAACTGTAAAACACCAACTCCCACCTCCCTGGGAAGGGACATCCCACCGCCCTCAAGAGGAGGAAGTTTACCTGAGCCCGCCGCTGCCATCACCTAGGCACCTTGCTCATTCATACCACCCCATCACCAGAGCCTCCTTCAGGCCATCGTCCCGCTTTTATCCTGTGTGGCTCATCTGCCGCGTTGGGCCATCAAAGCCTGTTAGGAAACAACAACAAATGGAAACTGGGAGGGATCAGGGACTGGACTGGAGCTCCTTCAGGAACGCTAATTAGCAGGTAAGGCCTAATTACTCTTTCCTAAGCGTCCCCCAGTCCAGTCCCTTTCCTTTGGGATGTAACAGAGCAGTTCAAGCCTGGGAGGGGCCTGCAAGGCTGGCCTGAAGCACCAAAACCCGCATCTCCAGCGGCATGAATGTCCAACCTGTAATGCTTGGCAAAGGTGTGCAGAGAAGACCAAGAGGCTGCCCTGCATATCTCTAGCGGGGGAACAAGACTGAGTTCTGCCCATGAGGCTGCTTGAGCTCAAGTGGAATGAGCCCGGAGCCCGACTGGCACCTGCTTTCCCTCAAGGATATATGCCGAAGAAATGGCTTCCTTGACCCATCTTGAGACGGATGCCTTGGAAGCTGCCTCACCTTTACGCGGTACCTCAAACAAAATGAACAACCTCTCAGACTTGCGAAAGGAAGCTGTCCGCTTCAGGTAACGCTTCAGAACTCTGCGCACATCCAAGAAACGTAAGCGAGCATCGTTTCCCCCCTGCCCCGCCCCCGAGAAGGAAGGGAGAGAAATCGTCTGATTCACATGAAAGGATGAAATCACCTTAGGCAAAAAGGAAGGAACAGTCCGGAGAACTACCTTCTCTTTAAAGAAAGAAAGAAAGGGCGGACAAGACAAGACAGGGCCTGAAACTCGGAAATACGTCTGGCCGAACAAATGGCTACCAAAAAAACTGTCTTAAGAGTCGTGTCCTTCAAAGAAGCCTGCTGCATTGGCTAAAAAGGATCCCCAGCCAAGGAGTCCAAAACCAGGTTGAGATCCCATGGAGGGATCGGCGACC
Source organism: Ichthyophis bannanicus (assembly GCA_033557465.1). NCBI lineage: Eukaryota > Metazoa > Chordata > Amphibia > Gymnophiona > Ichthyophiidae > Ichthyophis > Ichthyophis bannanicus. Next base: position 435,988,711 of record CM066033.1, read on the forward strand.
TCCGTTGAGGCCGCAGACGTCTTGCTGCTCTTAGAAACCGACTTACATCCACATGTTCACCCAAGGACTTGCCCTGAATCTTGCCCTTGTAACAAGAAATTGCCGCCACCTGCACTCGCAGAGAACTGGCTGCCAGGCCCTTATTGAAACCTGACTACAAGAAATCTAGAACCTCAGGAACCAAAACCGAAAGGGGCCTCTTTCGCTGGTCTGCACATCATTCTTCAAAAACACGCCAGACCCTTACATAGGAAAGACAGGTTGACCGTTTATGGGAACTCAGCAAGGTGGTGATCACTGTCCTAGAATAACCCCGCTTCAGCAACTGTGCCCTTTCAATAGCCAAGCCGTAAGTGAGAACCGATCCACCTGCGGTATGCGCACTGGCCCCGGCATCAGAAGATCTTCCCTTACTGGAAGGCACCATGGATGGTCGGCCAACAGCCGCATCAGATCGGCGAACCAAGGGCGCTGAGGCCAATCCAGGGCTATGAGAACCACTCGACCTGGGTGAGCCTCTATCCGATGAAGGACCCTGCCTATGAGCGCGCCCAAGGAGGGAAAACATACAGCAGGCCTTCGGACGGCCATCTCTGAACTAGAGCGTTCAAGCCTTCTGACATCCTTTCCTTTCTTCGGCTGAAGAATAGACTCGCCTTGGTCGATTCGCACCGTGCCATGAGATCCATCACCGGAGTCCCCCAACGGCGCACTATCCGCTCGTACACTTCCTGGCAGAGCTCCCACTCCCTGTGGTCCACTCTGTTTCTGCTTAGGAAATCCGCTGTTACGTTGTCCACTCCGGCCACGTGCTGCGCCAACAAGGCTGTTAGATGAGCCTCGGCCCACTCCAATAGGCCCTCTGCTTCCTCCTCTAAGGGAGGACTGCTCATGCCGCCCTGACGGTTGATGTATGCTACCGCCATCATGTTGACAGACAGCACCTGGACCGCCCTCTGGAGGACTACCGGTTGGAATGCTCTGAGGGCCAGAGCTATTGCCTGCAACTCCAGCCTGTTGATCGACCACTGGGATTCCTGGGCATCCCAGATGCCCTTGGTGAATTGACCCTCGCAATGCACCCCTCCAGCCGGAAAGAGAGGCGTCCATCGTCAACTGGACCCAGAACGGGGAGTCGAGGGGCATGCCACGCTCCAGGCTCCCTGGGTGGAGCCACCACTGCAAGGCATCCCTGGTCACGATTGGACAGGTGACAGCCACGGACATGGGCTGACTCTGATGGGACCAGCGCCACAGCAAGGCCCGTTGAAGAGGCCACATGTGTGCCCTGGCCCAAGGCAGCAGTTCTATTGTCGCCACCATAGTTCCCAGAATCTGAAGGTAATGCCAGACTGAGGGAGCCTCCATGGCTAGAAACTGAAGTATCAGCCGCCTTAGATCCCCTGCCCTGCGGGGCCAGCAAGAACACCATGCCTTTTTTCGTGTCAAACCTTGCCCCCAGATACTCGATCTCCTGCAAGGGCTGCAACTCGCTTTTCGCCATGCTGATCACCCAACCAAGACTCCCTAGGAATGAGACCACCTGGGCCGTTGCCTTCCGACTCTCTTCTTCGGATTTTGCCCGGATCAACCAGTCGTCGAGGTAAGGATGGACTAAAATCCCCTCCTTGCGCACAGCTGCAGCCACCACCACCATGACTTTGGTGAAGGTGCGTGGAGCTGTTTCCAGGCCGAAGGGCAACGCTTGAAACTGGAAGTGACCTTCTGGTATTGCAAACCGCAGGAATTGCTGATGAGCCTCACGGACGGGAATATGCAAGTACGCCTCTGTAAGGTCTAGAGAAGTCAGAAACTCTCCTTGCCTTACCACTACCAAGACTGACTTCAGCGTCTCCATCCGAAAATGAGGCACCTTGAGATAACGATTGACTCCCTTCAAGTCGAGGATCGGCCGAAAGGCCCCCTCCTTTTTGGGCACCACAAAATAAATTGCAGCCATGTTGGTCCGAGGGTACCGGCACAATCGCGCCTAACCACCGCAGTTGCGCCAATGTCTCCTTCACCGCGGCCCGCTTTGCTGGAGACTTGCACGGGGAGAGTAAAAAGGAAGGAAGAACGGGTCTTGCGAAGTCGAGAGCGTAACCCTCTCGCACCACTTCCAAGACCCATTGATTGGACGTGACCTGGGCCCAGGCTGGGAAGAACTGTCGAAGGCGTCCCCCCCCACCGGCAGCCCTCCCTGCTGGGCCCCCATTGTTTCATTGTGGCTTTCTAGAGCCCAAGACGACGGAAGAGGCACCAAACCACTTCCCAGCCCCCCAGAGCCCCCGGAAACCCTGCCCCCTAGATGGGAAGCGACCTCTCTGAAAGGGCGCAGACCGGAATCCCCGAAACCTCCACGACTCCCTAGGTTGAGGTAGCGAAGGAGTGGGAAGACGGCTCTGCTTAGGCCTATCCTCAGGAAGTCTACCTCCTTTAGACTCTCCCAGATCCTTCACCAGCTTATTCATGTCTTCACCAAAGAGAAGCTTTCCCTTAAATGGGAGCCTGCTGAGCTGGGCCTTTGAAGAACCATCTGCGGCTCAGTTGAGGACCCAAAGATAGTGGCGGGCCGCCACCACCAAGGCCATGTTCTTTGCCAAGCTCCTAATGAGATCATATTGACTATCGGCCAAGTAGGCAGCTCCATATTCAATCCTAGCCGCCTCCACAGGCGATTCCGCCATAAGGTCACCAGCCAGTTGAAGCTGCTGAGACCACCGCAAACAAGCATGGGCTACCCTGGTCTCACAAACGGACGCCTGGAGAGCCAGGGCACTAATGTCAAACGCCTGCTTCAGTAGCATGTCCAGCTTCCTATCTTGGGTGTCCTTGAGGGCAGCACTGCCCTCTACTGGAATCGTGGTCTTCTTTGTGACCGCCGACACTGCCGCATCTACTCTGGGGGAACGGAGCAATTCCTTCTCCCCTTCCGGTAACGGATACAGTCGAGCCATAGACCGTACCCCTCTCAGCCCTGATTCCGGTTGATCCCATTCCTCTTGAATCATCTGCTTAACTACCCGGTGCACCGGGAAAACCTTCTGTGATTTGTTGACTGCCCGGATCAGCGGGTCCTCCAGTACTTCTTCCTCTGCTGGTACTCCCGCTGCCATATTAAGAACCTTCAGGGATTCACCGATAAAGTACGGTAACTCCCCCCGGCGAAAGACCCGAACAATCCGAGCTTGTTCCTGCTCTGGGATCTCACCTTCCTCTAGTTCTTCCTCATCCTCCCCCAACTCTCTGTCCGAGGTCTTGCCTTCCGGGTTCTCAGACAGTGGGGAACGGAGAACCTCCTCGTGGGAGAGCCTAGCCCGCTTTGGCGGGACCCCTGCTTCCGCATGATCCCTAGGGGCAGAGTGACGCACCACAGCGCTTCCCTGTGCAGTTCCCTGCTCCTGTGTTCCTTGCTTGCACAGGCAAAAGGCCTTATGCATTAGCAGGACAAATTCAGGGGAAAAGTCCCCTCCGCTGACAGCCTCCAGATCTCCCCAAAGAGGTAGAGGGACTGGGTTACGGTAGGGGAATCGCGGACTGCTCTGGTGGAGAGGGAAGGACAGGTGCCGACTGAAGAGCAACCTTCAGAGGGTCCATGGATACCTGAGAGAAAGGAGGAAGAGGATCCTGCGAACTACCCGCCTGACTCCCCTGTTCCACTGAGGCTGCCTCTGCTGCGCAGCCTCTACAGACCCCGGTCTCTGACACAGTCCCCCTGCGAGTGCCACAGACCAAACACTGCGGTCTAGCAGGCATAATGGTGTCCTCCAGGCCCTATACAAATAACGCTAAAAAACAAGATTTTTTTTTTACTCCCATCTACAACCAATGAACCTGGAAGACTCTCACACAAGAGATACACAAAATGCCAGGGACCCCAGGCCTGCTGCACCTCTATAACAGTATTGAGGCAAATGGACGCCAAAAGAAAAGCGCGCGAAAGAGAGGAAGGCCTACCTTAACCGGCACTCTCTCCTCTCCGAAAAACGGCAAGGCTCCTCTGTCGCACGCTGGCTGCGACCGCATGGTCGCCTCTGATCACCACGCGGTTCGCTGCCGTGTTCTGGCCCCCTCTGGCTGAGCTGCAGGCCTACCTTATTTGGCACTCTCTCTTTTCCTCTGCTTGCTCCTGCTGCGGATGTAGCCGTCTTCCCGCCCTCGCGCTCAGCCGCCGGGAGGGTTTCGGCAGCGAGGCGGGAAGACGCTCAAGGGCTTTGGCAGTGAGGCGGGAAGATGTTCAAGGGCTTCGCCGAAGACCGATGGCAGGTTGCAAGGAATGCTTCCTCCTCTGTGTAGGCTAGCAACGGGTGGGATCAAGGAGAAAGAAGAGACGGCAGGGACTGCTTCCTCTCAAGGCCGGTGCCCGAAGACTCCTCCTCCCCCACCCCTTGAGGGACAATGAGGCAGGAGGAATACCCTGAGAAGCCTTACTAGCCAGAAGAAATAAAAGTATAAATAAAGGTATAGGGAAGCCCAAATTAAAGAAAATCAAGACCACTAAGCTAAGTCTCTCCAGTAACCTATGCTCTGGGTTACTGACTCCCTACAGCTGCTTGGAGACTGAGCAAAACTGAATCTGGTGGGAGATGCCAGTACTATATATATCCTAGGGTCATCAAAAGAAGACGACGTGCTCAGTCTCCTCACTGCTGGAAGGGGGGCACAAACCAGAGGAAAGGGACTGGACTGGAGGGACGCTTAGGAAACACCTATTTTATCTTTTTTTGCACTGGGAGAGTTTTAATTTAATTTCAATCATTTCTATTCTGCATTTCAACTGTAATATAGCTCCAAAGCGGATTCCCTTCTAGTAAGTTATACCATACAATTAACATCAAGTCTAGTATCAACTGATTAACATTGCCAAAACACAATACAGGATCATAAAAATAAAAAAAGCAAGATATAAACAAGCTAACAATTGATTATATATGCTTTCAGAAATAAATAGGTTTTATTGGTGTTTATTGTTAAAATCTAAAATGAGACGTCCTAAATATTAGGCACCACAATGTCAACAGATATAAGGCTGATTTTAGAAAGACACTGGACAAGCATGAGGAGTTCAATATCACACCTTATTATTATTATTATTATTATTACAAGTTCTTATATACCGCACTATTCGGCATCAGCGCGGTTTACATTATAACATAAAGACCATAACAACAAGCTGTTTGGTTTACATCGAACAGGAGTACAAACTTGGAGAACCGGGGTAAACTATATACATGAGATAATTACATAGAAAAGAATAGAGTCTTAATAATATCAAGAACGGCATGGTGTGTTCATGAGTGGGTCACTTCCTCTGGTTCAATTGCTGGTAGGGTAGTATTGAAGGAAGAGGTGGTATTTGAGTGCCTTCCTGAACTGGAGTAGGTCAGTAATGGCCCTTATGTCAGAGGGTAGCGCGTTCCAGCATTTGGGTACATAGAAACTGAAGGCTCTGTTTGAGGTTGTCATGTTGCACTTTGTCAACGCCTTCGAGGTTGTCAGTAGGTTTACGGCTGTTGTTCTTCTGGATCTGTTGGGGGGTACAGTGTGAATCAGATCTGTGAGTGAGGAGGATGAGATACCCTTGATTGCCTTGAATGATAGTACTAGGGTTTTAAAGATGATCCTCCCATGGATGGGGAGCCAGTGAAGTTGTTTAAGAATGGGAGTTACGTGATCGCTTCTGGAGGCTCCGTAGAGGACTCTTGCTGCGGCATTCATGGCCATCTGTAGTGGGCTAAGAGTGGATTGAGGGAGACCTTGTAATATGGCATTTGCAAAGTCGAAGTGTGGCAGGATTAGCGCTTGGTATATGGTTCGGAAGTCATCCGGGTCCAACAGGGAACGCATATGCCTAAGCGAGCGTATTTTGAAGTATACAGCTTTAACTATGTTATTTATGTGATGTTTCATATCCAGACGTTGGTCCAATGTAACTCCAAGGTATCTTATTGTTTCTTTAGCTTGTAGGTCAGCTTCCTTGACACTGACGTGGGCTGGAGGGGTGAAGTTGGGGTCTTTGGAGATGAAGAGCACCTCTGTTTTTTTATGTTGAATGCGAAGGTTTTGTGATTGGAGCCACTCTGAGACCGAATTGAGGCAGTCTACCAACGGTGCCAGGTCTAATTGAGTTGTAGAGAAAGGCATATATAAGAGAATGTCATCTGCATATATCAAGCAGTTGACTTTGAAGGATCTTATGACGTCGCAGATGGGCTGCATGTATATGTTAAATAGTAGGGAAGACAATGAGGAACCTTGAGGCACACCTTGCTTTTGATGGAAGCGTTTTGACTCTTCTGTACCGGACTTCACATATTGCCATCTTCCATCCAGATAAGAGTTACACCATTCTAATGCACTGTTGCAGATACCTTTCTCTTTCAGTCGTCCGAGGAGAATTTCGTGGCTTACCGAGTCGAATGCCGCAGCGATGTCTAAGAAGACGAGTACAAATCCTTGTCGGATGTTGTTAATGCCTATGATAATGTCGTTGAATAGGTTAGTGAGAAGGATCTCGACCCCATGATATTCTCTGAACCCATGTTGGCAGTGATCTAGGGGAGCTGTGGTGTCTATATGATCTTGGATTTGCCGTTGTGCCTCCTTCTCAATTATCTTGGCTAAGAGGGGAATGCTAGCTATAGGCCTATAAGATTCGACCTTTTGCGGGTCTAGCTTGGGGTTTTTCAAAAGTGGCCTGATGGAAGTCTGCTTGAGTGCTGCAGGGAAGTACCCTGTTGTGAATGAGAGGTTCATTAGATTTGCAATGAAGGGGCTGAACGCACAACGTAGCTCCTTAATCCAAAAAGCTGGGCATGGGTCCGTTTGTGCAGTGGAGGTATTGAGAGATGCTATGGTGTCCTCGATGCATTTAGTGGATGGTGTAGAGAAGTTATTTAGTGGGGTTGCATTCGTTGGTTCTTGGAACGGGACTGTTGACACCTTGTTAGTTTGCACTATCTTGGATTGCATGTAGTCAGCGAATTTCTGTGGATGAATCTCACTGTGTTGTTCGGGAGAAGGTTCCTTTGAGAGGGATTTGACCAGGTTGAAGAGGTCACGTGGTTTATTCAGTGATCTCTTTAGAGTGTCTGTGTGGTATTGTTTCATTGTGGTTGTGATTGCTTCACGGTGTGTGGAGAGGTGAGTACGGTAGGCGGTCTGATCTTCAGTGGAAAGTGATCTGCGCCAGCGGCGTTCCAGTCTGCGGAGTTGGGTCAGAGAGGATCGCAATTCAGGAGAGAACCATGGGGCGGTGCTTCTTTTTCTCCTCTTTGTGTTATTGGAAATTGGAGGTTGTGATATGGCATGCAGATTGGAGTTCCAGGAGGTGATTAGTTCGTCGAGGTCTGGTATGGTTTTGTTGAGGAGTGATTGGGTCTCAGCCAAGATGTGTTCCCTGTTAAATGGTCTAAATCTTCTTGTGGGCGTCTGTGATGTGCTGTGCATGTTTTGGCTTCTGTGCAGCTTCTCATTGATGATGGGGATCTGGAAAATGATCAGTTTGTGGTCTGACCAGGGTACATCAACGATTGATATTGGTAGGTTGTGGTTTTGTTCAAAGACTGTCTGAGGAGCAAATACCAAATCCAGAATGTTTCCCTTTATATGAGTGGGTTTATTGATAATTTGCTTGAGTCCCATGTCTTCCATAGCACCAAGGAAGGCAATTGCGTGGTTTTGGGATAACGATGGGAGATTGAAGTCACCCATTATCCAATTTGGTTTATTGGGATTGAGGGTGCTGGCAGTAAGGTCAATAATGGTTGGGAGGTCATCTGGAGACGTGGACGGTGTCCTGTATAAGAGGTTGAGGGAAATTTGCTGGTTTGTAATGGAGAGTATGTCTAGATTGTTTGAGCTAGAGGAATCTGTTATGTGGAAGTTAAGGTGCGATTTGGATACTATGAGCACCCCTCCTCCTTTTTTGTTTTCTCTATGTCTTGTGTGTATGGCGAAATTGGGTGGTAGAAGTTGGTTGATGAGAACGTTATCTTCCGCTGATAGCCAGGTTTCTGTGATCATGAGTATCTCTAGGTCATAGCGGGAAATTGTTTCAAGAACCACAGGCCATTTTTTGCGAATAGAACGCGCATTTATGATGGCACATCTTAGGGGTCGGTATTTCGGAGGTTCTTCCTGGGTGGGTGTATTGGGTAGCTGGAGTGCTATGTGTATCAAATGGGAGCGGTGTGTGTAGGTGTCACTTCCTGGGTGGGAGTATGGGGGTCCAGACCACCTTTTTCCATGGCTATTTAAGATGGGGATAGTTCCATGAGATATGTAAAGGGCTTGGGAGGTTCCGAGCCAGTGAGTAAGTAGGAAAAAGCTGATAAGGGCGAAGAGTTGGAGGGCCATTTTGCGAGTTCCTGTTGTGTGCGAAGTACTGTAGATATGTTGCAGTATAGTGCAATAGCAGGACAGAGAGTACGGTAGTGAGACACAAAACAGTATGGCAATGGACAACGGTATATGATGCTACTGACCACAGTATAAGAAGCTATTGACAGTGTTATATAGTCTACTGACAACAGTATAGGTACTATCAACAAAGTTATATAGGCTACTGACAACAGTATAGGTACTATCAACAATGTTATACAGTATAAGAAGCTATTGACAGTGTTATATAGGCTACTGACAACAGTATATGAGGCTACAGATCATAGGATATGTGTGACCATAGGAGAATATTGATATTGGCTTAGATGGATGAGCTGGAAGACTCATTTATAGCCAGTGTTTTAGGAGTGGTATACTTGCTGTGATCGGTAGGTGGCTTGGTTCAATGTGAGAGCGAGGTCTGCCATAGGTGCGCTCCAGCTGGAGGTTTGAAGAAGACGGAGATCTTTTTCAGATGATGTTGATGAGGTTAGTTTCAAACCCGCCGGGCAGTCGAGATACTGCTGTGCTTATACGGGTTATCTGTGTTTCTTGCCGAGCCCCGCCTAAGGGCCACGCCAAAGGGCCCTCTGGCGAGGCCCTCAGGCGCGGGCCCGCCAGGCGCGGGCGCGCCCGATGGCGCGCTGAATTTAAATGCCCTGTGCTGCTCCGATTGGGCAGGGAAAGCTTCACGGCCCCTCCCGCTGCTGGTGGCTCGATCCCCGGGAAGGGGAGAGTTGCTGGTGGTGGCGGGGGTCCGAAGAGGCCTGCGCCCGATGGCGCGCTGAATTTAAATGCCCTGTGCTGCTCCGATTGGGCAGGGAAAGCTTCACGGCCCCTCCCGCTGCTGGTGGCTCGATCCCCGGGAAGGGGAGAGTTGCTGGTGGTGGCGGGGGTCCGAAGAGGCCTGCGCCCGATGGCGCGCTGAATTTAAATGCCCTGTGCTGCTCCGATTGGGCAGGGAAAGCTTCACGGCCCCTCCCGCTGCTGGTGGCTCGATCCCCGGGAAGGGGAGAGTTGCTGGTGGTGGCGGGGGTCCGAAGAGGCCTGCGCCCGATGGCGCGCTGAATTTAAATGCCCTGTGCTGCTCCGATTGGGCAGGGAAAGCTTCACGGCCCCTCCCGCTGCTGGTGGCTCGATCCCCGGGAAGGGGAGAGTTGCTGGTGGTGGCGGGGGTCCGAAGAGGCCTGCGCCCGATGGCGCGCTGAATTTAAATGCCCTGTGCTGCTCCGATTGGGCAGGGAAAGCTTCACGGCCCCTCCCGCTGCTGGTGGCTCGATCCCCGGGAAGGGGAGAGTTGCTGGTGGTGGCGGGGGTCCGAAGAGGCCTGCGCCCGATGGCGCGCTGAATTTAAATGCCCTGTGCTGCTCCGATTGGGCAGGGAAAGCTTCACGGCCCCTCCCGCTGCTGGTGGCTCGATCCCCGGGAAGAGGAGAGTTGCTGGTGGTGGCGGGGGTCCGAAGATTATACACTACAGCATGTGAATTAGTGTGGATACTTGAACAGTACAGACACTAGAGAAATATCATCATGACCTACTCAAAGAATATGTAGTGGTGAATTTCATGACCCATGTCTTAATTAGAGGAGGAGGAGTAAAGGCTACATCACCTATAAGGAAAAAAAAAAACGTACATACATCTGCATATGAAACTAACCACCTCAAAGTTAAGGCTTTTCTTTAGCCTCTCTATTCCTTTACCTAAAGAAAGGTCCGGTCTCATTTGATCTCTCATAGATTTTGCCTTTATTCTAATGATGGTCACAGATTTGTGCAAGACAAAGGTAAAGCAACAATGTACGACAATTTCACAGTTTTCCAAAATTCAATATAGCACTTCTTTAAATTCCTGGTATTCCATTTTTAAGTCTAAGAGAGCAAATTGTGTAAGAGAAATGCTGCTTCAGCAATAAAGCACAGTTACTTACCTGTAACAGGTGATCTCTGGGAACAGCAGGAATTAGTCCTCACATATGGGTACGTCGGTACCGACGGAGCCCGTGCGGGAAAGCTCCCCAGCTTCTTAGAATAGAAGCTTTTGGGACCTCCCACTGCACATGCGCACTGCCTTCCCGCCTTCCTGAACAGCTCTCCTCAGTTTCGAGTTTATAGCTGAGTCAACAGAGAGAGGACAGGAAGATAGATAGATAAAAGATACAACTCCTAGGGGAGGTGGGTGGGTTGTGAGGACTAATTCCTGCTGTTCCCAGAGATCACCTGTTACAGGTAAGTAACTGTGCTATCTCCAGGAACAAGCAGGAATAAGTCCTCACATATGGGGACTCCCTAGCTTAGATGCATGGGATCCCCTGTAAAGGTTCGCCATCTTCGTATGGATCTCAGGCATCCATTCTGGGAAGGTGGGCAGGAGTTGTTTAGGAATGGAACAGGTGCTTGAGGACAGCCTGGCCAAACAAGGCATCCCGGCGGGAGTCCTTGTCCAAACAGTAATGGGCTGTGAAGGTATGAACCGAGGCCCAGGTAGCGGCTCGACAGATCTGATCTATGGAAACAGAGTGCAGATGAGCCATAGAAGTTGCCATGGCCCTCACATTGTGAGCAGTGACATGGCCTTCCAGAGAAATGTTTTTGCTCTGGTAAGCAAAAGAAATACACTGAGCAATCCAATTGGAAAGTGTACGCTTGGAGACTGGAAGTCCCAAATGGGAAGGATCAAAGGCCACAAAAAGTTGAGAAGACTTTCGATGTGGCTGAGTCCTATTAAGGTAAAAAGCGAGAGCTCTTTTACAATCCAGAGTATGAAGGTTCCTCTCTGCATTGGATGCATGAGGAGCTGGAAAAAAGACAGGTAGATATACCTCTTGATTAAGATGAAAAGGCGAGACCACTTTAGGCATAAAGTGGGGATTCGTCCTAAGGACCACCTTATCATGATGAAATCTTGTGTAAGGTGGATTAGCCACTAAAGCCTGCAGCTCACTGATGCGGCGAGCCGAAGTGACTGCAATGAGGAAGATGACCTTCCAGGAAAGAAATTTCAAGGAGGTGGAAAACATTGGCTCAAAAGGTGGCTTCATAAGTTGACCGAGCACTAGATTCAAATCCCATGCGACCGGGGGTGGTCTGATGGGAGGTTTAGTGAGAGTCAGGCCTCTCATGAATCTTGCAACAAGAGGATGAGAGGAGATAGGTTGTCCATTTATATGTTGCAAGGATGCTGCAATAGCACTTAAATGGACTCTTACCGAATTCGTCTTGAGGCCTGCATTGGATAGATGCAGGAGATAATCAAGAAGAGAATTCAAAGGAAGTGCCAGAGGGTCAAGACCCTGCTGAGCACACCAAATGGAAAAACGTTTCCATTTGAAAGCATAGGAACGCCTGGTAGAGGGTTTCCTAGAGGCAGAAAGGATATCTTTCACTGGTTGGGAAAGATGAAAGTCTTGAAGGCTTAAGCCTTCAGTAACCAAGCACTGAGGTGAAGGGATTTGGGGTTTGGGTGCCACAAAGTCCCCTCCTCCTGAGACAGGAGGTCTGGCGCAGCTCCCAGATCCAAGTAGGATCCCTGGGAGAGCTGTAGAAGTAGAGGGAACCACACTTGGCGTGGCCAGCGTGGAGCTATGAGGATCATAGTTCCATGATCCCTCTGGAGTTTGAACAGAGTCTTGGGAATCAAAGGAATGGGTGGAAAGGCATATAGGAATGCCTGACTCCAATTCAGGAGAAAGGCGTCCGTAGCCTGAGCTCCCTGACACGGAGTTCTGGAACAGAACCGGGGAAGTTTGGCATTCCACGGACTTGCAAAGAGGTCTATGTCCGGGGTCCCCCATTCCTGAAAGATTCGGTTTATTTGGTCCAAATGTAGGGACCATTCGTGTGGCAGCAGAACTCGACTGAGCCTGTCTGCCCGAGAGTTTTGAACTCCTGGGAGATACACTGCTAGCAGGTGAATCTGATGCTCTCTGGCGAAGGCCCATAGTCTTAGAGCTTCGTTGCAAAGCGACAGAGAGCCCGTCCCTCCTTGTTTGTTTATGTAAAACATGGCCACCTGATTGTCCGTCTGAACTAGGACAGTGAGGTTGGCTAGGAGGGAGTGGAAGACCTTGAGGGCAAGGTAAATTGCTCGCAGTTCCAGAAGATTGATATGAAGGGTGGTCTCTTGTAGAGACCAAGTGCCCTGAGTGGAGAGAGTTTGCAGATGGGCTCCCCACCCTGTTTGGGAGGCATCTGTTGTGAGGGTTGCTTGGGGTAGCAATGGTTGAAATGGAGCCCCCAACAACAGATTCTTGGTGGAAGTCCACCAGTGGAGGGACCAAAACAGACGATCGGAGGTTTGTATTTGGTCTGAGAGCGCTCCTGACGCCTGAGTCCACTGAGTGGCCAGGGTCCATTGAGCTGCTCTCATATGAAGACGAGCATAGGGCACCACATGCACTGTGGAGGCCATATGACCCAGTAGGCGTAGCATTTCCCTGGCTGTCAAGTGAGTGCTGGACTGAGCTTGGGAGGCCAAACTCAGGAGGCGCTGGCCTCGAACATGTGGAAGGTAGGCCCTTGCAGTGATGGTGTCCAACTGGGCCCCTATGAATTCTAGAGATTGAGTAGGGATGAGTTGGGACTTGGGAAGGTTTACTACCAGTCCCAGATACTGCAAAAGGCTCCTTGTGTGGTCCAGGGAAATCTGGGCCTGTGACTGAGTTGGAGCTCGGATGAGCCAGTCGTCCAGATATGGGAAGACAAAGATTCCCATGCCTCTTAGAAATGCGGCTACGACTGCCATGCATTTTGTGAATACTCTTGGAGCAGAGGCTAGACCGAAGGGGAGTACTCTGTATTGGAAATGTTTTCCCTGAAACAGAAAGCGAAGATACTTTCTGTGGGATGGATGGATGAGTATATGTGTATACGCATCCTGTAGGTCTAGAGAACAAAGCCAGTCCTGACCCTGGAGGTAAGGAAGGAGAATGCCGAGAGACAGCATTTTGAATTTCTCCTTGAAGAGAAATTTGTTCAATTCTCTCAGATCTAGGATTGGTCTGAATCCCCCTGTCTTCTTTGGAATGAGAAAATAAGGGGAGTAGAAACCGGACCCTTGTTGAGGAAGAGGAACCTCTTCTATGGCCCCTTGGGCAAGAAGAGAGGAAACCTCTTGACCCAACAGGGTTAGGAGAGATGGGGGAGAATTGAATGGTCTCACCATATGATGGGGAGGAAGGCTGGAGAAATGAAGTTTGTAACCCTCTCGAATGATAGAGAGGGTCCATTGTTCTGTTGTGATTTGTTCCCATCTGGGAGCAAAGTGAACCAACCTTCCGGGTATGGTGAGAGGTTCTGGTTGTGTTAGAACCAGAAGTGGCAAGTTCCCTAGGAGCAAGTCAAAACCCCTGAGGGGTTGGAGCCTGCTGAGCTACAGTAGCTGCTGCAGGCTTAGCTCGTGCTTGTTTGGATTGCTGACGCTTAGCAGTATAGCGAGGTTGAGAAGACTGCTGGCCAGTATTTGAAGCAACTCTGGCCTTCTTATAGTAAGGCCTTTTAAAAGACTTTTTCTTAGTAGGAATTGAAGTGGACTTTGAAAGTCTTTCCAAGGTGGCATTTTCAGCATCCATCTGGGTGGCTTTGATTTGCCACTCTTCCCCAAATAAGTTCTCACCTGTACAGGGCAGATTCCGTAAGCCATCTAGAACCCAAGGTTCCAGATCAGAGGCCTGGAGCCAAGCAAGACGTCGGGCTGCAATAGCAATGCCCGAAGCCCTACTGGCTCCCTCAAAGGAATCATATGCTGCCCTATTAGAGAACTTAGAAACCTCTAAGAGTTGTTTCACTAGGGAAAGGAATCCCTGCTTTTTATCCTCAGGGATAAAGGGGGCAAAATGCCGCACCTTTTTGGCAAGTTCCTCCAGGAACATGCCCATATAGAGACTGTAGGAATTAATCCTGGCTATAAGCATACTAGCCTGGAAAATTTTCCTACCAAAAGAGTCCAAAGTCTTACATTCCCGTCCTGGAGGGGTGGAAGAGTGCCTTTTGGTACTCCTAATCTTCTTCATTGCAGACTTCACCACAATAGAGTGGTGGGGCAATTGAGTCTTTTGGAAACCAGGAGAAGGAGGGACCCTATACATGGTGTCCAACCTACGGGAATAAGGAGACAAAGTCAAAGGATTTTCCCAGAAATCCATCAGTTGTTCTTGAAGGATTTCATGGATAGGCAGGGTAACTGCCTCCTTAGGGGCCTTTGAGTATCCCAAAATATCCAGTTTTTTGGATCTGGGTTCCTTTTCAGAGGATGTGGTAATAGAAAGGGCTGTAGCCATATCTAAAACAAAGTCCTGGAAGGACAAATCCTCTGGAGGGGACATTCTCCTTTTAGGAGAAGAGGGCTCCTCAGGTAAGTTGAGTGAAAACTCAGCAGAATCATCAGAGGAGTGAAAATCCTCAGAGGAATCGGTGCTTTCCTCTAACGCACGATACGCGTACCGATCGGTATCGATATCGGGCGTATCGGGTATGGAACCGGTATGGAGCGAAAGCCCATACGGTACCGACTTGCGTTTAGAGGTGGACGGCCTCGATACCGGCATGGCGGACGATACCGGTATCGGGCCCGGAACCGCTGAAAGCGGAACCGATGGCGTTGCAGCTTTAATGAAAGCCATGACGGCCTGCTGCATGGACTGTACAGTATCGCCCATGGACGCCATAGCTGCCTGGATGTCGGTACCGGAGTGACCCGGTACCCCAGAGCAGGCTAACAGGTGATCTGTCGAGGCCGTAGCATCGATATCAACCTGAGACCCCTGAATTGGCGTTTTTGGAAGTTGGACTTCCCGCCGGGGTTGTTTGGCTGGGGCAGGGTCCTCAAGTTCTAAGCTAAGAGCCTCTGGATGCTTTGAAGGAGATTTGCTCTTTGAGGACTTGCCCACAGAAGGTTTGGTTACCTGAGATCCATCCGGAGAAGAAGACCTGGATGACTGTGATGCTGTATTCTTCATGGGTGTCTGTGACTGAAATAACAGCATTACATTTGGTACACTTCTTAAATCCAGGGGCTGGCTTCTCCATGAGGAGAAATTGAGTAGGCCGAGAGGCCTCTCTGAAGTGACCAAAAAGCTAAAAAAAAATAAGAAAAAAGAATTATAATTTTTTAAAGAAAGAAAGAAAAGACCGGCGATACCGGTATCGGTATGGGGAAGGCAGGTACGCGGTCTAAAGAAACAAATAAAATAACAATTTCTTCAGCGGTGACAGGAACACGACCTGCTGGCTCCGCGGAAAAAGAGAAACTGAGGAGAGCTGTTCAGGAAGGCGGGAAGGCAGTGCGCATGTGCAGTGGGAGGTCCCAAAAGCTTCTATTCTAAGAAGCTGGGGAGCTTTCCCGCACGGGCTCCGTCGGTACCGACGTACCCATATGTGAGGACTTATTCCTGCTTGTTCCTGGAGATAGTAGGTTCTGTCAATCTCTGTCATATTTAATATTGATATTACTATATGAAGACCACCAGTTGTTAACTTGTCCACGGTAAATGTCCTTTTTCAAACACCTAGGTAATATAAACAGTAAACTCAGACTGGCAAATAAATCACTACTTTTAGAAACCCTCTCCTAAATATTTCACAGATCTTTGCTGTATAGGACATATCTAAGAAATGGATTTAGATTTCAAATTTAATTACTTGCCTTTCCAAACCAGAATCTAATGTGAGTTGTATTTCAGAAAGAAGGTTTGCAGTCTAAGGGCTAAAATTATGAACCTGTGCTAATGTGTTAGCAAGAGCTAATGTGCATTATCTACCATAAGTCCCATTATATGCAATAGGGCATTTTTACTAACACCATACATTAATGTACAGGTTAGTAAATCCAGCAGTATTTGTACCTAAGACAATGGAGGGTGAAATGTCTTGCCCAAAGTTACAAGGAGTGTCACTGTGAGGAAAATGTGAACTATGGCTTTCCTGGGTCCTCAGCCTAGTTCTCTAATTATTAAGCTATTCTTCCAAGACTGTCTGGTTTTAATTAACTTCTCATTTGACTCAACAATAATCTACAGTAATTTCACATGTGACTTTTGATGGTATTTATTGTTATAAATCTTAAAAGCATCTGAAAGCAATACTAAGTATTTCATCGCCTTATCCATACTACATACATTGGTCCGTAAAGGTTTAAAACACAGGATGCACTGAAACTCACCTGTGAATAATCTAGAAAAGTGTCCTTGTATCACGGAAAGAGACGACACAGTCCAGTGTGCTGCAGCAAATCTTGTTAATGACTTCAAGCAGTCATCCTAAAAAATAATGTTACACTTCAGTCAGAGACACCTGTCACATCCTTTTCACAACAGCTAACATGCCGTATCTACATAGTTTCCAGACCCAGCTTTTGTAAAAATGAACTGGAAATCAAACTTCTATGAACAAGCGGAGTGTCATAATAAAGAGGTTGTTGGTTAAAGCTATAATAATTATCATCTCTTATCATGCCAATGCAGCTTAGAATAAAGAAGAATTTAGTTCCAATTATAAAGCATATTTTCTAAAAGTAAAAAACAAAGTTATAGATTTCTCTTTTTAAGATGGTCAATAATATAAACAATTTACTTACCTGTAGCAGGTGTTCCCCATAGTTAGCAGGATACAAATTATAACTGAGTGATATCATCCAATAGAGCTGGGGCTTTTAAATACTTTCCAGCTTAGTAAAAATTCTAGAAGTCTTAGAAGGCACCATTGTGTATGTACATGACTTCCCAATTTGTGTGGGAACTTGTCAGTCTTTAAATAAATGAGTTTAGAAAACAACTCCTAGGAAGGCATGGAGGGTATGTGAGTATTCATACCTACTGCTGACAAACAGCTTCAATAGATAAGTAACCTCGTTTTCTCTGAGGACAAGCAGGATCACCAGTCTTTACAACTGGGACTTTCTAGATGCAGACTGTCTTCAACAAGAGAAAAAAAATAAAAAACAGAAGGTGCTGCCAACGAGCAGAGATGTTCACTATTGTGGGCATGTGACTTAGAAAAAAATATTGGTAGGATGATTAACTGATTAAGGTGTAAATCAGATAATGTTCCACCCTGGGAAGGAACTTTAGATGAGTCCACAGAACTACCCTGTTGCTTGGTTCATATAAACTTTGTACAGGGTGGATCAGCCACTATGGCCTGGAGTTCACTAATTCTGCATGCTTAAATGAAAGATACCAAAACATAAGACCTTCCAGGTCACGTACTTCAGCTCACAATAGTCTAGTGGATCAAAAAGAGCTTTCAAAAGGAACTTTCATTAACTGAGTTAAAAAAAATGCTGAGCTCCTAAGATAGAGCAAGTGGCCTGATGGGAGGCTTCAACAGAAGAAAGTCCCACATAAACAAACAATTAAAGGCTATTTAAACAGACATGGGTTTCCCTTCTAAATAGTGCTGGTGAGCACCAATTGCACTTGGATGAACCCTGAGTTTAAATCTGATTCAGAGAGACATAGAAGGTATTCAAGTATAGCAAATAGAATGCTAGGTATCATAAGGAAAGGAATGGAAAATAAAACAAAAGATATTATAATGCCTCTATACCGTTCCATAGTGAGACCGCACCTTGAATATTGTGTGCAATTCTGGTCGCCGTATCTTAAAAAGGATATAGCGTTATTAGAAAAGGTTCAGAGAAGAGCCACCAAAATGGTAAAGGGGATGGAAGGATACTCCTATGAAGAAAGGCTAAAAAGGTTAGGGCTCTTTAACCTGGAAAAGAGACAGCTGAGGGGAGATATGATAGAAGTCTATAAATTAATGAACGGAGTGGAACAGGTAAACGTAGATCGACTGTTTACGTTATCAGAATATAGGAAGACTAGGGGACATGCAATGAAGCTACAGGGTAAACTATTTAAGACTAATAAAAGAAAATATTTTTTCACTCAATGTGTAATCAAACTCTGGAATTTGTTACCGGAGGATGTAGTAAAGGCTGTTAGTGTAGCTGGGTTTAAAAAAGGTTTGGACAAGTTCTTGGAGGAAAGGTCCATAAACCATTATTAAGAAGGGACCCAGGATATCAATGCTTGACCTAGTACAAGCATTGCAGAACCTGTGTCTTTTGGGGAAACTGCTAGGTACGTATGACCTAGATTGGCCACTGTTGGAAACAGGATACTGGGCTTGATGGACCTTGGTCTAACCCAGTATGGCATATCTTATGTTCTTATATTCTTAAGTAGTTCTTATGTGGGACAGGAAAAAGGATCTAGGGCCCTTTCATCTACCAGACAGCAAAAGTATTCCATTTAAAACCATAAGACTCTCTATTGCAGGGGTCTCAAACCCAAATTGCTTTGAGGGCCAAATGAGGACTTGTAAAGTAACCTGCGGGCCGCATCGTCGGAACCTTTTTTTTCCAATGGAAAAAAGTCAATAAAAAAAACATAATAAGAACATAGTCACTATGTTCTTATTATGTTGACTTTTTTATTGACTTTTGGACTGCAAACTTCCATTTACTTTGCATATTTCTACTGTAACAAACACACACAAAAAAACAATAACAAAAAAAAACCGTGCGGTATAACGAGTCCATTTGGCACAAGAGACCAGCACAGTCTCGCGATGCTTCCTCTCCGCCCGTCCCTAGCTTCAGCCGCCTCCCATCACATCTTCCCATCCCCTCCCGGGCTGCGGAGCCTGACTACTACAATAAGAAGGAAAGCTCGAGAGAACCAACCGCTCACCATCCCTGGCGGTGATAACGGCGAATCGTAACGGCTTCTTCTGCTCCGGCTCATCGCTTCAAACTTCCCGCTCAGCCGCCACCGCGCACACAAGCACTTCCGGGACACACAGGAAAGATGCGCCCCCACCTCACTGTTATTCCAAACAAAACGCTAATTGAAAGGAGCTGCCAGCAGCGACAGGGAAGTCAGACCTCGCCGCCAGAATGAAAAGGTGCATGTAAAACAGCGGCGAGAGAAAAATAAATAAATAAAATGTCTATTTTTTTTTTTTATTATTATCCCCAAATGCGTCGCGGGCCGCAGGGCCGCATGTTTGAGACCCCTGCTCTAATGGATTCTCTTCTAGAGGCAAGAAGAATCTGCAATATGCTATCAGGCATATTCATCAAAAATGTAGAGAAACAGCACTCAAACAAAACAAAAAAATGTACGTAAATTAGTGGTATTCATCTTCCATATGTTTATACAAGGCCTATAAAAGAGCTAGCTTTAATAATAGAGCACTTTTGTTGACATCATGTGAGAGGATTGGTATAGAAGACAATGAGCAAATAAATTTCATTTCCAAGTATTCCCCGCTGAGTGGTTATATACATCGTAGTTTAAGACGGCATAGGGCTGTTATTAATTTTATTCCAGGCCTTGAGGATAAATCTATCCGCTGTGTGTGGACATGACGGGGCAATTTGAAAGATCGTTTATGCCCTTCGGTATTGCGCCCGTTAGTTCCACTGGTTGTGGAGTCTGGCCATAGGGCGTGTGGTGGCTGCCCTGTTTGTAATGTTGCACTAGAAGTAACCCAGTTTAGATACAGAGGTCAGATTTTTAAGTTAAAGAAGAGTACGTCGTGCACTTCGTGTAGTGTGGTCTATGGAATTTTTTGCCCTTGTGATTTGCTGTACATCGGTAAAACTAATAGAATATTTAAGATGCGCTTACAGGAACATAGAAGTAGGCTTGTTTGTGAAGTAATGGAGGCGCCAATTGTTTCACACTGTAAGGAAAAGGGGCATCTGTTTTCCGATTTGCAGTGCTTCTGTTTAGATCAGGTGCTGGGAGGTCAAAATGATCGTACTCAGGAGCAGACTCTGCTGCTATGTGAGCAAAGGTGGATTTTTAGCGTGGGCACAGTAGCCCCCGATGGTTTAAATGGACTGATTGAATGGGGGAGTTGCACTTAAGCTGCTAGTAATGTTTTGAAGGTGGTTCGTTTCAAGAAACGTATAGTGGGTTGTCCTCTTTAGTGGGGCTATCTGATTGGTTGGAAGTTTTTTTTAAAAAATGGAGTCTTCTGAAGTGGTGCACATGCGCGTTTGTAAGGTACCTTGAGGCTATGTTGAAGAGAGCCGTTTGGGAGTGTAGAAAATAACTGTGTGCGTGGGATTTTGTTCTTTGTCTAAGGTGAGTGGGGGAGTTTGTATAGGATACTTTTATATTTTTATGTAGGTAGGTCTGTTAATATTATTGATGGTATACACTGTTTTTTTGTTTGTTTGTTAGTGTTCCCCTGAGGAAGTGATTTTATTCGCGAAACGCTGAAGAGCGCTTGATTTGAAGCATCGGGGGCTGGACCGCCGGAATTGTATTCCAACAGAAAAGTTCCAGGCTGTGTCCTTTTATTAACACTGGGGATTCATGAGAGGTTGGTCGCTGATGTGAAATGGGCTTTAATAATGGTGTGTCTGACTGAATAATCAAGTGTCACTAAAAGCACCGGCCCCTGGTACTGAGACCTTCTCTCTCATAGGTACTGTGTTGGAACATACGTGTTTAATTAAAACGGTGTATAAAATTATGGAAGATGAATACCACTAATTTATGTACATTTTTTTGTTTTGTTTGAGTGCTGTTTCTCTACATTTTTGATTTTGTGCACTCTAATAGTGACCGGTAGATTTTTTGGAACACATCAGGCATATTCATGACAGTTATAGTTGCCCTCATCAACATTGAAGCTGTGAGAAAGACAGACATGATGCTGGGATGAAAACTGTCTCCTAATCCTGAGTGATCGGAATTATTTATTTATTTAACATTTTTTATATACCACCTTTCAGGTTTCTCAAGGCGGTTTACAGTGAACATGTTTACATGGAACTTTTCATCAAAACTATTTACAATGTCAATTATCAACAGTAGTTACAGATAACATTTTAACTAAATTGCTGAAATTGCAAATTTGATGAGGAAACCAGACCTGTCTTTGCCAATATGGGGCTACAAAAATCACAGTCCCCTGACTGTGCTTACGTTCTACGAAAGTCTTCACTATGAGCAGAATCAGAGGATAGGTATACAAAGACCCTCCCCTTCAATTCAGAAGGAAGATGGGGGTTAATTTACTATGAATTTCTATTCTGAAGCAGAACAGAGCGACCTTTCTGTTCTGAAAAAACACAAAAAGATCCACTGGTGTGCCCTACTTGTGGAAAATCATATTCACTACACCTACAACGCCCTGATTGAATGAAAAGGCGGTATAGAAAAACTGTTAAATAAAAATAAAGACCACTCGTAGGCTTGGCATATACAGCTCAGCTTGACTTCCACTGATAATGCGAAGTCACTGTGCTTGTCTCATTCTGAGACATGACAAGGATATTATATGTACTCTTGAGGCATATGGCCCAACAACCTCTATATGCCCTATGCTGATGTCTGCTGATTTATTCAAATTTTCTGAACCACAGTTATTAATGTGGTGACCATTTGAAAAGGGAGAAAGGCTTTTGCATTTCTCTAGCAGTATTTTCTATGAATTCCAACTGAGGAGATAGGCTTAAGTGTGATTTTGGATGCCTTATGGTGATGGTGAATCCTAATGACTTTGAGATAGGGTGGTTACGTGCATAGATCTTTGAGCTCCTTCTTGAGATGGCTTCTTATAACTAGATAGGGAAACACATACACTACCAGTTTGCATATTTGCACCATTACCCCAGCTAGACATTTTGTCCATGCATGTGGAACAGATGTTAATCCGAAGGGCAAGACGCAATGCTAGCAGGGATGGTTCCCAAGACAATTCTGTGATAGTTCTAATGACTAGGATGTCCCTCTATGTGGGTGTATGCATTCTTTAGGTCCTAATAATTAGCCAGTCTATTTTCTGGAGAAGAGGTATCAAGGTGTCCAGGAAAACCATCTTGAGCGTTTCTCACACTAGAAACTTTTTTCAAGGCCCTTAAATCTAGGATGGGATGAAATGCTCCTGTTTTGTGACCAGGAAATACTTGAAGTAAAGTCATTGTCAATTTTCCTCTGGTGCAATCTTTTGACTGCATTGATCTCCAAGAAGGAAGAGCTCCTTGCTAAGTTCTTCCCACTGCTGAGAGTTTGACCAAGATACTTCCAGTGGTATATCAAATAGACATAATTTGCACCTTTGAGAGATGATCTTTGGAACCCAATGACCAGAGGTCATAAGAGACTAAAGTGTAGCTACTCACCTGTAACAGGTGTTCTCCAGGGACAGCAGGGATCAGTCTTCACATATGGATGACAATGACGCTGACAGAGCCCTCGCAGAAGCATCTCCCAATCTTTCAAAGAAAGCCTTTGGGAGATACCACCATGCATGCGTGGTCCCCTTCCTGCCCAAGGGTGTCAGTCAAATGACATAGCTAGAGCAAACAAAAAGAAGATGGCCAAAATTTGTACAGCAACTCTAAGGGGAGGAGGGAAGGTTGTGAGGACTGATTCCTGCTGTCTCTGGAGAACACCTGTTACAGGTGAGGAACTATGCTTTCTCCAGGAACAAGCAGGAAGTCAGTCCTCACACATGGGACTCCCTAGCTACAGGCTACCAGGAACCTGTAGAAGAAAAAACACGGCCCAGCTGTGAGTAGCTGCAAGCAAACTTGAGGACAGACTCTGAGGATCCCAGTGTCCAGGGAGAACCATGGGTCTGGTAGCCTGAACAACAAGGGTCAGAGGGTGGGAGTTGCCTAAACCCCAAAAAGATTAAGGAGTACGGCATAGCTGAAGGCACTGTCCCGTCTGGACTCCCTCTCCAGGCAGTAGTGAGCTGCAAAGGTGTGAATCGTGGGGCCACCAGGATCATGGAGGCCTTGTCCCGCTGAACTTTGATTAGTGGCATGGGAGGGAAGGCATATAGAAAGCCCTCAGACTACGAGATGAGGAAAGCGTCCGCCGCTATCCAGGACAAGTGCAGTTGGGGACAGCAGAAGCGAGGCAGCTGAGCATTGGCTAGGCTGGCAAAGAGGTCCAAACTTGGGATTCCCCATAGTCGGAATAGCCGCTGTGCCACCTTGGGGTCTAAGCACCACTCATGCGGCTGGAGGACTCTGCTTAGTCTGACCACCAGGGCATTGTCCTGGCCCGGAAGGTATATTGCCCTGAGGATCATTCCCTGACTGATCACATACGAACAGAGGGCTACTGCCTCCTGGCAGAGGCGGTAAGACCCTGTGCCTCCTTGTTTGTTCAGGTAGAACATCGCAACCTGGTTGTCCGTTTGGACCAGCATTGGCTGGTACTGCAGGCGGTGCTGGAAGGCCCTGATTGCCAGAAAAATGGCTCTGAGCTCCAGCAGCTTGATCTGCTGCTGGCTCTCTTCCTGAGACCAGCTGCTGTGTGTGTGCAGTTCCTCACAGTGGGCACCCCAGTCCAGTAGGGAGACATCCATAGGGAGGACTCTCTCAGGGTTTGGGTGTTGAAAGGGCATGCCCTTCTGCAGGTGCCATGTGTCCTGCCACAAACTGAGTGACTCTGCAGGTTGACAGGACATCAAAATTCTGTCCTGGAGCCTGCCTGTGGCCTGAGACTACTGTGAGCAGAGGCACCACTGAGCTGCCTACATGTGGAGTGTGGAGTCTGGTGTCGGGGACCACATGGACTGTGGAAGCCATGTGGCCTAGCAGGTGGAGAATGGACTGTGCCGACACAGCGTGATGGTGCTGCACCTCTGTCACCAGGGCCCCTGAGGTGATCCGCCCTGTCTAGGGGGAAGAAGGCCCTGGCTTGGACGGTGTCCAGGTGAGCCCTTATGAATTCCAGGTCCTGAGTTGGAGTGAGGTGGGATTTGGAGTGGTTTATTATGAACCCCCAAATGTTGCAGAACCTTGATGGTGTGGGCCATGGCCTGTTGCACCTCTGATGTAGTGTCTCCTTTTACTAGCCAGTTATCCAGGTATGGGAAGACGAAGGCCCCTTGGAGACGGAGGTAGGCAGTCACCACTACTATGCATTTGGTGAAGACTCTTGGTGCGGAGGCCAGGACGAAGGGTAGTACCATGTACTGGTGATGGTTGACCCTGACCATGAACCTTAGGTACGGCCTGTGGATGGAGAGGATCAGGATGTGGGTATAAGCATCTTTTAGGTCCAAGGAGCATAGCCAATCTCCCTGCTGGAGGTAGGGCAGCAATATTCCAAGGGAGAGCATTTTGAACTTCTCTCGCACCAGGAATTTGTTCAGGTTTCTTAAGTCTCGGATGGGCCTTAGGACTCCTGTTTTTTTTTTTTTGACCAAAAAATACCTGGAGTAAAACCCCTTTCATTTTAGATGATGTGGTAAGGACTCCACAGCCCTGTCCCTGAGAAAGCCTGCAAGTTCCTGCAGAAGCAGGGCCTGGTGCAAGGGAGTCTGAGGGGGCTCTCCTGGAAAGAAAGGGGGAGGTGTCTTGTCCAGGTGAAGGAGGTAACCTTCCCTGACCACCTGAAGTGTCCAGACGTCAGTGGTGATGGCACTCCACCGGCGGGCAAAATGAATTAGGCGGTCCCCCATGGGTGGAGAGGCTATGCTCTGGGAGTCAAAACCCTGACCCAGTCTAGGCTGGAGCAGGTGTCTGGGGCTTGGAGCCCTTAGGCTTACGTGGGCCCTAGGCTGCTCCCTTGCCCTGATGACCCTGTTGAGGGGTCTGGGGGCCTGGTATGGGGGATAGCATCGATAAGGCTGGCCTTTCCAGTGGAAGGGAGCCCTTTTCCCAGATGGTTTCTTCTTCAAGAGTCGAGTCCTGGTGACATATTCGGTCTCGATCTTCACTGCCTTGTCCTCCATCGGCTTGCCGAAGACGTTTTCACCCAGGCAAGGGACATCAAGGAGTTTTTCCTGGACCCACTGTTCGAGGTCTGATGCCTGGACCAGGCCTGGCGTCAAGCACCGATGCCTGTGGCAGCCACTCTCACGTTAGACTCGAAGCTGTGGTAGGCCACTTGAGACAGATACTTTGAGCACGTCCCAACAGACTTTGTGAGGGTCTGGAGATGGTCCCCACTGAGACCTTCCGAGAAACCCCCAAGTTCCTTGGTTAGATCTCGAAGGTACATGCCGATATACAGCTGATAAGCCTGTATGTGAAAGGCCAGCATTAAGACCTGGTAACATTTCCGACCGAAGGCATGGGACTCTCTGCCTGAAGGCACTGAAGAGTGCATCTTTGGGCTTTTTTTGTTGATACATGACTGACTCAACCACCATGAAGGTGTGAGGGAGTTGTGCCTTCCTGAAGCCGGATCCTCGCTGGACCTGGTACATAGTGTCTAGGCGTCAGCTAACAATCGGTACTGATGCCGGTGTTTCCCACATTTGGAGGAGGCAGCACCTGAGGATTGAGGGGACGAGGTCCGTGAGGGCCTCCTTGGGTGGGGCATCGTATTGGAGGATTTTGAGTTCTTCCATGCAAGGGTCCTCCTCTGACAACGTGATGAGAGATGGTGCTTTGCCATGTCCCAGACAAACTCGAGGAACAAAGTGTCCTCGGACGGAGACTGGTGCCTCGATGCTGGCAGGGATGTAGCCAAAGTGAGGTCACGGTGTGCTCAGTTCTCCGGGGGGGGGGGGGAGGGTCTCGACATCTGACTCCCAGTCCGAGTAATCTGTTGAAGACTCAAGGCCCGACAACTCTAAAGGCATTGTTGGATCTGGCCTTCAGTGAATCACAGCTGAGGCTTGGCTGGCTGGCGCTTGCTGAGGAGGCTCTCACTCCTGAGAACCAGGAACAGGATCAAGATCCTCACCGAGGATCGGCTTGAGGCATGGAGCTCTCGGTGGCCTGGGAGTCCTTGGCATTGAGGTCCCTGCAGTCTCACCGGGGCTGGGCATCGACAGCTTCTGTGAGGCAAGGAATGCAGAAACATTGCGTTCCGATGCCATCATCCTGGCTTCCCACTCGGGGGTTGCAGCCTTCGACACAGACACCGAGGTGATCGGGTTAGGTGTCGGGGAGGAGAGGGAGTATTTGACAGGACAGGCCTCGGGAGTCTGAGATCCGTCGCCGGAGGCCTCAGCACCTGTCCTGAGTACTTTTGGCAGCCGCTCCCATTCAGACTACTTCTGATACCCTCCGGGGGCTGTGGGACTGCACACGAGACTTGCCATGCGTATCCACTTCCCAGGAAGAGGTCCTTGAGAATTTCTTCTTTTTCTTACGCTTTTGCTACGGTGAACCCTGGTTGGAGTGTCCACTTGCCCCTCTCGGGTGCCACAGGGGCTTTATGCAACTCCGGAGATCCGTGTGGGGCCTTGGAGTGCATAGCTACTGAAGATAGTGGGGCTGAGTCTGACCTGTGGAAGATGCCATCCTGCTTCTGCCGGCGACTCTGGGTTGCCTTAGTAGACATCTTTTTACACAGGGAGAACACACCTCTGGGTCGTGGTCGGCATCCAGACACCTGAGTCAATAATCATGTGTGTCGGTAAGGGATATGTTCTTAGAGCACCCATCACACTTCTTAAACCCAGTGGCCATTGGGGCAAAAAGGGCACCAGCGAGGTCAAAGACCTTTGACGCAGCCAGGGATTGAAAAAGGCGCAAAACCGTGCTGGATGGAAAAAACCCTAACTAATAGGGTCCGAGTCCCGGTGTAGGGACAACAGGGCTCAGAGGCGGGAAAAGGACCGGTGCTGACCAGATGATGCACAGAAGTGCATGAGGAAATCAACTTTCTTCGGGGAAGAGATATGAACATCTGTAGGGCTTCGCGGATAAAGGGAGAGTGAGTAAAATGGCACCCTTGGGTGGGAAGGGGACCACACATGCGTGGTGGCATCTTCCAAAGGCTTTCTTTGAAAGTTGGGGAGATGCTTCCCCGAGGGCTCTATGTGAGGACTGACTTCCTGATTGCTTCCGGAGAACAGTTTATATAAAACCTTAGCCTCCTCACTACAAGAAGGTTTTATTGTATTGATGCTGGAATTCTTGTTATCTTCTTGGAGGCAGTTAAAACTTTGTCCCAGGCTTTGGCCAAGGAGTGGGTGAGGGATTTTGGGTTCTTGGCTCTGTAAAACAAGAGCAAGACTCCTGGCTGCATTTATCTGGAATGAGAGGGAAGACAACACTTATGCATTTGGGAGTAGCAGGCTCTCCTTTGTTCCCACTGGAAGACGAGGGGGTGGGTTGGAGGTGGGTCTGAGAAAGCATAGTTACTCACCTGTAACAGGTGATCTCTGGGAACAGCAGGAATTTAGTCTTCACATATAGGTATCGTCGGTACCGATGGAGCCTGTGTGGACCGATGGAGCCTGCGCGGGAACGCTCGCCAGCATCCAATAAGAAAGATTTTGGGAGCATCCCACTGCACCTGCATTGCTGCCTTCCCGTCTTTACAACTCTCCCTCTTCAGTTGAGTTTATAGCTGAGACCAAGGAGAGATAGAGAGAGAGACAATTCCTAGGGGAGGTGGGTGGGTTGTGAAGACTAAATTTCTGCTGTTCCCGGAGATCACCTGTTACAGGTAAATAACTATGCTATCTCCAGGAACAAGCAGGAATGTAGTCTTCACATATGGGAACTCCCCAGCTAGAAGATGCCAGGGAGATGACCCCAGAAAGCTGAGAAACCCAGGTTGAGATGGGTCATGCTTCCTCCCATGGATCTCTGGCATCAAAACCTGGGATGGCGGGTAGGCGTTGTTCTAAGTCTGAAAGAGATGCTAGAGAACAGCCTGGCCAAACAAAGCAATCCGATGGGAGTCCTTGTCTAAGCAGTAATGGGCTGCAAAGGTGTGTACCGAAGCCGAAGTGGCTGCTCTACAAATGTCATCAATGGACACAGAGCAAAGGTTAGCCATAGAGGCTGCCATTGCTCTCACACTGTGAGCTGTGACATGACCTTCGAGAGAAAGTCCCTTATTCTCATATGCAAAGGATATGCAATTCGCAATCCATTTAGACAAAGTTCGCTTGGAAACTGGTAGTCCAAGATGACTAGACTCAAAGGCAATAAACAGCTGGGAAGACTTTCTATGTTGCTTAGTTCTCTGAAGGTAAAAAGCCAAGGCTCTTTTACAATCTAGAGTGTGTAGATTCCTTTCTGCATTGGAGGCATGAGGCCTAGGAAAGAAAACAGGAAGGTAAACTGATTGGTTTAAATGAAAAGACGAAACCATCTTTGGCATAAAGTGAGGGTGAGTCCTAAGGACCGCCTTATCATGGTGGAACCTTGTATGAGGAGGATCAGCCACTAAAGCTTGTAGCTCACTGATGCGTCTTGCAGAAGTAAGAGCAATTAGGAAGATCACTTTCCAAGAAAGAAACTTCAGAGATGTAATGGCTAAGGGTTAGAAGGGCGGTTTCATGAGCTGCACAAGGACAAGATTCAAATCTCATGCCACAGGTGGTGGCTTAATGGGAAGTTTTGTTAAGAGTAGACCTCTCATAAATCTTGCTAGAAGTGGTTGAGAGGAAACAGGTTGTCCATCCAAGTGGAAAGCTGCAATGGCACTAAGATGGACTCTTACTGAATTGGTCTTAAGACCAGAGGATGATAAATGGAGGAGATACTCCAGTAACACCTCCACTGGCACTGAAAAAGGATTAAGTTCCTTTTTTGACCACCACTTAAAGGCGTAGGCCTGTCTTGTGGAAGGTTTCTTGAAGCCAAAAGGATATCCTTTACCTGTTGAGAAAGGTTGATATCCTGGAATTCTAGGATCTCAGGAGCCACGACCTGAGGTGTAGAGACTGAGGATTCGGGTGCAATAGCGTCCTGTTCTCCTGGGAAAGAAGATCTGGAGCACATCCCAACTCCAGAGGTCTGGCTTGAGAGAGACATAGAAGCAGAGGATACCACATTTGTCATGACCAGCGTGGGGCTATGAGGATCATATGACCTCTGTCTCTCTGAAGCTTGAAGAGAGTTTTGGGATTGAGGGGAATGGGTGGGAGGGGAATGGGTGGGAAGGCATAGAGGAAGTCCTGACCCCAGTGGAGGTGGAAGGCGTCCCTCGCCTGACCGTTCTGAGTCGGAAATCTGGAAAAGAATTGGGGATGTTTGGCATTCTGAGGACTTGCAAAGAGGTCTATATCTGGAGTTCCCCAGATCTGAAATATTCGAGCAATTTGCTCCGGATGAAGAGACCACTCTCGTGTGGCAGCAATACTCGGCTGAGTTTATCTGCCAAGAGATTTTGCATGCCTGGAAGATACACCGCTAGTAGGTGGATTTGAAGATCTCTGGCGAAAGCCCAGAGGCGTAGAGCCTTGTTGCATGACGGTAGAGAACCCATCCCACCCTGTTTGTTCACACAGAACATGGCTACTTGATTGTCGGTCTGGACCAGAACTGTCTCGTAGCTGAGGTAGGTCTGAAATACTTGAAAAGCATAAAAGATGGCTCTGAGTTCCAGGAGGTTTATGTGAAGGACAAGCCTCTTGCTGGGTCCAGAGACCCTGAGTGGAGAGGTTGTCCAAGTGAGCCCCCCAGCCCAACTTGGACGCAACTGTCATCAAGGTGGTGTGGTGTAGTGGCTGCTGGGAGAGCTATGAGAAGGTTTTCCAGTGATTGCCACCAATGTAGGGACAAAATGAGACGTGTTGAGTTTCTGATTTTGTCCATCAAGCGACCCGAGGCCTGTGTCCACTGGGCTGCTCGCATGTGAAGGCGAGCATAGGGAACCACATGGACAGTGGATGCTATATGCCCCAGCAGCTGAAGCATTTCTCGAGCAGTTAGCAGAGTTTTCATAGCTGCTTGAGATGCCAGCTGGAGTATTCAAAGACAACATAGGTGAGGCAGGAAAGCCTTTGACTGCCCTGTGTCTAGTCGAGCCCCTATGAACTCTAGAGACTGAGAAGGTGTGAAATGAGATTTTGGGAGGTTTATGTCCAGTCCCAAGTACTGCAGGATTTGCATTGTGCGGGAGAGCGCGAAGCTGGCTTTTGGAGCTGTTGATGCCCGGATGTGCCAGTCGTCTAAGTAGGGGAAGACGAATATCCCCAGAGTTCTCAGGAATGCTGCTACCACTGCCATGCATTTTGTGAAGACTCTTGGGGCAGAAGCCAGTCCAAAGGGAAGAACCCCGTACAGGTAATGCCTTCCTTGAAAAAGGAATCGAAGAAACCTCCTGTGATTTGTATGGATGAGAATATGCGTGTATGCATCCTTTAGATCTAGAGAACATAGCCAATCCTGACTCTGAATGTAAGGGAGAAGTGTTCCGAGGGAGATCATTTAGAATTTTTCTCAGAACAGATACTTGTTTAACTCTCCGAGATCCAATATAGGTCGGTATCCCCCTATCTTCTTTGGAATGAGGAAGTAGAGGGAGTAGAAACCCATGCCCTGTTGGGATATGGGTACCTCTTCTATTGCTCCCTGAGCCAATAGTGAGGTGACCTCTTGAGACAAGAGAGTGGTGGAGGGGCCCTGAGAATTGAACTGTCTTGTGATAGTGGGAGGGGGCATACTGTGAAAATGAAGTTTGTACCCCTCTCGTACAATGGAAAGGGTCCAGCTTTCTGATGTTATTTGTTGCCATCTTCTGGAAAAATGACAAAGTCTGCCAGGGATGGTGAGAGGTTCTGGACCTTTCAGGGGCAGGTTGACCAAGCTCTCTAGGAAGGAGTCAAAGCCCCTGAGGAGGCTGAGTTTGCTGAGCTGGTTGAGCTCTGGGGACTTGGGCTTTTCTTTGCTGTCTGGGTTGCTGTTGCCCCTTCTGGGGAGCATGAACTGGACAGTGGCCAGACTGGGTGTAAGATGGATAGAATTTCTTTTTCTTATTGAAAAAGGGTTTCTTAAATTCGTCTTTTTTGCTGGGTTGGCTGTAGCCCTTGACAATCTGTTCAAGGTGGTATTTTCAGACTCAATCTGATTAGCCTTGTCTTGCCAATCCTTGCCAAAGAGATTTTCTCCTGTGCAAGGAATGTTCCCCAGCTTATCTTGCACCCATTGTTCTAAATCTGATGCCTGAAGCCAGGCAATGCGACATGCACTGATGGAAATAGCAGAAATTCTGCTAATGCATTCAAAGCAATCAAAGGTTGCACGATTCATGAACTTAGACACATTCTGAGCATGTTTGACCAGAGTGAGGAAGTCTGTAGTTTTATCATCGGGGAGAAGTGGAGCCATGCGCTCTAAATCTCTTGTAACCTCTTTAAGAAACATTTCCATGTAGAGAATGTAAGAGCTGATCCTGGCTGATAGCATCAAGGATTGAAAGCATCGATGCCCAAAGGCATCGAGTGTCCTTGATTCTTGGCGTTTTAGCACTCTTTATCTTACGCATCGCCGATTCCACTACCATTGAATGGTGTGGTAGTTGAGTCTTTTGAAACCCAGGGCATTGTGTGAACTCGGTACATGGTTATCGAGTCTCTGAGAGTGTGGAGACACCATTAAAGGAGCTTCCCACATTCTTAGCATGAGATCATGCAAGATCCAGTGAATGGGAAGAGTTGCAGCTTCTTTAGGGGCTGCCGGGTATTGAAGAATTTCTAATTCTTCTGCTCTCGGTTCTTTCTCAGGAGTCACCGTGATTGAAAGTCCTTTGGCTACATCACGTAGGAAATCCTGAAAAGACGTCCTCCGGAGGAGACATCCTCCGCTGAGGAGAAGGAGAGGGATCCTTTGGTAGAATTACTCCGGTATCAGCGGAGTCATCGGAATCGGAGGACTCGAAGTATCTCCATGCCAGGTGCTCTTGCATTGCTTGACGCCGGTATTGATCGAAGTCGGCATTGGACTGTCTCAATACCGGTCTCTTGATACTGGATATTGATTCAAGAGCCGGCATGGGGGAAGCACATCGGTTAAAGCAGGCACGATCGGATGACTGTGGAACCGTCTGAAGTGGCCTTAGCGGTACCGAGGTTGCTAAGAGAGCCGCTAGACTGCATTCGATGGCCAGGATGCGCTGATCCATAGCCCCTGCCGATGCCTGGATGTCAGTACCGGTGGAACAGGCCACGACACCAGAACATGGCACCAGGAGTTCTCCCGATGTGGAAGCTTCGGGAACATCCTGGAGCCCTGTTAATGCTTTGGAGGCCGGAGCCTCCTGCTGGGGCTGATTTGCCGGTATGTTTTCCTCAAGGGTGCTGCTAGTAGCATCTCGATGCTTCGAAGGAGATCTACCCTTTGAGGACTGGCCGGGCTTGGAAGACCTGGGTTTAGTTACCTGAGATCCATGGGAGGAAGATGAAACCCTGAAAGACGTCGATGCAACGGACATCGCATCTGAAGCAAAGAGGGTGCTGAGTTTTGCAGCTATGTTCTGCAGACCTCTCTTGGTCATCCTTCTACAAAGGAGACACTCCGATGGAGAATGGTCAGGACCTAAACATTTAAGACATCAGTCATGGGTGTCGGTAGCAGAAATGGTACCGCTACACTTTGAACATTTTTTGAAACCACTAGATGGTTTCTCCATTTTAGAAGAAAAGAGGGCCTAGTGCCCAAAATGGCGCCTGGCACCTAGAGGGGACAGACCCTCCAAAAAGGAGGATTCTTTTTTTCTTTTTAGGAAAAGAAGAAAGAAATGAAGAAAAGACTGGTGGTACCGGTATAGGCGTCGACGGTGAAGGCAGATGCGACCACAAAAAGAAAGATTTTCTGTGGTGACAGGGTTTGCTGCCTGTCGGCTCTGTGGAAAACGAAAAACTGAAGAGAGAGAGCTGGAAAGGCGGGAAGGCAGCGACACAGGCACAGTGGGATGCTCCCAAAAGCTTTCCTATTGGACGCTGGGGAGCATTCCCACGCAGGCTCCGTCGGTACCAACGATACCCATATGTGAAGACTACATTCCTGCTTGTTCCTGGAGATAGGAACTTGAGCTTTTTCTCAGTTCTCTTTTAAGAGAGAAGAAGCTGCCTCTCTGATCTTACCTCCAAAGAGATTCTTCCCTTGGCCTTGCATGTCAGCGAACGTCTCCTACATGTTTTAACACAGGTATGAAGCCATGAGATCTGCGAGTTCCAAAAGCCATTACAGCAGCTCTTGGATGCCATTTTAAATGCATCAAAGGTCAACCTGGCCATTTGCTGTCTGCGCTCCTTCCCTTTGCCCATCAGTGACTACAGTTTGGCAGATATATTTCAAGAAAGAGAGCCCATCATCTCCTTAATCTTATGCAACATGTTTTGCATATACTTGGGTCCACAAAGATCTAGTATATATAAGATATAGGGAGTAGTGGCCTAGTGGTTGGGGCAAGGTACCACAGGCCGGAAGGTCAGTGGTTCAAATCCCACTAGAGGACAGCAACCTTGGGCCAGAAGGACTGGGTTTTCTAGTCCCACAGGTGCTCCGTGTGGTCTTGGGCAAGCCACTTAACCCTCCATTGCCCATGTTCCCTGTAAATATTAGTGTATGTGTCTCATATCCCCTCATGTTAAATGTATCCCCCCAACTGTGTTGTGACCACTTTGACTGAAGGATAGGGTGGTATACAAAACTGTCTAAATAAAATAAATAAATAAATAAATAGTAAGAAGCTATGTGTGAAGCCAGCATATTTTGAAAAAATATCTCTCCCAAGAAAATCCAATGTCCTAGCATCTTCTCCCAGGGGGCACTGAGAATTGGAACTTTAGGCCCTTTTGAAAGTAGTTTCAGTTACCACAGAGATGTGGAAGCTGCTGCCTCTTGAATCCACATCTGAACTCTATAGTCTGCCTTATTAACAGTGTGCATGGGGGAGAAAGTGAAGTCATCTCCTAAGATGGCAGTTTGAAAGCACAGTTCTCATCAGGGCTACAGCAAAAGAGCATTTAATCCCTCCAGAGCAGTATCTGGCTAGGATCTGAGCAAAGTCTACATAGAGTGGACCAATATGGGAGTTCACAAGAAACTTTTGAAATTTCTATTCACTCCAGGGGAGTCGGCGTGCTAGAAAAATAAAACGCAAGTCGAGCCAGGCAGAGGCAGCAAGGCAGTGGCGGCTAGCTCTGAATCGGAGGAAGAGGATAGAGAGTTTGAGTGGACCCAAAGACCCTCTGACTCATGCAAAGATGAGGGACTTGGCTGAAAGAGGTTAAGGTGGAAATTACCTCAGTGAGGAAGGATAATGGAGATGCAACGGAGCTGAAAGGTGAAATTAGTGAATAGGGATGACACACCAAAGACCTAGAGGAAAGAATGGACCATCAAGAGAAGGCACTGAGTGACTTGCAGAAATAAGCAGAACATTTGGATCATGCAGCAGATAGAATGGGAAGCGAGGTGGGAGGACCTTGAGAACAGGTCCCACCCTAACATAAGAATGTGAGGTATCTTGGAGTCTGTGAAGGAAGAAAACTGTGTTGAAATTGTACAGCAGATAAGTAAATATATTCTAGCAGCAGACCAGAATGCTGAAGAGCCAGGAGAAGCATAAAGGTTGATCTGGCACATTGGAGCTCGGAGTCTAGGCATGAGAACCGACCAATGTATATTTTTGAATGTATGCATGACTTTGCCCAGAAAGAAAGGATAGTGCTTAAAGCCCATAATATGGGGTACCTTGAGTGGAACATGCATCAAGATTTGTCTGCTCTAATACTGCACAAGCGGCGTGACTTGGGGGGGGGGGGGTGTCACGAATTCTGCAACAAAAAGGGCTAAAGTAAAAATGGCAGTTTCCTTTTGTACTGCATTTGACTATACATGGGCATACAAAATGGCTAACATCTCTTATGGATTGAAAGTGACTGGCATTGGGGATCTTCCTGAGGAAGCTCAGCTGTTTCTGGGCACCAAAGGAGAAGAGAACAAAGTCGCATTGGATTAGAATGTCTAAAAGAGGTAAAAGGCTGCAGGTGTCATCTTTTACGGAAGTGGAAATAGTGGAGGACTTGTTAGAAAGTTGGGGAGACCCAAAGTACTGAAGCAGCGGGCTGAACACCATGCCTGAAGGATCATTTTGAACACAGTTGTGTGTCTGGTTGGAGTGGTTAGCAGACTTTGGAAGAGTAGTGTACTTGGTGTTATGAGTAGTTCAGGGGATTGGGGTGGTTGAATCTGTGTTTGAAAGGGAAGGAAGGGGGAATGATAAGGGCTGCCCGGGATAGGGTCAAATTCCTTCTGTAATTGTGGGAGTGATAGAAGGGTTATGTGAGGAGTTTAGGAGTGGGGGGAGGGGAATAGGGTGAACGAAGGGGGAAAAGAGAGATGTAAGCAGCTGATCATTAGATTGATACGGGTGGAGGAAGTTGAAAGTGGCCTCAATGAAGGTAAAAGTACTTAACGCTACATATAAGAGGCAATTATTATTTAAGGAAATGGAGCCACTGCAGGCAGACACAATACTTGTTCAGAACACACATTTGGTTAAAAAAAATGGTAAAAGGTTTTTGGGGAATAGACAGTACTCATATACTCATGTATTTTACCTCTAAAATGAGAGGCAAAAGAAGAGGGAAGGAGTTGGGATACAATTTACAGAGCTGAGATGTAAACAGGGCAGGGGTGGGAGACATTTGTTTCTGAAAGCTAAACTTAATTTGGAAATAATCACAATAATCACTCATCAACAACCTTCGCTATGCTGACAATACCATATTACTGGCTGAAAGTGAAGACTAACTGAAACATCTGCATATCAAGATCAAGGAATATAGTCTTAAAAAAGGCCTGAACCTTAATACGAAGACGACAAAGATCCCGACAACTGACATTTCATTCTTGATGGGAGAAGAAATAGAAATAGTAGGACAACTTTAACCTGCTTGTATCAATAAGCAATAAAGAAATGACAAGCAATCACAAAATCTGACGATGCACTGCTCTTCACAGAACGGCTATGAAGGACCTAGACAAGACTTTCAAATGCAAAGACATCGCTGCACACAAAGATTCGACTTGTCCAAGCCATGGTATTTTCAAAAATGTCACACAAATGCGACAGTTGGATAGTGAAGACGAAAGACAAGAAAAAAAATTGATGCCTTTGAATTACAATGCTGGTAAAGAATACTGTGTTTACCATGGACTGCCAGAAGAATAAATCAATTGGTCAAACCTAAGCTTTCTTTAGAAGTTCAAATGACAAGACTTCAACTTTTATACTTTGGACACATTATGCAATGATAAAGATTAGAGAAAGACATCATGCTTGGCAACGTTAAAGGTCAAACGCAAAAAGAGGAAGGCCAACAATGCGATGGATCGATATAACAGCAGTTATGGATGCGATTCTATCAACAATTAGCTGCCTGATTGAAGGCCAACTATAGTTTAGGACAGCTAGCCACAGGGTTGCCATGAGTCAATATTGATTTGACAGCACTTGTTGTTGTTGTTAAGTGCCGTCGAGTCGGTGTCGACTCAAGGCGACCCTCTGGATAGCTATTCTAAATTGTGTTCAGTCTTGAGTCAGGCGGCTCATTGTTGACAGACTGGTACCCCTAGCTGCTGTTATTATATCGCTCCATCTCATTGCTGGCCTTCCTCTTTTACGCTGACCTATCTTGCCAAGCATGATGTCTTTCTTTAATGATCTCTCTCTTCGCATGATATGTCCAAAGTAAGAAAGTCGAAGTCTTGTCATCTGAGCTTCTAAAGAAAGCTTAGGTTTGATCTCCTCTAGTACCGACTGGTTTGTTCTTCGGGCAGTCCATGGTATACACAGTATTCGCCGCCAGCACCATAATTCAAAGGCATCAATTTTCTTCCTGTCTATCTTTTTCACTGTCCAGCTTTCACATCCATATGATGTTATTGAAAATACCATGGCTTGAACAAGTTGAATCTTTGTATGGAGAGACACATCTCTGCTCTTGAGAATCTTATCTAGGTCTTTCATAGCCATTCTGCCAAGAGCAATGCGTCGTCTGATTTCTTGACTGCTAGTTGATCCAAGTAGGTTAAAGTTGTTCACGATTTCAATTTCTTCTCCTTCAACGATGCACCTGTTGATTATGCCAGTTGTCATGATCTTTGTCTTCTTTACATTAAGGTGCAGGCCCATTTTGAGACTATGTTCTTTGAATGTGAGAAGCAAATGTTTCAGATCATCTTCACTTTCAGCCAGTAATGTGGTATCATCAGCACAGCGAAGGTTGTTCATGAGTCTTCCACCAATCTTCACACCTCTGTTGTCTTCATACAATCCTGCTTCTCTGATGATTTGTTCTGCATATAAATTAAACAGGTAGGGGGAAAGTATGCAGCCTTGTCTTACACCTTTGCTTATTTTAAACCATTCTGTTTCTCCTTGTTCTGTTCGAACTGCTGCTTCTTGATCAATGTACAGATTGTGCAAGAGTACGATCAGGTGTTCTGGTATACCCATGCTTCTTAATGTGGCCCAGAGTTTCTCATGGTTTACACAGTCAAAAGCCTTGCTATAGTCGATAAAGCACAAATAGATATCCTTTTGGTATTCTTTAGTCTTTTCAAGGATCCATCTCACATCCGCAATGATGTCTCTCGTTCCTCGCCCTTTCCTGAACCCTGCTTGCACTTCAGGTAGTTCTTGTTCCAGGTATGGTTGTAGTCTCTTTTGAATAATCTTCAGTAGAATCTTGCTGGCATGTGGGATCAGAGCGATTGTGCGATAATTTCCACAGTCAGTTGGATCACCTTTCTTTAGTATTGGTATAAACACAGATCTTTTCCAGTCAGTTGGCCATAATGTTGTCTTCCATATTTCTTGGCAGAGCATTGTAAGTAAAGCAACAGCTGCATCAGATTGCTGTAATACTTCTATGGGAATGCTATCAATGCCTGGTGCTTTGTTCTTTGATAAGGCTTTCAATGCTGCTTCAACTTCTTCTTTCATCACCAATGGTTCCCGATCATAAGGTACAGGTTGAAACGGCTGTTGGTCCACTTGATCTTTATCATATAAAAACTCTGTATATTCCTTCCACCTTTTCTTGATCTTCTCAGCATCATTCAACATAGAACCTTGAGCATCTTGTAACATTCCAATTCGAGGCTGGAACTTTTTCTTTAACTCTCGTAGCTTTAGGAAAGCCGATCTTGTTCTTCCTCTAATAGTTTCTGCTTCTATTTCCTTGCATGCATCGTTGTAGTACTTTTCCTTGTCCCGTCTTGCTGCACGTTGGAAATCTCTGTTGAGTTCTGTTATTGTCTTTCTTTCTCCTCTGGCTTTAGCTTCTCTGCGTTTCTGGGCAATTTTCAGAGTTTCTTCCGTCATCCATTTTGGCCGTTTTTGCTTTTTCACCTTTTGTAGAGACTTCTCGCTTTCTCCCAACACAACCTTCTTGTCGTCATCCCATAACTCTTCTGGAGCTCTGCCATTTGTATCTAAAGCAGCAAATCGATTTTGCAGGCAGTCTTTAAATTCCAGTGGTATATTCTCAAGGTCATATTTTGCTGCATTCATGAGTGGTTTGCTCTTTTTCAACTTTAGCTTGAGTTTGCATACTAGTAGTTGATGATCTGTACCACAGTCAGCTCCAGGTTTTGTCTTTGTTGATGTTATAGAACTTTTCCATCGTTGACTTCCACAGATGTAGTCAATTTGATTTTTATACAATCCATTGGGTGAAGTCCATGTGTACAGTCGCCGCTTGTGTTGATGGAAGGAGGTGTTTGAGATGAAT
This sequence comes from Ichthyophis bannanicus, assembly GCA_033557465.1. NCBI lineage: Eukaryota > Metazoa > Chordata > Amphibia > Gymnophiona > Ichthyophiidae > Ichthyophis > Ichthyophis bannanicus. The sequence goes on from CM066033.1 coordinate 436,027,520, forward strand.
AGATCATTGGTCTTGCAGAATTCTATCAGTCTTTCTCCAGCTTCATTTCTGTTGCCAAGTCCATATTTTCCAACTACTTTGCCTTCTTCTTTGTTGCCAACTTTTGCATTCCAGTCACCCATGACTATCAGGATATCCTGTTTGCATGTTCTGTCAATTTCAGCTTGTACTTGTTCATAGAACTCTTCAATTTCATTCTCTTCTGCAGCTGTTGTTGGGGCATATACTTGAATTATAGTTGTGTTGATAGGCATTCCTCGTAGACGAATAGAGATTAAGCGTTCGCTGACTGCATTGTATTTCATTACAGTTCTTGCAAGTTTCTTCTTTATTATAAATGCAACACCATTTCTTCTTTGTCTTTCATTTCCAGCATAGTAGACCATGTGATCATCTGATGCAAAGTGCCCGATGCCAGTCCATTTCAGTTCACTGACACCCAACAGATCAAGTTGTACACGTTCCATTTCATTCTTGACCACCTCCAACTTTCCTTGGTTCATGCTTCATACGATCCATGTTCCAATGCGTAAGACATCTTTACAGCTTCTGACTCTCATTTCATGTGCAGCTACATCAGCAGTCAGACGTCCCGAGGGCTTTGATCCAACCACATCATAAATGCTGGCTTTACTCTGAGAAGTCTTCAGCTCTTCCCCAGTAGCTAGTTGAGTGCCTTCCGACCTGGGGGTCTCATCTTCCAGCACTATAGCACAATTTGTTTTGTTGTAATTATCCATTGGGTTTTCATGGCAAGATACAGAAGTAGATTGCCGGGCCTTTCTTCTGCGCAGTTTAACTTTGGTGGTGTTGCCATTGTGACAGAAATGTGATCCTCCGCTGTCAACACTATCCCATTCTGCTGCTGCCCAGATGGGTGGTTTGTCTTGGTCTGGCACCTCAGCTGAGACTTGTCCATCTTGGGAGACCCTGCCAGTAGTTAAACTACCGATAGTTTAGCTCTCAGCATCACTGATGCACACAAGCCCTCACAGCACGACAAGCTGTAAACCAAGTAACAGCACTTAACAACATCAAAAACATAATTCAAATGGGCACCAAGGAGACCCATTTCAGGAAGTTGGGGGAGAATTGCAGAGTTATGCTAAAGGGAGGTTAATAGTGGGAGGAGACTTTAATATTGCACCTATGCCTTCTAAGAATAGCTCTAAAGACAGTGAGGGGAGGAAGGGTGATAGACTGAAGGGGAAGTATTTTTTCTGGACTTTTGGGTTGGTGGACATATGGAGGCATCAGCATATGGAGGAAACATAGAAACATGTCAGCAGAAAAAGACAATATGGCCTATCTAGTCTGCCCTTCCATATCAATACTATAGTCCCTTTTTTCCCTTTAGAGATCTTCTGTGTTTGTCCCATGCTTTCTTGAATTTAGAAACTGTCCTTGTCTCTGCTACCTTCACTGGGAGGCTATTTCATGCATCTACCACTCTTTCTATAAAGATATATTTCTGCATATCCCCTTTCACTCTCATCCTATGCCCCCTCGTTGCAAAGCTTACTTTCAATCGAAAGAGGCTCTCCTTTTGTGCATTTATGCCATGGAGATATTTAAATGTGTCTAACATATCTCCTCTACCCCACCTTTCCTCTAATTTATACATATTAAGATCTTTAAGTCTGAGCCCAATGGTTTATAATGAAGACCACTGACCATTTTAGTAGCCACCCTCTGCATCAACTCCATCCTGTTTATATAGTTTTGAAGATGTGGTTTCCAGAATTGCATAAAATACTTCAAATGAGGTCACATCACAGACATAATCAGAGGCACTATCACCTCCTTTTTTCTGCTGGCCTTCCTCCCCCTATGCACCCAAGCATCCCTCTGGCTTCGACCATCGCCTATTCTACCTGTTTAGCCACTTTAAGATCATCAAAAACAATCATGCCCAGGTCCCGCTCTTCTTTCGTGGACAGAAGTACTTCACCCCCTACACTGTCCCGCTCTCTTGTATTTTTGCAGCCGAAATGCATGACTCTGCATTTTTTAGCATTAGATCTCAGCTGCCAAATTTTATTTATTTATTTATTTATTTATATTCTCTTATATACCGCGCTATTCTGCATCAGTGCGGTTTGCATTAAACAAACTGAAATTACATTGAACAGGGCATTATAACTTGGAGATAACTATTTTACAGGGAACAAGGGCTATGGAGAGTAAGTGGCTTGCCCAAGACCACAAGGAGCACCTGTGGGACTAGAAACCCCAGTCCTTCCGGCCCAAGGTTGCTGTTCTCTAGTGGGATTTGAACCCCCGACCTTCCGGCCTGAAGTACCTTGCCCCAACCACTAGGCCACTCCTCCACTCCATGCAGCCCTTGGAAATTGTCAACTATTCTCCAAGCTTAGCTAGATCCCTCCTCATTTTATCTATTCCTTCCTTGGTGTCTACTCTATTGCATATTTTGGTATCATCAGCAAAGAGGCAAACCTTACCAGACAGCCCTTTCACAATCTCACTAACAAAGATGTTAAAAAGAATCTGACCAAGGACAGATCCCTCAGAGTGAGCTCCATTTACCTGTACATGTTGTTGCCTTCCACTCAACCAATTTTTAACCCAGTCACTTTAGCGTCCATCCGTAGGGTGCTTAATTTATTTATAAGTCACCTGTGCAGAACAGTGTCAAAGGCTTTACTGAAATATAAGTGCACAACATCTAGGGCTCTCCGTTGGTTCAACTCTCTGGTCACCCAGTCAAAGAAATCAATCAGATCTGTCTGACAAGTCCTACTTGTGGTAAACCCATGTTGCCTCAGATCCTGCAATCCACTGTACTCCAGAAACCTCACTATCCTCTGTTTTAGCAGCTTTTCCATTATTTTACTCCCCACAGAGATCAGACTAATTGGCCTGTAGTTCTCAACCTCAGCCTTCTGCTTTTGTGTAAAGGGACTACATGTGCCTTTCTCCAGTCCTCTAGGATCACTCCAGACTCTAAAGAAGCATTGAAAAGGGCCACTAGAACATCCCTAAGTGTCTTCAGTATTCTCAGATGTATCCCATCCGGCCGCATCGCTTTGTCTACGTTTAGTTTAGCTAGTTACTCATGAACACAGTCTTCTGAAAACTGTTTGAGATCCCCTTCACTTCTGTTCCTATTTTTGGGTGTGTTCTGAGATCCTGCTCCTGGCACTTCCTCTCTGAACACAGAACAAAAATATTTGTTAAGCAATATTTATCCTCATTAGCTTCTACATATTCCTCCCCTTTCCCCTCGAGTCTGACACTACCAATTTTGTACTTCCTCCTCTCGCTAACATATCTGAAAAATGTCTTGTCCCCCCCATTTTATTGCATTATCTCTGCTTTCCTGATTACTTTCCTAGCTTCTCTGAGTTTTTCCAAATATTGATGTTTGTCTTCCTCTCTCTGTGATCTCTTGTATTTTATGAAGGCCACCCTCTTTTACTTAACTTTTTCAGCTAATTCTTTTGAGAATCATAGCGGCCTCCTTTTCCTTTTACATTTATTTACCTTTCTAACAAAAAGGTTTGTTGCTCTTAAAATATCCCCTTTCAGTTTTGCCCACTGCTTTTCTACGTCCCCCCCCCCCCCAGCTGCTACCATCCCAGTAACGACTCCTTGAGGTATTATCCCATCTTGGCAAAGTCAGTTTTCCTAAAATCTAGGACCCTCACTTTTGAATGGACTTTATCATCTCTAGTCCTAATACTTAACCACATCATCTGGTGATCACTGGATATGAGATGATCCCCTACTGTAACATCAGAAGCACTTTCTCCATTAGTAAGCACTAGGTCCAATATGGCCCCTTCATGTGTGGATTCTGTTACCAGTTGTCAGAATAATTCTCCCTATAGAGAAGCCAAGATTTCCTTACTTCTAGATGACACCGCAGCAGGGATGTGCCAATCAACATCCAGCATATTGAAATAACCTATCAGTAGCACATCTCCTTTCATGGCAATAATGTGCATGTGTGTTCTATTAAATCCCTATCCACTTCTTCCTGTGAAGGAGATCTGTATATCATACCAATGCAAATGGATTTTATGTTCCCTCTTTCTAGTTTAACACACAGTGTCTCCTCGATTCCTTTTAAGCCCTGTAATTCTACAGCTTTAATATTTTTTACATATAGTGCTACTCCTCCCCTGTCCTTCATGAATAAAGTATAGCCTGGTATAATTACAAACCAGGTATGGTTGTCTGTGACCCATGTCTCCGTAATTGCGACTAAATCCAAGACAGTCTTTTCAATTAAAGCCTAAACATCTGGGATCTTATTTCCCATTCTACAGTTATTTATGCACACTGCTTTCCAGATGTTGCCCCTTTTACCCATTTCTACAGAGGTATTTAATGTTTTACTTACTTGAGAGTTTTCACTTACCTGAGAGTTTTCACTCACCTGGAGGCTTTCTTCACCCATCCTCAACAAACCTAGTTTAAAGTTCTCTTCAGTAGGTTAGCCAGCCTGCTGCATAAGACACTTTGACCCTTCTTAGATAGGTGGACACCATCTCTGCTCTGCAGCCCTTGGAAAATTAGCTCATGGTCCAGGAAAGAGTAGTTACTCACCTGTAACAGGTGTTCTCCAGGAGCAGCAGGAATCAGTCCTCACATATGGGTGACGTCGGCGCCGACGGAGCCCTCGCGGAGCAATTTCCCCAGCTTTCAAAGAAAGCCTTTGGGAATTGCAGTGCGCATGCGCGGTCCCCTTCCCGCCCAAGGGTGCCATCTTGCTCAGTCTGATGACATAGCTAAAAGACAGCAAAACAATTAGCAAAAACGAAATGATAGGACTGCAACTCCAAGGGGAGGAGGGAGGGTTGTGAGGACTGATTCCTGCTGCTCCTGGAGAACACCTGTTACAGGTGAGCAACTACTCTTTCTCCAGGACCAAGCAGGAAGTCAGTCCTCACATATGGTACTCCCAAGCTTAAGGCTACCGGAGACCTCAAGCACAAAAATGAGCTCCCTCTAGCTCAGCAGAACAGAAGGAAGGAATCTTCTCTGAAAACGCCCCCGACCGGTAGCCCAACACCAGGGCCGGAGGGTAGGAGTTGCCTAAACCTCAAAGAGATTATGGAGGACTGCCTGACCGAAAGCACTGTCCCTGCGGGACTCCCTCTCCAGGCAGTAATGTGCCGCAAAAGTCTGGCTTGACGACCAAGTAGCGGCCCGGCAGATGTCTGCCAACGGAACAGAGCGGAGGTGTGCCACTGACGCAGCCTTCGCCCTAAGACGATGAGCCGTGACTCGACCCTCCAACGAGAGGCCGGCTGCCCCATAAGCCCAGGCGATACAGTCAGCTACCCAGATGGACAAGGTATGCTTGGAGACAGGGAGCCCCAAGTTATTCGGGTCAAAAGAAACGAAGAGCTGAACAGCCCTCCTATGCTCCCGCGTACGGTCAAGGTAGAAGGATAAGGCCCTTCTACAGTCCAGGGTATGCAGGACCATTTCAGCCCGGCTGGAGTGCGGCCTGGGAAAGAAGGTCGGAAGAACCACCTCCTGGTTGAGATGAAAAGGAGAAACCACTTTTGGAAGAAACTTAGGGTGAGTCCGTAAGACCACCCTATTCCTGTAGAACCTAGTGTAAGGAGGATCAGACACTAGGGCCTGCAGTTCACTAACACGCCTAGCAGAGGTAAGGGCTACCAAGAACAAGGTTTTCCAAGAAAGAAAACGAAGAGGGTAGGTAGCCATAGGTTCAAAGGGCGGACAGGTAATCCGCTGCAAGACCACATTCAGATCCCATTCAGGGGCTGGTGGACGCAAAGGAGGCTTAAGCATAAGGAGGCCTCGGAGAAAACGAGCCACCAAAGGGTGGTTGGACAGAGGCCTGCCATCTACCGGTGTGTGATGTGCAGAGAGAGCACTGAGGTGGACTCTGACAGAGTTGGACTTAAGGCCCAGATTGGAGAGGTAAAGCAAATATTGCAAGACCACCGCCACCAAGCAGGAGAAGGGATTCTCATACTGCTGAGCACACCACACGGAGAAGCGACGTCACTTAAGAGCATAGGACTTCCGGGTGGAGGGCCGCCTGGAGGCCAAGATGACCTCTTCCACCTCCCGAGGCAGTAGGAGGGGAGCAAGGACTACCCTTTCAGCAGCCAGGCCATCAGATGAAGGGACCCGTGGTCTTGTGTCAGAAGATCGGGTTGAAACCCCAGAGGAAGAGGAGTGTCCACCGCCAGCTGCATTAGAAGGGGAACCAAGGTTGCCTCGGCCACCGGGGAGCCACTAGGATCATCGAGGCTTTGTCTCTGAGAACCTTGAAGAGCGTTCGAGACACCAGCGGCATGGGAGGAAAGGCATACAAGAGGCCTGTGGACCATGGAATCAGAAAAGCATCCGGCGCTACTCTGAGAGGATGCGGTTGTTGAGAGCAGAATCTGGGTAGTTGCCGGTTCAGAGGACTGGCAAACAGATCCAAGGTGGGGAGTCCCCACTTGAGAAAGATCTGCTGAACCACTAATGGATCCAATCTCCACTCGTGTGGTTGGAGGATCCTGCTTAGTTTGTCTGCCAGGTAATTTTCTTGACCTGGGAGATAGACCGCTTTGAGGAGTATGCCGTGGCCGACTGCCCAAAAGCACAGCCGGCGTGCCTCCTGACAGAGAAGGAAGGAGCCTGTGCCTCCCTGTTTGTTCACGTAGAACATTGCTACTTGATTGTCCGTCTGGACCAGTACAGACTGGTGAGAAGTGAGGTGGGAGAAGGCTCTCAGAGCTAGGCGAATGGCTCTGAGCTCCAGGAAGTTTATCTGCTGCGCAGACTCCCAAGGAGTCCAGAGGCCTTGAGTACATGTCCCTTGGCAATGTGCTCCCCATCCCAGGAGAGAAGCATCGGTTGTTAGTACCTGAGAAGGAGGAGGAGATTGAAAATCCACTCCCAGTACTAGGTTTGGCAGATGAAGCCACCACCGCAGAGAAGAGACCAGCAGGTCCGAGACTTGTACTGAGTCCGTCAGGCTCCCCGTGGCCTGATGCCATTGAGTGCGAAGGCACCACTGGGCAGGTCGCATGTTCAGGCAGGCATTGGGGGTCACATGGACCGTGGAAACCATATGGCCGAGCAGTCTCAGAAATTGCCTGGCAGAGACTAGGGAATTGCTGCGAAAGTGGCTGGCGAGATTCATGAGCCTGTGGGCCCTGTCCAGAGGCAGGAAGGCCCGCGCCTGAAGAGTGCTTAACCTTGCGCCGATGAATTTGAGATCCTGAGAGGGGAGCAAAGTGGACTTTGCGAAGTTTATGACAAAGCCCAAGTGCTGGAGCAGGGACACAGTGCGATGAGTGGCTTGAGTGGTTTCCTGGGAAGACTGGGCCCGGATGAGCCAGTCGTCCAGGTATGGAAACACAAAAAGGCCTTGAAGTCTGAGATAGGCCGCCACCACTGCCAGGCATTTGGTGAAGACCCGTGGGGCGGAGGATAGGCCAAAGGGCAGGACCCTGTACTGGTAATGATTTCCTCCCACAACAAATCTGAGATATTGCCTGTGGTCTGGATGAATAAGGATGTGAGTATAGGCATCCTTTAGATCTAAGGAGCATAGCCAGTCTCCCCGCTGGAGGTAGGGCAGCAGGATTCCAAGGGAAAGCATCTTGAACTTTTCCCTTGCCAGGAAGTTGTTGAGGTTTCGCAAGTCCAGGATGGGTCTGAGGCCTCCTGTTCTTTTTGGTATCCGAAAGTACCTGGAATAAAAGCCGTGACCTCTCAGGTGGTGGGACACTGGTTCCACAGCCTGTTCCTGAAGAAGACTTGCCAACTCCTGAAGGAGTAAGTCCCAGTGCAGAGGGAGTCTTGGAGGCTCCCCTGGAAAGTAGGAGGGAGGTACCTGGTGAAAGTGTAGAAGATAGCCTTTCTGAACTATATGAAGTACCCAGGTATCTGATGTGATGGCTGACCACCTGTGGGCAAAGTGGACCAGCCGGCCTCCTGTGCTTAGAGAAACCAGCTGAGGGGAAGAGGCTATGCTGATGGAGTCAAAAACCCCCACCCTGCTGAGCAGGGGCCGGTGTAGTGGGCTTGGGGGCCTGCTGCCTACGGGACCCATTACCCCGTCCCTTGGCCTGCTGACCCTTTTGGGGAGCTGCTGAGGCCTGATACAGAGGGTAGTATTTATAGGCAGCCGCCTTCCTCAGGTAAAAGGGCTTTTTCCCCGAGCCCTTCTTCTTCTGGTAAGGGGCAGAGGTTTTTCTGGACAGCCTAGTTCTGGTCAGAGTCTCGGTCTCGATTTGTGCAGCCTTTTCAGCCATGGGTTTGCCAAAGAGGTTTTCACCTCTGCAGGGGACATCGACCAACTTGTCCTGGACCCATGGCTCGAGGTCGGATGACTGAAGCCAAGCCTGTCGGCGGGCACCGATGCCGGCTCCGGCTACTCGAGCCGATGCTTCAAAGCCATCGTAGGCTGCTCAAGAGATAAACTTCGAGCACTCTCGAATCCCAGTGGGCAAGGCTTGGAACCTCTGCAAAGGTTCCTCGGAGAGACCAGCCGAGAACCCGGCAATTTCCTTTGCCAGATCCCGGAGATACATGCCCATATAGAGCTGGTAGGTCTGGACTCGACAAGCAAGCATAGAGCCCTGGAAACACTTTCTACCGAGGGCATCCAGGCTCTGGGCCTCCCTGCCGGGAGGCACCGAGGAGTGCATTTTTTGACTCTTGAGTCTATGCATGGCCGATTCCACCACCATGGAATGGTGCGGTAGTTGTGCCTTTTGGAAGCCGGGGCTTTTGCGGACTCGATAAATGGAATCGACCCACTTGCTTAACGCCGACGCCGGGTTCTCCCACATGTGGAAGAGAAGTCGTTCCAGCATCGGAGGAACCGGTACAGTAAAGGCCTCCTTCGGGGGAGAATCATACTGGAGGGCATCGAGCTCCTCGGCTCAAGGCTCCTCCTCGGGATCCGCGGGGAATGCCAAGGCTTTGGCTATATCCCGCACGAAATCCGAGAACCGGGTGTCCTCCGGGGGGGACCGTCTCCGAGGTTTGGACTTGGGCGAGTCCGAGGGGACACACCGAGTCCGAAAACTACCAGGGGACTCTTCGTCCTCCGATTCCCAGTTGGACTCCGCGGTGGAGGATTCGAGTGGCTCCGGTCGGGCGGGCACCGATGCCCTCTGCTCCGACGCCGAAGGAGTCGGCGTCGACGACCTCGGTCCCGAACAGGAGGCCGAGGGAGACCGCGACCGAGGATCGACTCGAGCTCGGATGGACTCGAGGATCGGCTCGGTCTCCGGGGTCGACTTGGACGTCGACGTCCCGGTGGCCGGGGCAGACGCATTGGCAAGGCCAGCGATCAATGCCCACTGCTGGTCCATGAAGGCAGCTAAACTGCTCTCCACGGCCGTCAACCTGAGTCCAAGCTCAGGAGACCCAGCAGCCCCTGACTCGGGCCCCGACGGCGTCGGGCCCGACGTCAGCTCCTTCGGAGGCGAGTCCACGAGGACCACAGTACTCACGTGTCCAGGCGACTCCATCTCGAGACGAGGATGTTTCGAAGGCCTCTCCGACTCCGAGGACCCGGGACGGCTGTCGGGGCTATGCGACCTGGCCCTCGAGGAACCAGGAGCGTCCGCTGACGCCGCCCTCGCGGGTTTTTTCTTCCTATGATGTTCCCGGGTAGGAGACCCCCCACTCAGAGGAACTCCGACGATGCTCAGGACCGGAGTCCCGGGACGTCGAAGCCTCTGACGAGGTCCGGGCCCGGCCGGACACGGAGTCAGAGAAGCTTCGTTCTCGCTGATGCTGCCAACTCCTCAACGCTTTTGAGGACATTTTGCCACACGGACCACAGGTCATCGGGTCATGATCGGGTCCGAGGCAGCGGAGGCAGCAGTCGTGTGTGTCGGTAAGAGACATGAGTTTCTTACAGCGATCACACTTCTTAAACCCGCTGGCAGCCATCGAACCGAAAAAGAATAAAGAATAAGAGAGAAAATCAACTTTTCCAGCGGTGAATACAAACAGCGTCTGTAGGGCTCTGCGTAAAAAAGAAGACTGAGCAAGATGGCACCCTTGGGCGGGAAGGGGACCGCGCATGCGCGATGCAATTCCCAAAGGCTTTCTTTGAAAGCTGGGGAAATTGCTCCGCGAGGGCTCCGTCGGCGCCGACGTCACCCATATGTGAGGACTGACTTCCTGCTTGGTCCTGGAGAAGCCAAAATGCTCTCTATGACACCATCTACACATTCAACTCCAGGAAGTGAGTTTCTCTGCCTCGGCATTTACCCTCAACAGGGAGGATTGGAGAACACCACCTGTGCATATATCTGTTTCATCCTCTGTTTCAGAGCCATGAAGTCACTTTTGATATGCTCGGAGGGATACCTCGCAGTATCATTTGTGCCGACATGGATGAGCAACATTGGATAATAGTCAGTAAGCTTGATGAGTCTCAGCAAACTCTCTGTAACATCTCAGATTTTGGCACCGGCAGACGATAGACCCCTCTGGACATCAAATCTGGTCAGCAGATAGACACCTCAGTACCCCTCAGAAGAGAGTCACCAATTACCACTACCCTTCGCTTCCTTGTGGTAACTGATTCCGCACCTTTGAGGTGCTTGAACTCTGGTTCTTCCCTTTCCTGCAATGCTTTCATCTCTTCCAGGGCTGCATACTGGTTCTTCAGTTGGAGGGCTGGAGGAGTTGGGTTGTCAATTCTGTTGACACTTTTTACTCTCTATTTTTATTGTGGCATTTGATAACCACCCACACAGAACATATACATTAATTAATTTGATTTTGGTTGAAAAGACCAATAAGGTTAGAATAGAGGACACAGGGGTGGAGAGAAGAACATGGTCAGCTCGCACCGCAGTATGGATGGAATGGGGGCAAGAGGGAGCAGAAAAAGGGGCTATTAATGATGGTTTTATGGAGGACAATTAGATTGTGGAGGCACTGGAGGAGTATACACTTCTTGCTGAATTGGGGGAGGGGGAGTGGTGGTGCTCTCAAGTTAGGGATGGGTTTAAAACAGTAATAAGGAGACATTTAATGATGTGTGCGGGGGGGGGGGTTCTTATAAGAAGATGATTAAGATTTAGAATACAGAGGAAAGTAGGAGAAAAATCAATGAATTAGAAAGGAGGAATAAGGTGGGATCTACAGAGGGGTTGTAGAGAAGACATTGATGGTGGATAATATCTGAACTATCAACTTTTAAGGGCTAGGAAGAGGGTATTTGAGCATGGAAGTAGGGTTGGGAAACTACTGGCAGCATGATTGAAACAGGAGATGGTGATGTCACAAAAAAAGGCAGTATTAAACCAAAGGAAGGAAAAGGGTAGTGGAGCCTAAAGCTATGAGGAAGAGGATTTAGGATTTCTATGAGGAGCTATATAGAGTGAGAGACAATGGAGGTAGAGGATATGGAGAGCTATCTTGACTCAGTTAGCTATCATACTCTAGGTTGGAAGAAGAGGAGGCAATAGGGACTGATACGGAAATAAATGCACAGGAGATATGGGAAGCCATTGGATCACTAAAAATGGCAAATCCCTGGGATTAGATGGACTATCTGTAAAGTTTTAGAAACAATCTGGAGATCTATTGGTGGGGCCATTGGCCGAAGTGTTTAATGGGGTAGTCGGGGGCAAGAAATTGGCCTAGTCCATGGGATGGGTGGGTATTACAGTACTGCCTAAAGGAGGACGTGATCTCACACTGTGTGGTCTTATAAGCCAATATCATTAATGAACTTGGATGCTAAGCTGCTGGTGAGAAATGAATCTGATGTGGGTAGCTAGAAAAGAAAAACTGCACCCTTCTTCTAACTACAAATGCAGCAAAAGCATCTGATCAGGTAAACTGGGCGTTTATGTTCAAGTCTTGGAAAAAATGGGCTTTGGATCTACCTTCCTTTCCTGGAGAGAGGCTTTATACAGAGAGATGAAGGCTTGCATCAAAGTCAATGGAGAATATTTGGAGTTTTAGCAGCTTGGGGAGGGGAACGAGGCAGAGGTGCTCATGCTATTTTCTCTTTCAATCAAGCCTCTGGCAATACAGGTTCAAATGAGACCTATAGCAACAAGGCTTCAGACCATACCATGGTGTGGAAACACTAATCACCTCATTTAATGATAAGCTCATAAAGGACAGACAAAATCCTGAACAAGGTTTCTTTCTAATATTCCTAGATATAATGGCTGCATTTGACGGCTGCCACAAGTTGCTACCTAGCACAATTACAAGCCATAGGAATCCAGAGTACTACTTTAAAATGGCTCTGCTCATATCTAACAGGACACTATCAGCAAGTGAAAATAGGGCCCATCAAATCTGCCACAAATATGCAGATGCAAGGTGTTCCCCAAGGATAGGCATTATGCTCTGTACTATTTAGTGGGGAGTGGAGTGAAGGAGTAGCCTAGTGGTTAGAGCACTGGCTTGGGAACAAAGAGACCACAGCTTAATTCCCATTAGAGCTCCTTGTGCAGGTCACTTAACCTTCCATTGCCTCAGAAAAATCTAAGGTATCACTGGTCCCTGTTTACTGTACATGACCAAGTTTAAGTTACAATGTAAACCACTTTGACTGAAATGATAAAGCGGTATAAAAAACCCTGTTAAATAAAGAAATATACAGCTAATCTGCAAAACCAGTGTGTCTCGAAGCATCATATACCACATCTATGCTAATGAAATCACGATATGTACGCCCTTCTCCAACACAAAAGCATGCTATATTGCAGTAGTAGATTGTTTTAATGCAATTGCTCATTAAACTAGATAATAGGGGAGAGCAGACAGTCGCACAAGAGCGCATGGCTTGGAACAATGTATCCTTGAAGGATACTAACAAAAGAATGACGTTAGGGCATATCAGCAGAGAGGTTCCAATAAAGACAAAAGTAGCCCAAATGCCCTTGAGTACGGAGCAGACAGAGCTTAAAGATTCCAAATTACCCCTGCCTACCGATAGCCAGATTAATATGAATAAAATAAAGTCTCTAAAATGCTAGTATGCAAATGCTAGAAGTCTAAAAAATAAGATGGGAGAGTTAGAATATATAGCACTAAATGAGCGGTTAGATATACTTGGTATCTCAGAGACATGGTGGAAGGAGGACAACCAGTGGGACACTGTGATACCTGGATACAAACTATATCGTAATGATAGAGCTGATCAAATTGGTGGAGGGGTTGTGCTCTATGTTAGAGAGCACATTGAGCCACAAAGGTTTAAAGTGTGTCAGGAAACAAAATTTGCTGTAAAATCTCTATGGATTGAAATTCCATGTAAAAAGGGGAAGGCGATGGCAATGGGGTTGTACTGAAATTCCATGTAAAAAGGGGAAGGCGATGGCAATGGGGTTGTACTATCGACCGCCTGGCCAGAATGAACAAATGGATGATGAAATGCTCAAAGAAATCAGGGAAGCTAACAAAGGTTACAGCACAGTAATTATAATGGGTGATTTCAATTACCCTGGTATTGACTGGGTCAGTGTCATAGCAGGACATGCTAGGGAGATAAAGTTTCTAGATGAAATAAATGATTGCTTCTTGGAGCAGCTGGTTCATGAACCGACCAGAGGGAAAGCCATTTTGGACCTAGTCCTTAGTGGAACACCAGATCTGGTGCAAGAGATAAGGGTGTTGGGGCCACCTGGAAATAGTGATCGTAGCATAATCTCATTTGATTTAATTAATGGAAGAGGGATGGGTAAGGAAAGCCACAGTACTATCTTTTAACTTTCGAAAGGGAGACTATGATAAAATAAGGAAAATAATTAAGAAAAAACTAAAAGGAGCAGTTGCAAAGGTTAAAGACTTACATCAAGCTTGGGTGTTGTTTAAAAATACTATCTTGGAAGCCCAGACCAGCTGTATTCGACGCTTTAAGAAAAGTGAAAGGAAGTCCAAAAAACTGCCAGGTGAGGTCAGAGAGGCTGTTGCCAAAAAAGCATCTTTCAGGAAATGGAAAAAAGAGCCAAATGTCGAAAACTGGAAACAGCACAAGCACTGGCAAGTTAAATGCAAGGCATTCATAAGGCAGGCAAAGAGAGAATTTGAGAAGAAACTAGCTGTGGAAGCAAAAACGCATAATAAAGACTTTTTCAAGTACATTCATAGCAAAAAACCTGTGAGAGAGCCAGTTGGACCATTAGATGATAGAGGGGTAAAAGGGGCAGTAAGAGGGGACAAGGCTATAGCGGAGAGACTGAATGTTCTTTGCTTCGGTCTTTACTGAGGAAGATGTAGGGATCTTGCCCATGACTTAAGTGGTATTTAAAGGTGATGCTGCAGAAGAATTGAAAGAAATATTGCTACACCGGGAAGATGTATTATAACTATTTGATAAACTGAAGAGTAGCAAATCACATGGACCGGATGGTATACATCCAAGGGTGTTGAAAGTACTGAAATATGAGATTGCAGACCTGCTATTAGTAATCTGTTAACTATCATTAAAATCATCTGTAATACCTCAAGACTGGAGGATGGCCAATGTAACGCCAATTTTTAAAAAGGGTTCCAGGGGTGATCCAGGAAACTACAGACCGGTGAGCCTGATGTCAATACCAGGAAAAATGGTAGAAACCATCTTAAAGAACAAAATTACTCAGCATGCAGATAGATAGTCATGGCTTAATGGGAGACAGCCAACATGGCTTTTGACAAGGAAGATCTTGTCTTACTAATCTGTTATGTTTTCTTGAAGGTGTGAACAAACAGGTAGACAAAGGTGAGTCGGTTGATATAGTGTATCTGGACTTTCAGAAAGCCTTTGACAAGGTCCCTCATCAGAGACTTTTGGCAAAACTAAAAAGTCATGGGATAGGAGGTGATATAATATTGTGGATCAGGAACTGGTTACCAGATAGAAAGCAGAGTGTAGGGCTAAATAGAAATTTTCCCAATGGAAAAAGGTGAATAGTGGAGTATCGCAGGGATCTGTGCTGGGTCCACTGCTTTTTAACATATTCCTAAATGACCTGGAAAAGGGAATAATGAGTGAGGCTATCAAATTTGCAGATGACACAAAACTATTTAAAGTTGTTAAAACCCAAGAGAATTGTGGAAAATTGCAAGAGAACTCTTGATAAATTGGAAGACTGGGCATCCAAATGGCAGATGAAATTTAATGTGGACAAGTGCAAAGTTATGCACCTAGGAAAGAACAACCCAAACTATGGTTACACGATACAAGGTTCCACATTTGGAACCAACACCCAGGAAAAAGATTTAGGCATCATCATGGATAACATGTTAAAACCCTCCGTCCAGTGTGCAGCGGCGGCCAGAATTGCACACATAAGAACATAAGATATGCCATACTGGGTCAGATCAAGGTCCATCAAGCCCAGTATCCTGTTTCCAACAGTGGCCAATCTAGGTCATACGTACCTAGCAGTTTCCCCAAAAGACACAGGTTCCACAATGCTTGTACTGGGTCAAGCATTGATATCCTGGGTCCCTTCTTAATAATGGTTTATGGACCTGTCCTCCAGGAACTTGTCCAAACCTTTTTTAAACCCAGCTACACTAACAGCCTTTACTACATCCTCCGGTAACAAATTCTAGAGTTTGATTACACGTTGAGTGAAAAAATATTTTCTTTTATTAGTCTTAAGTAGTTTACTCTGTAGCTTTATTGCATGTGCCCTAGTCTTTCTATATTCTGATAACGTAAACAATCGATCTACGTTTACCCGTTCCACTCCGTTCATTAATTTATAGACTTCCAACCTGGGAGTCTCATCTTCCAGAACTATAGTGCAATTTGTTTTGTTGCGACTATCCATTGGGTTTTTGTGGCAAAATATGGAAGTAGATTGCCAGGCCTTTTTTCTGCACAGTTTAATTCTAGTGTTGTTGCTTTTGTCATAGAAATGTGGTCCTCCGCCACCAACACCGTCGCATTCTGCTGCTGCCCAGATGGGTGGTTTGTCTTAGTCTAGCACCTCAGCTGAGTCCTGTCCATCTTGGGAGACCATGCCAGTATTTAAGCTACTGATAGCTTAGACTTCAGCATCACTGATGCACACAAGCCCTCACAGCACGACAAGCTACAAACCAAGTGAGGGTTAAATAAAATAAATAAATAAAAATAAATAAATGACTGTAGATTTGAAGGGGATAGAGATGTGTGTGTGTGTGTGTGTGGGGGGGAGACGGACTATCGTATCACTTTATTCACAGATTATATTCTAGTCACGGTGGCAAGACCCTATATTACTTTACCTATATTCACTTGGGAACTGAAGGAATATGGGTGACTCGTGATTCACTGTAGAAATGCAGAAGTCTGAGATTTTGAGAATATAACAAAGATAAACAAATGGAAGATAGACTTACGGGGAAAGTGTAGTTACTCACCAGTAAGAGGTGTTCTCCAGGGACAGCAGGAATCAGTCCTCACATATGGGTGACGTCGGCGCCGACAGAGCCCATGTGGAAGCATCTCCCCAGCTTTCAAAGAAAGCCTTTGGGAGATGCACCACACATGCGTGGTCCACTTCCCGCCCAAGGGTGCCATCTTGCCTCAATCTAATGACATAGCTAAGATGGCAATAATAAAATATGGTAAAGAAGCAACTCCAAGGGGAGGAGGGGGACTTGTGAGGACTGATTCCTGCTGTCCTTGGAGAACACATGTTACAGATAAGTAACTACGCTTTCTCCGGAAACAAGCAGGAAGTCAGTCCTCACATATGGGACTCCCCAGCTACAGGCTACAGAGTACCTAGAAAAAGGAACACCACGGCGACCTGTAAAGGATGAGCCATGATCAGCAGCAGTTGAGCCCTAACTGAGAGACTCTCGCAAGACTCGTGTCTGGCAGAGAACCAGCACTCCGGTAGTCTGAACACACAAGGGTCAGAGAGCAGGAGTTGCCTACATTGCGAAGAGATTATGGAGTACGGCCTGGCCAAAGGTGCTGTCCCGTTGGGACTCCCTCTCTAGGCAGTAGTGAGCTGCGAAGGTAGGACCGAAGACCAGGTGGCGGCCTGGCAGATTTCTGTTACAGGGACGGAGTGCATATTTGCCATGGAAGTAGCCATGGCCCTGATGCGATGTGCCATGACTCTCTGGTCCAGTGAGATCCCTGCTTGCTCGTAGGCAAGGGTAATGCAGTCTGCCACCTAAGTGAAGAGAGTTTGCTTAGTCACTGGGAGCCACAGGCAACTGGGGTCATAGGATACAAAAAGCTGTGGTGCTTTGCGGTGGCCCTAAGTCCATTGCAGGTAAAAGGACAGGGCTTTCTTACAATCCAGATTGTGGAGAACGGTCTCCACCCTACCGGCGGAAGGCCTCGGAAAGAAGGTGGGGAGCACCACCTCCTGGATGAGGTGGAATGGGGACACCACCTTTGGCAGAAACCTGGGGTGTGTGCAGAGCACAACCCTATTTCTGTAGAACTTTGTGTAGGATGATTCCACCATCAGAGCCTGGAGATCATCGATTCTGCATGCTGATGTGAGTGCTATCATTGTGGATAACATGTTAAAACCCTCGGCCCAGTGTGCAGCGGCAGCCAAGAGAGCAAATAGAATGTTAGGTATCATAAGGAAAGGAATGGAAAATAAAACAAAAGATATTATAATGCCTCTATATTGTTCCATGGTGAGACCGCATCTTGAATATTGTGTGCAATTCTGGTGGCCGTATCTTAAAAAGGATATAGCGTTATTAGAAAAGGTTCAGAGAAGAGCCACCAAAATGGTAAAGGGGATGGAAGGATACTCCTATGAAGAAAGGCTAAAAAGGTTAGGGCTCTTTAACCTGGAAAAGAGACGGCTGAGGGGAGATATGATAGAAGTCTATAAATTAATGAACAGAGTGGAACGGGGTAAACGTAGATCGATTGTTTACGTTATCAGAATATAGAAAGACTAGGGGACATGCAATGAAGCTACAGGGTAAACTATTTAAGACTAATAAAAGAAAATATTTTTTCACTCAACGTGTAATCAAATTCTGGAATTTGTTACCGGAGGATGTGGTAAAGGCTGTTAGTGTAGCTGGGTGTAAAAAAGGTTTGGACAAGTTCCTGGAGGAAAGGTCCATAAACCATTATTAAGAAGGGACCCAGGATATCAATGCTTGACCCAGTACAAGCATTTATTTATTTATTTACAATTCTTATATACCGCACTATTTATGATCAGCGCGGTTTACAAAGAATAACATCATCCGACAATATACAAAATGTCTGGTCATTACACTGAACAGGGAATAAAACTTGGAGAGAGAGGGTAACTATATACATAGGTAACTATATACATTGCGGAACCTGTGTCTTTTGGGGAAACTGCTAGGTACGTATGACCTAGATTGGCCACTGTTGGAAACAGGATACTGGGCTTGATGGACCTTGGTCTGACCCAGTATGGCATATCTTATGTTCTACCAGGAAGGCAACCTTCCAGGACCAATACCTGAGATGGCAGGTTGCCAGAGGCTCAAACCGAGGCTTAGTGCCACAATGAGATCCTACTCTGCCACTGGAGGGCAGATGGGGTGTTTGGATAGCATGAGGCCCTGCAGGAATCGGGGCACAAGGGGCTGAGCAGAGAGGGGTTTTCCCTCTATGGAATGGTGATGCACTGCAAAGGTGTTCAGGTGTACTCTGACTGAATTTGACTTCAGCCCACTTGCGATAGGTGAAGCAGGTACAGGAGCAACACTTGTACTGAGTGGGAGAATGGGTTTGCCAGCTTTCAGTGCACCACACCAAGAATCAATGCCACTTGAAGGCGTACACCCTTCTTGTGGAGGACTTACGAGTGGCCAGGAGGATCTCTTCCATGTCCCAAGGGGGGATGGAAGGGGGCTAACGCTACTCTTTCAGCAGCCAAGCTGTGAGTGAGAGGGACCCCAGGTTGAGGTGTAGGAGAAAGCTCCCGTGAGAGTAGCCCTGGGGCTCAGCCCAGGGGACTCGGCAACATTTCCAATATAGGGAGGAACAGTGGGATCGAGGGTGCCTGGGCCACCGAGGAGCTATCATTATTAGCGATGCTCTGTCACACTGGACCTTGAATAGTGTGTGCCTTGGCTACCAGCGGTGTCAGGGGGAAGGTGCACAGGAGGCCTTCCGTCCACGAGATGAGGAACGGGACAGGTGCAGCTGGCAGGAGCAGAATCGGGACAATTGCGTGTTGTCCATACTGGCAAACAGGTCCATCGAGGGGATGCCCCAGAGACGAAACAGTCATGAGAGTAGTACTGGATCCAGGTGCCACTCCTGCGGCTGGAGGACACTACTCAGCTTGTCTGCCAAGGAATTGTCCTGGCCTGGGAGGTACACCGCCCTTAGGAGCATCCCTCTGCATGCAGCATAGGAGCAGAGGGCTACCACCTCCTGGAGAGGGGGTATGACCCTGTTCCCCCGTTTGTTGGTCTGGATCAGCACACAGTGCTGCAGCAGCTGGTGGTGGAAGGCTCGGAGAGCGAGGTATTTTACCTGGAACTTTAGCAGGTTGATTTGCATCCGGGATTCCCTCTGGGACCAGCGGCCTGGCATTTGAAGGCTCTCACAATGCCCTCCCTGACCCATTAGAGGCGCGTCCGTGATGAGGACCTTCTGGGAGTTGGGTGCCTGGAAGGGCATCCCAGCCTGAAGGTGACGTGGAATCTGCCACCATCCAAGGGAGTCTGCCAACTAACTGGTCACCTTCACTCTGTCCCTGAGCCTATATGTGACTTGTGTCTACTGAGAGCGGAGGCACCACTGGGCTGCTCTTATGTGCAGGCAGGCATATGGGGTCACATGAACCGTGGATGCCATGTGTCCCAACAGGCGGAGTAGGAGATGGACTGCTAGCACCTGGCATTGGCGTACCTTTACAGCTAATTTCCTGATGTGTTCTGACCTATCCTGAGGGAGGAAGGCTTTTGCCCAGACGGGATCTAATTGTGCCCCTATGAATTCTAGGTGCTTAGCTGGAGTGAATGGGACTTGGGGTAGTTTATGATGAACCCCAGGTGCTGCAGGGTGTTGATGGAATGCCTGGTGGCGCATTGTGCCTCTGCAGCCATGCCTCCCTTTTTGAGCCAGTTGTCCAGGCAAGGGAAGGCCCTTCGGAGCCTAAGATTGGCTGCGACCACCACGAGGCACTTTGTGAAGACCCTGGTGACAATGCCAGACCAAAGGGCAGCATCCTGTATTGGTAGTGCTGTCCCCCCCCCCCCCCACCACGAACTGGAGGTATTTTCTGTGGCTGGGATGAATTAGGATGTGTAGGCATCCTTTAGGTCTAAGGAGCATAGCCAATCTCCCTGCTGGAGGAATGGCAGTAGTGTCCCAAGGGAGAGCATCTTGAACTTCTCCCTGACCAGAAACTTGTTGATCTTTCACAGGTCCAGGATGGGTCTGAGGCCCCCTGTCTTCTTGGGGATGAAGAAATACCTGGAGTAGAAGCCTGTGCCCTAAAGATGTTTCGGCACTGGCTCTGCTGCTTTGTCATTGATTAGGCCTGCTAGCTTGGTTAGAAGCCGGGTCTGGTGAAGGTCTGGGGGGCTCTCCTGGGAAGAACGAGAGTGGCGCTCGCTGTAGGTGGAGGAGGTAGCCCTCCTTGACCACTTGTAGCACCCAGGTATCAGTGGTGATGGCTGTCCACCTGTGGACAAACAGGGCTAGGCGCCCCCCTGTGGGCAGCAGAGGACCCGCTGGAGCGGGAAACAGCATTGGTTCATTGGGGGAGATGGGTCTGAGGGAACATCTCTGTGTCACCTTGCATCCAGCGACTCTTCGTTCTCTGTCTCCCATTCGGACTCAAAATCCAAGTATGCTGCGCGATCACCTCGGCCGAGATCCACTCCTGGCAGTCTGCGACCTCCAGAGGATATATAGTCAGAGCCATGGGCACTCGCCGGGGACGACTGGTATCTTGAGGAATGGGACTGGGACCTTGTCCAGTGCCAGGGGCTCTCCTGAGGCCGGTAGTGCTCAAGGACTGGCTTGACATCCAGGGAAGCCCTTGATGTTGAGCCGGATGAACGGACTTGGGCAGATATACTGCACTCTAGGGCCGCCATTCTGGTCTCACCAGTTGGCTCCGCAGCCTTCAAAGGGGGCACCAAAGACTTCGGGCCTGGTGTCGGTACTGTGAAGGGGGAGTTCTTGATGAGGATGGCCTCAGAGGTCTGAGGCCGGTCGGAAGGTGCTGCCGCCGACTCCTTACGGGGTCGTTTGGAAGGCTACTCTTGCCCCGGACTCCTTGGACTCATGCCTGGGACTGTGGGTCTTGGGGTGAGATTTCCCTTTCTTCCCAGATCCGTCCTCTGAGGTGGTCTTTGAGGGTTTCTTCTTCTTGTGCTCCACCTCTGGAGATTTCTACTAGGAGGAACCACGGCTGGGGGACTCAGAAGAGGCTCTGGCTTCACGGGGCACAGAGGTATCAGGGGGGCCCTGGAGCATGCTGTCACTGGAAATTCCGGCATGGAATTAAACTTCTGAAATTTTTTTTCCTGCTGCTGATGGCGACTCTTAAAGGCCTTTGAGGTCATGGTTCTGCAGAGTTCACAGTCGGAGTCATTATGCTCTGGGCCGAGGCATCAGTGGCAGCAGTCGTGTGGGTCGGTGAGTGACGTTTTGCCACACTGGTCACACTTCTTGAAGCCACGGGAGGCCATTAAAAAGGGGGGTCCCAGTTGTCCAGCAGGGGTCTGAGGCCTTAGGTTGAAAAAAAGGCATTAATGCTGGTCAAGGAGCACCTCAATGAAAAAAAGGGAAAAACTAATGAACGAATCAGAGGATTGTCGAAGCGAGCTGGCTCTGGGACAGAAAGGAATCGGTACGCAAACGGACAAAACGTAATAACAAAAATCACACTTTTTCCGGGGGAAACTGGACAACCTCCGATGAGCTCCGCAGAATAAAGAAGACTGAGGCAAGATGGCACCCTTGGGCGGAAAGTGGACCACATATGCATGGTGCATCTCCCAAAAGCTTTCTTTGAAAGCTGGGGAGATTTATTTATTTATATTCTCTTATATATCGCGCTATTCTGCATCAGTGCGGTTTACATTGAACAAACTGAAATTACATTGAACAGGGCATTATAACTTGGAGATAACTATTTCACAGGGAACATGGGCTATGGAGGGTTAAGTGGTTTGCCCAAGACCACAAGGAGCACCTGTGGGACTAGAAACCCCAGTCCTTCCGGCCCAAGGTTGCTGTCCTCTAGTGGGATTTGAACCCCCGACCTTCCGGCCTGAAGTACCTTGCCCCAACCACTAGGCCACTCCTCCACTCCAGATGCTTCTGCATGGGCTCCATCTGTGCCTATGTCACCCTGTCAAGCCTATAGCCCCTTACAGCAGTGTGGAGGGGCGTGCTTGTTATAGCAGATTCCACCACTTCAGCAATGTGCCTGACTGACTGACTTTGAAGTGCACCATGGGAAAGGTAGTCCAGTCAGGTTACACTTGACTTTTAGGCAGAAAAAACACTCTTTTGTAGTTGGTCGAGAGTTAAGGCATTGACAGAATTTATTTATGAGGTAAACGCAAATAAGGTTCACAAATTGTCAGCTATTGGATTTCTTCTCCAGGATTATATTTAGTACAACAGGATATAACTGAACTTAAGCACAAGCAGCTTGTAATGTCTTTCAATGCAAAGCAGAAAGTCCTTTCCACAGCCACTGCTAGCAAACGTGCCTAGCAGTTCTGTTTAAAACAAAACCAAAAATATCAGCTTCACATAAACAGCTCTCTTTTCTGTTCCAAAAGAAACTTCTTAAATCCACCGTGAGTATGGCATAAGCTCTGCACTGCACTGACTTCAGCTGGTCAATGAGCAAACAATTGGAGATGTGGGCACACCTGCAGCTTTCCTGGATGGGTAAAACTGCCGCAGTAAATATGGTGATTTTACCATGATTTCTCCAGTTGTTTTGGATGCTCCCAAACTGGTATTCCAGAGGGAATGTTTAGACCTGGGATTTTCAACCCAGTCCTCGGGGAACAACAGGCCAGTCAGGTTTTCAGGATTCCCAGAATGAATATGCATGAGAAAGATTTGCATGTTCTGCCTTCATTGTATGCAAATCTATCTTATGCATATTCATTGTGGGAATCCTGAAAACCTGGCTGGCCTAAGGTTCCCCGAGGACTGGGTTGAAAACCTATGGTTTAGACAGTTGCGGAGGAAAATCTTTGTTTATCTGGCAATGTAGGTCACCTAGAGTCAATGCAAAGTGCATTACATAAGTCTAAATGGGAAGAGGGGTAGCTCTCCCAGATTTCAAAAAAATACTATGTGGCAACACAATCGAAAGCTTTTTTGAGTGGCATGGTGATCCCATTAAAGCATGGGTTAGGACAGAGCAGGATTTAGGGGGAGGGAAAGGTTGGACTTAGCAGATTGGAAGGAAGTGAAAAAGGGGACGTTCTAGTAGAAAACTAGAACCTCACAGAAAGAGTAGTTACTCACCTGTAACAGGTGTTCTCCAGTAGCAGCAGGAATCAGTCCTCACATATGGGTGACACTGACGTCGATGGAGCTCCTGCGGAGCATTTCCCCAGCTTTCGATGAAAGCCTTTGGGAATACTGCACGCATGCGCGGTCCCCTTCCCGCCTAAAGGTGCCATCTTGCTCAGTCAAATGACATAGCTAAAAAACAGCACACAAAAATGTAAAATAAACTATGTACAACTGCAACTCCCAGGGGAGGAGGGAGGGTTGTGAGGACTGATTCCTGCTGCTCCTGGAGACCACCTGTTACAGGTGAGTAACTACTCTTTCTCCAGGACCAAGCAGAAAGTCAGTCCTCACATATGGGTGACTCCCTAGCTCTGGGCTACCAAGGAAACCAGGCTGAACAAGAGAACTTTCACAAGGGAAATACTACCGCCATATTCAGACCAAGACAATCCCAAATGTGACTAATGCGTATAGATTATTGTATATAGTTATATAGTGGACATAGTTTACCTCTTATTCCCAAGTTCTAAACTCCTGTTACTTGTAAAATGCACTACAGTTTTCTGTATGTATATGTTTGTTTCATGTAAACCGCGCTGATGACAATAGTGCGGTATATAAGAGATGTTAAATAAATAAATAAATAAATAAATAAGTAAATAACTCCCTCTAGTCCCAGCATCAAAGAAAGGCTTTTCACTGAAAGAACCCCCACCGGTAGCCCAACGGAGGGCTGGAGGGCAGAAGTTGCCTAAACCTCAAAGAGATTCCAGAGTACTGCCTGACCAAAAGCACTGTCCCTATGGGACTCCCTCTCCAGGCAGTAATGAGCTGCAAAAGTCTGGCTTGAGGACCAAGTTGCAGCCCTGCAGATGTCTGCCAATGGTACAGAGCGGAGATGAGCTACTGAGGCAGCCAATGCCCTGACACGATGGGCCGTGACCAGACCCTGCAAGGGAAGGTCAGCCGCCCTGTAAGCCCAGGTGATACAGTCAGCCACCCATATGGACAAGGTACGCTTGGACACAGCTAACCCAAAATTATTAGGGTCAAAAGAGATGAAGAGCTGAGTAGCTCTTCTATGTCCGTGTGTACGGGCAATGTAGAAGGATAAGGCCCTCCTACAGTCCAGGGTATGCAGGACCGCTTCAGCCTGGCTTGCATGAGGCCTAGGGAAGAATGTTGGAAGAACCACCTCCTGGTTGAGGTGGAAAGAGGAGACAACTTTAGGGAGGAACTTTGGATGAGTCCTAAGGACTACCCTGTTCCTACAGAAGCGGGTGTAAGGCCTGCCACAGACTAGGGCGTGAAGCTCACTCACTCGTCTGGCTGAGGTTAAGGCTACTAGGAAGAGTGTCTTCCAGGAAAGGAAGTGGAGAGGACAAGTAGCCATCGGCTCAAAAGGTGGGCGAGTCAGTTGCTGCAAGACCACATTCAACTCCCACTCAGGGGCTGGAGGACGGACAGGAGGTTTGAGCAAGAGCAAACCTCTGAGAAACCGGGACACCAAGGGGTGAACCGATAGAGTGTGTCCTTCCACCAGTGAGTGGTGAGCTGCTAGAGCTGAACCCAAACAGAATTGCACTTAAGACCCTGATTGGATAAGTACAGCAGGTACTGAAGCACCACTGGTACCGCACAGGAGAAAGGATCCTCTATACGCAGCTGACACCACACAGAAAACCACTTCCATTTCAGGGCATAGGTTTTTCTAGTGGACTGCTTCCTAGAGGCCAGGACGACCTCTTCAATTTCAGGAGGTAGGCCCCAAGGAGCCAAAATTACCCTTGCAGCTTCATGGAGAGATTTGAGATTGGGGTGCAGAAGAGACCCTTGGTCTTGAGAAAGAAGGTCGGGCTGCAACCCTAGAGGTAGTGGAGTGTCCACTGCTAGCTGAAGCAGAAGTGGGAACCAAGGTTGTCTCGGCCACCTGGGGGCTACCAGAAGGACCAAGGCCTGGTCCTTTAGAATCTTGAACAGGGTTCGGGCCACCAGAGGCATGGGAGGAAACGCATATAGGAGGCCTGGGGACCAGGAAATCAGAAAAGCATCTGCTGCTAGTCTCAGAGGATGCGGTTGCCTGGAGCAGAACCTGGGCAGCTGTCTGTTCAGGGGACTGGCAAAGAGATCTATGGATGGAAGTCCCCATCTCAGGAAGATCTTCTGAACTACCAAGGGATGGAGCTGCCACTCGTGGGGCTGCAGAATACTGCTCAACCTGTCTGCTAGGTAATTTTCCTGGCCAGGGAGATAAACCGCCTTGAGCAACATGTTGTGCCTGAGCGCAAACAAGCAAAGGTCCTGCGCCTCCTGACAAAGGAGCCTGGACCCAGTGCCTCCCTGTTTGTTCACATAAAACATGGCTACCTGATTGTTTGCACTAAAACAGACTGGTGAGCCAGGGTTTGAGAGAAAGTCTTGAGGGCTAAGCGAATAGCCCGAAGTTCCAGTAGATTGATCTGCTGCTGGACCTCCCAGGGAGACCAGAGGCCCTGGGTGCACTTGCCCAGACAGTGTGCATCCCAGCCCTGTAGGGAGGTATTGGTGGCCAATACCACTGTGGACCCAGGTGGCTGAAAAGGCATCCCTTTCAGTAAGTTGGGGGGATGCAGCCACCAACGTAGGGAGTGCAGGAATGGTCTGGACACCCTTACTCTGTCGCTGAGGCTCCCTGTGGCCTGCGACCACTGACTCCTGAGACACCATTGCACAGGCCTCATATGAAGCCTGGCATTGGGAGTCACATGTACTGTCGAAGCCATGTGGCCGAGAAGCCTCAGGCAGAGCCTGGCGGAGACCAGTGACCTGCTGAGAAACTGGTTTGCCAAGGTCATCAGTCTTAGGGCTCTGTCCTCTGGCAAGAAAGCTTTTGCCTGCAGAGAGTCTAGCCTTTCCCCTATGAACTCTAAGTTTTGGGAGGGGAGCAAAGTGGACTTTGCGAAGTTTATGACAAACCCCAGATGCTGGAGTAGAGAAATCGTTCGGAGGGTGGCTTGCCTGGCCTCCTGGCACGTCTGACCCCTGATGAGCCAGTCGTCCAGATAGGAGAAGACAATGATACCCTGATTCCTCAAGTAGGCCGCCACCACTGCCAGGCATTTGGGGGGGGGCAGAGGTGAGGCCAAATGGCAGCACTCTGTACTGATAATGGTTTCCTCCCACAATGAACCTGAGGTACTTTCTGTGGTCTGGATGAATGAGGATGTGAGTGTACGCATCCTTTAGATCTAAAGAGCATAGCCAATCTCCCTGCTGGAGGAAGGGCAGAAGTGTTCCAAGAGTAAGCATCTTGAACTTTGCTTTCTGTAAGAACTTGTTGAGATTTCTGAGGTCGAGAATAGGCCTGAGATCCCCTGTTCTCTTTGGTACTAGGAAGTACCTGGAGTAGAAACCGTGACCTTGTAGGTGGGGAGGCACAGGCTCCACCGCCTGGTCTCGTAACAGACCCTGGAGCTCCTGCAGGAGGAGGGCTGTATGGAGAGGAGGCCTGGGAGGCACTCCTGGAAAATAGGGAGGAGGCAACTGATGAAAATGAAGCAGGTAGCCCTTGTGGACTATGCTTAAGACCCAGTTGTCCCCTGTAATGGGTGGCCACCGGTGGGCAAACAGGGCTAGGCGACCCCCTGTGCAGGGATGGGACAGCAGAGACGGAGAGGCTATGCCTTGGGAGTCAAAAACCCCCACAATGCTGAGTGGGAGCAGGAGCTGGAGGCTTGGGGGCCCTTCTGCCTACGGGGCCCATGTTCCTGCCCCTTGGCCTGCTGACCCTGTGGGGGAGCAGGGGAGGCCTGGTAAGGTGGGAACTGTTTGTAGGCAGTCGCCTTCCTCGGGTAAAAAGACTTTTTACCCGAGCCCTTCTTCTTGTGTGAAGGGACAGAAGTCTTTCGAGACAGCCTTGTCCTCGTGAGGTGCTCGGTCTCGAGCTCAGCAGCCTTCTCGGCCATGGGCTTGCCAAAAAGGTTCTCACCTTGGCAAGGGACATCAACCAACTTGTCCTGAACCCATGGCTCGAGGTCCGATGACTGCAGACATGCCTGGCGTCGAGCCGCGATGCCGGCAGCCGCAACACGGGCTGAGGCCTCGAAGTCATCGTAGGCCGCTCGGGACATGAATTTAGAGCATTCCCAGATCCCCGAAGACAAGGACTTGAACCTCTGTAAAGGTTCCCTGGAGAGACCAGCAGAGAACCCGGCAAGCTCCTTTGCCAGGTCCCTCAAGTACATGCCCATGTACAGCTGGTAAGACTGGACACGGCAAGCAAGCATCGAGCCCTGGAAGCACTTTCTACCGAACGCATCCAGGTTCCGGGCCTCCCTGCCAGGGGGCACTGCGGAGTGCATCTTCTGACTTTTCAGACGATGCATGGCCGATTCCACCACCATGGAATGGTGCGGTAGCTGCGCCTTTTGAAACCCAGGGCTCTTACGGAGTCGATAAATGGAATCGACCCGCTTGCTCAGAACCTGCGCCGAGGCCGGTGCCTCCCACATCCGGAAGAGGAGCCATTCCAGCATCGGAGGAACCGGCACAGTAAAGGCCTCCTTCGGAGGAGAGTCATACTGGAGGGCCTCGAGCTCTTCGGCTCGAGGCTCCTCTTTGGGATCCGCCGGGATCGCCAAAGCAGTGGCCATATCCCGCACGAACTCCGAGAACCGGGTATCCTCCGGAGGGGACCTACTCCGGGGCTCAGACTGCGGTGAGTCCGACGAGACGCACCGAGTCTTGAAGGTATCGGGGGACTCCTCATCCTCTGTCTCCCAGGCGGACTCGTCCTAAGAGGAGTCGGGCTCCGACCGCGCGGGGCCCGGCAGCACCCGACCGACGCAGAAGGCACCGGCATCGACGCCCTCGGTCCTGACCGGGAGGTCGAGGGTGACCGCGACCGAGGACGACCTCGAGCCTTCATGGTCTCGAGTATTGGCTCGGTCTCCGGGGTCGACTTCGACGTCGATGTCCCGGTGGTCGGGGCAGATGCGCCAGCGAGGCTGGCCATCAGCACCCGCTGCTGATCCATGAAGGCAGACAGTCTGCACTCAAGGCTGTCAGCCTGAGACCCAGCTCAGGAGACTCAGCAGCTACCGACTCGGGCCCCGGTGGTGCCGGGCCCAACGTTGGCTCCCTGGGAGGAGAGTCCTCGAGGACAACAGGACTTACATGTCCAGCAGACTCCGGCTCCACCCAAGGTACTTTTGACGGCTTCCCCTGTTCCACGGGCCCGGGACGGCGGTCAGGTGTCCGAGACCTAGCCCTTGAGGAGCCAGGGACCTCCTCCGACGCCACCCTTGCGAACCGCTTCTTCCTCTTTCGCTCCCGCTCGGGGGACCCCCTCTCCGAGGAACTCCAACGATGCTCGGGGTCATTCTCATGAGACGTCGAGGCCTCAGACGAGGTCCTGGCCCGGCCGGAGGCCGAATCGGAGAAAAGCCTTTCTTTTTGGTGCTGACAACTTCGAAGTGCCTTAGTGGACATTTTTCCACATGGTCCACAGATCTTAGGATCATGATCAGGACCGAGGCACCGAAGGCAGCAGTCATGTGTGTCGGTGAGAGACAGTTTCTTACACCGATCACACTTCTTAAAACCACTGGAAGCCATCGGGGAAAAAAGAGTCCCCGCGAGGTCAAAGGACCGGCCTTCCAGGGAAAAGGAAAAAAAGGGCGCGAACGCCAGCCACGAAGGGCAAAAACCGAAAAAAATAAGATCGGGCTCGATACCGGTGTACCGAACCCGGCAAGAAGGGGAACCGGCGTCGAACCGGAGAAAAAAACCACGAAGAAATCGCAAGGAATTGACGAAAAATCTAACTATTTTCCGGGTGAACTAGGACACATGTCCAATGGGCTCCACGGAAAAAGAGAGACTGAGCAAGATGGCACCTTTAGGCGGGAAGGGGACCGCGCATGCGTGCAGTATTCCCAAAGGCTTTCAAAGAAAGCTGGGGAAATGCTCCGCAGGGGCTCCATCGACGTCGATGTCACCCATATGTGAGGACTGACTTCCTGTTTGGTCCTGGAGAATAATACTGAACAAGTACATTGAATTCTGTAATTAATACATAGAAGTACAGAACTATTTACATCTCGGTTAAATAGAGCATTAGCTGATAGACCTGGATGTGTTGAGGGATGGAAAGGAGGTGATAATTTGCTAATGGAGGTGCATATGAGGGGGAGAAGGTGTTTTAGGGTTTTGTATCACAGTATTCATTGAAGAGGTGAGCTTTATTATTTATTTATTACATGATACTTTTATGCCACAAATCCAAGATGCTCCAGGCAGTGTACAATTCACAATACTAATATAATCCTGACAATAAAATACATGTCAAATATAATTAAAATACCTAAAATACAGGAGTCCAAGATGGCATCAGTCAGGCTTCAGTGAGGCAGTCGCATCTTACAATGGAACGGAAGCGTAAGAGTAAGGGGGGTTTTGCAGCCTTCTCAAACCTCTGGTACCTCAATACCTATTTCTTCAGTGTATGGGCCTCAGGATTATTTTATATGGCGTCTGCCACGATACCCTGCTGCTTCGGGGGAGGACTGCCTGGCTATGGTTTCACTGGGGCTGCAGAGCTTGGCGTCTGCTTCAGGTCTTTCATCTTTCTCCCTCAATAAATGGCCAGCTCCAAAGGCAATCTATTTCCAGCAGTCTTCGCAAGACAGCCTGCATCTGCGGGCTACCTTGGGAGAGGAAGCAGTGTTTGAGTTGCGAGAGCAAGGCTTTGGGGTCGAAGGTGCTTTTGCCTTCTCTTGACCCAGAACATCTCAACATGCTGTTCCTTTGGTGTTTCCTGTTGGAATGTCAGCCGTGGGAGGCACCATGGCTTTGGAAGGTGCCTTGGGGCGAGTACAGATGGAAGTTCCCGTGGCCTCTTCAGGCGAACCTGTGACTTTTTCACTTATAAGACCTACTAATTTTACTTTAGAAGTTATTTGGCAAACCATTGTTTCGCTGGGGGAAGTTCTTTTACCTCAAGTTTCTTCTTTGACATCCAAAGTTCGAGCTAATATGGAGGCTATTGAACAATCAGCAGTTAAGATCAATGTGTCTCAGTTGCAGGTTTTAAATTTGCACACCAGAGTAACAGTGTTAGAAAACCAGGCAAATTCCTTCGTTAAGGATGCTTCTTTAAAATTTTCTAGAATTGCTACAATTTCTTAAGAGATATGTTTAAAAAATATTTGGTGGAGACATTGTCTGTCTTCTGAATTAACTCCACCTTTGGTGAAGGTTTACTAATTGCCCTTGGGCAAGAAGTCAGCGACTTTCGAGTATTGGGGACCAACAAGTTGATGCTTTGAATGTCTTTGCTTTACTTGAGTCTTCTCATGAAGAAACGCCGGTTCCCACAACATTAATTATAACTTTTGCCTTTTGTCTGCTGGCGTTTTTTTGCTTTGTGTCTGCAGGACTAAGGTTTCTTAGCCTGAAGCAGGGTTGCGAAATGCAGACCCGAAACATGGCACGTTGCTGATACCATTCTGGAAGCGGCATTAAAGCTTTAATTCATTTCAGTTAAGTTATGAAAACTTTGCTTTTACTAATTGATTAAAAGGAGCAGCTGTTCATTGAGGGGCGATGCTTTCCCTTCTCTCGCACAGCGGTTCCGACAAAAAATATTCTCTGTTGTCAATGTTTGACATTTAGAGTTGTGTGGTGAATTTATTGGCACAGCTGTTAAGATGCAGGATCCTTTATATTGAGATTTCTTATCTGATAAGGCATGGTTGCTAAGATTATTCTTCAGGAAGCATAATTTTTGTAGGTTATCGGTTCTTATGTACCCTGACTTGGCCAGGAACACTCAGCAACGTCGGAGGGAGTTTCTCCTCCTGCGCCCTGGGGTTCTCCAGCTGGGAGGGCTCTTTTTTCTGAAACACACTTGTAAGTGTTTAATAATGTATCATTCTGTTTCATATATTTTTTATGAACCCTCCCAGCAGGTATCCTTCATCAATGCATGTTGCTTAGAGGCATCTATTGAGCCTATGACCGAAGTGCTGTGAAAATTTGTGCCGGATAGTATCTTGACTTTTTTTCTTTCATGTTGTGCTTTGTATTACTTATTTTCTTATGATCTTCTCCCTCAGCTGGGGGCTAGTGTGAGCGAACAGCTTTTTGGTTTTAACATAGTAAATGACGGCAGATAAAGACCAGTATGGTCCATCTAGTCTGCCCAGTAAGATGGCAAGAGTAAGTGCACCTGCCACTCCATGCAGGCCACTCCTCCCCATGTCTTTGTTTAGGGGTGAACATTTCTTGTTCTTTTTTACTTTTGATTGATTATGGATTTCTGCTGTTGCTGCACTGCTTCTTACAAGAATGTTGTATACTTCTTGATTGTAAATTTGCATAAAGCTAAAATAAAAAAATAAAAATAAAAAAAAACCCTAAAATACAAAAATCACAAAGCTCTCCCCTCAAAAGCCTGACAAAACAAATAGGTTTTCAGCTGGGTTTTAAATACATTACGATCAGACTCTAACCGTAAATCGAAAGGAAGCAAATTCCAGCAGACAACGGACTTGCAACCTAAACGTCTGATGACAACTAACCTAGCAGATCTCACGAAGCCCAGGGACCTCTAGCAGACCAGCCATCTCTGATCGAAGAGAATGAGTAGGAACATACAGCTTAACAAGATCCTTAATATAATCTTTAAAGGTTAAAAATAAGGCCTTACAATGGATCGTAAAACTAACTAGCAACCAATGGAATTCCACCAAAATAGGGGTGACATGATTGAACCTGCCCAAACCCTTAATGATCTTCCCTGCTGTATTCTACACTAACTGCAGTCTAGTCACCTCCTCCCCAGGAAGGCCCAACAACAAAGAATTACAGTTGTCAATTCTAGGCAGCACTAAAGCCCTAGTAACACCTAATAAATGTTCCTCAGAAAGAGGGATGCAAGGTATGATTCATCCCACGAATCCAAACAAGGTCCTAATCAATGTAGAAGCCCTAATGAACTATCTAACACTACCCCCAAATTACGGCAAGAAGCCAAAAGGCCCCCAAACTCCACCAAACCCTTAGAAAGCACAGGCTCAACTTTTCTATAGGACGATAGCCATAAATACTGAGTCTTATGAACATTTAGGTGTAAAATCTTCTGCTCAAACCCCTTTCTTCAAAACATTTACACAACCCAGAACTTTACCTGCAACATCAGACTCATCAGGGGCCAAAGGAAGAAGTACCTGAATGTCGTCAGCATACAGGTAAAACCGTAACCCGAAATCCCGCAAAAAGAATAAAGAGGTAGCATTAGATGTTAAATAAAGTGGGAGATAAGATAGAGCCTTGAGGCACACCACATTCCAATTACCAATCTCTAGACAACTGCAGTCCATACCTAACCTTCTGAATCCTACCTTCCAAAAAGGAGGAAACCACTAATAAACCGTCCCACCCAACCCAATCTGTTCTAAAATTCCATGAAGACTGTGATCAACAGTATCAAAAGCTACTCCCACATCTAACTGCAGGAGGACTCCCTCCCCACTACCATCAAACCTAACTTGAATGTCATCAGTCAAAGCTCTTAAAAGGGTTTCAGCGCTATAATATCGCCAAAGTCTCAAATGCAAGTTATCCAAAACCCTATTACCTAAAAAATCCCCCAACTGCTCCCCAACCCAGTGCTCTATCAGCTTCATCAAAAAAGGAAAGTTGGAAATGCCTATAATATGCCTATAATTCTCACAACTCCCCACCGCCCCTCCCCCCCCCCCATTCTTAGGAACAGGCGTAACAATATTGTTATTTTTATCCCAGCTGAAACCACACCAAAACCATCAGACACATTTACAATCTATGCCAAACGCTCCAAACCACACTCCTCCCTAACGGGACCCAGGTCACAGGACAAGGATCTAACTAACAACCAACTTACCGCATCTTCAGTACCAACCTATCCATCTCATCCAACGTTACTTCCCTAAACTCCACCCATACCCCTACTCCACTTCTGTCAACTTCACTACCTCTCCTCCATACAACCCTCATCCATGTCATTCCTAGCCAAAGCCTGAAAATACTTGGCAACCCTTTTCCCTAACATAATCCTCAAAGTCCCCACAATCTAAGTCCCCAAATTCTACTGCTCTACATTGACCAGATAACATTTGGACCACAGCAAATAATTCCAGTGGTTGATTCGAAGCCCGCTGAATAGATGACTCAAAATAGGCGTACTTCATCTTCCACAATTCTGATTTATATAATGTCACCTCTACTTTTCAACCCACTCTATCTCCTAATGACTGCATGCACTGCCACTTTCTCTACAATCGCCTACAACTATGCTTCAATGATCACAACCCTGCAAACCAAGGAGAACAATATTTCTGACCGGTCACAATAGTGACCTCCTTCAAAGGCACCAATTTATCATATACCCATGCCCACTGAACATTCCAATCTTCCACTAAACCCTCTACAGAGGCTATCTCATTCATTCAAACAATCCTCCAAACAACCCTTTAAAGGCAATTTCGTACACCTAATCATTTTCTTCACTACATGTCCATGATTCTCTTTCTCTAAAAATGAAAAAGCCTGAGATTGCACCACAAAATAATCAGACTACAGCACCCCAAAAACACTAAAATCAGAGGCTCTCCACTGCACCCAACTCCCACAATTCTTTACACAGGAGCACTAACACATTGCATAAGGTGCACTTATTCACCTCTAACAGGTGATCTCCAGGAACAGCAGAAATCAATCTTCACATGTGGGTGAATATCACTGACAGAGCTTGCGGCGGGAGTGCTCCTCAGCATCCAATAGACAAGCCTTTGGGAGCACTCCACTGCGCCTGCGTGCCTGCCTTCCCAACTCCTCTCCTCAGTTGAGCTTGCAGCTGAGAAGAAAAATAAAATAAAGAACCCTACAACTCCAAGGGTTGAAGGGCGGCTTGTGAAGACTGATTCCTGCTGTTTCTAGAGATCACCTGTTACAGGTGAGTAACTACGCTATCTCCAGGAAGAAGTAGGAATGCAGTCTTCACATATGGGACTCACTAGCTCCCAGGTACCAGACTGGTATGGAGGAGAGAGCAGTGCCATCCCTGAGGTAAAAACCCTGTAGCTGAAGATTCTGGATGAGTTGTGTGTGACTGGACTCGATTTCATGAGGTGATACTCCCCCAGTGATAGTCTGGTATCTTGAAGAAGTCTGGGACGGAGGGTAGGAGTTGAGTTTAAGTTCCAAAAAGGTGCTGGAGTACAGCTTGGCCAAAGACAGTGTCTCAATGGGAGTCTCTGTCCAGACAGAAGTGTGCAGTAAAAGTATGACTGACCAGGTAGCTGTCTGGCAGATGTCCTCAATGGCTACGGAATGGAGATTGGCTATGGAGGTTGCCATAGTCCGCACATTCTGAGTAGTGACATCACCCTCCAAAGAAAGTCCTGCTTGTGCATTAGCAAAAGAAATGCAATCTGCTATCCATCTAGATAGAGTACGTTTCGTCAATGGTAGACCCAGGTGACTAGGATCAAAGGAAATGAATTACTGAGAGGATCGCCTGTGATCCTTGGTTCTATCCAAGTAGTAGGCCAGCACTTGCTTGAAGTCTAATGTGTGTAGCGCTGCTTCAGCCCGATACATGTGGTCTAGGGAAAAAAAAGCGTAGTTACTCACCTGTAACAGGTGTTCTCTGGGGACAACAGGAATCAGTCCTCACATATGGGAGATGTCAGCACCAATGAAGCCCGCATGGCAGCTTCTCCCCAGTTTTCAAAGAAAGCTTTTAAGAGATGCACCACACATGCGTGGTCCACTCCCACCCAAATGGCATAGCTTAAAGGCAAAAATGACACAAAAAGCAGCTCCATGGGGAGGAGGAAGGGTTGTGAAGACTGATTCCTGATGTCCCTGGAGAACACCTGTTACAGGTGAATAACTACACTTTTTCCGGGAACAAGCAGGAAGTCAGTCCTCACATATGGAACTCCCTAGCTACCGAGAGACCTGCAAAAAGCCACAGGAGACCAGAAAAGGGTGAGCCGTGAGCAGAAGCAATGAGTCCTGAGAAGACAGACTCCTGAGTGGCCTAAGTGTCCAGCGAGAAGTCAGCACTCCGGAAGCCTGAACACACAAGGGCCGGAGGGCAGGGGTTGCCTACACCCCGAAAAGATGACAGAGTACTGCTTGGCCAAAGGCACTGTCACTACAGGACTCCCTCTCCAGGCAGTAATGAGCTGCGAAGGTATAGACTGAGGATCAGGTGATGGCACAGCAGATTTCCGACAGAGGAACGGAATGCAGGTTTGCTACAGATGCCGCCATGGCCCTGACGCCGTGCGCTATGACCCTACACTCCAGTGAGAGCCTAGCCAGCTCGTAGGCGAGAGCAATACAGTCTGCCACCCAAGTGGACAGAGTACGCTTAGTCACCACTGCCCCCAGCCGACTGGGGTCATAGGAGATGAAAAGCTGTGAGGCTTTGCGGTGGCCCTGGGTACATTGGAGGTAGAAGGACAGGGCCCTCTTACATTCCAGAGTATGAACGACGGTCTCCACCCTGCTGGTGTGAGGCTGGGGAAAGAAGGTGGGGAACACCATCTCCTGATTGAGGTGGAAAGGAGATACCACCTTGGGAAGAAACTTGGGGTGTGTGCGGAGTTCGACCCTGTTCTTATAGAACCCTGTGTAGGGTAGATCTGCCACCAACGCCTGGAGCTCACTGACCCTGCAAGCAGACATGAATGCCACAAAGAACACAACCTTCCAGGAAAGGTGCCATAGGTGGCAGGCAGCCAGAGGCTCAAATGGTGGGCCAGTGAGCTGCGACAGCACCACGCTGAGATCCCACTCCACCATTGGTAGGCGGATGGGAGGCTTTCATAACAAGAGACCCCGCAGGAAATGGGTCACAAGAGATTGGACAAAGAGGGACTTACCATTGATAAGGTGGTGGTGTGCCGCGAGTGCCCTCAGGAGGACCCTGACAGAGTTGGACTTCAGTCCTGCCTGAGATAGGTGAAGCAAATATTGCAGCACAGAGCATGAGAACGGGTTGACCCCATGCTCCGTGCACCACAGTAAGAATCTGAGCCATTTGAAGGCATAAGTCTGTCTTGTGGAGGTTCTACAGAAGGTCAGGAGGACCTCCTCCTCCTCCCCTGAAAGGTTGAAAGGGGCCAAAGCTACCCTTTCAGCAGCCAGGCAATTAGCGTCAGAGACCCCAAGTTGAGGTGTAAGAGGGAGCCCCCCCTCCTGTGACAGCAGCCCCTGGGCACTCCCTAGGAGGATCGGGTGCACCATGGATAAGTAAAGGAGCAGTGGGCACCACTGTTGCCTGGGCCACCGAGGGGCTACTAGTATCAGCGATGCCCTGTCGTGCTGAACCTTTAACAAGGTCTTGACAATCAGCAGCCCTCTGTTCACGGGATGAGAAATGAATCCACTGCCACGCAGGATGGGTGTGGCTGCTTGGAGCAGAAGCAGGGCAGCTGGATTTTGGCTGGATTGGTGAAAAGGTCCATCTGTGGCATCCCCCAGAACTGAAAGAGCCGATAGGTCACTCTAGGATCTAGCCACCACTCGTGCGGCTGGAAGACCCTGCTCAGCCTGTCTGCCAGGACGTTATCCTGGCCTGGCATATACACCACCCGCAAGAGCATCCAGTGGCGGTTCACATATGAGCAGAGAGCTCATGCCTTTTGGCAGAGGATGTACAATCTCATGCCCCACTGCTTGATGACGTAGAACATCGTCACTTGATTGTACACCTGGACCAGCACTGACTGATGTTGCAGGTGGTGACAGAAGGCTCAGAGGGCCAGGAATATGGCCCGAAGCGCCAAGAGGTTTATCTGATGCAGACTGTCCATCTGCAGCCAACTGCCCTAAGTGCAGAAGTCGTCACCTAAGGAGGTGGCATCTATGATGAGGACCCTCTGGGCGGCAGGGACCTGGGAGGTCATCCCAGCCTGAAGGTGTGGGGGGCTTGCCACCAGGCATGGGAGTCAGTCAGTTGGTGAGTCATCACTACCCTGTCCTGGAGCTGGCCTGTGGCCTGGGTCCACTGGGAACAGAAGCCCCATTGGACCGCCTCCGTGTGAAGGCGGGCATCTGGGGTAACGTGAACTGTGGATGCTATGTGACCCAACAGGTGGAGCAGAAGGTGGGCGGAAACAGAGTGTCAGCGTGGCACAGCAGCGGCCAGCGCCCTGATACGATCAGCCCTGTCCTGAGGGAGAAAGGCTCTGGCCTGAACGGTGTCCAGCCTTGCCCCTATAAACTACAGACACTGTGCTGGGAGGAGATGGGACTTTGGGTAGTTTATCATGAACCCCAAGTGCTGCAGGATGAGGATGGTGCACGCCACTGCATGTTGCAGCATGGTGGCAGTGTGGCCTTTTATAAGCCAGTCGCCCAGGTAGGGGAAAGAAAGGCCCCCTGGAGACAAAGGTAGGCTGTGACTACTGTCAGGCACTTGATGAAAATCTTCAGTGGGGAGGCCATTTCGAAGGGTAGCATCCTGTACTGGTAATGGCTGCTTCCCATCATGAACCTGAGGAATTTCCTGTGGTTGGGATGGATGAGGATGTGTGTATATGCATCCTTTAGGTCTAAGGAGCAAGCCAATCTCCCAGTTGTAAGTATGACAGTAGGGTTCCAAGGGAGAGCATATTGAACTTCTCCTTCACTAGGAACCTGTTTAGATCCCGCAGGTCCAGAACTGGTTATTTATTTATTTATTTTTATTTATTTATTTTATTCACATTTCTATACCGCATCTTCCAAAGTTCAGTTGCGGTTTACAGTTAACAACAATTAACAAAGCAAGTTTGTTTTACATGGAACATTGAGATATAACAGAACTTATTTACAAGGAAAATGATCCTTGCTGGGGAGAGAATCTCTTTGGTTGGAAGCCTCCAGTCCTCTTGGGCTCGAGGAAGTACCAGGTGTAGAACCCTTTGCCCCTGAGGTGTGCAGGTACCGGTTCCACTGTCCTGTCCTTGAGAAGGTGTGCGAGTTCCTGCAGTAGCAAGGTCTGGTGTAGGGGAATCCTGGAGGGCTCTCCCAGAAAGAATGGAGGGAGTGTCTGCTAGGTGGAGGTGGTAACTCTCCCTCACCACTGGCAGTGCCCAAGGGTCTGTGGTGATGGATGGCCATTGGTGGGCATATAGAACCAGATGCCCCCCCTGTGGGCTACTGGGCAGGGCCTCCTAGGGGGAAAGAGATTATGCCCAAGGAGTCAAAAACTCCTTTCAGGCTGGACCGGAGCCGGAGCCTAGGGTTTGGGAGCCTTAGGCTTATGAGGGCTATGCCCTTGTCCTTTGGCCTACTGCCCTGTTGGGAAGTGGGAAGGCCTGGTACTGAGTGTAGTTTCCCCATAAGCCTTCCTCTTCTTTGGGTAGAAGGACTTTTTCCCTGAAGGCTTCCATCAGGAAGGGTCAGCGGTCTTCTTGGAGAGCCTGGTCCTTGTCAGGAACTCGGACTCCAACTCTGCAGCCTTATCAGTCATGAGTTTGCCAAAGAGATTCTCTCCCCAGCAAGGATCATCAACCAGTTTGTCCTGAACCTATTGCTCCAGGTCAGAAGACTTTAACCAAGCCTATCAATGCCCGTCGGAGCTACTCTAGTCGCCAACTCAAAGCCGTCATAGGCTGTCCGAGTCTCAAACTTGGAGCACTCTCTGACACCCGAGGCCAGGGTCTAGAACACTGGAGGAGTTCCTTGGAGTGACCAGCCAAGAACCCAGCAAATTCCTTCGCCAGGTCCCTCAGGTACATGCCCATGTACAGCTGGTATGCCTGGATTTGGCCAATAAGCACTGAGCCCTGCTAGCACTTTCTGCCCAGGGCATCCAAGGCACGGGCCTCCCTACCTGGGGGCACCGAGGAGTGCATCTTTTGGCTCTTGAGGTGATGCATGGCCGACTCCACCACCATGATGTTGTGTGGCAGATGTGCTTTTTGGAAGCCAGGGCTCTGGCGGACCTGATATGTCGAGTCCAGCCATCTTCTCACTATGGGTACTGACGTAGGGGTCTCCCACATGTGGAGGAGCAGCCGTTCCAGGATCGGGGAAGAGGCACTGTGAATGTCTCCTTTGAAGAGGCCTTGTACTGGAGGATCTCGAGTTCCTTGGTCAGAGGGCCCTCTTCTGTCTCTGTGTCGAAGGCTAGTGGCCTTCGCCATGTCCCGCACGAAGTCGACGAAAGCCGTATCCTCGGGCGGGGACTGGCGTCGGGTCTCGGGGGAAGAAGGGTCGGAAGGCACATCCCGGTGTCGATGGGTTTCTAAGGATTTTTTGTCCTCAATCTCCCAGTTCAACTTACAGTCAGTGGAGATGTCAAGGGTGGTCCGGGCTCCAGGGTCAGGCCCCAAGCCCGACAGCCCCTGCGGTCATTGGGGATGACCTCAGTCCTGAAGACCAGGACTGGACCGGTGTCAAGGAACATCTCGAGGCTAGTGGTGCTCAAGGATTGGCTCGATGTCTGGGAAAATCCTCGAGGTCGAGGGCCCAGTAGTTGGGAGTGATGACCTGGCAGAGCCGGGCAGAGCCTGCTGCTGGGCCACAAAGGCAGACAAACTGTGCTCCAAAGTCGCCATCCTGGTCTCGTGGTCAGATGGGCCCAGTCTTCGGCACGGGCACCGGGGACTCAGGTCCGGCACCAGCTCCGCTGAGGGGGCGTCCTTGACCAGGATAGCATCAGGGGTCCAAGGCCGGTCACCAGATGCCAACGAATCATGTCGGGGCATTTTGTTTAGCCGCTCTTGCTCCTTCCTCTCAGACCCGCGATAGAGGCTGTGGGTCCAGGGCCCATGGGACTTGCCCACTTTCCCAGGCTCATCAGCCAACGCAATCTTCAAGGTTTTCTGGCTCTTCTTGGGCTCTTCCTCTGGGGTGTTCTGCGGCCTTGTGGCTCCCCAGCCTGGTCTCCCCAGGGGTCCAGAGGGGGCCCTGGAGCACTGTGTCACTGGAGACTCTGGTGCAGAGTCTGTCTTGTGAAAGGAGGAGGACCACTGCTGTTGACGGCTCTTGATGGCCTTGGTGATCATCTTCTTGCAGAGATGACAGTCCAAGGGGTCATGATCCAGCTCAAGGTAGCAGTCATATGGATCAGTGTACAACATGGTATGGGCGCATCGGTCACAGTACTTAAAACCACTGGCAGAGGCTATGGTGGGAAAGACGGCCCTCACAAGGTCAAAAGCCTCAGGCCCAGCCAGGGAAAAAAGGTACGAAGCTGGTTGAGAAAACCCCAAAAAAGAACAAAAGGACCCAAGACACAATGCCAGAAAAAAGGAGACTGAGGCAAGACAGCACCCATGGGCAGGAAGGGGACCATGCATGCGTGATCCATCTCCCAAAGGCTTTCTTTGGGAGCTGGGAAGAAGCTACCATGTGGGTTCCAACGGCACCAACGGCACCCATATGTGAGGACTGAGATCCCTGCTTGTTCCTGGAGAATCAGGAGGATTACCGACTGGTTTAGATAGAAAGAGGAAACCACATTTGGGAGGAAGTGTGGATGTGTACAGAGAACCACTCTGTCATGGTGAAATAGAGTATAGGGGGATCCGCTACTAGAGCCTGCAGCTCACAGATAAGGTGAGCTGAAGTGAGGGCAATAAGGAAGAAGGTGGCTTTAGAAGACATGCCAGAGCCATATTCAGATCCCAGACCACCGGATGGGGCTTAATGGGTAGCTTGGACAGCAGGAGACCCCGCATGAAGTGTGCTACTAAAGGGTGTGAGGAGATAGGCTGTCCATCCACTGGTCTGTGAGAGGCCGCAATGGCACTAAGGTGAACTCTCAATGGGTTAGTTTAAAGACTTGTCAAGGATATGTGGAGGAGATATTGTAGAAGTGACTCCACCGGGCAAGAAAAGGGGTCAATGTCCTTTGGTAAGGACCAGAGGGCAAACCTACACCATTTGAAGGCATAAGATTACCTGGTGGAATCCTTAAGATATGCAAGGAGGACATCCTTGACTGCCTGCAGTAGGTCGAGGTTGGCAAGCACTAGCCCTTCAGCAGCCTTGCTGTCAGGCGTAGGGAATGAAGATTGGGATGGAGGAGCGTCCCGTGATCCTGAGAGACAAGGCTGGGTGCACAGTCCAGGCAAGGCGAAGAAGCAGAGGAAACCACAGTTGATGGGGTCAGAAGGGGACTATGAGAATCATCGAGCCCTGCTCGCCTGTAGTTTGAACAGCGTCTTGGGTATCAAGGGGATGGGAGGGAATGCATAGAGCAGTCCCTGTCCCCAGTGGGGAAGGAAGGCATCCAGGGCCTGCTGGTGCAGTGACAGAACCCTGGAGCAGAACAGTGGAAACTGTGTGTTTGGAGGCGTAGCAAAAAGATCTATGAGTGAGGTTCCACATGTTTGGAAGATCTGAGCAGCTATCTCCTGATGCAAGGTCCATTCGTACGGATGAAGGATATGGTTTAGCTTGTTTCCTAGGACAATGAGTTCACCTGGGAAGTACACCGCTCTGAGGTGAATGCGGTGAGAGATGGCAAAGGACCATAGGTGAATCGCTTCCTTGCAGAGGGGACGGGACACCGTTCCCCCCTGTTTGTT
Source organism: Ichthyophis bannanicus (assembly GCA_033557465.1). NCBI lineage: Eukaryota > Metazoa > Chordata > Amphibia > Gymnophiona > Ichthyophiidae > Ichthyophis > Ichthyophis bannanicus. The sequence continues at coordinate 436,069,472 of CM066033.1, forward strand.
CACGAAGAACATGGCAACTTCGTTGTCTGCCCTGACCAGAACAGGTTGCCCTGAAAGTTGGGGCTGAAAAACCCGAAGAGCATTTGTCAGTACCCAATGTTCTAGCAGGTTGATCTGCAGAGTAGATTCCTGTGGTGCCCACAGCCACTGTGTGGTCTGGTCAGAAGAAATTAGACCTTACCTGCTAATTGTCTTTCCTTGAGATCTCTCCGGGCCAGTCCAGGAACAAGAGTGTTGTCAACCTTCTCCAGCAGCTGAGGACTGAATTCTGAAGTTTTGCTGTTCTGGTATCTGGCTCCCCCCTACTGGTCAAACCTCAGTCTATTCCTATCCAAGCAGTCCAAGAATATAACCCACAACTGGAAAAAAAAACAAAGAATCTTAACGTTCTAAACACGCCAGGAAAAATAGTGAACGTACCCAGCAGTGAACAACACCTACATGCGGGGTTTGTTTTTTTTTTAAACTTAGTAGTAACAAATTATATCGCAATCCCTGATTCTTATTGAGGAAGCCCCATAGACCACCCCGACCAGGACCTCTGAAGAGAAATCGATAAATGTATTGTCTTCTGACTATCAAAAATGATCTATGAACCCAACAGAGGCACTCGCCCCCAACTGTGATCTCCTGCAAATGACACGGGTGGGTCCTGGACTGGCCCGGAGAGATCTCAAGGAAAGACAATTAGCAGGTAAGGTCTAATTTCTTCTTCCTTCTCGTCTCTCCGGGCCAGTCCAGGAACAAGAGGAAAGTACCAGAGCAGTACCTAACCCCGGGAGGGACCCGCCAGGCCCGCTATGATGGCTGAAGCCCCCACATTTGCATCTCCCCTGGCATGAACATCCAATCTGTAATGTTTTGCAAACGTGTGAAGAGAAGACCAAGTAGCCGCCCGACATATATCAGCAGGCGGAATCAAAGCATACTTGGCCCAGGACGTCGCCTGGCTACGATTGGAATGAGCACAGAGCCCCTCTGGAGGCAACTGCCCACCTGCCTGATACGCCGCCACTATGGCTTGCTTTACCCATCGAGCAATCGAGGCCTTGGAAGCCGCCTCCCTTTTCCGAGGCCCACCAAACAGCACAAATAATCTGTCCGCCCTACAAAACGGCTTAGTCCTTCTAAGGTACCTCTTGAGCAGTCTACCTAAATCCAATTTTTCCAACACCCCATCAATGGGAAGACCTGCATGTTTCCGAAAGGTCGGAAGCTAAATAGTCTGATTCACATGAAATTTAGACACCACCTTTGGGAGAAAAGAAGGGACCGTTCGCAACATCACCTTTTCCTCCGAAAACTGAAGATACGGAGCTTGACACGAAAGCGCTTGGAGATCTGAAATTCTCCTTGCAGAACACAAGGCCACCAGGAAGGTAACCTTCCAAGAAAGCTCCCTGAGCGATATGTCCTTAGCCGGCTCAAAGGGAGGCCTCACCAAAGCCTCAAGAACCAGATTCAAATCCCAAGGCGGAATCACAGCTCGAACAGGACGACAAATGTTCTTTACCGCCCTCAGGAACCTAAGAATATCCGGATGGGAACAGTCGAGCTCCTTTGACATTCCCTCGAAAACATGATATCGCTGCCAAATGAACTCTGATGGTACTGAGGGCTAAACCTTTATCCAGCCCCTCCTGGAGAAAAGACAACACTTGCGGTACCAAGGTGTTGCGCGTACGGAGATTCCGCTCCTTACACCAGCTTTCAAAAATACGCCAAACGCGGACATAAGCTAGGGACGTAGACCTTCTCCTGGCCTGCAACCGGGTGGCCACGACTGCAGCCGAATATCCTCTACGCTTCAACTTTTCCCTTTCAAGAGCCAAGCCTTAAGCGAGAAGCGATCCACATTCGGCATGCTCAGGGGGCCCTGAACCAAGAGGTTGACTTGAGAGGGAAGCTTCCAGGGACTATCAGAAGACGAACTAAATCCGCATACCACGCTCTCCTGGGCCAGTCTGGCGCAATGAGAATTACTCAACAGTGGTGACTTGCTACCCACTGAACGACTCTCCCTATCATTAGCCATGGTGGAAAGACATAAAGTAGCCCCCTGGCCGGCCACGGCTGTGCCAGGCCGTCGAGCCCCTCTGACATATGCTCTCTGCGTCTGCTGAAAAACCGACCTGCTTTGGCACTGTCGAAGGAGGCCATCAGGTCCATCACCGGCTGACCCCACCTTAGGGTCAGGTTGTGAAACACCGTCACGTTCAACTCCCACTCTCCAAGATCTACCACATGCCGGCTGAGGTAATCTGCTTGCACATTGTCCCGTCCTGCCACATGCGCCGCCGAAAGGACTTGTAGATGTAACTCCGCACAGGACATCAACCACAGACTCTCTTCCAACAAAATTGCACTTCCTGTTCCACCTTGCCGATTGATATAGGACACTGTCACCGCATTGTCCGAGAACACCCGCACTGCTTTGTTCTCTACGATATGAAGAAAGTCTCGAAGAGCAAGAGAGACTGCTCTGAGTTCTAAAAAATGTATGGAACAATCTTTCATCTCTGGCGGCCAACAACCTTGAGCTATGCACGCCTGACAGTGTGCCCCCCAGCCCACGAGACTGGCATCTGTAGTGACCAGAACCCAATCCGGCTGGCGTAAGGGCACTCCCGCATGAAGATGGCCGGGATCCAACCACCACTGCAGACTGTCGCTGACTTTCTGTAATCTGGGCAATTATCGATCCAACGGATGCTCTTGAGGTGACCACCTCGACAGCAAAGCCTGTTGCAACGGATGCATATGGGCTCTTGCCCACGGAACCAGATCCAAGGCCGCCGCCATGGAGCCTAGGAGTTGCAAATAATGCCACGCTGTTGGCGCTGTTAGATTCAAGAACTTTGTAACCTGCCGTAAAATCTTTTACACCCTGCTCTCTGGCAGAAATACAGCACCTATCTCTGTATCGAATATCGCTCCCAAGTACAGGAGGCACGTCACTGGCTGCAATTGGCTCTTGGCTTGGTTGATTACCCAACCAAGCTGTTCCAGAAGACTCACCACCCATGCCGTCGCCGACCGAGACTCCGACACGGACGGCGCCCGAATCAACCAGTCGTCGAGGTATGGATGCACAAGGATCCCCTGTCTTCTCAAGGCCGCCGCCACCACCACCATCACCTTTGTGAAAGTGTGCGGCACCATGGCCAACCCAAACGGTAAGGCTCGGAACTGAAAATGACCCATGTGCACCGCAAAACGCAGGAACTTTTGATGCTCTGGCCTGATTGGAATGTGGAGGTAGGCCTCCGTGAGGTCTATGGAAGTCAGCACCGACCGTAGCGTCTCCATGCGGAAATGCGGAACCCTCAAGCACCAGTTTACGTGCTTGAGATCTAAAATAGGTCGAAAAGACCCTTCTTTCTTGGGAACCACAAAATAAATCGAGTACAGCACAGTTACATACCTGTAACAGGTGATCCCCGGAACAGCAGGAATTAGTCTTCACACGTGGGAGACGTCGCCGACGGAGCCCGCACGGGAAAATGCTCCCCAGCATCCAATCAGAAAGCCTTTGGGATCATCCCCCGCACCTGCGCGGTGGCTTCCCGCCCTTCCCACTGCCTCTCCCCAGTTGAGTTTCATAGCTGAGCCGGCAGGAGAGGAGAGGAAGGAATAGAGAAAAAGAGAGATACAACTCCCAGGGGAGGTGGGCGGGTTGTGAAGACTAATTCCTGCTATTCCGGAGATCACCTGTTACAGGTAAGTAACTGTGCTATCTCCAGGAACAAGCAGGAATGAATCTTCACATGTGGGGACTCCCTAGCTTAGGATGCCCAGGGAGATCCCATAAGCGCAGCCCAGACGGGATGGCATTTACCCAGCCTGAATCTCCGGCATCCCCTGAGGGATGGAGGGCAGGAGTTGAATAGAGGAACAGCGAATCCAAAGACTACGGAGGCCAGTCTTTAGAGTGCAGAACAGGTACCATTCGGATACAGCAAAAGAAACCCCAGGCTACGGGAGTAGTCAGAGGGGTGCATGAAGAGAATCATTAAGCATGTAATGAGTAAATGACCTAGTACCATACAGAGCTTACCGGCCATTAAGTTTTAATGAATTAATGATTTAGAACCCTGTACTGCTTACCCACCGGGTTGTCGGAAGTAGTCCTGTGATGAAGGCACTGTAGACGCAGTAGCGAGGTCATCAAGGAAACTTCACCGCAGCGGGGAGGAAGTTCCAAATCCGGAAGGCCATGGGATCCAGGCGTCAGCTGGGTCAGGAGAAGGACGGCAGGTCTTCCAGGGGGCTCACGGCAAGCTGAGTAGAGTCCATAACGAGTAGAGTCCATAACTCAGAGGACCAACAGTGGAAGACAGGCCGAACTAGCGAGCCTATCCCGGAGAAGAGTAGAGATGTACCCCGGAGCAGAAGGGGTACACAGTCTGCCCTAGCGAGAGATAGGGAGACAAGGGTCCGGACCTCCGGGAGGAGGACCTAACTGAAAAAGGGACTGTTGACTTCACAGCAGTAGGGTGCCACCAGTCCGCAGCCCGACGGGGATTAGGCAGACGGACTGGCCGGACCCCCTGGGGGGGAGGGGGGTGAGTACCGGCCATAGGGGGAAAAGCGGTAAGCACAGGTACTGTGGGGATCCCCCAAGGCGCCAGCCAAGCAGGTGATATCTCGTATATCTAAGCCGGTGGACATGGGGACGCCCCCTCCGGTACTAACACAGGCACGCCGGGGGGCCTGCCTCCATGAGCAGCACTCAGGTAAGGCGGATCTGCCATCAATCCCCAGAACGTCCACCTGGAGAGGTGGCCGCAAGATCCGTCAGGGGAGGGATCTTTCCCGGAGGGCAAGGGCAGATCGGCGAGCTAAGAGCGCGGTAGCGCGGGGGACAGAGATAGCATCAGTCCGGTAGAATGCCGCAGGGGTTGGAGGCCCTAATGTGTCCCCAGGACCTGCGCGTAGAAATTGTCCCCCGCACAATCGGGGAACATGAGGGTATAGTCCACGGAGAGTATAGGGGGACTATAGCGGCTGGAGGGGAATTCCAGTACGGAAACAATCAGCAAGAGGATACTGGCTGAGAGGGCTTCGGGGACGTACCGAAGAGTAAGTAGGGTGACCGTGGGCCAGAGCGATCACGGCGTAAGGTGGTCTCCCTTTCCCATGGAGGAGAAGACCTGAACCCCTAGATAAGTCCCCAAACATTTTCCAACTGGACGAGCCCCAGAGTAGAGCTCTAGTCTAAACTTCTGGTAAGGAGGTTAAGAGCAGGCAGCCGCCCACCTGAGCCTAAAAATGCTTAGTATGAGAGTCCTGGCGAGGGCCCGGGGACATCAACCCGGGGTGAGAGGTCCCTTGCTTGGGCGCGCCTGGAGGGTGGGCGGAGGGCTGACATTTCCTCTTCCTAGGGAAGGGGGGTCTGGAGGGGCGTTTACCACCACCGGGGGAAGCCGGGCCCTAGGCTGGCTGCTAACTCTGGGAAGGTTAGCGAAGCACTGTGCGACCTGACGTAAGGCTTCGCTATTGAAGAGGTGATCTCCGTCGCAGGGAGAATTACCCAGGATGTGCTGTGCCCGTCGACACAACTCGGACGCCTGCAACCATGCCGTGCGGCGTGCTCTAATGGCAACAGTAGAGGCTCTGCTGACCGACCGGAAGGAGTCCAGCGAAGCACGAGAAAGGAACCCGGAGATATTCCTGCAATGATAAAGAAGCAGGGAATATTCAAAGGCCTTGGTTGCAGATACGAAGGTGGATAACCGAGATAACCTCTCGGTGACCTCCCGAAGCGACAGACTCATATAAAATATATATGAAATAATTCTGGCCACCAGCATAGACAGTTGGAAGGCTTGACGTCCTAGAGTGTCTAGCGTCTTCGAGGCGCGGCTTGGAGGGCGAGAAGCATGCCTCTCCTTGCTTCCGGCCTTCCTCAGCGCCGATTCCACCACAACGGACCGATGTGGAAGCTGGTGCTGCCGAAACCCCGGGGACGGAGGCACCCAGTACAGAGCCTGCATCGCAGTCGGCGGCGCTGGAACCCTCAAAGGCGACCGCCAAGCCCCCAGCAGGAGATCCTGCAGGGCGGGATGCAGAGGAAGCATCGCGGCTGCCTGTTCCGCAGGGCCTGGGCTCGGATCCAGGATAGGGATGGCCAGCAAGTCCGCCATGTCAAGGAGGAAATCCTGAAAAGGCGGCTCTGCCGGAGCAGTTATGGCGGGAGAGGTCGCCCGGGCACTAAGAGGCCGCTCGGGCCGATGCCCGCTGGGCAGAGGAGGGGACCAACCGACCCGGATCGGGGCAGTCAACATGGCGTCGTCGGCTCCTGGAATTGATTCCAAGCTAGGCATCGAAGAAGTCGATGGCACAGACAGCGCCGCAGGAACCGGCCTCGGCCCCGAACCCGGGGGCGGCGCTTCCCCCCCGTGACTGGAGCGAATCCGCGGCCGCCGGAGGGCAGGGGCCAGCGGTCTCTGCTCTGCGCTGCGGGAGAGGACAGCGGCCGATCCCGAGACATGCCGTGGCCAGGCTTTCAAGGCTGGACAACGACTCCAGGCTGGGCATCGAACCGAGCGAGGAGATTGACTCCGTCCTCGAGGCCCCCGGCGGGAGTGATTGCGCCGGTGGTGGAGATCCCGGAGCGCGGATCGGAACTGCGCCGACCGGTGCCGCGAACATCAAGGGCCCCCGAGGACGGTGCTCGGAGGAGAGGGGGTCATCTGACGCCAGCGCCGATGTCGATCGGCGGGCACTGCCCTGTGCCGGGCTCCCTCTCGAACCCGTCCGACCCGGAGAGAAATCCTTCCGGGGCATACGGCCCGTCCCCGAGGGGACCATGGTCACCCGACGACGATTCCCTGCAGGGGGGGGGGGGGAGTGCAAAGCCCCTGCGCCGACGTCGGGGTACCGTAGCGGGGCGGCGCAGACCTAGAATGGGTCGAAGCGGTCGAATACCCCGAGGCCCCTTCTCTAGGGAAGGGCGGGGCCCTCGACGGCCGCGTCGATGCCGGGGAGTCGCCCGTGCGCTGGCCGACATACCCCGAGGTCCCCGGGGGAGGTCGATGGCGGTCCCCCGTGCTCGACGCCCCTGCCGTCGCCGGCGGAGCGGCGCCGCTCGAACCCGGCACCACCCTTGCGCAGGGCTGGGATACCGGCGACCCGGCGCGGGTCGAAGCGAGCGGCCCCGAGGGGAGGGAGGCCAGATGACCATCCCCGGCGCGGGGCGGAACCACCGACGCCCGCGCCCTTGAAGCGGGTACTACCCTCACGCATGACCTAAACGTAGGGCCGTCAGACAGTGTCGAGTCGATCGGCCTCCGAGGTGCCGAGGGCAGCGGCTGGCGATCCCCGGAGGGGAGCGGTTCACTCGACATCGACGGGTCGGCACCGCCCAAAGCGGATACCACCCCAGTAGGAACGCCATACCGGTGCGAGTCGGTCGGCCCCGGAGGCGCCGAGGACCGCAGCCACCAATCCCCGGTAAGGAGCGGAACGCTCGACACCGACGCCGAGGGGCCGGTACCGCCCGAAGCGGGTACCGCCCGCGTGCATGGCAGGGCTGAAGGAACGCCAGGCTGGACTGAGTCGATCGGCCCCGGAGGCGCCGAGGACAGCAGCCGACGATCCTCGTTGAGGAGTGGAGCGCTCGACACCGACGCCGATGCCCGGGGCTCAGTACCGCCCGGAGCGGCTAAAACGCCCGAGCATGGCTTGGATGTAGGGAGGTCAGACCCGGTCGAGCCGATCGGCCCCGAAGGCGCCGAGGACACCGGCTGATGATCCCTGGCGAAGAGTGAAACACTCGACGCCGACACCGATGCCGGGGAATCAGCACCGCTCGAAGCGGGTACCTCCCTCGGGCATGGCTCGGGAATGTTCTGTGAGGAGCGAACCTCAGGAACATCCCGAAACCCCGTAAATGCTTTGGAGCCCGAGGACTCCCGCCGGGGTATATCAGCCAAGGAGGACTTGAGGGGTTGGCCGGAGCCGTCGCCATGCTGCGCATGAGACTCGCCCCTCAAGACTCGGCTAGTCTTAACAGACTGTTGTGTGGTTACCTGATCCTGGAGAGAAGGACAACCTGACGACCGCGCCTTTGGCGCGAAAACGTCGTCGAGGAATACCCGAAAGAGGGAGGGGTCTTCTCCCGACACTGTAGCCTGGGGAATCCAGGGAAAAAGGGTCAGGCCCCAAACAGGAGAGGCACCGGGCATTGGAGTCCACGTGGAAACTTAAGTCCCCGCCGTGAGGCTGGAGGGAAGAAGGCTTCATGCCCCGGTCCTCAGCGCCCGAAGGGGGCGACGAAATTTAAATGAAAACAATTAAAAGAAAGAAGAAAAAAAGGGGGGGGGGGGCACGGAGGTGCCACCGGCGGCGGGAAAGCCGCGACTACAGAAAAAAGGAAAACTTTCTGCGGTGGCAGGAGGGACGTCCTGCCTGCGCCGCGGAAAACGAAAAACTGGGGAGAGGCAGTGGGAAGGGCCGGAAGCCACCGCGCAGGCGCGGGGGATGCTCCCAAAGGCTTTCTGATTGGATGCTGGGGAGCATTTTCCCGTGCGGGCTCCGTCGGCGACGTCTCCCACGTGTGAAGACTCATTCCTGCTTGTTCCTGGAGATCGACCTAATCCTAATTGGTCCGGAGGAACCGGAACTACCGCCTGAAGACGCAACAGTCTCCGAAGCGTCTGAGTCACGGCTCCTTGCTTTTCCGCAGAACCACATGGAGACACCACAAAAGCTTCTGACAGCGGACGAGCGAATTCGAGAGAGTATCCATCGCGAATAATCTCTAGGACCCATTGGTCGGACGTTATGGTGGTCCAGGATGAAAGGAAGCTTTGAAGCCGCCCCCCCACCGGGATTTCTGCCTGGACCAACCTTGTTTCATTGTGGCTTTTTAGGGGTGATTTGCTGGGCTCTGAAATAGCCTCTACCGAATCCATGAGCCCCCCCAAAAGGACTGAGCTCTGGCTACAAAGCAACCTCTCTGATACGGAGCAAAGCGCGACCCCCTGAATCTGCACAAATCCTGAGTCGGACCCCTGTGCAAATTGCCAGGCCTCTGACTTTTCGGTCTGTCCTCAGGGAGGCGACCGCCCTTGGAATCTCCGAGATCCTTTACAATATTTTCCAAGGCCGCCCCAAAAAGTAGCGTGCCTTTGTACGGAAGCTTACTTAGCCGAGCCTTGGAAGAGGCGTCTGTCACCCAATTCCTCAACCAGAGAAACCTCCCGGCCGCAATCACCGATGCCATGGACTTTGCTGAAATTCTTACTAAATCATAAAACGCATCCGCTAGATAAGCAGCCGCTGATTCTAGCTTTGCACCTTTGTCCTCCTCCCTTTGGGAGTGAGTACCCCCCTGGATCCACTGAATAGAGGCTCGGGAGACATACGCTCCACAGATAGCTGCTCGCAGCGAAAGCGCACAAGCCTCAAAGATCTGTTTCAACAGGGCCTCCGATTTCCTATCCTGCAATCTTTCAGGGCTGCACCGCCCTCGACAGGAATAGTCGTTTTCTTAGTGACCGCTGAAACCAAGGCATCTACCTTAGGCATCTTTAATAACTCCTGCTCCTCCTGAGGCAATGGATACAAGCGACCGATAGCCTGCGCTCCATGCAAAGTAGCCTCCGGGCATTCCCATTCAGATTCTACCATCTGCTTCATGACCCTATGCACAGGAAAACATCGCTGCTTTGCTTTGAACCTCTGAAGAAGGGGATCTTCTAAGGGCTCTTCCTGAGCCGCTTGCAAAGTAATATTTAAAGCAGCTAATGTCTGCGCGATAAGCACCCCTAACTCCTCCTTTCTAAACACCCGAAACATATTAGGATCCTCGCTGGAGCCATGCTCGGCCTCATCCAAATCCGTAGCCCACTCCATTCCGGAATCTGACAGGATTTCTCCTTCCTCAATGGCTTGGAGCCCTGAGATGAGCTGACCGGCGCTCACCCCAGCTCCGTGGGCTAACTTAGAAGAACCCTCCCCCGGATCCACCAGAGAAGGTTCTTTCCCTGAGCTTTGCCAGGGCAAAGGGGCAGTAGGCTTGTCCTGAGCTTGCTGCCACTTTAAACAGTAAGCCTGATGCAACGCTAAAATAAAATCAGCAGAAAAAACAGATTCCAAGCTCTTTTGTACTTCAGGCAGAGAATGTGGAAGAGCTTCCTCCACCTGCACTGTCCTTTTAGATTTTGCTTTCTTTTTCGCGGGCTTTTCATGAGCAGGTAACAAAACCAGAGCTGAATCTGTCATGGCTGCCGTTCCCACCAATTCTGAGCTGCCCTGAGGGCCTCCTAAAGAAACGGCCGATTCTGACTTACCCTAAATGCTGCTATGCTAAATCACCCCCCGAGACAAAAATCGACAAGAAACGGTCGCTAATGTAAACCGCAGCAAAAAAATGACACGGGGACCCGCCAAGCCTTCCTCAGCAAAGCGAAAGAAGGAACTCTGACTAAAAAGCCGCCGCAAACAAAGCCAAACAAACCGGCAGATCAAAGTCCTGTTTAAACATACCTGAAGCCAAAATCGCTGTAAATTCTGTTTTTCTTGTAAGTCACTCACACCCGCTGCTAGCGGGAGAGTAGACTTAACTCCGGGGGAGGCTGGATGGTCTCTGGGACTCCCAGTACCTCTCTGTGCGTTTCCCCGGCAAATGGAGCTGCTGACTGAGGCAGGCTCTGCCTTCCCTGCTCCTCGATTGAAAAAACAGTCTCGAATCCACTAATAAAAACAAATTAGTTGAGTAATTGCTGAGGCAAACCCTGCTAGGGCGCAGACCTCTTTGTCACTGCAGCATGAAACCAAAAAATAAAGCACTTTGAAAATTCAATAAACTTTAATTGCTTCCACGGGAGCCAGCCAGAAATATGTCCCTTCCAGCTGCTGAGGACTGAAAGACTGAGGTTTGGCCAGCAGGGGGAGCCAGATACCAGAATAGCAAAACTTCAGAATTCAGTCCTCAGCTGCTGGAGAAGGTTGACGACCCTCTTGTTCCTGGACTGGCCCGAAGAGACGAGAAGGAAAGAGTAGTTACTCACCTGTAACAGGTGTTCTCCAGGAGCAGCAGGAATCAGTCCTCACATATGGGTGACGTCGGCGCCAACGGAGCCCTCGTGCGGAGCATTTCCCCAGCTTTCAAAGAAAGCCTTTGGGAATTGCAGCACGCATGCGCTGTCCCCTTCCCGCCCAAGGGTGCCATCTTGCTCAGTCTGATGACATAGCTAAAAGACAGCAAAAATAACAAAAATAAATCATATGACTGCAACTCCAAGGGGAGGAGGGAGGGTTGTGAGGACTGATTCCTGCTGCTCCTGGAGAACACCTGTTACAGGTGAGTAACTACTCTTTCTCCAGGACCAAGCAGGAAGTCAGTCCTCACATATGGGACTCCTCAGCTTAAGGATACCGGAGAACTCAAGCCGAAAAAATGAGGTCCCTCTAGCTCGTCAGTACCTAAGGAAGAAATCTTCTCTGAGAACGCCCCCGACCAGTAGCCCAACACCAGGGCCGGAGGTTAGGAGTTGCCTAAACCCCAAAGAGATTATGGAGTACTGCCTGTCCAAAAGCACTGTCCCTGCGGGACTCCCTCTCAAGGCAGTAATGGGCCGCAAAAGTCTGGCTTGAAGACCAAGTAGCGGCCCGGCAGATGTCTGCCAACGGAAAAGAGCGGAGATGAGCCACTGACACAGCCTTCGCCCTGAGACGATGAGCCATGACTCGACCCTCCAACGAGAGGCCGGCTGCCCCATAAGCCCAGGCGATACAGTCAGCGACCCATATGGACAAAGTACGCTTGGAGACAGGTAACCCCAACTTATTGGGGTCAAAAGAAATGAAGAGCTGAACAGCCCTCCGGTGCTCCCGCGTACGGTCAAGGTAGAAGGATAACGCCCTCCTACAGTCCAGGGTATGCAGAACCATCTCAGCCCGGTTGGCATGCGGCCTGGGAAAGAAGGTTGGAAGAACCACCTCCTGACTGAGGTGAAAAGGGGAGACAACCTGAGGGAGAAACCTAGGGCGAGTCCATAAGACTACCCTATTCCTGTAGAACCTAGTGTAAGGGAGATCAGACACTAGTGCCTGAAGTTCACTTACTCGCCTAGCAGAGGTAAGAGCTACCAGAAACAAGGTTTTCCAGGAGAGAAAACGGAGAGGGCAGGTAGCCATAGGTTCAAATGGCGGACAAGTAAGCCGCTGTAAGACCACATTCAGATCCCACTCAGGGGCTGGTGGACGTAAAGGAGGCTTAAGCAGGAGGAGGCCTCTGAGAAAACGAGCCACCAAAGGGTGGTTAGAAAGAGGCCTTCCGTCCACCGGCGAGTGGTGCGCCGAGAGAGCACTGAGGTGAACTCTGACAGTGTTGGATTTAAGGCCCAGATTGGAGAGGTAAAGCAAATATTGCAAAACTACCGCCTCCAAGCACGAGAAGGGATTCTCGCTGTGCTGAGAACACCACGCGGAGAATCTACGCCACTTAAGAGCATAGGATTTCCTGGTGGATTGCCGCCTAGAGGCTAAGACTACGTCTTCCACCTCTCTAGGCAGTAGTAGGGGAGCCAGGACTACCCTTTCAGCAGCCAAGCCATCAGATGAAGGGACTGGAGGTTGGGGTGCAAGAGAGATCCCTGCTCCTGAGACAGGAGATCGTGTTGAATCCCCAGAAGAAGAGGAGTGTCCACCGCCAGTTGAAGCAGAAGTGGGAACCACGGTTGCCTCGGCCACCTGGGGGCTATCAGAATCATCGAGGCCCTGTCCTTGAGGACTTTGAACAGTGTTCGGGACACTAGTGGTGTGGGAGGAAACGCATACAGTAGGCCTTGGGACCACGGAATCAGAAACGCATCCGCTGCTACTCTGAAAGGATGCGGTTCTCTGGAACAGAATCTCGGGAGTTGCCGGTTCAGAGGACTGGCGAAAAGATCCATGGTGGGGAGGCCCCACCTGAGAAAGATCTGCTGAACCACCAACGGATTCAACCTCCATTCGTGTGGTTGCAGGATCCTGCTCAGTCTGTCCGCCAGGTAATTTTCTTGACCTGGGAGGTAGACAGCCTTGAGGAGGATCCTGTGATTGACGGCCCAAGAGCACAGCCGTTGTGCCTCCTGACAGAGAAGAAAGGAGCCTGTGCCTCCTTGTTTGTTCACGTAGAACATGGCAACTTGATTGTCCATCTGGACCAGTACAGACTGGTGAGCTGTGAGGTGGGAAAAGGCTCTCAGAGCTAGGCATATCGCCCGTAGCTCCAGAAAGTTTATCTGCTGAGCAGCCTCCCAAGGGGTCCAGAGACCCTGAGTACATGCCCCTTGGCAATGTGCTCCCCAACCTAGAAGAGAAGCATCTGTCGTCAGCACTTGAGAATGCGGAGGGGGTTGAAAAACCACTCCGAGTACCAGATTGGGAAGATGAAGCCACCATTGCAGAGGAGATGAACAGGGTGGATATTCTCACTGAGTCTGCAAGGCTCCCTGTGGCTTGATGCCACTGAGTTTGAAGGCTCCACTGAGCAGGCCGCATGTGCAGGCGGGCATTGGGGGTTACATGAACCGTGGAAGCCATATGGCCGAGAAGACTCAGGAATTGCCTGGCGGAGACCAGGGAATTGCTGTGAAATTGCCTGGCTAGATCCATCAACCTGTGGGCTCTGTCCACTGGCAGCAACGCCTTCGCCTGAAGAGTGTCCAGCCTTGCTCCTATGCTTTTTTTTTTTTTTTTTTAATTTCCAAAATTTATTTCAAAATGAAACAAAAATTACAAAGAAAACATTACATAAACTGTAATATCCAGTCCACATCAAGGAGCAGCTTCACACATTTGCAGTCAAATTTAAAAGGAAACCTGAGAAAACCAATAAGCTCAATATACTAAATCAAGTGATACACTATATTCCCCCTATAATTACACCAAGTTATACCAGTTCCCTCTCACTCAACAAGCTAACTAATTGATCAGGTTCAGAAAATATATATCACTTACCCTGAAAGGTAATCTGACATTTACAGGGAAATTTAAGATAAAATAAACCCCCCAAAGCAAGAACACGTGGACGGAGAGCTAAGAAAGCCTTACGGCGTTCTTGTGTGATTTTAGCCACATCTGGAAATATCTGAATAACTTGACCACAGAACTGTTCGGTTTTCTTCTGAAAGTAAATCGTCAAAACCCTATCCTTATCCATCTCCCGAACAAAGGAAACTAATAAGGTATCTCTTGTAGGAATATCATCTGTGGAAGATTCAAGAAAGCCAGATAGATCCAGAGTGGAAGAAGCCAGCTTTTCACTTTGGATATTCCCTGACATGTTACCATCCAAATCTTTTTTAACTCTAGGTATATAATACAATTTCGAAATTAAAATATCCGAAGCATCTTTAAACATCAGAATTTCCTTAAAGTATTTTTGCAACAACAAGGGGGATAAGTAATGTGTCCTAGGAAAATTTAGAAAACGTAAATTTTTTGACCGATATACATTTTCTCGAAATTCATCCTGTCATTGCAAAGAACTAAAACCCTGGGAAAATTTCAAATTAACTTCACTTTGAGAGGAAACAAATTGCTCAGTAGAATTAACAAGCCTTTCCACAGATGTCAGCCGAGCTTCATGATCAGTTAGTTTACCAACCGTCTCTTTCGAGAAAACAGATATCTTATGCAATGAAGCACTTAACGCTGTTTCCACCCATGAAACGACAAGCCAGACATCTTTCAAAGAAACATGTTCAAGAGGGGAACATCGTTCAGCAAAACCCGGAAAGGAAACCACCGATGGTAACGGTAATGACAATGGTAGATTAGAAGAAGTTACTTGCAAAAACGAATCTGGAAGTAAAGCTGGAGAAACATCCAAGCCCTTCGTATCCACAAGAGAAGAAACGGCACAACTATCAAGAACAGTTCTCTCTTTTTTTTTTTTTTTTAAATTAAATTTTCAGTGAAATACATTATCACAAAAGATAAAGAAAATCGATAAAAAATACAATACCACATCATAAAACACATTATAACAGATTTAGTCCACATCAAGAGAGATATACAGAGATAATATTACCAAGAAATATTAAATTACAGAAAACAGGGCCAATACAGGCCCATAAGCTAAAAGGATCAATACATACCCAGATCAAACCCTTACCGTTTACTTACTCGATCAACAATAAATTTCTCTAAATGCGAGACATCAACAAAAGCAAAAGAATCACCCTCATAATTTACCATACATTTACAGGGAAAACGTAAAAAAAACGTTGCTCCCAGTGCTAAAACCCTAGGTTTCAGCTGTAGGAACTGATGTCTACGCAATTGCGTCTCGCGAGAGACATCAGGAAAAACATTTATACTTTGCCCACAGAATTTGGCCATCTTAACTTTAAAAAATGCACGCAAAATGCGTTGCTTACACTCTATGGATGGTAATATGACCATTAATGTGGATCTAGTAGAAATCATGTCCATAGAGTCCTCAAGAAAAGCAGTCAAGTCAGACATAGGGGGAATAATCTCATCCATACCCCCCTCGACAGTGTTAATGTGTTTAGTACTAGACATGAGATAATAAGCATGAGAAACATTAACAGAGTCTGTAAACTTTAAGATTTCCTTGAAATACTTATCAAGGAGAATTCTAGCGGACAACAATGACGAATGAGGGAAATTTAGGAAACGGAGATTGCAAGCTCGGGAGGAATTCTCCAAGGCTTCCAATTTAGAGTATAATATCAAGGAATCCTTAACTGCAGCAGCACTAGCCGCTGAAAGTAAATTAACCTGGGAGTTCACCTTACCGACAGCTTTTCCACTTAAGGTAACTTTCTCATCGAGCTGCCGGAAAGTAACGGCAGCTTCTTGAGAAAAAACACATAGGGCACTTAACGTTACAGATACTTTCTTATCAATGGATTGGAGAGCACCCCATATGTCTTTTAAGGTAATCTCTTCATTAGGAGATTTAGAAAAAGGGTCGAGCAAACTGTCAGAGACAGCAAGCTGGACTGGCAAAGGAACTTTAACATTGATTTTTGTTATACTTGCGGTTTCTGAGGACTCATCAGGCAAACACTGCATTTGAGGCGGCAACGGTAGGGGAGGAGGGGTTCTCCCACCAGAACTCAGGGAGACCCCATCTGGAGAGGACTGCGCAAGCGGGGCAGGGGCGAAATGTTTGTCAAGAGGACCGGTCGGCTTGTCGCCACCGCCGCCGGCCTCTAGACCTTTATTCGTCCCCTTTGACTTCCGCTTCCCCATAGCAGCTACGAGGAAGGAAAGTGCCCCGCAGACGCCGCAGTGGCGCCAAAGGGGCGCTCAAGGGGCCAGAAACGACCCCCTTAGATCACGCCCCTTTGAGCCACGCCCCGCGGACACGCTCCGCGGAGAATAGAAGAATTAAATAAGGAAAAAGGACCCCGCCGAAGAGTAGGGTGCCCCGAGCGCGCCTGCCCAGTCCTTGGGAGCACAGTCACCTGCACACGCCGACGAACCAGCAGCAACAGTCCTCGAGCAGATCTCAGCTCTTACTCCTTTCAGTGTCTCTCTGCTACTCTGAAGAGCCACTCAGAGGTAGATGGAATTTAAAGGTCCCTGGACCCCGCCGAAGAGTAGGGTGCCCCGAGCGCGCCTGCCCAGTCCTTGGGAGCACAGTCACCTGAACACGCCGACGAACCAGCAGCAACAGTCCTCGAGCAGATCTCAGCTCTTACTCCTTTCAGCGTCTCTCTGCTACTCCCAAGAACAGTTATCTCTTGATCGGGCTGAACTAAACCCGTAGCGGAAGCAGAGGTGGATGAGGAGGCGGTACTCACAGTTGATGAGTCCAGCGAATCCGATGGGAAGGAACCCAACAGTGCCGAAGAGTTCTCCACACGTACGTGGGCATCCATGGGGCCAATAATCTTAACCGCCTTTGATTGCGCTGGCTGAGAGTGCTGTTTCCTCCGCTTCCCCACAACCTGAATACCACCAATGCACCTCGTGCACCAAAGGGGCGTGTCCTGCCCCTTTGATCACGCCCCTTCGGTCACGGAACTGCGGGAACACGCCCGCTTAAAGCGTCCCGCGTAGGGGCCGGTCTTTAATGGCCCTCCTCCAGTCCAGCGGCCCAATGAGGAGCTAGGCAGGCAGGAACCTCAGGTAAGCAATCAGGAAATCAAAAGAAGCTCCTATGAATTCTAAGTTCTGGGACGGGAGCAAAGTGGACTTTGCGAAGTTTATGACAAACCCCAAGTGCTGAAGCAGAGCCACAGTGCGAAGGGTGGCTTGACTGGACTCCTGGGAAGACTGGCCCCTTATGAGCCAGTCGTCCAGGTATGGAAACACAAAAAGACCTTGAAGCCTCAGGTAGGCCGCCACCACCGCCAGGCACTTGGTGAACACCCTGGGAGCGGAGGTTAGGCCAAAGGGTAGTACTCTGTACTGGTAGTGGTTTCCCCCACAACAAATCTGAGATATTGTCTGTGGTCTGGATGAATAAGGATGTGAGTATAAGCATCCTTTAGATCTAAGGAGCATAGCCAATCTCCCTGCTGGAGGTAGGGCAGCAGGATTCCAAGGGTAAGCATCTTGAACTTTTCCCTCTCCAGGAACTTGTTGAGGTTACGCAAGTCTAGGATGGGTCTGAGGCCTCCTGTTCTTTTTGGTACCTGGAATAAAAGCCGTGACCTCTCAGGTGGTGGGGCACCGGTTCCACAGCCTGTTCCTTTAGCAGACCTGCTAACTCCTGAAGGAGTAGGTCCCTGTGCAGAGGGAGTCTTGGAGGCTCCCCTGGAAAATAGGAGGGAGGTACCTGGTGAAAATGGAGAAGATAGCCCTTTTGGACTATATGGAGCACCCAGGTATCTGATGTGACGGCTGACCACCTGTGGGCAAAGTGGGCCAGCCGGCCTCCTGTGCTGATGTGAGCCAGCTGAGGAGAAGAGGCTATGCCTTCTGAGTCAAAAACCCCCACCCTGCTGAGCAGGGGCTGGTGTTGGTGGATTGGGGGCCTTCTGCCTACGGGGCCCATGACCCTGCCCCTTGGCCTGCTGACCCTGTTGGGGAGCTGCAGAGGCCTGATAATGAGGGTATTGTTTATAGGCAGATGACTTCCTCGGGTAAAAGGTCTTTTTTCCCGAGCCCTTCTTTTTCTGAGAAGGGGCAGAGGTTTTTCTGGACAGCCTAGTCCGGGTCAGAGTCTCGGTCTCGAGTTCTGCAGCCTTTTCAGCCATGGGCTTGCCAAAGAGGTTTTCACCTCGGCAGGGGACATCGACCAACTTGTCCTGGACCCATGGCTCGAGATCGGATGACTGTAGCCAAGCCTGTCGGCAGGCACCGATGCCGGCCCCGACTACTCGGGCCGAAGCCTCGAAGCCATCGTAGGCTGCTCGAGAGATAAACTTCGAGCACTCCCGAATACCAGTGGACAAGGCCAGGAACCTCTGCAAAGGTTCCTCGGAGAGACCAGCAGAGAACCCGGCAATCTCCTTTGCCAGGTCTCGGAGATACATGCCCATGTAGAGCTGGTATGTCAGGACACGGCAAGCAAGCATAGAGCCCTGGAAGCACTTCTTACTGAGAGCATCCAGGTTCTGGGCCTCCCGGCCGGGAGGCACCAAGGAGTGCATCTTCTGACTTTTCAGTCAATGCATGGCCGATTCCACAACCATGGAGTGGTGCGGTAATTGTGCCTTTTGGAACCCGGAGCTCTTGCGGACTCGATAGATGGAATCGACCCGCTTGCTTAACACCGGCGTTGAGGCCGGGGTCTCCCACATGCGGAAGAGCAGCCGCTCCAGCATCGGAGCAACCGGTACAGTAAAGGCCTCCTTCGGGGGAGAGTCATACTGGAGGGCCTCGAGCTCCTAGGCTCGAGGCTCCTCCTCGGGATCCGCGGGGAAGGCCAAGGCCTTGGCCATATCCCGCACGAAGTCCGAGAACCGGGTATCCTCCGGTGGGGATTGTCTCTGAGGTTCGGACTCCGGTGAGTCCGATGGGACACACCGAGTCCGATAGGTGTCGGGTGACTCTTCGTCCTCAGTCTCCCAGCCCGACTCCTCAGAGGAGGTATCGAGCGGCTCCGGTCGGGCGGGCTCTGATGCCATCCGGCCCGACGCCGAGAGTACCGGCGTCGACGACCTCGGTCCTGAACGGGAGGCCGAAGGAGACCGTGGCCGAGGATCGACTCGAGCCCGCATGGACTCGAGGATCGGCTCGGCCTCCCGGGTCGACTTGGACATCGATGTCCCGGTGGTCGGGGCAGATGCACCGGTGAGACTGGCGATCAATGCCTGCTGCTGTTCCATGAAGGCAGCGAGGCTGCTCTCCAAGGCCGTCAACCTGAGTCTGAGCTCAGGAGACCCAGCAGCCCCCGACTTGGGCCCGACGTCGGCTCCCCTGGAGGAGAGTCCACGAGGACTACAGCACTCACGTGTCCAGGAGACTCCATCTCGATACGAGGTTGCTTGGCAGGCCTCTCCGACTCCGAAGACCCGGGGCGGCTATCGGAGCTATGCGACCTGGCTCTCGAGGAACCAGAAGCATCCACCGACGACGCCCTCGCGGGTTTCTTCTTCCTGCGCTGTTCCCGCGAAGGAGACCCCCACTCAGAGGAACCCCGATGGTGCTCGGGGCCGGAGTCCCGAGACGTCAAGGCCTGTCCGGACGCGGAGTCAGAGAAGATCCTATCCTTCTGGTGCTGCCGACTCCTCAACGCCTTCGAGGACATTTTGCCACACGGACCACAGATCATCGGGTCATGATCGGGTCCGAGGCAGCAGTCATGTGTGTCGGTAAGAGACATAAGTTTCTTACACCGATCACACTTTTTAAAACCGCTGGCAGCCATCGGGGGAAAAAGGGCCCCTGCAAGGTCAAAAGACAGGGCTGCCAGTAAAAAAAGAAAAAATGGCGCGAACGCTAGTCACGAAGGACAAAAACCGAAAAAGAGAGAGTGGGCTCGATACCGGCGTATCGGACCCAGGCAGGAAAAGGATCCGGCGTCGAACCGAAGAAGAACAAAAAACAGGGAAATCAACTTTTTCCTCGGCGAAAAACGAACTACGTCCGTCTGGCTCCGCGGAAAAAAGAAGACTGAGCAAGATGGCACCCTTGGGTGGGAAGGGGACCGCGCATGCACGCTGCAATTCCCAAAGGCTTTCTTTGAAAGCTGGGGAAATGCTCCGCACGAGGGCTCCGTTGGCACTGACGTCACCCATATGTGAGGACTGACTTCCTGCTTGGTCCTGGAGAATTTAGATACGCTCCTAACCCAGCTTGGAAGCATCAGTCATCAGGGTGCATCGAGGTGGAGGCATCTGAAAAGGTGATTTGATGAGTAAGTTTTGAAAGGGAACACCAACACTGAAGGAACTTGATCAGTTGAAGAGCAATGTTAATCTTGTCTCTAAGACATCCCTTTGCTTGCATCCACTGAGAAGACAGTCTATTGTGCTTGTTGCATGTATAATTGAGCGTAGGGGACAACAAGAACCATTGAGGCCATGTGTCCTAATAGTTGTGGCGCCTTTCAAACTGTTAGTCAGCTTTGCTGTTGTACCTCATTTGCCAGCTCAATGAAGCAGGCACAGCGATCCTGTGGGAAGAAAGCTCAGGCCTGTTGAGTGTCTAAGAGTGCTCCAATGAACTCCAGTCAGGGATGGAGCAAGGTGAGACTTTGGGAAGTTTATGACAAAGCCCAGGTGCTGGAGCAGTGTGATGGTGTGATGAAGGGAGAGTCTTACCCCTTAAGGGGAGTCTCCCCTGATTAGCCAATCATCTAAGCAGGGAAAGATGAATACCCCCAAGTTGGGTAGGTAGGCAGGCAGTGACGACTGCCATGCATTTGGTGAAGACCACTGGGGCAGAGGCTAGACCGAAGGGAGAACCCAGTATTGATAATGGTTTCCTTGAAACATGAAGCACAGATACCATCTTGCAAGGGATGGATCAGTAAATGCGTGTATGCCTCTTTTAGGTCTACAGAACATAGCCAATCGTGTTTCTGGAGTTATGGTAGAAGAGTTCCTAAGGAAATCATTTTGAATTTTTCTCGGGCCTTGAACTTGTTTAGGTCTCCGAGATCCAAGATAGGCCTGAATCCTCCTGTTTTCCTTGGAATGAGAAAATATGTAGAGTAGAAGCCCATCCTTTCTTGTGGAGAAGGAACTCTTTTTATGGTCACCTCTTTTTTTAAGAGCATGCTTTGAAGGGGTTATGTGGGATAATCCCCTGTGAAGCTGGTGTGGGGTAAGGTTTCAAAGCCTAATTGATAACCCCTTTGGACAATCTGGAGTGTCCATTGCTCTGATGTTATGGGGTGCCACCTGTGGCCATAGTGACAAAGTCTGCCTGGGCAGTTTCTTTAAATGGGTCTTCCTACTAGATAGAGGGGCTGTGGGCCCTCCAGGGGCAGACTGGCAATGTTCTCTAGGAAGGAGTCAAAAACCAGGTACAGGTTGTGCTTGTGCAGCTGGCTGAGACTTAGAAGCATTGGGTTGGCGAGGGCCCTGCTGCCTCTGCTGAGGTTGATAGGCAGTAGAAGGCGGGTAAGAAGGCTAGTATCTTTTTTTTTTTAGAATAGAAAGATTTCTTGGGAACAGCCTTCCTCTTGGATGAGTCAGCTGTTTTCTTGGAAAGGCATTTTAGGGTGAGATCATCTGTTTCAATCTCCCCTGCTTTTTCCCTCCAATCTTTGTCAAAAAGGTTTTCTCCAGTACATGGGATATTGGCCAATTTATCCTGGACCCATTGCTCGAGATCTGATGCCTGTAACCAGGCCATTCTATGAGCTCCAATGCAGACTGCTGAAGCTCTGCTTGTTGATTTGAAGGCATCAAAAGAGACCTTGGTAAGAAACAGAGGTATTTTCGCCTTGCTTGATGAATGTCTGGAATGCACTTCGCTTATCCTCAGGAAGCAAGGTGGTGTAAGTTTCCAGATTCCTGATGACATCCTTCAGAAAAATGCCCATGTATAGCATGTAAGCGTTGATTCTGGAGGCCAACATGTATGCTTGGAAGCATCGACAGCCAAAGGCATCGGGTGTCCTCCAGTCATTGCCAACCCAAGGGTTTCTAACCGCCCTAGGCAGAAATCCCAGCCTTGCCACCCTCCCCCCACTGACGCCTTCCCCCCACTGACACCACCCCTCCCAGCTGCCGCCGATTCCATCTAGGGAGGGGGAAGAGAGTAACGGCAGTATTTCCAAAAGCGGCTGCAAAAGCTTTTGGAAATATTGCCGCTGCCCGCCTCCCCCCAAACAGAATTGGCGGCAGCTGGGGGGGGGGGGGACGGCAGTGGTGGCCACTGCCCATGTGTGCTGCTGCCACTGCTGCCCACCTGTGCCACTACCACTGCCCACCTGGGCCGGCCACCTAGCTCGCCTTGTGGACAGGCCGGCCCTGCCTTGAGTCTATGCCAGGTGGTATGGATGAATGATTCTTAGCTCTTTATTTGGCCCAATGCCAATTCTAACACCATTGAGTGATGGGGGAGCTGAGGTTTTGGGAAGCCTGGGCACTCTGGTACTCGGTACATGGTATCGAGTTTCTTGCTGACAGATGGGAACAGTGAGCAGAGCCTCCCACATGCGGAGCATAAGAACCTGCTGGATGCGATGCACTGGTAATGTAATCACTTCCTTGGATGTGGGAGGGTATTGGAATATCTCCAATTCCTCTGTCCTTAGTTACTTTTCTGAGGCTACTGCAATGGTGAATCCACCTACCATGTCACGTATAAAGTCCTAAAGGGATATATATTCTGGTGGGGACTGACTCTACTCCTGAGGTGGCGAAGGGTCTGAAGGAATGTCTGGAAGTTCTCGGGAATAGAGTGACCTGCCATCAGATTCTGAAGAACTGGAATCAGAGTCCGGTAAGAAATCAAAGTATCAGCGGTCTTGGGTTCGACCATGATGCTTCATGGATGTCAAAGTTTGATGCCGATATAGATACTCAGATATCGGAGCCGAGAGCTATGGCAGTTTGAGTCTGTTTGATAGCGGGGTATTGATCAGTTTCAATGAATGTATCAACCTCGGGGGTTCAGACGATGCCAGTTTGAGGGCCAGCATCGGGCCCGATACGCCTGGCTGTAGGCTCAGTGCCGAAGCCTGCACTCCTGAAGCTCTCAATGTTATCGGTACCAAGGCTGCTAGAAGTGCTGCCAAATTTCTCTCGAGAGCCAGCATGCACTGGTCTAGGAAGATGGCCGATGTCTGGGTGGAATCATCTACGGGGCTCTGAGGCACCGTCCCAGAACATGGAACTGGCAGCTCACCAGAGATCAATGTCTCAGGAGTGTCCTGGAACCCAACATGCTTTGGAGGACAGATCCTCCCACTGGGGCTGTTTGGCTGGTCGGTCTGCATCAGAAGCACCTCTAGGAGAGTCGTGATGCTTATACAGGGACTTCTCTATGGCCTCAGTATCGGTCTTTGATGCCAATGCCAAGGATTTGGGTGCACCCAGAGACTTTTGTATTTGGACTCTGAAGAAACCTGAGACTCAGGGGAGGAAGTCGATGCCCTCGAAGAAGTGGAAGGCACTGAAACAGAGTCCTAGGCGAACAAGGATCCAAATTGTCAGGCTCAGTTCTTGAGCCCTCTCTTTGTCATTTGTTGGCACAAAGGACAAGAACTGGGTTGATGTTCAGGACCCAAACATTTTTAGACACCATTATGTTTATCAGTGGCCGAGATGGTATCGGCATACTTAGTACATTTTTTGAAACCACTGACTGGCTTTTCCACGCCTTAAGAAGTTGGCTTCGAGAAGGAAGATAAGGCTATGGAGGCCTAGAGGCCTAGTTTAGCAGTGAAAACCACTATGAAAATCAATAGAAAAGAAAATTAAAATTTTAATTTAAATGCTGGAAAGCAATGAGCACAAATGCTCAAAGCTTAGCCAACAAAGTTCCTGACCTGGAAGCCCTAATGGTGGAAATGGACTTGGACATTGTGGCCATTACAGAAACATGGTTTAATGAATCGCATGAATGCGATATAGCCATAACTGGCTATAATCTGTTCAGAAGAGACAGAGAAGGTGGAAAAAGAAGAGTAGCAGCCCTATATGTCAAAAGCAATATTTTTTTTTAAATTTAAATCTTTATTAGAACATTAAAAAAGAAATACAAATTTCAATATCAAAAGCATTACAAAAGAAAAATAACTTAGTCCACATCTAGGGGAGCGAGCACTATCAATAAGCAAATTACAAATTAATACGATACAAACTTAGCCATGAAAAAGAGAGGAAATCACATACCCAAAAATACATACAAAACTCTAATTACATTGCTTACTGAAAACAGGTACAAATTATTCAAACTTTAGCAGAAGACTCCTGATTTACAATAAAGGATTCTAAGGAGGAAGTTTCAGAAAAAGCATACTTGGTGCCTTGAAGTACAACAACACATTTACAAGGAAATTTTAGGAAAAATGTTGCACCAAGTGCCAACACACGAGGCTTTAACAACAAAAAGGCTCGTCGTCGAAGCTGCGTTTGCCTAGAAACATCCGGGAAAATGTTAACTTTTCCCCCACAAAAAACTGCGTTCTTATTAGTAAAGAATAAACGCATAACTGCCTGCTTTTCAACCTCAGAAACAAAAGAAACAAGCAACGTAGCACGTGAAGTTATAACATCCTGAGACGATTCTATAAAATCTGAAACATTTAAAGAGTCTAGAACCTTGGAAGGATCAGATCCAGGGGCTGCCCCAAAAACAGGAAGATAGTATAACTTTTTTATAACCGGTTTCACCTTGTCAGCATACCCCAAAACTTCCGTCAAATATTTATCAAATAAAATCTGAGGGGATAATAAACGGGTATAGGGAAAGTTAAGACAACGAATATTCGCTGCCCTTAAAGAATTCTCCAACAATTCTTGCTGTGCATGTAATGTTATACTATCTTTAATAAAAGTAGACGACTGCTTTTGCAGAGACCCCACCTGACCTTCCAAGTCCTGACACCTAACATCCAAAGTTGCAATTTGGGAATCATGTTGAGCTAACTTAGCAACAGAACCTCGAGAAAAATCTGAAAATTGAGAAACAACAGATGACAGAGAAGCAATCGACGATTCTATACGCGACAATACAGACCAAACATCTGCTAATGAAACATTTTGTACATCTACTACACCAGGAGGTTCTTTTAAATGCACCACTACCCGGTCCAGCGGGAGCTGAAGAGCTTTCGGCAGAGGAACTGCCACTGGCTCACAGTCACTCTGTCGTGGAGCAGGAGACAGTATACAACCTCCATCCCGCTCCAGAGCACCTCCCGTCGGAGATGATGTCAATGGGTTGATGCTATCCAGATCAGTAAGCAGGGCAGAGTTTGAAAACCCCAATGAAGAGCGGTCTAGGATAGGGGATGTACCAGGAGCGCCATTCCCACTTTCTTTCTCCAAACTTGCCAAAACAACATGCTTATCCATGGGCCCCACGATTTTAACTACTTTGGAGGGATTCACAGTACTTACATTCAAATGGCGTCTCCTACGTTTGCCCATATCAGTCAACACCTCTAGACCGCCTCAAGCACCAAAGGAGCGCATAAGGAGCAAGACATGCCCCTTTAAAGCGCCCCTTCAAAGCGCAACCGCTACCGCGTGACCGCGGAGCAGACGTGATCTTATAGCCCCAGAAATGACGTCGGGGCAAGGGACCGGGTGCGTGGAAGTTCTACAGGTGCCTGAAGAGCCCACAAAGCACACGGAGCACAGACCGGGCAGGGAATTCCTCTCACACACTCCCATCTGTAGCAGGAACTGCTTAGCTTTTAAATCTCCACCAGCTGACGTCGTGGCAAGGCACCGGGTGCGTGGAAGTTCTACAGGTGCCTGAAGAGCCCACAAAGCACACGGAGCACAGACCGGGCAGGGAATTCCTCTCACACACTCCCGTCTGTAGCAGGAACTGCTTAGCTTTTAAATCTCCACCAGCTGACGTCGGGGCAAGGCACTGGGTGCGTGGAAGTTCTACAGGTGCCTGAAGAGCCCACAAAGCACACGGATAACTATGAGGTAACCATGAGAGCGCTAACAGCGCGTGGAGATCTTTCAGACACATATCTCACCTTTCTGGATGAAGTGGTGAAATTAGTGCTATTTCAGAACTATTTCCAGTTTGAAGAACAAATTTATCATCAAAAGACTGGAGTAGCGATGGGCCGTACTTGCGCTCCTTCTATAGCTAACCTCTTCATGGGATCATTCGAAGAAATATGGTTAGAGAAGTCTGAATTTTGTCAACAGGTGAAGCTGTGGTGCCGTTACATCGATGACATTTTTGTCATATGGAAGGGACAAGTTCAACAATTATTATCATATGTGGAATGGTTGAATGCTAGAGAGGAATTAATTAAGTTTACCTGCACATATAGTAAGGAAGTAATAACTTTTTTAGATGTGGAGGTTAAACAAGGAACCCTGGAATGGATTACCACAGTACATCATAAATCCACAGACCGTAATGCATTATTACATTATGTGAGTATTCATCCCAGACGTTTAAAAGATGGGCTTCCATTTTCGCAGTTCCTCCGGTATAGGAGGAACTGTTCAAATCTGCAGGATTTCAAGTGCCAAGCGAAATTGTTAAAAACAAAATTTTATGATAGAGGATATCCTCGACATATTGTTGAACGAGCATATAAAAGGGCCTTGTTTAACAATCGAGATCATTTACTCATTCCCCATACTTCTCATTCCGACGAGGACGTCATTAATTTAGTGACAAAGCATTCACCTTTTAACAATCAAATTCAAAGGATTTTAAAAAAACATATGAACGTGCTCCAAAGCATTCCAGCGCTTAAAGATAAAAAAGTACGCTGTGTCTGGCAGCGGCATCACAATTTTAAAGAAGTTTTAAGTCCTACAAAGATAAGATCCATTGAGGGTAGCCATTTGAGTCAACCATTGGGGCATTTTAGATGCGGGTCCTGCCAAATGTGTGCAGTCACTTATGAAGTTTCATCGTTTGAATATCATGGGAAAAGTTACCGGTTACGTCACCATTCCACATGCAATACAACTTATGTACTATATGCAATAGAATGCCCTTGTTGGCTATTGTACATAGGAAAAACCTCTCGCCCTTTCAAAGTCAGACTAGCTGAACACCGAAGTAAGTTGAAGTGCAAGACATTGGCAGCCCCGATAGTCGAGCATTGTCTCCAAGAAAATCATAGATTCGATGATCTGAGATGTTTCTGTATAGACAGAATTATGACGGGATCTGAGGGTAAATCAAGAGATCAATCATTGATAATAAAAGAACAAAGATGGATCTTTACTTTACAGTCAGTGAGACTGGGGGGGCTGAACACACAAATAGATTGCAACCTATGTGTTTAGTTCCGGAACATCACATTTAACAGCGGGATGTCTGAATCTGATATAAGGTCCACCCCGTAGATAGTTCGCATGCGCGGCGTTGAAAGAACTAACGGTTTGAAGTTGGAAGAAATCTGAAGTGAAGTTCACGGTAAAATTCTTTCAGATACATTGTTGCATAACTGATACAGAAATTTGTATTTAATTTCAATAACAGAGAACTAGCATGTGATTCCCTTTATACAGCGCTAAATACATGAAAAATTTTGAGAAGCGTTTTGAAGAAGTAGATCGAGGATGTGTTCGGGAAACCAAACCCCTGATGAAACAGCTTGGCAGTGAAACATAGCAGTGCTGAGACTGGCGTTGGGCATATTTAAGCACATATCCTTTACCTTTTCAAGTTATAAGCCGATTAAGATCAGCAACGATATTGGTCATTGATGCAAAATAGAGCATTTGGTCGATGTCATATGAAGACCGTAGCTCTTAGAAGTCTGAGACCCGTTGCTTTAAAATACTGATCAAACTGAATATTTAATGGATGGGAACATATATTAAATTACAGTTCTAGAGATAACATTGGAGCAATATTCTATATTTGCAGCTCAACAGTTATTTTGCTCTACTGAAGTGACCTATAGTTTTGTTTTGTGAAAAGCAATATTAAAGCTACTGAAATGTAGGGGACGTGGGGAAAAGAAGAAGCACTATGGATTGTGATGGAAAGAGGAGATGGCACTGTCATCCATACTCTGACCCAAACCGAAGAAATAGATAGCGAATTGATTATAGATATTGCAAAGATAGCCACAAGGGGGGAAGCAATCATATTGGGTGACTTTAATCTACCTGATGTGTATTGGAGTACTTCTTCTGCAAATCTGGAAAGAAATAAAAAATATTGTGGATGCCTTCCAAGATGCGTTATGTAGACAAATGGAACTGACCAGGGAAAATTCAATGCTGGATTTAGTGCTCACCAACAGAGATAGTGTATCAAATGTCCAGGTGGGTACCCCTGTGAGCAGCAGTGATTATCACACACAGTGTGGTTTGAGATAAAAGCCAAGGTGCAGTCCAATCACAGCAAATTCAGTCCTAGACTTCAAAAACACTGACTTCAGTAAAATGGCCAAGTACCTGAAGGAGGAGTTGGCAGGGTGGGAGGGGGATAAGGGAAGTGAAATTGCAATGGGCTAAACTAAAGGTGGCAATAAAAAGGGCAACAGATAAATATGTAAGGAAAGTAAATAAAAACAAGAGGAGAAGGAAACCTATTTGGTTCTCCAAAGAAGTGGCTGCTCAAATAAAGGCAAAAAACACAGCTTTCACAAAATTCAAAAGCTCGCAAATAGAGGAACACAGAAAGGAATACAGAATCAAACTAAAAGAGACAAAAAGAGAAATAAGGAATGTAAAATCAAATGCAGAGGAAAAGATGCCTAAAGGTGTGAAGTGTGGCAAAAAGCTTTCTTCAGGTATATTCGGGAGAGGAGGAAAATCAGAGGTGGAATTGCAGGACTCAGAAGTGCTGGGAATGGACTCACAGAAAGTGACATTAAAAAAGCGAAATTGCTAAACAAATACTTCTGCTCTGTTTTACTAAAGAAAATCCTGGAGAAGGACCACTTGTGACTCCCAAATATAAAAATGGGAATCACAGAAGATGATGTGTTAGAACAACTTGCAAAACTAAAAGTGGACAAGGCCATGGGACTGGATGGGATACATCCCAGGATATTGAAAGAGCTCAGAGAGGTTCTTGCAGGGCCTTAAAAGGATGTTTTTAACAGATCCTTGGAGACAGGAGAAGTTCCTCAGGACTGGAGAAGGGCTGATGTGGTACCTCTTCACAAAAGTGGTAGTTGGGAAGAAGTGAAAAGCTACAGGCCAGCAAGCCTTACCTCGGTGGCAGGAAAAGTAATGGAGGCGCTCCTGAAAGAGCGAATAGTGGACTCTCTCAAAACCAACAGGTTGCATGATCTGAGGGAACATGGTTTTACCAAAAGATGATATTGCCAAACAAATCTGATTGAGTTCTTTGATTGGGTGACCAGAGAGCTAGATAAGGGGCATGCGATGGATGTCATCTACCTGGATTTCAGCAAAGCCTTTGATACTGTTCCTTATAGGAGGCTTATCAATAAACTCAATAGTTTGGGGATGGGTCCCAAGGTGGTGAACTGGATCAGAAATTGGTTGACTGACAGATGACAGAAGGTGATGGTAAACGGAAGTCACTCGGATGAAAGGAGGGTGATTAGCGGGGTGCCCCAGGGTTCGGTCCTCGGACCGGTACTGTTTAATGTATTTCTGAGAGATATTGCGGAAGGATTGAATGGAAAAATCTGTCTTTTTGCAGAAGACACGAAAATTTGCAACAGATTGGACTCCCCTGAGGGAGTGTAGAACATGAGGAAAGATCTACAAAAGCTGGAAGAATGGTCTAATGCTTGGCAGTTAAGATTTAATGCGAAGAAGTGCAGTGTCATGCACTTGGGAAGCAGAAATCCAAGGGAAATGTATACAATAGGGGGTGAGAGGTTGGTGTGCATGGACAAGGAGAAGGACCTTAGTGTGATTATTTCTGAGGATCTCAAGGTGGCAAAACAGTGCGACAAAATGATAGCAAAAGCCAGGAGGATGCTGGGTTGCATACAAAGAGGAATTACCAGCAGAAAGGAAGAGTTACTAATGCCACTGTACAAGTCACTGGTAAGGCCTCACTTGGAATACTGTGTTCAGTTTTGGAGACCATATCTTACAAAGGACATAAAAAGACTGGAAACGGTTCAGAGGAAGGCAACCAAAATGATTTGGAGCCTGCATCAGAAGACTTATGAGACGAGACGAAGACCTAAATATGTACACTCTGGAGGAGAGGAGGGACAGGGGAGATATGATTCAGACCTTTAAATACTTAAAGAGTATTAATGAACAAATCTCTGCCAAAGACGGGGAAGCTGTAAACCTAGAAGGCATAACATGAAGCTGCCAGGGGGTAAATTGAAAGGCAATGTCAGGAAATATTTTTTCACTGAAAGGGTGGTTGATGCTTTGAATGCCCTCCCGATGGAAGTGGTGGGGGCAAATACAGTGACAGAATTCAAAATGGCGTGGGACAGACACAATGGATCCCTTTATAGCAACAGGATAAAATCAAAATAAGCATAACTATCTCTTACATCTCAACAAACAGGGGTGCCCTACACAGAGCGGTGGGTGCACCCCTAAACAAAGGCATGGGGAGGGGTGACATGCACGGAGTGGCAGGTGCACCTACTCTTGCCACCTTGCTGGGCAGACTAGATGGACCATACTGGTCCTTATCTGCCGTCATATACTATGTTACTGTTACTATGTGTGAACAGTGATGGAAATATTTGAAGTCTGGATGGAGAAAGAATGGTGTCTTCTGAGGAGGAAGAGGAACCAATTCTGACAAGGCCAGTAGAGTACTATGAGAATTACTGTGCTGAGCCTCTGCTGAAGCTTATGTAGGACCTTTGCTATGTAAAGGATGGGGAGACTGATGCAGAGAAGCAGACAAGTCCATGTTATAGTGAGAGTAGTCGATCCATGGATAAGAATACTAAACAGAGAAGGCGTTTTCCCTTTTTGCTGCTGGTGAAGAGGTCTATTTAGGGCAGGGGTGGCCAGCTCCAGTCCTAGTGCACCACAATCCAGCCTGGTTTTCAAGACGTCCCTAATGAATATTCATACAATATATTTGCATATAATGGGAGGCGGTGGATGCAAATATACCTCATGAATATTCATTAGGGGCATCCTGAAAAACAGGCTGGATTGTGGTGCAGCACCAGGACTGGAGTTGGCCACCTCTGATTTAGGTGATTCCCCAATTCTGAAAGATGTTCTGCAGAGTTTGCTAATCCAGAGACCACTTGTGAGGTTGAAGAACTCTGCTGAGCCTGACAGTTATCTCGTGTTCAACATTGGAGAGGGTATGTGACATGAATTTATATACAGTTGACTCATAAAATCCCAAATTCTTGCTGTTTACCATCATAGATAGAGGGATAGAGTAGTTACTCACCTGTAACAGGTGTTTTCCAGGAGCAGCAGGAATCAGTCCTCACATATGGGTGACGTCGGCGCCGATGGAGCCCCCGTGCGGAGCATTTCCCCAGCTTTCAAAGAAAGCCTTTGGGAATGCAGCGCGCATGTGTGGTCCCCTTCCCGCCCAAGGGTGCCATCTTGCTCAGTCTGACGACATAGCTAAAAAGACAACAAAAAACAAAATGAATCATATGACTGCAACTCCAAGGGGAGGAGGGAGTGTTGTGAGGACTGATTCCTGCTGCTCCTGGAGAACACCTGTTACAGGTAACTACTCTTTCTCCAGGACCAAGCAGGAAGTCAATCCTCACATATGGGACTCCCCAGCTTAAGGCTACCGGAGACCCAAAGCTGAAAAAATGAGCTCCCTCTAGAGCCTCAGCATGTGAGAAAAGAATCTTCTCTGAGAACGCCCCCGAACGGTAGCCCAACACCAGGGCCGGAGGGTAGGAGTTGCCTAAACCCCAAAGAGATTATGGAGTACCGCCTGTCCAAAAGCACTGTCCCTGCGGGACTCCCTCTCGAGGCAGTAGTGGGCGCAAAAGTCTGGCTTGAAGACCAAGTAGCGGCCCGGCAGATGTCTGCCAACGGAACAGAGCGGAGATGAGCCACTAATGCAGCCTTCGCCCTGACACGGCGAGCCATAACTCGACCCTGCAAGGAGAGGCCGGCTGCCCTGTAAGCCCAAGGCGATACAGTCGGCTACCCAGATGGACAAAGTACGCTTGGAGACAGGTAACCCCAACTTATTGGGGTCAAAAGGTTAATCATCTCATACCCTGATTTTTTGATGTAAATAGTTGTCTTGTACATAGTTAATCCTGTTATCCTGTTATCCAAGTTGATTTTCCTGTTAACTGTAAAACCCAGATATTTGTATTTTGTCTGAGGTCCTTTGTTCCATGTAAACCGCGCTGATAACGAATAGTGCGGTATATATAAAAAAAAAAAATGTTAATAAATAAATAAATAATAAAAGAGACGAAGAGCTGAACAGCCCTCCGGTGCTCCCGCGTACGGTCAAGGTAGAAGGACAACGCCCTCCTAGAGTCCAGGGTATGCAAGACCATCTCAGCCCGGCTGGCATGCGGCCTGGGAAAGAAAGTTGGAAGAACCACCTCCATCTCCAAAAAAGGAGATAGAGCAGCTTTTAAACTAGATAATAGGGGAAAGCCGACAGTCGCCCAAGAGCGCATGGTTCGGAAGAATGTATCCTTGAAGGATACTACAAAAAGCAGAGAGGTTCCAAAAAAGAGTAAAGTAGCCCAAATGCCCTCGAGTATGGAGCAGACAGAACTTAAAGATCCCAAATTACCCATGTCTACCAATAGCCAAATTAATATGAATAAAATACAGTCTCTAAAATGCTTGTATGCAAATGCTAGAAGTCTACAAAACAAGATGGGAGAGTTAGAATATACAGCACTAAACGAGAGGTTAGATATGATTGGAATATCAGAGACATGGTGGAAGGAGGACAACCAGTGGGACACTGTGATACCTGGGTACAAACTATATCGAAATGATAGAGCTGATCAAATTGGTGGAGGGGTTGCGCTCTATGTTAGAGAGGGCATTGAGTCAGAAAGGATTAAAGTTTTGCAAGAAACAAAATTTGCTGTAGAATCTCTATGGATTGAAATTCCATGTAAAAAGGGGAAGGCGATGGCAGTGGGGGTGTACTATCGTCCGCCTGGCCAGAATGAACAAATGGATGATGAAATGCTCAAAGAAATCAAGGAAGCTAGCAAAAGTTACAGTGCAGTAATAATAATGGGTGATTTCAATTACCCCGGCATCGACTGGGTCAGTGTCACAACAGGACATGCTAGGGAGATAAAGTTCCTAGATGAAATAAATGACTGCTTCTTGGAGCAGCTGGTTCATGAACCGACCAGAGGGGAAGCAATATTAGACCTAGTCCTTAGTGGAACACCAGATGTAGTGCAAGAGATAAGGGTGTTGGGGCCACTTGGCAATAGTGATCATAGCATGATCGCCTTTGATTTAATTAGTGGAGGAGGGATAGTAAGGAAATCCACAGTACTACCCTTTAACTTTCGAAAGGGAGACTATGATAGAATGAGGAAAACAGTTAAGAAAAAAACTAAAAGGAGCAGTTGCAAAGGTTAAAGACGTACATCAAGCTTGGGTGTTGTTGAAAAATACTATCTTGGAAGCCCAGACCAGCTGTATTCCACGCTTTAAGAAAAGTGGAAGGAAGTCCAAAAAATTGCCAGCATGGTTTAAAGCTGAGGTCAGAGAGGCTGTTGTTGCCAAAAAAGCATCTTTCAAGAAATGGAAAAAAGAGCCAAATGATGAAACCTGGAAACAGCACAAGCACTGGCAAGTCAAATGCAAGGCATTGATAAGGCAGGCAAAGAGAGAATTTGAGAAGAAGCTTGCTGCGGAACAAAAAACACGAAATAAAGACCTTTTCAAGTACATTCGTAGCAAAAAACCCGTGAGAGAGTCAGTTGGTCCATTAGATGATAAAGGGGTTAAAGGAGCACTAAGAGGCGACAAGGCGATAGCGGAGAGACTGAATGAATTCTTTGCTTCGGTCTTTACTGAGGAAGATGTAGGGATGTTACCCACGACTGAAGTGGTATTTAAAGGTGTGGAAGAATTGAAGGAAATATCGATACATCGGGAAGATGTCCTACAACTATTAGATAAACTGAAGAGTAGCAAATCACCTGGGCCGGATGGTATACATCCAAGGGTGTTGAAAGAACTGAAATTTGAGATTGCAGACCTGCTATCAGTAATCTGTGAACTATCATTAAAATCATCTCTAATACCTGAGGATTGGAGGATCGCCAATGTAACACCAATTTTTAAAAAGGGTTCGAGGGGTGATCCGGGAAACTACAGACCGGTGAGCCTGACATCAGTACCGGGAAAAATGGTAGAAACCATCATAAAGAATAAAATTACTCAGCATATAGATAGTCATGACCTAATGGGAGACAGCCAACATGGCTTTAGACAAGGAAGATCTTGTCTTACTAATCTGTTATGTTTTTTGAAGGAGTGAATAAACAGGTGGACAAAGGTGAGTCGGTTGATATTGTGTATCTGGACTTTCAGAAAGCCTTTGACAAGGTCCCTCATGAGAGACTTTTGGCAAAACTAAAGAGTCATGGGATAGGAGGCAGTGTACTACTGTGGATCAGGAACTGGTTAAAAGATAGAAAGCAGAGGGTAGGGCTAAATGGCCAATTTTCCCAATGGAGAAAGGTGAATAGTGGTGTACCCCAGGGATCTGTGCTGGGTCCGCTGCTTTTTGACATATTCATAAATGACCTGGAAAGTGGAATAACGAGTGAGGTTATCAAATTTGCTGATGACACAAAACTATTTAAAGTTGTTAAAACCCAGGAGGATTGTGGAAAATTGCAAGAGGATCTTGATAAATTGGAAGACTGGGCATCAAAATGGCAGATGAAATTTAATGTGGAGAAGTGCAAGGTTATGCACCTAGGGAAGAACAACCCAAACTATGGTTACACGATGCAAGGTTCCACATTAGGAACCACCACCCAAGAAAAAGATTTAGGCGTCCTTGTGGATACCATGTTAAAACCCTCGGCCCAGTGTGCAGCGGCGGCCAAGAGAGCAAATAGAATGCTAGGTATGATAAGGAAAGGAATGGAAAATAAAACAAAAGATATTATAATGCCTCTATATCGTTCCATGGTGAGACCGCACCTTGAATATTGTGTGCAATTCTGGTCGCCATATCTTAAAAAGGATATAGCAATTTTAGAAAAGGTTCAGAGAAGAGCCACCAAAATGGTAAAGGGGATGGAAGGCTACTCCTATGAAGAAAGGCTAAAAAGGTTGGGGCTCTTTACCCTGGAAAAGAGACGGCTGAGGGGAGATATGATAGAAGTCTATAAATTAATGAACGGAGTGGAACGGGTAAACGTAGATCGATTGTTTACCTTATCAGAATATAGAAAGACTAGGGGACATGCAATGAAGCTACAGGGTAAACTATTTAAGACTAATAAAAGAAAATATTTTTCACTCAACGTGTAATCAAACTCTGGAATTTGTTACCGGAGGATGTAGTAAAGGCTGTTAGTGTAGCTGGGTTTAAAAAAGGTTTGGACAAGTTCCTGGAGGAAAGGTCCATAACCATTATTAAGAAGGGACCCAGGATATCAATGCTTGAACCAATACAAGCATTGTGGAACCTGTGTCCCTTGGGGAAACTGCTAGGTACGTATGACCTAGATTGGCCACTGTTGGAAACAGAATACTGGGCTTGATGGACCTTGGTCTGACCCAGTATGGCATATCTTATGTTCTTATGTTCTTATGATTGAGGTGGAAGGAGGAGACAACCTTTGGAAGGAACTTAGGGTGAGTCCGTAAGACTACTCTGTTCCTATAGAACCTAGTATATGGTGCATCTGATACTAGGGCCTGAAGCTCACTCACTCGCCGTGCTGAGGTAAGAGCTACCAGAAACAATGCTTTCCAGGAGAGAAAGCGCAAAGGACAAGTAGCCATAGGCTCAAATGGTGGGCAAGTAGGCTGTTGCAAGACATTTAAATCCCACTCAGGGGCAGGCAGACGAATTGGAAGCTTAAGCAAAAGCAGGCCTCTGAGGAAGCGAGCCACCAAAGGGTGGCTGGAGAGAGATTGACCCTCCACCGGTGAGTGGTGCGCTGAAAGAGCACTAAGATGAACTCTAACAGAGTTGGACTTAAGGCCGAGGTTGGAGAGGTGAAGCAAATATTGCAGCACCACTGGTACCAGACATGAGAAAGGAACTTCCGGTGAAGTTCAGATTTGTTTACAAATTACTTACCATCACACATAGAGCTCTTCACTCCGGCAACCCCCAGTATCTGGCGGACATTATTCATCTTCAACCTTCCCCACGCCTTCTTCGCTCAGCACATGGCAATTGTCTCTTTCTCCCTTCCCCTTCTCACGCACATCTGGAACTCACTCGTCACTCCGCTTTTTTCTTCCTAGGCCCCGCTTTATGGAATTCCCTTCCTCTCTCTCTCCGCACTGAACTATCCTATCCCCGCTTCAAAGCTCTCCTCAAAACCCATCTCTTCTGTCAAGCTTTTGATCTCTCCCCCACTACCAACGACGCTCTGCCCCGGCCGTGCCCCCCCACCCTCCGTAGCTTTCCCATAAGTACTTTCTTTTTTGTTTTGACCAACCCTTCCTTGCCATCTCTCCCGTCCCCTTCCCTCCTTTCTACTGTATGAAACTCCTCTGTTCTCTATTTTCTCTCTGCACCTCTCTGTCCACTGTCCTGTCGTTATTGGCGTTCTTTTCCAACTTCATTTCTCAGTAGCTATGCTTTTCTGTATTGTACACCGCCCTGACGCTACGGCTTGGGCGGTCTATCAAGCCTTACGAATAAAGATAAAGATTCTCGGTGTGTTGAGCACACCAGGCAGAGAATCTACGCCACTTGAGGGCATAAGATTTTCGGGAGGACTGCCTCCTAGAGGCCAAGACCACATCCTCCACTTCCCGAGGTAGCAGTAAGGGTGCTAGAACTACCCTTTCAACAGCCAGGCCATCAGATTGAGGGACTGAAGGTTGTGGTGTAAGAGAGATCCCTGCTCCTGAGACAGGAGATCTGGTTGCAACCCCAGAGGAAGAGGAGTGTCCACCGCTAGTTGCAAAAGAAGTGGGAACCACGGTTGCCTGGGCCATCTGGGGGCCACCAGAATTACCAAGGCTCTGTCCCGGAGCGCTTTGAACAGTGTCTGGGGCACTAGAAGCGTGGGAGGAAAGGCATAAAAGAGGCCTGTAGACCACGGAATGAGAAACGCATCTGCTGCTAATCTGAGAGGATGTGGTTGCCTGGAGCAGAACCTGGGCAGCTGACGGTTCAGAGGACTGGCAAAGAGATCTATGGTTGGAAGACCCCATCTTAGGAAGATCTGTTGAACCACCAGAGGATTCAACTGCCATTCGTGTGGCTGCAGGATCCTGCTCAATCTGTCTGCCAGGTAAGTATGCCATGATTGACTGCCCAGGAGCACAGGTTCTGCGCTTCCTGACATAGAAGGCGGGACCCTGTGCCCCCCTGTTTGTTCACATAGAACATAGCAACTTGGTTGTCCATCTGAACTAAGACGGACTGGTAAGAGATGACATGAGAGAAAGTCCTCAGGGCTAAGCGGATAGCTCTCAGTTCCAAGAGATTGATCTGCTGTGCGGCCTCCCAAAGAGACCACAGGCCTTGAGTACATACTCCCTGGCAATGTGCACCCCAACCTTGAAGAGAAGCATCGGTTGTCAGCACCTGAGAGTGTGGAGGTGCCTGAAAAGGCACCCCCTTGCACCAGATTCGGAAGATGAAGCCACCACTGTAGAGAAGACTCTAGGAGCTTGGACACCCTCACTCTGTCCTTCAGGTCTCCCGTGGCTTGGTGCCACTGAGTTCTGAGGCCCCACTGAGCTGGCCTCATGTGTAGATGGGCATTTGGAGTTACATGGACCGTGGAAGCCATGTGGCCTAAGAGCCTCAGGAATTGTCTGGCGGAGACCAGGGAATTGCTGTGAAACTGACTGGCCAGATCCATCAACCTGTGGGCCCTGTCCACGGGTAAAAAGGCTTTTGCCTGAAGAGTGTCCAGCCTTGCTCCTATGAACTCTATGATCTGCGAGGGGTGCAAAGTGGACTTTGCGAAGTTTATAACAAACCCCAGATGCTGGAGTAGAGCGACAGTGCGAAGGGTGGCTTGATTGGCCTCCTGTGCGGACTGGCCCCTGATGAGCCAGTCGTCCAGGTATGGAAAGACAAAGAGTCCTTGCACCCTGAGGTAGGCCGCTACCACCGCTAGGCACTTGGTGAATACCCTGGGGGCGGAGGTTAGGCCAAAAGGCACTACCCTGTACTGATAATGATTCCCTCCCACTACAAATCTGAGATATTGTCTGTGGTCTGGATAAATGAGGATGTGAGTATAAGCATCCTTTAGGTCTAGGAGCATAGCCAATCTCCCTGCTGGAGGTAGGGCAGCAGGATTCCAAGGGTAAGCATCTTGAACTTTTCCCTCTCCAGGAACTTGTTGAGATTCCGCAAGTCTAGGATGGGCCTGAGGCCTCCTGTTCTTTTTGGTACTAGAAAGTACCTGGAATAGAAGCCTTGACCCCTCAGGTGGTGGGGCACCAGTTCCACTGCCTGTTCCTTTACAAGACTTGCTAACTCCTGCAGGAGTAGGTCCCTGTGCAGAGGAAGTCTTGGAGGCTCCCCTGGAAAGTAGGAGGGGGGTACCTGGTGGAAGTGGAGGAGATAGCCCTTTTGGACTATGCTTAGTACCCAGGTATCCCTTGTTACGTCTGGCCACCTGTGGACATACAGGGCCAGCCGGCCTCCTGTGCTGACAGGGGCCAGCTGAGGAGGAGAGGCTATGCCACTGGAGTCAAAACCCCGCGCTCCCTGCTGTGCAGGAGCAGGAGGTGGTGACTTAGGGGTTTTCTGCCTACGGGGCCAATGTCCCTGCCCCTTGGACTGCTGACCCTGTTGGGGAACTACAGAGGCCTGAAAATGAGGGTATGTTTTATAGGCAGATGACTTCCTCGGGTAAAAGGTCTTTTTTCCCGAGCCCTTCTTCTGAGAAGGGGCAGAGGTTTTCCTGGACAGCCTTGTCCGGGTAAGAGTCTCGGTCTCGAGTTCTGCAGCCTTTTCAGCCATGTGCTTGCCAAAGAGGTTCTCACCTCGGCAGGGGACATTGACCAACTTGTCCTGCACCCATGGCTCGAGGTACGATGACTGTACCCAGGCCTGACGGCATGCACCGATGCCGGCCGTGGCTACCCGGGCCGAAGCCTCAGAGCCATCATAGGCTGCTCGAGAGATAAACTTTGAGCACTCTCGGATACCCGATGACAGGGCCGTGAACCTCTGCAAAGGTTCCTCGGAGAGACCAGCAGAGAACCCGGCAATCTCCTTTGCCAGGTCTCGAAGGTACATGCCCATGTACAACTGGTAGGTCTGGACACGGCAAGCAAGCATAGAGCCCTGGAAGCACTTCTTACCGAGGGCATCCAGGTTCCGGGCCTCCAGGCCGGGAGGCACCGAGAAGTGCATCTTCTGACTCTTCAGACGATGCATGGCCGATTCCACAACCATGGAGTGGTGCGGTAGTTGTGCCTTTTGGAACCCGGGGCTCTTGCGGACTCGATAGATGGAATTGACCCGCTTGCTCAAAACCGGCATCGAGGCCGGCGCCTCCCACATGCGGAAGAGCAACCGTTCCAGCATCGGAGGAACCGGTACAGTAAAGGCCTCCTTGGGAGGAGAGTCATACTGTAGGGCCTTGAGGCTCCTTCTCGGGATCCGCGGGGAATGCCAAGGACTTGGCCATATCCCGCACGAAGTCCGAGAACCGGGTATCCTCTGGGGGGGACCTTCTCTGAGGCTCAGACTCCGGCGAGTCCGATGGGACACACAGAGTCCGAAAGGTGTCCGGTGACTCCTCGTCCTCCTTTTCCCTGCCGGACCCCTCGGACGAGGAATCAAGCGGGTCTGGTCGGGCAGGCACCGATGCCATCTGCCCCGACGCCGAGGATACTGGCATCGATGACCTCGGTCCCGACTAGGAAGCTGAGGGAGACCTTGGCCGAGGATCGACTCGAGAGCGCATGGATGTCGATGTCCCGGTGGTCGGGGCAGATGCACCGGTGAGACCGGCGATCAGTGCCCGCTGCTGTTCCATGAAGGCAGCCAAGCTGCACTCCAAGGCCATCAACCTGAGTCCGAGCTCAGGAGACTCAGCAGCCCCCGATTCGGGCCCCAACGGCGTCGGCCCGACGTCGGCTCCCCCGGAGAAGAGTCAACGAGGACTACAGTACTCATGTGACCCGGGGACTCCATCTCCACACGAGGCTGTTTGGCAGGCCTCTCCGACTCCGAAGAGCCGGGACGGCGCTCAGGGCTATGCGACCTGGCCCTCGAGGAGCCAAGTGCGTCCACCGACGCCGCTCTCGTGGGTGTCTTCTTCCTGCGATGTTCCCGCAAGGGAGAGCCCCCTCTCAGAGGAGCCTCGGCAATGCTCGGGACCGGAGTCCCGAGACATTGAGGCCTCTGACGAAGTCCAGGCCCGTCCGGATGCGGAGTCAGAGAAGATTCTTTCCTTTTGGTGCTGCCGACTCCTCAACGCCTTCGAGGACATCTTCCCACACGAGCCACAGATCATCGGGTCATGATCAGGTCCGAGGCAACAGAGGCAGCAGTCATGTGTGTCGGTGAGAGACATAAGTTTCTTACACCGATCACACTTCTTAAACCCGCTGGCAGCCATCGGGGGAAAAAGGGCCCCTGCGAGGTCAAAAGACAGGGCTGCCAGTGAAAAATAGAAAAATGGCGCGTATGCTAGTCACTAAGGACAAAAACCGAAAAAAGAAGTCTGGGCTCGATACTGACGTATCGGGCCCAGGCGGGAAATGGAAACCGGCGAACCGAAGAAAACGGGTCCACGCAGAATAAAATCAACTTTTTCCTCAGGTGAAAACGAAACACGTCCATCGGGCTCCGCGGAAAAAAGAAGACTGAGCAAGATGGCACCCTTGGGCGGGAAGGGGACCGTGCATGCGCGCTGCATTCCCAAAGGCTTTCTTTGAAAGCTGGGGAAATGCTCCGCACGGGGACTCTGTCGGCGCCGACGTCGCCCATATGTGAGGACTGACTTCCTGCTTGGTCCTGGAGAATCCATTCCTCCCTACTTACTGACAAACATGGTTGTCTGTCTGAAGTAGCACTGAGCAGTACTGCAGAAGATGGACAACCACTCAATGCTGTTTGGAGCTCCAGTTGATTTACATGGCACAGTCTTTCAGACTGTGACTTTGTCCAGTTTCTTTTAAAAAAGGTTCAAGGTGAGCTAACCACCTATTATTTTAGGCAACCATTACTGGGAATGATTAATATTCTAGTGGTGCAAAATGGACACTTTCTGGTCAGGTTATATTCAGATATCCACCACTGCAGAATAGTTTGTTTCTACATCTATTTAGCAGAGTAGAAAAACACACACAAAACTGAGAAGCCTAGGAAAGCGCTGGTCGTGGAAAGGGATGTGCATGCTCAGAATTTTATACTCAGTTATAAGCTCTGTGAAAGCTCTTCCATCACAGTGACATGTGCCTGACTCAATCCTATTTATCAACAGAAAGCTACACGAATATTTGACAAAGCAATCCAAAATGCAACTCAATATTAGTTTGAGAACAGGATCTGATATACATTGTATCTCCATCACCATTTCATGTCCATCAAACCAACTTAGACCACTGATATAAAAGGTAGTTATTCATTTGTAGCAGGTGTTCTCTGTGGACAGTAGGAATAAGTCCTCATGTATGGGAGACATCCCCGATGGA
Organism: Ichthyophis bannanicus; assembly: GCA_033557465.1. Lineage (NCBI taxonomy): Eukaryota > Metazoa > Chordata > Amphibia > Gymnophiona > Ichthyophiidae > Ichthyophis > Ichthyophis bannanicus. The sequence goes on from CM066033.1 coordinate 436,111,231, forward strand.
GCCCTGCACAGGAACGCTCCCCAGCTTCTATTGGAAGCTTTTGGGAGGCTCTGATGCACCTGCGTGCCTCTTTCCTGACTGCGTCCACAGTGTCATCTTGATTCAGTCTAATAACACAACTGTAGCAGAAGACAACTCCTGAGAGAGGTGGGAGAGTTGTGAGGATTTATTCCTTCTGTCATACCTCCTACAGGTGAATAACTACCTTTTCTCCATTGACAAGCAGAAATGAGTCCTCATGTATGGGACTCCCAAGCTACAGGCTACTGAAAAGCGAGGAGGCCACCAAGAAGCCCAACAAGAGCAAAACGCAACTGTGGCAATGTAACAGGCCTTAATGGCCAAGAGACCAACTATATACAATAGCAGTAATTCTCCCCCCCCCTTTTTTTTTGGTAGCCTGGACAGAACAGAATGGGTAATGGAGCTGGATTCTAATACCCAAACAGATTCCGGAATACAGATTGGCCGAAGTTGCTGTTGTGTTGGGAATCCCCATCTAGGCAGCAATGAGAAATGAATGTGTGGACTGAAGACCACATTGCAATCCTGAAGATCTCTTACATGAAGACCGAGCATAAGTTGGCGACCAACGCAACCATAGCTCTAACACAGAGTTGTGACATGACCATCAAGGCTCAGGCCTGCCTGGGCATAAGCAAGAGAGATGCAGTCTGCCAGCCAAATTGAAAGAGCGCGTTTGGAAACAGTTGTTCACTCCAAGTAGAAGGCTAAGGCTTGCTTGCAGTCCAACATGTGCAATGCAGCTTCCTCATTATGTGCATGAGGTCTTGGGAAAAATGTCGGAAGAACTGACTAATTAAGGTAGAAATCTGATATCACTTTTGGATGGAATATAGGAGGAGTACGAAGGACCACTCTGTTATGGTGAAATTTGGTGTAAGGCAGATGAACCACTAGAGCCTGAAGCTCACTCACTATGCATGCTGAAGTGACCGCCACCAGAATAATACCTGGCCAAGTCGTAGCAGCTCTAGACTGGAGAGCTGCAGCAGGAGGGGAAACCAAGGCTGTCTGTGCCAGTAGGAAGAGAGGAGAATCATCGTGCCGCCATCTGTTTTGTTCTTCAGGAGGGTCTTTGTAATGAGAGGTAATGGAGGATAAGCGTACAAAAGACACCCCCCCCTCCCCCCGTGAAGGAGGAAAGCATCTGATGCTCGTCTGCCGTGTGATCTTACTCTGAGCAGAATTGATCCACCGGGGCATTCTTCAGGGTGGCGAACAGATCTATCGAGGGGGTGCCCCACTCTTGAAAGATGCAAGTCGCAACTTCCCTGTCCAGCATCCACTCGTGTGGCTGGAGGACTCGACTCAGTCTGTTTGCTAGAGTGGTTTGCTCACCTAGCTCTCAAGTCCATCCAGTGCACAATGGCAAACTTCCACAACCTGACAGCTTCCTCCCTGTTTATTGATGTAGAACATGGTGACCAGAATGTGGACTGAATCAGATCAATTTGGTTGGCCAGTTGATCTTGGAAAGCCCGGAGAGCGTTTGCCACTGCTCTTAGTTCCAAGAAATTGATCTGATGGAGACTTTCTTGGATGGACCTTAGGTGTATAACCCATCGATATGAACTCCCCACCCCAGCTTGGATGCGTCTGTCATCAGAACCGTTTGTGGTGGAGCAATTTGGAAAAGAAGATCTTTAAGCAAATTGTTGTGGACTGACCACCAGTTTAATGGCTGAACGAGAGGGGCAGTGACACACAGACAATCCCCGAGTTGACCCGTGGCCTGGGTCCATTGAGTCCTCAGAGTTCACTGAGCATGCCTCATCTAGAGGCTTGCCAAGGGTGTGACATTTACCGTGGAGGCCATGTGGCCTACACAGTCAGCATCCTGTGAGCTGTTATCTACTGACTCAATTGAGTTTCCCACACAAGTGCTGTCAATCTGTGAAGTCAGTTGTGTGGTAGGAAGGCTCTCACCTGAGTTGTGCCGAGCAGGGCTCTGATGAATTCCAATTGCTGGATGGACTGAAGATGTGACTTTAGGTAATTTACAACGAACCCTAGTAGTTTCAATATCCGAATGGTCAATCGTGTTGATTCTTGGACTGCTTCAGGAGTGGTACACCTTTGATAAGCCAATTGTTCATAAAGGGAAAGACAAACACTCAGCATCTGGAGGTACACTGCTACTACACGATGCATTTTGTGAAGACACAAGGCACAGAGTCTAGGCCAAAAGGCAATACTTGGTATCGGAAGTGTCATCCCCACCAAGGATGAATTTGAGGTATCTCCTGTGAGCAGGCTGTATCTGTATGTGGGTATATTGAGTGGAGGAGTGGCCTAGTGGTTGGGGCAAGGTACTTCAGGCCGGAAGGTTGGGGGTTCAAATCCCACTAGAGGACAGCAACCTTGGGCCGGAAGGACTGGGGTTTCTAGTCCCACAGGTGCTCCTTGTGGTCTTGGGCAAGCCACTTAACCCTCCATAGCCCATGTTCCCTGTAAAATAGTTATCTCCAAGTTATAATGTCCTGTTCAATGTAATTTCAGTTTGTTCAATGTAAACCGCACTGATGCAGAATAGCGCGGTATATAAGAGAATGTAAATAAATAAATAAATAAATATGAATCCTTCATATCCAATCTCCTTTTTGAAGGTAAGGGAGCAGGGTGCCTAGAGAAATCATTCTGAACTTTTCTCTTACCAAGTAGGTGTTCAGATTTCTTAGATCCAGGATGGGAAGGTATCCCCTGTTCTCTTGGGGATCAGGAAATACTTGGAATAAAACCCCCTGATCCCTTTGTTCTGGTGGCATGAGCTCGATTGCAAGATCCGACAAGAGGGCAGTGATCTCTCTGAAGCAGTTCCTGACGCAGGGTGTCAAGATGATGAAGCCTCGGGGGGGGGGGGGGGGGGGGGGGGGGGGGGGGGGGGGGGGGAGAGAGGCGCAATTTGATGTTTTTTCCAATAAATGTAGTTCATAACTGGTTTTGATGATCTGTAGAACCCATGATTTTGAGGTTATTAGGGGCCACCTCTGTGCAAAAAAAAAAGAGAGCCTTCCCTCAACAAGAGGGTTTCCTACTGTGGTTATTGGAAGATGGGCTATGCTCCGAAGGAAATAGTCAACGCCCCCCCCCCCCCCCTGCTTTTGGCCGAGGAGCCAGCTGGGCTTTTTGAGGCTTCTCGTGACATTGCTGTTGGTGAAGTGTCTGCTTGGGTTGGGAGGGCTGGGGCCCAAGAAAGTACATACATCTACAAGGGTAATAGATCTTTTTCTATTTGTCACCTTTGTACCATCTACGATAGGAAGCATGCTCAGATGTGCACCTGGAGAGTCTGATAAGAGCAACATGCTGCTTCTCAATATAGCCAGCCTTCTTTTCAACCTGTTCACCAAAACGATTCTCTCTGTGGCATGGGACATCAGCCAGCTTGTTCTGCACTGACTGTTCAAGGTCTGATAACTGGAGCAAAGAGAGTCTCCGGGCACCAATACCTATGGTAGGATTTGTGGATGCCATCTCAAAGATACCATAGGTCGCTCGGACCATGAACTTCGAGCAGATCTTGCTGTGGGCCACTAGGGAATGATACTGATCCAATTTCTCCAAAGGAAAGAATTGAGCCAGATCAGTCAAGTCACACAGGATGTTCTTCAAGAACATGCCCATGTACAACTGGTAAGAGGCCACGTGAGCTACAAGCATGGAATCCTGGAAACACCTTCACTCTAAAGAGTCCAGTGTCTGACCCTCCCTTCATGGGGGCGCTGAGGAATGAGTCTTGGCACACTTGATTCTTTTTAGGGCAGATTTAACCACCAAAGAATGGTGAGAAAGATGAAGCTTCTTGAACTCGGGAGCCTTCTGAATTCTGTACATGGAATCAAGCCTTCTATTAACTAAAGGAACAGTGTTTAAGCTTTTTCCTGTCCTTGCCTGCCTGAGTGACTCCTCCCCCTGACCCCCTCCCCCTGAGGTATCCTGTAACCTTGTTCCTGTTTTCTCCACGTGTGCATAGGCTGTTTTAGTTTGCTTTTCTCTGATCAGAGAAAGGCTGAACTTTTACAGAGCTCTGCTAGTGAGTGGATTTTTGCCTCCTGGGACATCTTACTGTGAGTTCTAGCTGTTTATTTAATTATTTACTGTTTGTCTAACTGTTGTTTGTTTAATTATTTAGTGTTTGTCTTAGTGGTGTGCAAGTTTCAGCCTTCTCAGCTGTACTTACCTTGCCTCTCTCAATTAACTGGGCCTTGTGTGGTAGCCATTTTGAATTAATCTCTCTCCCCAGAGCCTGCTGTTTGTTAAGCTTTTCCTGTCCTTGCCTGCCTGAGTGACTCCTCCCCCTGTGTGTGTGGTAGCCATTTTGAATTAATCTCTCTCCCCAGAGCCTGCTGTTTGTTAAGCTTTTTCCTGTCCTTGCCTGCCTGAGTGACTCCTCCCCCTGACCCCCTCCCCCTGAGGTATCCTGTAACCTTGTTCCTGTTTTCTCCACGTGTGCATAGGCTGTTTTAGTTTGCTTTTCTCTGATCAGAGAAAGGCTGAACTTTTACAGAGCTCTGCTAGTGAGTGGATTTTTGCCTCCTGGGACATCTTACTGTGAGTTCTAGCTGTTTATTTAATTATTTACTGTTTGTCTAACTGTTGTTTGTTTAATTATTTAGTGTTTGTCTTAGTGGTGTGCAAGTTTCAGCCTTCTCAGCTGTACTTACCTTGCCTCTCTCAATTAACTGGGCCTTGTGTGGTAGCCATTTTGAATTAATCTCTCTCCCCAGAGCCTGCTGTTGTTAAGCTTTTCCTGTCCTTGCCTGCCTGAGTGACTCCTCTCCCTGTGTGTGTGGTAGCCATTTTTAATTAATCTCTCTCCCCAGAGCCTGCTGTTTGTTAAGCTTTTTCCTGTCCTTGCCTGCCTGAGTGACTCCTCCCCCTGACCCCCTCCCCCTGAGGTATCCTGTAACCTTGTTCCTGTTTTCTCCACGTGTGCATAGGCTGTTTTAGTTTGCTTTTCTCTGATCAGAGAAAGGCTGAACTTTTACAGAGCTCTGCTAGTGAGTGGATTTTTGCCTCCTGGGACATCTTACTGTGAGTTCTAGCTGTTTATTTAATTATTTACTGTTTGTCTAACTGTTGTTTGTTTAATTATTTAGTGTTTGTCTTAGTGGTGTGTAAGTTTCAGCCTTCTCAGCTGTACTTACCTTGCCTCTCTCAACTAACTGGGCTTTGTGCGGTACCCCCATCCCCCTGCTGAGGGTTCAGGACAGGGTACCTTGTAACTGCCCTCTTTAATAGGACTTATCTCCCCCCCTCCCTCCCCAGCACCCACCCACCCCTGGGGAAATTGTAGTTTTATAGGTACTTGGACATCTTAGAGGAAAGGGGCTGCTCTCAGGTGCAGCTCTTAATCCAAATCAGTCATACACAGAGGACCTGTGATTAATTAGCTTCAGGTACACAGGGTGTATTAGGGGTATTAGATACACTTTTATTAGTATAAGCATCTACACCAATCCTTATTATATACCGATTTAAAAGACCTAAACACAAGCTTTAAACTAAGATGCAGTCAGAGGTCCAGCAACGAGATGGGGGTTCTCCAGTCTTTTGCATCGAGTGTCACATGTATGATTATCTCCCAGTTGGTGAGAGGTCCTACATATGCACTAAGTGCAGGGAGCTCTTTGCTCTCAGGGAACGAGTCCGTTCTCTAGAGGCTAGAGTAGCAGACCTGGAAGACATAAGAAAGACAGAGAAGTACATGGACGAGACCTACAGGGATATAGTCCTGAAGTCCCACCTCCAGTCTGGCAGCATCCCTGTTGCCATGGAGGAGAGAGGTCACGTGACAGGAGAGCATCACCCTGGTGTGGCAGGAAGTGATCCTGTAACTAGGACCTGTCCTCCAGGTGATGTAAAACCCTCTCGCACCGAGGACGTTTCTCCAGGGCCATGTCCCCATGAGGGGAGGGTCAGGACAGCTGTTATAGTTGGTGATTCAATCATTAGGAATGTAGATAGCTGGGTGGCTGGTGGACGTGAGGATCGCCTGGTAACATGCCTGCCTGGTGCGAAGGTAGCAGATCTCACGCACCGCCTAGATAGGATCATAGATAGTGCTGGGGGGGAGTCTGCTGTCTTGGTACATGTTGGTACCAATGACATAGGAAAATGTGGTAGGGAAGTTCTGGAGGCTAAATTTAAGCTTTTAGGTAGGAAGTTGAAATCCAGAACTTCCAGGATAGCGTTCTCCGAAATGCTTCCTGTTCCACGTGCAGGACCCAAAAGACAGGCAGAGCTCCGGAGTCTCAATGCGTGGATGAGACAATGGTGCAAGGATGAGGGTTTTGGATTTGTTAGGAACTGGGGAACATTCTGGGGAAAGGGGGGGCTCTTCCGAAGGGATGGGCTTCACCTTAATCAGGATGGGACCAGACTGCTGGCATTAACCTTTAAAAAAGAGATAGAGAAGCTTTTAAACTAGAAAATAGGGGAAAGCCGACAGTCACCCAGGAGCGCACGGTTCGGACAAAGGTATCCTTGAAGGATACTACCAAAAGCAGTGAGGTTCCAAAAGGGAGTATAGTAGCCCAAATGCCCTTGAGTAAGGAGCAGACAGAGCATAAAGATTCCCAATTACCCATGCCTACCAATAGCCAGATTAATATTAATAAAATACAGTCTCTAAAATGCTTGTATGCCAATGCTAGAAGTCTAAACAATAAGATGGGAGAATTAGAATATATAGCATTAAATGAGAGGTTAGATATGATTGCACTCTCAGAGACATGGTGGAAGGAGGATAACCAGTGGGACACTGTGATACCTGGATACAAACTATATCGTAATGATAGAGCTGAACAAATTGGTGGAGGGGTTGCGCTCTATGTTAGAGAGGGCATTGAGTCAGAAAGGATTAAAGTTTTGCAGGGAACAAAATATGCTGTAGAATCTCTATGGATTGAAATTCCATTTATGAAGGGGAAGGTGATGGCAGTGGGAGTATACTATCGACCACCTGGCCAGAATGAACAAATGGATGATGAAATGCTCAAAGAAATCAAGGAAGCTAACAAAAGCCACAACAGAGTAGTAATAATGGGTGATTTCAATTACCCCGGTATCGACTGGGACAGTGTCACAGCAGGACAAGCTAAAGAGATAAAGTTTCTAGATGAAATAAATGACTGCTTCTTGGAGCAGCTGGTTCATGAACCGACCAGAGGGGATGCCATACTGGACCTAGTCCTTAGTGGAACGCCAGATCTGGTGCAAGAAATAAGGGTGTTGGGACCACTTGGCAATAGTGATCATAGTATGATCATGTTTGATTTAATCAGTGGAGGACAGATAGTAAAGGAATCCACAGTACTACCTTTTAACTTTCAAAAGGGTGACTATGATAGAATGAGGAATATAGTTCGGAAAAAACTAAAAGGAGCGGTTCCAAAGGTTAAAGACTTACAGCAAGCTTGGGTGTTATTTAAAAATACTATCCTCGAAGCCCAGACCAGCTGTATTCCACGCATTAAGAAAAGTGGAAGAAAGTCCAAAAAACTGCCAGCATGGTTTAAAGGTGAGGTCAGAGAGGCTGTTGCTGCCAAAAGAGCAACCTTCAGAAAATGGAAAAAAGAGCCAAATGATGAAAACTGGAAACAGCACAAGCACTGGCAAGTTAAATGCAAAGCATTGATAAGGCAGGCAAAGCGGGAATTTGAGAAGAAACTTGCTACGGAAGCAAAAACACGAAATAAAGACTTTTTCAAGTACATTCGTAGCAAAAGGCCTGTGAGAGAGTCAATTGGACCATTAGATGATAGAGGGGTAAAAGGGGCAGTAAGAGGAGACAAGGCTATAGCAGAGAGACTGAATGAATTCTTTGCTTCGGTCTTTACTGAGGAAGATGTAGGGGTGTTACCCAAGACTGAAGTGGTATTTAAAGGTGATACTGCAGAGGAATTGAGAGAAATATCGCTACACCGGGAAGATATATTACAACTATTTGATAAACTGAATAGTAGCAAATCACCTGGACCGGATGGTATACATCCCAGAGTGTTGAAAGAACTGAAATATGAGATTGCAGACCTGTTATTGGTAATCTGTGAACTTTCATTAAAATCATCTGTAATACCTGAAGATTGGAGGGTCGCCAACGTAACACCAATTTTTAAAAAGGGTTCCAGGGGTGACCCGGGAAATTACAGACCGGTGAGCCTGACGTCAGTACCAGGGAAAATGGTAGAAGCCATCATAAAGAACAAAATTACACAGCATGTAGATAGTCATGGCCTAATGGGAGACAGCCAACATGGCTTTAGACAAGGAAGATCTTGTCTTACTAATCTGATCTGTTTTTTTGAAGGTGTGCATAAACAGGTAGACAAAGGTGAGTCGGTTGATATAGTGTATCTGGACTTTCAGAAAGCTTTTGACAAGGTCCCCCATCAGAGACTTTTGGCGAAGCTAAAAAGTCATGGGATAGGAGGCAGTGTACTATTGTGGATCGGGAACTGGTTAAAAGATAGAAAGCAGAGGGTAGGGCTAAATGGCCAATATTCCCAATGGAAAAAGGTGAATAGTGGAGTACCCCAGGGATCTGTACTGGGTCCGCTACTTTTTGACATATTCATAAATGACCTGGAAAAGGGAATAACTAGTGAGGTAATCAAATTTGCAGATGACACAAAACTGTTTAAAGTTGTTAAAACCCAAGAGGATTGTGGAAAACTGCAGGAGGATCTGGATAAATTGGAAGACTGGGCATCCAAATGGCAGATGAAATTTAATGTGGACAAGTGCAAAGTTATGCACCTAGGAAAGAACAACCCACACTATAGTTACAAGATGCAAGGCTCCACATTAGAAACCACCACCCAGGAAAAAGATTTAGGAGTCATCGTGGATAACATGTTAAAACCCTCCGCCCAGTGTGCAGCGGCGGCCAAGAAAGCAAATAGAATGCTAGGTATCATAAGGAAAGGGATGGAGAATAAAACAAAGGATATTATAATGCCTCTGTATCGCTCCATGGTATGACCGCACCTTGAATATTGTGTGCAATTCTGGTCACCGTATCTTAAAAAGGACATAGAGTTATTAGAAAAAGTACAGAGAAGAGCCACCAAATTGGTGAAGGGGATGGAAGGCTACTCCTATGAAGAGAGGCTAAAAAGGTTAGGGCTCTTTAACCTAGAAAAGAGGCGGCTGAGGGGAGATATGATAGAGGTGTATAAATTAATGAATGGAGTGGAACGGATAAACGTGGATAAATTGTTTACGCTATCAGAATATAGAAGGACTAGGGGGCATGTAATGAAGCTACAGGGTGAACTATTTAAGACAAATAGGAGAAAATATTTCTTCTCTCAACGTGTAATCAAACTCTGGAATCTGTTACCGGAGGATGTAGTAAGGGCTGTTAGTATAGCTGGGTTTAAAAAAGGTTTGGACAAGTTCCTGGAGGAAAGGTCCATAAACCACTATTAAAAAGGGACCCAGGATATCAATGCTTGGCCTAGTACAAGCACTGCAGAACCTGTGTCTTTTGGGGAAACTGCTAGGTACGTATGACCTAGATTGGCCACTGTTGGAAACAGGATACTGGGCTTGATGGACCTCGGTCTGACCCAGTATGGCATTTCTTATGTTCTTATGTTCTTATGAGGGGGTTTACCAACATTCTCATCTATACTCTTTGCAGGTTACGGTGCACGGTCATGGTCACCGCTGCCTTAGGGGGTCAAGGAGTACTGTAGGATCTCCAATTCTTCTGCCCTGGGCTCATCCTTAGTCTCCAAAGAAAATGGTATGGCCTTGACCTTGCCCCTTACAAACTCCTGGAAGATCATGTCCTCAGGACGGGACATGCTGCCCTTGAGGTGGAGAAGGGTCTGGGGGAAGGTCCGGGGATCTACCCTCCAACAAGTCCTCTGATTCCACTTCAGTGACCCAGCCTTTGAGTCAGACTCAGAGAGGAAGTAGAAGTACTTCTGAGTCTCTGCCTGGATCTCTCTACTGCCCCAAGGGGATCGGGAGCTCCTTCAGGAGCGATGATGCGCCTATGCCAATCTAGATTTTGAGGGAGCATTGGACCGTGAAACGCTAGAGAGGGATATCAGCTGGGCATACCCTGGTGTTGGGTTCCTTTGATGCCTCACCTGCAGACAGGGCATATGTCTCAAGGATCAGCTGTACGGTAGTAGATTTCAATGCAGCCGATGTCAAGGCCCCAGCATGCTGCAATGCTAACAGCGCTGCGATGCGGATCCTTGAGCGCTTGCAGAAGGCTTCTTCATGGCTGCCAATTCTGAAGGCCGTGGGGACTGAGCAACTTCGACTGATGTACCTGGTATCAGTACAGGGGTATCGGCGGCTGGGTCTCAGCTGTCGGTGTCCCTCCGACGTCCTGCAGGGGCGCTCACATGGACCCTCATAGCTCTCAACATCATGTCTCCATGGATTTTAATGCTAATGCACAAGAGTCTTCACTAGGTGCAATCACCCCTCAACCTCGAAGACAATGAGGTTGAATCCTTCCTCATCTTCTGATGAAGATCGATCGATGGCCAATGCTCCAGAGCACTATGAGTGCTCGGCTCCAACTGAGCCCAAGAGCTCTTCGATATCAATGCACCGCCAGCGTCTGATGCAGCCTTGGAAGCCAAAGAGACCAATGCTGCTGATGTCAAAGGATCAGACCTCTGAGTGCCAAAAAGTGTTTTGCACTGCTTCTCCCGTCCTTTGAATACTCTTTTTGTCATCTGCAAACAAGAGGGCAGATGATCGGGACCCAGGCACTGAAGGCACCGGTTGTGCATGTCCGTAGCCAATATGGTCCTAGCGTACTGGGAAAACTTCTTGAACTCGCTGGCAGGCCTTTGGGACATGTCATCCAGGAAAATAGCTATGGCAAAGTCAAAGAGCTCAATTTTGGAGTGTGGTCTGACCAAGATACTGGCGCTGGGAGTTCGCGGCAAGAATTAAAACAGTGATTGAGGGAGAAAAATCAAAAAGGAAAAGAGAAACTGCAACATCAGGAGAATAGGCAAAAAACTGAGGTGCAAAAACCCCTGGTGGGGGAGAGAATTTACCAAGCAGAGGATGACAGAATGTGCCCTTGGAATCCATGGAAAACAAAAGACTGAATGAAGATGGCGCCGCTGCGGCAAGCAGGAAGGAGGTGCACAAGCGCAGTGGAGCCTTCCCAAAAGCTTCTAAGAGAAGCTGGGGAGTGTTCCCATACAAAGCTCTGTCAAGGACATCACCCATATGTGAAGATTCATTCCTGCTTGTCCACAGAAAACTGGCCAATTCAAACTGTTTTGGCATGTAAAAGGTCCAGCTGTTTCCTGAACCTTTGGGACATCATGTTTGTGGAGATTGTGCGATCTGTTCCATGTCCGAGGAACTAACAGATTTCATGTATAATGGTAGCTGTTTTTTTGATTCGGTGTAATACTACTTGTGGCTCGTGTGGTTTGTGTCTTTTATACGGTGCCCTTGTGGTATGGGTTATGTAGGGAGGACCATATGTCCCTTTAGGGTTAGAATGGGTGAACATAAAAGCCGTCTGAAGTGTAGACAGCGCAAAGCACCCCTTGTTCAACATTGTCTGGATTTTGGGCATGGTTTTTCTGATTTACGATGCTTTTGCTTTGATCAGGTTTTGCATGGCTGTGGTGATTGGGACAGGGATCATCTGTTGTTGGTGTGTGAACAGAAGTGGATTTTCCATTTGGGAACTGTACATCTGGGCAGTCTTAATGCCCAGATCGACTGGAGTGTTTGTATTTGAATCTTTTTTTTGCTAATAGGACGGTGGGGGTTTGGTTGGCGATTTAGAGATTGACATGGTCTGTTTTTGGTCGGCGTGAGGCTGCATTATGATTAATGGGCGTGTCTTTAAAGGGTTTTCCCCATTGGTGATGTCATTGGTTGGCTCCCTTTTTAAGGGGCGCATGCGCGGTGTCCATGTTTGATTCTGCGGTTAAATCGTTTGATTTTGTGAGCTGTTGTGACTGGATGAATATGGCAGGTTTTTAGACGTTTGGTGATGTTGGGGCTGTGTGCTCCTTAGTGAAGCCATTAGTTGTCTGGTCCTGCGTTCTATTACTGAGGGCTTGTAAGATATTTGTTTTTTCTTTCTCCCTGTTTTCTCTCGCAGCCATGTTCTGTTGTAGTTAAATGACTTTCGAATTTGTCAGCTTAGTCCCTGACGAAGCATGCAGCGGAATGCCCAACCAGTGCTATGGGAGGCATTGGATGTTCGGTAGATTCCCAGTGGATTGGATTTATTTCTGAGCTGGCTTTGTTTTTCAGCTTTGATATCTTTGGTGTTAATCGCTTGAGATAAGTGCCTTTTTTTGAATATCATTTTGGACAACAGCGCTTTGAGAGGCAGCAGGATATATGCATTAAATTTATCTAAGAGTTTATTGACTTATTTGAGGAATTAATTTTTTGAATGTTTGTAGAATTTTTATTTGATTTTTTTGAATATATATTTGAACTGTGCATTTGTATGTTTTTGAATGGGTTATGTATGGGTGGAGTTTTTCAGAGCCGTTGATGTTCTGATGAGGATTGGGCATGGTTCTTCTATTCCTATATTGCCCGTAACTCGCTTGTTCTGAGGCTCTTTTCTCCTAACCTATTTTTGTAACATTTGCCTGATGTATTTGAGATATATGGTGTGGCTTTTTTTATTTATTGTATGTTTCTACTCTGGCATTGACCTTGTGTATTTTTTGTGAATTGATCTTGCAGCAAAAACTTAAAAACAAACAAAAACAACTCTGACACACTCAATTCTCTTTTCTTTTTATCTATTTTTCTCTCATTTGAGCCTTCATCCCACATGGCACGCCCAAATAAATCAAGAACCATTGCCAGCTCTGAAGGTTGAAAGGAAATATTCTTCAGGACTAACCCTCTGCAACATTAATTCCTAGGGAAGGTGGAGATCTTCAGACACAGGTGGTAGGTAGTCAGATTAAGGTTGAAGGGGTAGGAACTGAAGTGAAGTGGTCCTCTTTTAGTGCAATTGCAGTTCAGGATGTGTGGGAGTTGTTTCCGCAGTTGCTTCTTACTTGGATGCATCGAGATCCAGTTCCAGGACAACTCCTACGGAGAGCTCCTGGACCAATTTTGGCTTGATTGCTGGAATTAGTGTATGCGTCCCTGGGTCTGGGTTGCTATCCATCTGACATGAAGGAAGCCATGGTCATCCTGATCCTGAAAAAGGGCTCAGATCTGCAGTGTTCTAATCTGCGCCCTATTTCTTAAGAACATAAGAAATGCCATACTTGGTCAGACCTTGGTCCATCAAGCCCAGTATCCTGTTTCCAAAAGTGGCCAGTCCAGGTCACAAGTACCTGGCAGGTACCCAAATTCCACAGCTTCCACAATACTCGTCCTGGGGTAAGCAGTGGATTTCCCGGGTCTTCTTTAATAATGATTTATGGACCTTTCTTCCAGGAACTTGTCCAAACCTTTTTTTAACCCAGCTACATTAACAGCTTTTACTACATCCTCCGGTAACAAATTCCAGAGTTTGATTATGCAACGAGTGAAAAAATATTTTCTCTTATCAGCCTTAAATGGGTTACATTGTAGCTTCACCGAGTGTCCTCTAGTCTATTTTTTGATGGTGTAAACAACCTATCTACATTAGCCCGTTCCACTCCATTCATTAATTTACAGACCTCTATCATATCTCCCCCTCAGCCATCTGTTTTCCAAGTTGAAGATCCCCAACCTTTTAAGCGTTTCCTCATAGGAGTATCCTTCCATCCCCTTTACCATTTTGGATGCTCTCCTCTGTACCTTTTCTAATTCTGTTATATCCTTTTTAAGATATGGTGACAAGATCTGCACACAATATTCAAGGTGCAGTCGAACCATGGAACGATATAGAGTAATTATAATATCCTTGATTTATTCTCCATTCCTTTCCTTATGATTCCTAGCATTCTCTTAGCTTACTTGCCAGCCACTGCACACTGGGCAGAGGGTTTCAATGCGCTATCCACAATGACACCTAAATATTTTTCCTGGGTGGTGGTCACTAATGTGGAACCTTGCATCGTGTAACCAAAGTCTGGGTTGTTCCTTCCTAGTTGCATCACTTTGCACTTGTACACATGAAATTTTATCTGCCATTTGGACGCACAATCTTTCAATTTATCAAGGTCCTCTTGCAATTTTTCACAATCCTCTTGGGTTTTAACAACTTTGAATAATTTTCTGTCATCTGCATATTTGATCACCTCACTCATTATTCCTATTTGCAGGTCATTTATGAATATGTTAAAAAGCAGTGGGCCCAGCACAGATTCCTGGGGTACTCCACTATTTACTTTTCACCATTGAGAAAATTGGCCATTTAGCCCTACTCTCAGCCTTCCATCTTTTAACCAGCTTCTGATCCACAATACTATACTGCCTCCAATCCCATGACTTTTTAATTTTTCCAAAAGTCTCTCATGAGGGACCTTGTCAAAGGCTTTCTGAAAATTCAGATGCACTATATCAACCGGCTCACCTTTGTCTATCTGTTTATTTACACCTTCAAAAAAATATAACAGACTTTCCTTGGCTAAATCCATGTTGGCTTTCTCCTATTAAACCATGACTATATATACATGATCCGTAATTTTATTCTTTATAATGGTTTCTACTATTTTGCCCAGTGCTGATGTCAGACTCACAGTTCTGTAGGTTTCCGGCTCACCCCTGGAACACTTTTTAAATATTAGCGTTACATTGGCCATTCTCTGCTCTTCAGGTACTACAGCTGATTTTAATGATAGTTCACAGATTACTTATAGTAGGTCTGCAATCTCATATTTCAGTTCTTTCAACACCCTTGGATGTATACCATCTGGTCCAGGTGATTTGATATTCTTCAGTTTATCAAATAGCTGTAATACATTTTCCCGGTTTATTGATATTTCTTTCAATTCTTCCGATATATCAGCTTTATATATCATTTCAGGCATGGGTAAATTCCCTACATCTTCTTCAGTAAAGACCAAAGCAAAGACTTCATTCAGTCTCTCCAGTATGGCCTTGTCCTCACTTAGTGCCCCTTTTACTCCTTTAACATCCAACGGTAAAGCTGACTGTCTCACAGAGCTTTCTGCTATGAATGTACTTGAAAAAGTTTTTATTATGCACTTTTGCTTCCACGGCAAGCTTCTTTTCAAATTCTCTCTTTGCATGTCTTATCAATTCCTTGCATCTAACATGGCAATGCTTGTTTTCCGCTTTTGTCATTTGGCTCCTTTTTTCCATTTCCTGAAAAATGCTTTTTTTGGCTGCAATAGCCTCTCTGACCTCACCTTTAAACCATGCTGGCAGTTTTGCTGGCCTTCCTTCCACTTTTTTTAAAGTGCGGAATACATCTGTTCTGGGCTTCCAAGATAGTAGTTTTAAACAACGCTCACATTGTATGCAAATCTTTAGCCTTTGCAGCTACTCCTTTTAGCCTTTTGTTAACTATTTTCCTCATTTTATCATAGTCTCCCTTTTGAAAGTTAAATGGGAATACTGTGGATTTCCTTACCGTCCTTTCATTTATTAAATCAAATGTGATTATGCTATGATCACTATTGCCAAGTGGCCCCCAACACCCTTATTCTCTTGTACCAGATCCTGCATGCCACTAAGGACTAGGTCCAAAATAGCTTCCCCTCTTGTCGGTTCATGAACCAGCTGCTCCACGAAGCAGTCACCTATCTCATCTAGAAACTTTATCTCCATAGCATGCCCTGCTGTGACAATGACCCAGTCGATACCAGGGGTAAATGAAATCATCCATTATTATGGTGTTGTAATTTTTGTTAGCTTCCCTGATTTCTTTCAACATTTCATTATATATCTGTTTATTCTGGCCTGGCGGTCAGTAGTACACACCCACTGCCATTGCCTTCCCCTTTTTACATGGAATTTCTATCCATAGAGATTCTACAGTGTATTTTGTTTCCTGCAAAACTTTAATCCTATGTGACTCAATGTCCTCTCTAACAGAGCGCAACTCCTCCATCAGTTTGATCTACTCTATCATTGCGATATGGTTTGTACCTAGGTATCACAGTGTCCCATTGGTTGTCTTCCTTCCACCAGGTCTCTGAGAAGCCAATCATATCTAACCTCCCATTTAGAGCTATATATTCTAACTCTCCCATTTATTTTTTAGACTTCTAGCATTTGCATACAGGCATTTTAGAGGTTGTATTTCAATCATATTAATCTGGTTATCAGTTGATAGGGGTAATTTGGAATCCTTCAGCTCTGTACTTAAGGGCGTCTGGGTAACTTATCTGTTTTCTTAGTATCTTCAAGGATATATTCTTCCGAACCATGGGCGATTGTCGGCTTTCGCCTATTATCTAGTTTAAAAGCTGCTCTATCTCCTTTTGTTTTATTTTATTAATATTTATAAAATCCATTCTAGTACAAACAAGAATGACAGAAAACATAATAATATTTCAATCACATAAAGGAAAAAAGATACATTCTAAATTCCAATCATCAAATATTAGATCACAATATAACAAATAAAGGAAATTAGGGGGGCCCCAGGAAATAAAGAAAGAGATAATCATATCCCAAAGAAAAGAAAAGCATATTAACAGGATGAGAATTTATGCATCGGCCATACTGGATGCTGTATTAACCGTAATCTCCTCCCTAGCCACCAGAAAATCCAACAATTGACCAAGCTTAAAAAAAAAGAAACACATTATCTTTATGGGTAACTATACGAGAGGGAAATCTTAAAACAAAAGTCCCCCCGAGAGAAAGAACCCTAGGCTGAAAACCTAAGAATTCCTTTCTCCTCAGCTGGGTGAGAGATCAGGAAAAATATAAACTTTTGAACCTAGAAAAGATACGTTGAATTTCTGAAATATGCACGAAGAACTACAGACTTATCCGGTTCCAATGCCAGGGTCACAAGCAAGGTGGTCCACTCAGTGACCACCTCAAAAGAATCCTCCAGGAAAGCAGTCAAGTCCCCGGAGCCATGATGTGGATTCCCCAAAGCAGAGCCACCAGGACCGGTGCCCACAGATAAGTACTGAGCTCTCACAATGGGAGGCAAATTATCCCTGGGAAGTTTGAATATCTTCCAGAAATATTTACGCATCATCTCAGAAGCCGACACAATAGGAGACTTAGGAAAATTCAATAGTCTCAAACTATTCCTACAAACTTGATTCTCCAAATATTCTGCTTTCTTAGAGAGCAGAGTGTTGTCCTTAACCTGGGCAGCGCACAGACCACTAAGATGTACCAACTCAGCTTCAACAGTGGACAGCCGACCAGCCTGTTACTCCTGGATCCTTGAAGCCTTAGAAACAGCATTTTTCAAAGAAAGCAGCTCAGTACTAAAAGTCCCCACCACAGACATTAGGGAGGTGTTCACAGCAGCAACTGCATCCCATAGTGCTTCTAATGTTATTACAGCAGGTTTAATCAAACCCCCCGGCACTGGTGACAAGCCAACTCCACCATTCGAATCTGCAGAGTCGCCAACAAGTGGAGCTGATCCAGCTGTGCTTCCAAAAACAGACGCCACCACAGCAGCACAAGAAAGAGTAGTTACCACTTTACTGAAGCCCTCTTCACTCCCACATGCCGGCGAGCTTGTTGGCAACCCAGCGGGGAGCAGTTCAGCAGAAAAATCACTGCTTCCAGGTTGAGGCGGGGGGGGGGGGGGTTCGCTGCTCGGGAGACAACCATACACTGGATGCATTTAGGGCCACCGAGAACTCCTCTGCCGGCCCCGCCAAGAACGCCACTCCAGTCACAGCTGAGGCAAACTCACATGCCGCCAGACTCTTCTGCCCAGAGATATTACTGGCAGCCAAGCCCAAGGGTAGGCTGGCTGGCTTGCTTACATTTCCGCCGCCCCATCGTCTCTGAGGAGCTGCAGAATCCGGCAGAGAAACCATAGTTACTCACCTGTAACAGGTGATCTCCGGGAACAGCAAGAATTTAGTCCTCACATATGGGTATCTTAGGTACCGACGGAGCCTGTGTGGGAACGCACCCCAGCGTCCAATCAGAAAGCTTTTGGGAGCATCCCACAGCGCCTGCGTGCTGCCTTCCCGCCTTTCCCAACTGCCTCTCTCCAGCTGAGTTTTAAAGCTGAGACAAAGAGAGAGAGAGGGAAAGGAAAGAGATAGAGAGATACAACTCCTAGGGGAGGTGGGTGGGTTGTGAGGACTAAATTCCTGCTGTTCCCGGAGATCACCTGTTACAGGTGAGTAACTCTGCTATCTCCAGGAACAAGCAGGAATGTAGTCATCACATATGGGGACTCCCTAGCTTTAGGTGCCAGGGAGAGACCCCAGAAGTTGTGTGTCCCTGAAAAGGGTTCCACTTCCCCCCATGGATCTCTGGCATCCTACCAGAGATGGTGGGCAGGAGTTGATTAGGTATTGAACAGGTGTTTGAGAACAGCCTGACCAAACAAGGCATCCCGGCGGGAGTCCTTGTCCAAGCAGTAATGGGCTGTGAAGGTATGAACCGAGGCCCAAGTGGCTGCTTGACAGATGTCGTCAATAGACACAGAGTGCAAATGAGCCATTGAGGCTGCCATGGCTCTCACATTGTGAGCTGTGACATGGCCCTCCAGAGAAAGGTTTTTACTCTGATAGGCTAAGGAAATACACTGAGCAATCCAGTTAGATAGTGTTCTCTTGGAGACTGGAAGTCCCAAATGAGAAGGATCAAAAGCAACAAAGAGTTGATAGGACTTTCTATGTTGCTGTGTTCTTTGTAAGTAAAAAGCTAGAGCTCTTTTACAGTCCAAGGTATGAAGATTCCTTTCTGCATTTGATGCATGAGGTCCTGGAAAAAAGACAGGTAGGTAGACCTCTTGGTTCAGATAAAAAGGCGAGACAACCTTAGGCATAAGGTGTGGATGAGTCCTAAGGACTACCTTGTCATGATGGAACCTTGTATAAGGCGGATTAGCTACTAACGCTAGCAACTCACTAATGCGGCGTGCTGATGTGATTGCAATGAGAAAGATAATCTTCCAAGAAAGGAATTTTAGGGAGGTGGTAGCTAAATGTTCGAAAGGTGGCTTCATGAGCTGCCCAAGAACCAGGTTTAAGTCCCATGCCACCGGAGGTAGTCTAATGGGAGGCTTAGTTAGAAGGAGGCCTCTCATAAATCTTGCTATAAGAGGATGAGAGGAAATAGGCTGTCCATTTAGAGGTTTAAGAGAAGCTGCAATAGCGCTCAAATGGACTCTTACTGAATTTGTCTTAAGGCCTGCATTAGATAAAGGAAGGAGATACTCCAGCAAAAGATTCCAGAGGTATCGCAAGGGGGTTAAGACCCTTTTCCGAACACCAAATAGTAAACCTTTTCCACTTGAAAGCATAAGAGCGTCTAGTGGAAAGTTTTCTGGAAGCATAAAGAACATCTTTCACTTGTTGAGAAAGATTAAGATCTTGGAGATCTAGGCCTTCAGCAACTAAGCCCTGAGATGCAGAGACTGGGGATTGGGATGCCATAACATTCCGCTCTCCTGAGATAGGAGATCTGGAGCAGACCCTAACTCTAGAGAGGGAGCTTGAGAGAGATGTAGAAGCAGAGGGTACCACACTTGCCGTTGCCAATGTGGTGCTATGAGAATCATGTGGCCTCTGTCTCTCTGAAGCTTGAAGAGGGTTTTGGGAATTAGGGGAATGGGTGGAAAGGCATACAGGAAGTCTTGACCCCAGTAAAGGAGGAAAGCATCCCTGGCCTGAGCCCCCTGAGCCGGAATTCTGGAACAGAACCGGGGAAGTTTGGCATTCCACGGACTTGCAAAGAGGTCTATGTCCGGGGTTCCCCAAAGTTGAAATATCCTGGTCACCTGGTCTGCATGCAGAGACCACTCGTGTGGAAGCAGAACTCGACTGAGTCTGTCCGCCCAAGAGTTTTGAATGCATGGAAGATATACTGCCAGCAGATGAATCTGATGCTCTCTGGCGAGGGCCCATAGTCACAAAGCTTCGCTGCAAAGCGACAGAGAGCCCGTTCCCCCCTGTTTGTTCACATAGAACATGGCTACTTGATTGTCCGTATGAATGAGGACTGTCTTGTAGCTGAGCAGGGAGTGGAACACTCGCAGAGCCAGGTAAATTGCTCTGAGTTCCAAGAGATTGATATGTAGACAACTCTCTTGTGGAGACCAGGTCACCTGGGTGGAGAAGTCTTGCAGATGAGCTCCCCAACCCCTTGGAGAAGCATCTGCTGTGAAAGTTGCTTGGGGTAAGGGTTGTTGAAAAGGGCACCCCAGCAACAGGTTTTGAGTGGACCTCCACCATTGGAGGGACAAAATGAGGCGACTTGTGTTTGCTATTTTGTCTGACAGGCACCTTGATGCCTGGGTCCATTGGGTGGATAAAGTCCACTGAGCTGCCCTCATGTGGGGGCAAGCATATGGAACCACATGCACGGTGGATGCCATGTGGCCTAGTAATTGCAACATTTCTCGAGCAGTTAGATGAGGCTTTAGCACTGCTTGAGAAGCTAACTGCACCAAGCGAAGGCAACTGTCCTGGGGAAGATAGGCCCTTGCCCTTGTGGTAGCCAGGAAAGCTCCTATGAACTCTAAAGACTGAGTGGGAGTTAGACTGGATTTTGGGATGTTTATTACCAGCCCTAAATACTGAAGGATACGCATTGTGCAGTATAGAGAAGTCTTGGCCTCTGACTGTGTTGGAGCTCGAATGAGCCAGTCGTCCAAGTAAGGGAAGACGAATATTCCTGGAGTGCAGAGAAATGCTGCTACCACAGCCATGCATTTCGTGAACACCCTTGGTGCTGAGGCCAGATCAAAAGGAAGTACCCTGTATTGGTAGTGCTTTCCTTGAAAAAGGAACTGAAGGAACCTTCTGTGGGTTGGATGGCTGAGGACATGGGTGTACGCATCCTTGAGATCTAGAGAACAAACCCAATCCTGACTCTGAAGGTATGGTAGCAGAGCTCCGAGAGAAATCATCTTGAATTTCTCCTTGACAAGGAATTTGTTCAATTCTCTGAGATCTAAGATAGGTCTGTATCCCCCTGTTTTCTTCGGAATAAGAAAATAAGGGGAATAGAACCCTGTGCCCTGTTGATGAAGAGGTACTTCTTCTATTGCCCCTTGGGCAAGAAGGATGGCAACCTCCTGACCTAAGAGGTTGATCAGAGAGGTCGGAGAATTGAACTACCTCACTATTGTGTGAGGGGGCATGCTTGAAAAATGAAGTTTGTACTCCTCCTTTATGATGGAGAGTGTCCAATGTTCTGCTGTTATTTGCCCCCATCTGGGGGCAAAATGACATAACTTTCCTGGAATGGTGGACGGTTCTGGTCCCTCCAGAACCAGAAAGGCTAAGTTCTCTAGCTGAAAGTCAAAGTCCCTGAGGAGGCTGGGGCTGCTGGGGCCAGTGGAGGCCTAGCAGCCTTTGCTTTCTTCTGTTTGGGTGGTTGCTGACGTTTGCTTGAAAACTGACCTGCAGAAGATGCCTGCTGACCATAAGCAGGATAAAATCTTTTCTTTTTAGAAAAAGATGTTTTCTTGAACAACTTCTTTCTAACAGGATCAGCAGTGGACTTGGATAGTCTATCCAAGGTGGAATTTTCAGCATCCATTTCATTGGCTTTTTCCTGCCAATCTTTACCAAACAGGTTCTCACCAGTACAAGGGATATTTTCCAATTTATCTTGTACCCAGAGCTCTAAATCAGATGCCTGGAGGCAAGCAATTCTACGTGCACCTATGGCGATAGCCGAGGTTCTGCTTATACACTCAAAGCAGTCAAAGGCTGCACGGTTAGAGAATTTAGAGACATCTTGGGCATGTTTGACCCAAGTGAGAAAGTCCTGTCTTTTATCCTCAGAAATGAAAGGACTTAAAGTCTGTAAATTATCTGTGACCTCCTTTAGGAACATTCACATATAGAGACTATAGGAAGTGATTCTTGCAGCCAGCATGGAAGCTTGAAAGACTCTATATCCAAAAGCATCCAGGGTTCTGCACTTACGTCCTGGAGGATTAGAGGCATGTCTTTTTGCACTTCTGATCCTTCTCATAGCTGACTCCACCACAATAGAGTGGTGAGGAAGCTGAGTCTTATGGAACCCAGGACAAGGAGGGACTCGATACATAATATCCAATCTACGAGAACGAGGAGAGGTGGTAAGAGGTGTTTCCCACATCCTCAACATGAGATCATATAGAATCTCATGAATGGGTAAGGTAGCTGCCTCCTTAGGAGTTTTGGGATATTGTAAAATTTCCAACTCCTTGGCCCTTGGCTCTTGGCTCTGTTTCAGGGGCCACAGTAATGAACAGGCCCCGAGCCAGCTCCCTGATGAAGTCTTGGAAGGACATGTTCTCTGGAGGAGACATCCTGCGTTTAGGGGAGGAAGACTCCTCTGGAAGAAGCATCGCTGCATCGACAGAACTTTCAGAATCCTCAGATTCTTCTGAGGACTTGAAGTATCATCTGTCCGGAAGCTCATGCAGAGCACGATACCTGTACCGACTAAGGTCGGTACCGGGAATAACCGGTACCGGAGAATCGGTACCGGAGGGCATCGGAGGACCGAGTACCGGCATAGCAGACACCGATGCCGATGCCGGTACCGGTGGAGTTGTCTGTCGCGGTACCAAGGGCGTCGATGCCGCAAGGAAAGCCGCCAGACTGCTTTCCATAGCCAGAATTCTCTGGTCCATGGACGCCGCCAATGCCTGCATGTCGGTACCGGTGGAGACCACCAGTACCCCAGAGCATGGCACCAGGAGATCTGAGGCCGAGCCATCGAGAACATCCTGGAACCCCAATAATGCTTTGGAAGCCGAAGCCTCCCGCCGGGGTAATTTTGCCGGTGCAGAATCCTCGAGGGCAACGCCAGAGGCATCTCGATGCTTAGAAGGAGATCTACCCTTCGAGGACTGGCTGGATTTATGTTTAGTTACCTGAGATCCACGGGAGGAAGAAGCAGCCCTGGAAGACGTTGATGCCACCGAAGCCGCATCAGAGGGAAACAGGGTACTGAGCTTGGCTGCTCGGTTCTGCCGACCTCTTTTAGACATCATAGACGCAAAAACAAAGCTCATCTTAATAAACATTCGATCCATACGAAACAAAATACCAATAATCAACGACATGATAAAAGAAGAAAAACCTGAAATTATATGCATCACCGAAACATGGCTCTCTCCCACAGACACTGTACTACTAAACCAGCTAACCACACACCAGTATGACATATTCAGCTGTCATCGAGATGCAAAGAGAGGTGGTGGTACTCTCATACTCACCAAAAAAGACCTACAATACACCTTAACAAGTTTAAATAATATAGACGGAATGGACATAATCAACATAGAAAATAGAACCCTTGCACTCACCCTCATATATAGACCCCCTACAACTGATCAAAAAAACCTCTCTCCCATCCTTGAACTTGCTTGCACAACATCACCAAGCAAACCGCTCATAATCCTAGGTGATTTAAACCTCCCCTCCCTAAATGATTCCCAATCAAATAACTTTATGGACACTATGTTCCAAATGGGATATACACAGATAGTACAAGCACCCACCCACACAAAAGGTAACACCCTAGATCTCATCTTCCTCCCCAGCTCCTTTATCAACCACCAGCAGCACACCCCTCCAACAATAACAGAAGTACCATGGTCCGACCATCACCTCATCACACTCCACCTCCCAATACAAGCAATGCAGAACTCTACGCACCACACACCTCATATATCACGATTTGCACACTTCAACAAAGACACTTTCCTGGACAAAGTACTACCCATACTCAACACAAACCTCCCAGACATCAACTCCACCGTAAATCACTGGAACCTTACAGTTCAAAAAGCAGCTGCCCCCACACAACCCACACATAGACAGTTAAAAAAAAACAGAAAAATGGTTCACGAAAGAACTAGTGAAACTTAAAAAACAACTGAGAAAAACAAGAAAAGAAATGGAGGAAAACTAAATCTGCTGAGAATAAATCCCAATACTTAAACACACTCAACGAATACAAGAATGCGATTAATAAATCAAAAAAGGATTACCACTCCAAGGTAATAAACTCAGCTATCAATCGCCCAGAGAACTATTTGCAATTGTAAATACACTGACAAAAGTCAAAAATCCAGAACCAAAACAATCTGCAATAAGTATACAAGCCCTTGCAACCCACTTTGCAGAAAAACTAAAATGCAAACTTAATACTACACCAACACTAACCCACACAAACACCGAAACTAATAACAACAGCTGGACAACCTTTCATACGATAGATCGGAAACACCTCCTCAGGATAATAACAATTATCAACACCACAACTTCCCCACTCGATCCATGCCCCGTATCATGGATCAAAAATACTAAGGAAGAACTAGCTGGAAACATTCAATACATAGTAAATCAATCCCTCTCCCAGGGCATTATGCCTGATGCCCTAAAACTCACAACAATCCGCCCAATAATAAAAAACAATAAACTCGACCCAAAAGACCCAAACTCATATAGACCAATAGCCAGCATTCCATTTATGGCTAAAATAATAGAAAAAACTGTTCAACTTCAATTGCAAGAACATATAGATGACCACAACTCCCTTGACTCCCACCACCAATTCGGTTTCCGCCCCTTCCATGGGGTAGAAACCCTATTAATTACTCTGATGGACTTCCTCATAAGACATACAGATGATAACACCCAAGGCCTCCTACTCCTTTTCATAGACATTTCCGCTGCATTTGACAACATCAACCACTTTACACTGATTAATAGATTAGAAAACTTAGGAATAGGTGGGACTGTCCTTAATTGGTTCAAGTCCTACATCACACACAGACTAATACGAGTACAATTAAACCAGGAAGCATCGGAAACCTTCCCCCAAGGTCAAGGAATACCACAAGGATCAGCCCTTTCTGCTCTCCTTTTCAATCTGTACCTGCAACCCATCACAAAAATATTTAAAAAACACAAAATCAATCACTTTATCTATGCCGACGACATCATGCTCGCCCTCCCCATAACCACGAAAAACCCTAATTATAACACTCTATCCGAATGCATGGCGGAAACCTCATCCTGGATGGGAACCAATTTCCTCAGCATCAATCTCAAAAAAACTGAGGCAATGTTTGTATCAAGATCACCTGTGGCTGAAGATACCTACCCAACAACAATCTCCATCAATAACACAACGATACCTGTTAAAAAAGAGGTAAAATACCTAGGCGTTATAATCGATCACACACTCACCATGCTACCTCACATAAAACAGACGGTAAAAACTATATTCTACAAACTCAAAACTATTCAACACTTAAGGCTCCTCCTTGACACGCATGACTTTAGATCAGTCGTTAGTGCCCTCATAACCCCTCACTTTGACTATTGTAATAGTCTCCTAACCGGCCTCCCAGCAAAGACTATCTACTTATTACAAAGAGCACAGAACATTTGTGCAAAAGTAGTCACTAAAGCCCACCTAACAGACCATGTAACCCCTATACTGCTAGATCTACACTGGCTCCCATAAATTATCGAATCAAATACAAAATACTACTAACAACCTTCAAACTACTAAACGATATTGCCCCCTCACATCTATCCACACTCCTTCACGTCCCAAATGAATTAAGAGCCCGCAGACTAAATGCAACCCTCTCACTAGAGCTGCCAAAAACATTCACGAGGACCAAAAACTCCACCAGTGCCAGAGCCTTCTCATTCACCGCTCCCACACTTTGGAATGACCTCCCAATAGACATCCGAATCATAAAGGACCTCTCCCAATTCAGGAAAGAACTCAAGACATACCTATTCTCTGAGCACTTCGGAATCCCCTACCCTCCAAGTCCAGACACACAGCGTCCACAGACACACAAACAAAAAAACCCACAGAAACACAATTAACTGAACACACAACTCCTCTTCTAACAGCCCCCAAAGACACCCCAAACAACCCACGAAAAAATGGAAATAAATTCCATCACACACAAACCCACTCACATACACACACAAACACACGCACACTTATACACACACACACTCACACATACATACACACACACACACACCTGAATAGCGAATCATGTATTCTTGTAAATAATTTCTATAAATAGCAATGTCAGCTCGCTGACATTCCCCTGTAAATTCAGCAGTATACAAAAGTATACACCCTGTAAATAGTTCTGACAATTTACTGTTCTGTTATATGTAAAAGTTAAGAAGTTCTTGTTCTATGTAATGTTATGCAAATGTATGCAATTGTTCCATGTAAACCGCCCCTGATCTCTGGAAGGGGCGGTATAGAAGAAATAGATAAATAAATAAATAAATAAAATCATGGCACAGGACACACAATCCGTGATGGAGTGGTCAGGACCTAAACATTTTAAACACCATTCATGGGTGTCGGTGACGGAAACGGTACCGCCACACTTGGTGCACTTTTTAAAACCTGAAGCAGGTTTTTCCATGTTAAGGAAAATGTTTTTGGGCCTAAGGCCCAAAAAAAACCGCGTGCACCTGAAGAAAAGGAAAAAAGATTTTTTTTTTTTTACAGAAATAAGAAAAGAAAGACCGGCGGTACCGGTAGAGCATCGAAGAAGGCAGACGCGACCACAAAAAGAAAGAAAGAAAGCGTAGTTACTCACCTGTAACAGGTGTTCTCCAGGAGCAGCAGGAATCAGTCCTCACATATGGGTGACGTCGGCGCCGACGGAGCCCTCGCGGAGCAATTTTCCCCCAGCTTTCAAAGAAAGCCTTTGGGAATTGCAGCGCGCATGCGCGGTCCTCTTCCCGCCCAAGGGTGCCATCTTGCTCAGTCAGATGACATAGCTAAAAGACAGCAAAATTAGCAAAAACGAAAGCATATAACTGCAACTCCAAGGGGAGGAGGGAGGGTTGTGAGGACTGATTCCTGCTGCTCCTGGAGAACACCTGTTACAGGTGAGTAACTACGCTTTCTCCAGGACCAAGCAGGAAGTCAGTCCTCACATATGGGACTCCCAAGCTTAAGGCTACCGGAGACCCTAAGCACAAAAATGAGCTCCCTCAAGGTCATTAGCACAGAAGGAAGGAATCTTCTCTGAATATGTCTCCAACCGGTAGCCCAACATCCGGGACGGAGGGTAGGAGTTGCCTATACCTCGAAGAGGTTACGGAGGACTGCCTGTCCGAAAGCACTGTCCCTGCGGGACTCCCTCTCCAGGCAGTAATGGGCTGCAAAAGTCTGACTTGAAGACCAAGTAGTGGCCCGGCAGATGTCTGCCAACGGAACAGAGCGGAGGTAAGCCACTGACGTAGCCTTCGCCCGAACATGATGAGCGGTGACTCTACCTTCCAGCACGAGGCCCGCAGCCTCGTAAGCCCAAGCAATGCAGTCCGCAATCCAGATGGACAGAGTACGCTTGGAGACAGGGAGCCCCAACTTGTTGGGGTCATAAGACACGAAGAGCTGAACAGCCTTTCGGTGCTCCCGCGTACGGTCAAGGTAGAAGTTCAGCGCCCTCCTACAGTCCAGGGTATGCAGGACCATTTCAGCTCGGCTGGAGTGTGGCCTGGGAAAGTAGGTCAGAAGTACCACCTCCTGGTTGATGTGAAAAGGGGAAACCACTTTAGGAAGAAACTTAGGGTGAGTCCGTAGGACTACCCGGTTCTTGTAGAACCTAGTGTAAGGAGGATCAGATACTAGGGCCTGCAGCTCACTAACGCGTCTAGCAGAAGTGAGGGCCACCAAGAACAAGGTTTTCCAGGAAAGAAAACGAAGAGGACAGGTAGCCATAGGCTCAAAAGGCGGACAGGTAATCCGCTGTAAAACCACATTGAGATCCCAGTTCGGGGCTGGCAGGCGCAAAGGTGGTTTAAGGAGAAGGAGGCCTCTGAGAAAACGAGCCACCAGAGGGTGGCTGGAAAGAGGTCTACCATCCACCGGCAGGTGATGCGCAGAAATAGCACTGAGGTGGACCTTGACCGAGTTGGACTTAAGTCCAAGATTGGAAAGGGAAAGCAAGTACTGCAAGACCACTGATGTTGAACAGGAGAAGGGGTCTTGAGACTGCTGAGTACACCAGACGGAGAACCTACGCCACTTAAGAGCGTAGGACTTTCGGGTGGAAGGTCTCCTGGAGGCCAAGACGACCTCTTCCACATCTGGAGGTAGCTGGAGAGGAGCAAGGACTACCCTTTCAGCAGCCAGGCCATCAGATGAAGGGACCGAAGGTTGGGGTGCAGGAGCGTCCCCTGATCCTGCGAGAGGAGGTCGGGCTGAAACCCCAGAGGAAGAGGGGTGTCCACCGCCAGCTGCATCAGAAGCGGGAACCAAGGTTGTCTCGGCCACCGGGGAGCCACTAGGATCATCGATGCCTTGTCTCTGAGAACTTTGAAGAGCGTCCGAGACACCAGAGGCATGGGTGGAAAGGCATACAAGAGGCCTGTGGACCATGGAATCAGAAAAGCATCCGCCGCTACCCGGAGAGGATGCGGCTGTCGAGAGCAGAATCTGGGAAGCTGCCGGTTCAGAGGACTGGCGAACAGATCCATGGTGGGGAGGCCCCACCGGAGAAAGATCCGCTGAAGCACAAGCGGATCCAATCTCCACTCGTGCGGTTGGAGGATCCTGCTCAGTTTGTCTGCCAGGTAGTTTTCTTGATCTGGGAGATAGACAGCTTTGAGGACGATGTTGCGATGGACGGCCCAAGAGCAGAGCTTCTGTGCTTCCTGACAGAGAAGGAAGGAGCCGGTTCCGCCTTGTTTGTTCACGTAGAACATGGCAACCTGATTGTCTGTCTGGACAAGTACTGACTGGTGAGAAATCAGGTGAGAGAAGGCTTTGAGCGCTAGGCGGATGGCTCTGAGCTCCAGGAAGTTGATCTGCTGAGCGGACTCCCAAGGAGTCCAGAGACCCTGAGTACAAGTCCCTTGGCAATGTGCTCCCCAACCCTGGAGAGAAGCATCGGTCGTCAGGACCTGAGAATGTGTAGGGGGCTGAAAAGTCACCCCTAACACTAGGTTTGGCAGATGAAGCCACCATCGCAGAGATGAGACCAGCTGGTCGGAGATCTGTACGGAGTCCGCTAGGCTCCCCGTGGCCTGATGCCATTGAGTGCGAAGGCACCACTGAGCAGGACGCATGTTCAGGCGGGCATTGGGGGTTACATGGACCGTGGAAGCCATATGGCCGAGCAGTCTCAGAAAGTGCCTGGCGGAGACCAGGGAATTGCTGTGAAAGCGGCTGGCGAGATCCATGAGCCGTTTGGCCCTGTCCAGAGGGAGGGAGGAAGGCCCGCGCCTGAAGCGTGTCCAATCTGGCGCCTATGAACTCGAGATTTTGAGAGGGGAGCAAAGTGGATTTTGCGAAGTTTATGACAAAACCCAAGTGCTGGAGCAGAGTCACAGTGCGATGAGTAGCCTGAGTGGCTTCTTGGGCAGACTGGGCCCTGATGAGCCAGTCGTCCAGGTATGGGAACACAAAGAGACCCTGAAGTCTCAGATAGGCCGCCACCACTGCTAGGCATTTGGTGAACACCCTGGGGGCGGAGGATAGGCCAAAGGGCAGTACTCTGTACTGGTAATGGTTTCCTCCCACAACAAACCTGAGATATTGTCTGTGGTCCGGATGAATAAGGATATGAGTATACGCATCCTTTAGATCTAAGGAGCATAGCCAGTCTCCCTGCCGGAGGTAGGGCAGCAGGATTCCAAGGGTAAGCATTTTGAACTTTTCCTTTGCAAGGAACTTGTTGAGGTTTCGCAAGTCTAGGATGGGTCTGAGGCCTCCTGTTCTTTTTGGAATCAGGAAGTACCTGGAATAAAACCCTTGACCCTTCAGGTGGTGGGGCACCGGTTCCACGGCTTGTTCCTGAACGAGACTTGCTAACTCCTGAAGGAGTAAGTCCCTGTGCAGAGGGAGTCTGGAAGGCTCCCCTGGAAAGTAGGAGGGAGGTACCTGGTGAAAATGAAGAAGATAGCCCTTTTGAACTATCTGAAGCACCCAGGTATCTGTGGTGATGTTGGACCACCTGTGGGCAAAGTGGACCAACCGGCCTCCTGTGCTGAGAGAAACCAGCTGAGGGGGAGAGAGGCTATGCTGAGAAAGTCAAAAACCCCCACCCTGCTGAGCAGGGGCTAGTGGTGCAGGCTTGGGGGCTTGCTGCCTACGGGACCCATTACCCCGTCCCTTGGCCTGCTTTCCCTGTGGGGGAGCTGGTGAGGCCTGATACTGAGGGTAGTATTTATAGGCAGCACCTTTCCTCGGGTAAAAGGGCTTTTTCCCCGAGGCCGCCTTCTTTTGAGAAGGGGCAGAGGTCTTCCTTGAGAGACGAGTCCTGGTGAGAGTCTCCGTCTCGATTTGTGCAGCCTTCTCATCCATGGGCTTGCCAAAGAGGTTATCACCTCGGCAGGGGACATCGACCAACTTGTCCTGTACCCAGGGCTCGAGGTCGGACATCTGAAGCCAAGCCTGGCGGCGTCCACCGATGCCTGCCGCAGCTACTCGAGCCGAAGCCTCAAAACCATCATAGGCTGCTCGAGATATAAACTTGGAGCACTCCCGAATACCAGTAGACAAGGATTGGAACCTCTGCAAAGGTTCGTCGGAGAGACCAGCAGAGAACCCGGCTATTTCCTTAGCCAGGTCTCGGAGATACATGCCCATGTAGAGCTGGTATGTCTGGACTCGACAAGCAAGCATAGAGCCCTGGAAGCACTTCCTACCGAGGGCATCCAGGCTTCGGGCTTCCCTACCAGGAGGCACCGAGGAGTGCATTTTTTGACTCTTTAGTCTATGCATGGCCGATTCCACCACCATGGAATGGTGCGGTAGTTGTGCCTTTTGGAAGCCAGGGCTCTTGCGGACTCGATAAATGGAATCGACCCGCTTGCTTAACACCGGCGACGACGCCGGGCTCTCCCACATGCGGAAGAGAAGTCGTTCCAGCATGGGAGGAACCGGTACAATAAAGGCCTCCTTCGGGGGAGAGTCATATTGGAGGGCATCGAGTTCTTCGAATCGAGGCTCCTCCTCGGGATCCGCAGGGAAGGCCAAGGCTTTGGCCATATCCCTCACGAAGTCCGAGAACCAGGTATCCTCCGGGGCGGACCGTCTCCGAGGTTCGGACTCGGGGGAGTCCGAAGGGACACAGCGAGTCCGAAAGGAACCAGGTGACTCTTCGTCCTCAGATTCCCAGGCCGACTCCTCGGAGGAGGAGTCGATCGGCTCCGGTCGGGCGGGCACTGATGCCATCCGCCCCCGACGCCGAGGGAGTCGGCGTCGACGACCTCGGTCCCGAACGGGAGGCCGAAGGAGACCTCAACCGAGGATCGACTCGAGCCCTCATGGACTCGAGGATCGGCACGGTCTCCGGGGTCGATTTGGAGGTCGACGTCCCGGCGGTCAGGGCAGAAGCACCGGCGAGGCCAGCGATCAATGCCCGATGCTGGTCCAAGAAGGCAGACAAACTGCACTCCAAGGCCGTCAACCTGAGTCCGAGCTCAAGAGACCCAGCAGCCCCCGACTCGGGTCCCGACGGTGTCGGGCCCGACGTCGGGTCCTTCGGAGGCGTCCACGAGGACGTGAGCGGGCAAGTC
Organism: Ichthyophis bannanicus; assembly: GCA_033557465.1. Classification (NCBI taxonomy): domain Eukaryota; kingdom Metazoa; phylum Chordata; class Amphibia; order Gymnophiona; family Ichthyophiidae; genus Ichthyophis; species Ichthyophis bannanicus. Next base: position 436,142,835 of record CM066033.1, read on the forward strand.
CACCTCGAGTCGAGGATGTTTTGACGGCCTCTCCGTCTCCAAGGACCCGGGACGGGAATCGGGGCTATGCGACCTGGCCCTCAAGGAACCAGGAGCGTCCACTGATCCCGCCCTCGCGGGTTTCTTCTTCCGATGATGCTCCCGGGTAGGAGACCCCCTTTCAGAGGAACTCCGACGATGCTCAGGACCAGAGTCCCGAGATGTCGAAGCCTCTGACGAGGTCCGAGCCCGGCCGGAGTCAGAGAAGATACGCTCCCGCTGGTGCTGCCTACTCCTCAATGCTTTTGAGGACATTTTGCCGCATGGCCCGCAGATCATGGGGTCATGATCTGGGCCAAGGCAGCGGAGGCAGAAGTCATGAGGTCACACTTTTTAAAACCACTGGCAGCCATCGGGGGAAAAAGGGCCCCTGCGAGGTCGAACGACCGGGCAGCCAGGGAAAAAGGAAAAAAGCGCGAAATCTGTCACGAAGGACAAAAAAAACAAAAAATAAAGGACGGACTCGCAACCGGCGTCGCGAGTCCGGGTGGGAAAAGAACCGGCGTCGACCAAAGAAAAAATAGAGAAAAATAGAGAAAAATCAACTTTTCTGCGGGGATTCACAGGCAATGTCTGTAGGGCTCTGCGGAAAAAAGAAGACTGAGCAAGATGGCACCCTTGGGCGGGAAGAGGACCGCGCATGCGCGCTGCAATTCCCAAAGGCTTTCTTTGAAAGCTGGGGGAAAATTGCTCCGCGAGGGCTCCGTCGGCGCCGACGTCACCCATATGTGAGGACTGACTTCCTGCTTGGTCCTGGAGAAAAAAGAAATTCTTCTGCGGTGACAGGAACACGACCTGCTGGCTCCGCGGAAAAATAAGAACTGGCGAGAGGCAGTTGGGAAAGGCAGCACGCAGGCGCTGTGGGATGCTCCCAAAAGCTTTCTGATTGGACGCTGGGGAGCGTTCCCGCGCAGGCTCCATTGGTACCGACGATACCCATATGTGATGACTACATTCTTGCTTGTTCCTGGAGATAGATATGTGCGGAGCGTCTCAGGAATGAAAGCTCCCTGCTGCCATCTTGCCCCCTGCTCTATCTCCTTTTTAAAAAGTTAATGCCAGCAGCCTGGCTCCGTCCCGGTTAAAGTGGAAGAGCCCCTCCCTTCCCCAGAAAGTTGCCCAGTTCCTAACGAATCCAAAACCCTCTTCCTTGCACCATCGTCTCATCCATGGATTGAGACTCTGGAGCTCTGCCTGCCTTTTGGCCCTGCACATGGCAAGGGAAGCATTTCAGAGAATGCTATCCTGGAAGTTCTGGATTTCAACTTCTTACCTAAAAACCTAAATGTAGCCTCCAGTACCTCCCTCCCACACTTTCCTATGTCAGTGGTACCAACGTGTATCAAGACAGCAGACTTCTCCCCAACGCTATCTAAAACCTTGTCTATGTGGCGCATGAGGTCCGCTACCTTTGCACCAGGCAGGCATGTTACCAAGCGATCCTCATATCCACCAGCCACCCAGCTATCTACATGCCTAATGTTTGAATCACTCACTATAACAGCCATCCTAACCATTCCCTCATGGGCCCTGGAGAAACCTACTCAGTGCAAGAGAGTTTTTCATCTCCTGGTGGACAGGTCCTAGATACAGGATCACTTCCTGCCTCAACAAGATGATGCTCTCCTTTCATGAGACCTCTCTCCTCCATGGCAGTTGAGAGGCTGCCAGACTGGAGGTGGGGCTTCAATACTACGTCTCTGTAGGTCTCATCTATGTACCTCTCTAACTTCCTTATGTCTTCCAAGTCTGCTACTCTAGCCTCCAGAGATCGCACTCGTTCCTTGAGGACAAAGAGTTCCTTGCACCTAGTGCACAAATAAGACCTCTCAACTGTGAAAAATTGTACATGTGACACTCAATACAAAAGCTGAATAACCTTCATCTCGCTGCTGGACTGCTGTCTGCATCTTAGTTTTAAAATTGTGTTTAGTTATTTAAGTTATTAGTTACTAGGGATACATATACTAATACAACTATACCAGATACGTTCAAGGGACTTTGTTCACCTCAAGATTAATTACTTTCAGGGCCTTAACTCATCTATTCCTTGTGAGGATAATCAGCTGAACCTAGAAGGGAATGTGAAAAACACTCCACCTTTAATAGGTATAAGACCCTATAAAGCTAGGATTATGCCTGGGGTTGGTGGGAGTCGGGGTGGGAGGCAGGGAACTAACACTTAGTAACAGCTGACTTGCTACACATATCCCAGACCTATTCTTCTAAGGTAATCTGTGACCAATCTCCTGGGTGACTCACACAGCCCTTGCTTCGATAGAGGGAGTCTTTCAAAAAGCCCCTTTGATCTGTCACTTGGCTTTAACACCTATTTAAAACAATTTCACAGGTTTCTTGCCCCCTATCTAGAAGGCCTCTTTGTAAAGGACTCCAGAAATAATTAATTGCTCAAAGAATACTGACCCTATTTTTCCTTTTATGCTAAGTTATTCTCTGACTTTATTTAAATTAAAGCTCTTTGCTGATACTAGGCCCTGACTGAGTATTAAATTTAAACCAGAAGCTTTCTGCTGGGTTCTGAATTAAGACTGAAAGCTCTCTGCTGGGTTCTGAATTTAATGGGGTTGGCCAAAGTGGTGGAAAAAGCAGTTCTTAGGCAACTGTCTACTTTTTAGGAGCGGGAGGATGGTTTTCGGAACGGATCAAGTACTAAGTCCTTGTTGGTGGCAGTCATTGATATTTTAGGTAAGGCTAGAGATAGGGGAATAACTGTGTTGGTGGTGGCTTTAGAATTATCAGTCGCATTTGATTTGGTAGATCTGGATATTATGATTATATGTTGTAAGGCGTTGGGGAATGGAAGTGTGGTGTTCCCATGGTTGGTGTCGTTTTTGACCAATTGGCAATTTTGTATATGCTGCGGGACGCGATATTCTTCAGTATGGCAATTGGGCTGTGGCGTCCCTCAGGGTTCTGCATTATCGCCAGTGTTGTTTGACATCTACATGAGCCCATTGGGGGCTATTTGTCAAAAACACAGGTTTGTGGGCTTTCTATATGCCGATGATATACAGATTTTGATCAAATTTGATAATGACGAGGCTGAGGTGCTGCAGCGTGCAAATTGTTGTCTGGAAGAGATTGCAGTCTGGGTACAGTCTCATTGGTGGTTTGTGAATGCCAGCAAACCTTACTTTGGGTGTATCTAAAGGAAGATAGTTTTGCGTGCAGGGCTCTCTATTGGGGGTGTTTGGCTGCCCTGGAAGAATGAGATACGGAATGTAGATGTTATTATGGATGGTGAACTTTGCCTTCATCATCAGGTCTCGCAGGTAGTGCATGCTGTTTTTTGTTAATTTGCTGTTGGTATGGCAATTTAGACCCTATCTAGATCAAGATGCTTTGTGTTGGGTGGTCCAGGCATTGGTATTGTTGCACCTGGACTACTGCAATGCTTTTGGAAGCAGCAAACCAAGGAAAATGTATGCGATAGGGGGCAAGAGATTGTTGTGCACGGACCAGGAGGACGACTTCGGTGTGATTGTTTCTGATGATCTCAAGTGGCGAAACAGTGTGACAAGGCGGTGGCTAAAGCCAGAAGGAGGCTGGATTGCATAAAGAGAGGAATTACCAGCAGAAAGGAAGCGGTACTAATGCCACTGTACAAGTCGCTGGTGAGGCCTCACTTGGAATATTGTGTTCAGTTTTGGAGACCATATCTCGCAAAGAATATAAAAAGACTGGAAACTGTTCAGAGGAAGGAGACCAAAATGATTTGGAGCCTGTCTCAGAAGACTTCTGAGAAGAGACTTGAAGATCTAGATATGTACACTCTGGAGGGGAGGAGGGACAGGGGAGATAGGATTCAGACCTTTAAATACTTATAAAGTATTAATGGACAAACAAACCTCTGCCAGAGCCGGGGAAGCTGTAAATCTAGAGGGCATAACATGAAGCTGCAAGGGGGTAAATTGAAAGGCAATGTCAGGAAATACTTTTTCACTGAAAGTGTGGTGGATGCTTGGAATGCCCTCCCGATGAAAGTGGTGGGGGCAAACACAGTGACAGAATTCAAAATAGCATGGGACACAGTGGATCCCTTTATAGCAAGAGGATAAAATAAAAATAAGCATAACTATCTCTTATATCCGAACAAATAGGGGTAACCTACATAGAGCGGTGGATACACCCCTAAACAAAGGCATGGGGAGAGGTGATCTGCACGGAGCGGCAAGTGCACCTACTCTTGTCGCCTTGCTGGGCAGACTAGATGGACCATACTGGTCTTTATCTGCTGTCATATACTGTGTTACTATGTTACTATGTAAGTGGGGCTGCCGGTATATATATTGAGGAAGTTGCAGCTGGTGCAAAACTCAGCCGAATGGATCATTTGGGGCCTGCGGGGCTGTGATTCGGTGGCTGCGGTGATGCGACAGTTGCATTTGGCTCCCGATTAAATCAAGATGTGTGTTCAAATTGCTGGTGTTAGTATTTAAAGTCTTACGGCGCAATGGCCCATGTTACCTGAGAGAGCTGCTGCAATTGTATAGGCCAGGTAGGATGTTGCGCTGGGTGGGTGAATATTTGTTGGAGCTCCCTGGTTGATCTCAGGTTCATCTGCAGCATTGGCAGGTGAGACACTTTTCGGTGGTCGTGTCAACCTTGCCTCTGGCACTTAGGTTGGAGACAAACCTGTTATTTTGGAAGGCTTTAAAAACTTTCCTTTTTCTGTGAGGGTGGACAGTGATTTCTTGTTTTTGTCAGGTGGAATCAGGATCAGGTTGTTAAGCACGTCTTTTCTTAAGGGGGGTAGACATCCTGCTGGATGGAATCAATGGGGTTGTATTTTTATCTTATTGTAAACCACTGTGAATGCTTCAGCAAACAGCGGTATATAAATGTTTTTAAATAAATACTAGGACTAGCAGGGATGCCACAATAGCAACTGCCAATATTTTGCCTTTGCTGCAACCCCACCAGAGAGCAGATACAAATGTGCTTTCATTGTTCTATCGTGCTGTGAATATGAACCATGGGGCTGGCCACCCAGGCTTATTTTAAGTATATTTTAAAGGATCATGGTAGAGAAAATCAGAAACTGAAATTGTCCTCAGGTTTAACTTTACACTTTTGGCATTAATCTATCAGCCTTACTCATTTCATTTTAGTGGAATAAACATAACTAATCTATTTGAATACATTCCAGTACTGAATCTTACCTGCCGGCAAGGCAGCTGTCCAAATAATGGCTTATCTTCATCTGCTAAAATTCGTTCTGCAGATGATAAAAAATATGCCCTTTAAATACACACAGATATCTTACACATACCCATTTGTGAAACTAGTGCATGCAAAGTAAACTTGGTTACCTATGGTTTGTATTGTGTATGCACAGCTGCCCCAGCACATTATAGATACACGTGGATCCTGTTCATTCGGATGTACCTTTAGTCCCACTTTATACGTTGCTGTTCCAAATGTTCTCAGCATCTCTCTAATGCTTTCTGAATAAGGGTCCCTAAGATAAATGTAGTTACAGAAATGGTTATTTATACAAACCTCCAGAATAATCCTTTTAAGAAAAAAAAGTTAAATGTTTTAAAAAGCCAGTATATGCTTGTGGGCTGATGATTTTTCTTTATTCTTCCATATTATGAATGAATGAGATGATAATCTCAGATAAAATATTTGAAAACGTTATCATATTATATTCATATTCACTCCCCTCTCATCCAAAAAACACCTCTGAGGCACATGATATTATACCATACTCTATATACTATGATTGGTATCTTGTAGTTAAGAGCTATAGTACACAGAGGAACGCCCCCTTGAAATTTCATTCATGTTTATATTCTAGCAACCTTGCTATCTCAAACCTCTTTAAATGAAGACCCCATCCATGATTCTTACTAGATCATTATCAGTATATTTTTGAAGCATTATTTCTCTAAAAATTTCTATATCATAAAAAAATAATAGCGTATACAGTGTCCCTGCAACTAGTTTATTATCCTAGTTCAAAGGAAGATACATGACTTGCTCCAGGTGACACAACAGTAGTTGAGGGGGGATGGGGAGAGAAAGCACAGTTACTTACCTGTAACAGGTGATCTCTGGGAACAGCAGGAATAAGTCTTCACATATGGGTATCGTTGGTACCGACGGAGCCTGCGCGGGAACGCTCCCCAGCGTCCTGAAAGAAAGCTTTTGGGAGCATCCCACAGCGCCTGCGCGCTGCCTTCCCGCCTTTCCTAACTGCCTCTCTCCAGTTCGAGTTTAAAGCTGAGACAAAGAGAGAGAGAGAGGAAAGGAAAGATAGATAGAGAGATACAACTCCTAGGGGAGGTGGGTGGGTTGTGAAGACTTATTCCTGCTGTTCCCAGAGATCACCTGTTACAGGTAAGTAACTGTGCTATCTCCAGGAACAAGCAGGAATGAGTCTTCACATATGGGGACTCCCCATCTAGAGATGCCTGGGAGATCACCCAGATTGTGAGTCTCTGGGAAGGGCTCCACCTGCACCCATGAATCTCAGGCATCCAGTCAGGGATGGAGGGTAGGAGTTGATTAGGTATGGAACAGGTGTTTGAGAACAGCCTGACCAAACAAGGCATCCCGGCGGGATTCCTTGTCCAAGCAGTAATGGGCTGTGAAGGTATGAACCGATGCCCAGGTGGCTGCTCGACAGATTTGGTCGATGGACACAGAGTTAAGATGAGCCATAGAGGCTGCCATGGCCCTCACATTGTGAGCTGTGACATGGCCCTCCAGAGAAAGATTCTTGCTCTGGTAGGCGAAGGAAATACACTGAGCAATCCAATTAGACAGAGTTCTCTTGGAGACTGGAAGTGCTAAATGAGAAGGATCAAAAGCAACAAAAAGTTGAGAGGACTTTCTATGTTGCTGTGTCCTTTGTAAGTAGAAAGCAAGTGCTCTTTTACAATCCAGGGTATGAAGATTCCTCTCTGCACTTGATGCATGAGGTCCTGGAAAAAAGACAGGTAAATACAACTCCTGGTTCAGATGAAAAGGTGAGACCACTTTAGGCATAAAGTGTGGATTAGTTCTGAGGACTACCTTGTCATGATGGAACCTTGTATAAGGAGGATTAGCCACTAAAGCTTGCAAGTCACTGATTCGGCGAGCTGAAGTGACTGCAATGAGAAAAATGACCTTCCAGGAAAGGAATTTCAAGGAAGTAGTGGCTAAGGGTTCAAAGGGTAGCTTCATAAGCTGGCCCAGAACCAGATTCAAGTCCCATGTCACTGGAGGTGGTCTAATGGGAGGTTTAGTCAAAAGAAGGCCTCTCATGAATCTTGCTATAAGAGGATGAGAGGAAATAGGTTGTCCATTGAGAGGCTTAAGGGATGCTGCAATAGCACTCAAATGGACTCTGATTGAATTTGTTTTAAGGCCTGCATGGGATAAATGCAGCAAATAGTCTAGTAAAGAATTCAAGGGTATTGCAAGAGGGTTGAGACCCTTCTCTGCACACCAAATGCAAAACCTTTTCCATTTAAAAGCATATGAACGTCTGGTGGAAGGCTTTCTGGAAGCATGAAGGATATCCTTCACTTGCTGAGAAAGGTGTAAATCTTGAAGGTCTAGGCCTTCAGCAACCAGGCCCTGAGATGAAGAGACTGAGGATTTGGGTGCCACAAGGTTCCCTCCTCCTGGGAGAGGAGATCCGGAGCAGACCCCAGGTCTAGGGAGGGAGCTTGAGAGAGATGCAGAAGTAGAGGGTACCACACTTGGCGTGGCCAAAGTGGTGCTATGAGGATCATAGACCCCTTGTCTCTCTGAAGCTTGAACAGTTTTGGGGATGAGGGGAATAGGTGGAAAGGCATAGAGGAAGTCTCGCCCCCAATGAAGGAGGAAGGCATCCCTGGCCTGAACTCCCTGACATGGAATCCTGGAACAGAACCGGGGAAGTTTGGCATTCCACGGACTTGCAAACAGATCTATGTCTGGGGTACCCCAAATCCGAAAAATCCTGGCTATCTGGTCCCCATGGAGGGACCATTCGTGCGGAAGCAGAACTCGACTGAGTCTGTCTGCCCAAGAGTTTTGAACCCCTGGAAGATACACTGCCATGAGATGGATTTGATGCTCTCTGGTGAAGGCCCACAATCTCAGAGCTTCGTTGCAAAGCGACAGAGAGCCAGTCCCTCCCTGCTTGTTCACGTAGAACATGGCTACCTGGTTGTCCATGTGGATGAGGACTGTCTTGTAGCTGAGCAGGGTGTGGAAGACTCTGAGAGTCAGAAAGATTGCTCTGAGCTCTAAGAGGTTGATATGAAGAGATGTCTCCTGTGGAGGCCAGATGCCCTGGGTCGAGAGATCTTGTAGATGAGCCCCCCAACCCTTTGGAGAGGCATCTGTTGTAAGGGTTGCTTGGGGTAACACCTGTTGAAAGGGGGACCCAGCAACAGATTCTGAGTGGACTTCCACCAGTGGAGGGACCAAAATAGGCGACTGGAGGTTGCTATTTTGTCTGACAGGCAACCTGATGCCTGGGTCCATTGGGTGGATAGGGTCCACTGAGCTGCTCTCATGTGAAGGCGAGCATAGGGAACCACATGCACCGTGGATGCCATGTGCCCTAAGAGTTGCAACATCTCTCGAGCAGTTAAATGGGATTTTAACTGAATCTGGGAGGCTAACTGCACCAAGCGTAGGCAATGGGCCTGGGGAAGATAGGCCCTTGCAGTTGTGGTATCCAGTAAGGCCCCTATGAACTCTAGAGACTGAGTAGGGGTAAGATGGGATTTTGGAATGTTGATTACCAGTCCCAGATACTGAAGAACACGCCTTGTGCAGGCTAGGGAAGTCTGGGCCTCTGACTGGGATGGAGCTCGGATGAGCCAGTCGTCCAGATATGGGAATACGAATACTCCTAGAGTGCGTAGGAATGCAGCTACTACTGACATGCATTTTGTGAACACTCCTGGAGCAGAGGCCAGACCGAAAGGAAGCACTTTGTATTGGTAGTGCTTTCCTTGGTAAAGGAACCGAAGGAATCTTCTGTGTGTTGGATGGATGAGAACATGGGTGTACGCATCCTTGAGATCTAGAGAACAAAGCCAGTCCTGACTCTGGAGGTATGGAAGGAGAGTTCCGAGAGAAGTCATCTTGAATTTCTCCTTGCACAGAAACTTGTTCAATTCTCTGAGATCTAATATGGGTCTGTAGCCCCCTGTTTTCTTTGGAATGAGAAAATAGGGGGAGTAGAACCCTGAGCCCTGTTGAAGAAGGGGTACTTCTATTGCCCCTTGGGCAAGAAGGGTAGCAATCTCTTGACCTAGAAGGTTGAGGAGAGATGTTGGAGAATTGAACTGTTTCACCATGGTGTGAGGAGGAAGGTTTAAGAAATGAAGTTTGTACCCTTCCCTTATGATGGAGAGGGTCCACTGCTCTGCTGTGATTTGTTCCCATCTGGGAGCAAAGTGAGCTAACCTTCCTGGGATGGTGAGAGGCTCTGGATGTTCTAGAGCCAGAAAGGCTAAGTTCTCTAGTGGAAAGTCAAAGGCTCTGAGGAGGCTGAGGCTGTTGGGCCGTAGCAGTCCTCGCAGCCTGGGTTTTGGCCTGTTTTGGTTGTTGCTGTCTCTTTGTAGCAAAACGACCTTGAGAAGAGGCCTGACCATAAGAAGAAAATTTCCCTTTCTTTGGGAAAGATCCCTTTTTGAACAACCTCTTTTTAAAAGGAGCAGTAGTAGACTTTGAAAGTCTATCTAAAGCAGAATTTTCAGCATCCATCTGGTTGGCCTTTGCTTGCCAATCTTTGCCAAACAGGTTTTCGCCTGTACAGGGAAGGTTACCTAGACCATCCTGTACCCAGGATTCCAAATCAGAGGCTTGCAACCAAGCAACTCTGCGTGCACCTATGGCAATAGCCGAGGCTCTACTGGCCCCCTCAAAAGAGTCAAAGGCTGCACGGTTGGAAAACTTGGATACATCCTGTGCATGTTTAAGCCAGGTGATATATTCTTCTCTCTTATCTTCTGACATAAAAGGAGATAAGGTTTGCAGATGATCTGTAACTTCTTTTAGAAACATCCCCATATAGAGACTATAGGAGTTGATTCTGGCTACAAGCATACTGGTCTGGAAGATTTTCCTGCCAAAGGCATCTAGGGTTCTGCATTCTCTTCCTGGAGGAGCAGAGGAGTGCCTTTTTGTACTCTTGATCTTTTTCATAGCAGACTCTACCACAATGGAGTGGTGAGGAAGCTGAGTCTTATGAAATCTAGGACAAGGAGGAACACGATACATGGTGTCCAACCTTCTGGAATGAGGGGAGGTGGATAGAGGAGTCTCCCATATGCCCAACATGTGATCATAAAGAATCTCATGTATTGGTAAGGTGGCTGCCTCTTTAGGAGCCTTAGGATATTGCAGGATATCCAATTTTTTGGCTCTAGGTTCAGTCTCAGAGGTCACTGAGATGGACAGGCCTTTGGCCACCTCCCTGATGAAGTCCTGAAAAAACAAGTCTTCAGGAGAAGACATTCTCCTTTTTGGAGAAGAGGGTTCCTGAGGAAGGATGCCCGATGCTTCAATTGAGGCCTCTGAAGAATCAGAGTCTTCAGAGGAATCGAAGTATCGACTATCTGGATGCTCTCGTAGAGCCCGATACGTGTACCGGGGGGGTATCGACATCGGGAGTAATCGGTACCGGTCCGGTACTGATGGGCATCACTGGATAGCGTACCGCTGCAGTCAATGCTGATGTCGATGCAAGCGGTACTGGTATCGGAACAGATATCGGGTCCGGTACCGGAATCGGTACAGGTACCGACAACGGTGTTTGTTGCAGTACCGTAGGCGTTGCAGCTTGAATGAATGCCGTGATGGCACGCTGCATGGTCAGAATATTCTGATCCATTGACGCCACCAATGTCTGGATATCGGTACCGGTAGAAACTGCTGGTACCCCAGAACATTGTAACAGGTGATCGGTCGAGGCCAAGCCATTGATGTCAACCTGTGACCCCATAGGTAGTGCTTTGGAAGCCGGAGCCTCCCGCCGGGGTAATTTTGCCGGTGTGGTATCCTCAAGAGTAAGCCCGGGGGCATCTCGATACTTAGAGGGAGATGAACTCTTTGAGGACCGGCCAGATTTGAGTTTGGTTACCTGAGATCCATGGGATGAAGAAGCAGCCCTGGAAGACGTTGATGCCACGGAAGCTGCATCGGAGGGAAACAGGGTACTGAGCTTAGCTGCCCGATTCTGTAACCCTCTTTTAGACATCATAGAACAGGACTCACAATCCGCAATGGAGTGGTCAGGACCTAAACATTTTAGACACCAGTCATGGGTGTCAGTGACAGAAATAGTGCTGCTGCACTTTGTGCATTTTTTAAACCCGGAGGCGGGTTTTTCCATGAGGGAAAAATATATCTGTAGGCCTAAGGCCCCAGAAGAAAAATGCACCGAAAAGAGTAAAAGTTTTTTTTTTTTTCTTTTTTCAAAGAAAGCACAGTTACTTACCTGTAACAGGTGATCTCTGGGAACAGCAGGAATTAGTCTTCACATATGGGTACGTCGGTACCGACGGAGCCTGCACGGGAATGCTGCCCAGCTTTCAATCATAAAGCTTTTGGCAGCATCCCTCGCGCCTGCGCAGTGACTTCCCGCCTTCTCCACAGCCTCTCTTCAGTTGAGTTTCAGAGCTGAGACAAAGGCGAGGAGAGAAAAGGAAAGAATTCGAAGATGCAACTCCTAGGGGAGGTGGGAGGGTTGTGAAGACTAATTCCTGCTGTTCCCAGAGATCACCTGTTACAGGTAAGTAACTGTGCTATCTCCAGGAACAAGCAGGAATGAGTCTTCACATATGGGGACTCCCTAGCTGGAGATGCCAGGGGGAGATCCCATAAAAATGCAAGTGCCTGGATCAGGGGTGCATTTTGTCTCCAGGTATCCCCAGCATCCAATGTGGGATGGAGGGTAGGAGTTGACAATAAAGGAGCTGTGAGGAAAGAAACAGCACAGCCAAGGACTAGAGGGTCCTACAGACTACAGGAGTCCTTGGTATATATGATGAGTAGCATTAAACACATTTAATGTACACTTAAAATATGCAGCTTACCTACTGTATTGTAGGAAGTAGGGAGCAGGATGGAGTCTACTGGATAAGCAGTGGCTGAATCTTCAAGGTGACCTCCCAGTAGTGAGGATGAAGGTCCAGACCTGGAGGTAGTAGACGATCCAGGTGTCAACTGGGTAGGATTAGACGTCAGGTCTTCAATGGAAAGCTTTATGGAAAAAAGCTGAAAACTCCTTTAGGCATAAGGTTATTAACATTGAGGACTAAAGGAAGAAGACTGACTGAGTTGTAGAACTAGCCCAGTCCTGGCAGGAAGAGGGGAACTGGAAAAAACCCCTATTCCTAAGTAGAACAGCTGTGTACTCAAAGATAAAGATGTACACCGTTTTTCCTAGCTGGCGAGAGATAGGAAAAAATATTGAAGCTGGATGCTTCAAGGTCAAAGAAAAAATGGGAAATGTTAGCACCAAGTGGTTGTTGGGGCTTAACACGTCCTGTATCATAATTTGGAATGGGACGCAGGGCAATAGACTGTCTAAAACCTCTAAGAGGTAAAACATGTAGTATAGACAGTAAGGGTGATAGTGAAGACGATTGACCAACCCTTGAGAAGCCCCCCATGCAACACATATATATGGGGAGATATATATGTGGCTTGAATAGATATATATATATTAATATATATACATACATAATATATAAATATACATATGGAAATTTGTGAGGCATGGTTTAGCACCACCAGAGTAATGATATAAGTATGTAGACATATAAGGAGATGCTATATACAAGACAACAGATTGAGATACATGTCTACCATGCAGCCCCATAATTGTACATGGGGAATAGAAAAGAAAAAGATTCTGCATCCTACAAGAGGGTGAGCCTACTTGGGATATGTATAGAGAATCTATTTTCATGGAGTGAGGGATGCCGGAAGGCAATCCAACTAGTTATCCTGTGATCTTCTGGTAAGAACAGATGAAGATAGGAATCTGTAAGGAACAATGCGGGATTTCCACAGAACACTGATATGGTGGATGTCTTGGATCTTCACGTAGAAGAGCTGAGATAACGTGGTAACACCCCAATTTAAAAAAGGGGGGGGTGCGGGGAACCCTCTCAGGTATAGGAAGGGTTTATAAGTTCTTCTCTAATAAAAGAGGAACTTCAGAGACAAGGCCAATGCTCTGTAGCAAGGCCCCCATAGTAGAAAGCTCCTCTGAAGATTGCAGAGAGCATTGTGCAGGAGAGCTATGAAATAAACTGACTGAAAGTCAGGTAGGTTGCCATATCCTAGAAAAGGAGATGAGTAGAATGATGTGAGAAAGTCTAAACAAGTAGGAGGATCCAAGACAGCTTGGAATCACTACTGAGGGTAGACAAAGGTTTGAACAAGGGACTGGAACTTGGATAAAGTTTCAGCAAGAGAATTACTGTAACTCCTGCAGGCAGAGCTGCTGACGGAAACAGCAAAGAGACCATCGTGTTGAAAAAGAAAAAACAGACAAGAAAAAGGAGAGGATATCTGCTATCCTTGTCTGGGAAACGAGCTTGCCAGAGAAGTAGTTCGGTATGGTAGTGCTCAAGTAGTTGTAGGGTGACGTACCCTTGGGGAAGTCAACTGAAGGAAAAAATGTTCAGTTGGGATAGAGACTATCAGGTGATAGTTACAACTGCTCTTCTAGAGAGTAAGAAGAGGAGAAGTGTGTAGTCCCTGAACAAAATAATTTTTTTTTTTTTTGACAGGGTAGTACACTGAAAAAACTTCTGAGATGTAGAAGGAAAGTGTAAGTTACAATTCCCGGTCCCTATGGTTGCTGGGAATGCGGAGACTGGCCAGAACTGGAGGACTGCAGACTAGGTTGAGGCGTCTCTTGTTTAGGTACAGCCGAATAATGGGCAGGAGAGGAATGAAACTTCTTTTCTTAGGGAAAGAAGGTTTGGCAGGACATTTCCTACTCTTTGAAGAAGGAGGCGGCTTAGAATGGTTTCTAGTGGAAAAAGAGTCAGTGGAGCATTGAGCAACCTGACGTAAAGCCTCCTTATTGAAAAGACTTTCCCCTGTACAAGGAGAATGAGCTAGTATAGTTTGTGCCCGTTTGTTCAAGTCTGAAGCCTCAAGCCAGGCTCTGCGACGTGCTGCAATGGCAGTAGCAGAGGATCTGCTAACGGACTCAAAAGAGTCTATAGAAGCATGAGACAGGAACCAGGATATATTCCGACTGTGATTAATGAGCAAGGAATAATCAGCAGCTTTGGGCTGTGGTAAAAAAGGGGTCAAGAGAGACAATTTCTCTGTGACTTCCTGGAGTGTTAGACTCATGTGAAAAATATATGAGAGAACTCTGGAAGCCAGCATAGAGTTTTGGAAGGCCTGACAGCCAAAAGCATCAAGTGTCCTTGAAGAACGACCTGGTGGAAAAGAAGAATGCTTCTTCTTGCTCTTAACTTTTCTCAGTGCTGATTCCACTACAAGGGAACGATGAGAAAGTTGAGGTTTTTGGAACCCTGGAGAGGGTGGCACTGGGTACCTAACCTCAAGGTCAGTAGAAACTTGAGGAAGTCGTAAGGTTGATTTCCATATCCTGAGAAGGAGATCCTGCAGAGCAGGATGTAAAGGAAACTGTATATTTTGCAATTGTGCCGGTGAGCCATGAGTAGGATCACAACCAGGGATAGAAATATTAAGAAAGGCTGCCATATCCCGGAGAAAAGCCTGAAAAGACTGATCTCCTATGGGAAGTATTCCTGGATAGGCCAAAGAAAGATCCTGAGTATCAGAGGACGGACAAGGTACTGCACCAATGCCAGGTATGGGTTCCAAACTAGGCATCGGTGCAAGAACAGGCATCAACATCGCTACTGATAAAGGACTAGCAGGTGAAGTAGCCATCGGGAACTGCTGTAGTGGTACCGAGATCATGAGGGAGTTATGGCTAGGATCTTCGGAACTACCTATTTGGAAATGACAGTCGGTTCCGGGACGCGTCGGTACGCAGTCCTCTAGACTCGATATCGATTCAAGACTCGGTATCGAAGAGAGCGAGGCTAGCGATGCATGTCTCGACAGTTCCGACGCCGGTGGTAGGATCGGCGATGCCGATAGCACTAAGGCAGCCTGGGTGACATCGATCGATACCGACGGTACCGAGGATACCCGATGAGCACCCATCCATACCGATGCCGATGCTAGGGTATCGGAACCGATCGACGCCGGTACCGTCCCAGAGCATGGCTGAGATTGAGGGAAGTCAATGCGGTGCGTATCGATCGGTCCCGAAGGTACCGAGGATGCCCGATGACGATCCCTGGTGAAGAGTAGAGTACTCGACACCGGTGCCGGAGGCTCGGTACCGCTCGAAGCGGATACCACCACCGCGCATGGCTCAGGCATATTCTGTGAGGGGTGAGCCCCAGGAACATCCTGAAACCCCTTTAACGCTTTGGAGCCCGAAGACTCCCGCAGGGGTAATGCCAATGGGTTCTTGAGGGCAAGGCCGGAGCCGTCACCATGCTGGGCATGGGACATACCACTCAAGTATTGGCTAGTCTTAACAGACTGTTTTTGGGTTACCTGATCCTGTGAAGATGAGAGACCGGGTACCCTCATTGCCGAAGCAAAAACGGTATCGAGGGAAACTCTAAATACTGAAGGTTTTCTCACAAGATTATCTCCTGACAAGTCAGGGGAAAAAGGGTCAGGACCCACACAGTTGAGACACCAACTATTGGTGTCTAAAAAGAAACAGGTGTTTCCACACCGGATGCACTTCTTAGGAAAAGAAGGCTCCATAATGAAAAAGGCCTAGTAGGCCTAAGAGTTAAGGCAAAAAAAACTGAAGAAAAGTTTTTCAGACTTTAGCCCAAAAACCACCGGCGGTACCGGTGGTAGCGGGGAAAAACAGTCGCGACCACAAGAAAACAAAAAATTAAAATAATTAAAGCAATTAAAAGAAAAGTTTCTGCGGTGACAGGAGGACGTCCTGCCGGCTCCGCGGAAAAAACGACAACTGAAGAGAGGCTGTGGAGAAGGCGGGAAGTCACTGCGCAGGCGCGAGGGATGCTGCCAAAAGCTTTCTGATTGAAAGCTGGGCAGCATTCCCGTGCAGGCTCCGTCGGTACCGACGTACCCATATGTGAAGACTCATTCCTGCTTGTTCCTGGAGATAGAAAAAGAACCGGTGGACCGGTGCGGAATCGAGAAGGCAGACACGCGACTAAAGAAAAATAAAAGAAAATAAGAAATTCTTCAGCGGTGACAGGAAACACGACCTGCTGGCTCCGCGGAAAAGAAGAACTGGAGAGAGGCAGTTAGGAAAGGCGGGAAGGCAGCGCGCAGGCGCTGTGGGATGCTCCCAAAAGCTTTCTTTCAGGACGCTGGGGAGCGTTCCCGCGCAGGCTCCGTTGGTACCAACGATACCCATATGTGAAGACTCATTCCTGCTTGTTCCTGGAGATTACATCTAATCAAGATGTTCAATAGCTCTGATGCTGCTAAAGAGCACTAATTTATAGTTAGTTGGGTGGCCATCATATTTTCTCACTTGTACATATGAAGGTAAGAACATAAGATATGCCATACTGGGTCAGACCAAGGTCCATCAAGCCCAGTATCCTGTTTCTAACAGTGGCCAATCTAGGTCATACGTACCTAGCAGTTTAACCAAAAGACACAGGTTATGCAATGCTTGTACTAGGTCAAGCATTGATATCCTGGGTCCCTTCTTAATAATGGTTTATGGACCTTTCCTCCAGGAACTTGTCCAAACCTTTTCTAAACCCAGCTACACTAACAGCCTTTACTACATACAGGGTAGGTTAAAGCATGCATGAGGAAATGGAGCTGCTTAGAAATTTGCCAGTATTTTATCAATTGTGTGGTTATAGCCAAACGATTTATAAAATTGGCATTTCTATGTGATGTGCCCCTCACTTGGTTTGCAGCTTGTGCTGTGAGGGCTTGTGTGCATCAGTGATGCCGAGATCTACTGGCAGAGTCTCCCAAGATGGACCACTCTCAGCTGAGGTGTCAGATTGAGACAAACCACCCATTTGGGCAGCAGCAGAACGGGACAGTGTTGGCGGCAGAGGATCACATTGACATCACAAGCATTATGTTTATGTTTATTAAAATCTTAATATACTGCCCATAACAGGAGCACCTGGGCGGTTTACAATCAAAATTTAAAAGCTGCAGAGAAAGGAAAGGAACGCCATTAAAAATTTAAAAGATAGGACACTAAAAGGCAAGCCAAGAAAAGGCAGACAGAAATTATACATCAGCGTGGAGGAGGAGAAAGAGGTGAGGAGGGAGGGGGAAGGTCGAAAGCGGAGCAAAAGAGATGATTTTGAGTTTGACCTTGAAAATCTTAAATGAACGTTCTAAATGGAGGGTGGGTGGGAGCGAGTTCCAGAGTCTTGGGCCAAGAAAAAAGAAAGCAGATGACCGGGTTGATTCCAGGTGTGCTTGAGATGGGAGGGAAGGGATTTGTGATTGACATGAATGGACCGGAGGGAACGGTGAGAGGTGTGAAGATGAACCTGGTCGGCAAAGTAAAGGGGGGTACCTGTGTGGATGGATCTGTGAACAAAGATAAGGAACTTGTACAGAATTCAGAAGGAAATAGGGAGCCAATGCAAGCGAAGGAGGAGGGGGGGTGACATGGTCAAAACGGGAGGCATGGGTAAGGATACAAACAGCAGTATTTTGGACACGTTGAAGACGGAGAAGCTGAGACTGAGGGAGACCCTGCCAGGGAAAAACATTACAATAGTAGAGGCGGGATATAACAAGGGAAAGAAGCAGGGTAGTCAAGGATGAGGGGGGAAGGAAAAGGCCTGGCAATCTACTTCCATATCTCACCATGAAAACCCAATAGATAGTCACAATAACTTTCATATTTTGGACACATCATGAAGAGAGAGAGATCTTTAGACAAAGACATCATGTTTGGCAAGGTTGAAGGTCAATACAAAAGAGGAAGGCCAGCAATGAGATGGATTGATACAACAACAGCAGCTATGGATGCCACTCTATCAACAATGAGCCGCCTGATTGAAGACCGAACACAGTTTAGGACAACTATCAAGAGGGTCTCCATGAGTTGACACTGACTTGACGGCACTTTACAACATGTGATGTGTGCACTGACAATGTGTGGGCATACACAAGATGGCAGCCAGTGCCCAAATATAGGTCCAAAAATTGGGCTGACACCCTCCTTCTGCCCAGTTAAATCATGGGGAAGCAGTAGAAGCTGTTCCCCATTCAGAGCCAGAGGAGGGATATAGAAAAGCAGAGCCAGGCATGTGTGTGCCTGAAGGGGATAAGTACTGTATCCAAGAAGTAAGAGCCTATAAGGGTGCATTCAGAAGCCAGAGAATAGTCATAGGGCAGTGGGGACTCAGACTACCAGGAAGGAAAAAGCAATGTAGAGTGGGCTAGGATGGTGTTACTAAGAATCCAGATGAAAACCACTGCCTGCATAGGCACAAATCTGGCAAGTGGGCATATACAGCCCTTATTACCTTGCTAGTAGTGTCTTAGTCATGGCTGAAGCAAGATCACAGCAACCGGCGGAGACATGATGATCAGGTCACAGCACCTAAGGATATTATTAAGTGCAAGGAAAGGGTGGTAAGGGGCTAGACAGGAACTTCCTACTACTAGACATAATAAAAAACTCACTGAATGCATGGCCAAGATAAATAGGAGCCTTGGGAGTGTGCAAGCAATATGAGAATAAGTTTAAAGGAATTCTTTGATAGAAAAGGCTCTCTCTCTTTCTCTATAGACAGAAGATCTCAAGAAGCAGGCCCATTCCTGCAGCTGCATCGAGCAGTCTGGCTGAACCAGATGAAGTAGAAAAGTAGTCAGTCCACCTACTGCAGGACACTCAAATGTATTACCATTTTATGCCATTAACAAAACTGTCCATCTCACTGCACCACCTCTGTAGATGGATACACAGTATATCTACTAGGCCTAGGACACTGCCTGCCTACTAGATTATGCTTCCTTTACAGCCTGTCTCAACACATAAAGCACAGGGCTTGCACAGCAACAAAGGTTTTCTTCACAGGCATGCTAACCTCTATTGACTTTCTAGATTACTCTCAACACTTCCACTCTTCCTTTTCTCTTCACGGACTACAGTTTCTAACACACACATACCATTTCTCAAACAGCATCTGATTAAAACATGTATAGTTGGGCATGACCACGAAAGAATGATTGCCAGCTTTCAAATCCATCCCTTTCACAATGCCCATAGCCATAGTGGCCTCAGACAAGGATATCGCCTTCATGATCAACTCTGCCTCACACATAACTCTGCATCTTTTCCTACTCATGGACGGCCTTGCTTTCCCAACTCTTAAGAGAGCAACTCATTTCTCCTCCTGTCATCCTTTTCACATTACTCTGCTTCTAGGATTATACCAGTCTTGCCTCTTAATAACTCATTCATTGCTGATGGAGGACTCTTGAACATCTTAGCATTTGTCTTGTGCACGCAACTCTCCTCAGGGCCCATCCTCGATGAGACACCAGGGAAGCAACAGAGACGGGACAAGCATCCCCACAGCAATACCAGCAGCCAAGACAGCACTCCCCTCATACCCCCCCCCCCTTCAGCAGCTGAGGTAAGCAACTATTGGGTCTTCACCACTGGCCCTCACTTTTGTTTCCTCTCTCCATCTCTCCCCTTAGAGCTTCCTTTCATTTTGCCATTAAGAGTTGAGGATGGAGATCGGGTGATGATCCACAGAGGCAGCCACTGAACTATCCTTTGCTGAGTCTTAAAGAGGCGCTGAGCTTCTTCCTCTGGGCTAAGCAAAGATAGTGCTGTGCTGGAGTACTTAGGGCAACCGGTTGCTACTATGGAAGGAGAGGTCAGGGGACTGGGGAAGCCATGGAAGAGGGTGTTCCATGCTCAAAGGTGGATGCTAGATCTGGATTTTCTGATCTTGTCCATTCTGGAGCACAAGAGCCTCTTCACATCTGCTCATAGTCCCCTTAAAGTCACTTTCTCAGACCTCTTCATCACATCTCCCTGGGGTCCTATTTTCTCATCCCCTAGTTGTAAATTTGTAAACATTAAAGGGGGGGGGGGTCACTGCTGCTTTAATGTCAGGGCTGGTTAACATGAAAGGCAAAGACCACCTTAGGAAGGAAAGAGAGAAATGACCTCAAAGAAACGACCTCCTAGAGAAAACCAAAAAAGGCTCCTAAGGGGATAAAGACTGCAGCTCCAAAATCCTCTTGGTGGAGCACTGCCTTTAAAGACAAATCCTCCACAGAAGCTGCTCATAGAGGCTCAAAGGGAGGACCAGTCAGTAATGAGTCCAAGGAATGACCTTCAGTGTTGCTGTCATGGACTCTAGCAGCTGCCATACATGCATGCAGTGGGTTGTTGGGCCTTTAAGAAAGTCTGGTCTTGGTCCTTGAGCTTCACAATTCTGGTTGGAGTCAGAAACACCCATTCTAGTGTGGTACTGAAAATCATCCCCAGATACTCTAAGCATTGGTTCTTGGTGGTTCTTGACGACGCTGATCATCCAACCCAAATGCTGGAGCAATTGCACCACCTGATCAATTGCCACTCTGCTCTCCTGAAGTGACTTGGCTCTGATGAGCCAGTTGTTGAGTTGCAGATGCATCAGGACACCTTGCTCTCACAGGAAGGCCGCCATTACCACCATAACCTTGAAAAAGGGTCCTTGGAGCCATAACAAGCCCAATGGGAAGCACCTGGAATAGGAAGCGATGACCCACGAGAGTGAATCAAAGAAAGCACTGATAACCTAGTCTGATAGGGATGTGAAGACATGCCTAGGTCAGATTGACAGATGTGCGGAACTTTCCTCTGCGCGCCAATGTCATGATAGACTGCAGTGTCTCCATTTGGAACCTACTGACCTTTTGCAGATCCAAAATGGGTCAAAAAGAACCACTCCTTTTTGGCACCAAGAAATAGATAAGAGTATCACTCCATGTCCTACTCTTGCTGGGTACACTGCGTCTTGATGAAGAAGACGAGCCAGGGTCTCGGTTAGCATCGCCCTCTTGGCTTCAGTATGACAAGTAGATTCCATGAAGGCATCTGGAGGCACCCTTAGTATTGTCCAACAATCTCAGTATCCAATAGGCAGAAGTGATCTTGATCCATGCTGAGTAAAACTAGGTGAGCTGTTCTCCCACTGGCACACACTCAGAGAGGACTGGCCAACCTTCACTGCTGACCCCTAGCTCTGGCAGAAGCCCAATAGCCACCATCTTGGGAGGAACACTTGTTCTCTTGAAAGGAAAAACTGTGCTCCTGATGCTTGTTCCAATGACCAAAGTAACACTGATTAGACAGTGGTTGGCTCCCTCTTGATTTTGATTCCTCCCAGCCAAGGCCCTAGAGAACCCCTCCCACCTAAGCATGATATTCCAGGAGCCTAGGACTCCTTAGATCTTTTGCTAACTTCTTGAGATCTTCCTTGAACAAGAGGGAACCTTTAAATGACAACTTGCAAAAACACACTTGGAGGCCACACCAATTTACCATTTGCACAACCAGAGTGACTGCCGTGCGGACTGCAGTAGCCACTTAGAGGATGTCTACATCTAATTGTTGAGTGTGTCTGTTAGGAAGGTCAATTTGGACTCCAGAAATGCAGCCTCTTTCTTGCTTTCATGGGATTCCCTCTCATCCCATTGTTTTGAACTC
The DNA here is from genome assembly GCA_033557465.1 of Ichthyophis bannanicus. Lineage (NCBI taxonomy): Eukaryota > Metazoa > Chordata > Amphibia > Gymnophiona > Ichthyophiidae > Ichthyophis > Ichthyophis bannanicus. Next base: position 436,164,607 of record CM066033.1, read on the forward strand.
ACTTGGACCTGGCATAACGGCATCTTATTCACAAGGCTACTACAAACCATCACCTGGAGACCCAAACTGGCCCACTCAAACTCCAGTTTAAACAGGACCTCCCATTATGATCTTGCGGATCCTTGAAGGTGGCCCCTCCATCCACAGGAATAGCATTTTCATGGGTCACAGCTGTAACCAAAGCAACTTTGGAGACTTGAAGCAACTTGTCCTACTCCTCCACAGGTTGCGGGGTAGAGCTTAGCCATAGCTCTGGCAACCTTACAGCTAGCATCTGGTGTCTTCTATTCTGCTGTTACAATCTCCTTTATAGGCTGAGGAAAGGGAAAAGCCAGTGACTGCTCCCAAATACCCACCAAAATAGAATTGGTTTTGGCCTCTATTGGTGCCTGAGCTCCTGCCAGCCCCAAAGATCTTGCAATTCGCACAATCAAGGGTCCTGGTTCCTCCTTAAGGAACAGCCTTACTATGGTGGACTCCTCCTCAGTACCAGGCCTCAAATCTCCTTCCTTTAGATCATTCAGTCTGAACTCGAGGTCTGGAGCCACTGAACATGACCATGAAGAGCTCCCTGAGAGCTCGCATACCATAGACTGCAGGCAAGAGGGAGTACCCCTTCTTTCACCAGTATGGGCATCCTGGCCAAAGGGGGGGCTCCCTGGGTGCCTAGCGGAGGCTCCTCCCTTGGAGGATTCACCCCAGCCCACAAGTGAATCCATGCAAGTCCATGAATCCACTGCTGGCTTTTGCTACCAGTAAGAATACACAGGAAAATTTAGCAGGAAACGAGGAAGCACTCTGCCCTAGCCTTGAATCCAGCAGCGAGAGTTGCTCCAGGGCACCAATGAGTTACCACAAGCAGGCTGTCATTGGTGCAGCCAAGCAGCCCATCAAAATGGTGATGGTTCCTGCATTCGCTCTTTCACACCATCTAAACTGGCCCCACATCAGAGGCCAATACACTCTCTCTCAATGGAGAGCCCTTCTGCAGCATACTCTGCACAAATGACCGCCCATTCTTCTGGCCACTAGATCTTGCACGTGGAATACCTCTTAACTATGCTGGAGTCCAGTGGAGAGGCTAACAAGTACCAGTCGAAGAGGCAGTGAAAACTTACAGTCTGTAAGACCAAACCTTAGGCTGTGGCACAGGTCTCCCCCTGCTTAGTAGCTAATTTAAATTTTTTTAATACAAGTTTCACATGCTCCAGAAACAAAATGAGGACTGCAGAACTAGGCCGATCAGAAGGCTATAGCTGCAGCTGAGAGGAAACTAGGTGACCCAACACTCAAGGAATCAACTCTCACTTGTCCCGCAAGAATCTGTCCCCTGGTCAGAGGGATTTCATGCTGCTAGCTAATGCCTGAGGTGAAAGAGCAACAACAGGGCTGGGAAATCAGTCCCTCAGGAAATGCTGCCTGAAAACCCCACCTCAACCAGCTACAGAGAATGTAGCGAACAAGGCAGAGAAAGCATAGTTACTCACCTGTAACAGGTATTCTCCAGGGACAGCAGGAATCAGTCCTCACATATGGGTGACGTTGGCACCGATGGAGCCCCGCAGAAGCATCTCCCCAGCATTTAAAGAAAGCCTTTGGGAGTTGTCACCACGCATGTGTGGTACCCTTTCTGCCCAAGGATGCCATCTTACTCAGTCAGATGGTATAGCTAGAGCCGACAAAAGAAGATAGCAAAAATTGTTTAGCAACTCCAAGGGGAAGAGGGAGGGCTGTGAGGACTGATTCATTCTGTCCCTGGAGAACACCTGTTACAGGTGAGTAACTATGCTTTCTCCAGGAACTAGCAGAAAGGCAGTCTTCACATATGGGACTCCCTAGCTACAAGTTACCGAGAGCCTATAGAAAACCATGGCCCAGCTGTGAGCAGCCGCAAGCGAATCTGAGGACAGGCTCTGAGGACCCCATTGTCCAAGGAGAACCATGGCTCCGGTAGCCTGAGCAAGAAGGGTCAGAGGGTAAGAGTTGCCTAAACCCCAAACAGATTACAAAGTATAGCCTGGCCGAAGGCACTGTCCCATCAGGACTCCCTCTCTAGGCAGTAGTGAGCTGCAAAAGTACGAATGGAAGACCAGGTGGCAGCCCAGCAGATGTCTGCAAGGGGATGGAGTGTAGTTCGCAACGGAAGTTGCCATAGCTCTGGCAATGTGTGCCATGACTCAGAGCTCCAATGCCAGCCTAGCCGAGTCGTTGGCGAAGGCAATGCAGTCCGCCACCCAGATGGACAGGGTGCCCATAGTGACAGCCTCCCCCAGACGACTGAGGTCACAAGAAATGAAGAGCTGTGAAGCTTTATGGTGGCCCTGAGTATGCTGTAAGTAGAAGGACAGGGCCCTTTTGCAGTCCAGAGTATGTAGAACAGCTGCCACTTTGTCAGTGTGGGGCCATGGGAAGAAGGTGGGTAGCACCACCTCTTGGTTGAGGGGGAAGGCAGACACTACACCTTTGGAAGGAATTTATGGTGGGTGTGAAGCACCACCTTATTCTTTTTTTTTTTTTTTTTATTTATGAAGATACCTTATACATAGTATACTGAAACAGTAACTATAAAAGAAAAACAGAATACATCATATAAAAGAAATATGCAAATAATAAATCATTTTATACAGCCCACGTCTCGGAGACCATTACATTAAGATACGAATATACCAATAGAAAACAAAGCAAAAGGACCGAAAGGTCCATTTAGCCTACTAATGCTGCCGGAAGAATTCCCTCCAAACCCTCCTATATGCCATCATGAAACAATCAATGCTTTTTCACGGTCTACAATCCACTTCTCTAGCTCAGATGGAATGGAAAAAGCAAACTTATCATTAAGCAATGATATACAGCATTTACATGGATATTTTAGAAAAAAGGTCGCCTCCAAAGCAAGTACTCGAGGTTTTAACAACAGAAAAGACTTCCTACGAAGCTGTGTGGAATGAGTAACATCTGGAAAGATAGATACCTTATCTCCACAAAATTGGACCTCCCTCCTTTTGAAATAAGACTTCAAGATTGAAATCTTATCACTTTCCAAGGATAGAGTAACCAACAAAGTGGCTCTGGTGGAAATAACATCTTGAGATTGCTCTAGAAAGGCAGTTAAGTTGAAATCATTCTCTGTTGATGGAGACACCTCTTCTTTATCCACCAGGGGAGTGGTAATTTTTTGAGACAAATAATAGCATTTAGTAACCAAACAAGACTCAGCCTGTGGGCAAAGAAGGGTGTCTTTCAAATATTTTCTAAAAAGAATTAAAGGAGACAACAATGGACAAGTAGGAAAGTTTAACAGTCGAAGATTCTTACTGCGATTTAAGTTCTCAAGATTTTCAAGCCTCTGATGCAGAAGAAAGCTATCTTGAGCATGAGAGGCCGCAAAATCAGAAAACTTATTAACCTGAGACTCCATCTTCACCAGATCAGAGCCGAAGGCTCCAATCTGGGAGTCAAGAGATTGAAATTTTTGCACCGAATCCTTAGTAAATTGACACAACTTGGGAACAGTTTCTGTAAGCATTTGTTCTGTTCGTGAGACCACACTCCAAATATCCGAGAGAGAGATAGCAGAAGCAGAGGGTTGAGCAGGCAAAACAGAGGAACGCCTCCAAGCAACTTCCTTGGGGAGCAATATCGAGGAAGCTAAAATAGGAGACAGTTTCTCAGACAGCTCTAAAAAACCAGGAGGGAGTGGGGGAGTTCGCTCTACAGAGCTCAAACTTGCGCCATCATTCACAGGGTCAGAAGGCTCGGTACCTGTTTTGGAGACTTGAGGAGTAGAAATCAAATGTTTTTCAATTGCACCAGCTTGCACATCTTCAGCAGGGGGTTTCTTTTTCCGCTTCCCCCCCGGCATAACTTCCTCTCAGCTCCAAAAGGCTCCAAAGGGGCTCACAAGGGGCAGAAAACCCCCTTTGAAAGCGCCCCTTAGAAAACGCGCCGACGGCTGAGCGCCGAAAAAGACCCAAATATAAAAGGCCTGAAGATGACGTCAGCAGCAACTGCCCGCTCAACTGCCAGCCGCGAGAACCAGCCTCCTCACCCCAATGGCACCGGACAGCAGATGGAACGCTCCCGCAGCGAGTAGCAAGGCAGAGGCTTAAATCAGGGCCTGAAGATGACGTCAGCAGCAACTGCCCGCTCAACTGCCAGCCGCGAGAACCAGCCTCCTCACCCCAATGGCACCGGACAGCAGATGGAACGCTCCCGCAGCGAGTAGCAAGGCAGAGGCTTAAATCAGGGCCTGAAGATGACGTCAGCAGCAACTGCCCGCTCAACTGCCAGCCGCGAGAACCAGCCTCCTCACCCCAATGGCACCGGACAGCAGATGGAACGCTCCCCAGCACCACCTTATTCTTGTAGAACCTGGTGTAGAGTGGCTCGGCCACCAAGGTTTGGAGCTCACTGACTCTATGGGTAGAGATGAGAGATACCAGAAAGGCAACCTTCCAAGATAGGTACCCCAGATGGCAGGTAGCCAAGGGTTCGAAAGGCGGCTTGGTAAGCTTGTCAGATCCACATTGAGGTCCCATTCTACTGGGGGCAGCCGGATGGGAGGGTTAGAGAGCAGCCTGATGAGGGGCTGGAGAGAAAGAGGCTTGCCCTCTATGGAGTGATGATGCACGGATAGCGCGTTTAGGTGTACTCGAACAGAATTGGACTTTCCAGCCCGTGAAAAGTGAAGCAAGTATTATAGCACCGTGTGCACCTGGCAAGAGAATGGGTCAAGCCGTTGCTCTGCACACCAGACCAAGAACCTGTGCTCGTCTTGTAGAGTCCTCCACCTCTATGGGGAGGTTGAAGGGCATTAGGGGACCCATTCAGCTGCCACGCTGTGAGCGATAGGGATCCCAGGTTGGGGTGGAGAATCGAGCCCTCCTGAGTCAGAAGTCCTGGAGAACTCCCCAGAGGGACCAGGAGCTCCACTGAGAGGCAGAGCAACAGAGGGAACCAGGGCTGTCTGGGCTACCGTGGGGCCACCAGGATCATGGAAGCTCTGTCCCGTTGGACCTTGAAGAAAGTCCATCAGATGAGTGGCGTGGGAGGGAAGGCATACATCAGGTCCTCCAACCATGAGACGAGGAAGGTGTACACTACTACCCGGGTGCGGTTGGGGACAGCAGAAGTGGGGTAGCTGAGCATTGGTCAGGCTGGCAAAGAGGTCTAGAGTTGGGGTTTCCCATAGTTGTAACAGCCACTGTGCCACCCTAGGGTCTAGGTGCCACTCGTGCGGCTGGAGAACCCTGCTCAGCCTGTTCACGAGGGCATTGTTCTGGCCTGGAAGGTAGACTGCTCTGAGGAGCATCCTCTACCTGATCGCATATGAGCAGGGACTACAGCCTCCTGGCAGTGGCATTGAGACCCTGTGCCCCCTTGCTTGTTCAGAGAGATCACCACAACCTGGTTGTCCATCTGGACTAGCACTGACTGGTGCTGCAGGTAGTGTCGGAAAGCCATAAGAATGGCTCTTAGATCCAGCAGGTTGATCTGCTGCTAGCTTTCCTCAAAAGACCAGACACCCTGTGTGCGCAGTTCTTCACAGTGGGCACCCCAGCCCTGCAGGGAGGCACCTGTTGTGAGAATTCTCTTGGGGTTTGGCTGTTGAAAGGGCATACCCCTCTGCAGATGGTGTGTATTCTGCCACCAATTGTATGACTCTGCTAGTCCATGTCCCGAAGCCTGCCCGTGGCCCAAGTTCACTGAGAGCAGAGGCACCACTAAGCTTGCCTGCATGTGAAGGCGTTCGTTGGGGACCACATGGACTGTGGAGGCCATGTGGTCGAGCAGGCGCAGCATGGACTGTACCAACAGGGTATGACAGTGCTTTGCCTTGGTCGCCAAAGCCCTGAGACAATCCGCCCTTTCCAAGAGGAAAAAGGCCTTGGCTTGGAGGAGGTCCAGGTGAGCCCTTATGAACTCCAGGTCCTGTGCTGGAGTGAGGTGGGATTTGGGGTGGTTTAATCACGAACCCCAGATTTTGTAACACCTGAATGGTACAGGCCGTGGCCTGCTGCACCACTGAAGCCATGTCTCCTTTTATGAGCCAGTCATCCAGGTATGGAAAGATGAAGGCCCCTTGGAGATGGAGGTAGGCGGCCACCACTGCCAGGCATTTGGTGAAAATTCTGGGTATGGAGGCTAGGCTGAAGGGAAGTACCCTGTACTGGTAGTGTTCAACCCTGACCATGAACTGCAGATACTGTCTGTGACTGGGATGGATAAGGATGTGGGTATAGGCATCCTTTAGGTCCAAGGAGCATAGCCAATCTCCCTGATGGAGGTAGGGCAGCAGTGTTCCAAGAGAGAGCATTTTGAACTTTTCCCATACCAGGAATTTGTTCAGGTTTCTCAGGTATAGGATAGGCCTTAGGCCTCCTGTTCCTTTTGGGACCAGGAAGTACCTGGAGTAGAATCCCTTTCCCCTTGAGTGGGGAGGTACAGGCTCGACAGCCCTGTCCTTGAGAAGGCCTGTGAGTTCCTGCAGGAGCAGGGCCTGGTGCAGGGGAGTCCAAGAGGGCTCAACTGAGAAAGGAGGAGGGGGGCTTCCGGTCCAGGCAAAGGAGGTAACCCTCCCTGACCACCTGGAGTGCCCAGGAGTCGGTGGTTATGGCAGCCCACCGTTGGGCAAAAAGGGACAGGCGCCCTCCTGTTGGTAGCTGATCCCCAATGGATAGAGAGGTTATTCCTTGGCAGTCAAAACCCCGACCCAATCTGGGTTGGGGCTAGTGTTTGAGGCTTAGGGCCCTTTGGCTTACGTGGGTGGTCTGGGTGGCTGGGTATGGGGATAGCCCCAGAAAGACTGGCCCTTTTTGTGGAATGGAGGCCTCTTTCTGGGTGTTTTCTTCCTGGGAAGAGCAGAGGTCTTCCTTGAGAGCTGAGTTCTGGTGACAAACTATTTTGGCCACCTTGTTCTCCAATGGCTTGCTGGAAAGGTTTTCCCCGAGGTAAGGGATGTTGAGGAGTTTCTCCTGGACCCACTGCTCGAGGTCTGATGCCTGGAGCCAGACCTAGCCTTGGGCGCTGATGCCCTCGGTGGCCACCCTCGCGCTGGACTCTAAGCCGTTGTAAGCAGCTTAATGCAAGTACTTTGAGCAGTCATCGATGGATCTCACGAGGGTCTGGAAGTGCTGGAGGTGTTCTCCATTGAGGCCTGCCACGAAGCCTCTGAGTTCCTTGGTGAGGTCTCGGAGGATCATGCCAATATACAGTTGGTAGGTCTGTATGCGGCATGCTAGCATCGAGCCCTGGTAACCTTTCTGCCCTAGGGCATTGAGGGCGTGGAAATCCCTGCCCGTGGGCACCAGTGAGTGGGTCTTTGGGCTCTTTTGTCGGTGCATGGCTGACTCGACCACCATGGAGGTGTGAGGGAGCTGCGCCTTCCAGAACCCTGGATCCGGTACATGGCATCTAGCTGTCGGCTGACGATCAGCATTGATGCCGGCGTCTCCCATATCCGGAGAAGGAGTCGACCGAGGATGGGAGGAACAGTGACTGCGAGGACCTCATACTAGAGGATTTCAAGTTCCTCCGTATGAGGGTCCTCCTCTGATTCCATTGTGAGTGAGCCTTCACCATGTCCTTGACAAACTCGAGGAACGAGGTGTCCTTGGGGAGATTCCTGGTGGGACCGTGTATCAGGGAAGGTCTTGATGTCGGACTCCCAGTCAGAGTAATCCGTTGATGACTCGAGACCAGATGGTTCCAGTGGCACCGGAGGGTCCAGTCTTTGATGCCTCAGGGCCGGTGCCTGGCCGGAGCCAGAGGCACTCGCTTGCAAGGACCTTGCTCCCGAGGACAGGGAGCGAGAATGAGACCCTCGTCGAGGATCCACATGAGGCATATGGCTCTTGGGGATCACTTTGGCGGCCCAGGGAGTCTTCGGCATCGAGGTCACTGTGGTATCAGGGTGTGTACCAGCGGAGCCGGGCAGTGACGCCTGCTGTGAGCCAAGGAAATGCTGCGTTCCAGTGCTAGCATTCTGGTTTCCCACTCAGGGGTCACAGCTTTTGACACCGATGCCGGGGTGACTGGGTTGGTGTAGAGGAAGAGAGGGGGTCCTTGATTGGACAGGCCTTGGGAGTCTGGGTTCCGTTGCCAGAAGCCTCAATGTTGGTCCTGAGTACCTTCGCTGGTTGCTCCTGCTCCAACTCTTCGGACGCCCATCGAGGGCTGAGGAATCACGCATGGGACTTGTCATGCTTGTCTGCCTCCCAGGACAAGGTCCTCGAAGCCTTCTTCTTCTTCTTATGCTCTCGCTCCAGGGACCCCTGCTCAGCGTGCCCACTTGGGAACCATGGGGGTCTTACTCAACTGAGGATCCATGAGGGGCCTTAGAGCACGAGGCTACCGGGAATACCGGGATCGAGTCTGCCCTATGGAAGATGTTGTCCTGCTTCTGCCAGCGACTTTGGATAGCTTTTGAGGATATTTTTTTTACATAGGGAGCATTCCTCTGGGTCATGGTCATCACCCAGACAACAAAGGCAGCAATCATGTGTGTCAGTTAGTGACATGTTTTTGGAGCATCAATCACACTTCTTGAATCTGGTGGCCATTGGGGTAAAAAGGACCCCAGCGAGGTCAAAGATCCTCGACATGGCCAGCGGTTGAAAAAGGTGCAAAAGGTGCTGGGTGGAAAAAAGAATCTAACAAAAAGATTTTGAGGCCTGATGACAGGGCAGCGAGGCTCAAAGGTGGGAAAGGCACCTACACTCGCCGGAAAAAGGCATGAAGTGCACGAAGAAATCAACTTTTTTCCAGAGGTGGGAACAAGATGACGTCTGTAGGGCTCCGCGGAAAAAAGGGAGACTGAGCAAAATTGCAACTTTGGGCGGGAAGGGGACCACGCATGCATGGTGGCATCTCCCAAAGGCTTTCTTTGAAAGCTGGGGAGATGCTTCCGAGGGCACGGTCAACGTCACCCATATGTGAGGACTGACTTCCTGCTTGTTCCTGGATAAAGAGGAGTTAAAACACAATCCAGAGTGTGGAGAGTCGCCTTTTGTTTTTTCTCTGCCTCCTCTCTGCTGGTAGGGGGAAGCAACCCACTGGTCTGGTATAGATGAAAAGGAAACACTGTTATTAAGATCAACACTAGTAATCTGTGTCTAACACCACAGCACTATTGCAGCTATATATGAATCAACATCAGTACAAAACTCATCATGGACATCAGGTTTACCATTTCCTCCTGTGGAACTCTAACACAAGCCAATACTGATCCCATGCTACTAATCTGTATATGTTGATATCGAGCTATGTTGCTCATCATATTGATAAAAAGCTCTTTTTAAGTGGGGTTAGGGGCGCTGCCAAGCCCAGGGAAAATGGCCACCTGAGCTTTCAGCTCCTCTTACAGCCCCAATCTCAGTGCCATTTTCACCACTCTGAGTGGCGATCTCGACATGGTGGCAGTATTTGCGAGACCCTAAGGGGTGTTCTGGTGGAGCGGTGAGCTCTCCGAATGTATCAATGGTGAGGGAGCAGAGCTGCGAAGAGAGGTTGCTGGTAGAGAGCAGGGGTGTAGCAATCAGAAGTGCAGCGTACTAATCCCTCTGCAGTGTGTAATAGCCGGTTCCCCTACTCTGATGCCTGAGTCAGATGTGCAACAGGAGAGAAGTCTGGTTCGTAGGCCTCCAGTGAAACTTTGTGAGAGGGCTCCAAGTGATGACAAGTGCAGGGGACAGCCTTAAGAAGATATGGCTATTGATGGCAGTGGCTGTGCGATGCTGCAGTAAGACTGGGGAGTTTCTTTTTATTTGTAATTTGGAGTGACAGAGTATGCAAGGATGACGTTCCAGCTGTGGGAAACAGTCTGGTGTTGATCTGGTGTGCAACTGAGGGACTGACTGCTTGACCTGTTACCAGCACCTGCTGGATTGAGAGTCAGTGAGGCTGAGCTGGGCTTTGTCTGTTGGGTCTCTACCCAGCTTACTATCAATACTGAATTTTGAAGAGGTTTAGAGCTGTACCTATACTTAGATGGCGCAAACTCTTGTGGCTGCTCTATACTCGCGTTTGAAAGCGGACCTTCTGAGAAAAGTGGAATGAGGGACAGAGATCCTTGTATAATGGTAGGTCTGGGAGACGGAGCTCAGAAAATAGCGGGGTTCTCTGTGGATGTAGTGTGCACTGCCTCTGTTTCTCCCTTAATTCCAGGATGGAGTCTAAAGCATCCTATGCTGCAGCACTGGCTAAATTCAGTTGCCCCTCCCAAGAAGGAGCAAACGTCTCCATTGCCACAGTGAACACCATTACCCTGCACTCTCAACCTCTACCAGAGGGAAATACCACCTTGAATTCTGGAACTTTTGCAGGAATTGAAATGACTACAAAGTGACTTCACTAAGGCTGTAGGGGAGGTGAAATTGGAACTTAAAGTTTTAGATGGAAGAGTCATACAGCATGAAATAATATTGAGGAACAAACTGATGCCACAATCTGATTTCAGACAAATTTAAATAAGATGCATAAGCTCACAAAAGAAAGGAGCGCCAAGATGATTTGGAGAACAGACAGTGGAGGTGTAATATTCAAATATTTGGTTAGCTTGTGCCTGAGGAAGGCACAGATGTCACTCTATTTGTTTTTTTGCATCGTGTGTCCTGAGTGGGAAGAGTACGGATCGATAGAGCTTATAGAGGACTAGGCCATGCATCTATAGGGACTAAACTCCCTGAGACTGATTGTGGTCTGCTTTCACTGCTTTGAAGACAAACAAACTCTTATGCAGGCAGTGCATGGGAAGCACTTTACTGAATTTCAGAATCAGACTATCCAGATCTATCTGGACTTGTCTCCATATTCTTTAGAGAGAAAGTAGAACTTTTGCCCTCTTACATATCTACTGCAAAAGAGAGGGGTAAAGGAGTGGAGCAGTGGCCTAGTGGTTGGGGCAAGGTACTTCAGGCCGGAAGGTCGGGGGTTCAAATCCCACTAGAGGACAGCAACCTTGGGCCGGAAGGACTGGGGTTTCTAGTCCCACAGGTGCTCCTTGTGGTCTTGGGCAAGCCACTTAACCCTCCATAGCCCATGTTCCCTGTAAAATAGTTATCTCCAAGTTATAATGCCCTGTTCAATGTAATTTCAGTTTGTTCAATGTAAACCGCACTGATGCAGAATAGCGCGGTATATAAGAGAATGTAAATAAATAAATAAAGTATAGATGGGGCCACCCCTTTTCTTTATTCTTTGAGCTGGAGAAAAAAATCCTTCAGAATCTGAGCTAGAGGACTGCCTGGATCTAGTGGAAGACTTCTTGGGTGGTACTCGATCTTTGACAGCGCATGTACAGGAGGGTCATAGTCCAGAGTAGAAGGAGCCGATACCGAAGAGGCAGAAGACCCCAGGCTCACATTGTCAACTTTGGAGTGCAGCGAATAAGACAATGGACACTGAGACCGTCCTGAGGGGCTGCCCATGGACTGTAAAGTTACTTCCTGCTTTGATATCCATTAGTTTGTTTTCTGAGGTTTATGCTTTTGCTTCTCATCTGACATGCCTTTCTCTCTCTACCTGGGGATGTGAGCCTACAAGTGGGTACTCACTGAGGGTGTCTTGAGAACCTATGCTTTCTTTCTCTTACTTTTTTCTCCATCTTTCTGACTGTAGATGGGGTTGGGATTCTTGAATGGAGGGTTTATCATTCTTGGAAGTGTGGTAGCCGGGTCGGGTGGGGAGGAAGGGAAGGAAAGCAAAACATGGCTTGTCCAGGGAGACGGCACCAAGAGAGCAGCAGCTCTTGCAAAATCGAGAAGGAAACACACAGAGCAAGAGTGTAGATGACACAAGCGCTTTCATTGAAACGCGTTGGGGATTTCAATAAAAGCGCTTATGTCATCTACACTCTTGCTCTGTGTGTTTCCTTGTCCAGGGAGACTACATTTTGCTACTCTTGGAGTGAGGGGAGGTATGGATGAAAGATTTGAGAGGAGACGAGGGGAGGGAGGGAGGAGTGATGGATGGACGGGGGTGGGCGTAGAAGGGAGGTGGTTGATTCTGTTAGTTTGATTACTTCCTTCATGTTGCGACTGGGTGATCAAGGGAGTAAGCCCTGTGGTATTCTGCTCTTACTTATTAGTGATTCCTGGGATTATGGCTAAGTTTGTCTCATGAAACATCCAATGAATTTCTTCACCTATAAAATGGAAAAGGGTGCTCACTTACAAAAATTAAAAGTGAAGTTGTCTTCTTACAAGAGACCCACCTCACAGCGGACGAGCACTTAAGGTTAAAAAGGAAGAGAGCAAATTAATTCTGCCTCTTTTACAGCCTATTGGAGAGGGTTCGCCATCTTGATTACGTGGACTTGTAATTTTAAATTGGAGATTCAATGTGTGGATAAACAGAGCCTTTTTTTTTTTAATCATAAAGGGCTTTTTGGGCATATCCAAAGAAACCCTGGCAAAACTATATGCCCCAATCGTACAGATAGGTATCTTTTTCCAATCTTTTTTTGATTCTTCAAAAGGTTTTATGGAAGGCACGGGATATTTGGGGAAGGGTGGTGTCTTTAATGGTACTTTACTATTAATGGACAGATCAGAATACAGAGTCAGCAATTTGGCTAATACATGTGTTGTAATCCTATTTGGATCAGCTTGGTCTAAGAACATAAGATATGCCATATTGGGTCAGACCAAGGTCCATCAAGCCCAGTATCCTGTTTCCAACAGTGGCCAATCTAGGTCATAAGTACCTAGCAGTTTCCCCAAAAGACACAGGTTCCTCAATGCAGTGATATCCCAGGTCCCTTGGGTCAAGCAGTGATATCCCGTGTCCCTTTTAATAATGGTTTATGGACCTTTCCTCCAGGAACTTGTCCAAGCCTTTTTTAAACCCAGCTACACTAACAGCTCTTACTACATCCTCCGGTAACAAATTCCAGAATTTGATTATACGTTGAGTGAAAAAATATTTTCTTTTATTAGTCTTAAATAGGTTACCCTGTAGCTTCATTGCATGTCCCCTAGTCCTTTTATATTCTGATGACGTAAACAACCAATCTATGTTTACCTGTTCAACTCCATTCATTAATTTATAGACCTCTATCATATCTCCCCTCAGCCGTCTCTTTTCCAGGTTGAAGAGCCCTAACCTTTTTAGCCTCTCTTCATAGGAGTATCCTTCCATCCCCTTTACCATTTTGGTGGCTCTTCTCTGTACCTTTTCTAATAAGGCTATATCCTTTTTTTAGATTCGGTGACCAGAATTGCTCCATGCTTTCCTTAGGATACCTAGCCTTCTATTTGCTCTCTTGGCTACCGCTGCACACTGGGTGGAGGGTTTTAACATGTTATCCACGATGACGCCTAAATCTTTTTCCTGGGTGGTGGCTCCCAATGTGGAACTTTGCATCGTGTAACCATAGTTTGGGTTGTTCTTTCCTAGGTGCATAGCTCTGCACTTGTCCACATTAAATTTCATCTGCCATTTGGATGCCCAGTCTTCCAATTTATCAAGATCCTCTTGCAATTTTCCACAATCCTCCTGGGTTTTAACAACTTTAAATAGTTTTGTGTCATCTGCAAATTTGATAACCTCACTCATTCTTCCCTTTTCCAGGTCATTTATGAATATGTTAAAAAGCAGCGGACCCAGCACAGATCCCTGCGGTACTCCACTATTCATCTTTTTCCATTGGGAAAATTGGCCATTTAGCCCTACCCTCTGCTTTCTATCTTTTAACCAGTTCCTGATCCACAATAGTACATCACCTCCTATCCCATGACTTTTTAGTTTTGCCAAAAGTCTCTGATGAGGGACCTTGTCAAAGGCTTTCTGAAAGTCTAGATACACTATATCAACTGACTCACCTTTGTCTACCTGTTTATTCACACCTTCAAAAAAGCACAGTTACTTACCTGTAACAGGTGATCTCTAGGAACAGCAGGAATTAGTCTTCACATATGGGTACGTCGGTACCGACGGAGCCTGCACGGGAATGCTGCCCAGCTTCCAATCAGAAAGCTTTTGGCAGCATCCCTCGCACCTGCGCAGTGACTTCCCGCCTTCTCCACAGCCTCTCTTCAGTTGAGTTTCAGAGCTGAGACAAAGGCGAGGAGAGAAAAGGAAGAAGATAAAAAAGATGCAACTCCTAGGGGAGGTGGGAGGGTTGTGAAGACTAATTCCTGCTGTTCCCAGAGATCACCTGTTACAGGTAAGTAACTGTGCTATCTCCAGGAACAAGCAGGAATGAGTCTTCACATATGGGGACTCCCTAGCTGGAGATGCCAGGGAGAGATCCCATAAAAATGCAAGTGCCTGGATCAGGGGTGCATTTTGACTCCAGGAATCCCTGGCATCCAATGTGGGATGGAGGGTAGGAGTTGACAATAAAGGAGCTGTGAGGAAAGAACAGCATAGCCAAGGACTAGAGGGTTGTACAAACTACAGGAGTCCTTGGTAGACATGATGAGTAGCATTAAAAGACATTTAATGTACACTTAAAATATGTAGCTTACCTACTGTATTGTAGGAAGTAGAAAGCATGATGGAGTCTACTGGATAAGCAGTAGCGGAATCTTCAAGGTGACCTCTCAGTAGTGAGGATGAAGGTCCAGACCTGGAGGTAGTAGATGATCCAGGTGTCAACTGGGTAGGATTTGACGTCAGGTCTTCAATGGAAAGCGTTATGGGAAAAGCTGAAAACTCCTTTAGGCATAAGGTTATTAACATTGAGGACTAAAGGAAGAAGACTGACGGAGTTGGACAAGTAGCCCAGTCCTGGCGGGAAGAGGGGAACTGGAAAAAAATCCCCTAGTCCCACGGAAAACAGTTGTGTACTCAAGATAAAGAGGTACACTGTTTTTCCGAGCTGGCGAGAGATAGGAAAAATATTGAAGCTTGATGCTTCATGGACTTAAAGAAAAAATGGAGATGTTAGCACCAAAGAGGGTATTGGTGCTTAACAGTTTCTGCATCGTAAGATGGCATGGGACGTAGGGCGACAGACTGTCTAAAACCTCCAGGAGGTAAAACATGTAGTATAGACAGTAAGGGTGATAGTGGGTAAGACAGATCAACCCTTAAGAGGCCCCCTATCAAACACATATATATATAGGGATATATACATGTGGCTGGAAAATATATGTATATATTTATATACATATATACATATACATATATACATATGTTCAGATATGTATATTAGGATATGGGTGGTGAAATATATCAAATATATAGATATATAGATATGATATACCTGAAGATATGTAAAGTTGTGGGGCTTGATTTAGCACCACCAGAGCAATGATATAGGTATGTAGACCTATATGGAGATGCTACATACAAGACAACAGGTTGAAGATACATGTTTACCACCCAGCCCCATAATTGTACATGGGGAATATAAAAGAAAAAGATTCTGTGCTCTACAAGAGGGTGAACCCACTTGGGATATGAAGAGAGAGAATCTATTGTCATGGATTGAGGGATGCAGAAAGGCAATCTAACCAGATAACCGTGATGTTCGTGTGAGAACAGATGAACATATGAATCTGTAAAGAACAAGGCGGGAGTTCCACAGAACACTGACATGGTAGATGTGGAGAAACGCAGGGAAGATACCATAGGGACCTATGGAAGGACCCAGAGGTAGCATGCGTAAACAGAAGCCTTGGATTTTCACGCCGAATAACTGATATCTCGTGTTAACACCCCAGGCTAGAGGGGGTGTGTAGAACCCTCACAGGCATAGGAAGGGTTTATAAGTTTTTCCCTACTAATAGAGAAACTTCAGAGACAAGGTCAATGCTCTATAGCAAAGCCCTCATAGTAGAAAGCTTCTCTGAAGACTGCAGAGAGCATTGTGCAGGAGAGTTATGAGATAAACTGACTGAAGTCAGGTGTGTTGCCATATCCTAGGAGAGGAGATGGTTAGAATAATATGAGAAAGCCTAAACGAGTAGGAGGATCCAAGATAGTTTGGAATCACTACTGAGGCTAGACAAAATTTTGAACAAGGGACTGGAACTTGGAAAAAGTCCCAGTAATACAATTACTGTAACTCCTGCAGGCAGAGCTGCTGACGGAAACAGCAGAGAGATTGTCCTGTGCTGAATAAAGAAAAACAGACAAGAAAAGAGAGGAGATATCTCTTCTCCCTGTCTGGGGAACGAGCTTGGCAAAGAAGCTGTTCAGTATGGTACCCCTCAAGTGATGGGAGGGTGACGTACCCATAGGGTAAGTCAACTGAAGGAAAAAATCTTCAGTTGGGATAGAAACTATCAGGGGATAGTTGCAACTGCTCTTCTAGAGAGTAAGAAGAGGAGATGTGTGTTGTCCCTGAACAAAAAATGTTTCCCCCCTCAGGTTAGTACACTGAAAAGAAAAGCACAGTGAATAAACTTCTAATATGTAGAAGTGAAGTGAAAGTTACATTTCTCGGCCCCTATGGTTGCTGGGAATGCTGAGACTGGCCAGAACTGGAGGACTTCAGACTAGGCTGAGGCGTCCCCTGTTTAGGTACAGCCGAATGATGGGCAGGAGATGAATGAAACTTTCTTTTCTTAGGGAAAGAAGGTTTGGTAGGACATTTCCTACTCTTTGAAGAAGGAGCTGGCTTAGAATGGTTTTTAGTGGAAGGAGAGCGTCAGTGGAGTATTGAGCAACCTGACGTAAAGCCTCCTTATTGAAGAGACCTTCTCCTGTACAAGGAGAATGAGCCAGTATAGTCTGTGCCCATCTGCTCAAGTCTGAAGCTTCAAGCCAGGCTCTGCGACGTGCTGCAATGGCAAGAGCAGAGGATCTGCTAACGGACTCAAAAGAGTCTATAGAAGCACGAGACAAGAACCAAGATATATTCCGGCTGTGATTGATGAGCAAGGAATAATCAGTAGCCTTGGGCTCTGGTATAAAAGGGGTCAAAAGAGACAATTTCTCTGTGACTTCCTGGAGTGTTAGACTCATGTGAAAAATATATGAAAGAACTCTGGAGGCCAGCATAGAGTTTAGGAAGGCCTGACGACCAAAAGCATCGAGTGTTCTTGAAGAACGACCCAGCGGATAAGAAGAATGCTTCTTCTTGCTCTTAACTTTCCTCAGTGCCGATTCCACTACAAGGGAACGATGAGAAAGTTGAGGCTTTTGGAACCTTGGAGAGGGGGTAGCACCCGGTACCGAACCTCAATGTCTGTAGAGACTGGAGGAAGTCGTAAGGGCGATTTCCAGACCCTGAAAAGGAGATCCTGCAGAGCAGGATGTAAAGGAAACTTTATATTTTCTATTTGTGCCGGTGAGCCATGAGTAGGATCACAACCAGGGATAGAAATATTAAGAAAGGTTGCCATATCCTGGAGAAAAGCCTGAAAAGACTGATCTCCTATGAGAACCATCCCTGGTAAGGCTAAAGAAAGAGCCTGAGCACCAGAGGAGGTACAGGGTACTGCACCAATGCCAGGTATCGGTTCCAAACTAGGCATCGGTGCAAGAACAGGCATCGATACTGATACAGGACTAGCAGATGAAGTAGCCATCGGGAACTGCTGCAGTGGTACCGAGATCATGAGGGAGTTATGGCTATGATCTTCAGAACTGCCTATCTGGAAACGACAAGGTTCCGGGACACGTCGGTACGCAGTCCTCGAGACTAGATATCGACTCAAGACTTGGCATCGAAGTAAGCGATACTATCGATGCATGTTGCGAAGGTGCCGACGCCGATGGCAGTATCGGCGATGCCGATACCACTAAGGCAGACTGGGTTACATCGATCGATACCGACGGTACCGAGGATACCCGATGAGCACCTCTTGCAAAGGGTAAGGTGGTCCACCCCGATGCCGATGCCAGGTTATCGGAACCGATCGATGCCGGTACCATCCCGGAGCATGGCTGAGATTGAGGGAAGTCAATGCGGTGCGTATCGATCGGTCCCGAAAGTACCGAGGATGCCGATGACGATCCCTGGTGAAGAGTGGAATACTCGACACCGGTGCCGATGCCGGAGGCTCGGTACCGCTCGAAGCGGATACCACCCCCGCGCATGGCTCAGGTATGTTCTGTGAGGGGTGAGCCCCAGGAACATCCTGAAACCCCTTTAACGCTTTGGAGCCCGAAGACTCCCGCAGGGGTAATGCCAATGGATTCTTGAGGGTAAGGCCGGAGCCGTCACCATGCTGTGCATGGGACATACCACTCAATCATTGACTAGTCTTAACAGACTGTTTTTGGGTTACCTGATCCTGTGAAGTAGAGAAACCGGGTACCCTCACTGCCGAGGAAAAAACGGTATCGAGGGAAACTCTAAATATTGAAGGTTTCCTCACAAAATTATCTCCTGACAAGTCAGGGGAAAAAGGGTCAGGACCCACACAGTTGAGACACCAACTATTGGTGTCTAAAAAGAAACAAGTGTTTCGACATCGAATGCACTTCTTAGGAAAAGAAGGCTCCATAATGAAAAAGGCCTAGTAGGCCCAAGAAGTTAAGGTAAAAAAAAACTGAAGAAAATTTTCTCAGAATTTAGCCAAAAATCCACCGGCGATACCGGTGGTAGCGGGAAATACAGCCACGACCACAAGAAAACAAAAAACTAAAGTAATTAAAAAGAAAAGTTTCTGCGGTGACAGGAGGACGTCCTGCCGGCTCCGCGGAAAAACTAAAACTGAAGAGAGGCTGTGGAGAAGGCGGGAAGTCACTGCGCAGGCGCGAGGGATGCTGCCAAAAGCTTTCTGATTGGAAGCTGGGCAGCATTCCCGTGCAGGCTCCGTCGGTACCGACGTACCCATATGTGAAGACTCATTCCTGCTTGTTCCTGGAGATAACATAACAGATTATTAGTAAGACAAGATCTTCCTTGTCTAAAGCCATATTGGCTGTCTCCCATTAAGCCATGCCTATCTACATGCTGAGTAATTTTGTTGTTTATGATGGTTTCTACTATTTTTCTCAGTACTGACGTCAGGCTCATTGGTCTGTAGTTTCCCGCATCATCCCTGGAATTCTCTTTAAAAACTGGCGTTACATTGGCGATCCTCCAATATTCAGGTATTACAGATGATTTTAATGATAGTTCACAGATTACTAATAGCAGGTCTGCAATCTCATATTTCAGTTCTTTCAACATCCTTGGATGTATAACATCCGGTCCAGGTGATTTGCTACTCTTCAGTTTATCAAACAGTTGTAATACATCTTCCCAGTGTAGCAATATTTTTTTCAATTCTTCCGCAGTATCATCTTTAAATACCACTTCAGTCATGGGTAACATCCCTACATCTTCCTCAGTAAAAACTGAAGCAAAGAATTCATTCAGTCTCTCCTCTATAGCCTTGTTCCCTCTTACTGCCCCTTTTACCCCTCTATCATCTAATGGTCCAACTGACTCTCTCACAGGTTTTTTGCTATGAATGTACTTGAAAAAGTCTTTATTATGCGTTTTTGCTTCCACAGCAAGTTTCTTCTCAAATTCTCTCTTTGCCTGCCTTATCAATGCCTTGCATTTAACTTGCCAGCACTTGTGCTTTTTCCAGTTTTTGTCATTTGGCTGAAAGATGCTTTTTTGGCAACAGCCTCTCTGACCTCACCTTTAAACCATGCTTGCAGTTTTCTGGACTTCCTTCCACTTTTCGTAAAGCGTGGAATACAGCTGGTCTGAGCTTCCAAGATAGTATTTTTAAACAACACCCAAAATTGATGTAAGTCTTTAACCTTTGCAACTGCTCCTTTTAGTTTTTTCTTAACTATTTCCTCATTTTATCATAGTCTCCCTTTCAAAAGTTAAAAGGTAGTAATGTGGATTTCCTTACCATCCCTCCTTCATTAATTAAATCAAACACAATCATGCTATGATCACTATTGCCAAGTGGCCCCAACACCCTTATCTCTTGCACCAGAGTTGATGTTCCACTAAGGACTAAGTCCAAAATGCCTTCCCCTCTGTAGAACTTTAATCCTTTGTGACTCAATGCCCTCTCTAACATAGAGCGCAACCACTCCACCAATTTGATCAGCTCTATCATTACGATATAGTTTGTACCCAGGTATCACAGTGTCCCACTGGTTGTCCTCCTTCCACCATGTCTAACTTCTCATTTACTGCTATATATTCTAACTGATGCAAGCGCTTGATAGTCCATTTATTGAGACAGAGGTCCTTAGGGCTGTTAACACTTTGAAGAATAATAAGGCGGCTGGTCTGGATCATTTACTCACAGAGTTGTACAAACATCTGCATGACCAGTTTACTCCTATTTTAGCGGATTTTAAGACAACGTAAGCTGCCAGGTTCCTTTCATGAGGTCACTATTACTGTTATTCCAAAAGAAGGGAAAGACCCTTTGCTATGCAGCAGTTACAGATCAATATCATTGCTTAATATAGATAATAAGTTGTTGAGCAAAATGCTACATTTTAGAATATAGGGGTTCATACACCAGCTGGTCCACCCAGATCAAACGGGTTTTAATAAAAGGCAGATATGGAGCAAACAATGTGTTTAGGTTGATTAATATTCTGCATTCTTTAAAGCAATGAGAGGCGGAATATGCTACTTTATCATTAGATGCCAAAAAAGCCTTTGATAAAATAGAATGGCCTTATTTATTTGAGACTCTCTGGGCTTTTGGGTTTGGTTCCACATTTTGTAGTAGGATTCAAATGGTTCCTTAATAGTGGCTGCCCTTATAAATGCCACCTTTCTCAGAGATTTTCACTTGGGAGAAGGATGAGGCAGAGAAGCCCTATGTCCCCCCCACTCCTATTTGCCCTTGCTATCGAACCTCTTGTGTGCCTGCTTCATGAGAGGGAGGAGGATTTTGGCATCTCAAATGGTGGCCGTTTTTATACAATCTCCTTATATGCTGATGCTCCTCCTCCTGAAAGAGGTATGCGCTTTTGGGAGGTTGCCTGGTTACACGGTTAATTTCCAGAAATCTTTGTTGCTGCCATGTGGTTTTCTTAGGATTAGGGGGGGGGGGGGGGGGCAGAGCTCTCTACAGAATTTCAGATAGTCAAAATATTTTGATATTTAGGCATAATTGTTTCTAGTGATTTCACCCAATCATACCAGCTGAATTATGAAGCACTTCAGGAGGTTATTAGCGCAGATTTGCAATAGTGGCAAGACCATGCAGTATCATGGCCAGGCAGGCTAAGTGTGATTAAGATGCTGATGATGCCTAGACTCAACTTTCTGTTTGCACAGTTACCAACTATGGATCCTAGACGTTTCTATAAGAAAGTCTTCCGGGCCTTTGTTCATTTTATTTGGCAAGGGAGACTTCTTGAATTGTGCGTGCCACACCATCTTTACCTCTTCTTTTTATTTATTTATTTATTTAGTGTACACTTATATCCCGCTACTTCCAGCGATCAGCAGCGGTATTCCAACAGAGAAATAGAGTGGCTGTACTGGCCAGAATTTACAATACACAGGATGATTAGTGGAAGAGGTACAGTTCACAGCACACAGTACACAGTATGATTAGTGGATAAGGTACAGTTCACAGCACACAGGGTTAAGGTTTAGACAAATTGAGAAGGGAGTATTTACAATTAGTATTTACAAAAGCAGTTACATATTTACACAAGCAGTTACATATTCACACATCAGTGAGGCTAGTGGTGGCGAGCTCATTGCTGACATGATTCATACATTTTGCTTTGTGGGTTCAATGAACCGAGAGCGTTGTGCTTATGTAGTGCTGAAGTGTGACTGGAATAGGTACGTCTTGAGTTGTTTTCTGAAGACCAGTAAGTCACTGCATACTCTTAGATCGACTGGTAGCTTGTTCCAGAGTTGAGGTGCTATGAACGAGAATGCTCGGTTGCTGGTATGGACACTGACGTGCCTCATGCGGCCGGGGACCAGTAGGGTGTTGAGGCTCGGGGAACGTCTGCTCCTGTTATTTGTTTGGGCTGACACAAGTGAGCCGAGGTAAGAGGGCGCGATGTTATGGAGGAGCTTGAATGTGGTAACTATGATTTTATACTGTATTCGGGCACTGATTGGGAGCCAATGCAGGTCAATTAAAGTAGGTGTGATGTGATCCTTTAGTCTTGTTCCCGTTATGATTCTAGCTGCCACATTCTGCGCCAACTGGAGGATACTGATGGTCTTTTTAGGGAGCCCCTGAAGTATGGCGTTGCAATAGTCTATGTGAGGAATGATGAGGGCTTGCGCTACGGTCCGGAAGTCCGCATGATCTAAGATAGAACGGAGTGGTTGTAGAATTCTTAACTTATGGAAAATGACCCGATTTGTAATTCTAAGATGCTTCTCCATCTTTAAGTTGCAGTCCAGCGTCACTCCGAGGTATTTAATTTCGTTTTTTGTTGTGTATACATTGCCGTTCATGGTTATTGTTGGTGGTGGGTTGAAGTCCGTTTTCCTGGATATGCACATCACTTCAGTTTTCTTGTGATTTATGGACATATTGTTGCGTCGCAACCAGGTTTGTAGCTCGTCAAGGCATTTCTCGAGCTGGCTGATGTTTGGGTGATCTACATCCAATTGGGTATAGAGCATAATGTCATCAGCATATATATGGTAACTGATGTCGTTGTTCTTGAAGATTTCACAGGCTGGTCTCAGATAAAGGTTGAACAGGAGCGAAGATAATGCTGAGCCCTGAGGGATGCCTTGAGTTTGTGGGAATGGCATCGCTGTTTTATCGCCAAAGTGAACTTGCTGCATTCGGTTGGTAATGTATGAGGCGAACCATTTCAGGGGGATACCTCTAATGCCTAATGCATCGAGTCTTCTCAAGAGAGTGGGATGGTGCACTGTATCGAAAGCGGCAGATATATCGATGAATATGAGCATGAACATTTTGGTTCTGTTCTCAAGACCTATGAGAAGTTTGTCCATCAGGGCTAATAGGAGGGTTTCGACACCATGATGTTGTCGGAAACCGTACTGGTGGATGTCCAATGCGTTGGTGTCATCTATGTGGTCTTGAAGTTGTTGCTGCACTGCCTTTTCAGTGATCTTGGCAAGGAATGATATGCTTGATACCGGGCGGTATGATGTTGGATCATTCTTGTTGAGAGATTTGTTTTTCAGTATGGGTCTGATGACTGATTTTTTGAGGTGTGTTGGCATTATTCCTTGTTGTAAAGATTGGTTCACTATGATGGTGATGATTTGTGCAAGTTCCTGCTTTGCACCCTTGACCCAGGCCGCTGGGCAGGGGTCCAGTGGGGAGGTAGTGGTCCTTAATGCAGTGATTACGCTTAGAATTTGCTTCTCATCTAGTTTAGTGAATGCAGCCCACTCGTGGTAGAGTGTAGGGCTCCCAGTGGGGTTAGTTGTTTGTAACATGGTGCCTGTATTTAGATCTTGTGAGGGATCTTCAGGATTCAGTGTTATTATGCTTCTGGTTTGAGGGTTGAGCTTACTTGCATAATGGTCTGCCAGATTTGTGCAGACATCTCCCCAAAAGTATTAGATTCTTGTGTATTCCTCGTGAGTGATTTGACCAGCGCAAAGAGTTCCCTGGGTCGATTGAGAGCTTTATTAAGCGTGTTGGTGTGGTGAGTTCTTTTCGCAAGATTGATTGCATTCTTATAGTCAGCCAGAGTTTTGTTGTACGCAATCTTATGGTCCTTAGTTGTATGGCGTCTCCACTTCCTTTCTTGTTTCCGTAGTGATTTCTTGAGCTCGCGGAGTGCTGGGGAGAACCATGGTTCGCTCTTGTTTCTGGGTGGGTTTCTTGGGTGCATCTGTGTTGCGACAGATACTGCTTCAATGGCTTCGTTCCATTGGCTTACTAGTGTGTCCAGGTCTCTGATATCCGTATTTATGTGCGTTGCTATGGATGACACCAGTGTTGGTTTGTCGTACTTCTGGAATCTCCTTTTTTGGCTTGCAGTTGGATTGTGTGATGTATGTTCATGGATGGTGGAAAGGAGTAATGTGAACTCAATTTGGTGATGGTCAGACCATGGTACTGGGGTTATGTGTACATTGGGTTTTCGCAACCCATGGTGCTTGGTGGGTAAAAACACCATGTCCAATATGTTGCCTTTGGTGTGGGTGGCCCCGCAGATTATTTGTTCATAGCCGAGTTGGGTCATGGTTTCATGAAAGATTTCTGTTTGAGCTGTTGGGACTGATGCCATGTTTAGGTCGCCGAGGATGATTTGCACTGGCTCCCTCTTCAATACTGGTTTCAGTACAAGGTCCTCATCACTGTACATCGGGTACTTCACACTGGCACGCCTCAATATTTATGAAAAACAACCTTATCTCAATGAAAAAATTAAATTAAGTACTCAAAAACAAGAAGTTTACCATCTGGTGTGGATGGTATACAGTTCACTCCTCATTATTTGGCAGACCTGTTGCACATGCACGCCACCACCCCCCTCCCCCATGCCCTCTGTTAGGAGTCACCAAGAGCTTATAAAAGCTTATTTGAGCTGTGACTAATCCAAATTGCATCATAGAAGTGAGATCATGAAGAGATTACTCCCATCGGTATATGACATAGCACTATGTTTCGAGCTGAATATCAAAAGCTATGCATTAAGCAGTTCCATCAGGCTCCATGCTCACCAAATGAAAAAAAATGTCATTCAACCACATTGCAACATCACAGACTCTTAAATATCAAATCAGCGTGTGATGCCTAAACAAGCTGAAATACTATTGGGTATCGTGGTTGCCAGAGTAAGCTCCACCAGTCGATCTCTAAATTCAAACCAAATGGAGTGACAGACTGCAGATTGAAAATCCAGGATTGCTCTAATCTTTGTAGTCTAAATTCACGATCACCACCCCCCCCCCCTCCCGAGGATCAGGAGGTACATGATCTGTAACTCACCAATGTAGATCATGAAAAGTGTGACCTTTTTCCAAATAGTGGGCCACAATTGGTGCACACTGAGTCTTGGTGTTTATAAGGAAAGCATGTTCTGCCAATCTGTTTTTTATAGGGCGAATCATGCGACTAATATATTTCATATCACATGGGTAGATAAGCATATAAACATAATAATCAGATGTGCATGAGGTGTGACAACGTGAATGATAAAACTTCTCTGGAGCAGAATCGACCAAAGAAGGGCCAGTACTAGAAAGAGTGCAAAATCTATAATTATCACATTGGAAATGACCAGGATCTAAAGCAAAAGTAGTAGTTGGAATATCAATTGGGAGAGCATGAACACCACTGTCATGTATATTATGTCCCCTGATGTAGACAATCATCAAATCAGTTTGAAAACATGCATGGAGAGAAAACACATGCCAAATTTTCTGCAAAAAGGATGTTATTGTGGAAGAATGTGACATAAAAGGAAAAATAGCAATAAAAGCTGTGTGTGTGTGTGTGTGGGGGGGGGTGAAGGCTGAGGTACAATGGGCCACAGAAAAGCCATTCTCGATGACTATATCTGGTCCGTTTGTAGACCTGTGAAACAGAATATGGATATCCTTGCTCTAAAAGATGATGAAAAAGATCACTAGCACGATCCTGAAAGTTTGTCAAATTAGAACATAGGCGTTTTAGTCAGAAAAATTGCCCCACCGGAAAACCTCGACAGAGGGGGATTAGGCAGCTTAATGGGTGGCTTGGACATCAGGAAAACCCACACGAAGGGTGCTACTAAGGAATGTGAGGAGATAGGCTGTCCATCCACTGGTCTGAGAGAGGCTGCAATGGCACTAAGGTGAACTCTCACTGAGTTAGCTTTCAGACCTGTCAAAGATAAGTGGAGCAGATATTGTAGAAGGACTCCACCGGGCAAGAAGAGGGGTCAATGTCCCTTGGGAAGCACCAGAGGGCAAACTACGCCATTTGAGGGCATAAGAATGGCTGGTGGAATCCTTATGAGATATTAGGACATCCCTGACCACCTGTGATAGATCAAGGTCAGTGAGCATTAGCCTTTCAGCAGCCATGCTGTCAGACATAGTGAGTGAAGATTAGGATGGAGGAGCATCCCGTGTTCCTGAGAGAGGAGGTTGGGTGCACATCCCAAGTTGAGTGGCTGAGTCTGTCATTATTTGTAAAAAGTTAGAAAGTTTCTCTGTTTCAATGTAATGTATATCTATTCCATGTAAAAAGTTAAAAAGTTCTCTGTTCAATGTAAAGTATACAGTAGTATACATAATTTGTTAAATTGTTCCATGTAAACCGCCCTTGATCACTGGAAGGGGCGGTATAGAAGAAATAAGTAAATAAATAAATAAATAAATAAATAAATAGTTACTTACCCATAACAGGTGATCTCCGGGAACAGCAGGAATGGAGTCTTCACATATGGGTGATGTCGGTACCGATGGCGCCCGTACGGGAACGCTCCCCAGCATCCAATAAGAAAGCTTTTGGGAGCATCCCACTGCGCCTGCGTAGCTGCCTTCCTGCCTTTCCAGCTCTCCCTCCTCAATTGAGTTTGTAGCTGAGATAAAAGGAGAGAAGGAGAAAGTACAACTCCTAGGGGAGGAGGGTGGGTTGTGAAGACTCAATTCCTGCTGTTCCCAGAGATCACTTGGAGATGCCAGAGAGATGACCTCAGAGCAAGCTGTGGAACACAGGCCTAAGTAGTAGGTCATATATCCTCCAAGGATGTCTGGTATCGAAACCCGGGACGGGGGGGGGGGGGGAGAGGGGTATTAGGAGATGATCTAAGTCTGAAAGAGACACTGGAGAACAGCTCGGTCAAACAAGGCATCCCGGCGGGAGTCCTTGTCCAGGCAATAGTGAGCAGCAAAGGTATGGACAAAGGACCAGGTTGCTGCTTTACATATCCAATCGAATGCCACAGAGTGGAGATTCGCCATGGAGGCAGCTATTGCTCGAACATTATGTGCAGTGACCTGACCCTCAAGAGAGAGTCCAGCACTGTCATAGGCAAAGGAGATACAATCTGCTATCCATTTGGAGAGAGTTTGCTTGGATACTGGTAGTCCTAGGTGACTGGAATCAAAAGCGATGAAAAGTTAGGAAGCTTTTCTGTGCTCCAGAGTTCTCTGGAGATAAAAGGCCAAAGCACCTTTGTAATCCAGAGTATGAAGGATTACCTCAGCCCCAGAAGAATGAGGTCTAGGGACGAAAACAGGGAGGTACACTGACTGGTTTAAGTGAAATGGCGAGACCACCTTTGGCATAAAGTGAGGATGAGTCCTAAGGACTACCTTATCATGGTGGAAACGTGTTTAAGGAGGATCAGCCAGCAAAGTTTGGAGTTCACTGATGTGCCTTGCTGAAATGAGGGCAATAAGGAAGGTGACCTTCCAGGTAAGAAACTTCAGGGAAGTAGTGGCTAGGGGTTCAAAGGGCGGCTTCATAAGCTGTCCTAAAACCACATTAACCACTGGGGTGATTTAATGGGAGGCTTAGTTAATAGAAGCCCTCTCATGAAGCGTGCTACAAGCGGGTTGAGGGGAGATGGGCTGACCATCCAAGGATATGTGGGAAACCGCTATGGCACTTAGGTGGACTCTTAATGAATTGGTCTTGAGTCCGGAGGAAGAGAGGTGGAGAAGATATTCAAGTAATATTTCCACGGGAGCTGAAACGGGGTTAAGATCCCTTTTCGAACACCAGACAGAGAATCTACGTCACTTGAAGGCGTAGGAGCGCCTTGTGAAAGGTTTCCTAGAAGACAAAAGGATAGCTTTCACTTGTTGAGAGAGGCTGATGCCCTGGAATTCTATGCCTTCAGCAGCCATGCTGTTAGGTGTAGGGACTGTGGATTGGGATGCAGCAGTGTCCCGTTCTCCTGTGAGAGGAGATCTGGGGCAGACCCCAAATCTACTGGTTGAACTCAAGAGAGACGTAAAAGCAGAGGATACCATGGTTGTCGTGGCCAACGCGGGGCTATACGAATCATGCAGCCCTTCTCTCTGGGTGTGAAAAGTTTTGGGAATGAGGGGAATGGGAGGGAAGGTGTATAGGGAGCCCTGACCCCAGTAAAGGTGAAAGTCACCTACCGCTTGGCTGTTGTGAGCAGGGGTTCTGGAACAGAGTTGGGGAAGTTTAGCATTCTGAGGACTTGCAAACAGGTCTATGTCTGGGGTTCCCCAGATCTGGAAAATGTGAGCAACCTTGTCTGCATAGAGAGACCACTCATGGGGTAGTAAGACTCTACTGAGTTTGCCCACCAAGAGATTCTGTTTCCCTGGGAGATAAACCGCAAGTAGGTGAATCTGATGTTGTATGGCGAAGGACCATAAGTGCAGGGCTTCACTGCAAAGTACCCAAGAGCCTGTTATGCCCTGCTTGTTCAAGTAGAACATGGCTACCTCATTGTCCATCTGGACTAGAACTGTGCGGAAGCAAAGGTGGTCGCGGAACACCTTGAGAGCATTGTGGATGGCTCTGAGTTCCAGCAGTTTTATGTGGAGTTGTGACTCCTGATGAGACAAAAGACCCTGAGTGGAGATGTTGCCCAGATGAGCTCCCCAGCCCAGTTTGGACGCATCCATCATCAGGGTAGATTGATGTGGAGGCTTCTGAAAAGGTGACCCTACAAGAAGGTGTTTTGAGGATTGCCACCACTGGAGAGATGAGATGAGGGTGTAGAGTGTTATCTTGTCTCGCAGACGACCAGATGCTTGAGATCACTGGGAAGCCAGAGTCCATTGAGATGCACGCATATGTAGACTAGCGTATGGAACCACATGTACAGTAGATACCATTTGGCCCAGATGTTGCAGCATTTCTCAAGCAGTGAGAAAGGTTTTGAGGCCTGCTTGGAATGCAAGCTGGATGAGTTGAGCAGAGCGGGCTTGAGGCAGAAAAGCCCTTGACTGTTGTGTCTAGGAAGGCTCCTATAAACTCCAGAGTTTGAGAGGGAATGAGCTAGGACTTTGGAAGATTTATTACAAATTCCAAGTGTTGCATAACATAAGATATGCCATACTGGGTCAGACCAAGGTCCATCAAGCCCAGTATCCTGTTTCCAACAGGGGCCAATCTAGGTCATATGTACCTAGCAGTTTCCCCAAAAGTGACAGGTTCCACAATGCTTGTACTGGGTCAAGCATGGATATCCTGGGTCCCTTCTTAATAATGGGTCAAGCATTGATACCCTGGGTCCCTTCTTAATAATGGTTTATGGACCTTTCCTCCAGGAACTTGTCCAAACCTTTTTTAACCCAGCAACACTAACAGCCTTTACCACATCCTCTGGTAACAAATTCCAGAGTTTGATTACATGTTGAGTGAAAAAATATTTTCTTTTATTAGTCTTAAATAGTTTACCCTGTAGCTTCATTGCAGCACCTGCCTGGTGCACATGAGAGAAAGATTAGCCTCTAGAGGTGTGCTTGCTCGAATGAGCCAGTCGTCTAAGTAGGGGAAGACAAATATCCCTAGAGTCCTTAGGAATGCAGCTACAACTGCCATGCACTTTGTAAAAACTCTTGGGGCAGAGGCAAGGCCAAAAGGCAGGACTCTCTACTGATAATGTTTCCCCTGAACAGGAAAGCGTAGTTACTCACCTGTAACAGGTGATCTCCGGGAACAGCAGGAATTTAGTCCTCACATATGGGTATCGTCGGTACCGACAGAGCCTGCGCGGGAATGCTCCCCAGCGTCCAATAAGAACGCTTTTGGGAGCATCCCTCAAGCACATGCGTGTTGCCTTCCCGCCTTTCCAACTGTTCCTCTTCAGTTAAGTTTGTAGCTGAGTGAAAGGATAGAGGGAGAGAGGAAAGAGACAAAGAGAGAGAGAGAGAGACACAACTCCTAGAGGAGGTGGGTGGGTTGTGAGGACTAAATTCCTGCTGTTCCCGGAGATCACCTGTTACAGGTGAGTAACTACACTATCTCCAGGAACAAGCAGGAATGTAGTCCTCACATATGGGGACTCCCTAGCTGAAGATGCCAGGGAGACAGCCCCAGGAAGGTGCCACCATCAAGGGTGGGGATCCTTCCTCCCATGGATCTCTGGCATCCCACCAGGGTTGGTGGGTAGGACTTGGTTTACGTTTGAAAAAGGTTTTGTAGAACAGCTTGGCCAAAGAAGGCATCCCGACAGGAGGCTTTATCTAGGCAGTAGTGGGCTGTGAAGGTGTGTACCGAAGCCCAGGTGGCTGCTCGACAAATGTCATCGATAGACACAGAGTGGAGATTAGCCATAGAAGCTGCCATGGCCCTGACATTATGAGCTGTGACATGGTCCTGAAGAGGAAGACCCTTACTCTCATAAGTAAAGGATATGCATTGGGCAATCCATTTAGATAAAGTTCTTTTGGAGACTGGAAGTCCCAAATGACTAGGGTCAAAAGCTATAAAAAGTTGTGAAGACTTTCTATGTTGCTGTGTTCTTTGTATGTAAAAGGTCAAGGCCCTTTTGCAATCCAAAGTATGAAGGTTCCTTTCTGCATTAGAGGCATGAAGCCTGGGAAAAAAATACAGGAAGATAAATTGATTGATTTAAATGAAAAGGCGAAAACACCTTTGGCATAAAATGGGGGTGAGTTCGAAGAACAACCTTATCATGATGAAACCTATTATAAGGAGGATCAGCCCCTGAAGCTTGCAATTCACTGATGTGACGGGCAGAGGTGATTGCAGTTAGGAAGATGACCTTCCAGGTCAAAAACATAAGGGCTGCAGTGGCTAAAGGCTCAAAGGGCGGCTTCATGAGCTGCCCGAGAACTAGATTTAGGTGCCATGCCACCGGTGGTGGCTTGATGGGAAGTTTGGTTAATAGAAGGCCTCTCATAAATCTTGATATGAATGGATGAGAGGAAATTGGTTGTCCATTCAGAGGCTTATAAGAAGCTGCAATTGCACTAAGATGAACTCTTACCGAATTGATTTTTAACCCAGAATTTGATAAGTGAAGGAGATACTCTAGTATCGATTCTAAGGGTACGAGCAGGGGGTTTAACCCCCTCCTGGAGCACCATATAGTAAAACGTTTCCACTTGAAGGCATAAGATCTTCTTGTGGAAAGTTTCCTAGAAGCTCGAAGGATATCTTTTACCTGCTGAGACAGGTTGAGATCCTGGAGGTCTAAGCCTTCAGCAACCAGGCCGTGAGGTGCAGGGACTGGGGATTTGGGTGCCATAGCGTCCCATTCTCCTGAGAAAGGAGATCTGGAGTGTGCCCTAACTCCAGAGGTGCCGCTTGAGAGAGATGCAGAAGCAGGGAATACCACGCCTGGCGTGGCCATCGTGGTGCGATGAGAATCATGCGATCCCTGTCTCTCTGAAGCTTGAAGAGTGTTTTGGGAATGAGGGGAATGGGTGGGAAGGCATAAAGGAAGTCCTGACCACAGTGAAGGAGGAAGGCATCCCTTGCCTGACAGTGGTGTGCCGGTATCCTGGAACAGAACCGGGGAAGTTTGGCATTCAGTGGACTTGCAAAGAGGTCTATGTCTGGAGTGCCCCAGAGATGAAATATCTTTGCCACCTGGTCTAGGTGGAGAGACCACTCATGAGGCAGCAGTACTCAACTGAGTTTGTCTGCCCAAAGGTTTTGAATGCCTGGAAGATATACCACTAGAAGGTGAATTTGGTGCTCTCTGGCAAGGGCCCATAGTCGTAAAGCTTCGTTGCATAACGACAGAGAGCCGGTTCCGCCCTGCTTGTTCACATAGAATATGGCTGCCTGATTGTCCGTCTGAACCAGAACTGTCTTGTAACTGAGCTGGGCGTGGAACACTCGAAGAGCTAAATAAATTGCTCTTAATTCCAGGAGGTTTATGTGTAAACCTACCTCCTGTGGAGTCCAGGTGCCCTGAGTAGAAAGATGATCCAGGTGTGCTCCCCAACCCACCTGTGATGCATCTGTTGTTAGGGTGGCCTGAAAGAGGTTGATGGAAAGGAGACCCCACTGTCAGATTTTCTAGTGATTGCCAACATTGGAGGGACAAAATTAGTCTTTGAGAGACTGTTATTTTGTCCAACAAATTGCCCGTGGCCTGTGTCCACTATGTGGAGAGGGTCCACTGAGCTGCTCGAATGTGGAGGCGAGCATATGGGACTACATGAACTGTGGATGCCATGGGTCCCTGTAACTGCAGAAGTTCCCGAGCTGTGAGGGAGGATTTTCCTGCTGCTTGGGAAGCTAGCTGCATAATGCGAAGACACCGGGCTTGTGGAAGGAAAGCCCTTGCCTGCCTGGTATCCAGACAGGCTCCTATGAATTCTAGGCATTGGGAAGGAACTAGTTGAGACTTCGGGAAGTTGATTTCCAATCCCAAGTATTGGAGGATTCGCATTGTACAAGACAGTGCAGTGCTGGCCTCTGCAACTGTGGAGGCTTGAATGAGCCAGTCGCCTAAGTAGGGGAAGACAGAAATCCCCAGGTTTCGTAGAAATGCTGCCACTACTGCCATGCATTTTGTGAACACCCTTGGTGCTGAAGCCAGACCAAAAGAAAGAACCCTGTACTGGAAATGTCTTCCCCTGAAAAGGAAACATAAGAATTTCCTGTGATCTGGATGGATGAGAATGTGTGTCTATGCATCCTTTAAGTCTAGAGAGCAAAGCCAGTCCTGGCCTTGAAGGTATGGCAGAAGAGTTCCTAGAGAAATCATTTTGAATTTCTCTCGAAACAGATATTTGTTCAATTCTCTGAGGTCTAGAATGGGTCTGTGTCCCCCTGTTTTCTTTGGGATAAGAAAATAGGGGGAGTAGAACCCTGTTCCCTGTTGAAAAATGGGTACTTCCTCTATTACCACTTGGGCAAGAAGTGTGGAGACCTTGTGATCTAGCAGATTGTCTGCAGAGGTTTGTGAATTGAACTGCTTTAGAACTGTAGGAGGGGGTATGCTGTGAAAATGAAGTTTGTACCCCTCTCCTACAATGGACAAAGTCCAGTCTTCTGCTGTTATTTGATGCCATCTGTTGATAAAATGGCATAACCTGCCCGGAATATTGAGGGGTTGGGGACCCCTCAGAGGCAGGAAGGCAAAGCTCTCTGGGAAGGAGTCAAAGCCCTTGAGGGGGCTGAACCTGGAGAGCTGGTTGGGCTCTCGGTCCTTTTGGCTTCTTTTGCTGTCTAGGTTGTCCCTTTTGGGCAACCTGACCTGAAGTCTGCTGGGTATAGGAAGGATAAAACTTCCTCTTTTTACTAAAAGAGGGGTTTTTATAAGGCTTCCTTTTGGCTGGAGTGGCTGTAGACTTTGACAATCTATCTAGGGTAGAATTGTCAGCATCTAACTCATTAGCCTTTTCCTGCCAGTTCTTGCCGAAGAGATTCTCCCCCGTGCTAGGAATGTTGCCTAATTTGTCCTGTACCCAAGTCTCCAAGTCTGATGCCTGCAGCCAGGCAATCCGTCGTGCACCAATGGCAATAGCAGAAGTTCTGCTGATGCATTCAAAGCAGTCAAAAGCTGCACGATTGACAAACTTGGAGACATTTTGAGCATGCTTAACTAGAGCAAGAAAATCTTGTCTCTTATCACATGGGAGAAAAGGGCTGATATGTTCCAAGTCTCCTGTGACATCCTTCAGTAACATTCCCATAAATAGGATGTATGAACTGATTCTAGCTGAAAGCATGGAAGCTTGAAAAGTTCTGTGTCCAAAAGCATCCAGAGTCCTGCATTCACGACCTGGAGGATTGGATGCATGTCTCTTTGCACTTTTCATTCTACGCATGGCTGATTCCACTACCATTGAATGGTGTGGTAGCTGGGTTTTCTGAAAACCAGGACATGGTGGAACTCGATACATAGTATCAAGCCTTCTAGGGTGAGGAGAAGTGGTCAGAGGTGTCTCCCACATTCTGAGCATCAAGCTATGTAGAATTTCATGGGTAGGCAGAGTAGCTGCCTCCTTGGGAGCTTTAGGATATTGGAGGATTTCCAATTCCTTTGTTCTGGGTTCTTCTTCAGGAGCTACTGTGAATGAAAGACCTTTGGCCATATCACGGATGAAATCCTGAAAAGACTTGTCCTCTGGAGGTGACATTCTGTGTTAGGGAGAAGAGGGATCTTATAGGAGAAACCCTCTAGTGCCAGCAGAATTGTCAGAGTCTTCGGAATCGGAGGAATCAAAGTATTCCTGACTCCGATGCTCTTGCAAAGCACGATCCCAGTACCAATCGAAGTCGGTACCAAGATGAGCCGGTACCACTTTGTCCCCTCCAGGCAGAGATGGCATAGGAAGAGTTCCCACTGGGGCCGGCACCAGCATCACCGGTGTCGGTACCGATGTCTGTACCGGCATCGGTGTCGATGTCGGCACCGGTGCTCTTGGGACCACCGGTACCGCAGCCGAGAGAAGAGCTGCGATACTGCACTCGATAGCGAGGAACCTCTGGTCTATCGACGCTGCCGATGCCTGGGTGTCTTTACCGGTAAGGACGGCCGGAACCCCTGAGCATGGCACAGGTAGTTCTTGCGAGGTTGAGGCCTCGAGAACATCCTGAAGCCCCATCGATGCTTTGGAAGCCGAAGCCTCCCACCGGGGCTATTTTGCCGGTGTGGTTCCCTCAACAGCAATGCCAACGGCCTCTCGATGCTTAGCAGGAGAGCTACCCTTTGAGGACCGGCTCTTATGTTTAGTTACCTGAGATCCATGGGAGGAAGAAGAGGCCCTCGACGATGTCGATGGAATGGATCTGGCATCTGAAGAAAAAAGGGTACTGAACTTTGCGGCCCGGTTCTGTCTTCCTCTTTTGGTCATCCCCATGCAGGAGACACATTCAGTTGGAGAATGATCAGGTCCTACACATTTTAGACACCAATCATGGGTGTCAGTGACGGAAATGGTACCGCCACACTTAGTACATTTCTTAAAACCACTAGTTGGCTTTTCCATGATTCAGGAAAATGGGGCCTAGTGCCCAAAATGGCGTCTAGCACCAAAAGGGAAAAGTTTCTGAAAGCAACAGTAAAAGGTTTTTTATTTTTTAAAAGAAGGAAAAGAAAAGAACCGGTGGTACCGGTAGGCGTCGTGTGGTAGGCAAACGCAACCACAGGGAATAGGTCCTGTCGGCTCCACGGAAAACGAAGAACTGAAGAGGGACAGTTGGAAAGGCGGGAAGGCAGCACGCATGTGCTGAGGGATGCTCCAAAAAGCGTTCTTATTGGACGCTGGGGAGCGTTCCCGCACAGGCTCCGTCGGTACCGACGATACCCATATGTGAGGACAACATTCCTGTTTGTTCCTAGAGAAATGCAGAAACCTTCTGTGTTCTGCATGGATAAGAAGATGAAATTAGACTTACCTGCTAATTGTTGTTCCTTAAGGAACTCTAGTCCAGGCCCGGAACCATGGAGTTTAGAATCTCCTCCAGCAGCTTTGGAGACTGAAAGACGTCATCGCTTTGATGTCACTGGCATAAATAGGAAAGAACCGCCCCCTTCCACCAGTACCTATTGACAAAGCAGACTCAGCAGAACAACAAATAAGTAGTTAAAAGAGTTGGGAAAAACGGTAGCCTAAACTACTAAACCTTAGTCCCTAAATTCAATGTCACTTTTTAAAACCCCAGGGAAACACGTCTCCGCGGAGACAGAAAACTAACCCCAGAGCCAACCAAGCACGGCTGCGAAAAGGTTCCCACTGCGTTTCCACTCAGCACCCCACGAAGAACCCTTTCTTAACTACACCCCCCGAACTTCAGGCTGAACGACCCCCTAAAATACAGGGAGGGATCCAGAACTGGACTAGAGTTCCTTAAGGAACAACAATTAGCAGGTAAGTCTAATTTCCTCTTCCTTTGCGTCCCTCTAGTCAAGTCCCGGAACCATAGAGGCTGTAAGAGAGCAGTGAATATCAACGGGAGGGACCGGAAAGCCCAGCCTGAAGCACCGCTGAGCCAAAACGCTCGTCTCCCATCGCCTGCACATCTAGTCTATAGTGCTTTGCGAAGGAATGTAACGACGACCAAGTCGCCGCCCTACAAATGTCTTCGACCGGAACCAAACTGACTTCCGCCCAAGACGCCGCTTGCGCCCTAGTTGAATGTGCTCGAAGGCCCTCTGGTACTACCTTACCCTTTAGAAGGTATGCCGACGCAATAGCCTCTTTCAACCACCGAGAAATAGACGACTTCGCCGCCGCCTCAACTTTCCACGGACCGCCAAAAGCCACAAACAACCTGTTCGACCTCTGGAAAGGTGCGGTTCTGCGGAGATAGCACAGTTACTTACCTGTAACAGGTGATCTCTGGGAACAGCAGGAATTAGTCCTCACATATGGGTACGTCGGAACCGACGGAGCCTGCGCGGCAAAGCTCCCCAGCTTCCCAGAAAGGAAGCTTTTGGGGCCTCCCACAGCGCATGCGCGCTGCCTTCCCGCCTTCCTGACCAACTCTCCTCAGTTCGAGTTTAAAGCTGAGACAATAGAGAGAGGAAAGGAAAGAGAGAGAGAGAGAGATACTCCTAGGGGTGGTGGGTGGGTTGTGAGGACTAATTCCTGCTGTTCCCAGAGATCACCTGTTACAGGTAAGTAACTGTGCTATCTCCAGGAACAAGCAGGAATGAGTCCTCACATATGGGGACTCCCTAGCTAAGATGCCGGGGAGATCCCCCCCTCCAAGAATTCCTTATCTTCCTATGGATCTCAGGCATCCATTCAGGGAAGGTGGGCAGGAGTTGTTTAAGAATGGAACAGGTGTCTGAGGACAGCCTGACCAAACAAGGCATCCCAGCGGGAGTCCTTGTCCAAGCAGTAATGGGCTGTGAAGGTATGAACCGAGGCCCAAGTGGCTGCTCGACAGATCTGATCGATGGAT
This sequence comes from Ichthyophis bannanicus, assembly GCA_033557465.1. Lineage (NCBI taxonomy): Eukaryota > Metazoa > Chordata > Amphibia > Gymnophiona > Ichthyophiidae > Ichthyophis > Ichthyophis bannanicus. The sequence continues at coordinate 436,201,206 of CM066033.1, forward strand.
ACAGAATGAAGATGAGCCATAGATGTGGCCATGGCTCTCACATTGTGAGCTGTGACATGGCCTTCCAGAGAAAGGTTCTTACTCTGGTAAGCAAAAGAAATACACTGAGCAATCCAATTGGAAAGTGTTCTTTTTGAGACTGGAAGTCCTAAATGAGAAGGATCAAAAGCAACAAAAAGTTGAGAAGACTTTCGATGTTGCTGTGTCCTGTGCATGTAAAAGGCAAGAGCTCTTTTACAATCTAACGTATGTAGGTTCCTCTCTGCACTAGATGCATGAGGAGCTGGAAAAAAGACAGGTAGATATACCTCTTGATTAAGATGAAAAAGGTGAGACCACTTTAGGCATAAAGTGGGGATTTGTCCTAAGGACTACCTTATCATGATGGAACCTTGTATAAGGTGGATTAGCCACTAAAGCCTGCAGTTCACTGATGCGGCGAGCAGAAGTGATTGCAATAAGGAAAATGACTTTCCAGGAAAGAAATTTCAAGGAAGTAGTGGCTAAGGGTTCAAAGGGTGGCTTCATAAGCTGACCAAGAACCACATTTAAGTCCCATGCCACCGGAGGAGGCCGAATGAGAGGTTTAGTTAAAGTTAGACCTCTCATGAATCTTGCAATAAGAGGATGAGAGGAAACAGGTTGTCCATTGATAGGCTGAAGAGATGCTGCAATAGCACTCAAATGGACCCTTACAGAATTGGTTTTAAGTCCTGCATTGGAAAGATGCAGGAGATATTCGAGTAAAGAATTCAAAGGTAGTGCTAGAGGGTTAAGACCTTTTTCAGCAAACCAAATGGAAAATATTTTCCATTTAAAAGCATAAGAACGCCTGGTGGAAGGTTTCCTAGATGCATGGAGGACATCCTTCACCTGTTGAGAAAGATTGAAGGTCTAGGCCTTCAGTAACCAAGCTCTGAGGTGAAGGGACTTGGGGTTTGGGTGCCACAAAGTCCCCTCCTCTTGAGACAGAAGGTCTGGAGCAGCGCCTAGATCCAGGGAGGGTGCCTGGGAGAGATGCAGAAGTAGAGGGTACCACACTTGGCGTGGCCAGCGTGGAGCTATGAGGATCATAGATCCTTGATCCCTCTGGAGTTTGAACAGAGTCTTGGGAATCAAAGGAATGGGTGGAAAGGCATACAGGAAGCCCTGACCCCAATGAAGGAGGAAGGCATCCTTGGCCTGAGCTCCCTGACACGGGATTCTGGAACAGAACCGGGGAAGTTTGGCATTGCACGGACTTGCAAACAGGTCTATGTCCGGGGTTCCCCATTTCTGAAAGATTCTGAGTACCTGATCCATGTGCAGGGACCATTCATGTGGAAGCAGAACTCAACTGAGTCTGTCTGCCCAAGAGTTTTGGATTCCTGGGAGGTACACTGCCAGGAGATGGATCCCATGCTCTCTGGCGAAGGCCCACAATTTTAGAGCTTCGTTGCAAAGCGACAGAGAGCCAGTCCCTCCTTGTTTGTTTATGTAGAACATGGCTACTTGATTGTCGGTATGAACAAGGACTGTCATGTTGATGAGGAGGGTATGAAAGACCTTGAGAGCAAGGAAAATTGCTCGCAGCTCCAAAAGGTTGATATGAAGGGTGACCTCCTGTGGAGACCAAGTGCCCTGAGTGGAGAGGTCTTGGAATGGGGCACCCAACAACAGATTTTGAGTGGATATCCACCATTGGAGAGACCAAAAAAGACGTTTTGAGGTTGCTATTTGGTCTGAGAGAGCTCCTGATGCTTGGGTCCACTGGGAGGACAAGGTCCATTGAGCTGCTCTCATATGTAGGCGAGCATAAGGCACCACATGAACTGTGGATGCCATGTGGCCTAGCAGTTGTAGCATCTCCCTGGCAGTCAAGTGGCTTCTGGACTGAATTTGAGAGGCCAAGTGCACTAGACGGTTGCAACGGGCCTGAGGAAGATAGGCCCTTGCAGTGGTGGTATCTAGCCAGGCCCCTATGAATTCTAGGGACTGAGTAGGGGTGAGTTGAGACTTTGGCAGATTGATGACAAGTCCCAGATACTGCAGTATGTGTCTGGTGTGGTCCAGGGAAGTCTGAGCCTCGGACTGAGATGGAGCTCGGACGAGCCAGTCGTCCAGGTATGGGAAGACAAAAATTCTCAGAGTGCGTAGAAATGCAGCTACTATTGCCATGCATTTGGTAAATACCCTTGGAGCAGAGGCTAGACCGAAGGGAAGTACTCTGTATTGGAAATGTTTTCCCTGGAACAGAAACTGTAGGAATTTTCTGTGGGATGGATGGATGAGTATATGTGTGTACGCATCCTTGAGATCTAGAGAACAAAGCCAGTCCTGACTCTGTAGGTATGGAAGGAGAGTGCCTAGAGAAAGCATCTTGAATTTCTCCTTGTATAGGAATTTGTTCAATTCTCTGAGATCCAGAATGGGTCTGTACCCCCCTGTTTTCTTGGGAATGAGAAAATAAGGGGAGTAAAACCTGACCCTTGTTGAGGAAGAGGAACCTCTTCTATTGCCTTTTGGGCGAGAAGAGTGGTCACCTCCTGGCCCAACAGGTACAGGAGAGATGGGGGAGAATTGAATTGTCTCACCATGGTATGGGGAGGAAGGCTGGAGAAATGTAGTTTGTAGCCCTCCCTGATGATAGAGAGGGTCCACTGTTCTGATGTGATTTGTTCCCATCTGGGAGCAAAATGAGTTAACCTTCCTGGAATGGTGAGAGGCTCTGGTTGTTGCAGAGCCAGAAAGGTTAAGTTCTCTAGAATCAAGTCAAAAACTCTGAGGGGGTTGGGACTGCTGGACTGTAGCAGCCCCTGTAGACTTTGTTCTGGCCTGTTTAGATTGCTGACGCTTAGGAGCAAAGCGAACTTGGGAAGATTGCTGGCCAGTATTTGTGGAAAATCTGGTCTTTTTATAGAAATGCTTCTTAAAAGTTTTTTTCTTGGCAGGGGTAGAGGTAGACTTAGAAAGTCTATCTAAAGCAGCATTCTCTGCATCCATTTGAGTGGCTTTGATTTGCCAATCCTTGCCAAACAGATTTTCACCTGTACAGGGCAGATTGCCCAAGCCTTCTTGTACCCAGGGTTCCAAATCAGAGGCCTGGAGCCAAGCAAGTCTGCGAGCAGCTATGGCAATGCCAGAGGCTCTGCTAGCTCCCTCAAAAGAGTCAAAGGCTGCTCTGTTGGAGAACTTTGAAACATCTTGAGTTTGCTTTAGCAAAAGAAGGAACTCCTCCTTCTTATCCTCTGGGATGAAGGGGAGAAAATGACGTATCTTCAGTGCAATCTCTTTCAAAAACATGCCCATATAGAGGCTGTATGAATTGATTTTGGCAATAAGCATGCTAGCTTGGAAGATTTTTCTACCAAAAGCATCCAGAGTCCTACATTCTCTTCCTGGAGGGGTAGAAGAGTGCCTTTTGGTACTCTTTATCTTTTTCATAGCAGACTTCACCACAATAGAGTGGTGAGGAAGCTGAGTTTTTTGAAAACCAGGAGAAGGAGGAACCCGATACATGGTGTCTAAACGTCGAGAATGTGGAGATAGGGTGAGAGGAGCCTCCCACAAGTCCATCATGTGTTCTTGAAGAATTTCATGTATGGGTAAGGTGGCTGCCTCTTTGGGAACCTTAGAGTATCCTAAAATATCCAATTTTTTTGCTCTAGGTTCCTTTTCAGAGGTTACAGATATGGAGAGTCCTTTAGCTACTTCAATAATGAAGTCTTGAAAGGACAAATCCTCTGGAGGAGACATTCTCCTTTTTGGAGAAGAAGGCTCCTCAGGAAGAGTAAAAGAAACATCAGCAGAATCATCTGAGGTATCAGAATCTTCAGAAGATTCAAAGTACCGCCTATTTGCTTCCAGAGATCGATACGCATACCGACCGGTATCGACATCGGGCGTACCGGGAATCGGAGCAGTATCGAGAAAATCTCCGGAACCGGAGACCGGAACCGGCATACTACTGGAAGCAGATGCTCTGGGTACCGGTATCGGTTGCGGTACCGGAACCGGAGTCGGAACCGATTGTCGCGGTACCGAGGGCGTTGCAGCGTTAATGAAAGCCAGTATGGCCTGCTGCATGGATTGTACCATAGTACCCATAGATGCCACAACTGCCTGGATGTCGGTACCGGTGTTAGCCGGTACCCCAGAGCAGTCTAACAGGAGATCGGTCGAGGCCGTGCAATCGATGTCTACCTGTAACCCCATAGGAGGAGCTTTGGAAGCCGGAGCTTCCCGCCGGGGTTGTTTGGCTGGGGCAGGGTCCTCAGGGTCAAACCCAAGGGCCTCTTGCTGCTTAGAGGGAGATTTGCCCTTTGAGGACCTGCCTGAAGAATGTTTGGTTACCTGAGATCCATCAGTGTTGATGCTGGAGTATCCACAGAAAACAGCATATGAAACTTAGCTGCTCTGTTTTGTAAGCCCCGTTTGGACATCAGAGAGCAGGATGGACAATCCGGAATGGAATGGTCAGGCCCCAAACATTTAAGACACCACTCATGGGTATCTGTGACTGAAATAGTACTGGTACACTTGGTGCATTTTTTAAAACCAGATGCTGGTTTCTCCATGAGGGAGAATCTGAGAAGGCCTAGAGGCCTCACAGAAAAAACACACCAAGTGAGGAAAAAGTAATTTTTTTTTTTTTTTAAAGAAATAAATGAAAAAGACCGGCGGTACCGGTCTGGAATCGGGGAAGGCAGACACGCGGTCAAAGAAACAAATTAAAATAACAATTTCTTCAGCGGTGACAGGAACACGACCTGCTGGCTCCGCGGAAAAAGAAGAACTGAGGAGAGTTGGTCAGGAAGGCGGGAAGGCAGCGCGCATGCGCTGTGGGAGGCCCCAAAAGCTTCCTTTCTGGGAAGCTGGGGAGCTTTCCCGCGCAGGCTCCGTCGGTTCCGACGTACCCATATGTGAGGACTCATTCCTGCTTGTTCCTGGAGATACCTCTTAAGCACACGCCGAACATCCAGACGATGCAACCTACCTTCCGACTTATCCTTCTGCTCCTCAGAAAACACCGGAAGCGACACCACCTGGTTAACATGAAACACCGAAACCACCTTCAGCAAGAACGCTGGCAATGTGCGCAATACAACCTTGTGACTGAAAAAGGACAGATACGGCTCCTTACAGAATAGTGCTTGCAACTCGGAAATTCTTCTCGCAGAGCAAATGGCCACCAGAAAGATTGTCTTCAATGTCAGATCCTTCAGCGAGGCCTTGCTCAACGTCTCAAATGGCGCTCTGATCAAAGCCTCCAACACTAAATTCAGATCCCACGCTGGCACTGCACTGCGCCTCGGAGGTCGCATGAGTAAAACGGCTCGCAAAAACCTTCGAATGTCGCCATGAGCCCCTAACAGCTGACCTTGCATCTTACCCCGGTAATAGGAGATGGCTGCCAACTGCACCCGCAAGGAATTAGCTGCCAGACCCTTCTCCACACCATCCTGCAAAAACGAAAGTACCTGTGGCACCGAGGCCCCCAAGGGCCGCAAATTCCGCTCTGCACACCAGGCCTCAAAAACACGCCAAACCCGAATGTAAGCCAACAAAGTGGATCGTCTTCGCACCTTCAGCAAGGTAGAAATGACCGCCGCGGAATAACCCTTGGTAGTCATCCTAGCCCTTTCAAGAGCCATGCTGTAAGCGAGAATCGATTCACCTGGGGCATGCGTAACGGCCCCTGAAGCAAGAGGTCCTCCCGCTGAGGAAGTCTCCACGGTCTGTCCGCCAGCAGCCGCACCAGATCCGCATACCAAGGTCTTCTGGGCCAATCGGGCGCTACCAAAACCACCTGGCCACAGTGCCTTTCTATGCGCTGCACTACTCGGCCTATGAGAGCCCAAGGCGGAAACACTTAGAGAAGCCCCTCCTCCGGCCACCTTTGTGCCAACGCATCGAGACCCTCCGACATCCGTTCTTGACGCCTGCTGAAAAATCATGCTACCTTCGCTGACTCGAAGCTTGCCATGAGATCCATTAGCGGAACCCCCCCAGCGCCGCACTAACAGCGCAAAAACATCCGGGTGGAGCACCCACTCCCCCGGATCCACTCTGCGGCGACTTAGAAAATCTGCCTCGATGTTGTCTACTCTAGCCACATGCTGCGCCGATAGAGCCCCCAAATGCTGTTCGGCCCAATACAACAGCTGACTCGCCTCTGCCTCCAGCGTCGCACTGCCGGTGCCGCCCTGTCGATTGATATAGGCCACGGTTGTCTCACTGTCTGATAGCAGCCGTACCGCCGCCTGCCGCAAGCACTCCTGAAACTCTTGAAGAGCCAAAAACACCGCTCTCATCTCCAACCTGTTGATGGACCATTCCTGTTCCTCCAGAGACCACTGCCCCTGGGCAAACCTTCCTTCGCAATGCGCTCCCCACCCTACGAGACTTGCATCCGTCGTCAACAGTCTCCAGGATGGAGGCTCCAGAGGCATGCCGGCTGCCAACTTTTCCATCCGCAGCCACCAGAGAAGCTCCTGACGCACCCCTAGAGGACAAACTAGCCGATGAGATAACGCATTCTTCTGATGAGACCAACGCTGGAGTAGAGCGCTCTGCAACGGCCTCATATGAGCCCTGGCCCACGGAACCACCTCGATCGTGGCCGCCATAGTTCCGAGCAATTACAGATACTGCCACGCCGTCGGTGCCCGCTGAGCCAGAAACCTCTTCACGAGCTCCCTCAACCCTTGCGCTCTGTGGTCCAGGAGAAACACCGCTCCTTGCTTTGTCTCGAAGCACGCCCCCAAGTATTCCAAGGACTGAGAGGGAACCAAGCTTCTCTTCGCAAAGTTGACTACCCAGCCGAGGCTTTCCAACATCTGCACCACTCGAGTAGTGGCCGCGGAACTCTCCTCCCTTGACTTCGCTCGAATCAACCAATCGTCCAAGTATGGATGCACCAGCACCCCTTCCTTGCGGAGCACCGCCGCTACCACCACCATGATCTTGGTGAATGTTCAAGGCGCTGTAGCCAGCCCGAATGGCATAGCTTGGAATTGAAAATGCCTCATAGGCACCGCAAACCGCAGCAATCTTTGATGGTTCTGGCGAACTGGGATATGGAGATAAGCCCCCGTGAGGTCCAACGACATCAGGAATTCTCCCGCCCTGACCGCCGCAATAACGGAGCGCAATGTTTCCATATGGAAATGGGTAACTCGAAGACACCGATTCACCCTCTTTAAGTCTAGAATCGGCTGAAACGTGCCTTCCTTCTTTGGGACTACAAAATAGATGGAGTATTGACCGCACCCGTACTGGGCCGACGGAACGGGCACCACCGCCCTGAGCTGTAGCAGCCGCTGTAGTGTTTCTGCGACTGCCGAGCTCTGCACGGGGATTGGACAAAGGAATCTAACACGGGTCGATGGAGCTCTAGAGCATAGCCCTCTCGAATGACCTCCAACACCCACTGGTCTGAGGTAATTTGGACCCAGGCAGGGTAAAACTCCTGCAACCGTCCTACCACAGGCACCACCGCCACCTGGGTCCGCCTCATCTCATTGGGACTTTTTAATGTTTGAGGACTGGAAAGGCGCAAAACCTCTGCCCGCCTCCGGAAACCTCGAAATCCCTGGCCATGTACCGGAAACCTTCCCCTCTGAGGTTGGCCAAAACGCGAGGACCGAAACCTACAAAACTCCCTCGGAACCCTGTAGTACCTCGGCCCTGCTTCAGCTTATCCTCCAGCAGTCGACCTCCTTTGGACTCCCCGAGATCTTTGACCAACTTTTCCAAATCTTCTCCAAACAAAAGCTTCCCCCTAAACGGAAGCTTGCTGAGTCACGCTTTAGACCCGGGGTCTCAAACACGCGGCCCGCGGGCCGCATGCGGCCCGCAACCGAACTTTGTGCGGCCCGCGACGGAGGAAAAAAAAAAAACACAAACCCTGTCTTCTGCTGCTGCTGCCGCCGTGGTAGCAGCACAATCAGCTGTTCGCGGTCCCTTCTCCTCAGCCCGGAAGAGCCCCGAGTCTGCTCCTTTAGCGGCGGGCTTTTCAAGATGCAAAGAGAATATTTCCCTCTCGCGCGGCTTGTCAAGCCGCGCGAGAGGAAAATACTCTCTTCGCGGCTTGAAAAGCTCACCGCTAAAGGAGCAGACTCGGGGCTCTTCCGGGCATAGGAGAAGGGACCGCGAACAGCTGATTGTGCTGCTACCACGGCGGCGGCAGCAGCAGCAGCAGCAGACAGGGTTTTGTTTTTAGTTTATTTACTTGGCCTGATTGGGGGGGGGGGGGGGGTTAGGACTGGAAATGGGCAGATGGGGTTAGGACTGGAGGTGGTCTGATTGGGGGGGGGCTAAGACTAAAAATGGGGTTATGGGGGGGGGCTAAGAATGAAAATGGGGTGATGGGAGGGTTAGGACTGGAAGTGGGCTGTTGGGGGGCTTAGGAATGGTAATGGGCTATGGGGGGGCGAGGACTGGAAATGGGCAGATGGGGTTAGGACTGGAGGTGGTCTGATTGGGGGGGGCTAAGACTAAAAATGGGGTGATGGGGGGGCTAAGAATGAAAATGGGGTGATGGGAGGGTTAGGACTGGAAGTGGGCTGTTGGGGGGCTTAGGAATGGTAATGGGCTATGGGGGGGCGAGGACTGGAAATGGGCAGATGGGGTTAGGACTGGAGGTGGTCTGATTGGGGGGGGCTAAGACTGAAAATGGGGTTATGGGGGGGCTAAGAATGAAAATGGGGTGATGGGAGGGTTAGGACTGGAAGTGGGCTGTTGGGGGGCTTAGGACTGGTAATGGGCTATGGGGGGGCTAGAACTGGTAATGGACTGGGGGGGTTGCTAGGACTGGAAATGGGCTGAGTAGAAGGGGGGGCTTGAACTGCAAATAACTGATGGGGACGGGGTTTTGGAATGGAAATGGGCTGAGTGGAAGGGGGCTTGGAATGGAAATGGGCTGATGGGGAGGGGGGCTTGGAATGGAAATGGGCTGATGGGGAGGGGGCTTAGAAAGGAAATGGGCTGTGAGGGGAGGGAGCTAGGACTGGAAATGGGCTTAGTTGGGGGGAGCAAGGACAGGAAATGGGCTGATGGTGGGGCTAGAATAGGACTGGAATGGGCTGATGATGCGGGGACTAGAAGGGAGCAGATGCTGGGTGGGGCTGAAACTACAAGGGAGCTGATGTTGGGGGAGGATTAGAATGGGATAGGGCTGGGAGAGTAAAATGGAGAGGGGAAAAAATATTTTGTGTGGGAGGGAAGAAAAATCTACAATTGGCCAGGTACTGGGTGAGTAAGTGTGGATTGAGAATGGAGGGGTAAAATTTGAGTGGATGAAATAGGAATGAGGAAAGAGCAAAAGGAAAAAGATTAGTATGTTAAAGCAGATGCAGAGAGAGAAAGGAAAAAAAACTAGAAGAGAGAAGAAAGTACAAATGGACAGCAGACCATGGAGAGTTAGCAGAAGACACCAAGAAACCAGAAGAAAGTGGCTGGCACAATTGCAACTGAAAAAAAAATGCACAAAAGGTAGAAAAATATCTCTTTATTTTGAATTAACTGGAATATGTCAGCTCTGGGAAATGTGCATCATTAACGTCTGTGCTTTATTTAATACAAGAGGAAATTAATTTATAGTTTTATTTCTACAGTGTTGTTGTACATTCCAAGTTTGGCTTTTGGGGTTCCCAGTTTAATTATTGTCTTCCTGTTTCTAAATTTTGATTCCTTGTTTGGTGATGGTGTATGTTCTGCATGTGTAACTGAGCTGAGGTATTCTGTTTATGTAATTCCTATTTGACATTGCCACTTGTTCTCTTTCCCCAGTAGGTCATGTATTGTTATTCTCTGAAATGTATTGGTTTAATATTTGCAGTGTTGCCTTTTGATAGTTAGGGTATGGTGCTTTGTGAGTCCTGGTAGTGCTGTTACGATACGGTGGGTTTGCTATGGGTTCTAAATGGGTAGTGTTTGTAGTAGTTCCTAATGTGCCTGGCGGTTGGCACTGGATTATAGTAATGTAGAAATCTTTTAGTCTTTCTTTATCCATACGCTCATTAAGAGGCATGTTTACTAAAAGTTAGTTTATGGTAACATTATGCAAATATTTATGCAAATGAGGTCCCTTATGCAAATTAGGCCTGCGTCTTGTGCGGCCCCCGGGTTACTTTACAAGTCCTCATTTGGCCCTCAAAGCAATTTGAGTTTGAGACCCCTGCTTTAGACGAACCGTCAGCCGACCAGTTACGCAACCAGAGATATCTCCGTGCTGCTACAACCGATGCCATACTCTTAGCCAGCCCCCGAATGAGGTCATAATGAATGTCCGCTAAATAAGTGGTGCCAGACTCCAGCCGTGCTACTTCATCTGCCTGCCCCTCCAACTGATCCCCCTGCAACCTCTGGGACCATCTCAAGCAGCCTCTCGCCACCCACGCCCCTGCTATCGAGGCCTGCAAGGAGAGGGCACAAACATCGAACACTTGCTTCAGCAAGGTATCCAACTTCCTGTCTTGCACATCCTTCAAAGTCGCGGCCCCCTCAACCGGAATCGTAGTCTTTTTAGTAACCGCCAACACCGCCGCATCTACCTTTGGAGAGCGAAAGAGCTCCCTATCTTGGTCGGAAAGCTGATACAGCCGAGCCAAGGCCCTCGAACCCCTCAGAGCCGACTCCGGCACGTCCCATTCCTCCTGAATCATGTTCTTAAAGACTCTATGAACTGGGAATACCCATTGGGACATCCGTACCACCTGCAACAGTGGATCCTCCAACGCTTCCTCTGCTACCGGCCCCCCCCCCAAGGGCATGTTCAGCGTTTTGAGAGTCTCGGCAATCAAAGCTGGCAGCTCTTCTTGTTGAAACACCCGGACTACTTTACTCTGCTGCTCCGAGTCAGGCAACTCCCCCTCTTCTAACTCGTCATCAGAGGTCTCCTCTACTTCCACATCCGCCACTCCCAATTCCTCTTCCAGCCGGGATAGCGGACTGTCTTCCACTGCCCCCCTACTTCTCTTAGCCGGAGCAGCTTCCTCCACAGGAGGACCTACTGACCCGGCCTGTTTCTGCCCCTGAGGACCCTGAGACTGAGCCCCCAAGATGGGCTGCAGCAAGGCAAAAGCCTGCTGCATGAGTAAGAAGAAATCCGGAGGAATCACTGGAGTACCGCCTCCCTGGCTCACTCCCGGCGGCAGCGAAGTGCCTTCCGTGGAGGACGGCCCTGCCACTGGCTCCGCGGGACCCAAGGATGGAGGCATGGACTCCCCCGCCTCCGAAGGAACCGCTACCTGATTCCCAGAGGATCCCCCCAGTGCTTTATCCATAACCGCTGCTTCCAAAGTGCAGGCTCTACACACACCCGAGTCCAACACCTTGCCGTGCCTCATGCCACAGACCAAACAGCGAGGCTTAGCAGGCATCTTACCCAAGGCCAAGCCACCCCCGCTACCTTCGTCCTAAGGAAGAATCTACAGAACCTTAGCAAAACCGATCCAGCCGTGCCACCTAAGTGCAATCCCTGTCCAGATGCCAGAACACTGCGTTAGGGATTTTATTTTCCCGTTTTTGTCAAAAAACCTGCCCAGCAGAACCCCTAGCTCGTCCTGGCTAACTAAGTCCCAAAACGAAGGTCAGAAGCCTGCCGACTCTCAAATTTAAACCAGACCACTTGAATTGCGGCTCCCAAAATGGCCGCCGCCGTGCTTCCCGCTTGGAGACACGCGGCGTCCCTAAGAGCTCTCTGAGCACAGGCGTGCAGCCGCGCGGCCTCCGCTTCTGCCCCTCTCCACGCTAACGAAATCGTGCGGCTAGCCGCAAACAGGACTCACCGCTGCCGCCGAGGATCTGGAGGGGAAGCGCACCGGCACCGGAGCTCAGCCGTATTGCAGCTTCAGCTCCGGCGTTCTGCAACACCCACACAAGAGGGCCTGCTTGGTCCTGGCTTCACAAGTGCTGCTGTCCTTGGCCTTCCATCTGCTCCTCATCCCTTTGCTGCGGGTTTGGGAGCAGGGAGGCAAATATCCTGCACCACCTGCACCAATCTCCCCGCCTGCTTGTTTACTAGCTAGGGAAATACAGAAGGGGGGGGGGAAGTGGGGGGAGAGAGAAGAGGGAGGAGGGGGGCCCACAGAACAAGCAGGAACACTCCTAGCAGCAGCACTGGACCTACAAAACAAAAAACAAACTAACAGGTAAATTTAAACTTAAAAACTTAAAAATAGATAAATATAAAGAGCTAGCTCTGCTTATTTGTGTCAACTGAGCCCAGTCCCAGGCTCAGAACCTTCTCCAGCTGTTTGGAGACTGAAAGTACTGGTGGAAGGGGGCGGTTCCTGCCTATTTATGCCAGTGACATCAAAGCGATGACGTCTTTCAGTCTCCAAAGCTGCTGGAGGAGATTCTAAACTCTATGGTTCCGGGACTGGACTAGAGGGACGCAAGGAAATATGAGTATATGCGTTCTTTAGATCTAGAGAAGAGAACCACTCTTGACTCTGGAGATAGGGGAGAAGAGTACCTAAGGATATCATCTTGAATTTCTCCCAGAGTATATACTTGCTCAGTTTTCTGAGGTCCAGGATGGGCCTATATTCCCCTGTCTTCTTTGGAATGAGGAAGTAAAGAGAATAGAAGCCCAAACCTTGCTGGGAGAGTGGCACTTCCTCTATTGCACCCTGCGAGAGAAGGGAGGAAAGAAGGAAAGTGAGCACCAACAAGGTTGGTACAAGCGTCGATGGGAAGGCAGACGCGACCACAAAATAATAAGAAAAAAAATCAAAATTTCTGCGGTGACAGGAATTTCTTCTTGTCGGCTCCGTGAAAAATGAAGAACTGAGGAGGGAGAGCTGGGAAGGCAGTTCGCAGGCACAGTAGGATGCTCCCAAAAGCTTTCCTATTGGACGCTAGGGAGCATTCCCGTGCGGGCTCCGTTGGTACCAATGTCACCCATATGTGAAGACTATTTCCTGATGGTTCCTGGAGATGCAGAGGAAAGCACAGTTGACAAAGGGGGCTATGAGAATCATCAATCCCTGTAGTTTGAACAGAGTCATGGGTATCAAGGGGATGGGAGGGAATATGGAGAGCAGTCCCTGTCCCCAATGGAGAAGGAAAGCGTCCGGGGCCTGCCGGTGTAGTGATGGAATCCTGGAGCAGAAGCATGGAAGCTTTGTGCTTTGCGGAGTGGCAAAAAGAGCCACGTCTGGCAGAGACGAGTAGCAATCTCCTGATGCAAGGTCCATTCGTGTGGATGAAGGATATGGCGTAGCTTGTCTGCAAGGACATTGAGTTCACCCAGGGAGGTACCAACTCTGAGGTGAATGCAGTGTGAGATGGCAAAGGACCATAGGTGAATCGCTTCCTCACAGAGGGGTCCCCTGTCTGTTCACATAGATCATGGCAACTTGGTTGCCACCCTAACTAGAATAGGCTACCCCAAAAGTTGGGGATGAAAAGCCCAAAGAGCATTTGTCAGTGCCCGTAGTTCTAACAGGTTGATCTGCAGGGCAGATTCCTGTGGTGTCCAGTCCCTGTGTGGTTAGGTTGTTCAGATGTTCCCCCTAATCCAGCTTGGAAGCATCCATTGTCAGGGTGCATCGAGGTGGGGGCATCTGAAAAGGAGACTCAACAAGTAGGTTTTGTGGGGAACACCACTACTTAAGGGACTTTATCAGCTGAGGGAGGATTTGGATCTTGTCTCTGAGATGCCCCTTTGCCTGAGTCCATTGTGAAGACAGAGTCCATTGCGCTTGACGCATGTGTAATCGATTGTGGGGACGACATGGACTGTGGAGGCCATGTGTCCTAATAGTTGTTGCATCTCTCAAGCTGTCACTCTTTGCTGTTGTACCTCTTTGGCCAGCTCGATGAGGCAGGCATAGTGATCCTGTGAGAGGAAAGCCTGAGCCTGTTGAGTGTCTAAAAGTGCGCCAATGAACTCCAGTCATTGGGTTGGAGCGAGGTGAGATTTTGGGAAGTTTATGACAAATCCCAGATGTTGGAGCACCACGATGGTGTGATGAAGGGAGTGTGTTACCTCCTGGGGGGAGTCTCCTCTGATCAGCCAGTCGTCTAAGTAAGAGATGACAAATACCGCCCCCCCGCCCCCGCCCCGTGCATAGGTAGGCAGTGACTATTGCCATGCATTTTGTGAAGACTCTTGGTGCAGAGGCTAGACAGCAGGGGAGAATCCAGTATTGATAATGGTTTCCTTGAAACATGAAGTGCAAATACTGTCTGTGCAAGGGATGGATCAGTAAAAGCATGTGCTAGGTCTAGAGAACATAACCAATCGAGTCTCTGCAGGTATGGAAGAAGAGTACATAGAGAAATGATTTTGAAATTTTATCGGACCATGAACTTGTTTAGGTCTCAGAGATCCAAGATGGGTCTAAACAGTCCTGTTTTCTTTGAAATGAGAAAATATGGAGAGTAGAAGCCCATCCTTTCTTGAGGAGAAGGAACTCTTTCTATGGCACCATGGGACAACAAGGTGGTCACCTCTTCTTTTAAGAGAGTGCTTTGAAGGGGATGGGTGGGATAATCCCTGTGAAGCTGGTGAGGGGTAAGGTTTCGAACTGAAACTGATAGCCCCTTTAGACAATCTGGGGTGCCCACTGCTCTGATGTTATGAGATGCCACCTGTGGGCACAGTGACAGAGTCTGCCTGTTATGTGGAGAGGCTTGGGATCCTCCAAAGGCAGACTGGCAATGCTCTCTAGGAAGGAGTCAAAACCTAGGTGCAGGTTGTGTCTGTGCAGTTGGTTGAGGCTTAGGAGCCTTGGGCTCTTGGGTTGGCGAGGGCCCTGCTGTCTCTGCTGAGGCTGATAGGCAGCTGAAGGTGGGTAAGGAGGATAGTATCTCTTCTTTTTAGAATAGAAACATTTTTTGGGAAGAGCCTTCTCTTGGATGAGTCAGCTGTTTTCTCGGAAAGGCGTTTTAGTGTGCGATCATCTGTCTCAATCTCTCCTGCTTTTTCCTTCCAGTCTTTTCCAAAAGATTTTCTCCAGTACATGGGATGTTGGCCAGTTTATTCTGGACCCATTGCTCGAGATCTGATGCCTGTAACCAGGCCATTCTGTGAGCCGCAATGGAGACTGCTGAAGCTCCGCTTGTTGATTCAAAGGCATCAAGAGAGGCCCTGGTAATAAACTTAGAAGTATTTTGGCCTTGCTTGATGAGTGTCTGGAATGCACTCCGCTTATCCTCAGGAAGCAGGGGGGATAAAGTCTCCAGATCCCTAGTGACATCCTTCAGAAACATGCCCATGTACAGCATGAACGAGTTTATTCTGGAGGCCAACATGCATGCCTGGAAGCATCAACGCCCAAAGGCATCGAGTGTCCTTGAGTCTCTACCAGGAGACATGGATGAATGTTTTTTTAGCTCTTTATTCAGCGTATCACCGATTCCACCACCATTGAGTAGTGGGGGAGCTGAGGTTTTTGGAAGCCTGGGCACTCATGGTATCAAATCTCTTACTGACAGGCGGAACTGTGAGCAGGGCCTCCCACATGTGGAGCATAAGATCCTGCAGGATGCGATTCACTAGTAATGTAGCTGCCTCCTGGGGTGTGGGAGGGTATTGGAGTAGCTGCAATTCCTCTGCCATTTGTTCTTTTTCTCGTGATGGCGAGTCCTGCTGCCATGTCACGTATGATGAATCCTGAAAGGACATATCTTCTGGTGGGGACCGACGCCATACCTGAGGCGGTGAAGGGTCTGAAGGGATCTCTGGAAGTTCTCGGGAATCGAGTGATCCCTCGTCAGATTCTGAAGAACTGGAATCCGAGTCTGGTAAGAAGTCAAAGTAGCGGTCATCTTGTGCTTGACCTCGATGCTTCATGGACATCGAGGGGCGATGCTGATACCGATGCTTAGAGGTATCAGAATCCAGAGCCATGGCAGTTTGAGTCTGTTGGGTACCAGGGGATTGGCGGTAGGCACGGTGGCGAAGTCTGCACTTCTGGAGCTCTCGATGTTATCAATACCGAGGCTGCCAGGAATGTGGCCAAACTCCTCTTCAGAGCCAGCATGTGCTGATCTTGGGAGATGGATAATATCTGCGTCGAATCACCCATGGGGCTTTGAGCCACCGTCCCAGAACATGGAACCGGTAGCTTTCTGGAGGTCAATTCCATGGGAGTGTCCCAGAGCACTTCCTGTGCTTTGGAGGACAGATCCTTCCACTGGGGCTGTTTGGTTGGCCTGTTTGCAACGGAAGCACCCCTAGGGGAGTCGTGATGCTTATGCTGGGACTTCTTTCTGGTCTCCATATCAATGTTCGAAGCTGATGACTTGGGAGCGGCCAGAGACTTTGACTTACTTTTGTGTTTGGACTTTGAAGAAACCCAAGACCCATGAGAGGAAGTCAATGTTCTCAAAGTGGAAGCCACTGAAATAAGAGTCCGGGCCGAACAATGATCTGCACTGTCTGGCTTGGTTCTTTAGGCTTCTCTTTGTCATTTGCTGGCACAAAGGACAAGAATTAGGTTGATGTTCAGGGCCCAAACATTTTAGACACCAGCCATGTTTATCAGTGACTCATATGGTACCGGCACACTTCGTATTTGTTTTTTTTAAAACCACTAGTTGGCTTTCCCATGCCTCAAAAAAGTTGTCTTCGATATTGAAGATAAGGCTATGGAGGCCTAGAGGGCTAGTTTGGCATTGAAAACCACATTAAATGAAGAGAAAAGGAATAGAAAATTTATAAAATAAAAAAGAAAGAATTATTGGGGCCGGTGTCAGATTCGGAAATGGTGGCAACAGGAAGGCAGAAGCACGATGTTCCACAAAAGAGATAAGTTTTCCGGTGGTGACAAGGTTGTACATTCTGTTGGCTCCACGGAAAATGAAGAACTGAAGAGAGGAGTTGGGAAGGCAAGCATATGGGCATGCTCCCATAGGCTTTCCTATTGGATTCTGGGGAACGTTCCTGTGCAGGCTCCATCGGTGACGTTCACCAATATGTGAAGACTCCATTCCTGCTTGTTCCTGGAGATCTAAAGATTCATGATTGTTTGACCTAAAGCTTTGCTGATTGATTGTTGTGTCAAAAGCCTTCCTGCAGGCCCAGAACCTGACTGCTCATCCATGCAATTACACAGACCAATACACAGTTATTTAAGTTTGAAGGGCTCAGATGGACTCATTCTCCCATGTCACATCATGTTGACCAAGGCAAGATGGAAGGTGGATTGCAGATTAAAGAGTTAGATTAGAGTTCTTCAAACTATAACCTGTGGCTCCAGAGCAAAATTTTCTGATCTTTCATGCTTGCACTGTTTCCAAATCACATCTAGCCCATGTGCTCAATCCTACTGTTCCCTTATCCTCCCCCCTCTCCCTCTTGCAAGCCAAGGATTTCAGATCAAGCAGCTCAGCCTCAGGGGTCTTTACCTCTCTATCCCTCCCTGCTACAGGATGAGCACAGCCACAACTGAGGGAAGGGTTACTCCATGCTTTTAGTGATGCATGTGTCTCCATGGAGGAGAAATATTTGTAGATGCTCTTAGATCCTGGGACTGCAGGGCAGGGGCGGGGGAAACGGGGACGTGTGGGCGCACATAAGTACATCCTGCTTCAAGGTTATAGGACTAGGGTATGTATATATTGGCGTTTGCTACACTCAGTGATGCAGGATGAGTAGTGTGCGTAAGGATGCACCTTGCTCTGGGGCTTCAAGATCAACAAGGAGGTGGAGGAAAGGCATGGAAATGAGAGAAAGGTGGTGCGGGGAAAGAAGTGGAAAGAGAAAGAAGGAAAGGGAAGGAGATGGGGGGAGCAGCATGAAAGGAGAGGGGCTAGAGAAGGTGAAGAGATGGGGTAAAAGAGGAATGAGAGATGAGGTGAGGAAAAGAGAGATGAAGAAACATGGGAGGATGTGAGTGGGAGAGAATATGCACCACAAGTACTCATGCTCTACTCTGCCATTTACCTACCTCCCATTCTTCCAGGGGAACAGATGTCGAAGCAGGGGGAAGAATTATCTGTCATGCACCGGGGAACTCTGACCCCCACTTCCCTTTCCCCAGCATTTCAAATCACTGAAAAGGGCATTCCTATCCCCTAACTCAGCAAATTTCTCTAAAGGATAATCTGACCCCATCCATTATTCTAGGTGATTAGATATGTCCTGCATGGCCCTTCACATGAAAAGGTTAGGGTTATATAAAAAGGAGAAGGAAGGACTTTAGAGGAATAAACAGACTCAATACATACTTGGGTTGAAAATCT
The DNA here is from genome assembly GCA_033557465.1 of Ichthyophis bannanicus. Lineage (NCBI taxonomy): Eukaryota > Metazoa > Chordata > Amphibia > Gymnophiona > Ichthyophiidae > Ichthyophis > Ichthyophis bannanicus. The sequence goes on from CM066033.1 coordinate 436,219,386, forward strand.
GGAATGAATCCTTCAGGAAGGGATAACTCATCCAGTTCTTCTGAGTTACATGATGTATCACCTGGGTAGCCAAAATGATCAATAAAGTACTTTTTAATTCTAAGTTATTCGTTTTGCTAAGTTTTAAAACTAAAGCATGTTAAAATTATGTAATTAAACTTACAAGCAAGTTTATTTTTCTTCTCCCAAAGCATGTGCAAAGCTTTGATTTGCTGAGAAGTTGCTTCTATCCATTCAGCAAAACCTGGCTGATCTGAAAAATCTAACCTGTCAATGAAAATACATATGCACAGTAAGAAAATCAAGTGATAATTAATGTTCCTTGTAAATCTCATACTATAAAGAAATAATTCGCTCTGAGGGAGTAAAGTGAATTCTCAACTATTTTAAGTCTGATTCATTATGATTATTATTATTAAAGACTTATAAAGCGCCGCAACATATGAAGCACTGTACAAACATAGAAGAGAGACAGTCCCTGCTCATCAGAACTCACAATCTAATAAGACAAAAACAAAATAAGTTACATAATACAAATAACAAAAATTCACAGGACAAAGTAAGCAAATGTTGATAGGGTAAGACAGGAATGGAAAGCAATAGTGAAGAGGCGGGATTTTAGTCTGGACTTGAAAATGGCCAGGGAGGATGCCTGGCGCACAGAGATAGGAAGACTATTCCAAGCAAAGGGTGCTGCCAGTTGGAAGGAGCGAAGTCTGGAATTGGCAGTACGAGTAAAGGGCACAGATAAACGAAGACTGTTAGAAGAGCGAAGCAACTGAGAGGGGGTGTAAGGAGAGATGAGAGATGAAAGGTACTGGGGGGCAGAAGAGAGAATACATTTATAGGTCAGGAGGAGAGGTTTAAATTGGATATGGAGACGGATGGGAAGCCAATGAAGCGACATGAGGGGAGGAGTGATGTGGGAAAAACGAGACTGGCGGAAAATGAGTCGAGCAGCGGAGTGTTGAATTGACTGAAGAGGAAAGAGGTGGCTTGCAGGGAGGCTGGCAAGGAGAACGTTACAATAATCAAGACGGGAGGTGATTAAGGAATGGACAATCAATTTAGTGGTATCAACAGAGAGGAAGGGGTGAATTTTGGAAATATTGTATAGAAAGAAACGACAAGTTTTAGCAATGAGCTGGATACGTGAAGAGAAAGAGAGAGAGGAATCAAAGATAGCACCAAAGTTACGTGCTGAAGAAATAGGGAGGAGAGAGTAGTTACTCACCTGTGACAGGTGTTCTCCAGGAGCAGCAGGAATCAGTCCTCACATATGGGTAACATTGACATCGATGTCGCCCCTGCGGAGCATTTCCACAGCTTTCTATGAAAGCCTTTGGGAATACTGCACGCATGCGCGGTCCCCTTCCCGCCTAAAGGTGCCATCTTGCTCAGTCAAATGACATAGCTAAAAAACAGCACACAGAAATGTAAAAAATAAACTATGTACAACTGCAACTCCCAGGGGAGGAGGGAGGGATGTGAGGATTGATTCCTGCTGCTCCTGGAGAACACCTGTTACAGGTGAGTAACTACTCTTTCTCGAGGACCAAGCAGGAAGTCAGTCCTCACATATGGGTGACTCCCAAGCTCTGGGCTACCGAGGCACCCAGGCTGAACAAGAGAACTCCCTCTAGTCCCAGCATCAAAGAAAGGCTTTTCACTGAAAGAACCTCTACCAACGGAGGGCTGGAGGGCAGGAGTTGCCTAAACCTCAAAGAGATTCCAGAGTACTGCCTGGCCAAAAGCACTGTCCCTACGGGACTCCCTCTCCAGGCAGTAATGAGCTGCAAAGGTCTGGCTTGAGGACCAAGTTGCAGCCCTGCAGATGTCTGCCAACGGTACAGAGCGGAGATGAGCTACCGAGGCAGCTATTGCCCTGACACGATGGGCTGTGACCCGACCCTGCAAGGGAAGGTCAGCCGCCCTGTAAGCCCAGGTGATGCAGTCAGTCACCCATATGGACAAGGTACGCTTGGACACAGCTAACCCCAAATTATTAGGGTCAAAAGAGATGAAGAGCTGAGTAGCCCTTCTATGTCCTTGCGTACGGTCAAGGTAGAAAGATAAGGCCCTCCTACAGTCTAGGGTATGCAGGACTGCTTCAGCCTGGCTTGCATGAGGCCTAGGGAAGAATATTGGAAGAACCACCTCCTGGTTGAGGTGGAAGGAGGAGACAACCTTAGGGAGGAACTTTGTATGAGTCCTAAGGACTACCCTGTTCCTATAGAAGCGAGTGTAAGGCCTGTCACAGTCTAGGGCCTGAAGCTCACTCACCCGTCTGGCCGAGGTTAAGGCTACTAGGAAGAGTGTCTTCCAGGAAAGTAAGTGGAGAGGACAAGTAGCCATCGGCTCAAAAGGTGGGCGAGTCAGTTGCTGCAAGACCACATTTAACTCCCACTCAGGGGCTGGAGGACAGACAGGAGGTTTGAGCAAGAGCAAACCTCTGAGAAACCGGGACACCAAGGGGTGAACCGATAGAGAGTGTCCCTCCACCAGTGAGTGGTGAGCTGCTAGAGCTGAGAGGTGGACCTGAACAGAATTGGACTTAAGGCCCTGATTGGATAAGTGTAGCAGGTACTGAAGCACCACTAGTACAGTACAGGAGAAAGGATCTTCTGTACGCAGCTGACACCACACAGAAAACCTCTTCCACTTGAGGGCATAGGTTTTTCTAGTGGATTGCTTCCTAGAGGCCAGGATGACCTCCTCAACTTCAGGAGGTAGGCCCCAAGGAGCCAAAACTATGCTTGCAGCTTCCAGGCCATCAAATTGAGAGATTTGAGATTGGGGTGCAGAAGAGACCCCTGGTCTTGAGAAAGAAGGTCGGGCTGCAACCCTAGAGGTAGCGGAGTGTTCACTGCTAGCTGAAGCAGAAATGGGAACCAAGGTTGTCTCGGCCACCTGGGGGCTACCAGAAGGACCGAGGCCTGGTCCCTTAGAATCTTGAACAGGGTTCGGGCCACCAGAGGCGTGGGAGGAAACGCATATAGGAGGCCTTGGGACCAGGAGATCAGAAAAGCATCTGCTGCTAGTCTCAGAGGATGCGGTTGCCTGGAGCAGAACCTGGGCAGCTGTCTGTTCAGGGGACTGGCAAAGAGATCTATGGATGGAAGTCCGCATCTCAGGAAGATCTTCTGAACTACCAAGGGATGGAGCTGCCACTCGTGGGGCTGCAGAATTCTGCTCAATCTGTCTGCCAGGTAATTTTCCTGGCCAGGGAGATAAACCGCCTTGAGCAACATGTTGTGCCTGAGCGCAAAAGTCCTGCGCCTCCTGACAAAGGAGCCTGGACCCAGTGCTGCCCTGTTTGTTCACATAAAACATGACTACCTGGTTGTCTGTTTGCACTAAGACAGACTGGTGAGCCAGGGTTTGAGAGAAAGTCTTGAGGGCTAAGCGAATAGCCCGAAGCTCCAGTAGATTGATCTGTTGCTGGGCCTCCCAGGGAGACCACAGGCCCTGGGTGCACTTGCCCAGACAGTGTGCTCCCCAGCCCTGTAGAGAGGCATCGGTGGTCAATACCACTGTGAACCCAGGTGGCTGAAAAGGCATCCCCTCCAGCAGGTTGGGGGGTGCAGCCACCAACGTAGGGGGTGCAGCCACCAACGTAGGGAGTGCAGGAATGGTCTGGACACACCTACTCTGTCTCTGAGGCTCCCTGTGGCCTGCGACCACTGAGTTCTGAGGCACCATTGTGCAGGCCTCATATGAAGCCTGGCATGGGGTGTGACATGCACTGTCGAAGCCATGTGGCCAAGAAGCCTCAGGCAGAGCCTGGCGGAGACCAGTGACCTGCTGAGAAACTGGTTTGCCAAGGTCATCAGTCTTTGGGCTCTGTCTTCTGGCAAGAAAGCTTTTGCCTGCAGAGAGTCCAGTCTTGCCCCTATGAACTCTAAATTTTGAGAGGGGAGCAAAGTGGACTTTGTAGAGAAATCGTTCGGAGGGTGGCTTGCCTGGCCTACTGGTACGTCTGACCCCTGATGAGCCAGTCGTCCATACAGGGGAAGACAAAGATACCTTGATTTTTCAAGTAGGCCGCCACCACGGCCAGGCATTTGGTAAAGACCCTGGTGGCGGAGGTGAGGCCAAATGGCAGCACTCTGTACTGATAATGGTTTCCTCCCACAATGAACCTGAGGTACTTTCTGTGATCTGGATGAATGAGGATGTGAGTGTACGCATCCTTTAGATCTAAAGAGCATAGCCAATCTCCCTGCTGGAGGTAGGGCAGAAGTGTTTTAAGAGTAAGCATCTTGAACTTTTCCTTCTGTAAGAACTTGTTGAGATTTCTGAGGTCGAGAATAGGCCTGAGATCCCCTGTTCTCTTTGGTACTAGGAAGTACCTGGAGTAAAACCCGTGACCTTGGCGGTGGGGAGGCACAGGCTCCGCCGCCTGGTCTCCTAACAGACCCTGGAGCTCCTGCAGGAGGAGGGCTATATGGAGAGGAGGCCTTGGAGGCTCTCCTGGAAAACAGGGAGGAGGCAACTGATAAAAATGAAGCAGGTAGCCCTTTTGGACTATGCTTAAGACCCAGTTGTCCCCTGTAATGGGTGGCCACCGGTGGGCAAACAGGGCTAGGCGACCTCCTGTGCAGGGATGGGACAGCAGAGACGGAGAGGCTATGCCTTGGGAGTCAAAAACCCCCACCCTGCTGAGTAGGAGCAGGAGCCGGAGGCTTTGGGGCTTTATGCCTACGGGGCCCATGTCCCTGCCCCTTGGCCTGCTGACCCTGTGGGGGAGCGGGGGAGGCCTGGTAAGTTCTGCCCTTCTTCTTGTGTGAAGGGGCAGAAGTCTTTTGAGACAGCCTTGTCCTCATGAGGTGCTTGGGCTCGAGCTCAGCAGCCTTCTTGGCCATGGGCTTGCCAAAAAGGTTTTCACCTTGGCAAGGGACATCGACCAACTTGTCCTGAACCCATGGCTCGAGGTCCAATGACTGGAGCCATGCCTGGCGTCGAGCTGCGATGCAGGCAGCCGCAACCCGGGCCGAGGCCACGAAGCCATCGTAGGCCGCTCGGTACATGAACTTAGAGCATTCTCGGATCCCCAAAGACAAGGACTTCAACCTCTGCAAAGGTTCCCCGGAGAGACCAGCAGAGAACCCGGCAAGCTCCTTTGCCAGGTCCAGCAAGTACATGCCCATGTACAGCTGGTAAGACTGGACACGGCAAGCAAGCATCGAGCCCTGGAAGCACTTCCTACCGAACGCATCCAGGTTCTGGGCCTCCCTGCCAGAGGGCACCGCGGAGTGCATCTTCTGACTTTTCAGACGATGCATGGCCGATTCCACCACCATGGAATGGTGCGGTAGCTGCGCCTTTTGAAAACCAGGGCTCTGACGGAGTCGATAAATGGAATCGACCCGCTTGCTCAGAACCGGCGCAGAGGACGGTGCCTCCCACATCCGGAAGAGGAGCCGTTCCAGCATCGGAGGAACTGGCACAGTAAAGGCCTCCTTCGAAGGAGAGTCATACTGGAGGGCCTCGAGCTTTTTGGCTCGAGGCCCCTCCTCGGGATCCGCCGGGATCGCCAAAGCAGTGGCCATATCCCGCACGAACTCCGAGAACTGGGTATCCTACTGAGGGGACCTACTCCGGGGCTCAGACTGCGGTGAGTCCGACGGGACGCACCGAGTCTTGAAGGTATCGGGGGACTCCTCATCCTCCGTCTCCCAGGCGGACTCGTCCGAAGAGGAGTCAGGCTCTGACCGCGCAGGGCCCGGCAGCACCCGCCCCGACGCCGAAGGCACCGGCGTCGATGCCCTCGGTCCCGACCGGGAGGTTGAGGGTGACCGTGACCGAGGACGACCTCGAGCCTTCATGGTCTCGAGTATCGGCTCGGTCTCCGGGGTCGACTTCAACGTCGATGTCCCGGTGGTCGGGGCAGATGCGCCAGCGAGGCTGGCCATCAGCACCCGCTGCTGATCCATGAAGGCACAGTCTGCACTCCAAGGCTGTCAGCCTGAGACCCAGCTCAGGAGACTCAGCAGCTACCGACTCGGGCCCCGGCGGTGCCGGGCCCGACGTCATCTTCCTGGGAGGAGAGTCCTCGAGGACAACAGGAGTTACGTGTCCAGCAGACTCCGGCTCCACCCGAGGTACTTTTGACGGCTTCTCCTGTTCCACGGGCCCGGGACGGCGGTCGGGGGTCCGAGACCTAGCCCTCGAGGAGCCAGGGACCTCCTCCGACGCCACCCTCGCGAGCCGCTTCTTCCTCTTTTGCTCCCGCTCGGGGGAACCCCTATCGGAGGAACCCCGATGATGCTCGGGGTCAGAGTCCCGAGACGTCGAGGCCTCAGACGAGGTCTGGGCCCGGCCGGAGGCCGAGTCGGAGAAAAGCCTTTCTTTCTGGTGCTGACGACTTCGAAGGGCCTTAGTGGACATTTTTCCACAAGGTCCACAGATCTTAGGCTCTTGATCAGGACCGAGGCACCGAAGGCAGCAGTCGTGTGTGTCGGTGAGAGACATTAGTTTCTTGCACCGATCACACTTCTTAAAACCACTGGAAGCCATCGGGGAAAAAAGAGTCCCCGCGAGGTCAAAGGACCGGCCTTCCAGGGAAAAGGAAAAAAAGGGCGCGAACGCCAGCCACGAAGGGCAAAAACTGAAAAAATAAGATCGGGCTCGATGCCGATGTACCGAACCCGGCAAGAAGGGGAACCGGCGTCGAACTGGAAAAAAACCGCGAAGAAAATCGCAAGGAATAGATGAAAAAATCGAACTACTTTCCGGGTGAACTAGGACACACGTCCGAAGGGCTCCACGGAAAAAGAGCGACTGAGCAAGATGGTACCTTTAGGCAGGAAGGGGACCGCGCATGCGTGCAGTATTCCCAAAGGCTTTCATAGAAAGCTGGGGAAATGCTCCGCAGGGGCTCCATCGACGTCGATGTCACCCATATGTGAGGACTGACTTCCTGCTTGGGTCTGGAGAATACAGAGTTATCAACAGAGAGAGAGAAAGGGGAAATAGGAGGGGAAGTATTCGGGAGAAAGATAAGAAGCTCAGTTTTGGCCATGTTCAGTTTTAAGTGGCGGTGGGACATCCAGGCAGCAATGTCAGAGAGGCAGAGTGAGATCTTAGACTGGATATCAGGAGAGATAACAGGTGCAGAAAGATAGATTTGAGAGTTGTCAGCATAGAGATGATAGTGAAAGCCATGGGAAGAGATAAGGGTGCCAAGGGATTAGGTATAGAGAGAGAAGAGGAGTGGACCTAAGACGGAACCCTGAGGAACTCCTACAGGTAGTGGGGTTGAAGAGGAGGAGGAGCCATCGAAGCACACACTGAAAGAGCGATGGGATAGATAGGAAATAGGAAGAGAACCAAGACAGTACAGAGTCTTTGAATCCAAGTGAGGATAGGGTGATAAGAAGGTGGTTATGGTCAACAGTGTCAAAGGCAGCAGAGAGATCAAGAAGAATGAGGACAGAGTAAAAGCCTTTAGACTTTGCCAAGAACAAATCATTTGAGACCTTAGTAAGAGCAGTTTCAGTGGCGTGTAGGGGACGGAAGCCAGATTGTAAAGGATCCAAGAGGGTATGAGAGGAGAGGAAATCAAGACAACGGTGTTAGACTGCACGCTCAAGTAGTTTAGAGATGAAAGGAAGGAGAGAGATGGGACGACAGTTAGAAGGACAAGTGGGATCAAGTGAAGGTTTTTTGAGGAGGGCTGTAACCACAGCATGCTTGAAAACAGAAGGGAAGGTTGCAGTGGAGAGAGAGAGGTTAAGAATATGAGAAATAGAAGGGACGAGAGATGAAAAGATGGAGCTAAGGAGGTGGGTGGGGAAGGGGTCAGACGAGCAGGTAGTAGCTTTGGAGGAAGAGAGAAGGAGCGACGTTTCCTGGTCAGAGACCATAGGGAAGGAAGAAAGAGTGACAGAAGTTTGGGGAGGGGAGAAATGGGAAATAGGGGGGGGGGGTGAAGAGGGGGGGGGGAAGAGGGGAACTGGAGGGTGATTGTGTGGATTTTGTCATGGAAGTAGTTAGCCAAGGTTTGGGCAGAAAGGGAGGGAGGAATCAGGGGTAGAGGCACACTGAGGAGAGAATTGAGTGTGCTAAAAAGACGATGAGGATTAGAGGAAAGAGAGTTAGTCAGATTGAGGAAGTAAATTTGTTTGAAAAGCGTAATGGCTGATTGGAAGGAGGCGAGCATGAATTTAAAATGGAGAAAGTCAGGATAAGAGCGGGATTTGAGCCAGGCACACTCAGCAGAGCGGGCACAAGAGTGCAGAAAGCGGGCAATAGGGGAGAGCCAGGGCTGAGGAGAAGAACGCCTAACAGGACAGGGGATGAGGGGGGGGGGGGGGAAAGTATCAAAGGTGGAGGAGAGTGCAGCGTTATAAGAGGTCACAGCCTCATCAGTAGAACTGGAAAGCAGAGTGGATGAAAGATAAGGAGAGAGAGGAGGAGAGAGCTAAAGGATCAATGGCAAGAAGGTTTCTAAATAGGTTAGTGCAGACAGGACGAGGCTGGGGTGGGGGATGATGAATAGTAAGGCTTAAAAGGTGGTGGTCAGATAAGGGAAGGACAGAGTTACAGAAATTGGAAGGTGAGCAGTAAGAGAAGAAAATTAAGTCAAGGCAGTGACCAGGGCAGTGGAACAGAGTTGAAGGTTATGTGAGGAGGTAAGGGAAAGAAGCCTTCAAGCAGGGGGATCAGAAGGGCTGTCAACATGAATGTTGAAGTCACCAAGAATAAGAGTGGTGAAGGAAGGGTGAAGAAAGGTAGAAAGCCAAGAATCAAAATCAGAAAGAAAAGTAGAGACGGAAATGTCAGGACGACGATAGATAACAGCGACTCGGAGTGGAAGAGGAGAGAAGAGGTGGATGGAGTGGAATTCAAAGGAGAGAGGGGAATGAGAGTGAGGTGGCATGAGGGTCTGGAAGTGACAGGAGGGAGACAACAGAAAGCCAGTACCCCCACCACGACCAGAAGGATGAGGAGTGTGGGAAAACGTATAGCCGCCATGACATAGAGTGGCAATGGATGCAGTGTCATCAGAAAGAAGCCAGGTCTCAGTTAGGGCAAAGAGGTGAAATGAGCGTAAAATAAAAAGGTTATGAACACAAGCAAGTTTATTAGAGATAGAATGAACGTTCCATAAGGCACAAGAGAAGGGGAGGGCAGACGAGGAGAGAAGAGGAATCAGAACAAGGTTAGATAAGTTGCGAGAAGGCCTAGACCTAGCGTGAGAGAAATAATTGGGGAGCGCAGGAAGCCTAAGAGAGCGAGAAGTATGTCTAGGGAAACAAGAACTAGGGAAGACATAGATAAGGTTCGCTAGATTACATAAAGGCCTCATTATAACAATATAAGACTTGGGAGTAACGTACCCAAAATGAGGAAGAAAGGAGGAGCAGAGTACAAAAGAGACAAGAAGGGCAAATCAAATGTAAATAAAGAATCAAATATAGGGATGGGAGCATATAGAATCAGCAGGTTAGGGAACACGAGAAAGTCACATAGAGAGAGCATAGTTCAAGTTGCCCAGCATACCAGTGGAGTAGATGTTGCTGGAAGCGGCTAAGGTCCCGCGCCTAAGGGCCACGCCAAAGGGCCCTTTGGCGTGGCCCTTAGGCGCGGGTGTGCCCTCTGGCGCTGCAGTTCAAAAGATGCAGATCAGCTGGGCTGGGGGAGGGGACTCACTTCCGGCTCCCGATCAGGCGATCAGCTGGTGTGCACTGATAGAGTGGGACACAAATCGCCCTCTAGCGCTGCATAACACTATTTTAACAATTTGGGTTTTTTTCTACTTCTTCTCCATTAAATCTATATAAAACACTTCTAACAAAACAAAAAAATGCATTTGTGCTCAATACACAAAATTTATCTGTAGGGCACATGTTAAGGAACGTGCCTTTTTAGTCAAATCATTGTTTTTATTGATTCTAAAACACACACATGAACAATACAAGGTGACATTTTACTTACGTCCTGCTAGACCAGTCCAGACAAATGGGTTGTGTTACCCTACCAGCAGATTGGTGGAGACAAAGAACCAATGAAAAGCCCAGGTTTCAATGATGTCACTCCTATGCTTCTATTCGCCTCAGCCACGCGGTCCCTTCAGTATTCGTCCCAAAGCATATAGGAGAAACACACCAAATCAAACAATGCTATCAAAAAATGACTACTAATCTAGATTCCAAAAATAGAACAACAAATGAAGGCGATAGGCATCAGTAAAATAAATGGTATACAAATTCAATGTGGGTCATAAAAGGACCACTATAAACATATACGGCTTCAGAGCTGTATATGTTTTTGCAGATAAGTGTGTTTTGTATATTTTAAGTTGAAGGTGTAGGCACTTGATGTTTCACATGGTTCAGTTTATAGTGGTTCTTTTATGACACACATTGAATTTGTATACCATTTTTTTTTTACTGATGCCTATCACTTTCATTTGTTGTTCTATTTTTGGAATCTCGATTAGTAGTAATTTTTTGATAGCATTGCTTGATTTTGTGTATCTTTCTATTTTTGAGGCTTTTTTACGTCTGCTGACTATACAGGAGAAACATAACCAAACGTAGGCAACAAGAGTAATCAACAGTAGAGAATGATATACAGGAAAGCATAAACAGGTGGTTGTCAGTAGAAGATGAACCTGCAGATCAGAGTATAGAAATCATAGCGGACCCAAGGGTACCGCAGCAGAAGATCAGAGCAAATACATTTCCAGGGGTAGGCCCTGGACTGGTCTAGCAGGACTCAAGGAAAGGATATTATCTGGTAAGTAAAATGTCACCTTTCGTATCGCTCTGTTAGACCAGTCCAGGCAAGTGGGAAATACCAAAGCTACGATTCCACTGGGTGGGAAGAAGACAACAGCTTGAAAACCTTAGACCCAAGCTGTGTTCACTCATGTGTGGAAATCCAAGTGGTAGTGTTTGACAAAAGTGGAAAGTGATGCCCACATTGCCACCTGACAAAGGTCTGCAGGGGCTACAGAGCACTGCTCTGCCCATGAGGAAGCTTGTGCTTGGGTAGAATGGGCGCACAGATATGTCAAAGCAATGGCCTCCTTAATCCAGCGCCCTGATGTAGACATAGCCATTATGTCACCTTTGCGTGGACCAGCAAACAGCATAAAAAGATGATCTGACTTACAAAAAGAATTCATAACATCCCAGTATCAGAGAAGCACCCTCCAAACAGCCATAAAGCGAAGATCTTTATCCTTCTCCTGACACTGTTCCTTAGAGGAGGAAGGTAGGCAAGCCACCTAGTTCACCAGAAAGGGAGAATTCACCTTAGGCAAGAAGGCAGGCCCAGACCGAATGGAAACGACCTCCTCAGAAAAAGATAGGTAAGGATCTCGGCAAGACAATCTGCAGCTCAGAAATTCACTTTGCAGAATAAATTGCAACCAAGACCACCATCTTGAGTGTCAAATCTTTTGGAGTAGAGTGCTTGAATGGCTTAAAGCAGTAGTTCTCAACCCAGTCCTCTGGGACTTGCAGGCCAGTCAGGTTTCCAGGATATCCACAATGAATTTGCATGAGATAGATCTGCAGGCACTGCTTCCATTGTATGCAGATCTATCTCATGTATATTCATTGTAGATATCCTGAACACCTGACTGGTCTGGGGGTCCCAGAGGACTGGGTTGAGGATCACTGGCTTAAAGGGTTCCAAGTCAGGGCCCAGAGCAGACACAGATCTCAGGAAGGGACCACAGATCAGAGGGGAGTACGCAAACACCAAACCCTCTGAAGAAAGTGCAAAACATCAGAGTGTAAGGCTAGAGACCTACCAGCCACCGGACTTCTGAAACAGGCCCAAACTACCACCTGAACCTTCATGGAGCTAAGAGAAAAACGTTTTTTCCAGACCATCTTGCAGAAAGGCCAATAAGGATGGCATCTTGGCTGCCTCAGGAGCCAGCTGCTGGATGCCACACTATTGCCCAAAGAGGCAGGGGACCCGCATGTATGCCAGGTTGCCCTTCCGGGCTCCTATCAGAGTGGAAACCACTACTAGAGAGTAGCCCTTACATGCTAACCGCCTTCTCAAGAGCCAAGCTGTAAGTGAGAAGGCAAAGGCGTCCTTTAGAACAATTGGTCCCTGATGCAATAGATCCCAAGACAGAGGCAAATGAAGAGGTGGCGCTTGCAGGAGCTGCATCAGATTTCTGAACCACGCCCTCCTCAGCCAATCCGGTGCTACCAGAATAATCTTTCACAGGTTCTCTATATGCCAAATCACCCCCACCCCCCAACTAGGGGCCATGGAGGAAACACACATATAAGCAGACATTGACTTGGCCAGCACTGAACCAGGGCATCAATGTCCTCAGACTCCATCTCTGTGCAGCAACTGAAAAAGTGGCACACTTGGAAATGGAGTGGGTCACCTTAAGATCCATTTTGGGGTGACCCCAGTGGCTCCAACTGAAACGCCTCATGACAACTCCCACTCTCCTGGAACCAGAGAGTGCTGGCTGAGAAAGTCCACTGCCATACTGTCCACCCTGGCAAAGTGTTGAGCCGGCAAAATACTGAGCCGACAAAGCTAGGAGATTCCTCTCCGCCCAGGCAAACAGGAGCGTCATCTCCAGGGCTACCATAGCACTTCTCATGCTGCCTTGCCAACTGACATAAGCCATCGTCGATTGACATAGGCCACCACCATGGCGTTGTCTGAAAACACTTGAACCACATGGCCCTTTACCAGGGGCTGGAAATGCAGAAGGGCCAACTTGATGGCCCTTGCCTCGAGGCAGATGATGGACCACAACGTTTCCCTGTGGTTCCAGTGGCCATCCAGTTGTGGCAACGGGCTCCCCAGGCCAAGAAACTGGCATCTGTCGTCAGAAGGAGAAATTGTCCAGTGGCACACCCTTCCTCAAATGACAGGGCTGCTGCCACCACTGCAGGCTGGCCTTCACCATCATTGGGAATGGGAGCCAGAGCTTGAACTCCTGAGAACGCAAGGACCACAGAGTCAGCGAGGAGTGACCATACATGAACATGACCACTCCCGGCACCATCTTGACTGTCACTGCCATCAATCCGAGGAGCTGAAGATAATCCCAGACTCTGGAAGCATGCTGCGAACAGAACAGCTTCAGGCAATCTAACATCATTTTAACTTTCTCCTCTGGCAGGAATACTTTGCTCACCCGAGTATCGAAACGTGCTCCCAGGAACTCCAGGGAATGGGAAGGCAACAACTGGCTCTTTCCCTGATTGACCACCCAGCCAAGAATTTCCAAAAAAAAGGACACCACTTGGGTCGCTACCCTAAAGGTCTCTGAAAGAGAACAGGCTTGGATGAGACAGCCATCCAGATATGGGTGCACACAAATCCCTTGGTGCCATAACGCCACAGCTATTACCACCATGACCTTGGAGAAGGTTCGTGGGGCAGTGGAGAGTTTAAATGGGAGGTCAGCAAACAAAGTGAGAGCCAAGCATGGCAAAACACAGATACTTTGCTGATACTCCTGGATCGGGATATGAAAATACGCCTTGGCCAAATCCAAAGATGCAAGTAACTCCCCTCAGCACACAGCTTGAATCACAGATCGCAAGGTTTCCATCTGGAAGCGCATGGTGTGCAAGTGCTCATTGACACCCTTGAAGTCCACAATGGGCCATAAGGATCTGTCCTTTCTCAGCAGCACAAAATAGATGTAAGGCTTGCCCTTGCCCTGATTGTCTGGAGGAACGGGCATCACTGCCTTCAGAAGCAGCAACTTGTCCAAGGTGGTCCACACAGCAGCCCTTTTGATCATAGACCCACAAGGGGAAATGATAAAGGCATCTAGAATCAGTTCTTTGCATTCCATAACACAGCCATACTGAATGATGTCTAACACCCAGCAATCCTTGGTGACTCCAAAGCTTGCCCCCCAACCAGAGCAACCATGAAATGGGCCCTCAAAACTTCATTGCACAGCCCAGGAGGGTCCTCCTCTGGAAGGAACCAATTCCCTGGGCCCATGTGCTCCAGGAAAGGACTGAGAATGAGCCCAAAGTCCGGAAGCAGAGGAGGAGAAGGGCATTCCAGGCTGTTAGTGACGGGTGACCCGAGACCCCCGGGAGTCTGACCAGCATGCCCACAGGGAGTGGGTGGAGGCTGATGGGAAAGGGGCTCCTGCCCGCTACACAGGCCCATTGGACCTGTCTTCCAGAAGGTGGGAAGATTTTGTCTCGCCCAGGTCCTTCACCAGCTTTTCCATATAGGCCCCAAAAAGAAGCTTCCCTTTAAAGGCCATTTGGTTCAACTGGGCTTTGGAAATGTGCCTGAAGCATAGTGTAGGAGCCAAATCCAACATTGTATCACCATCAACAGGGCACTATCCCTGGCCACTAAACGTACCAGGTCATACATGGCATCAGCAAGGATGGCCATAGCAGACTCCAAAAAAGGGGTAACATCATTTAGCAGAATCCACTGGAACAGGGCTCAAGACGTCAGGCCTGTACATACCGCCAACTGAAAATATAGCAGCCATTGAGGCAAACTGGTTAGTCAACAACTAATTCACCTTTCGGTCCAGAGCATCCTTTAAGGCCGATCCACCTTTCTCAGGAATGGTGGTCCATCTGGTAACCGCCATGACTTGTGCATCTACCTTGGGAATATCAAAGCACACAATGCACTCCTTCTCTGGGAAAGCGTACATCTTCTTATATACCCTTAAGCCCGTTAAGCAGGGAGTCGGAGGAATCTCGCTCCAACTGGATGATAGAAACATAGAAATATGATGACAGAAAAAGACTACATGGCCTATCTAGTCTGTCCTTCCATATCAACAACTACAACAGTCCCCTTTTTACCTTTAGAGATCCTCTGTGTTTGTCCCATGCTTTTTTGAATTCAGTTACTGTCCTCATCTCTACCACATCCACTGGGAGACTATTCCACGGATCCACTACTCTTTCCGTGAAGAAATATTTCTGCATATCACTCCTGAATCTATCTCCCTTCACCCTCATCCCATGTCCCCTCATAGCAGAACTTGCTTTCAATTGAAAGAGGCTCTCTCCCTGAACATTTATGCCATGGAGGTATTTAAACATCTTAATCATATCACCTCTATCCCGCCTTTCCTCTAAGGTGTACATATTAAGATCCTTAAGTCTGTCCTCATATGCTTTATAATGAAGACCACTAATCATTTTAGTAGCCACCCTCTGCACCGTCTCCATCCTGTTCACATCCTTTTGAAGGTGCGGTCTCCAGAATTGCACATTATACTCCAAATGAGGTCGCACCAAAGACTTATCACCTCCTTTTTCTGCTAGCCATTCCTCTCCATATGCACCCAAGCATCCTTCTAGCTTTTGCTGTCGCCTTTTCTACCTGTTTAGCTACTTTAAGATCATCAGACACAACCACGCCTAGGTCCCGTTCTTCTTTAATGGACAAAAATACTTCACCACCTATACGATATTGTTCCCTTGGATTGCTGCAGTCCAAATGCATGACCTTATATTTTTTAACATTAAATCCCAGAAGCCAGATTCTAGACCATTCTTCAAGCTTAGCTAGATCCCTCCTCATGTTATCTACACCTTCCTGGGTGTCTACTCTAAGAATCGGACCAAGGACAGATCCCTGGGGCACACCACTGGTAACATCTTTCTCCTCAGAGTGAGCTCCATTTACCTGTACTCTTTGTCGCCTCCCACCCAACCAATTTCTAACCCAAGCAGTAACTTTAGGGTGCATCCCTAGGGTGCTCAGTTTGTTTATAAGTCGCCTGTGAGGAACAGTGTCAAAGGCTTTACTGAAATCTAAATACACCGCATCTAGGGCTCTCCCTTGGTCCAACTCCCTGGTAACCCAGTCAAAGAAATCAATCAGATTTGTCTGACAAGACCAGCCTCTGGTGAATCCATGCTGCCTCGGATCCTGTAATCCACTGGACTCCAGAAACCTCACTATTTTCTCTTTCAGCAGCGTTTTCAATAATTTACTCACCACCAAAGTTAAACTAACTGACCTGCAGTTTTCAACCACATCCTTATTTCCGCTTTTGTGTAAAGGCACCACATGAGCGTCTCTCCAGTCCTTTGGCGCCACTCCCGACTCCACAGCACAGTCATGTCCTTGAGCACCTCCGGCAATGAGAAGACAGTAGTGGATTTACGCACCCCCATGCAGAGTGGATACACCTTGGCTCCTGTTCCATGCCTGGAGCATCCGCAAGCTCAAGGTGGATAAGACACTAGCAACCAACATTGCCGGTTCCTCCTTCTGGAACAGGTGGATAACACTGGCCTCTTCACAATCATCCAAAGGCGAGAGTACTTTTTCATCCACATCAGAGTTCATATATCCAAGTCACAGTTGATCTTCATCTCTAGGGGGCATCCATCACCGGGAATACTTAGTCACAGGCAATCAAACAGGGCTTCCACTCTAAGCTTGCCCCTCACGAGAATGTGTTCAGGAGAATCCAGAGACCGCAGAGCCTCAACTTCCACGCCAGATGACCAGGCCTGTTGTAAAAAGGAAAATAATTCCAGGGAGGACAATTTGGATTCTGGAAGGTCTCCTCCTGGAAATGACCCACCAACAACAAGAGACACAGCTGCTGCCCAGCCCCTAGAGGACAGGGAGCAGCTCACAGCACAGTCACCGGAACCTCCGGCCAGCTGGTCATCCTTACCCACACCATCTACCACCTCCTGCCCTGGGATGGGCAAGACCAGACCAACTGCATCCCCCTGCTTAGAGGGGGGGAAAATGGGCTCTCCAGGGGCAATTTAGAAGTTGCCATGCAAGAAGTGCAGAGTCCAGAAAGTGTACCTCACTTGCCACAGGTCAAACATTTCCTGGAAGAACAAAGAGTTAAGGCAAGTGCAATAGCAATGTGCAACTAAGGTCACGGCGGCGGCCATAAGGTGAGCATTAACAGCATTTGTACAGCAATGTGTAAAATGGGCACTTGGGTAGGAATGCATGTAGAAGCCATTCTGGCAGAATGCATGCTAGGACTGTGTGATCTCCAGGCACACAATAGTAAAAAGCACTCGTAACACAGGCAGAAAATGGCAGGAAACCCCCCCACACCATGCCAACGGTTGCCATCGGTCCACTCTGAATTGCGCTCCAGATGGACGGAATCGGGAGCCCTCAACAAGGACAATGGCAAGGTCAAGCCCTTGTACTCACCACCTGAAAGCTCAGGTAGAAATCCGTGCCAGGCTCAGCTCTACTCCCCTGAAACTGTTTGCTTTGCAGGCACTGTGTTTACGGTGGCTGGCAGACAGATTCCTCTGAGAGCCTTCTGCAATCTTTGGGAGAGAGCAAGAAGGAACAGAGGAGGAGGGAGGGGGCGTTGAGGCTGTGTGAGGCTGCTGAACTCTGCCCAATCCTTCCATTTTTCTGGCTGTTCAACAGACCCTTATCAGGGTAAGAGTGTGGAGCTGAACCAATTTTCCCTCCTCCTATAGCTACCAAAAAGACCGCAGTCTAGTGGAGCCCCTCACGTCACACTCAAGTGAGAGAGTCATTCACAAATATTTAAATCAATCTTTTCCTTTCAATTCTTCAGATTTTCGTCAGAGAGGGGAAAATCCATCCACTATCTGCTGAAGATAAAGAAATATAAAAGAGACCTCTGGTGGTTGTGGCAGATAGAGATATAGGACTGATGTCACTGAAACCTGGGCTTTAAATTGGTTCTTTGTCTCCACCAACATGATGATAGTGGAACACAGCCCACTTGTCTGGACTGGTCTAGCAGGACGGTATGGAAGAAATATTTTGCTGGTGAGAAGAACAGATTCAAATGAATATCAACATATCCTAGAAGCTAACAGTCCAACAGAAAGTGAAGAAACTGAAGACAAAAAAGCAATGGCTATTTCAGCAAGACAATGATCTAAAACATATTTCTCAAAATCAACCATGAAGTACATACAGGAAAGAAAGAGGAAAGTTTTGGGATGGCCTTCATGGTAGCCAAACTTGAATTTATTGAAAGTCTGTGGGGAGACAAACATCCAATGCATGCAAGACAACCTCAGAATATTTGAGCTAGTTCTGCAAGGAAGAGTGAAAATAAATGAAAAAAAGCAAGACTAGAAAGACTCAGCTCGCTAAAGGAAACTACTGGAAGCCATTATTTCTGCCAAAGCAGGCATTAAAAAGTATTCACAGGAAAAGTGTCCATATTCATTCTTATAATATTTCGAATCTGTGAAAACAGCAAATAGTGATTATGCATTAAAAACTGCAGAAAGATGTTGCTTTTAACTTTTTACCAATACAGGGATTGATTGCAACATAAATTTGACCATGGGTGCCTATACGTTTGCATGCAACTGTACCTTGGCTGGGGAAAATAAGTCAAGTGGCAAAATTCTGAAATCACTGAAGAGGGCCAATTAAGGAATCTAGAAACTCTAGGAGACTGATACTGGTCTTAAGATAAAGTTATCATGAAAGAGCAGACCCATAGGTCTTGAAGGACTACCAAAAGGGACTGCTACAGCTGGAAAAAGATCTGCACTTGTATGTATTAATCTTCTGGAATTTACTCTAAATCTTGGGGCAAATTCTTTGTGTTAAAGCTGATAAATCTGTGTATTTTAGAATTCAGTTTTTTTGCTGAATCAGTCAGGACTTAGTACCACCAGAGAGCTTTGCATTTAAATGAAAATCAGAGTATAGCTTAGCATATAAAGTAAAATAGAGTAAATAGTCACTGAAATAAATTTGTTACTAGAGAGTTTTTTATTTAAATCAAATCAGAGTACAGCTTAGCAAAAAAGTAGAATAAATAGTCTCTGAGTAGAAAGAAATAAACGTATCTATTGACCTTTACAAAGAGGCCTTCTAGTTAGGAGGCAATAGATCTGGGAAGTTGTCTTAAATAGGTGTTAAACCCAAGTGACAGACCAAAGGGGCAATTTGAAAGGTCCCCTCTATCAAACCAATGGCTGTTTGAATCATCCAGGAAATTGGTAAGACTTTACTTTAGAATGATAGAGCTGATCAAATTGGTGGAGGGGTTGCTCTCTATGTTAGAGAGGGCATTGAGTCAGAAAGGATTAAAGTTTTGCAGGAAACAAAATTTGCTGTAGAATCTATATGGATTGAAATTCCATGTAAAAGGGGGAAGGCGATGGCAGTGGGGGTGTACTATCGAGCGCCTGGCCAGAATGACCAAATGGATGATGAAATGCTCAAAGAAATCAAGGAAGCTAACAAACGTTACAGCGCAGTAATAATAATGGGTGATTTCAATTACCCCGGTATCGACTGGGTTAGTGTCACGTCAGGACATGCTAGGGAGATAAAGTTCCTAGATGAAATAAATGACTGCTTCTTGGAGCAGCTGGTTCATGAACCGACCAGAGGGGAAGCCATATTAGACTTAGCCCTTAGTGGAACACCAGATATAGTGCAAGAGATAAGGTTGTTGGGGCCACTTGGCAATAGTGATCACAGCATGATCGCCTTTGATTTAATAAGTGGAGGAGGGATAGTAAGGAAATCCACAGTACTACCTTTTAACTTTCGAAAGGGAGACTATGATAAAATGAGGAAAACAGTTAAGAAAAAACTAAAAGGAGCAGTTGCAAAGGTTAAAGACGTACATCAAGCTTGGGTGCTGTTGAAAAATACTATCTTGGAAGCCCAGACCAGCTGTATTCCACGCTTTAAGAAAAGTGGAAGGAAATCAAAAAAACTGCCAGCATGGTTTAAAGGTGAGGTCAGAGAAGCAGTTGTTGCCAAAAAAGCATCTTTCAGGAAATGGAAAAAAGCCAAACGACGAAACCTGGAAACAGCACAAGCACTGGCACTACGGTCATGCAATCAACTAATTAATTTTTAAGAAAGCAATTATTTATATATACATTGTACAATAGCTCACTTTATAGTATAGCTCACAATATATATAGTGCACCTTTTCCCAAGACATTTAATCATATATTTACAAACTATGTATATATTATCACAGATTTTTTCACTATTACTAATTTTCTCTTTTGTTAAACCGCTTTGATTGTATGATAAGGCGGTATAAAAATCCAATTAAATAAATAAAATAAATAAATAAATAAAATGCAAGGCATTGATAAGGCAGGCAAAGGGAGAATTTGAGAGG
This sequence comes from Ichthyophis bannanicus, assembly GCA_033557465.1. Classification (NCBI taxonomy): domain Eukaryota; kingdom Metazoa; phylum Chordata; class Amphibia; order Gymnophiona; family Ichthyophiidae; genus Ichthyophis; species Ichthyophis bannanicus. The sequence continues at coordinate 436,239,475 of CM066033.1, forward strand.
AAGCTTGCTGCAGAAGCAAAAACACGAAATACAGACCTTTTCAAGTACATTCGTAGCAAAAAACCTGTGAGAGAGTCAGTTGGTCCATTAGATGATAAAGGGATTAAAGGAGCACTGAGAGGCGACAAGGCGATAGCGGAGAAACTGAATGAATTCTTTGCTTCGGTCTTTACTGAGGAAGATGTAGGGATGTTACCCATGACTGAAGTGGTATTTAAAGGTGCGGAAGAATTGAAGGAAATATCGATACATCGGGAAGATGTATTACAACTATTAGATAAACTGAAGAGTAGCAAATCACCTGGGCCAGATGGTATACATCCAAGGGTGTTGAAAGAACTGAAATATGAGATTGCAGACCTGCTATTAGTAATCTGTGAACTATCATTAAAATCATCTCTAATACCTGAAGATTGGAGGATGGCCAATGTAACACCAATTTTTAAAAAGGGTTCCAGGGGTGATCCGGGAAACTACAGACCGGTGAGCCTGACATCAGTACCAGAAAAAATGGTAGAAACCATTATAAAGAATAAAATTACTCAGCATGTAGATAGTCATGACCTAATGGGAGACAGCCAACATGGCTTTAGACAAGGAAGATCTTGCCTTACTAATCTGTTATGTTCTTTTGAAGGAGTGAATAAACAGGTGGACAAAGGTGAGTCGGTTGATATAGTGTATCTGGACTTTCAGAAAGCCTTTGACAAGGTCCCTCATCAGAGACTTTTGGCAAAACTAAAGAGTCATGGGATAGGAGGCAGTGTACTATTGTGGATAAGGAACTGGTTAAAAGATAGAAAGCAGAGGGTAGGGCTAAATGGCCAATTTTCCCAATGGAGAAAGGTGAATAGTGGTGTACCCCAGGGATCTGTGCTGGGTCCGCTGCTTTTTGACATATTCATAAATGACCTGGAAAGTGGAATAATGAGTGAGGTTATCAAATTTGCAGATGACACAAAACTATTTAAAGTTGTTAAAACCCAAGAGGATTGTGGAAAATTGCAAGAGGATCTTGATAAATTAGAAGACTGGGCATCAAAATGGCAGATGAAATTTAATGTGGACAAGTGCAAGGTTATGCACCTAAGAGCATAAGATATGCCATACTGGGTCAGACCAAGGTCCATCAAGCCCAGTATTCTGTTTCCAACAGTGGCCAATCTAGGTCATACGTACCTAGCAGTTTCCCCAAGGGACACAGGTTCCACAATGCTTGTATTGGTTCAAGCATTGATATCCTGGGTCCCTTCTTAATAATGGTTTATGGACCTTTCCTCCGGGAACTTGTCCAAACCTTTTTTAAACCCAGCTACACTAACAGTCTTTACTACATCCTCCGGTAACAAATTCCAGAGTTTGATTACACGTTGAGTGAAAAAGCGTAGTTACTCACCTGTAACAGGTGTTCTCCAGGAGCAGCAGGAATCAGTCCTCACTTATGGGTGACGTCGGCGCCGACGGAGCCCTCGCGGAGCAATTTTCCCCAGCTTTCAAAGAAAGCCTTTGGGAATTGCAGCGCGCATGCGCGGTCGTCTTCCCGCCCGAGGGTGCCATCTTAGCCAGTCAGATGACATAGCTAAAAAAGACAGCATAAAAATTTGCAAAAAAGAACATAAGCAGACGATTGCAACTCCAAGGGGAGGAGGGAGGGTAGTGAGGACTGATTACTGCTGCTCCTGGAGAACACCTGTTACAGGTGAGTAACTACGCTTTCTCCAGGACCAAGCAGGAAGTCAGTCCTCACTTATGGGACTCCCAAGCTCAAGGCTACCGGAGACCCTAAGCACAAAAATGAGCTCCCTCTAGCTCAGCAGCACAGAAGGATAGAATCTTCGCTGAAGTATCACCCACCGGTAGCCCACATCCGGGATGGAGGGTAGGAGTTGCTCAGACCTCAAAGAGATTACGGAGGACTGCCTGTCCGAAAGCACTGTCCCTACGGGACTCCCTCTCGAGACAGTAATGGACCGCAAAAGTCTGGCTCGAAGACCAAGTAGCGGCCCGGCAGATGTCTGCCAGCGGAACAGAGCGGAGGTAAGCCACTGACGTGGCCTTTGCCCGAACGCAATGAGCCGTGACTCGACTTTCTAAGGAGAGTCCGGCTGCCCCATAAGCCCAAGAGATACAGTCCGCAACCCAGATGGACAGAGTACGCTTGGAGACCGGGAGCCCCAATTTATTGGGGTCAAAAGACACAAAAAGCTGAGCAGCTTTACGGTGCTCCCGCGTACGGTCAAGGTAGAAGTTCAATGCCCTTCTACAGTCCAGGGTATGGAGGACCGTTTCAGCTCGGCTAGAGTGTGGTCTGGGAAAGAAGGTTGGAAGTACCACCTCCTGATTGATGTGAAAAGGGGAGACCACTTTAGGCAGAAATTTTGGGTGAGTCCGTAGGACTACCCTATTCTTGTAGAACCTAGTGTAAGGGGGATCAGACACGAGGGCCTGCAATTCACTTACGCGCCTAGCGGAAGTGAGGGCTATCAAGAACAGTGTTTTCCAAGACAGAAAACGGAGAGAACAGGTAGCCATAGGTTCAAAAGGCGGACAGGTGATCCGCTGCAAAACCACATTCAGGTCCCAGTCAGGCGCTGGCGGGCGCAGAGGTGGTTTAAGTAGAAGGAGACCTCGGAGAAACCTCGCTACGAGAGGGTCATTGGAGAGAGGTCTGCCGTCCACTGGCACATGATGTGCTGAAAGAGCACTGAGGTGAACTTTGACGGAGTTGGACTTAAGTCCCAGATTAGAGAGGTGCAGCAAGTACTGCAAGATCACCGACACCGGGCAGGAGAAGGGATCCTGAGACTGTTGGGTACACCAGATTGCAAAGCGACGCCATTTAAGGGCGTAGCATTTGCGGGTAGAAGGCCGTCGCGAAGCTAAGACGACCTCCTCCACCTCCGCCGGCAGGAGAAGGGGAGCAAGGACTACCCTCTCAGCAGCCAGGCCATGAGGTTGAGAGACCTGCGGTTGGGGTGCAGAAGGGACCCCTGATCCTGAGTGAGGAGATCCAGTTGTACCCCCAGAGGGATTGGATCCTCCACCGCCAGTTGCAGCAGGAGCGGAAACCACGGCTGCCTGGGCCAGCGAGGGGCCACCAGGATCATGAAGGCTTTGTCTCGGAGAACCTTGAAAAGAGTCCGAGAGACCAGCGGGATGGGAGGGAAAGCGTACAGAAGGCTTCCCGACCACGAGATCAGAAAGGCGTCCGCCGCAACCCGAAGGGGGTGTGGCTGACGAGAGCAGAAGCGAGGAAGCTGCCGGTTGTGAGGACTGGCAAAGAGATCCACCGTGGGGAGACCCCACTTGAGGAAGAGCTTCTGAACTACCAAGGGATCCAGACGCCACTCGTGCGGCTGGAGGACCCTGCTGAGTTTGTCTGCAAGGCAATTTTCTTGGCCCGGGAGATAAACTGCCTTGAGGAGAATGCCGTGACTGACGGCCCAAGAGCAGAGCTTCTGTGCCTCCCGGCAGAGGAGGAAGGAGCCCGTGCCCCCCTGCTTGTTCACGTAGAACATGGCAACTTGATTGTCCGTCTGGACAAGGACGGACTGTTGGGAAGTCAGGTGGGAGAAGGCCTTGAGAGCTAGGCGGATCGCCCTGAGCTCCAGGAAGTTGATCTGCTGAGCAGACTCCCACGTGGTCCAGAGGCCCTGAGTACGTGCCTCTTGGCAATGTGCTCCCCAGCCCAGGAGGGATGCATCGGTGGTCAGCACCCGGGTCGGCTGAGGTGACTGGAAAGGCATTCCGAATATCAGGTTCGGCTGCCGGAGCCACCACCGGAGAGACGAGAGCAGCGGCTCGGAGACGCGCACTAGGTCTGCCAGGCCGCCCGTGGCTTGTCGCCACTGCTGGCGGAGACACCATTGAGCAGACCGCATGTTCAGGCGGGCATTGGGGGTCACATGGACGGTGGAGGCCATATGGCCGAGCAGTCTCAGGAAGCGCCTGGCGGAGACCAGGGGCTGGCTGCGAAAGCGGTCGGCTAGGGCCATGAGCCGTTGAGCCCTGTCGAGCGGTAGGTACGCTCGTGCCCGAGGAGTGTGCAGCCTTGCGCCGATGAACTCGAGATCCTGTGAGGGGAGCAAAGTGGACTTTGCGAAGTTTATGACAAAGCCCAAGTGCTGCAGCAGAGTCACCGTGCGGCACGTGGCGTTGGTGACCTCCTGAGCGGACGCTGCTCTGATGAGCCAGTCGTCGAGGTACGGAAAGACATAGAGGCCGTGAAGCCGGAGATGGGCCGCCACGACCGCGAGACATTTTGTGAAGACTCGCGGTGCGGAGGATAGGCCAAAGGGCAGTACTCTGTACTGGTAATGATTTCCTGCCACCACAAACCTTAGGTATTGGCGGTGGCTTGGGTGGATGAGGATGTGCGTGTAGGCATCCTTTAGATCCAAGGAGCATAGCCAATCTCCCTGCTGGAGGTAGGGCAGAAGGATTCCAAGGGTAAGCATTTTGAACTTCTCCCGCACAAGGAACTTGTTGAGGTTGCGCAAGTCCAGGATGGGTCTGAGGCCCCCTGTTCTCTTTGGTATCAGAAAATACCTTGAATAAAAGCCTTGACCTCTCAGGTGGTGGGGCACCGGTTCCACCGCCTGTTCCTGCAGAAGACCTGCTAACTCCTGAAGGAGCAACTCCCTGTGCAGAGGGGGGCGCGAAGGTTCTCCCGGAAAATAGGAGGGAGGGACCTGATGGAAGTGGAGAAGGTAGCCTTCTCGCACGACCTGAAGTACCCAGGCATCTGCGGTGATGCTGGACCACCTGTGGCCGAAGTGAACCAGCCGGCCTCCGGTGCTGGGAGGAACCAGCGGGGGGGGAGAGGCTATGCTGAGCGAGTCAAAAACCCCCACCCTGCTGAGCAGGGGCTGGCGGTGCAGGCTTGGGGGCTTGCTGCCTACGGGACCCGTTACCCCGTCCCTTGGCCTGCTGGCCCTGTTGGGGAGCTGCAGGGGCCTGATAATGGGGGTACTGTTTGTAGGCAGCCGCCTTCCTCGGGTAAAAGGACTTTTTTCCCGAGCCCTTCTTTTTCTGGGAAGGGGCGGAGGTCTTCCTAGAAAGCCTGGTCCTGGTGAGAGTCTCAGTCTCAATTTGTGCAGCCTTTTCCGCCATGGGCTTGCCAAAGAGGTTTTCGCCTCGGCAGGGGACATCGACCAACTTGTCCTGTACCCAGGGCTCAAGGTCCGACGACTGAAGCCAAGCCTGTCGGCGGGCACCGATGCCGGCTGCGGCCACTCTAGCCGAGGCCTCAAAGCCATCATAGGCTGCTCGGGACATGAACTTTGAGCATTCCCGAATGCCCGTGGACAAGGCTAGGAACCTCCGCAAGGGCTCCTCGGAGAGACCAGCGGAGAATCCGGCTAGCTCTTTAGCCAGATCCCGGAGATACATGCCCATGTAGAGCTGGTAAGTCTGGACACGACATGCGAGCATAGAGCCCTGGAAGCACTTCTTGCCAAGGCCATCCAGGTTACGGGCCTCCCTTCCAGGAGGCACCGAGGAGTGCATCTTCTGGCTCTTAAGACGATGCATGGCCGATTCCACTACCATGGAATGGTGTGGCAGCTGTGCCTTCTGAAAGCCAGGGCTCTTGCGGACCCGATAGATAGAATCGACCCGCTTGCTCAGGACCGGCGAGGAGGCCGGACTCTCCCACATGCGGAAGAGTAGTCGTTCCAGCATAGGAGGAACCGGCACAGTAAAGTGCTCCCTCGCGGGAGGAGTCATACTGGAGGGCGTCGAGCTCTTCGGCTCGAGGCTCCTCCTCGGGATCCGCAGGGAAGGCCAAAGCCTTGGCCATATCCCTAACGAAGTCCGAGAACCGGGCATCCTCCGGGGGGGACTGCTTCCGAGGCTCGGACCCCGGTGAGTCCGATGGGACACACCGAGTCCGGAAAGAATCAGGTGACTCTTCCTCCTCAGACTCCCAGACCGACTCCGACGAGGACTCGGTGGGGTCGGCCCGGGCAGGGTGCGGCGCCAGCCGCCCCGACGTCGAGGGAGTCGGCGTCGGCGACCTCGGTCCCGAACGGGAGGCCGAGGGTGACCTCGACCGAGGATCGACTCGAGTTCTCATTGACTCGAGGATCGGCTCGGTCTCCGGGGTCGACTTGGACGTCGACGTCCCGGCGGTTGGGGCAGCGGCGCCAGCGAGGCCAGCGAGCAGTGCCCGCTGCTGGTCCATGAAGGCAGACAGTCTGCTCTCCAAGGCCGTCAACCTGAGTCCGAGCTCAGGTGACCCAGCAGCCCCCGACTCGGGCCCCGACGGCGTCGGGCCCGACGTCGGCTGTCGCGGAGGCGAGTCCAGAAGGACTACAGGACTTACCCGGGCAGGCATCTCCGACTCCAGGCGAGGTCGCTTCGGGAGATGTTCCTTCTCCAAGGACCCGGGGCGGCTGTCGGGGCTATGCGACCTGGCCCTCGCGGAGCCAGGAGCGTCCACCGACGCCGCCCTCGCGGGTTTTTCCTTCCGACGATGGTCCCCGGAGGGAGAACCCCGGTCGGAGGAGCTCCGGCGACGGTCCGAGCTGGAGCCCTTTGACACGGAGGCCTCCGACGAGGTCCGGGTACGGCTGGGGTCAGCGAAGATTCTCTCGCGCTGATGCCGCCGACTTCTCAACGCCTTCGAGGACAGTTTGCTGCAGGGCCCAAGCAGCGGAGGCAAAAGTCGTGTGTGTCGGTTAGTGACATATTTCGGTCACACCGACCACACCGCTTAAAGCCACTGGCAGCCATCGGGGGAAAAAGGGCCCCTGCGAGGTCAAAGGACCGGGCTGCCAGGGAAAACGAAAATGAAAGCTGACTAAGTCAGAAAAACCGAAAAAACGCTAGAGGACTCGAGACCGGCGTCGCGAGTCCGGGCGGGAAAACGATCGGCGTCGAACCGAAAGAAAAAAGTATAAAATAAAGAGGAAAATCAACTTTTTCGCGGGACAAGACGAGGACGTCTGCAGGGCTCCGCGGAAAAAAGAAGACTGGCTAAGATGGCACCCTCGGGCGGGAAGACGACCGCGCATGCGCGCTGCAATTCCCAAAGGCTTTCTTTGAAAGCTGGGGAAAATTGCTCCGCGAGGGCTCCGTCGGCGCCGACGTCACCCATAAGTGAGGACTGACTTCCTGCTTGGTCCTGGAGAAAATATTTTCTTTTATTAGTCTTAAATAGTTTACCCTGTAGCTTCATTGCATGTCCCCTAGTCTTTCTAGATTCTGATAAGGTAAACAATCGATCTACGTTTACCCGTTCCACTCCGTTCATTAATTTATAGACTTCTATCATATCTCCCCTCAGCCGTCTCTTTTCCAGGTTAAAGAGCCCCAACCTTTTTAGCCTTTCTTCATAGGAGTATCCTTCCATCCCCTTTACCATTTTGGTGGCTCTTCTCTGAACCTTTTCTAAAATCGCTATATCCTTTTTAAGATACGGCGACCAGAATTGCACACAATATTCAAGGTGCGGTCTCACCATGAAACGATATAGAGGCATTATAATATCTTTTGTTTTATTTTCCATTCCTTTCCGTATCATACCTAGCATTCTATTTTCTCTCTTGGCCACCGCTGCACACTGGGCCGAAGGTTTTAACATGGTATCCACAATGACGCCTAAATCTTTTTCCTGGGTGGTGGTTCCTAATGTGGAACCTTGCATCGTGTAACCATAGTTTGGGTTGTTCTTCCCTAGGTGCATAACCTTGTACTTGTCCACATTAAATTTCATCTGCCATTTTGATGCCCAGTCTTCCCAATTTATCAAGATCCTCTTGCAATTTTCCACAATCCTCTTGGGTTTTAACAACTTTAAATAGTTTTGTGTCATCTGCAAATTTGATAACCTCACTCGTTATTCCACTTTCCAGGTCATTTATGAATATGTCAAAAAGCAGCAGACCCAGCACAGATCCCTGGGGTACACCACTATTCACCTTTCTCCATTGGGAAAATTGGCCATTTAGCCCTACCCTCTGCTTTCTATCTTTTAACCAGTTCCTGATCCACAATAGTACACTGCCTCCTATCCCATGACTCTTTAGTTTTGCCAAAAGTCTCTGATGAGGGACCTTGTCAAAGGCTTTCTGAAAGTCCAGATACACAATATCAACCGACTCACCTTTGTCCACCTGATTATTCACTCCTTCAAAAAAACATAACAGATTAGTAAGACAATATCTTCCTTGACTAAAGCCATGTTGGCTGTCTCCTATTAGGTCATGACTATCTACATGCTGAGTAATTTTATTCTTTATGATGGTTTCTACCATTTTTCCCGGTACTGATGTCAGGCTCACCGGTCTGTAGTTTCCCGGATCACCCCTGGAACCCTTTTTAAAAATTGGTGTTACATTGGCGATCCTCCAATCTTCAGGTATTAGAGATGATTTTAATGATAGTTCACAGATTACTAATAGCAGGTCTGCAATCTCATATTTCAGTTCTTTCAACACCCTTGGATGTATACCGTCCGGCCCAGGTGATTTGCTACTCTTCAGTTTATTTAATAGTTGTAATACATCTTCCCGATGTATCGATATTTCCTTCAATTCTTCCGCACCTTTAAATACCACTTCAGTCATGGGTAACATCCCTACATCTTCCTCAGTAAAGACTGAAGCAAAGAATTCATTCAATCTCTCCACTATCGCCTTGTCGCCTCTTAGTGCTCCTTTAACACCTTTATCATCTAATGGACCAAATGACTCTCTCACAGGTTTTTTGCTACGAATGTACTTGAAAAGGTCTTTACTTCGCGTTCTTGCTTCCGCAGCAAGCTTCTTCTCAAATTCTCCCTTTGCCTGCCTTATCAATGCCTTGCATTTGACTTGCCAGTGCTTGTGCTGCTTCCAGGTTTCGTCGTTTGGCTCTTTTTTCCATTTCCTGAAAGATGCTTTTTTGGCAACAACAGCCTCTCTGACCTCACCTTTAAACCATGCTGGCAGTTTTTTGGACTTCCTTCCACTTTTCTTAAAGCGTGGAATACAGCTGGTCTGGGCTTCCAAGATAGTATTTTTCAACAACAGCCAAGCCTGATGTACGTCTTTAACCTTTGCAACTGCTCCTTTTAATTTTTTCTTAACTGTTTTCCTCATTTTATCATAGTTTCCCTTTCAAAAGTTAAAAGGTAGTACTGTGGATTTCCTTACTATCCCTCCTCCACTAATTAAATCAAACGCGATCATGCTATGATCACTATTGCCAAGTGGCCCCAACAACCTTATCTCTTGCACTAGATCTGGTGTTCCACTAAGGACTAGGTCTAATATGGCTTCCCCTCTGGTCGGTTCATGAACCAGCTGCTCCAAGAAGCAGTCATTTATTTAATCTAGGAACTTTATCTCCCTAGCATGTCCTGACGTGACACTGACCCAGTCGATACCGGGGTAGTTGAAATCACCCATTATTATTACTGCACTGTAACTTTTGTTAGCTTCCTTGATTTCTTTGAGCATTTCATCATCCATTTGGTCATTCTGGCAAGGCGCTCGATAGTACACCCCCACTGCCATTGCCTTTCCCCTTTTACATGGAATTTCAATCCATGTAGATTCTACAGCAGATTTTGTTTCCTGCAAAACTTTAATCCTTTCTGACTCAATGCCCTCTCTAACATAGAGAGCAACCCCTTCACCAATTTGATCAGCTCTATCATTACGATATAGTTTGTACCCAGGTATTACAGTGTCCCACTGGTTGTCCTCCTTCCACCATGTCTCTGATATTCCAATCATATCTAACCTTTCATTTAGTGCTATATATTCTAACTCTCCCATCTTATTTTTTAGACCTAGCATTTGCATATAAGCATTTTAGAGAATGTATTTTACTCATATTAATTTGGCTATTGTTAGACATGGGTAATTTGGGATCTTTAAGCTCAGTCTGCTCCATACTTGAAGGCATTTGGGCTACTTTACTCTTTTGTGGAACCTCTCTGCTTTTGGTAGTATCCTTCAAAGATACATTCTTCCGAACCATCCGCTCTTGGGCGACTGTCGGCTTTCCCCTAATATCTAGTTTAAAAGCTGCTCTATCTCCTTTTTAAAGGTTAATGCCAGCAGCCTGGTTCCATCCCGGTTAAGGTGAAGCCCATCCCTTCGGAAGAGCCCCTGCTTTCCCCAGAATGTTCCCCAGTTCCTAACAAATCCAAAACCCTCATCTCTGCACCATTGTCTCATCCACGCATTGAGACTCCGGAGCTCTGCCTGCCTTTTGGGTCCTGCGCGTGGAACAGGAAGCATTTCGGAGAATGCTACCCTGGAAGTTCTGGATTTCAACTTCCTACCTAAAAGCCTAAATTTAGCCTCCAGAACCTCCCTACCACATTTTCCTATGTCATTGGTACCGACATGTACCAAGACAGCAGACTCCTCCCCAGCACTATCTAAGACCTTATCTAGGTGGCGCGTGAGGTCCTCTACCTTCGCACCAGGCAGGCATGTTACCAGGCGATCCTCACGTCCACCAGCCACCCAGCTATCTACATGTCTAATGATCGAATCACCAACTATAATGGCTGTCCTAACCCTTCCCTCATGGGCACATGGCCCTGGAGAAACTTCCTCGGTGCGAGAGGGTTTTACATCACCTGGAGGACAGGTCCTAGTTACAGGATCACTTCCTGCCACACCAGGGTGATGCTCTCCTGTAAGGTGACCTCACCTAGGGAAGAACAACCCAAACTATGGTTACACGATGCAAGGTTCCACATTAGGAACCACCACTCAGGAAAAAGATTTAGGCGTCATCGTGTATACCATGTTAAAACCCTCAGCCCAGTGTGCAGCGGCGGCCAAGAGAGCAAATAGAATGCTAGGTATGATAAGGAAAGGAATGGAAAATAAAACAAAAGATATTATAATGCCTCTATATCGTTCCATGGTGAGACCGCACCTTAAATATTGTGTGCAATTCTGGTCACCGTATCTTAAAAAGGATATAGCGATTTTAGAAAAGGTTCAGAGAAGAGCCACCAAAATGGTAAAGGGGATGGAAGGATACTCCTATGAAGAAAGGCTAAAAAGGTTAGGGCTCTTTAACCTGGAAAAGAGACGGCTGAGGGGAGATATGACAGAAGTCTATAAATTAATGAACGGAGTGGAACAGGTAAACGTAGATCGATTGTTTACGTTATCAGAATATAGAAAGACTAGGGGACATGCAATGAAGCTACAGGGTAAACTATTTAAGACTAATAAAAGAAAATATTTTTTCACTCAACGTGTAATCAAACTCAGGAATTTGTTACCAGAGGATGTAGTAAAGGCTGTTAGTGTAGCTGGGTTTAAAAAAGGTTTGGAGAAGTTCTTGGAGGAAAGGTCCATAAACCATTATTAAGAAGGGACCCAGGATATCAATGCTTGACCCAGAACAAGCATTGTGGAACCTGTGTCTTTTGGGGAAACTGCTAGGTACTTGTGACCTGGATTGGCCACTGTTGGAAACAGGATACTGGGCTTGATGGACCTTGGTCTGACCCAGTATGGCATATCTTATGTTCTTATGTAAGCACAGGTCAGAGCACTGTGTAGCAAGCCGGCTTTTATTAAAAGTCTTCTTTCCCTCCCTCTCACTCCAGGGATAGTCTTAGCTTTATAAGCACTTAAATCTATTAAAGGGAAGTAAGTGCCTTCAGGTGTGGCTGGTTATCCTCACCAGGAATAGATTAATTAAGGACCTGAAATTACTCAATCTTGAGATGAACAAAGTCCAACATATAAGGTATAGTTGTATTTGTATAAGTATCCCCAGCAAACTTAAATAAACAACTTAAATACCTAAACAAAACCTTAAAACTAAGATGCAGACAGCAATCCAGCTACAAGATGGGAGCTTTCCAGTCTTTTGCATTGAGTGTCACATGTATGATTTTCTCCCATTTGGTGAGGGGTCTTACGTGTGCACCAAGTGCAAGGAACTCTTTGCTCTAAGGGAACAAGTGCCATCTCTAGAGGCTAGATTAGCAGACTTGGAGGACATAAGGAAGACAGAAAGATATATAGAGGAGACCTACATGGATGTAGTACTGAAGTCTCACCTCCAGTCTGGCAGTCTCCCTGATGCCATGGAGGCGAGAGGTCACGTGACAGAACAGCATCATCCTGGTGTGGCAGGAAGCGATCCTGTAACTAGGACCTGTCCTCCAGGTGATGTAAAACCTTCTCACACTGAGGAGGTTTCTCCAGGGACATGTGCCCATAAGGGAAGGGTTAGGATGGCAGTTATAGTTGGTGATTCGATAATTAGGCATGTAGATAGCTGGGTGGCTGGTGGATGTGAGGATCACCTGGCAACATGCCTGCTTGGTGTGAAGGTAGCAGACTTCATGCGCCACTTAGACAAGGATTTAGACAGCATGGGGGGGGGAGGTCTGCTGTCTTGGAACATGTTGGTAACAATGACATAGGAAAGATTGGGAGGGTTGTTCTGGAGGCCAAATTTAGACTTTTAGGTAGGAAGTTGAAATCCATAACTTCCAGGGTAGCATTCTTAAAAATGCTTCCAATCATGCGCAGGACCCAAAAGGCAGGCAGAACTCCGAAGTCTCAAAGCGTGAATGAGAAGATGGTGCAAGGAAGAGGGTTTTGGATTTGCTAGGAACTGGACAACATTCTGGGGAAAGGAAGGGTTTTCCGAAGGGATGGGCTCAACTGGGATGGAACTAGGCTGCTGGCATTAACCTTTAAAAAGGAGATAGAAGAGCTTTTAAACTAGATAATAGGGGAAAGCCGACAGTCGGGCAAAAACACATGGTTCAGAAGGATACATCCTTCCGGCCTGAAACCAGTTAGACCATTAGAATTGCTTTCTTATAATCTGCCCAAACTGTAAATAATATGAACAGATTGTAAATAAATCGAGCCAATTGTAAATAGGTTATACTGTGTTGGGTACCCTACATGCCAACCATTTGATCATAGTTCACTATATCCAGTTTTAAATTTGAGTTGCAATGTAAATCACTTTAATTATAGAATAAGGCAGTATAAAAGTCTGGTTAAATAAATAACTAAGATAATAGCAAAAGATTGAAGTTAGGGCATATTGAGAGAGAGGTTCCAGTAAAGGCAAAAGTAATGCAAATGACCTTAGGTACCGAGAAGACAGAACTTAAAGTTCCAAATTACCCTTGTCTATCAATAACCAGATCAATATGAATAGAATACAACCTCTAAAATGCTTGTATGCAAATGTTAGAAGTCTTAAAAATAAGATGGAAGAGTTAGAATATATAGCACTAAATGAGAGGTTAGATACGATTGGTATCTCAGAAGCCTGGTGGAAGGAGGACAATCAATGGGACACTGTGATACCTACAGTGGTGTGCAAAAGTCTGGAATCACTTGTAAATTTGACGTTTTTTCAACTTCGTGACCTTATATCTTACTTTCTTTTTCCTCCCAGTGGCCTTTTCTCTGTATCTCATGATAAGTGATAGATTTGGCTATTAGGGCCAACTTTTAGTATTGGTTTGGCCCTTATTTTCTGAGTTTGTTCCCCATAGTTGTCCTGTTGATAGATTTTCTGTGAAAATCGTGTAATGTACATCATTGGCCAATGATATATTATTGTAAGTATGCTTTAAAATATTATGGACGCACGCCAGGTTTCCTTCAAATTAATGTATGTGGCCTTGAAAAAGGCCGTTTTTGTGTCAGTGATGGCTCAGTATTTGATGGGCCACCCTTTGTTCTTGATCACCTGACTGCACCTTGTCAGCACTGAATGAACCAGTCTGACAAGGTGATTGGTTGTGACAACTTCGTTCCAAGCTGCAATGAGTGACTCAATCAGCTCACGCTTTGATGTCGGATGCCTCTTGGATATTTCCAAGGCCACCTTGTGCCGCAGGTTCTCGAATGGAATCAGATCTAGAGACTGGGCAGGCCAGGCCAGTCCACTGACTTGATGTTGTTCTGCTGCTTCCAGCTGATCACCTGTCTGGAGCGATGGCAGGGTGCATTGTCATCTTGGAACAGGAACTGGCCAGGAAACAGCTGGTTTTGCAGTATGGTGATGTACTTGGGCCCGCTGACCATTCCATCAACGATGTAAAGACGTCCAACGCCACTGGCAGCCATGCAGCCCCAGACCATGACCTTCAAAGGATGCTTCACAGTGAGGTTGAGACACTCAAGCTTGAATTCCTCTCCAGGAAATCTCCTCACATAGGTGTGGGCCTGGTTACCAAACAGGCAGAGGGTGCTTTCATCACTGAATAGCACCTTTTCCCACATTTCAATCGACCAGGTTGAGTGCTTTCTCGCCCACACGATCCGGTTGCGCCTTGGTATGTCAGTCATCAGTGGCTTATTCCGTGCTTTGCAGCCCCGGAGACCAAACTGCAGGCACCGACGATGAACTGTTGATGAGCTGACACTGACCTCACTCTTGTTTGACCACTCTCGAAGTAGCTGAAGAGAGGTCAACTTGCGATTAGTCAGTGGAATGCATCGTAGTGCGCGGTCCTGGCGTGATGTTGATGCACGTGGACGACCTGAACAAGGCTTGTCCACCACTGAACCCATTTCTTTCTTCTTCTGTACAATCTTAACAGCAGCGCTCTAACTGCAGCCAACTTTCCTGGCTATCTGATGGCTTGAAAATCCTTCCTCGCTCATAAAGGACACATGAACACACTCCTTCAACGTCAAGGTCCGAGTCATCTTCATGGTCGATCCAGAAAGCGTATGAAATTCAAAAATTCCGCACGTTTTTATAGCTGCACTGTTGGCTAGATATCTGCATTGTGATTGGTTAGTGAAACCAGACTCCTGATTGGTCAGAAATAACGAGTGCATATTGGATAATCTTGATCCAGTTTTGACGCAAGATCCACAAAAATCATGGTAGCTATCTCCCAGTGTCTGTAAAAGTATTTAAATTGGAAGCAAGGAATGTGAAAAAGTCAACTCTAAGAGCCAAATATATCCCTTTTAACGTGGTAGAAAGATGAATATGCTGGGCTAACGCAAATTTAAAAAAAAAAAAAAGTTAGAAATTACGAAAAACGCAAAGCTCCAAGTGATTCCAGACTTTTGCACACCACTGTAAGTACAAACTATATCACAATGATACAGTAGATCAAATTGGTAGAGGGGTTGCACTATGTTAGAGAGGGCATTGAGTAACACAGGATTAAAATTTGCAGGAAACAAAATACACTGTAGAGTTTCTATGGATAGAAATTCCATGTAAAAAGGGGAAGGCGATGGCAGCGGGAGTGTACTTCCAACTGTTTGGTCAGAATGAACAAATGGATGATGAAATGCTCCAAGAAATCAGGGAAGCTAACAAAAGTTACAACAAAGTAATAATAATGGGCGATTTCAATTACCCCGGTATCGACTGGGTCAGAGTCATGGCAGGACATGCTAGGGAGATAAAGTTTCTAGATGAGATAAATTACTGCTTCTTGGAGCAGCTGGTTCATGAACAGACAGGAGGGGAAGCCATCTTGGACCTAGTTCTTAGTAGTACACAAGATCTGGTGCAAGAAATAAGGGTGTTGGGCCACTTGGCAATAGTGATCATAGCATGGTCGCATTTGATTTAATAAATGGAGGAAGGACAGCAAGGAAATCCACAGTACGACTTTTTAACTTTCAAAAGGGAGACTATGATAAAATGTATATTTATTTATTAAAAAATTTTATACTGCATTTTCCAGCAGATCAAATGCGGTTTACAATGAACACCACAAATTCAATTACATAGAACAATTAACTCTGTACATTACCATTGAACATCCAGTTATATATATTGGCAATGACATATACGGTCAACAATTAGAATATGAACTATATGCATATTTGGTACTAGTACATGCTTGGTTCTAATACAGTTTTTAGGTTGGTTCTGTGTTAGTAGTGCTTTTCTGGGGTTAATTGTAGTTTGCTTATGTGATGGGGTGGATGAGGTCAGTACTATTAGGTTCAATTTGGTTTCCAAAGTGTTGTATAAACAGATGGGTTTTGAGTTTTTTGCGGAATGTGGAGAGGTCATTTATAGCTCTTAGGTTGTCTGGAATATTGTCCCAGAGGATAGGGGAGAAATGAGAGAATGCTCTGTTTGTCATTTTTTTTAGTTTTCCTAAATTCTAGTGGTGGTGTAAGTTTATTTTTTATTAGTGTCTCTTTTACGAATATTATTTTCTTTGGCAATGAGTGTGAATAGATGTGATGGGGTGATGTCTTTAATTAGTTTAAATATGGTTACAAGTATTTTAACCATTATAACCATCTCTCTCACATACAGACCACCCGGAACCACAACTGAACACCTATCCACAGTAATTGAAACGATATGCGCACATAACAGAAGACACAAACCCCTGGTTGCACTTGGAGACTACAACCTAACATCCGCACCCACCAGAGAAACCGCAACGTTCTTAAAAGCCATGGAGTCACTAAACTACTGCCAGACAATTAACGCCCCAACGCACCAACATGGTACAACTCTGGACATGGTCTTTATGCCAATACAACTAGTGGAACAGAACAAAACCAACAATCACCCCAGTCCCTTGGTCAGACCACCATGTAATTGAATTCACCATGACCCTGAATAACCCCGCCCAAAGCAAAGAAGATGAAAGAATGACTAGACGGTTCAAAACATTTAACAGAGACTCATTCATAAACAAAATCACCCCACAACTTCAACAGGAACACGACACCCTGGATCTCAACATAGAAGAATGGAACACAATAATATCCAACGCAGCATCAGCCCCAGCCATCAAAGAACCACAAACACACAAGAGATCCAACGCCCCATGGTATTCACACGAAATCAGAGTTGCAAAGCGCACACTCAGAAAACTGGAAAGAAAATGGAGACGGGACAAATCACACATCCTCCTAACACAATACAGAGACAAACAACTGGAATATAACAACCTAATAAATGAGTGGAAACAGCAACACCATACCAACCTAATCATGAAATCTACTAATAGACCAAGAGAACTTTTTAGCATTGTCCAAAAGCTCACCAAGGACGACACGCAACAAAGCACCCACCATCTTGACCCACAAAAATATGCAGACTATATAAAGTCAAAAAACACCAACCAAACATACTCTGCTTCACCACAAACAAACGATCACACGATAAAAAAGCAACATCAAGCATGGGAGAGCTTCAATATATCAACAAAACAGCAAGTAGAAGACATTATATCTGGACTAAACACAACAACTTCACCATCAGACCCATGCCCAGTGTCTTGGATCAAAGCCACAAAAAGCCAGCTCACTCATCACATTCAAAAAATCGTCAAAGAATCACTCCAACAAGGATACATGCTGCAACCCCTAAAGCACGCGATGATACGACCAATACTTAAAAGTAGTAATCTGAGCCCATCCGAACCAAAATCATACCGTCCCATCTCCAACCTGCCATTCCTTGCCAAAATCATGGAAAAAGCAGTCCAAAGGCAACTTCAGGACCATATAGATATCAATGCCCAAGTGGACATACATCAGCATGGCTTCAAGCCCCAACACAGCGTAGAAACACTACTCACCTCCCTCTTTGACAATCTCCTAAGAGGCATGGACAACATAAAAAACGGATTCCTGCTAGTGTTCATGGACATCTCGGCGGCCTTCAACACTGTGTCACACGCTAAGCTATTGCAACGCTTACAACAGATGCAAGAATACCCTGAAATGGTTTACATCATACGTGGAAGGGCGAACGCAACAAGTCAAATGCGACCAAAATAAATCACTACAATTCCTCGCCACGCAGAGAATACCTCAAGGCTCAGCCCTATCTTCAATGCTCTTCAACATCTACATACAACCCATATGAAACATCATCAAGCACCATAAACTACACTACCACATTTATGCTGACGACATCATGGTGTACACTCCAATCAACTTACTAGCACTAAACACTACAACAATAACAAAATGCCTCGAAGACATGAATGACTGGCTCATAGTCAACAACTTAATGGTCAACTACGACAAAACTGAGGCAATGTTCGTCACCAGGAACCCCAACTTCATACCTCCACAAACTAAGAACATAAGAACATAAGATATGCCATACTGGGTCAGACCGAGGTCCATCAAGCCCAGTATACTGTTTCCAACAGTGGCCAATCTAGGTCATACGTACCTAGCAGTTTCCCCAAAAGACACAGGTTCCGCAATGCTTGTACTGAGTCAAGCATTGATATCCTGGGTCCCTTCTTAATAATGGTTTATGGACCTTTCCTCCAAGAACTTGTCCAAACCTTTTTTAAACCCAGCTACACTAACAGCCTTTACTACATCCTCCGGTAACAAATTCCAGAGTTTGATTACACGTTGAGTGAAAAAATATTTTATTTTATTAGTCTTAAATAGTTTACCCTGTAGCTTCATTGCATGTCCCCTAGTCTTTCTATATTCTGATAACGTAAACAATCGATCTACGTTTACCCGTTCCATGACGCCTAAATCTTTTTCCTGGGTGGTGGTTCCTAATGTGGAACCTTGCATTGTGTAACCATAGTTTGGGTTGTTCTTCCCTAGGTGCATAACTTTGCACTTGTCCACATTAAATTTCATCTGCCATTTTGATACCCAGTCTTCCAATTTATCAAGATCCTCTTGCAATTTTCCACAATCCTCTTGGGTTTTAACAACTTTAAATAGTTTTGTGTCATCTGCAAATTTGATAACCTCACTCGTTATTCCACTTTCCAGGTCATTTATGAATATGTCAAAAAGCAGCGGACCCAGCACAGATCCCTGGAGTACACCACTATTCACCTTTCTCCATTGGGAAAATTGGCCATTTAGCCCTACCCTCTGCTTTCTATCTTTTAACCAGTTCCTGATCCACAGTAGTACACTGCCTCCTATCCCATGACTCTTTAGTTTTGCAAAAGGTCTCTGATAAGGAACCTTGTCAAAGGCTTTCTGAAAGTCCAGATACACTATATCAACTGACTCACCTTTGTCCACCTGTTTATTCGCACTTTCAAAAAAACATAACAGATTAGTAAGACAAGATCTTCCTTGTCTAAAGCCATGTTGGCTGTCTCCCATTAGGGCCATGACTATCTACATGCTGAGTAATTTTATTCTTTATGATGGTTTCTACCATTTTTCCCGGTACTGACGTGAGGCTCACCAGTCTGTAGTTTCCCGGATCACCCCGGAACCCTTTTTAAAAATTGGCGTTACGTTGGCAATCCTCCAATCTTCATCATCAGCACCAAACTATCAGCATCCTAGACGAACACATAGTAGTCAAAGAAGAAGTTAGGTATCTGGGCATAACACTAGACAAAGCTCTGAACCTAAAATCCCACATTACCAAAACTGCAAACAAGGCATATCATCGATTGAAAACAATCAGACAAATCAAACCAATGCTCCGTCAAGACCACTTCCGCACAGAGTGTCAAGCACTCATTATACCACTGCTTGATTATGGAAACTCATTATATCAAGGCCTTCCTCAGCAGACACTCCACCCACTACAGATGGTAGAAAACATCACAGCACGCATCATTACAGACACTTCAAGGACCGAGCACATCACTCCCGTCCTACAACAACTACAATGGCTCCCAATGGTGGCAAGAGCTAAATACAAAACAATCATGATCATCTTCAAAGTCATTCACCATCTCTCAGCAGATGTACTCCAAAACATTAGAACAAGGGACAGCAGCAATAGACTAAGAAGAACCAACAACAACAACATGATCGGCACACCTGCAGGCTATCACAAAACCAAACAAACTACTTCAAAAAGAGCACCATCACTACTGGCTTCCACACTATGAAGCTCCCTACCAACGAGGCTGAGAGCTTTAGATGACCTCACAGACTTCCGCAAAGACCTCAAAACATTGTTATTTATAGAAACCTAAGAGCATTCATGCAACATACCCTACCCAAACAGTAACACTACTACCTCTGCCAACTAAACACACACCCATCCTATCCACACACACAAATATATCATACCGCGTTATTAAATATCTTTATGTTAAATGTTACCTCAATTGTACTGTCTAAATACTGTTAAGTAACTGTACTGTCTAAATGTTTACATATACCCTAATGTTAAATGTAACATGACCACCTTGATTGAAGGAAAAGGTGGCATACAAATCTGTCTAAATAAATAAATAAATAGTGTATGCGGCTTTGGATTGGGAGCCAGTGCAGATTGTATATTGAGGTTACGTTAAGTCAGCGTTCGATGTTATCCTAGCTGCAACATGTTGTGCTATCTGGAGCTGCCTTAAGGTTTGTTTAGGTAGTCCTTGTAGTGTGGTGTTGCAGAAATCAAAGTAAGGTGTAATAATTGCGCTGATGACGGATTTAAAATCCTGGGGGTGAAGGAGTGGGTGGAGTTGTTTTAACATTCTGAGTTTATAGAATATCTTTCTTGTTGTCTGTTTTATATATGAAGACATGTTGAGTGTGCGGTCTAGCATAACTCAGAGGTATTTTATCTCGTTTTTGACAGATATGTTAGCATCTTGAATCATGCTAGAAGTTGGAGGGGTGAGACATTGGTTCCTTGTTATATAAAGAACTTTCTTTTTTTACTAAAATTGATCCTGAGGTTGTGAGATTAAAGCCATTCTGCTACCTCTGTGAAGCAATCTGTGATTTGTTGAATTGTAGGATTAGAGATGTTGAATGGGAAATACATCATGATAGTTTACTTGGAATTTTTTGAAAACTGAGCAGATGGACTGGAGATAAATGTTAAACATGAGGGCAGAGAGGGCGGAACCTTGTGGTAGGCCTTGTTCTTGGTTCATAAGGAAAGGAATGGAAAATAAAACAAAATATATTATAATGCTTCTATATCGTTCCATGGTGAGACCGCACCTTGAATATTGTGTGCAATTCTGGTCACCGTATCTTAAAAAGGGTATAGCGATTTTAGAAAAGGTTCAGAGAAGAGCCACCAAAATGGTAAAGGGGATGGAAGGATACTCCTATGAAGAAAGGCTAAAAAGGTTAGGGCTCTTTAACCTGGAAAAGAGACGGCTGAGGGGAGATATGATAGAAGTCTATAAATTAATGAACGGCGTGGAACGGGTAAACGTAGATCGATTGTTTACGTTATCAGAATATAGAAAGACTAGGGGACATGCAATGAAGCTTGTGACGCAGTGCCAAGCACCGAAGCCAGGGAGACCGATAGTGACCCCCTGGTAGAGTCCGGTACTGCAGGCAAAAGAAGAGATTCACACTCTCAGCATAGCCTGCAGGCAGCCAATCAGTTCACCTCAGAGGAGGAGAGAAGTGAACCCATGGATTGGGCACGCCCTAGGAGGAGGCGGGTTTCCCAGAGCAAGGGTCCCTTCTTAAACAAAGAGAGGGAACACAGTGAGAGAGAGAGAGAGTGGAAGAAGAAGGAGAAGCACTAGAACGAATGCAGAAACAGGACCATTTGAGAGCGTATGGAAAAGGAATGAAGGAGTGAATGCTACAAGTGGTTGGAGAAAGGAAGTTCCTTTTTACCCACGAGAGAGTAAGCAGAAGTTACCGGGAAATTAAGAGAGAGCTACAAGAAAAAGGAGCTATGGTCTCCACCAGAGCTCAGACCTCCGCCCTAGACCCACAGGAGGGTACATCAGAAAGCACGGGAGAAGCCCTTCCATCCGATGAGGCTTTGATAACCCCTCCTGATTCCAGGGTAAAGAAAGGAAAAGCTGAGAAGAAGAAAGAAAAACAGGCCCGTACTAAGAATAGGTCTGAAGTGCTAGCGGGGCAAGAGTTACCTTGGGTACCAGAAGACCTAATGCAAAAGTTTCCCTCCTTTCC
This sequence comes from Ichthyophis bannanicus, assembly GCA_033557465.1. Classification (NCBI taxonomy): domain Eukaryota; kingdom Metazoa; phylum Chordata; class Amphibia; order Gymnophiona; family Ichthyophiidae; genus Ichthyophis; species Ichthyophis bannanicus. The sequence continues at coordinate 436,261,275 of CM066033.1, forward strand.
AAAAGAACAGCAGGCAGACCCTGCTCTCATCCAAGCTTTTAAGTGGGCCCAGGAATGCAGGGATACACTACCTAAGTTTCTCCTAGTATCAGGGATCCTTTACAGGGAAAGCAAGAATCCTTTTACAGGGGATACTCGAAGACAGTTGGTAGTACCCACGACATTTAAAAATATCGTACTTCGCTTGGCCCATGACCATCCAGTAGGGGGACACAAGGGCAGTCAAGGGACCCTGGACCAAATTCTGGCCCGATTTTATTGGCCAGGGGTCTTCAAAGAGACTACCCGATTTTGTGAGGCTTGCCCTACCTGCCAGCGTGTCTCCGCAAGCCATCCTAGGGATGTCCCGCTGATACCGTCCCCGGTGATCAAGGAGCCCCTTCAGAGGATAGGGATGGATATAGTGGGGCCATTAATCAAAACCCCGAGAGGTTTCCGCTACATTCTAGTAGTAGTGGACCATGCCACACGATTCCCGTGGGCCATGCCCCTTCGCTCCACTTCGGCGAAAGTAATAGCGACCGAGTTAATTAAGCTATTTTGCGAAGTTGGGTTTCCTAAAGAAGTTCTCACCGATAGGGGGAGTAACTTTTTGTCAAGATACCTCGGGCAGTTATGGGATGCTTTTGGCATCGAACACATAAAGACAGCCGCATACCACCCCCAGACAAATGGTTTGGTAGAACGACAGAACCAAACAATTAAGCAAATGCTGCGAAGGAGTTTGGAGGGTGAGTCTGACCAGTGGGATTTAATGCTCCCTTTTGTCCTTTAGGCTTGTAGGGAGAGAAAACAAGCTTCATTGGGAACAGCCCCCTATGAACTATTATATGGGAGGTCTCCCCGAGGGATTCTAGACATCTTAAGAGAACAGTGGGTAGCCCCAGACCCCAGGGAGGTAGAGGTCCCCGAATTCTTAACAGATTTAAGAAAGCGGCTGCGCCGAACCTCAAAGGTTGCGGTGGAAAATTTACAAAGAAGCCAGCGCAAACAGAAATCCTATTACGACAGGAACACTAAGGAGAGACAGCTCCTAAGTGGAGATAAAGTTATTGTGATGGTGGCAGGGACGGTACCCTAATTTGAAAGCCAATGGAAAGGCCCATGCAGGGTTATACGTCCCGTGGGACCCGTTTCCTATTTAGTGGAGAATAGGCGGGGGAAGAGGCAAGTCTACCACATCAATTTACTAAAACCCTGGCATGATAGGGTAGTCCTAGCCCAAGTGGCCACGCTAGCGTCCCCGAAACACGAGTATTCAGGGCCAGATATCACCCCAGAGATTAAAAGTTGTATCCCGTGCTGTCCAGGTTCCCGTGGAGCAGCCCGTGATATCTTAAGGGGGGGGATCTGTGACGCAGTGCCAAGCACCGAAGCCAGGGAGACCGATAGTGACCCCCTGGTAGAGTCCGGTACTGCAGGCAAAAGAAGAGATTCACACTCTCAGCATAGCCTGCAGGCAGCCAATCAGTTCACCTCAGAGGAGGAGAGAAGTGAACCCATGGATTGGGCACGCCCTAGGAGGAGGCGGGTTTCCCAGAGCAAGGGTCCCTTCTTAAACAAAGAGAGGGAACACAGTGAGAGAGAGAGAGAGAGAGTGGAAGAAGAAGGAGAAGCACTAGAACGAATGCAGAAACAGGACCATTTGAGAGCGTATGGAAAAGGAATGAAGGAGTGAATGCTGCAAGTGGTTGGAGAAAGGAAGTTCCTTTTTACCCACGAGAGAGTAAGCAGAAGCTACGGGGAAGGCAGGAAGTTCCTCTGACTGCAGAACCCTGTGACCTGACTTCACAACCTCTGCCCAGCTGCACCAGAAAGGAAGCTAATTCCTCAGCAGGAGAAAAGCTCACGTTTCTGAGAAGCAATTTCCTTCCATGGAGAGAAAGATATGCTGGCAAGATAGTTCCTGAGCACTCTCAACACAAGGTATCTGCTGTTCTTAATCCTTATGCAAACTTTTATAAACCAAAAAGAGAGAATCCTGTGTGCAGAGGACAGGACAGTTTCAGGGAATATAAAGGGAGTTTATTTTACCCTGAAAGCTCTCCCTGTAAACCTACTTTTACTCAGCCTGTAATTCCTGTGCTTAATAGAGAAGCTGAGGAGATAAACACAGCAAAAGGATTTATAGATAGATTAAACTATCCAGGTTTAGGAGGACCTACTTTTGAAGCTGTGCTAAAAGCTAGGACTGCTACCAACAGATGTGAGATTCCTCCACTCGATAGCAGAGAGCAGTGGGGGCAGGGAATCTCCACCTCGGGACCAGAATGTTTAATAAGGGAAAGCCCTGCTGCCTCATTACAGCCTGTTAATCAGCTGTTTAAACAACAGCAAGCTTTGCCCCTAACCCCTGCTAGCAGCCAAGCAGAATACCTCCTAACTGAGCTGAGAAAACTATTGAATAAAAGAGACATTTTATTACCAGCCAATATTCAAGCAGGGAACAATCCTGAAGAAAGGATTTTACCCCACGTCCCTTTGCCGATGAGAGAAATCAATCAGCCGATGGACTGCTCGATAGGACTGATTGATAAGCCTAAGGAAACCAAAGCTTGAGTGATTATTCCTGAATTTAATTCTGTTTATTGTTGAGCCAGAATTGCTGAAATTTACCCACCAGGACTGTGATTGGGTAATTGCAAGAAAAGGCTATTGTGCATAGGCTGTATCCTGGACTGTGAGTTAACTGTTCAAGGGAACCATTATACTTTATATCCACTCACCTGTACATGACCAGGAGAAAGACACATGAAGCAATGTGTTTTCTACTGAAGAAGTTTAGTTAAAGCACTTTATTGGAAAACCCTCTGTTTGCAGAATCCTGAGTTAATGACTTTTCTGTTTCTGTGTGCCTCACGGAGCGGGGAAAAATAAACATCCTTTTGAAAAATAAATTTCTTGTCACCCATATTATTCATTTGGGCCCCCACAACTACACAAGCCCTTTCCCTCCTTAACCCACAAGGTTGGGGAGTGAGTGAAGGTGTTGACAAGCTATAGGGTAAACTATTTAAGACTAATAAAAGAAAATATTTTTTCACTCAACGTGTAATCAAACTCAGGAATTTGTTACCGGAGGATGTAGTAAAGGCTGTTAGTGTAGCTGGGTTTAAAAAAGGTTTGGACAAGTTCCTGGAGGAAAGGTCCATAAACCATTATTAAGGAACCCAGGATATCAATGCTTGACCCAGTACAAGCATTGTGGAACCTGTGTCTTTTGTGGAAACTGCTAGGTACGTATGACCTAGATTGGCCACTGTTGGACACAGAATACTGGGCTTGATGGAACTTGGCCTGACCCAGTATGGCATATCTTATGTTCTTATGGTTGTAGGCAGGGCCGGATTTACCTATACGCCATGTACGCCATGGCGTAGGGCCCACAGCCGGCAGGAGCCCACAAAAAAAGAACCAGGTAATTTTTTTTTAACAGAATTTAAAAAAAAAACCTGGTGGCTGCCGCCGCGGGGCCCCCTCTGCTGCCGCGGAGGCCCGTCTACAAGCTGAAGCCGTCCCGTCGGGTCGGGTCGGGTCTCTCCCTCCCTCTCTCCCTCCCTCGCTGCAGGCTGCGAGAGACGCGAAGATAGAGCGTCTCCTCGCGTCTGTGTTAAGCCCGCAGGGGGCTGATGGGATTTCCCATCAGCCCCTGCGGGCTTAACACAGACGCGAGGAGATGCTCTCCCTTCGCGTCTCTCGCAGCCTGCAGCCTGCAGCGAGGGAGGGAGGGAGGGAGGGAGAGAGAGAGACCCGACCCGACCCGACGGCTTCAGCTTGTAGACGGGGCCCCCGCGGCAGCAGAGGGGGCCCCGCGGCGGCAGCCACCAGGTTTTTTTTTTAAATTAAATTTTACTTTAGGCCGGGGGGGGGGGGGGTAGGACTGGTAATGGGCTATGGGGGGGGGTAGGACTGGTAATGGGCTATTGGGGGGGCTGGGGCTGGTAATGGGCTATGGGGGGGGTAGGACTGGTAATGGGCTATTGGGGCTGGGGCTGGAAATGGGCTGGGCTGGGCTGGGGGGGGGGTTAAGGCTAGAGGTGGGCTGATGGGGTTAGGACTGGTAATGGACTGTGGGCTGTCGGGGGGGCTTAGAACTGGCAATGGGCTTTGGGGGGGGTTAAGACTGGTAATGGGCTGTGGGCTGATGGGGGCTGTCTGGTAATGGGCTATGGGGGGCTAGGACTGGAAATGGGCTGGGGGGTTAAGACTAGAGGTGGGCTGATGGGGTTAGGACTGGTAATGGGCTGTTGGGGGGGGGGTTAGGACTGGTAATGGGCTGTTGGGGGGGTTAAGAACTGGAAATGGGCTGTGGGCTGATGGGGATTGTCTGGTAATGGGCTATGGGGGGCTAGGACTGGAAATGGGCTGGGGGGTTAAAACTGGAGGTGGGATGATGGTGTTAGGACTGGTAATGGGCTGTGGGCTGATTGGGGGGGTAGGACTGGCAATGGGCTATGGGGGTCTGACTGGAAATGGGTTGATGGGGTTAGGACTGGAAGTGGGCTGATGGGGGGTTAGGACTGGTAATGGGTTATAGGGGGGGCTTAAACTGAAAATGGGGTGATGGGGGGTTAAGGACTGTAAGTGGGGTGATGGGGGGGCTAGGACTGGTATTGGGTTGGGGGGTTGCTAGGACTGGAAATGGGCTGATGGATGGCTAGGACTGGAAATGGGCTGATGCAGGGACTAGAAGGGAATGGATGCTGGGTGAGGCTGGAACTAGAAGGGAGCTGATGTTGGGGGAGGATTAGAATGGGATGGGGCTGGAAGAGTAAAATGGAGAAGGGAAAAATATTTTGTGTGGGAGGGATAAAAAATCTACAATTGGCCGGGTATTGGGAGAGTAAGTGGGGATTGAGGATGGAGGGGTAAAATTTGAGTGGATGAAATAGGAATGAGGAAAGAGCAAAAGGAGAAAGATTAGTATGTTAAAGCAGATGTAGAGAGAGAATGGAAAAAAATCTAGAAGAGAGAAGAAAGGACAAATGGACAGCAGACGATGGAGAGTTAGCAGAAGACACGAAGAAACCAGAAGAAAGTGGCTGGAGCAATTGCAGTTGAAAAAAATGCACAAAAGGTAGAAAAATATCTCTTTATTTTGAATTTATTAATTGGAATATGTCAGCTCTGGTAAATGTGCATCATTAACATCTGCGCTTTGTTTAGTACAAGAGCAAATTAATGTATAGTTTTATTTCTACAGTGTTGTACATTCCAAGTTTGGCTTTTGGGATTCCCAGTTTAATTATTGTCTTCCTATTTCTAAATTGTGATTCCTTGTTGGTGATGGTCTATGTTCTGCATGTGTAACTGAGCTGAGGTGTTCTGTTTATATAATTCCTATTTGACATTGCCACTTGTTCTCTTTCCCCAGTAGGTCATGTATTGCTGTTCTCTGAAATGTATTGGTTTAATATTTGCAGTGTTGCCTTTTGATTGGTAGAGTATGGTGCTTTGTGAGTCCTGGTAGTGCTGTTAGGATACGGCGGGTTTACTATGGGCAGTGTTTGTAGTAGTTCCTAATGTGTCTGGCAGTTGGCACTGGATTATAGTAATGTAGAAATCTTTTAGTCTTTCTTTATCCATACACTCATTAAGAGGCACGTTTACTAAAAGTTAGTATATGGTAACATTATGCAAATATTTATGCAAATGAGGCCCCTTATGCAAATGAGGTCCGCACCCCCCTTGGGCCGCCCCTGCTGGGGGCCCACAATTTTTGTTGGCGTAGGGCCTCACTCAAGGTAAATCCGGCCCTGGTTGTAGGGTTCAGATGTCTGTTGTCCCATTCTTACCTGTTGAGTTCTACCAAATAGATATGAGTTGAATCACTGCAGTACTGAGTCCTTAAGGCCTATTTGTTGTAACCTAGAGAGCATAATCTGGTAGTTTATACTGTCGAATGCTACAGTGATATCTAGAAATAGGAGGATGAATTCCTGTTTGGTGTTGTCTATATCACGGGTGAGACAGTCAAACAGGACACTGAGGAGAGTCTCTATTTCCTGGGTAAGGGCGAAAGCCGCACTGATGTCCGTCAAGGGGTGCAAAGGTAGCGATATAATCCTGGAGCTGGACTTGTACTATCTTTTCTATCAGCTTGGTCATAAAAGGAAGGCTAGAAATGGGTCTCTGTAAGACATAGGGTTGTTTTTTTTTTTTTTATTAACTTTATTTAAGGTTCAGCACCAAAGAACAGGCAATACAATGTCATACAACAAAGCCCATGGCAGGGTGTACTCTTATCCCCGCCTTTGGACACAAAACCAATAAGCCCGCGAATACTAACCACGTAAAACAACAAGAGAACCAACATTTTATAATTTTGAAACCAGGAACCCCCCCCCCCCAAACCCCCCCACCCGCCCTAAGCACCATGCCACATCCAGGGATCCACAAAGTCGAGGAGCGACCTACAACGAGTATGACGCTCCATCCCAAATGACCCAAGGTACATGCCCCCTTTCTAATGTCCCATTTGCAAAATGGTATTCCTGCAGTACGGTCCCAGCTGCTGGATGTAAGGTTCCCAAGTAAGCATGAATGTGGTCCAACGCCGGACATGGCTCCTAGCCCGCCAACATTCCGCCAACATCAGCTGATGAAAGTTATTGCGCCACTCCAGGAAAGTCGGCGGGTCATGGTCCCGCCAGCGGTGCAAGATGGGACCTTTCCCCACCAAGCACGCCTTCCGGACCAAGAGGCGGGCTCCTCTCCCTCCAGGGACAGACGGAGGCAAATAGTCCACTGCCACTAAGGGTCCATTCCAGGGGAAGCGTTGCTGTAACAAATTCACTAAGTAAAGATGTATACCCTTCCAATATGGGTGAATTTTCTTACAAACCCACCACATATGAGCTAAATCTGTCAGGGGCTCGGAGCATCTAGGGCAAGACCCATCTAAGGTAATGTGGCTCCGCAAAGCTCGCCGAGGTGAAAAATGCACCCTAGTTAGCGCCTTAAACTGAATTTCCCGCCATCTGGCTCCCTCGGCCAGCCTAGTAATCCGGCCCAGGGCCTGCGGAATGGATCCTAACGGGATTTCCGACGCCAACTCCCGTGCCCAGGCCCTCTCCATGTGACCATAGTTCGGTGCAACCCTAAAACCCGCTAACCGTTTCTTGAATCCGGCTATAGAGGGGGGAATTTCCTCCCCCAGACCAAAAAATTCAATGAGCTGCGTCGAGCGCTCCGCCGCCAGCTCCTCCCTAGGTAAAGAAGCCATTATGTCTATATCTCACATAAAATGTAAATGTATATATAATGTTTATAGTGTTGCACTGTCCTGTGCCAATCTGTTTAACATATACTAGTAACTTTACATTGTATATAGTTATGACGTTTCATGTAAATGTATACATAATGTTTATAGTGTTGCACTGTTCTGTGCCAATCTGTTTAACATATTCTATTAACTTTACATTGTATATAGTTATGACGTTTCATGTAAAACAAACAATGTTTTGTTGACTGTTGTTAATTGTGAACCGCAGCTGATCTCTGGAAGCTGCGGTATATAAATCCTTGTTAAATAAATAAAATAAATAAAATAACATAGTGGGAAAGCTGCAAATACGTGAAGTATTGAGACGGCCGCAAGGCATATTCGGCACTTAGCTCCCGGAACGGCTTACAGGCCCCCGTCAATCCAACCGCATGGCCTGTGAGACGTAACCCCTTCCCCCTCCAGTTACGAAAGCCTTCAGTCTCCGAGCCTGGCGAGAAATGAACGTTCCCCCATATAGGCAGCCAACTGGAGACGCGCCAGTTCCGCTTCCAGTAACCATTCAGTTGCTGCCATGTACGGCGAGCCGCCATCATCAATGGACTCCGCTTCACAGCACCTGGCAAGTGGGCGAGGTCCGCATGTAATACCCCTAGCAGAGACAGGGGGGCCACCGCCGCTGCCTCTATTTGTCGTGGCGTAAAGACACTGGTCTCACCCAACCAATCCCCTATATGACGCGCCTGGCAGGCCAACGCATATAGCCAAAGATCCGGGAGGCCAATACCCCCAAAACGCCACGAGCCAATCATACGCTCCATCGGAATCCTAGCCCGGGCTCCCCGCCAGAGAAAACGTTGAATCTCCGATTCTAGTTTACGTAAATCCCGCTTCCACAACCAGACTGGGAGGGTCTGCAACCAGTATAAAATTCGAGGGAGGATAACCATCTGTATGGCAGCCACTCTTCCCAACAGGGACAGAGGGAGGGGCTGCCAAGCTCTCAGCTGAATTTTCATACTAGCCAAGATTTTGTCGAAATTACGGGAATATAAGTCTTGGGGTAACCGCGTCAGGACAATCCCCAGGTACTTAAAACTCTGATCTGCCCATTTCAGTGGAAACTCCCCAGGCCAGTGTCCACGCAATTGGCCTGACACATCAAGGGCTTCAGATTTATCCCCGTTGATACGAAGACCCGTAAAGCTACCGAAAAGCCGGAACTCGAACATTAAACTCTCCAGAGATGCGTGGGGCGCGGTGAGATGTACCAGCATATCATCCGCAAAGGCAGAGATTTTAAACTCACAACCACCCACCACCACTCCTCGTATCGCCTTGGTCTCTTCTACACTGCGAATGAGGGGGTCTAAAGCGAGCACAAATAGCAAGGGAGACAGTGGGCAGCCCTGCCGAGTCCCCCGGTGAAGGCTAAAGGCTTCCGACAAAATCCCATTACATAACACACGTGCAGTGGGCCGCTCATATAGACTCTGCACCATCCCACAAAAGGAAGAGCCCAACCCATATCGCGGCAGTAAAGAAAATAAATATTGCCAGTTAACTCTATCGAACGCTTTTTCAGCGTCGAAGCTCACCAACAGTGAAGGCAGGCCATGTAGATGCACCCATTCAAGGGACGTTATGATTTTCCGCAGATTGCGGACCGCATATCGGCCTTTAACGAACCCAACCTGCGAGTCATGCACTAAAGCACCGAGAACCATTGCAAGCCGATCTGCTAGAATTTTCGCCAGCAGTTTCATGTCATAGTTCAATAAAGAATAGGCCGATAGGAAGACGCTTGAAGGTGATCCTTACCAGGTTTGGGAATCAGAGTGATATAAGCCTGGTTGTCCCCCCAGCGCCTCCCTGCTCCCGATACCCGTTGCCTATACGTCTCCGCCAATACCGGGCTAACCCCCTCCGACAGTATCTTATAAAATTCGGCCCCAAAGCCATCTGGGCCAGGCGCCTTGTAGCATGGCGCGTTCAAAATTACTTTCTGGATTTCCTGTGTGGTAATGGGTTGATCCAGATAGGCCTGCTGTTGCTCGGACAACTGCGGCAATTTGACCTTATTGAGATATTCGGCCATACACACAGGGTCAAGCTCATCTTCCTGGTATAAAACTCGAAAAAAGTCTTTAAAGATGTCACTGATTTCACTCTTGCCACTACGTAATTGTCCTTGCCCATCGCGGAGGGCAGCCACTAGCCTCGTACCGCGGTGCCCTTGCAAGCATCTCCCCAGCAATTTTCCAGACTTATTCCCAAAACAGTATAATTTATGTTTGTAATATAATAGAGACTTTTTTGCTCGCTGATGTAGCAAAGTATTAAGCGCTACCTGCAGTTCCCACCAACTTTTTCGATTTTGAGTTGTGGGGGAGCGCCCGGCGAGGCGTCTCGCACGGGCGACTTGTTGCTCGAGGCGAACAATTTGCTCGTTTATTAGGCGGCGCCTCCGAGCGACATAACCAATAATATCACCTCGGAGAACCACCTTGGCCGTCTCCCACACCAACTCCGGGTCATCACAATGCCCTAGGTGGTGCTCCTCAAACTCTCGCCATTTGTCACTTAAAAATCGCCGGAATTGGGCATCTTGGTATAAGTCAAGGGGGAATCTCCACATGTGAGCAAAGCCCTGTCCACCGCCCCCCCGCCAATCGATCCAGACCATGGCATGGTCCGATATCTCAAGCGGACCAATCCGAGCATCTGCTATACTCGCAAACTGAGCCGCTGAGACTAGGACATAATCAATGCGAGCACCAGTTCCCCGTGCTCGGGACACATGAGTAAAATCTTTTTCAGTGGGGTGGAGCAAGCGCCACGGATCTACCATGTGAAGTCGCGCACGAAATCTCTGCAGTATCTTAGCTGACATTTGTCTCTCCCGGGTACACGACGCACGCGAAGTATCTAATTCAGCGTCGAGGACGCCATTGAAATCCCCACCCAAAATTAGGGGAATATCCGGCAGTTGTTCAACTTCTGCTGCTATTCGGTTGAAGAACACAGGGTCCAACAGATTAGGACCGTAGATAGTACCCAGAAGGACTTCTCTATCCTCCAATATGCCATGCAAAAAGAGAAAGCGTCCGTGAGCATCCAAGACCTGTTTTAGCAGAGTAAACCGCACTCTCTTATGTACTAAAATAGCAACCCCCCCCTTCTTCCCCACTGCAGGGGCCCCCCAGACCTGGCCCACCCAGTCCCGGGTGAGCTTGGCATGTTCCACCGCTGTTTGATGAGTTTCCTGGAGCAGCGCAATATCGCAGCTCTGCCGAGCCAGAGCTTTAAGTATTTTATATCTCTTAATAGGTGTTCCTAAACCACAAACATTCCAGGAGATAATCCTCACTCCGCATGCAGCTGCTTTCGACCTCTGTACCCGGTATGAACATTATCTTCGTTCAGGAAGAGACCCCCCCAGCCTGGGGTCCCCATCCACTTTCCTCTACAGTGCCTGGATGCTCCCTCAATGACGTGTAAGGACTTAGCCCCGTCCCTGGATGTGGCAAATCCACCCCCCCCACCCCCCATCCCCCTCCCCTCCCCATAACCAACCCTACACCCCCCAAACCCCCATAACCCTACCCCCACATATACCACCACCCTATCTTCCACACCAACTAACCTCTCCATGACTACCGGTACGTGTAGAGCTCCCTCCCCCTCCCCCCCGGGTGAGGACAGCCCAGCGCCATCAACTGTCCCGCCGCAGGACCCCTCAGGTCACCTTCTTTAGGGCTCAGAGTCAACCCAGGCATAGGGATGGAGGTTCGGATTTCCCACGCCCAGGACTATCATCCCGGGAGAGGGAACCAGTCCCCCCGAGTGGCATTCCTTCTGGTGGATGGGCTCCCCCCCCCCCCGGGGAACAGCTACCCACCCAAACCGGAATATCCAGGCTACAATGCTGCGACCTATACTCAGTACCTTACCCTCCCCCCCACAACCCGCAGTAACCCCTCCAACTCAGGTACCCCAGAAAAAGATAGGAAGAGTTTTAACAATTTGACTATGCAATATTCCCCATTTAGCAGTGACAGTCCACACTGCGGCCTGGGTTGATCAGCAAACAAAGCTGTGGCGATCTTTCACGTGCAAGAGACAACAATCAGGGAAAAAGAGAAAAAAGAAAAATACTGCACGTGTCACATAGAACTAAGCGAGAGTGCCCATACCCCGTCCCACTAGACCTGGCTACTGTGGACTGTCACACAGCTCAAAAAAGCATCCTCACTTTACAAATCTGACCTTACCCAAATAGGGCAAAGGCTCCAAGGACCACAGCATTAACAAGGCTAAGCAAACCATGTGGGCCTATGACAAAAAAAGAAGAATAGCTGAAAAGTCACCCGAGGAGGGGACTATAAATATAGACAAAAGGAAAGTATAATAAAATTAAATATCAAAACAAATAAATAAATAGAAACCAACAGAGATGGGGTAAATAACAAGAGGGGGGAATGGGGGGGGGAGGAGGCAAATGGTGGGATAACACAGCGTAACATTTGCATCCCCCAGGCTATGGGAATCTCACAGCCAGCTCCAAACTTTTCTCAGACAAGCCACTCAGGGTACCGTCCTATGTAGTGTCAAAGTCAGCAGATAAGAGCCTCCAAAGTCTCTTCAGCAGTCAATGCAGACCGTTACAATAAGTCATCGCGTCCTCCGGAGTCACAAAGGTCCGCTTTCCCCCTTCACATTCCACACGAAGAGTTGCTGGATATCCCATAGTAAAGCGCAGGCCACGTGCAATAAGCCGTCCGCAGACATCTTTAAAGGCCCGTCTCCGCTGCGAGACCCCGGCAGAATAGTCCTGAAAAATCAGTAGACTGCAACTTGCACTCCCTGCACGGCGCTGCTGCCTCCACGCTCTCAGGATCCCCTCTTTCTGCAAGGCATTTAAGAAGCGTGCGATTACTGCTCGGGGCCGATTGTTGCCAGCTTTGTAAGGCCCCAGCCTGTGCGCCCTTTCTATGATTATGGCGCCTATCCCGGCATCTAAAGATAGATTTTCAGGCAGCCACGACTCCAAGTACTGCCTGAGGTCACTCTCCTTCACCGTTTCAGCAATGCCAATGAAACGGAGGTTATTGCGTCGGCTTCGGTTCTCTAGGTCCTCCAACTTCTCTTCATGCCGCACCAGCGCCTCCTCTAGCTGTTTAATACGGGCCGCGTCTTGCGTGCACGAATCCTCTAATGTGCTCACTCGCTGCTCCACTTGCTCCACACGAGCAGTGAAGTCAGTAACAGCCTGGCCCACCGCGGCAATTTGCGTGGCTAAGCCGCTCAGGCGCCCCTCCAATGCTTCCACCACCGCTTTTGTAAGCTCTGCTACCATCGGCGCCGCCAGTGACCCTGGCCCCTCAGTAGCCCCGTCGGCCATCTTGTGTTCGCTGAGTCGCGGGCGCTCCCGGCGCGTTGTTTTTGCCGCCATGCCCTCTCGGGCGTTTCGGGACCTCTGGGAAGCAAAGTTTGGGCTAAGAACGGTCTCCCCCCGTAGTGTTGGTTTGTTGAACGGCGTTTGACACGATTGGGGACCGGGGGGGAGGGCGCGAGCTCCGGAGCTAGGCAAAAGACGTCGTACCTAGCCCACCATGTCACCGGAAGTCCGACATAGGGTTGTTTTTATCCGAGGAATTATTTTTCAGAATGGGGTGTATTAACGCATGTTTCAGGGGGAAGGGATGGAGCCATGTTGGAGGGAGAGGTTAACAATTGGGAGGATGAGGGGGGAAGTTCAACTTTTGCTGCTTTTATCCAGTTAACTGGACAAGGGTCGAGATAGGATATGGTGTTTATTCTGGAGATGATATCATAAGTGTGTCTTTTGAAGTAGGGAAGAATATTGACCAAGAGGAATGTGGTGTTGTGTGGTCTGTTTTGATTATTTATAGGTAGGTCTTGACGTTTTAGTTTTTCTTCGTAATACGTAGCTAGTATATGGAGATCGATGACAGGATTGCCAGTGTCTTTGTTTGCGATGTTATAGGTTAGAGACTTTACAATTTCAAAAAGCTCTCTTTGGCGGTTTAGAGATTTTGATAGATGGAGGAGTAGTGTTCCTTCTTTATGGAATTTATAGTTTCTCTATAATGTTTAAGTTTGGCTATATATTGTGATTGATGAGTTGTAGATTTTGTATAGCGTCATTTGTGCTTGCTTTTGCGCAGGTCGATTTTTAGCTGTTTAAGTTCTGGTCTGAACCATGCAGCATTTTGTTTTTTTGTGGTGGGTGGAAGGTGTGCATATAAGACTGCTGCATTGGATATAGTGTCATTCCAGATTATTATTGCTTCATCTAGGTTTGTTGGAGCTGGGATTAAGTGGTTGAATTGTTTGTTTCAAGAAGTTACCTTTATCAAATTTCTTAAATCTTTTGTATTGAGGTGTGTAGGTAGGCCTTGGGTGTATGGTGTCGTAAAAAAGAACTGGAATTTTTTGAGATGGTGGTCAGACCAGGGGACAGGTTTTACTTCTAATGTCATGAGGTTGAAGTCACTATATAGTATATCATATTAGGTAGGAATACTAAGTTGGCTGTGTTTCCTTTGACATGAGTTTGGGTGTCAATTATTTGATGGAAGCACATGTCATTTATGGAGGCTAGAAAAGCCGACATATGGTTATGGGGTAATCTTGCTAAATTGAAATCACCTAATAGAATTAGTGGATGTTTGTCAGAGGAAGAGCATAATATCTCTGTTAAGGTGTCCAAATTGTCAGGTATTGAATTTTGAGGTTTTGAGTTTGGGGATCTGTATGCTAAGCAAAAGTAGAGACTTTTAGTTTTTATAGTGAGTATGTCTATGTTCTCTACATTTTTTGAGGTTATTAGTGATGCTTTTGTTTCTTCTTTTATGATGAAGAGGACTCCCCTTCCTCTCTTTGTGGATCTGTGGGAATGAAATATATCACAGCCTAGAGCTTTCAGCTGGTTTATTAATACTGGGTCTGAGTCTGAGAGCCATGTCTCAGTTATGCAGACAAGGTCGGGGATGTTGTCATTTAAAAGATCTTGAAAAAGTGGTATTTTATTTCTTATTGATCTTGCATTAATGAGGTAACATTTAAAGTTTTTATGTTGTGATGAAGTTAAGTTTGGGGATAGTGGAGAGTTTGTTCTTAATTGGATATTGATAAGTCTATTCAAATTTGGTTTCGTAGTGTATATGTGTCTGAGATAAAAATGTGTAGAGGGGTGCCTGATAGGGGTATAGATGATGGGAATGTATTGGTACTGTGAGGGAGCGAATGCATGGTTGAATAATATGCAGCAGATTAGGATGCAAATGGTGCAGTTTATCCAGAATGGTGTTTTCTTATCCATAGTAATTATATAGATCAAGTTGCGCAGTATAGTTCTAAGACCTGGTAAGTGTATATATCTCAGAATGGAAAGGCAGGTGTAATGCTTATTGAGAGAGAGTAGCGGTCAGGGAGGGGGATCGGGACAGAGTCAATAAAGCACAGTTACTTACCTGTAACAGGTGATCTCTGGGAACAGCAGGAATTAGTCCTCACATATGGGTACGTCGGTACTGACGGAGCCTGCGCGGGAACGCTCCCCAGCTTCCCAGAAGGAAAGCTTTTGGGAGCATCCCACAGCGCCTGCGCGCTGCCCTCCCGCCTTTCCTAATCAACTCTCCTCAGTTCAAGTTTAAAGCTGAGACAATAGAGAGAGGAAAGGAAAGACAGAGAGAGATACAACTCCTAGAGGAGGTGGGAGGGTTGTGAGGACTAATTCCTGCTGTTCCCAGAGATCACCTGTTACAGGTAAGTAATTGTGCTATCTCCAGGAACAAGCAGGAATGAGTCCTCACATATGGGGACTCCCTAGCTAAGATGCCTGGGAGATCCCCAAGGGTATGAGACCCTGAAGGGTTCCTCGTCTTCCTATGGATCTCAGGCATCCATTCAGGGAAGGAGGGCAGGAGCTGTTCAAGAATGGAACAGGTGTCTGAGGACAGCCTGACCAAACAAGGCATCCCGGGGGAGTCCTTGTCCAAACAGTAATGGGCTGTGAAGGTATGAACCGAGGCCCAGGTGGCTGCTCGACAGATCTGGTCGATCGACACAGAATGAAGATGAGCCATAGAGGTGGCCATGGCCCTCACATTGTGAGCTGTGACATGGCCCTCCAGAGAAAGGTTATTACTCTGGTAAGCAAAAGAAATACACTGAGCAATCCAATTGGACAGTGTTCTTTTAGAGACTGGAAGTCCTAAATGAGAAGGATCAAAAGCAACAAAAAGCTGGGAAGACTTTCTATGTTGCTGTGTCCTGTGTAAGTAAAAAGCAAGAGCTCTTTTACAATCTAGAGTATGAAGGTTCCTCTCTGCACTGGATGCATGAGGAGCTGGAAAAAAGACAGGTAAATATACCTCTTGATTAAGATGAAAAGGTGAGACCACTTTAGGCATAAAGTGAGGATTTGTCCTAAGGACTACCTTATCATGATGGAACCTTGTATAAGGTGGATTAGCCACTAAGGCCTGCAGTTCAGTGATGCGGCGAGCAGAAGTGATTGCAATAAGGAAAATAACCTTCCAGGAAAGAAATTTCAAGGAGGGCTAAGGGTTCAAAAGGTGGCTTCATAAGCTGACCAAGAACCAAGTTTAAGTCCCATGCCACCGGAGGAGGTCGAATGGGAGGTTTAGTTAAAGTTAGGCCTCTCATAAGAGGATGAGGGGAAATAGGTTGTCCATTGAGAGGCTTAAGGGATGCTGCAATAGCACTCAAAGGGACCCTTACTGAATTCGTTTTAAGGCCTGCATTGGAGAGATGCAGGAGATATTCCAATAGAGAATTCACAGGAAGTGCCAGAGGGTCAAGACCCTTTTGAGCACACCAAATGGAAAATCTTTTCCACTTAAAAGCATAGGAACGCCTAGTGGAAGGTTTTCTGGAAGCATGGAGGATATCCTTTACTTGCTGAGAAAGACTGAAGTCTTGAAGGTCTAGGCCTTCAGTAACCAAGCTCTGAGGTGAAGGGACTTGGGATTTGGATACCACAAAGTCCCTTCCTCCTGGGACAGAAGGTCTGGGGCAGCTCCCAAGTCCAGGGAGGGGGCCTGGGAGAGATGCAGAAGTAGAGGGTACCACATTTGGCGTGGCCAGCGTGGAGCTATGAGGATCATAGATCCTTGATCCCTCTGGAGTTTGAACAGAGTCTTGGGAATCAAAGGAATGGGTGGAAAGGCATACAGGAAGCCCTGACCCCAATGAAGGAGGAAGGCATCCTTGGCCTGAGCTCCCTGACACGGAATTCTGGAACAGAACCGGGGAAGTTTGGCATTCCACGGACTTGCAAAGAGGTCTATGTCCAGGGTTCCCCATTCCTGGAAGATTCTGAGTACCTGATCCATGTGCAGGGACCATTCGTGTGGAAGCAGAACTTGACTGAGTCTGTCTGCCCAAGAGTTTTGGATTCCTGGGAGGTATACTGCCAGGAGATGGATTTGATGCTCTCTGGCGAAGGCCCATAATCTTAGAGCTTCGTTGCAAAGCGACAGAGAGCCAGTTCCTCCTTGCTTGTTTATGTAAAACATGGCTACTTGATTGTCCGTATGAATGAGGACTGCCTTGTAGATGAGGAGGGTATGAAAGACCTTGAGAGCTAGGAAAACTGCTCGAAGTTCCAAGTGGTTGATATGAAGAGAGGTCTCCTGTGGGGACCAAGTGCCTTGGGTGGAGAGGTCTTGTAGATGAGCTCCCCAACCTGTTTGGGAGGCATCTGTTGTGAGGGTTGCTTGGGGCAACAAAGGTTGGAAGGGGGACCCCAGCAACAGATTTTGAGTGGACATCCACCATTGGAGAGACCAAAAGAGACGTTTGGAGGTTGCTATTTGGTCTGAGAGAGCTCCTGAAGATTGAGTCCACTGGGTGGACAAAGTCCATTGAGCTGCTCTCATGTGTAGGCGAGCATAGGGTACCACATGTACTGTGGAAGCCATATGACCTAGCAGCTGTAGCATCTCCCTGGCAGTTAAGTGGCTCTTTGACTGAATCTGGGAGGCTAACTGTACTAGACGTTGACAACGGGCCTGAGGGAGGTAGGCCCTTGCAGAAGTGGTGTCCAACCAGGCCCCTATGAATTCCAGGGACTGAGTAGGGGTGAGCTGGGACTTTGGGAGGTTTACCACAAGTCCCAGGTATTGCAGAATGCGCCTGGTGCGGTTCAGGGAGATCTGAGCCTCTGACTGGGTTGGAGCTTGGATGAGCCAGTCGTCCAGATATGGGAAGACAAATATTCCCAGAGTGCGTAGAAATGCAGCAACTATTGCCATGCATTTGGTGAACACTCTTGGAGCAGAGGCTAGACCGAAAGGAAGCACTCTGTATTGGTAATGTTTTCCCTGGAACAGAAAACGTAGGAATTTTCTGTGAGATGGATGGATGAGGACATGAGTGTACGCATCCTTGAGATCTAGAGAACAAAGTCAATCCTGACTCTGCAGGTATGGAAGGAGAGTGCCTAGAGAAAGCATCTTTAACTTCTCCTTGCATAGGAATTTGTTCAATTCTCTGAGATCTAGAATGGGTCTGTATCCCCCTGTTTTCTTTGGAATGAGAAAATAGGGGGAGTAAAACCCTGACCCCTGTTGTAGAAGAGGAACTTCTTCTATGGCCCTCTGGACCAGAAGGGAGGTTACCTCCTGATCCAGAAGGTCGAGGAGAGATGTGGGAGAATTGAAATGTCTCACCATGGTGTAGGGAGGAAGGTCTGAGAAATGAAGTTTGTAGCCCTCTCTTATGATGGAGAGGGTCCACTGCTCTGATGTGATTTGCTCCCATCTGGGAGCAAAATGAGCTAACCTTCCTGGAATGGTGAGAGGTTCTGGCTGTTGTAGAGCCAGAAAGGTTAAGTTCTCTAGTATCAAGTCAAAAACCCTGAGGGGGTTGGGACTGCTGAGTTGTAGCAGCCCCTGCAGGTTTAGGCCTGGCCTGTTTAGGTTGCTGACGCTTAGTAGCAAAGCGACCTGTAGAAGATTGTTGGCCAGAAGTGGAAGGAAATCTGCTCCTTTTGTAAAAAGGCTTTTTGAAAGGTTTTTTCTTGGCTGGAATGGAGGTTGACTTGGAAAGTCTATCCAGAGCAGAATTCTCTGCATCCATTTGAGTGGCTTTTATTTGCCACTCTTTGCCAAAGAGATTTTCACCCGTACAGGGCAGATTTCCTAAGCTATCCTGAACACAGGGTTCTAGATCAGAAGCCTGGAGCCAAGCAATTCTGCGAGCAGCTATGGCAATGCCTGAGGCTCTGCTGGCACCTTCAAAGGAGTCAAAGGCTGCCCTGTTGGAAAACTTTGAAATGTCTTGAGTATGCTTAAGCCAAAGGAGGAACTCATCCCTTTTATCCTCTAGAATAAAAGGGAGAAAGTTGTGCAGTTTTTGTGCAACTTCCTTTAGAAACATACCCATATAAAGGCTATATGAGTTGATTCTGGCAATAAGCATGCTGGCTTGGAAGATTTTCCTACCAAAAGCATCCAAGGTCCTGCATTCTCTTCCTGGAGGAGCAGAAGAGTGTCTTTTGGTACTCTTTATCCTTTTCATAGCTGACTGCACCACAATGGAGTGGTGAGGAAGCTGAGTTTTCTGAAATCCAGGACAAGGAGGGACACGGTACATAGTGTCCAATCTGCGAGAATGAGGAGAAAGGGTGAGAGGAGTCTCCCATAAGTCAATCATATGTTCATGAAGAATTTCATGAATTTGGCAAGGTGACTGCCTCTCTGGGAGCCTTAGAGTATCCTAAAATATCTAATTTTTTTGCTCTAGGCTCTGTTTCAGAGGTTACTGAAATAGAGAGTCCTTTAGCCACTTCTATTATGAAGTCTTGAAAGGACAAATCCTCTGGAGGAGACATTCTCCTTTTTGGAGAAGTAGGCTCCTCAGGAAGGGTAATGGATACTTCAGGAGACTCATCTGATGAATCAGAATCATCAGAGGAATCGAAGTATCGTCTGTCCGCTTCCAACGATCGATACGCGTATCGATCAATACCGACATCGGGCGTCCCCGGTACCGGATCGGTACCGAGAAAAAGCCCTGGACAAGGAGCCGGAGTCGGTATCCTGGCCGATGTCGATGCAGTCGGTACCGGTATCGGCGCTGGTACCGGTACCGGTACCGACAACGGGACTCGTTGCGGTACCGTCGGCATCGCAGCTTTAATAAAAGCCATTATAGCCTGCTGCATGGATTGAACAGTGTGATCCATGGACGCCACGACTGCCTGGATGTCGGTACCGGGAGAAAGTGCCGGTACCCCAGAGCAGTCTAACAGGTGATCGGTCGAGGCCGTGCCATCGATGTCAACCTGTAACCCCATAGGAGCAGCTCTGGAAGCCGGAGCTGCCCGCCGGGGTTGTCTGGCTGGGGCAGGATCCTCGAGGGCAAGCTCGGAGGCATCTTGATGCTTAGAGGGAGATTTGCCCTTCGAGGACCTGCTAGGATTATGTTTGGTTACCTGAGACCCATCAGGAGAGGAAGACCTGGAAGATGTCGATGCCACCGCCGGTGCATCCATAGGAAACAGCACATGGAGCTTGGCTGCTCGGTTCTGTAACCCTCGTTTAGACATTAGAGAGCAGGACTGGCAATCCGGAAGGGAGTGTTCAGGACCCAAACATTTAAGACACCATTCATGGGTATCTGTAACAGAAATTGTACCGCTACACTTAGTGCATTTTTTGAACCCGGAGGCTGGTTTTTCCATGAGGGAAAAGTTTCTTGTGGGCCTGGAGGCCTAAGAAGAAAAATACACCAAGTGAGGAAAAAATATATATATACCGTATATACTCGAGTATAAGCCGACCCGAATATAAGCCGAGGTACCTAATTTTACCACAAAAAACTGGGCAAAACTATTGACTCAAGTATAAGCCGAGGGTGGGAAATGAGGCACCTACTAGTCAATGTAAAAAATAAAGATAGAGACCAATAAAATTACATGAATATTTATTTAAACGAAAAACAGTAAAATAGCTCTGTAAGTGGAAAATGGTGTCAACAAAAACAATATGGTATCAATTTTACTTTTACTTTCCCCTTCCTCATGGCTCAATCTGCTGAATTTACAGGGGCTATGTGTGTGTTTTCACTGAGAGGCTGGCACATACATACAGAGGAGGAGCTTGTGCCTCTGTGTGATGTGCCAGCCTCCTTAACGCTGCCTGTGACAGCCCGAGCCTGTCACACTGTCCAGGATGTGCTGCTGCGGGCTCGAGGGGGGCCAATTCTGCTCAACTACAGGTACCTCTGCGGGGGGAGTCGGGGAGGGGGAGGGAGGGTCCGTGCTTACTACAACTACTTCTGCGGGCGGCAGGTGACAACTTAGCACCCGCCGCTCGCACAGGCACAGCACACACTGTAGGAATGCCCAGCACATCACTGCAAAGGTTTCCATATCTGCAGCCGCGGTTATGGAAACCTTAGCTTTAGAAGCAGCGCCCCCTGCTAGACATCTGCAGACGTTGACTCGAGTATAAGCCGAGGGGGCCGTTTTTCAGCACAAAAAATGTGCTGAAAAACTAGGCTTATACTCGAGTATATATGGTATTTTTTTTTTAGAAAGAAAAGAAAAGAAAAGAAAAAGACCGGCGGTACCAGTCCGGCGTCGGGGAAGGCAGACACGCGACCAAAGAAATAAATTAAAATAAAGAACTTCTTCAGCGGTGACAGGAACACGACCTGCTGGCTCCGCGGAAAAGAAGAACTGAGGAGAGTTGGTTAGGAAAGGCGGGAAGGCAGTGCGCAGGCGCTGTGGGATGCTCCCAAAAGCTTTCCTTCTGGGAAGCTGGGGAGCGTTCCCACGCAGGCTCCATCGGTACCGACGTACCCATATGTGAGGACTCATTCCTGCTTGTTCCTGGAGATTTAGTTATACAGGCAGTGAAAGATAATTATAAGGGAAAGCACAGGACAGTTGGAAAATAGTTAAGAAAAAAATAAAAGGAGCAGCAGCAAATGTTAAAGATTTACATCAAGCATGGGTGATGTGTAAAAATACTATCTTGGAAGCCCAGACCAGCTATATTCAACACTTTTCTTAAAGTGGAAGGAAGCCCAAAAAACTGCCATCATGGTTTAAAGGTAAGGTCAGAGAGGCTGCTGCTGTCAAACAAACATCTTTTTAGGAAATGGCAAAAGGAGCCAAAAGACGATAACTGGAAACAACATAAGCATTGGCAAGTTAGATGCAAGGCACTGATAAGGCAGGCAAAGAAAGAATTTGAAAAAAAAGCTTGCCGTAAAAGTAAAAGGCATAAAGTTTTTCAAGTACATTCGTAACAAAAGACCTGTGAGAGAGTCAATTGGAGCATTAGATGATAGAGGGGTAAAAGTGGCACTAAAAGGGGAGAAGGCCATAGCGGAGAGAAAGCGTAGTTACTCACCTGTAACAGGTGTTCTCCAGGAGCAGCAGGAATCAGTCCTCACATATGGGTGACGTCGGCGCCAACGGAGCCCTCGTGCGGAGCATTTCCCCAGCTTTCAAAGAAAGCCTTTGGGAATTGGTTGTCGCCTCGGCAGGGGACATCGACCAACTTGTCCTGTACCCAGGGCTCAAGGTCAGACGACTGAAGCCAAGCCTGTCGGCGGGCACCGAT
This sequence comes from Ichthyophis bannanicus, assembly GCA_033557465.1. Classification (NCBI taxonomy): domain Eukaryota; kingdom Metazoa; phylum Chordata; class Amphibia; order Gymnophiona; family Ichthyophiidae; genus Ichthyophis; species Ichthyophis bannanicus. The sequence goes on from CM066033.1 coordinate 436,283,130, forward strand.
GCCGGCTGCGGCTACGCGAGCCGATGCTTCAAAGCCATCATAGGCTGCTCGGGACATGAACTTTGAGCATTCCCGAATGCCAGTGGACAAGGCTAGGAACCTCCGCAAGGGTTCCTCGGACAGACCAGCGGAGAATCCGGCTAGCTCTTTAGCCAGATCCCGGAGATACATGCCCATGTACAGCTGGTAAGTCTGGACACGACAGGCGAGCATAGAGCCCTGGAAGCACTTCTTGCCAAGGCCATCCAGGTTACGGGCCTCCCTTCCAGGAGGCACCGAGGAGTGCATCTTCTGGCTCTTAAGACGATGCATGGCCGATTCCACTACCATGGAATGGTGTGGCAGCTGTGCCTTTTGAAAGCCAGGGCTCTTGCGGACCCGATAGATAGAATCGACCCGCTTGCTCAGGACCGGCGAGGAGGCCGGACTCTCCCACATGCGGAAGAGTAGTCGTTCCAGCATAGGAGGAACCGGCACAGTAAAGTGTTCCCTCGCGGGAGAGTCATACTGGAGGGCGTCGAGCTCTTCGGCTCGAGGCTCCTCCTCGGGATCCGCAGGGAAGGCCAAAGCCTTGGCCATATCCCTAACGAAGTCCGAGAACCGGGCATCCTCCGGGGGGGACTGCTTCCGAGGCTCGGACTCCGGTGAGTCCGATGGGACACACCGAGTCCGGAAAGAATCAGGTGACTCTTCCTCCTCAGACTCCCAGACCGACTCCGACGAGGACTCGGAGGGAGTCGGCGTCGGCGACCTCGGTCCCGAACGGGAGGGTGACCTCGACCGAGGATCGACTCGAGGATCGGCTCGGTCTCCGGGGTCGACTTGGACGTCGACGTCCCGGCGGTCGGGGCAGCGACGCCAGCGAAGCCAGCGAGCAGTGCCCTCTGCTGGTCCATGAAGGCAGACAGTCTGCTCTCCAAGGCCGTCAACCTGAGTCCGAGCTCAGGTGACCCAGCAGCCCCCGACTCGGGCCCCGACGGCGTCCGGCTCGACGTCGGCTGTCGCGGAGGCGAGTCCAGAAGGACCACAGGACTTACCCGGGCAGGCATCTCCGACTCCAGGCGAGGTCGCTTCGGGACGTGTTCCTTCTCCAAGGACCCGGGGCGGCTGTCGGGGCTATGCGACCTGGCCCTCGCGGAGCCAGGAGCGTCCACCGACGCCGGCCTCGCGGGTTTTTCCTTCCGACGATGGTCCCCGGAGGGAGAACCCCGGTCGGAGGAGCTCCGGCGACGGTCCGAGCTGGAGCCTTTCGACACGGAGGCCTCCGACGAGGTCCGGGTACGGCTGGGGTCAGCGAAGATTCTCTCACGCTGATGCCGCCGACTTCTCAACGCCTTTGAGGACAGTTTGCTGCAGGGCCCACAGATCAATTCCTCATGATCCGGGCCCAGGCAGCGGAGGCAAAAGTCGTGTGTGTCGGTTAGTGACATATTTCGGTCACACCGACCACACCGCTTAAACCCACTGGCAGCCATCGGGGGAAAAAGGGCCCCTGCGAGGTCAAAGGACCGGGCTGCCAGGGAAAACGAAAACGAAAGCTGACTAAGTCAGAAAAACCGAAAAAAGTAAGAGGACTCGAGACCGGCGTCGCGAGTCCGGGCGGGAAAACGATCGGCGTCGAACCGAAAGAAAAAAGGATAAAATAAAGAAGAAAATCAACTTTTTCGCGGGGACAAGACGGGGACGTCTGTAGGGCTCCGCGGAAAAAAGAAGACTGGCTAAGATGGCACCTTCGGGCGGGAAGTCGACCGCGCATGCGCGCTGCAATTCCCAAAGGCTTTCTTTGAAAGCTGGGGAAAATTGCTCCGCGAGGGCTCCGTCGGCGCCGACGTCACCCATAAGTGAGGACTGACTTCCTGCTTGGTCCTGGAGAATGAATGAATTCTTTGCTTTGGTCTTTACTGCAGAAGATGTAGGGAAGGTACTCATGAATGAAATGGTCTTTAAAGGTGCAGCAGAGGAAGAAAGAGTAGTTACTCACCTGTAACAGGTGTTCTCAAGGAGCAGCAGGAATCAGTCCTCACATATGGGTGTCATCGGCGCCGATGAAGCCCCAGCGGAGCATTTCCCCAGCTTTCTATGAAAGCCTTTGGGAATGCAGGCACGCATGCGCGGTTCCCTTCCCGCCCAAAGGTGCCATCTTACCTCAGTCAAATGACATAGCTAAGAACAGCACACAAAAATGAAAAATAAACTATGTACAACTGCAACTCCAAGGGGAGGAGGGAGGGTTGTGAGGACTGATTCCTGCTGCTCCTGGAGAACACCTGTTACAGGTGAGTAACTACTCTTTCTCCAGGACCAAGCAGGAAGTCAGTCCTCACATATGGGTGACTCCCAAGCTCTGGGCTACCGAGGAACCCAGGCTGAACAAGAGAACTCCCTCTAGTCTCAGCAGCTAAGAAAGGCTTTTCAAAGACACAACCGCCACCGGTAGCCCAGCAGAGGGCAGGAGGGCAGGCGTTGCCTAAACCTCAAAGAGATTCCGGAGTACTGCTTGGCCAAAAGCACTGTCCCTATGGGACTCCCTCTCCAGACAGTAATGGGCTGCAAACGTCTGGCTTGAAGACCAAGTTGCAGCCCTGCAGATGTCTACCAAGGGCACAGAGCGGAGATGAGCCACTGAGGCAGCCATTGCCCTGACACGATGGGCCGTAACCCGACCCTGCAAAGGAAGGTCAGCCGCCTTGTAAGCCCAGGTGATACACTCAGCCACCCAGATTGACAAGGTACGCTTGGACACAGCCAACCCCAACTTATTAGGGTCAAAAGAAACGAAGAGCTGAGTAGCCCTTCTATGCCCCTGCGTACGGTCAAGGTAGAAGGATAAGGCCCTCCTACAATCCAGGGTATGCAGAACTGCTTCAGCCTGGCTTGCATGAGGCCTAGGGAAGAATGTTGGAAGAACCACCTCCTGATTGAGGTGGAAAGAGGAGACAACCTTTGGGAGGAACTTTGGATGAGTCCTGAGGACTACCGTGTTCCTATAAATCCTGGTGTAAGGCCTATCACAGACCAGGGCCTGAAGCTCACTCACTCGCCTAGCCGAGGTAAGGGCTATCAGGAAGAGTGTCTTCCAGGATAGGAAGCGCAGTGGACAAGTAGCCATCAGCTCAAAATGTGGGCGAGTCAGTTGCTGCAAGACCACATTCAACTCCCACTCAGGGGCAGGAGGACGGATTGGAGGCTTGAGCAAAAGCAAGCCCCTGAGAAAGCGGGACACCAAGGGGTGAACCAACAGAGAATGTCCTTCCACCAGTGAGTGGTGAGCTGCTAGAGCTGAGAGGTGGACCCGAACAGAATTGGACTTGAGTCCCTGATTGAACAAGTGGAGTAAATACTGAAGCACTACTGGTACAGTACAGGAGAAAGGATCCTCTGTACGTAGCAGACACCACACAGAAAACCTTCTCCATTTGAGAGCATAGGTTTTCCTAGTGGACTGTTTCCTAGAGGCTAGGACAACCTCCTCAACTTCCTGAGGTAGGCCCCAGGGAGCCAAAACTACCCTTGCAGCCTCCAGGCCATCAAATTGAGAGCTTTGAGATTGGGGTGCAGAAGGGAACCCTGATCTTGAGAGAGAAGGTCGGGTTGCAACCCCAGAGGCAGGGGGGGATCCACTGCCAACAGAAGCAGAAGTGGAAACCAAGGCTGTCTCGGCCATCTGGGAGCCACCAGCAGGATCGAGGCTTTGTCCTGAAGGATCGTGAACAGAGTTCAGGCCACCAAGGGTGTGGGAGGAAACGCATACAGGAGGCCCTGAGACCACGGGATCAGAAAAGCATCTGCTGCTATCCGCAGAGGATGCGGTTGCCTGGAGCAGAACTTTGGCAGCTGTTTGTTCAGTGGACTGGCAAACAGATCTATCCAAGGGAGACCACATTTCAGGAAGATCTTCTGAACCACTAAGGGATGCAGCTGCCATTCGTGGGGCTGCAGAATCCTGCTCAACCTGTCGGCCAGGTAGTTTTCCTGGCCTGGAAAGTACACAGCCCTGAGGAGCATGTCCCACCTTGTTTGTTCACATAAAACATGGCAACCTGGTTGTCTGTCTGAACCAGGACAGATTGATGAGCCAGGGCAGGCGAGAAAGATTTGAGAGCTAGGCGAATAGCCCTGAGTTCCAGGAGACTGATCTGCTGTGCCGCCTCCCAAGGAGACCACAGGCCCTGAGTGCACTTGTCTAGACAATGAGCTCCCCAGCCCTGCAGGGAGGCATCGGTGGTCAGTACCACCGTGTACCCAGGAACCTGAAAGGGCACTCCTTTTAGGAGATTGGGTGGTTGCAGCAACCAGCTGAGGGAGTTCAGAAATTGTCTGGACACCCTTATCCTGTCTCTGAGGCTGCCTTTGGCCTGCAACCACTGAGTCCGAAGGCACCACTGTGCAGGCCTCATATGGAGCCTGGCATTGGGGGTCACATGTACTGTCAAAGCCATGTGGCCTAAAAGCCTCAGGCAGAGTCTGGCGGAGACTAGTGACCTGTTGAGAAACTGGTTTGCCAGGGCTATTAATCTTTGTGCTCTGTCTTCTGGCAAGAAAGCCTTTGCCAGGAGAGAGTCCAGCCTTGCTCCTATGAACTCCAAGTTCTGGGAGGGGAGCAAAGTGGACTTTGCGAAGTTTATCACAAACCCTAGGCTCTGAAGAAGAGCAATAGTTCTGAGGGTGGCCTGTCTGGCCTCCTGGGACGTCTGACCTCTGAAGAGCAAGTCATCCAGATCGGGGAAGGCAAAGATTCCCTGTGTTCTCAGGTAGGCCCCCACCACTGCCAGGCATTTGGTAAAGACCCTGGGAGCGTATGAGAGGCCAAAAGGCAGTACTCTGTACTGATAATGGTTTCCTCACACAAGGAACCTGAGGTACTTTCTGTGGTCTGGATGAATAAGGATATGAGTGTACGCATCCTTTAGATCTAAGGAGCATAGCCAATCTCCCTGCTGGAGGTAGGGCAGAAGTGTTCCAAGAGTAAGCATCTTGAACTTTTCTTTCTCTAGGAACTTGTTGAGGTTCCTGAGGTCCAGAATGGGTCGAAGGCCACCGGTTCCTTTTGGCTCCAGGAAATACCTGGAGTAGAATCCGTGACCTTGCAAGTGGGGAGGCACAGGTTCCACCGCCCTGTCCACCAACAGACCTTGAAGTTCCTGAAGGAGAAGGTCTGTGTGCAGGGAAGGCCTTAGAGGCTCCCCTGGAAAGTATGGTGGAAGCAGTTGGTGAAAATGTAGTGCATAGCCCCTGTGGACTATGTCCAACACCCAACTGTCCCCGGTGATGAGGGGCCACTGGTGGGCAAAGAGGGCGAGGCGACCTCCTGTGCAGGGCTGGGATAGCAGGGATGGAGAGGCTATGCTCAAGGAGTCAAAAAACCCCACCCTGCTGAGTGGGAGCAGGGGCCGGAGGCTTGGGGGTCCTCTGCCTACGGGGCCCATTACCCTGCCCCTTTGCTTGCTGACCCTGGGGTGCAGCTTGGGCAGCCTGATACTGAGGGTATTGTTTGTAGGCAGTGCCCTTCCTCGGGTAAAAGGGATTTTTACCCGAGCCCTTCTTCTTATGAGAAAGGGCAGAGGTCTTCCTAGACAGCCTTATCCTTGTAAGGTGCTCGGTTTCGAGCTGAGCGGCATTCTCAGTCATGGGCTGGCCAAAAAGGTTCTGACCACGGCAAGGGACATCGACCTTGTCCTGAACCCATGGCTTGAGGTCTGATGACTGCAGCCATGCTTGGCGTCGAGCCGCGATGCCGGCTACCGCAACTCGGGCCAAAGCCTCGAAGCCATCATAGGCGGCGCGGGACATGAACTTCGAGCAGTCCCGAATCCCCGAGGACAAGGACTTGAATCTCTGCAAGGGTTCCCCGGAGAGACCAGCAGAGAACCCGGCCAACTCCTTGGCCAGGTCCCGCAAGTACATGCCCATGTACAGCTGGTAAGACTGGACACAGCAAGCAAGCATCGAGCCCTGGAAGCACTTTCTACCGACGCCATCGAGGTTCCGGGCCTCCTTGCCGGGGGGGCACCGCAGAGTGCATCCTCTGACTATTCAGGCGATTCATGGCCGATTCCACAACCATGGAATGGTGTGGTAGCTGTGCCTTCTGAAAGTCAGGGCTCTTCTGGAGTCGAATCAACTCGCTTGCTGAGAACCGGCGCCGAGGCTGGTGCCTCCCACATCCGGAAAAGGAGCCGTTCCAGCATCGGAGGAACCGGGAGAGTAAAGGCCTCCTTCGGAGGAGAGTCATACTGCAGGGCCTCGAGCTCCTCAGCTCGAGGCTCTTCCTCGGGGTCCGCTGGAATAGCCAAGGCAGTGGCCATATCCCGGACAAACTCCGAGAACCGGGTATCCTCCGGAGGGGATCTACTCCGGGGCTCAGACTGCGGTGAGTCCAACGGGATGCACCGAGTGTTGAACGTATCGGGAGACGCCTCATCCTCTGTCTCCCAGGCGGACTCGTCCAACGAGGAGTCAGGGTCCGACCCCGCGGGGCCCTGGAGCATCCGCCCCGACGCCGGAGGCACTGGTGTCGACGCCCTCGGTTCCGAACGGGAAGTCGAGGGAGACCGCGACCGAGGTCGACTTCGAGCCATGATGGACTCGAGTATCGGCTCGGTCTCGGGGGTCGACTTCGATGTCGATGTCCCGGTGGTCGGAGCAGATGCACCAGACGGGCTGGCCATCAGTGCCCGCTGCTGCTCCATGAAGGCAGACAGTCTGCTCTCCAAGGCTGTCATCCTCAGACTCAGTTCAGGAGACGCAGCAGCCACCGACTCGGGCCCCGGCGGCGCCGGGCCCGACATCGGCTCTCTGGGAGGAGAGTCCTCGAGGACCACAGGGCTTACGTGTCCAGCAGACTCCGGCTCCACGCGAGGAACTTTGGCAGGCTTCTCTTGTTCCACGGGCCCGAGGCGACGGTCGGGGGTCTTAGACCTGGCCCTTGAGGAGCCAGGGACCTCCTCCAACGCTGCCCCCCGAGCCGCTTCTTCCTCTTGTGTTCCCGGTCGGGGGACCCCCTGTCCGAGGAGCTTCGACGGCGCTCAGGATCCGAATCCCGAGATGTCGAGGCCTCAGACGAGGTCCGGGCCCGGCCGGAGGCTGAGTCCGAGAAAAGCCTTTCTTTCTGCTGCTGACGACTTCGGAGTGCCTTGGAAGACATCTTCCCACAGTGTCCACACGTCTTAAGGTCGTGATCAGGACCGAGGCACCGAAGGCAGCAGTCATGTGTGTCGGTGAGAGACATTAACGTCTTACACCGATCACACTTCTTGAAACCGCTGGAAGCCATCGGGGAAAAAAGAGTCCCCGCGAGGTCAAAGGACCGGCCTTCCAGGGAAAAATCAAAAAAGGGCACGAACACCAGCCACGAAGGGCAAAAACCGAAAAAGTAGTATCGGGCTCGATACCGGTGTACTGAACCCGGCGGGAGGGGAACCGGCATCGAACCGGGAAGAAAAAATAGCGAGAATCTCCGAATAAATCAAACTTTTATCCGGGATGACAGGACACACGTCCGGTGGGCTTCTCGGAAAAAGAGAGACTGAGGTAAGATGGCACCTTTAGGCAGGAAGGGGACCGCGCATGCGTGCCTGCATTCCCAAAGGCTTTCATAGAAAGCTGGGGAAATGCTCCGCTGGGGCTTCATCGGTGCCGATGACACCCATATGTGAGGACTGACTTCCTGCTTGGTCCTGGAGAATTGAAAAATACTGATAAACCGGGAAGATGTATTACAACTATTTGATAACTAAAGAGTAGCAAATCACCTGGACCGAATGGTGTACATCAGAGGGTGTTGAAAGAACTGAAATATAAGACTGCATGCCTACAATTAGTAATCTGTGAACTATCATTAAAATTATCTGTAATACCTGAAGATTGATGAATGGCCAATGTAACGCCAATTTTTAAAAAGGGTTCCGGGGTGATCCAGGAAACTACAGACGGTGAGCCCGATATCAGTATCGGGAAAAATGGTAGAAACCATTATAAAGAACAAAATTACTAAACATGTAGATAGTCATGGTTTAATGGGAGAAAGCCAACATGTGCACCTCCGTGGGCTCAGGCACGGAGCATTAGAGTACCTGAACTAAACTAAACTAAAACAAAACAAAACCAATTTACCAAAATTGAATTAACAGAAACTGCAAATGGTTCCCTATGAAGCTGCTGCTCTGTCCTGCTTTATTCTCCAGTGGCTGCCTCTCCCAGGCACCCAAAACACTGTGGGGGGGCTACCACACGGGCCTGAAGAAAAGAAACCGTGCCTAAACACAGTGGGGGGAGTTTCCCTTGCCGCTGCAGGTTCTGCTCTGTTTCCTTGTGTTCCGGCGGTTGCGAGGGGTTCCTGCTGTCCTCCTCCCCCTCCCCACGCCGCTCTTACCTTGGAGTCTCTTTGCTGCATGGCTTGTCTACCCCTCGCACTCAGCCTTCCTTCCTGGCTTCGGCACTGTGGGGGTTGAGGGGGGCAATTCGGGGCTACCAGCTTTCACTCCCGTCAATCCACTGCTGCCCCCATGGCAGCTCCTCACCCGATAACGGGTTTGAGAGCCGTCAGACCTTAACAGAATTCCCCCGAAATCCTGGGGGGAGGGGGGAAGAAGGAATATCCTCCCCTCAACCCTGTTTTCCCTTGGGTTCTTTCTGATCTGTCCTGTCCCCCCCCCCCCCCATTTCTTTTCTGCCTTTAAAAACAAAAAAACCTGCACCTTAACAGGGGAAATAAAAAGGAAGCTCTAACTAAACCTATCTCCTTAGTTATCTCTTCAGTGAGTCCAGCACCCTGGCTCACTACCTCCTCCAGCTGCTTGGAGACTGAGCATACAGGGGCTGGTAGGTGGTGCCAGCTGCATAAGTATATTGGTGTCATCAAAAAGATGACATGCTCAGTCTCCAAGCTGCTGAAAGAAGTACACTACCCAGAGGTGCAGGACTGGACTTGAGGGATGATAAGGAACAAAGGATATTATAATGCCTCTATCATTCCATGGTGCGACCGCACCTTGAATATTGTGTGCAATTTTGGTCACCGTATCTTAAAAAGGATATAGCATTATTAGAAAAGGTACAGAGAAGAGCCACCAAAATGGTAAAGGGGATGGAAGGATACCCCTTATGAAGACAGGCTAAAAAGGTTAGGGCTCTTCAACCTGGAAAATAGATAGCTGTGGGCAGATATTATAGAGGTCTATAAATTAATGAATGGAGTGGAACGGGCAAAAGTAGATCGATTGTCTATGCCATCAAAAAGTAGAAAGACTAGGGGACATGCAATGAAACTACACTGTAACCAGTTTAAGATTAATAAGGAGAAATTTCACTAATGTTAATTCCTTTTCCTGGAATCCTGCAAGACCAGCCCAGACAAGTGGGTTGTCCCCCTGCCAACAGATGTTGGAGACAGAGAAAGTGCCAGAAGCTTCAGCAAGTGCGCTCTGGCATATAGGCTCCCCTAGATGTCACCCTCAGTATACTCCTGTAAGAGCAGAGGAAGCCCCTTGGAAAATGTACCAAACTGAATATAACCAGCTGAACCTGGAACTGAGAGCACAAACTACTGCAACTATGTACAAGAAGTCCAACAATGCTAAACTGATATGTAAGTGTGAAGCAGACATTACATCTGCTAGTTCAGTAAGGCTCTGCTAAAACAACTAGAGTCAGTCAAAAGGCTGTTGCTGAAGAATGCTGTAAGGTATGGGTCCTGGACTGGTCTAGCAGGATTCCAGGAAAGGAAATTAATGGTAAGTGAAATTTCTCCTTCCAATTCATCCTCCCAGACCAGTCCAGACAAGTGGGAAGTACCCAAGCTACACCCCCACTGGGCGGGAAGAAACAGCCACCATTACTACACTGGCCCCAAAATACACCGAGGCTTGAGCATGGAGATCGAGGCAATAGTGGCGCGCAAAGGTGGACAGAGGATTACATGGCCACCCGACAAATGTCAATGGATGAGACGCCCAATGAGCTGCCTGAGCCCGAGTGGAGTGAACATGAAGACCCATGGGGATGGGCCTGCGATGTAGGATGTAAGCAGATTCAATCGCGTGCTCGATCCAGCGCATGATCGTAGCTTTTGAAGTAGCAAGTCCTTTACCAGGACCCGCAAACAGTACAAAGAGGCGGTCGGGCTGCCAAAAGCAATGCGTGACCTTAAGATAGCGCTGAAGGACTCGCTTGATGTCGACCACACAAAGGTTGCCTTGCTCCCCCGAACCCTGCTCCTCAAAGGCAGGTATGGAAATGGTCTGATTCACATGAAAAGGTGATAGCACCTTGGGTAAGAAAAAAGGCATGACCCAAAGCGACACGCCCTCCAATGTGAAAAAGAGAAAGGGCTCTCAGCAGGAGAGCATGTGTAGCTCCAACACACGTCTGAAGTGATAGCTACCAGAAAGACATTCTTCAATGACAGATCCCTGCAAGTGATATGCTTAAGCAGCTCAAAGGGGGTCTTTATAAGGCTCCTGAGCACCAGGGAGGGGTCCCAGGGTGGGACAAGGGGGTGGAGCAGAGGTCGGAGCATGTGTACTCCTCAGATTAAATGATTGACATCTGGGTGAGATGCAAGCAAACGTCCCACTCTTGAGCCCCGAAAGCAGGTGAGGACCACTATATGTACTCACAGAGAGTTGAGGGTGAGGCCCTTATCGATCCCATCCTGTAGAAAGGCTAGGACCTTCAGGATCCACACTCGCCACAGTGAAAAGCGTTGCCAAGTACTCCATGACTCAAGCAGATACCATATTCGAGCATATGCCATAGACGTGGAGGGGCAGCGTGCCTTGAGAAGAGTCTGCACAATTATAGGAGAATAGCCCTTGTGGACTAGGTGTTTCCTTTCAAGAGCCAAGCCATAAGTGAATAAGGAGCCGATTGTCCATCAGGACTAGGCCCTGCCTCAGTATACCGCAGCAAGAGCCAAAAGGCAAGGTGAGGTCACATGCAGTCAAACGAGGTCGGCATACCACCGGCGCCTGGGCCAGTTGAGTGCCACCAGAACCAGAGGGTCTCAATGCAATGGAGACACCGCCCGATCAACTGCCACAGTGGGAAGAGGTAGAGCAGAGGCACCAGCAGCCAAGTCTGGGCCAGTGCATCCAGACCTTGAAACCCGGATTACCTCCGGTGACTGAAGAAGGTGAGAATCTTGGTATTCTTGGCAATGTCCATCAGGTCAAGATTGGGTTGGCCCCAGATCTACACACTGCACTGAAATGTCGCCTGACCGAGTTCCCACTTGCTGGTGTCCAGGGTATGGCGACTGAGGAAGTTGGCTTGAACATTGTCCACTCCTGCAATGTGTTGGGCTAAGAGAGCTTGCATGAGCTGCTCGGCCCAAAGGAAAAGAAAAGCCATTTCCCTGGCCACTCCCGGGGCTTTGTGGCCGCACTGCTGATTGAGGTAGATCACCATGGTGGCACTGGAAGTTGGCTTGAACATTATATATGTAATTTAAGAAAAAAAAGTCTAAAAAAAGTACTTTTTTTGTACGTGTATTAAGCAGTATATAGGGGAGTTTTTGGGACCGATGATGCATGAAGCTCTAATTCCCTATGGCAGGGGTGGGCAATTCCGGTCCTGGAGGGCCGCAGACCAGTCAGGTTTTCATGATGTCCCTAATGAATATTCATGAGATCTATTTGCATCCACTGCCTTCCATTGTATGGAAATAGGTCCATGAATATTCATTAGGGACATCATGAAAACCTGACTGGTCTGCGGCCCTCCAGGACCGGAATTGCCCACCCCTGCCCTATGGTGATTTGTTTCGACACATAGTGGGAGGTAATGCGATTATATGTAGCGTGCCTCTTTCCTAGACGCACTGCCTCAGCTTGGGGTTTGGAGGAGGAGGACAGACCTCCTGCCTGGAGATACCCTGCTTGGGAAGAAGACATTGATGCCCAAAGATCCAAAGCCTTTTGAACAGGGACATAAAGTGAGCCGAATCCTGATCCACGCTACCTGCACTGGGCTGCTGCAGGAGCAAGAGCGGAGGAGGGGGACATCGCCTGACAGAAAGCCCAGAGACAAGTACCAAATTGTTAAGTTGGAGGGAGCTGGGGTATCCAGCATGGAAATGGCTGAAACCACATGTTCCACCTCATCCAGTGCTGAAAGAGAGGCATCCTGCACTTCCCTGGAAGACTCCCCCAGGTGATTTGTGCATGTGCAGCACAGCCGGTCCGTTAAAATGCAGTGCTTCCTGCTACAGGTAATATGCTGGGTTAAAGGAGACTAGAATTGAAACCCTGGTTCGGTAAAAGTCAAACCAAAAAGATATACCAAACCTAAAGTAAACTTCCCACACCTCTTTCAAATAAGATTTTTGTCGGAGCGGGCTGGAGGCGGCAAGAATTGAACTCTAGCCACACCAGACAGCCAGGTCCTTTTTAATCAATTTAAGAGTAAAACTCAACACTTATCTATTTGCGTTATTCCAGTGAACTTTTCTTCACAACCGTACAATTGTCATGCCGTTTTATTAAACTTAAATAGCACAGCTACAACTCATTCACCCATGCCGCACCCACAGGACTACGCAAATCATCTACAATCGAAGATGATCCAGACCAACACGATTTCTACCTCCACATCCCACTCCAACCCAGGTACCACTACTCAACCATCCGTTCTATGCAAATTCTCTGAGGTATCCAACAGAGAAATTGAAGATATCATCTCATCTATTAACCTAACCACCGCACCCAATGATCCCTGCCCAGCCAACTGGATCAAAGAGCTGCGTCACGAGCTTAGCCCAACCATAAGTAAAATTTTCAACCATTCTTTCTTAACTGGGTCCTTCCCACAGAGCCTGAAGTACTCATCTATTCGCCCACTCTTGAAAAATAGCAAACTCAATCTTTTAGACCAATTTTGAGCATCCCCGTGTTAGCCAAAATCATGGAAAAAGTAGTCCAGCGACAAATCCAACATCATGTGGACACCGAAGCCCCTCTCGACCCTTCTCAACACGGCTTCAGAGAAGCCCATGGGGTTGACACCCTCCTCACAACCCTCTAGTCATAGGCCTTGACAATGTCCATCAAGGATTTATTCTTATCTTTCTGGACATTGCAGCCGCCTTTGATTCAGTTAACCATGATACTCTTCTTCAACGCCTTCAAGAAAAGGGCATTCAAGGCCTAGCTCTATCCTGGTGCAAATCATATTTAAGTAACAGATGGCAACAAGTCCGAACAGGCTCAGCGACATCAGAACCATTTCCCCTGATGCAAGGTGTACCTCAAGGGTCATCCCTATCTGCATTAATGTTTAACATCTATATGCAGCCCATTTGTGCATTGATCCGTTCCTTCAACATCCAATGTCTAGCCTATGCGGATGACATCCTGATGTATGCTCCTTTCAAGATTCACCAGCCAAACTTCGCACCAATAGTAAGATGCTTCGAAGCTGTAGTGAACTGGCTCCTCACACAAAACCTACGTATAAACCACAACAAAACAGACACCCTGTTCGTCACAAGGAGCTCAAGTTTCAAACCACCATTTTCACTACAAGTCAACACAATGGAACTGAAGGCACAATCCACAATCCGATATCTAGGTATTATGCTAGATCAGCAGCTCGACATGTCAGCGCACATTAAGAACTCCACCAAAGCAATATACCATAAGATCCGATCACTTCAACATCTCCGCCCATTACTTGACTTCTCTGATTATCGATCAATCTTCCAAGCCTTGGTAATCTCACATCTAGACTTTGCCAATATCATCCTCCACGGGCTCCCACTATCAACACTGAACCCTCTCCGTCTGGCCATGAACTCAGCTGCGAGAGTTCTCGTAGGAGGATCACGTTCCGACCACATAATGCCGGTCTTGAAGAGTCTGCACTGGTTACCTCTACAGGCCAGAACTCTCTATAAAGCTCTAGTCAAGACATTCAAGGCCTCAAGGACCCAACCCCTCTCGCCCATCAGTAATCTTATACATGTCACTCCAGCTAATAGAACCAGGAGGCCCCTCTTCTTTGAACACCATTGATCTTCCAAGATTGTTGACGAAATGCTCTAAAACAACAGCCTGCAGAGCATTCTCCCTTTTCACACCCAGAGCCTGGAATGCCCTCCCACCTGAAATCAGAGCCATCACAAACTTAACGTCATTCAGGAAAGCTCTTAAATACCACCTGTTTCTAATATATTATTCGGAATCTACACCCAGTGAGCACTGCTCCCCAGGCGACTCTATTTCTATGACCTCTTCAGAAAACGGTTAATCGACATGACCCTACGCTCACCATGCCCTGTCTTTACCCCTTTTGATACTCAGTGCTTGCACTCGTAATGTATTTACTACAACCATGTAATTAATTATCATACCATGTATATAGTTCCCCCAGTTATCTCCATGTTAGTTTACCCTGTTCATTGTAAAAAACCAATGTTGCCTTTACATTGTGTTTGTTTTTTTGTTCATATGTACACCGCACTGATTAAAAGAGCGCGGTATATAAGAAATGAAAATAAATAAAATTAAATTCAAAAATCAGCTGTTCACGTTTTTGCAACAAAGCTATGCGATTGCCCCCCGGGGATTCGGGGGGATGTAATCCAATATCGTCCAGGATATATCTTCTACAAATTGGTGATTCTGTGCCATACAATGCTCCACGATGGGCGCAGATAATACCTGTTGTGGGACCCTAGAAGCATGTTCGCTTAGTCGTATTTTCATTTTTCGTGACGTCCTACCTATGTAAATCAGTGGACAAGTGCATTGTAAAACATAGACCACATAAGCTGACTCACATGAAGTCGCCCACCGTTGTGTAAATGCCTGGTCTGTACCTGGATGAGTCCAATCTACTCCCGTAAGTGAGGTAGTGCAAAAGTTGCATGATGCACATATTGAATGGCCCCGATGTTGCATATCCGGACACATCGGACGATCCATCGGGGTTGTTGAATGAACTAACTTATTCTGTAAGTTAGGACCCCGAGAAAAAGCTACCCTGAGGGGTTTCTGAAAACACCGATGTAGTCCCAAAACTGCCCAATGTTTTCTAAGTATGGCCACAATATGTTTGCTCAAACCAGTGTAGGGTAACACCCTCACTATTTTTGAATTTAATGCTGTTTACCCGTCAGGATTAAATAAGGAAGTGGAATGGTCGAGCTTGCTGTGACGTCACTGATGCTAACCAAGGGATTCCCCGATTGAATGGGGTCTCCCACTTGGTTCACTGGTGCTCCCTGTTGATTGTCAGTTGATGTTAGCCAATCTTAATGCACCACCACCTATTTCCGGTATTTGAAAGTAGCGTTATGGAGCACATAGCGGTTCATGCTAGTAAGATCAAGGACACTTGACACAGGGCTACGGGCCCGAAACGTGCACGTCATGGGATATGCTGCTTGATGTCACTGCTGCGAAGTTTAATAAAACAGCGTGACAATTATACGGTTGTGAAGAAAAGTTCACTGGAATAACACAAATAGATAAGTGTTGAGTTTTACTCTTAAATTGATTAAAAAGGACCTGGCTGTCTGGTGTGGCTAGATTTCAATTCTTGCCGCTTCCAGCCCGCTCTGACAAAAATCTTATTTGAAAGAGGTGTGGGAAGTTTACTTTAGGTTTGGTATATCTTTTTGGGTTAAAGGAGACAGCATTGAGAATGCCAGCAAACCGCGGTGTTACAAGCTGTTCTGGATGCAGAACTGAACTTTGAAGCACAGGGAAAGAGTCAGAATCAAATGTAAAATGGCTGCTGCAGTGTTTGAAACCTGTGCAGCAGCCTGTTGAGCAGGAGAAATGGCAGGAATGAGCTGAACAGCAGGCATGTCCTACTAGAGATGGGCGGCGGGGAGGTAGCATGTTCCAGGATGGAGAGGATGCCGACGGCTGTATGGGAGAGGGAGTTGAAAGGCTGAAATCACTCACTGTGATCCTCTGAACTGCAGCCGCCGAGAAGAAATGCAGGCTTAGAGCACAGAAGGCTGTAGAGTCAGAGCCACGCTTCTAGACATGGAATTACAATTTAGAAAATAAAAAAGGGTATTCCGCTCTGGCAGCTACAGGATCAAAGGCTCCCACCTGCAACGTGCTCCAATAGTTCTCCTGACCGGGAGGTGGGTTCCCCTCTGAAAGAGCTGCACTGGTCCTCTTGACCAGGAGCTGCTTTCCTCATAGTAGACTGGGAATTCAGTGGGAAACTTCACGGAAACACCTCCTGTGTTCCCTGAAGACCTCTACAAAGTAATCTCCACTGCAGAGACATTTAGCCCCTTAGGATGGCAGGCTGCCATGAGTAGAGAAACAGACATCCGTAATCTGGTGGAGACAAAGAAATACTGAGGTTGGCACCAAGGGAGCCTCTCTATATGCCAGAGTGCACTTGTTGAAGCTTCTGGCACTTTCACTGTCTCAAACATCTGCTGGCAGGGGGACATCTCACTTGTCTGGACTGGTCTAGCCTAGCAGGATGAATTGGCAGAGAAAGCATAGTTACTCACCTATAATAGGTGTTCTCCGGGGACAGCAGGAATCAAATCTCACGAATGGGCGACGTCGACACTAGTGGAGCCCTCGCAGAAGAATCGCCCCAGCTTTCAAAGAAAGCCTTTGGGAAATGCCACCATGCATGCATGGTCCCCTTCCCGTCCAATGGTGTAACTTGCTCAGTCAGATGACATAGCTAACAGACAGCAAAAATAAAAGATGGTAAAGGAGCAACTCCAAGGAGAGGAGGGAGGGTTGTGAGGACTGATTCCTGCTGTCCCCAGAGAACACCTGTTACAGGTGAGTAACTATGCTTCCTCGGGGAACAAACAAGAAGTCAGTCCTCACATATGGGACTCCCCAGCTACAGGCTACTGAAAGCCCATAGCAAAATAGGGGTTCCCTCAAGGGGAGCCACAAGCAGCAGTAATTTAGTTCGGGTACACAGACCGCAGTAGGACCCCTTTGTCAGATGAACCAGCACTCCAGTAGCCTGAACACAGAAGGGTCAGGGGGTAGAGTTGCCTAAACCCCGAAAAGGTTACGGAGCACAGCCTGGCCGAAGGCACTGTCCCATCAGGACTCTCTTTCCAGGCAGTGATGGGCTGCGAAGGTATGGACTGAAGACCAGGTGGCAGCACGGCAGATGTCCACCATTGGAACAGAGCGCAAGTTTGCCACCGAAGCCGCCATGGCCCTGACACAGTGCACCGTGACGAAGTCTTCCAGTGGGAGCCTCGCCTGCTCGTAAGGATGATACAGTCCGCCACCCATGTGGACAGCGTTATGCTTGGCTACTGCCTCCCCCAGCCTACTGGAGTTGTAGGAGATGAAAAGCTGAGAAACTTTGCGGTAGTCCTGAGTGCGTTGGATATAGAAGGACAAAGCGCTCTTACAGTCCAAGGTGTGAAGGACCATTTCCATCCAACTGGAGTGAGGTCTTGGAAAGAAGGTAGGGAGCACCACTTCCTGGGCTGAGATGGAAGAGCAACACTACCTTCTGCAGGAATTTGGGGTGCATGCGGAGCACCACTCTGTTCATGTAGAATCTGGTATAGGGTGCCTCTGCAACGAGGGCCTGAGGCTCACTGACTGTGAGTGGAGGTAAGTGCGACCAGGAAAGCCACCTTCCAAGAGAGGTAGCGGAGGTGGCAGGTAGCCAGAGGTTCGAAGGGTGGGAGAGTGAGATGACCCAACACCACGATGAGATCCCATTCAGTTGCCAGAGGGCGAACCAGGGGCTTCGATAAGAGCAGATCCCAGAAGAAACTGGTCACCAATGGTTGGGCCGAGAGGGGTGTACCATCCGCTGGATGGTGGTGCGCCACCAGGGTACTAAGGTGCACTCGGACGGAGTTGGACTTGAGCCCGGACTGGGAGAGGTGGAACAGGTACTGTAACACTAGAGCCAGCGGGAAAGAGAAAGGGTCAGCCTTGTGTTCGGCGCATCAAACAGAGAACCTGCGCCATTTGAGGGCATAAGCCTTCCCAGAAGAGGCTTTATGGGAGGCCAGCAGAATGCTGTCTACCTCAACTAGGAGGTTGAAAGGGGCCAGAGTCACCCTCTCAGCAGCCATGCTATCAGCGACAGGGACCTCAGGTTGGGGTGCAGGAGAGAGCCCCCCTCCTGAGATAGGAGTCCCGGGGAGGTCCCCAAGGGGATGGGGGTCTCCACCGTTAACTGTGGAAGTAGCGGGAACCACGGTTGCCTGGGCCACCGAGGAGCTATCAGGATGAACGAAGCCCTGTCACGGAGGGTCCTCAACAAGGTCTTGCCGATCAGTGGTGTAGGAGGGAAGGCATACATGAGGCCTTCCAATCATGAGACCAGGAACGCATCCGCTGCCACCCTGGAGGGGGTGTGCCTGCCGGGAGCAGAAGCGGGGCAACTGAAAGTTGTCCGGGCTGTCAAAAATGTCCATCATGGGTTCCCCCCAGAGCCGAAAAAGCCAACTGACTACCCTGGGGTCCAGCTGCCATCGTGTGGCTGGAGAACTCAGCTGAGTCTGTCGGCCAGCAGGTTGTCATGGCCTGGCAGGTATACTGCCTGCAGGAGGATATCCTGTTGGACTGCATATGAGCAGAGGACCAGTGCCTCCCGGAAAAAGAGTACGAGACCCCGTGCCCACCTGTATGTTCATGTAGAAAATTGCCACCTGGTTGTCCGTCTGAACTAGCATCGGCTGGTGATGCAGGTGGTGACAAAAGACCCTCAGGGCTATGTGTATGGCCTGGAGCTCCAGGAGGTTGATCTGCTAGGTGCTCTCATCTGGTGACCAGCTGCCCTGGGTGCGGAGAACTCCACAGTGGGCTCCCCAGCCAAGCAGGGAGGCATCCGTGATGAGGACCCTTGAGGGGCTTGGGGCCTGAAAAGGCATGCCTGCCTCGAGATTCTGGGGCAACTGCCATCAGACCAAGGAGTCTGCCAATTGGCAGGTCACAGAAACTCTGTCTCGGAGGCAGCCCATGGCCTGAGACCACTGGTCCTGGAGACACCACTGTGCTGCCCTCATGTGGAGGCGAGCGTCTGGGGTGACATTGACCATGGAGGCCATGTGCTCGAGGAGGCACAGGAGAAGCCGGGCGGGCACCAAGAGACAGTACTATATGTCCCAAGCTAGAGTCCTAAGACGATTGACTCGGTCCCTGGGCAAGAAAGCCTTCGGACTGGAGAGTGTCGATCTTTGCCTCAATGGACTCCAGACACTGTGTCAGGAGGAGGTAAGACTTGGGGTAGTTTATGACAAAGCCCAAGTGTTGCAGAACCTGGATGGTGCGTGTGGTGGCCTGCTGCACCTCTGAGGCCGTGCCTCCCTTTATGAGCCTGTTGTCCAGGTAGGGAAAGACAAAGACCGCTTGGAGCCGGATGAAGGCGGCTACGACTGCCAGGCATTTTGTGAAGATTCTTGGGGCAGAGGCTAGGCTGAAGGGGAGCACCCTGTATTGAAAGTACCTGCCCCCCACTACGAACCGCAGGTACTGCCTGTGGTTGGGGTGGATGAGGATGTGGGTATAAGCATCCTTGAGTTTTAAGGAGCATAGCCAGTCTCCCTGCTGGAGGTATGGCAGCAGTGTTCCAAGGGAGAGCATCTTCAACTTCTCCCTCAGAAGGAATTTGTTGAAGTTGCACAGGTCGAGGATGGGGCTTAAGCCCCCTGTCCTCTTTGACACGAGGAAGTACCGGGAGTAGAACCCCTTGCCCTTGAAATGGTGGGGCACCAGTTCCACTGCTTTGTCCTCGAGAAGACCTGCCAACTCCTTCAGAAGAAGGTCCCAGTGGAGGGGAGACCTGAGGTGCTCTCCCGGGAAATAAGGGGGAGGTGTCTGAGTCAAGTAAAGGAGGTAACCCTCCCAGACTACTCACAGTGCCCAGGAATCTGTGGTGATGGTCACCCACCTCTGGGCATAGAGGGCCAGATGTCCTTTCCTGTGGGCTGCTGACCTCCTTGGGGTAGAGAGACTATGTTCGAGGAGTCAAAAACTATTCCCTGGCTGGGCCCGAGCCAGTGCCTGGGGTTTTGGAGCCTTCTGCTTACGTGGGCTATGCCCATGTCCCTTGGTCTGCAGACCCTATTGGGGAGCTGGGGAGGCCTGATGTGGGTAGTTTCTGTAAGCAGCTCCCTTCCTCAGGTAGAAGGACTTTTTATCCAAGCCCTTCCATCGGGTAGGGGCAGCAGTCTTTTTAGAGAGCCTGGTCCTCGTCATGAACTCGGTCTCTAGTTCGGCAGCCTTGTCGGTTATAGGTTTGTCAAAGAGATTATCTCCTTGGCAAGGGACATCGACCAATTTGTCCTAACCCACTTGCTCGAGGTCAGATGACTATTGACAAACTTGGCGGCGTGCAGCAATGCCAGCTGCCGCTACTCCAGCCATGGACTCTAACCCATTATAGGCCGCCCGAGACATGAATTTGGAGCATTCACGAACTGCTTTGGCCAGGTTCTTGACCCGCTGCAAAGGTTCTTCGGAGAGACCAGTCGACAACCCGATGAGTTCCTTCGCCAGATCTCTCAGGTACATGCCCATGTACAGCTGGTAGGCCTGGATGCGGCCGATGAGCATTGAGCCCTGGTAGCACTTTCTTCCAAGGGCATCCAGGGTGCGGGCCTCCCTGCCTGGGGGCACCAAGGAGTGCATCTTCTGGCTTTTCAGCCGATGCATGGCCGACTCCACCACCATGAAGTTATGCGGCAGCTGTGACTTTTGGAAGCCCGGGATCCGGCGGACTCAATACATCGAGTCGAGCCATTTGCTCACTACCAGCACTGAAGCCGGTGTCTCCAATATTTGAAGCATCAGCTGTTCCAGGATGGGAGGGATGGGCACCGTGAGCTATTCCCGCGGAGAGGCCTCGTATTGGAGGATTTCCAACTCATCTGCCCAAGGTTCCTCCTCCGACTCGGTTGGGAATGCCAGGGCCTTAGACATATCCTTGACAAAATCAAAGAAACCCATATCCTCGAGCGGGGACTGCCATCAAGGCTCCAAGACGGTAGAGTCAGATGGGATATCGCGGTGGCAAAGGTATCGGGGGATTCCTCGTCTTCAGTCTCCCACTCGGAGTTATCCATTGAGGACTTGTAGGAGGACTGCTCGGGCCCCCGAAGCCCCTGCGGCCAAGGTCCCGTCGAGTGGGACTCGGATCGTGACCTCGGCCGAGGATCGGCTCGGCCTCTGGTGATGTCTTGGATGTCGATGGCCCGGTGGTCAGGGCAGATGAACCAGTCGTGCCAGACAACAGCGCCTGTGCTGGTCCATGAAGGCAGACAAACTGCACTCCAGTGCCTCCATTCTGGACTCCAGACCAGAAGGCTCCATGGCCTTCAGTGCGGGGACCGAGGGACTTGGGCCTGACGCCAGCTTCCCGAAGGAAATCCTCAACGAGGATAGTGTCTGGAGACCAAGGCCGGTCCACGGTCAAATCTTTCTGGGGAAGTTCGCATGCCGCTCCTTCTCCGATGCCTTGGACGAATGTCTTGACTGCGAGACCGGGCCCGGGGAGCACCCGGCCAGTCAGAACCATCCAAGGACGCTGCCTTTGAGGGTTTCTTCCTCTTCCTGGTTTCCCTCAATGAAGACCCCCTTTCTGAGGAACCATGATGAGGCTCGGGTTCGGAAGGCTCTGCCTAAGATGTCGGGGCCTCAGATGAGGCCCTGGCCTTCGGAGGCACAGGGTACTTGTGGAAAATCTTATTGTGCTGCTGCTGGTGGCTCTTGAGGGCCTTACTGGATATCTTCTTGCAGAGACCACAGGCTGCCGTTTCGTGGTCTGGCCTGAGGCATCAGAGACAGCAGTCGTGTGTGTTGGTCAAAGACAATTTTGGAGCACCGATATCACTTCTTAAAGCCACTGGTAGCCATGGGGGAAAAAAGTACCCCTGCGAGGTCGAAGACTCTCCGGACTGCCAGTGGGAGAAAAAAGGCGCGAAGACGCCAGGAAAAGAAAAGAATGAAAACTACAAAAATAGAATGAACTCGATGCCGAGGCAACGAGGTCAATAGGTGGGAAGAGTACCAGTGCAATACTGGAGGAGAGTATGAAACTCGGAGATGAAAATCAATTTTTTCTGGGGACAAGCTAGACGAATATCTGAAGGGCTGCGCAAAAAAAAAAAAGGAGACTGAGCATGATGGCGCCCTTGGGCGGAAAGGGGACCATATATGCATGGTGGCATCTCGCAAAAGCTTTCTTTGAAAGCTGGGGGGGGATGCTTTCACGAGGACTCCGTCAATGCCAAAGTCACCCATTTGTGAGGGCTGACTTCCTGCTTGTTCCTGGAGAAAATATTTTTTCACTCAATGCCTAATCAAACTCTGGAATTCATTACCAGAGGATATAGTAAAAGCTATTAGTATAGGTGGTTTAAAAAAAGGTTTGGAGAAGTTCCTGGAGGAAAGGTCCATAAACCATTATTAAAGAGGACCCAGAAAATCCATTGCTTGTCCCAATACAAGCATTGTGGAACCTGTGTGTCTTTTTGGGAAACTGCTAGGTACTTGTGACCTGCATTGGCTATGGCTGGAAACAGGATACTGGGTTTGATGGATTTTGGTCTGACCCAGTATGGCATATGTTATGTTCTTATGTTCAGGTGTCAACGCTAATTGAAGTGTGAATTTACAAATATATTATGATGCTGGTAAGAAACAGGAACACTCTGAGGAGATGTATGAACTAGGGTTGCCAACTGCCCAAAAATTTGTAGGCTGCCTATAAGAGTAGCATCAAATGGGCCTGCCCATAAAGTCTGGAAACATCTTCATGGTGCCTGTTCTGAGGCTCTGCAAAATCTTTGAGGGGTCCTTCAAAATTTAAACATTTTTACTGACAGTCATTAAAAAAAATAGTGAGATCATCAGTAAAATTTAAAATCCTCAGAACATCAGTAAAAATGTTGTTCCAGACCCAGCAACCTTGGAGACAACATGATGAGAAGAATACAGTGTCAATACAAAGAAAACTGTTGCTAGGAAATACAAACAAAAGTAGGTGAGTGACGGATCTTTGCTTAGCAGTATTAAGCATAGGAAACAGAGAGTATGTTCAGGAAGATATTGCTGGGAGGTGTGAGAAAGCGCTGTTACTCCACCTTTAACAGGTGTTCTCTGGGGACAGCAGGAATCAGTCCTCACATATGGGTGATGTCGACGGAGCCCTGTGCTGAAGCTTCTCCGCAGCTTTCAAAGAAAGCCCCTGGGAGATGCACCATGCATGAGTGGTTCACTCCCGCCCAAGGGCGCCATCTTGCTTCAGTTAAATGACATAGCTAAAGATGGCAAAAATGATAAAGAAGCAACTCCATGGGGAAGAGGGAAGGTTGCGAGGACTGATTCCTGCTGTCCCCGGACAACACCTGCTACAGGTGAGAAACTACGCTTTCTCTGGGAACAAGCAGGAAGTCAGTCCTCACATATGGGACTCCCTATTTACAGGCTACTGAAAAACCTCTAGAAGTGCCATGGATGACCAGGAAAAGATGAGCAGTGAGCAGCAGCTTTTCTGAAGGGAACAGACTCTCAAGAGAACCAAATGTCCACTGAGAATCAGCACTCCAGTAGCCTGAACACAGAAGGGTCGGAGGGCAGGAGTTGCCTACACCCCAAACAGATGATGAAGTGCGGCCTGGCGGAAGGCGCTGTCTCATCGGGACTCCCTCTCCAGGCAGTAATGAACTGCAAAGGTGTGGACTGAAGACCGGGTGGCGGCCCAGCAAATGTCTGACAGAGGAACAGAATGCAGGTTTGCCACAGATGCCGCCATGACCCGGTGCTCCAGTGAGGGCCCAGCCTGCTTATAGGCGAGAGCAATGCAGTCCGTCTCCCCCACGCCGACTGGGGTCATCTCAAGCTCCTCCATGTGAGGGTCCTCCTCCGACTCTGGTCGAACGATAACGCCTATGACATGTTCTGCACAAAGTCGAGGAAGGCCATATCCTCGGGTGGGGATGGGTGTCCAGTGATTTCTCGTCCTCAGTCTTCCAGTCTGACTCGTAGTTGGTGGAGTCGTCGAGGTCAGGCCAGGTTGTGAGGTTGGGTCCTGAGCCTGACCGTTCATGCCCCTCAGAGGCTCTGCAGACGGAGCTGTGGCCACTCATTGGGGAAGATCTCTGTCTCGAGGATCGGGATTGAGATTGATAAGGATTGACTCAAGGCCGATGGTGCACACGGATAGGCTCGATGTCCGGGGAAGTCCTCGAGGTCAAGGCCCCGGTGGTCTGGGCAGATGACCCAAAGGAACCAGACATCAAGACCCACTGCTGGGCCATGAAGACAAACAAGCTCGCTCCAAGCCAAGGGGGTGAAGTATTTTTGTCCACTAAAGAAGAGTGGGACCTCGGTGTGGTTGTGTCTGATGATCTTAAAGTAGCTAAACTGGTAGAAAAGGTGATAGCAAAAGCTAGAAGGATGCTTGGGTGCATAGAGAGAGGAATGGTTAGCAGAAAAAAGGAGGTGATAGAGCCTCCGTATAAGTCTTTGGTGCGACCTCATTTGGAGTATTGTGAGCAATTCTGGAGACTGCACCTTCAAAAAGATATAAACAGGATGGGGTCAGTACAGAGGATGGCTACTAAAATGGTTAGTGGTCTTCGTTATAAAGCATATGAGGACAGACGTAAGGATCTTAGTATGTACACCTTAGAGGAAAAGCAGGATAGAGATGATATGATTTAGACGTTTAAATACCTCCATGGCATAAATGCACAGGGGGAGAGCCTCTTTCGATTGAAAGCAAGTTCTGCTATGAGGGGACATGTGATGAGGGTGAAAGGGGATAGATTCAGGAGTGATATGAGTAAATATTTCTTTACAGAAAGAGTGGTGGATCAGTGGAATAGTCTCCCAGTGGAGGCGGTGGAGATGAGGACAGTATCTGAATTCAAAAAAGCATGGGACAAACACAGAGGATCTCTAAAGGAAAAAGGGGGACTGTTATAGTTGCTGACATGGAAGGACAGACTACAGTAGATAGGCCATGTAGTCTTTTTCTGTCATCATTTTTCTATGTTTCTGGTCTCCAGTCCAGATGGCTCCACAGCCTTTGGCGTGGGCACCGAGGGTCTCAGGCCCAGCGCCGGCTCCGATAAGGGGGAGTCCTTGACCAGGATAGCCTCGGGGGTCTGAGGCTGATCACTGGAAGATGATGCTTCTTTTCGGGAAACCTTGGTAGGCTGTTCCCGCTCCGATCTCTTGGACTCGTGGCATGGACTGCGGGACCTGGCGCAGGACTTACCCACTTTCCCCAATTCATCTATGGATGCTGTCCTAGAGGATTTCTTTTTCTTCTTGTGCTCCACCTCTGGGTTGCTCCGCTCAGAGGACCTGTGGCCTCGGTTGGAGGCGGTGGGATCACTTCAGAGCTCTGGGGTCACTGGAAACTCCGGGGCAGAGTCTGACCTTTGGAAGATCTTGTCATGCTGCTGCTGCTGCTGATTCTTAATGGCCTTGGAGGACATCTTTTTACAGAGGCCACTATCCAATGGGTCGTGGTCTACTCTGAGGTAATGGAGGCAACAGTCGTCGGTATTGGTGAGGGACATGGTCCTCGAACACTGATCACACTTCTTGATGCTGCTGGCAGAGGCCATGGAGAGAAAAATGGCCCCAGTGAGGTTGAAGACCCTGGCTCTGCCAGTGAAAAAGGCGCGAAACCGTGCCCGTCAAAAAAGGAAAAAAACGAACCTGAGACGTGATGCCAAAACAAGCGAGCTCGGGGACTGGAAAGGGAACCGGTGCAACCGGGGAAGAAAACGGACTCTCTTTCCAGGGAAATCAGACACACGTCCGGTGGGCTCTGCAGAAAAAAGGAGACTGAGGCAAGATGGCACCCTTGGGTGGGAAGGGGACCATGCATGCGTGGTGCATCTCCCAGGAGCTTTCTTTGAAAGCTGGGGAGAAGCTTCCGTATGGGACTCCTCGGCATAACCCATATGTGAGGACAGACTTCTTGCTTGTTCCTGTAGAATAACTTGATTAATGTCAATGAGAAGGACTGAAGAATAAAAGAAAAACTTGAATCATCCATGAAAGAGTGGTACGAGTCATCTAAATGGGGCGGGGTAAGGGCATTCAAGTTACAAGTATTTACAGAGAAAAGCAAAGAATTAAGAATGGAACCTTGAGAAAATGTACACTGTACAAGTAGGCTCAATTATAAGATGAACCTGAAGACAAGGCAATAGTTTTATATTCAGGACTGTCTTGTAATAAAAACATTGCCAGCATGTCTCTTTCCCTGTTCAAGCCTAGTGGGTTTCTATTGTCCATTTCTTCCCCAAGCTAGGTGGGCTGCCACTTCCTCCCCATCCATGGTTCTCATACAAGTATTCAGTCTTGTTAAGAGCAATATCATTTAATGAAGCAAAGCTCAGAACTCAAAAGTGACTGTCACCAATTTGCAGCAAGTTCTTTTTAGACTAAGACGAACAGAGATCTAGAAAGAATAGAATATGCAGTTCCCAAAATAAAGTAAGTTTGAGTGAAGCCATGAAAATGCTGCCCGTGGAGAGCCACAGTTACAGAAAAGTCATGATGCCTTCACCAGGGTATTTCATTAAATGTTGAGAGAATTTTCTCTGGAACACTTGGCATCTTTTCATTTTTGCCTCTCAAAGTCATGTGACTTTTCCATCACATATATGGGACCATGTTAAATGGACAAAAACCTTACAAAGTGTATGACCTCCTTAATTTGGACCTGCTGCATATGAAATTACTCAATAGCAGGGATAAGATAACCTTGAAAGGACAACCATAAGCAGCCACTCCCCTACAGCAGAGCTCAACATATGTCCTGCAAGTAGTGTACTGGTGAAGGTGAAGCAAGGCCCTACCCACTCCCAGGTCATTCCTTGGTATGTACTTCCACCATTTATTTAACAGGTTTTATATACCGCTTTATCATTTCAATCAAAGCGGTTTACATTGAAACTTAAACTTGGTAATGTACATTAAACAGGGACATTGATAACTTGGATTTTTCTGAGGCAATGGAGGGTTAAGTGACTTGCCCAAGGCCACAAGCAGTGCTAGTCGGAATTGAACCCTGGTCTCTGGGTTCCCAAGCCAGTGTTCTCAACCATTAGGCTGCTTGTCCACACCATGCCAACAATTATACTTTTATTTTAGATTACATGTGATATATTGATAATTTTAAAAAAAATTAGGAAATGTGGAGCAGTTCATGTTTTCTAGCTCCACAGGATATGAACAATATTTCAGTATTATAAACTATTAGGAGAAAAGGACATGAAAGAAGAAGCAGCTGAAGTCTCACTTCTATGCTCTAGAACTTAAAGCTTATTCCTTTCTTGGGACAGAATGTTAAATACCAGGATCCAATTACCAGGAACTCCTAACCATCACCTACCCTTGGAGAATATTAAACACTATAAGCTTTTGAATAGAAAGATTACAATATTTCTGTTTTATAACAAATAAAAGAAACCAGCCATGCACACCACTTAAAAAATACAGCTACTAAGTAATTCATGCTTATCAAGCAATTGCAAACAGAAAACGTTCAGGAAAGCAAGCTAACCTGTTATATAAACTTCTTGGAGGAGGAAGCAAGGGTATAACGGTGTTACTTATACACTCACAAAGTGGACAGAGGAATTCACCATTTTCTACATCATAACTTGTATGCACTCGCAGTCTCTGTTGCCTTCGTTGTTCCTTGGCTTGTACAGCATCAAAGTACCTGGAGGGGCGAGACTCCTTTAGAACTAGTCCAGCAAAAACAGGTTAAAGGAAAAAAGCATGCGCTTCAAGGTTCTACATGCACTTATAGCTCAAGTTCGCTGCTTCTGTTCCTTGAACTATGGATGCTGCTGCAACATATATTGAGTTAATAAAGAACAAGGATGGGCAAACATTTTGGCTCAGGGGCCACAATGAAAGCCATGCATGGGCTAGAGAGTGGTGTGGGTTTAGGAGGGGTGGGGGCATTTCCCCCGATGGATCTGGTGTCATTTTGTGGTTAGCACTGCACATTAATAATCTGTTATATGCTGCATGTGGAAAATGTGTAAACTGAAGAGTAGTAAACCACCTGGACTGGATGGTACAGTAATTTGTGAACTATCATTAAAATCATCTGTAGTACCTCAAGTTTGGAGAATGACCAATGTAATGTTAATTTTTCAAAAGGGGTTCTAGGGGTGATCCGGGAAACTATAGACCGGTGAGCCTGACATCAGTACCGGGCAAAATAATAGAAACCATTATAAAGAATAAAATTACTGAACCTGTAGATAGTTATGGTTTAATGGGAGAAACTCAACATTAATTTAGCCAAGGAAAGTCTTGTCTTACTAATTGTTATATTTTTTTTGAAGGTGTGAACAGGTAGACCAAAGTGAGTCGGTTGATATAGTGTATCTGGATTTTCAGAAAGCCTTTGACAAGGTCCCTGATGAGAGACTCCTGATGAAATTAAAAAGTCATGGGATTGGAGGTAGCGTACTATTGTGGATCAGAACTGGTTAAAAGATAGAAAGCAGAGAATAGGGCTAAATAGCCAATTTTATCAATTTATTTATTAACAATTCTTATATACCGCACTATTAGACATCAGCGCGGTTTACATTGAACAGAAAACATCCGACAGTTTACATATGTCTGGTCATTACATTTAACAGGAAGAATAACTTGGCGAAATAGGGAAACTAAATACAATGCAGGGTTATCTGATAAAGGATATCCTGGTTAACTATATACAATAGTGGTACAATAGTATATGGAACAACTAGTTATTTACATTGTGAAGTTGGTCTGTTGCGGGAGTCTATCTGGTTTGACCACTTCTGCTATTCACCTGGGGGTTATGTTCGGAGCTGTCATTGAGATATTTAAGGAAGAGGAAATGCTTTAAAGCCTTTCTGAACTGACTTAGATTAGGTATTGCTGTGATTTGTGCTGGTAAGGTGTTCCATAGAGATGGGGCGCAGAATTGGAAGGCTCTGTTGGCTGTTGATCTAGTGCATCTTGTGGTGTCATTTGGGATAACTAGTGTGTTTAATTCTGCTGTTCTTCGTGGCCTGTTTGGTGCAAGTGGTTGTATGAGGTTGGAGAGAGAGGAAGAGGTGAGCCCCTTAGCCGCTTTGAATGTTAGCAATAAGGTCTTGAAACTGATCCTTGCTTGAATGGGGAGCCAGTGTAGCTGTTTTAGAAGGGGTGTTACGTGATCTCTCCTGGAGAAAGATGAATAGCGGAGTGCCCCGGGGATCATATATTTTTTCTTGTTTATCATATTGTTTATTTTTACTTCTTTTTATTTGGGATGATGTTTCTCTTTGTTTATGTTTTTACCTCTTTTTTACATATTTATAATGTCGGATGTATTCATTATTTATAAGTGTTTTAATGTATTTACATGTGTATTTTTGATTTCTGTGTAGGCCAATCGCCTAACAAAGGCAGTGCCGAAACACGGCCATGTTGGGAGTCCCCTTAGCCCCCTGGGATGAAGCAATTCAAATAAAGGTTCTATCACACTTCGCTCTTGCCTGGTGGTTTTCGATACAATTGTGCGAGTGTGCAGTGCT
This sequence comes from Ichthyophis bannanicus, assembly GCA_033557465.1. Taxonomy (NCBI): domain Eukaryota; kingdom Metazoa; phylum Chordata; class Amphibia; order Gymnophiona; family Ichthyophiidae; genus Ichthyophis; species Ichthyophis bannanicus. The sequence continues at coordinate 436,312,642 of CM066033.1, forward strand.
GTACCTGGTTGGACGTTGAGGATCTTATAAGTGACATTAAAGAGACTGGAAACTGCATGGAGACAGTTGTGAGAAAAGGAGAAGAGCTGGAATGTGTCACAGGCCAACAAAGCTCCATTAACAAAGCGATACTACTACTACTAATCATCATTTGTATAGCGCTACAAGACATATGCAGCGCTGTACAGACATGTAAAACACGGTACCTGCTAACCAGAGCTTACAATCTAGTCGACAGTTCAACAGTTGAGGACAAGGATATATCTAGGGGAATAGTAAGGAAACACATAGGAGCTAAGCAGATCAGGATCCAAAAGCGGCCTTCAAGAGGTGAATTTTCAGTCTGGATATGAAAAGGGCCAGAAATAAAGCCTAACGCACACACTCAGGTATTTTGTTCCAGGCATAAGGAAGCAGCAAGGTGGAAGGATCGAAGTCTGGAGTTGGCAGTAGAAGAGAAAGGCACAGTTAGAAGGAATCTTCCAGAAGAGCGGATTTCCCAAGGAGGGGTATAGAGAGAGATCAGAGAGGAAAGGTAGTGAGAAGCACCAGAATGAGTGAACTTATAGGTCAGTAGGAAAAGTCTGAACTGGATACAGAGAAGTTTGAACTGGATAGTGCTGGAACAACCAACTCTATGGGAAAATTAGAAGATATGGCATTGTAATCTGCAGGGTCCCGGGGATGATGAGAGGAGGGACTATCACAGTCTAGTACAGAGAATTATGACGATGGTCTTGCAAGCTGGAGTTGTGTAGAGGACTTTTGCTTAAAAATAGTGTGAGTGAACAGAGTGCTAGGCCTTCATCGTGAGGAAATGTTCAAGGGACATTGTGACTCTTTACCATGAATGCAGGACAAAGGAAGTGATGCTGCTGGCTGCCAGGAAGCTTAATCAAATACAATGAGAGACTTACACCCTTATGCTTTTCTCCAACATTTCCTCACTGACCTTCAAGAAGAGGAGAGAGATGCATGAGATTACTGAACATCTATGGGGGGAAAATATCCGGTATAAATGGTTACATTCATTTAGCAAACAATTCTCTATTTATGCGGCCACCACAAGGGCTAAGAATTTTGATGAGGCCTTGGAAGTGCTTAAGAAGACTGGCTGAGACAACCTCCCTAAAATGTCGGCTACGGATATGAGAGCCCAAGGGTCTATGATAGCAGTTGAGCCCTGTTGGCAGCAGCTGAGAAAGGAGGAAAACACTGGCGTAGACACCTAGAGCCCAGCGTCTACCAGTGAAGAAAGTGAGTCCAGCAATGGGCATGGTTGATGATGGCTGCAAGGCCTGCATACGCTTCCCATGTTGGAGGATCTTTCTGAGAAGGTCTGCAACGGACTGGACTGAAGTGGGAGAATGTTTTTTGCTGTTTGTATGAATATCGACCGGTTGTGGGGGTTGAATGCTGCATTAGTGAAAATCGGGTTAGGTGTTGGAATGAAGGAAGATGTGTGAATGCAGAATGAGTGCTGGGTGGGGAAGGAGAGAAGTGGTTGGGAATGTAGGCATATTCCACATCTCCATTCAGTTAGCATATGGTAATGCTTCAGTAGCTATTCAATTGTTGAAGTTAGAGTATCATCCTTGAATGTGAAGGGACTGAATTCCTTTCCTAAGCGGCATCTTCTGTTTAAAGAACTGTGAGATTAAAAACAGGTATCGGTCTCATACAGGAAACACGTTTTAAAGAGAGATGAAAGAATGGTCCACCATAGATTCTTTTCAGGTGGTTACTGGATCCAATGGGCTTGCAACAAAAAAAAGACGGGGTAGGTATGGTGGTCAATGTTTATGGTCCAAATGAGAACGAAGGTGCCTTTTTTGAAGAGGTGGCCAAACAAATTAGAGACTTTATAGAGTGGGTGTTGATAGTTTAATCTGCCACAGCACCTGATCTTAGACATCTCCCGAGGAGGATCCTGGAAAGGCAAGGGGAACAGGAAAAAACCTGAACCTAAGAGATATTTGGAGAGAAAGGAACCCTGGGGGAAGGGACTGTGTGTTCTATTCCAGAGCTCATGACTTGGTTGGATCACACATCACTTTGGTGTTCTATGACTGTTGAGAGCAGGAAAAGGGGAAAGCAATTTTGGAAATGAAACAGTTAGGTGATCCAGACAATAAAGTTCAAGTGAGGAGGGAGATACACATTTATCTAGAACTTAATGATAGGGAAGATATGTGCCTGAGTACCCTAAGGAAAGGCTTAAAGGCAGTTGTTCGGGGGAAATTTATTACTGTGAGTAATTTTAAAAAGAAACAGAGGAAAAAAAGAAAAGGAAGAACTGAGATCTCAAATCTCTCATTCAGAAAGTAAAAATAAGGAGGGCTCTTTAACAAAAGAAGGAAAGGAGCGGCTGCAAGACATATGGGGCCAGTGGCAGACTTCTTAATAAGGAAATTAATTTTGTGCTGGAACAACTCAAACAGGTGTATTTTGAGCTTCTAAACTCTTGGTTGCTAGATTTTAAAAAATATGTTTTCGGAATGCTATTTATAGCATCAAGAACAAAGCATGGCAAAAAATTAGAGGAGATGAGGGCATCGCAAAATGTTTTTTTGGACTTTTATAAAGAGCTGTACACCCCTGAATATAGAACCACTGAAATAGAGATTTCCCAATAATGACATGATATAGCCTTGCCCAGAGTGAGGGAGGGTTTTACTGAAGAGGTCTATCTCAACTCACAAAATCTTACTGGCCATCAAATCTCTGCCGAAGAGTAAGGCACCAAGCATCAATTGTAACTTAGCTAAATTATACAAGGGATATGCTGATTTGTTATCGAATACCCTGGCTATGAGCTTTAATAGAGTTATGGAGGATCTGAGCCTTCCTGGTTTGATGCGGGTAGCTGGGGTGACTATTATTCATAAAGAGGGCAAAATTCCTGACCACTGTGGATCATCTAGGTCCATCTCACTCCTGGGAATAGACTTTAAATTGTTCACTAAAATTTTGGCAATGCGTCTTATGCCCCTTATGCTCAAGATAATACACTCAAACCAGTGGTGGCCCTCACTTGGTTTGCAGCTTATCGTGCTGTGAGGGCTTGTGTACATCAGTGATGCTGAGGCTAAGCTATCGGTAGCTTAACTACAGATAGGGTCTTCCAAGATGGACAGGCCACAGCTGAGGTGCCAGACAAAGACAAACCACCCATCTGGGCAGCAGTAGAACGGGACGGTGTTGGCAGTGGAGGATCACATTTCTGTGACAACGGCAACACCACCAGAATTACCTTGCGGAAGAAAGGTCTGACAATCTACTTCCGTATCTTGCCACAAAAACACAATAGTTAGTCACAACAAAACAAATTGCACTATAGCATTGGAAGATAAGACCCCCTGGTCGGAAGGCACTCAACTGGCTACTGGAGAGGAGCTGAAGACTTTTCAGAGTAACGCCGGCATTTATGATGTGGTTGGATCAAAGCCCTCGGGATGTCTGACTACTGATGCAGCTGCACATGAAATGAGAGTCAGAAGCTGCAAAGATGTCTTATATATTGGGACATGGAATGTACGAGGCATGAACCAAGTGAAGTTGGAGGTGGTCAAGAATTAAATGGAACATGTAGAACTCGATGTGTTGAGTGTCAGCAAACTGAAATAGACTGGCATTGGGCACTTTGCAGCTGATGATCACATGGTCTACTATGCTGGAAATGAAAGACAAAGAAGAAATGATTTTGCATTAATAATTAAGAAGAAACTTGTAAGAACTGTAATGAAATACAATACAATCAGTGAATGCTTAATTTCTAATCATTTATAAGGAAAGCCCATCAATACAACTATAATTCAGGTATATGCACCAACAACAACTGCAGAAGAGGATGAAGTTGAGTTCTATGAACAAGTACAAGCTGAAATTGACAGAACATGCAAACAGGATATCCTGATAGTCATGGCTAACTGGAACGCAAAGGTTGGCAACAAAGAACGCGGCAAAGTGGTTGGAAAATATGAACTTGGCAACAGAAATGAAGTTGGAGAAAGCCTGATAGAAGTCTTCAAGATCAATGATCTATTCATTTCAAACCTCGTACACAAGCGTTGACTGTACACATGGACTTCACCCAATGAATTGTACAAAAATCAAATTGACTACATCTGTGGAAGTCAACGATGGAAAAGAGTAGTTACTCACCTGTAACAGGTGTTCTCCAGGAGCAGCAGGAATCAGTCCTCACATATGGGTGACGTCGGCGCCGACGGAGCCCCCGTGCGGAGCATTTCCCCAGCTTTCAAAGAAAGCCTTTGGGAATTGCAGCGCGCATGCGCAGTCCCCTTCCAGCCCAAGGGTGCCATCTTGCTCAGTCTGATAACATAGCTAAAAGACAGCAAAAAAATTAGCAAAAATAAATCATATGACTGCAACTCCAAGGGGAGGAGGGAGGGTTGTGAGGACTGATTCCTGCTGCTCCTGGAGAACACCTGTTACAGGTGAGTAAGTACTCTTTCTCCAGGACCAAGCAGGAAGTCAGTCCTCACATATGGGACTCCCCAGCTTAAGGCTACCGGAGGCCCCAAGCCGAAAAAATGAGCTCCCTCTAGAGCGTCAGAACGTAAGGAAGGAGTGTTGAAAGAACTGAAATATGAGATTGCAGAACTGCTATTGGTAATCTGTGAACTTTCATTAAAATCATCTGTAATACCTGAAGATTGGAGGGTCGCCAACGTAACACCAATTTTTAAAAAGGGTTCCAGGGGTGACCCGGGAAATTACATACCGGTGAGCCTGACGTCAGTACCAGGGAAAATGGTAGAAACCATCATAAAGAACAAAATTACACAGCATGTAGATAGTCATGGCCTAATGGGAGACAGCCAACATGGCTTTAGAAAAGGAAGATCTTGGAAGACAACGCCCTCCTACAGTCCAGGGTATGTAAGACCATCTCAGCCCGGCTAGCATGAGGCCTGGGAAAGCAAGTCAGAAGAACCACCTCCTGATTGAGGTGGAAGGAGGAGACAACCTTTGGAAGGAACTTAGGGTGAGTCCGTAAGACTACCCTGTTCCTTTAGAACCTAGTATAAGGTGCTTCTGATACTAGGGCCTGAAGCTCACTCACTCGCCTTGCTGAGGTAAGGGCTACCAGAAATAGCATTTTCCAGGACAGAAAACGCAGAGGACAAGTAGCCATAGGTTCAAATGGTGGGCAAGTAAGCCGTTGCAAGACCACATTTAAATCCCACTCAGAGGCAGGTGGACGCACTGGAGGCTTAAGCAAAAGCAGGCCCCTGAGGAATCGAGCCACCAAAGGATGACTGGAGAGAGACTGACCCTCCACCTGTGAGTGGTGTGCTGAAAGAGCACTAAGATGAACTCTAACAGAATTGGACTTAAGGCCTAGGTTGGACAGGTGAAGCAAATACTGCAGCACCACCGGTACCAGGCATGAGAAGGGATTCTCGTTGTGTTGAGTATACCAGATAGAGAATCTACGCCACTTAAGGGCATAAGACTTTCTGGTGGACTGCCTCCTAGAGGCCAAGACTACGTCCTCCACTTCCCTAGGCAGTAGTAAAGGCGCTAGGACTACCCTTTCAGCAGCCAGGCCATCAAATTGAGGGACTGGAGATTGGGTGCAAGAGGGATCCCTGCTCCTGAGACAGGAGATCGGGTTGCATCCCCAGAGGAAAAGGAGTGTCCAACGCCAGTTGCAACAGTAGTGGGAACCAGGGTTGCCTTGGCCACCTGGGGGCCACCAGAATCACTGAGGCCTTGTCCCAGGTCACCTTGAATAGTGTCTTGGACACTAGAGGCGTGGGAGGAAACGCATATAGGAAGCCTGTAGACCATGGAATGAGAAACGCATCCGCTGCTACTCTGAGAGGACGGGGTTGTCTGGAACAGAACCTGGGCAATTGACGGTTCAGAGGACTGGCAAAGAGATCTATGGTTGGAAGAGCCCATCTCAGGAAGATCTGTTGAACCACTAAAGGATTCAACTGCCATTCGTGCGGCTGCAGGATCCTGCTCAATCTGTCCGCCAGGTAATTCTCCTGACCTGGGAGGTAGACGGCTTTGAGAAGAATGCCATGATTGACTGCCCAGGAGCACAGTTTCTGCGCTTCCTGACATAGAAGGCGGGACCCTGTGCCCCCTTGTTTGTTCACATATAACATAGCCACTTGATTGTCCGTCTGAACGAAGACGGACTGGTGAGAGATAAGATGAGAGAAAGTTCTCAGGGCTAAGCGGATAGCTCTCAGTTCTAAGAGATTGATCTGCTGTGCGGCCTCCCAAGGAGTCCACAGGCCTTGAGTACATGCCCTTTGGCAATGTGCACCCCAACCTTGAAGAGAAGCATCGGTTGTCAGCACCTGAGAGTGTGGAGGTGCCTGAAAAGGCACCCCTTCCACTAGATTCGGAATTTGAAGCCACCATTGCAGAGAAGACTGTAGTAGGCTGGACACCCTCACTTTGTCTGCGAGGCTTCCTGTGGCCTGGTGCCACTGAGTCCTGAGGCCCCATTGAGCTGGCCTCATGTGTAGACGAGCATTTGGAGTTACATGGACCGTGGATGCCATGTGGCCTAAGAGCCTCAGGAATTGTCTGGCGGAGACCAGAGAATCGCTGTGGAATAGCCTGGCTAGAGCCATCAATCTGTGGGCCCTGTCCACTGGTAGAAAGGCCTTTGTCTGAAAGGTGTCCAGTCGAGCTCCTATGAACTCCATATTCTGGGAGGGTTGCAAACTGGACTTTGCGAAGTTTATGACAAACCCCAGGTGCTGAAGCAGAGCGACAGTGCGAAGGGTGGCTTGATTAGCCTCTTGCGGGGATTGACCCCTGATGAGCCAATCGTCCAGATATGGAAAGACAAAGAGGCCTTGAACCCTGAGGTAGGCCGCTACCACTGCCAGGCACTTGGTGAATACCCTGGGTGCGGATGTAAGGCCAAAAGGCAGTACTCTGTACTGATAATAGTTTCCTCCCACTACAAATCTGAGATATTGTCTGTGGTTTGGATGAATAAGGATGTGAGTATAAGCATCCTTTAGATCTAAGGAGCATAGCCAATCTCCCTGCTGGAGGTAGGGCAGCAGGATTCCAAGGGTAAGCATCTTGAGCTTTTCCCTCTCCAGAAACTTGTTCAAGTTTCGCAAGTCTAGGATGGGACTGAGGCCTCCTGTTCTCTTTGGTACCAGGACGTACCTGGAATAGAAGCTGTGACCTCTCAGGTGGTGGGGCACCGGTTCCACTGCCTGTTCCTTCAGAAGATCTGCCAACTCCTGCAGGAGTAAGTCCTTGTGCAGAGGGAGTCTGGGAGGCTCCCCTGGAAAATAGGAGGGGGGTACCTGGTGGAAGTGGAGGAGATAGCCCTTCTGGACTATCTCCTCCACTACTACTAAGATGCGACAAGGCGATAGCGGAGAGACTGAATGAATTCTTTGCTTCGGTCTTTACTGAGGAAGATGTAGGGATGTTACCCATGACTGAAGTGGTATTTAAAGGTGCGGAAGAATTGAAGGAAGTATCGATACATCGGGAAGATATCTTACAACTATTAGATAAACTGAAGAGTAGCAAATCACCTGGGCCGGATGGTATACATCCAAGGGTGTTGAAAGAACTGAAATATGAGATTGCAGAACTGCTATCAGTAATCTGTGAACTATCATTAAAATCATCTCTAATACCTGAAGATTGGAGGATCACCAATGTAACACCAATTTTTAAAAAGGGTTCCAGGGGTGATCCGGGAAACTACAGACCGGTGAGCCTGACGTCAGTACCGGGAAAAATGGTAGAAACCATCTTAAAGAATAAAATTCCTCGGCATGTAGATAGTCACAACCTAATGGGAGACAGCCAACATGGCTTTAGACAAGGAAGATCTTGTCTTACTAATCTGTTATATTTTTTTGAAGGAGTGAATAAACAGGTGGACAAAGGTGAGTCGGTTGATATTGTGTATCTGGACTTTCAGAAAGCCTTTGACAAGGTCCCTCATCAGAGACTTTTGGCAAAACTAAAGAGTCATGGGATAGGAGGCAGTGTACTATTATGGATCAGGAACTGGTTAAAAGATAGAAAGCAGAGGGTAGGGCTAAATGGCCAATTTTCCCAATGGAGAAAGGTGAATAGTGGTGTACCCCAGGGATCTGTGCTGGGTCCGCTGCTTTTTGACATATTCATAAATGACCTGGAAAGTGGAATAACGAGTGAGGTTATCAAATTTGCAGATGACACAAAACTATTTAAAGTTGTTAAAACCCAAGAGGATTGTGAAAAATTGCAAGAGGATCTTGATAAATTGGAAGACTGGGCATCAAAATGGCAGATGAAATTTAATGTGGACAAGTGCAAGGTTATGCACCTAGGGAAGAACAACCCAAACTATGGTTACACGATGCAAGGTTCCACATTAGGAACCACCACCCAGGAAAAAGATTTAGGCGTCATTGTGGATACCATGTTAAAACCCTCGGCCCAGTGTGCAGGGTCGGCCAAGAGAGCAAATAGAATGCTAGGTATGATAAGGAAAGGAATGGAAAATAAAACAAAAGATATTATAATGCCTCTATATCGTTCCATGGTGAGACCGCACCTTGAATACTGTGTGCAATTCTGGTCGCCGTATCTTAAAAAGGATATAGCAATTTTAGAAAAGGTACAGAGAAGAGCCACCAAAATGGTAAAGGGGATGGAAGGATACTCCTATGAAGAAAGGCTAAAAAGGTTAGGGCTCTTTAACCTGGAAAAGAGACGGCTGAGGGGAGATATGATAGAAGTCTATAAATTAATGAACGGAGTGGAACGGGTAAACGTAGCTCGATTGTTTACCTTATCAGAATATAGAAAGACTATGGGACATGCAATGAAGCTACAGGGCAAACTATTTAAGACTCATAAAAGAAAATATTTTTTCACTCAACGTGTAATCAAACTCTGGAATTTGTTACCGGAGGATGTAGTAAAGGCTGTTAGTGTAGCTGGGTTTAAAAAAGGTTTGGACAAGTTCCTGGAGGAAAGGTCCATAAACACTGTTCCCTCTAAGCTGTGCGCGTGTGTGTGCGCACACACCTTGCCGAGCGAGCGCACATACTTTACAACAGAGCGCACAAAAATTACGGTTCTGATTCTGATAGAAAACAACACAGATGTCTTAAAATTTAAAAGTTATGTATTTCCGGTTTTCACAAGTACTACAATGTTTTCTAGTGCAATCAATGTGGTGTACATACTGTATTCTGATGTGTAGTCAAATTTTAAATTATATAACTCCGAGTGTTGTTATGTGGCGCACAAAAGTTTAACCTTCCTTCAACCGTTGCGCAGCTGATATTTTATGCGCACACAGCCTACAGAAAATTAGAGGGAACATTGTCCATAAACCATTATTAAGAAGTGACCGAAGATATCAATGCTTGACCCAGTACAAGCATTGTGGAACTTGTGTCTCTTGGGGAAACTGCTAGGTACATATGACCTAGATTGGCCACTGTTGGAAACAGAATACTGGGCTTGATGGACCTTGGTCTGACCCAGTATGGCATATCTTATGTTCTTATGACTATACTTAGAACCCAGGTATCCCTTGTGATGGCTGACCACCTGTGGGCGAACAGGTCCAGCCTGCCTCCAGTGCTGATGGGAGAGGCTATGCCATTGCAGTCAAAATCCCCCTCCCTGCTGAGTAGGAGCCAGAGTAGGAGGCTTGGGGGCCTTCTGCCTACGGGGCCTATGACCCTGCCCTTTGGCCTGCTGACCCTGTTGGGGAGCTCCAGAGGCCTGATAATGAGGGTACTGTTTATAGGCAGATGACTTCCTCGGGTAAAAGGTCTTTTTTCCCGAGCCCTTCTTCTGAGAAGGGGCAGAGGTTTTTCTAGACAGCCTTGCCCGGGTAAGAGTCTCGGTCTCAAGTTCGGCAGCCTTGTCAGCCATGGGCTTGCCAAAGAGGTTTTCACCTCGGCAGGGGACATCGACCAACTTGTCCTGCACCCATGGCTCGAGGTCCGATGACTGTAGCCAAGCGTGACGGCGTGCACCGATGCCGGCTGCGGCTACTCGGGCCGAAGCCTCGAAGCCATCATAGGCTGCTCGAAATATAAACTTCGAGCACTCACGAATACCCGAGGACAGAGCATTGAACCTCTGCAAAGGTTTCTCGGAGAGACCAGCAGAGAACCCGGCAATCTCCTTTGCCAGGTCTCGAAGGTACATGCCCATGTACAGCTGGTAGGTCTGGACACGGCAAGCAAGCATAGAGCCCTGGAAGCACTTCTTACCGAGGGCATCCAGGTTCCGGGCCTTCCGGCTGGGAGGCACCGAGGAGTGCGTCTTCTGACTCTTCAGATGATGCATGGCCGATTCCACAACCATGGAGTGGTGCGGTAATTGTGCCTTTTGGAACCCGGGGCTCTTGCGGACTTGATAGATGGAATCGACCCGCTTGCTTAAAAACGGCGTCGATGCCGGCGCCTCCCACATGCAGAAGAGCAACCGTTCCAGCATCGGAGGAACCGGAACAGTAAAGGCCTCCTTCGGAGGAGAGTCATACCGTAGGGCCTCGAGCTCCTCGGCTCGAGACTCCTCCTCAGGATCCGCGGGGAATGCCAAAGCCTTGGCCATGTCCCACACGAAGTCCGAGAACCGGGTATCCTCCGGGGGGACCTTCTCTGAGTCTCGGACTCGGGCAAGTCCGAAGGAACGCACCGAGTCCGAAAGGTGTCGGGCAACTCCTCATCTTCCGTCTCCCAGCTGGACTCCTCGGAGGAGGAATCGAGCGGCTCCGGTCGGGCAGGCATCGATGCCATCCGCCCCGACGCCGAGGGTACCGGCGTCGACGACCTCGGTCCCGAACGGGAGGCCGAGGGGGACCTTGGCCGAGAATCGACTCGAGCTCGCATGGACTCAAGGATAGGCTCGGCCTCCGGGGATGACTTGGACGTCGATGTCCCGGTGGTCGGGGCAGATGCACCGGTGAGACCGGCGATCAGTGCCCGCTGCTGTTCCATGAAGGCAGCCAAGCTGCTCTCCAAGGCCGTCAACCTGAGTCTGAGCTCAGGAGACTCAGCAGCCCCCGACTCGGGCCCTGGCAGCGCCGGGCCCGACGTCGGCTCCCCTGGAGGTGAGTCCACGAGGACTACAGTAATCACGTGACCCGGGGACTCCATCTCCACACGAGGTTGTTTTGCAGGCCTCTCCGACTCTCGAGGAGCCAAGTGCATCCACCGACACAGCCCTCGCGGGTTTTTTCTTATTACGATGCTCCCTTGAGGGAGACCCCCTTTCAGAGGAGCCTCGACGCTGCTCGGGGTGAGAGTCCCGAGATGTCAAAGCCTCTGACGAGGTCCGGACCCTAACGGACGCGGAGTCAGAGAAGATTCTTTCCTTTTGGTGCTGCCGACTCCTTAACGCCTTAGAGGACATCTTCCCACACGGACCACAGATCATCGGGTCATGATCGAGTCCTAGGTACCGGAGGCAGCAGTCATGTGTGTCGGTGAGAGACATAAGTTTCTTACACCGATCACACTTTTTAAACCCGCTGGCAGCCATCGGGGGAAAAAGGGCCCCTGCAAGGTCAAAAGACAGGGCTGTCAGTGAAAAAAGAAAAAATGGCGCGAACACTAGTCACTAAGGACAAAAACCGAAAAAGAGATCCGGGCTCGATACCGACGTATCAGGCCCAGGCGGGAAAGGGAAAGCGGCGTCGAACCGAAGAAAAACAGGTTAACGCAGAGAAAATCAACTTCTTCCTCGGGTGAAACGAATATACATCCGTCGGGCTCCGTGGAAAAAAGAAGACTGAGCAAGATGGCACCCTTGGGCGGGAAGGGGACCGCGCATGCGTGCTGCATTCCCAAAGGCTTTCTATGAAAGTTGGGGAAATGCTCCGCACGGGGGCTCCGTCGGCGCTGTCACCTATATGTGAGGACTGACGTCCTGGAGAACAAGGAAAAACAGAATGGTTTAAAATCAGAAAAGGTGTTAGACAAGGCTGCATACTTTCCCCCCTACCTCTTTAATTTATATGCAGAACAAATTATCAGAGAAGCAAAACTGTACGAAGACAACCAAGGTGTGAAGATTGGTGGAAAACTCAACAACCTTCGCTATGCTGATACCGCCTCATTACTTGCTGAAAGTGAAGATGATCTGAAACATCTGCTTCTCAAGATGAAGGAACATAGTCTTAAAATGGCCTGCACCTTAATGTAAAGAAGACAAAGATCCTAACAAATGGCAAAAATCAGTAAGTTCATCGTTGATGGAGAAGAAATTGAAAGTGGACAACCTTAACTTACTTGGATCAACTATCAATAAAGAAACAACAAACAGTCAAGAAATCTGAAGACACATTGCTCTTGGCAGATTATGAAGGACCTAGACAAGATTCTCAAGAGCAGAGATGTATCTCTCCATACAAAGATATAATTTGTTCAAGCTATGGTATTTTCAATAACGACATATGGATGCGAAAGATGGACAGTGAAAAACATAGACAGGAAGAAAATTGATAGCTTTGAATTATGGTACTGGCGACGAATACTGTGTATACCATGGACTGCCTGAAGAACAAACTAGTCAGTAGTAGTGGAGATCAAACCTAAGGGTTTTTTTAGAAGCTCAGATGACAAGACTTTGACTTTCATACTTTGGACACATCATGTGAAGAGAGAGGTTGTTAGAGAAAGACATCATGCTTGGCAAGGTAGAAGGTTAATTCAAAAGAGGAAGGCCAGCGATGAGATGGATCGATACAATAACAGCGGCCATGGGTGTCACTCTATCAACAACGAGCCACCTGACTGAAGATCAAACATAGTTTAGGACAACTATCCAGAGTGTTGCCATGAGTTGATACCGACTCGACGGCACTTCACCACCACCACCACCAGCGGTGGAATTCAAATAATCTTAGGAACCGGTTCTGTATCAGGTCAGTACGAGCGGGTTGCATCCCCCACCCGACAGTATTTTGATGGCACTGGGGGCAATTGCGGCATTGGGAAAAGTCCCTAATGCCATCAAAATACTGTCGGGGGCCGGTGCTCGACAGACAGTGAATCCCTGGTGGCCTAGTGATCTGGAACCCCCACCTCCCTTAAAAAGAAAACAGACGTGGTGGCCTAGTGGCTCCCTGAACCCCCACCCAACTAACAAATAGACCTGGGGGCCTAGTGGCCCTCTGAACCCCTCACTCTCCTCCTGACTAACAAATACAATAGACCTAGTGGCCTAGAGGCCCCCTGAACCCTCCATCCTCCTCCCAAAAAACAAACAAATAAAATAGACCTGGTGGCCTAGAGACCCCCTGAACCCCCCTCCCTACAAACAAACAAAATAGACCTGGTGGCCTAGAGACCCTTGAACCATCCCCTTCTGGCACCATTCAAAATAAGCGGGAGTGCTGCCTATGCACCCCCGCTCATTGTCCGCCATCTTCAAAAATGGCAGTGCCTGGCCCCATGCAGTGCATCCTTGGATACACCATGGATACACCCAGGATGCACCATGCGGGGCCAGATGCTGCCATGTCTATTATGTTTGTTAGTCAGGAAGGGAGTGAGAGGTTCAGGGGGACACCAAGCTACCAGGTCTATTTTGTTTGTTAATCGGGAAGGAGGTGGGGGAGGGTTCAGCGGGCCCCTAGGCCAACAGGTCTATTTTCTTTTTAAGAGAGGATGGGGAGGGGTCCAGATTGATAGACCACCAGGTATTTTGATGGGACTGGGGGCTTTTCCCAATGCCGTGATTGTCTCTGATGCCATCATAATACAGTCGAGTGGGGGAGGGATCGAAGCCACTGGGCCACCAGGGATTCACTGTCTGTCGGTGCACCGGTTTGACAAATTCAGGAAATTTTAGGAATGGGTTCAGACGAACAGGTGTGAACTGGCTATATCCCACCACTGACTCTAATCAAGCTGGCGCGGATAAAGTGGGAGAACACAGAATTTGATTAAAAAGGTGAAAAAATTGGGAGTACCTGGTCTTCTATTAGCCACTGATGCAGCGAAGGCCTTTGATAGGTTCTGTTGGCCCTATATGTTCAGCATCCTCAAGAAGATGGGCCTGCGGGGACATTTTCTTCATTGGGTGAAGGTGTTTTACATGGGTCCCCAATCACATTTAAAAATCAATTCCTGCTATACCCAAAGCTTTTGATCTAGGGAGGGGTGCTAGGCAGGGATGCCCACTGTCTTCGCTCCTGTTTGTTCTTACGATGGAAACCCTAGCCCAAATAATTAGGGCTAGCCAAAACATACAAGGAGTTACTGCAGGGGATACCACCAAAAATATTTTCCTATTTGCAAATAACATGCTTTTCTTCATCACTAAGTTGGAGGAATCGCTAGAACTGTTGGGGGAATTGGAGGTCTTTGGCCAGATATTGGGTTTCAAGGTCAATACCTCCAAGATCAAGATCCTCAACATTTCTTGGTTATAGGGTCAAATTTCAATGTTAAAGCGTAAAATTCCCCTTTCAATGTGAAGGATCTTATCCAATAGCTGATTGTAGAGGATGAGGCTTATTCAAGGCCGAGTTTGAGGCTCTGAGCAAAAAAATATCACTGGATCTTGACAGATAGTCTAATTTTAACATGTCATGGGTGGGACGAATAGCAGGGGTAAAAATGCTGATTCTTACACAATTTTTGTATCTCTTTGGATCTCTGTCTGTTGCTGACACCTTTTTTTGGCAAACTACATTCTCTGGATGTTCCGATTCATATGGGGAAGAATAAAGCACAGGGTGGCAAATCAGGTACTCCACCGATCCTGAGATAATGGTGAATTGGGAGTGTCCAATTTTCAATTATATTAAGAGGTTGCACAGCTTAAAGCCCTATTAGACTGGAGGGAGGAGGGACAGGAGGAGTGGGTCCAGCTGGAATAATTGCAAATGGGGGACATCCCACTGTGGAGGGTGATTTGACATTTGGGCGTTACCATTCTCCACAAATCGATAAGACAACCCCTTCACTGTTGTATCTCTTAAAACAGAGATGTAAGCAGGACCTGCTGGGAGAGAGGGGTTAGTCATGTTTTACAACACTAAAATATAACTCTGAGTTCTTACTGGGATGGGGGATATATAGACTGGGAGCGCCAAGAGCTAACAAGGGTAGGTCAATTTTTAGAGAAGGGTAAATTGATCAGCTTTGACAGATTATTACTCTATATGAGCTGTCTGCTAAAGATTTCCTCTATTATTGTCAAGTTAGGATGCATATCCAGAGGAAAGTTCTGAGGGCATTAAATGAGCCCAAACCTGTTGAACAGATTTCTATAAAGCACAATACAAAGGGGGCAATTACACTCTATAGAGTCATGAGCACTGGTAAAAGATGGGTCTTTGCCTTTCAGATAGCCTGGGAGGATGACCTAGGTGGGGAATGGGATGAAGGATGAAGGAAATATATCTATAGGCCTATAAGCCAGGGATTTATTGCCAGTAATATGATTGAGAATAATTATAAGATGATGTATTGTTGGCATCTTACACCCATGAAGCTAGCTAAGATGAAAGGTTGGGGCTCTAAACCTTGTTGGAGAAAGTGTGGGGAAAACTGTATCTATACCCATATGTGTGGGGCTGTGAATAAATCAGAAAGTTCTGGGGGAGATTTTTGAGGCTTGTAAGTAAGCTGGTGGGAACTCCATTACAAGCTCTTAAATGAGTCACCTGAAGGGCTAAATAAGAATCATGCTGCTCACCTAGTGCACCAAGGGATGGAAGTGGTACTCTTGTTGACAGAGGTGTCGGAACGCAGTGTTCTGTGGAGGGAGGCCAAGCTCTGCCCCTGGGCTAGCTGAACTCCATGTGGCTGCAATCGCCGGCCTTCCCCTCCTGTCTGCCTACAGGGATCCGATCTCCCGCGGGCAAACAGGAGGGATCTATGCCGTGATCACAGCGCTTTTCTACTTGTGGGGGATGGGATCCCCTAGGCAGCCTGCTGCTTGTTGGGTCGTAATAGCCAGTCTTCCCCTACTTCTGCCTGCAGGAGATAAGATCCCTGCAGACGGGAAGCCTCGATCAGAGCAACAAAGCTTTGGTGGGGCCAGGGTTCCTGTGCTCCCTCTCTTTCCGGCATCTATGTTTGTTGATTGCCAAACTGTGGAAGATGGAGAATGTACCCCTGATTGGGAGATGGTAGAATTATATGGAGTATATGTGTACTATGTCTTGCCTATCCGTTATGCAATTGAGGGGTAAATTGAAATACGAATGTATTTGGAAAGCCTTTATGGCATTCCAGAAGGCAAGCACCTTGGGTTCCCTTTGCATGAGGATACCATTAATTTGATAGGGATGAGGGTTGTTTAATAACTAGCGATGGGATGTTATTTCTTGGCTATTTGTATATTTGTTTTTTCTGCATATGATTTGGAATTTTGAATATGATTCTCCGATATTCAGGGGAGATGAGGGGACGTCTCAGTAGGGGTATGTAACCAAAAAAAGCGTAGTTACTCACCTGTAACAGGTGTTCTCAAGGGCCAGCAGGAATCAGTCCTCATAAATGGGTGGCATTGGCACTGACAGAGCCCTCGCGGAAGCATCCCCCCCAGCTTTCAAAGTAAGTCTTTGGGAGGTGCCACCACACATGCGTGGTCCCCTTCCTGCCCAAGAGTGCCACCTTGCTCAGTCAGATGACATAGTTAAAAGACGGCAAAATAAAAGATGGTAAAAGGAGCAACTCCAAGGGGAGGAGGGAGGGTTGTGAAGACTGATTCCTGCTGTCCCCGGAGAACACCTGTTACAGGTAAGTAACTATGTTTTCTCTGGGAACAAGCAGGAAGTCAGTCCTCACATATGGGACTCACCAGCTACAGGCTATCGAAAGCCCATAGCAAAAACAGGGCTCTCCCATGGGGAACCACAAGCAGCAGCAGAGTCTGTGCCCACAGACCTCAGCAGGACTTCTGTCCGATGAACCAGCACTCTGGTAGCCTGAACCCAAAAGGGTCAGACGGTAGGAGTTGCCTAAACCCCGAAAAGGTTACGGAGCACAGCCTGGCCGAAGGCACTGTCCCGTTGGGACTCTCTTTCCAGGCAGTAATGGGCTGCGAAGCTATGGACTGAAGACCAGGTAGATGTCCACCATCGGGACACAGCATACGTTTGCCACCGAGGCCGCCATGGCCTGACACAGTGCGCTGTGACGCAGCCTTGCAGTGTGAGCCTCCCCTGCTCATAAAAGAGGGCGATACAGTCCGCCACCCAGGTGAACAACGTACGTTTGGTCACCACCTCCCCCATCCGTGAGTGCAATGGATATAGAAGGACAAGGTCCTCTTACAATCCAGGGTGTGAAGGACAGTCTCCACCCGACTGGAGTGAGGTCTGGGAAAGAAGATAGGGAGCACCACTTCCTGGTTGAGATGGAAGAGCGACACTATCTTTGGCAGGAATTTGGGGTGTGTACGAAGCACCACTCTGTTCTTATAGAACCTGGTATAAGGCGCCTCTGCCACAAGTGCCTGAAGCTCGCTAACTATACGAGTGGAGGTGAGCGCAACCAGGAAAGCCACCTTCCAAGAGAGGTAGCGAAGGTGGAAGGTAGCCAGAGGCTCGAAGGGTAGGCGAGTGAGCTGCCCCAACACTACGTTGAGGTCCCATTCGGTTGCCTGAGAGCAAACTGGGGGCTTCAATAAGAGCAGGCCCCGAAGGAAATGGGTCACCAACAGTTGGACCGAAAGGGCTTTACTATCCACCGGATGGTGGTGCGCCGCCAGGGTACTAAGGTGCATTCAGACGGAGCTAGACTTGAGCCCGGACTGAGAGAAGTGGAGAAGGTACTGTAACACCAGAGCCACCGGGCAGGAGAAAGGATCAGCCCCGTGTTCGGTGCACCAAACAGAGAACCTGTGCCATTTGAGGACGTTAGCCTTCCTAGTAGAGGCCTTGCGAGAGGCCAGCAGAATGTTCTCCACCTCAATCGGAAGGTTGAAAGGGGCCAGAGTCACCCTCTCAGCAGCCACACTGTCAATGACAAGGACTCCAGTTTGGGGTGCAGGAGAGAGCCCCACTCTTGAGATAGGAGTCCCGGGGTGGTCCCCAAGGAGACGGGGGCCTCTACTGTCAACTGTAGAAGCTGTGAGAACCACGATTGCCTGGGCCACTGACCCTGTCACGGAAGGTGCTGAACAAGGTCTTGGTGATCAGCGGCGTCAGAGGGATGGCATACATGAGACCTTCCGATCATGAGACCAGGAATGTGTTTGCTGCCACCCTGGGGGGGGGGGGGGGGGAGCCTGCCGGAAGCAGAAGCGTGGCAACTGAAAGTTTTCCGGGCTGGCGAACAGGGCCATCACAGGTTCCCCCCACCCTCCCCACCCCAGAGCTGGAAAAGTCGACTGGCTACCCAGGGGTCCAGTTGACACTTGTGCGGCTGGAGAACTCTGCTGAGTCTGTCGGCCAGCAGGGTTGGCCTGGCCTGGCAGGTACACTGCCTGCAGGAGGATATCCTGTTGGATTGCATACATGCAGAGGACCAATGCCTTCTGGCAGAGGGCACGAGACCCCGTGCCTCCTTGTTTGTTCACGCAGAACATTGCCACCTGGTTGTTCATCTGGACCAGCACTGGCTGGTGACGCAAGTGGTGACAGAAGACCCTCAGGACAAGGTATATGGCTGGGAGCTCCAGGAGGTTGATCTGCTGGGTGCTTTCGTCTGGTGACCAGTTGCCCTGAGTGCGGAGATCTCCGCAGTGGGCTCCCAGCTGAGCAGGGAGGCATTCGTGATAAGGACACTCGAGGGGCTTGGGGCCTGAAACGGCATGCCCACTTCGAGATGATGGGGCGACTGCCACCAGACCAAGGAGTCCGCCAATTGGCGGGTTACAGAGACTTTATCGCAGAGGCAGCCGTGGCCTGAAACTACTGATCCTGGAGACACCACTGAGTAGCCTTCATGTGGAGGCGAGCATCTGTGGTGACGTGGACTGTGGAGGCCATGTGCCCGAGGAGGCGCAGGAGAACCCAGGCAGGTACAGAGGGACAGTACTATATATGACGAGCTAGAGACCTGAGACGATCGGCTCAGTCCCTGGGCAAGAAAGCCTTCGACTGGGGAGTGTCGATCTTTGCCCCAATGAACTCCAGACACTGTGTTGGGAGGAGGTGAGACTTGGGGTAGTTTATGACAAAGCCCAAATGTTGCAGAACCTGGATGGTGCGTGCGGTGGCCTGCTGCACCTCTGAGGTAGGGGAAGATGAAGAACCCTTGGAGCAGGAAGAAGGCAGCCATGACTGCCAGGCAGTTTGTGAAGACTCTTGGGGCAGAGGCTAGGTCAAAGGGGAGAACCCTGTACTGAAAATGCCTGCCACCTACCACAAACTGCAGGCATTACCTGCGATTGGTGTGGATGAGCATGTGGGTATAAGCATCCTTGAGGGCTAAGGAGCATAGACAGTCTCCCTGTTGGAGGTACGGCAGCAATGTTCCAAGGGAGAGCATCTTCAACTTCTCCCTCAGAAGGAATTTGTTGAAGTTGCACAGGTCAAGGATGGGGCTTAAGCCCCCTGTCCTCTTTGACACGAGGAAGTACCGGGAGTAGAACCCCTTGCCCTTGAGATGGTGGGGCACCAGTTTCACTGCTTTGTCCTCGAGAAGACCTGCCAACTCCTTCAGAAGAAGGTCCCAGTGGAGGGGAGACCTGAGGTGCTCTCCCGGGAAATAAGGGAGAGGTGTCTGAGTCAAGTAAAGGAGGTAACCCTCCCAGACTACACAGTGCCCAGGAATCTGTGGTGATGGTCACCCACCTCTGGGCATAGAGGGCCAGACATTCCCCTGTGGGCTGCTGACCTCCTTGGGGTTGAGAGGCTATGCTCTAGGAGTCAAAAACTCCGCCATGGCTGGACCGGAGCCAGTGCCTGGGGTTTTGGAGCTTTCTGCTTACATGGGCCATGCCTTTGTCCCTTGGCCCGCTGACCCTGTTGGGGAGCTGGGGAGGCCTGATAAGGTGGGCAGTATCTGTAAGCAGTCCCCTTCCTTGGATAGGGCGGCTTTTTACCAGAACCCTTCTGTCGGGGAGGGGCAGTGGTCTTTTTAGAGAGCCTGATCCTCGCCATGAACTCGGTCTCCAGCTTGGCAGCCTTGTCTGTCATGGGTTTGCCAAAGATGTTCTCTCCTTGGCAGGGATCATTGACCAATTTGTCCTGAACCCAGTGCTCGAGGTTGGACGACTATAGCCAAGCTTGGTGGCATGCACCGATGCCAGCCGCCGCTACTCCAGCTGCTGACTCAAACCCGTCATAGGCTGCTCGAGATATGAATTTGGAGCATTCACGGACTGCTTTGGCCAGGTTCTTGAATCGCTGCAAAGGTTCCTCAGAGAGAACAGCCGAGAACCCGGCGAATTCCTTCGCCAGGTCTCTCAGGTACATGCCATGTACAGCTGGTAGGCCTGGATGCGACCAATGAGCATCGAGCCCTGGTAGCACTTTCTGCTGAGGGCATCTAGGGTGCTGGCCTCCCTGCCAGGGTGCACCGAGGAGTGCGTCTTATGGCTTTTCAGCTGATGCATGGCCATCTCCACCACCATGGAATTATGCGGCAGTTGTGACTTCTGGAAGCCCAGGCTCTGGTGGACTCGAAACATCGAGTCAAGCTGTTTGCTCACCACTGGCACCGACGCTGGTGTCTCCCATATTCAGAGTATTAGCCATTCCAGGATAGGAGGGATGGGCACCATGAGCGATTCCCACAGAGGGGCCTCGTACTGGAAGATTTTCAACTCATCTGCCCAAGGATCCTCCTCCGACTCCGTGGGGAATGCCAGGGCCTTGGACATGCCCTTGACAAAATCAAGGAAGCCCATATCCTCGGCGGAAACAGCTGTTAAGGCTCCGAGATGGGAGAGTCAGATGGGAGGTCGCGGTGCAATGGGTATTGGGGAACTCCTTATCCTCCATCTCCCACTCGGAGTAGTCTGTGGAGGACTTGTAGGAGGGCTGCTCCGCAGGCTGCAGGGTTCCCGATGCCGTGTGGCCGGTGCCCAGCAAACCTGCCAGGGATGACCGCAGTATTGTCAAGCGGGACTCGGATCATGACCTCGGCTGAGGATCGACTCGAGGCCAGATGACCTCGAGGATCAGCTCGGCCTCCGGGGATGTCTTGGACGTTGAAGGCCCGGTGATCTGTGCGGATGAACTGGTCATGCCGGACAACAGCGCCCACTGCTGGTCCATGAAGACAGACAAACTGCACTCCAGGACAGTCATTCTGGACTTCAGACCAGAAGGCTCCGGGGCCTTCTGTGCAGGCACTGAGGGACTCGGGCCCAATGCCGGCTCCTCCGAAGGGGATTCCTCGATTAGGATGGTGTCTGGGGACCAAGGCAGGTCCGCGGTCGGATCCTTCCGGGGGACCTTGGCAGGCCGCTCCTTCTTCGACACCTCAGGCGGGCATCTTGGACTGCAGGACCAGGACCAGGCCCAGGGGGCAGCCGAACGGTCCACTACCACAGGGTTCCTCCCTCTCAGCCCTCCTTTTTAACATTTATATCCAGCCCATCTGCACTATTTTCAAAAAATTCCATATATACGTGGATGATATAATGTTATATCTCCTGTTCAACTGCTCTAACCCCACAATTCAAAAAATAACAGATTGCTTTGCTGAAATAATGGAATGGCTATTTACTCACAATCTTAGGATCAACTTCAGTAAAACTATATGTAACAAGAAACCACAACTTTACCTCGCCTACAGCCATCAGGATTCATGACAAAACATTTTGGTAAAAAAATGAGGTAAAATACTTCAGCGTAATCCTTGATCGCACCCTAAACATGTCCTCACACATAAGATAAACAACAAAAAAGATCTTCTACAAACTTAAAATGTTAAAACAACTATGTCCACTGCTCCCCAATCATGACTTTAAATCTGTCATCAACGCAATCATTACACCCCACTTTGACTTTTCCAACACAATCCTACATGGACTCACCAGACATACTATAAGACAACTTCAAGTAGCTCAACATGTTGCAGCTAGGATAGTAACAAATTTCAACCCAATCGAACACATCACCCCAATATTGTACGATTTGCACTGGCTCCCTGTACAGAGCCGCATAAACTATAAAATTCTAGTTACAACTTTCAAACTTCTCAATGATATCGCCCCTTCATACCTTTCCATCCTCATTACCAAGGAAACCCACTGCAACAAAAAAAAAAATCACAATCTCATCAGGTATCAGGAAATCAAGAAAAACAACAAACAATAAAGCATTCTCCCACATCGCCACTAACCTTTGGAAGTCCTTTCCAGACTACCTAAGAGAAATAAAGGACCTCTCAACATTCCGGAAAAAAAATTAACCCACACCTCTTTATCCTTCACTTTGGAAATGAACCTAATAGTAACAGCCCCACCCGTCCACTAATTAACCCATCTGTCAAAATTCATCCACCCCCAGCTGAGCTACTCAAACCAATACCCTTTCATATCGGACAATCAAACTGTATTATAGTTTTATGTTTACGACTGTTTTCTTTTAACACAATATTAATGTAAATAGTTACAATTCGTTCTTTGTAAATTAATATGTACCTTCCATTGTACTATTCTAAGTTTGTTTCATTGTAAGCTGCATTTGATCGCCCGGAAAGAGTAGTTACTCACCTGTAACAGGTGTTCTCCAGGAACAGCAGGAATCAGTCCTCACATATGGGTGACATCGATGTCGATGGAGCCCTTGCGGAGCATTTCCCCAGCTTTCTATGAAAGCCTTTGGGAATGCAGGCACGCATGCGCGGTCCCCTTCCCGCCTAAAGGTGCCATCTTGCTCAGTCAAATGACAGCTAAAAACAGCACACAAAAATGTAAAAATAAACTATGTACAACTGCAACTCCCAGGGGAGGAGGGAGGGTTGTGAGGACTGATTCCTGCTGTTCCTGGAGAACACCTGTTACAGGTGAGTAACTACTCTTTCTCCAAGACCAAGCAGGAAGTCAGTCCTCACATATGGGTGACTCCCTAGCTCTGGGCTACCAGGAACCCAGGCTGAACAAGAGAATTCCCTCTAGTCCCAGCATCAAAGAAAGGCTTTTCACTGAAAGGACCTCCACCGGTAGCCCAACGGAGGGCTGGAGGGCAGGAGTTGCCTAAACCTCAAAGAGATTCCGGAGTACTGCCTGGCCAAAAGCACTGTCCCTATGGGACTCCCTCTCCAGACAGTAATGGGCCGCTTGAGGACCAAGTTGCAGCCCTGCAGATGTCTACCAACAGTACAGAGCGGAGGTGAGCCACTGAGGCAGACATTGCCCTGACATGATGGGCCGTGACCCGACCCTGCAAAGGATGGTCAGCCGCCCTGTAAGCCCAGGTGATACAGTCAGCCACCCAGATGGACAAGGTACACTTGGACACAGCTATGCCCAAATTATTAGGGTCAAAAGATATGAAGAGCTGAGTAGCCCTTCTATGCCCCTGCGTATGGTCAAGGTAGAAGGATAAGGCCCTCCTACAGTCCAGGGTATGCAGAACTAGTTCAGCCTGGCTTGCATGAGGCCTAGGGAAGAAGGTCGGAAGAACCACCTCCTGGCTGAGGTGGAAAGAGGAGACAACCTTGGGGAGGAACTTTGGATGAGCCCTAAGGACTACCCTGTTCCTATAGAAGCGGGTGTAAGGCCTGTCACAGACCAGGGCCTGAAGCTCACTCACTCTCCTGGCCGAGGTTAGGGCTACCAAGAAGAGTGTCTTCCAGGAAAGGAAGCGGAGAGGTCAAGTAGCCATCGGCTCAAAAGGGGGGCGAGTCAGTTGCTGCAAGGCCACATTCAACTCCCACTCAGGAGGTGGAGGACGGATTGGAGGCTTCAGCAAGAGCAAGCCTCTAAGAAATCTGGACACCAAGGGGTGAACCGACAGAGAATGTCCCTCCACCAGTGAGTGGTGAGCTGCTAGAGCTGAGAGGTGGACCCGAACAGAATTGGATTCAAGTCCCTGATTGGATAAGTGCAGCAGGTACTGAAGCACTACCGGTACAGCACAGGAGAAAGGATCCTCTGTACGCAGCTGACACCACACAGAAAACCTTTTCCATTTCAGGGCATAGGTTTTCCTATTGGACTGCTTCCTAGAGGCTAGGACAACCTCCTCAACTTCCTGAGGTAGGCCCCAGGGAGCCAAAACTACCCTTGTAGCCTCCATGCCATCAAATTGAGAGCTCTGAGATTTGGGTGCAGAAGGGAACCCTGATCCCGAAAGAGAAGGTCGGGTTGCAACCCCAGAGGCAGTGGGGGATCCACTGCTAGCTGAAGCAGAAGTGGAAACCAAGGCTGTCTCGGCCATCTGGGAGCTACCAGCAGGACCAAGGCCTTGTCCTGAAGAATTTTGAACAGGGTTCGGACCACCAGGGGCGTGGGAGGAAACGCACCAGGAAATCAGAAAAGCATCTGCTGCCAGCCACAGAGGATGCGGTTGCCTGGAGCAGAACCTTGTCAGCTGTTTGTTCGATGGACTGGCAAACAGATCTATGGTTGGAAGTCCCCATTTCAAGAAAATCTTCTGAACTACTAAGGGATGGAGCTGCCATTCTTGGGGCTGCAGAATCCTGCTCATCCTGTCTGCCAGGTAGTTGTCCTGGCCAGGTAGATACACAGCCTTGAGGAGTATGTTGTGCCTGAGAGCAAACAAGCAAAGGTCCTGGGCCTCCTGACAAAGGAGTCTGGACCCAGTTCCGCCCTGCTTGTTCACATAAAACATGGCTACTTGGTTGTCTGTTTGAACTAGGACAGACTGATGAGCCAGTGTTTGAGAGAAAGTCTTGAGGGCTAAACGGATAGCCCTGAGTTCCAGTAGATTGATCTGCTGTGTGGCCTCCCATGGAGACCACAGGCCCTGGGTGCACTTGCCCAGACAATGAGCCCCCCAGCCTCGCAGGGAGGCATCCGTGGTCAACACCACTGTGAATCCAGGAATCTGAAAAGGCACCCCTTGCAGAAGATTGGGTGGGTGCAGCCACCAGCGGAGGGAGTTCAGAAATTGTCGGAAACACTTACTCTGTCTCTGAGGCTGCCTGTGGCCTGTGTCCACTGAGTTCGGAGGCACTACTGTGCAGGCCTCATATGGAACCAGGCATTGGGGGTCACATGTACTGTCGAAGCCATGTGGCCAAGAAGCCTCAGGCAGAGTCTGGCAGAGACCAGTGACCTGCTGAGAAACTGGTTTGCCAAGTTTATCAGTCTTTCGGCTCTGTCTTCTGGCAAGAACGCCTTACGTGTCCAGCAGACTCCGGCTCCACACGAGGTACTTTTGGAGGCTTCTCCTGTCACACGGACCCGGGGCGGCGGTCGGGGATCTGAGACCTAGCTCTCGAGGAGCCAGGGACCTCCTCCGACATTGCCCTCGTGAGCCGCTTCTTCCTCTTTCGTTCCCGGTCGGGGGACCCCCTGTCCGAGGAGCCCCGACGGTGCTCAGGATCAGATTCCCGAGATGTCGAGGCCTCAGACGAGGTCCAGGTCCGGGCCCGGCCGGAGGCCGAGTCGGAGAAAAGCCTTTCCTTTTGATGCTGACGACTTCGAAGCGCCTTGGTGGACATCTTTCCACATGGTCCACAGATCTTAGGATCGTGGTCAGGACCCAGGCACAGAAGGCAGCAGTCGTGTGTGTCGGTGAGACATATTAGTTTCTTGCACCGATCACACTTCTTGAAACCACTGGAAGCCATCGGGGAAAAAAGAGTCCCCGCGAGATCAAAGGACCGGCCTTCTAGGGAAAAAGAAAAAAAGGGCGTGAACGCCAGCCACGAAGGGCAAAAACCGAAAAAATAAGATCGGGCTCGATACCGGTGTACCGAACCCGGCGGGAGGGGAACAGGCATCGAACCGGAGAAAAAAATAGAGAAGGAATCGCGAAAAAATACAACTATTTTCCGGGAGGACTAGGACACACGTCCGACGGGCTTCACGGAAAAAGAGAGACTGAGTAAGATGGCACCTTTAGGCGGGAAGGGGACCGCGCATGCGTGCCTGCATTCCCAAAGGCTTTCATAGAAAGCTGGGGAAATGCTCCGCAAGGGCTCCATCGACATCGATGTCACCCATATGTGAGGACTGACTTCCTGCTTGGTCCTGGAGAAAATACGGCATAAAAATTTATAATTAATAAATAAATAAATGCATGTTGGCTGTCTCCCATTAAGCCACGACTATCTACATGCTCAATAATTTTGCTCTTTATAATGGTTTCTACCATTTTTCCCAGTACTGACGTCAGGCTCACCGGTCTGTAGTTTCCCGGATCACCCCTGGAAACCTTTTTAAAAATTGTCATTACATTGGCCATCTTCCAGTCTTCAGGTATTACAGATGATTTTAATGATAGTTCACAGATTACTAATAGTAGGTCTGAAATCTCATATTTCAGTTCTTTCAACACCCTTGGATGTATACCATCTGGTCCAGGTGATTTGCTACTCTTCAGTTTATAAAATAGTTGTAATACATCTTCCCGGTGTATTGATATTTCTTTCAATTCTTCCGCGGCATCACCTTTAAATACCATTTCAGTCATGGGTAACATCCCTACATCTTCTTCAGTACAGACTAAAGCAAAGAATTCATTCAGTCTCTCCACTATGGCCTTGTCCCCTCGTAGTGCCCCTTTTACCCCTCTATCATCTAATGGTTCGTCACAGGCTTTTTTTTTTGCTACGAATGTACTTGAAAAAGTCTTTATTACATGTTTTTGCTTCCACAGCAAGCTTCTTCTCAAATTCTCTCTTTCCCTGTCTTATCAATGCCTTGCATCTAACTTGCCAATGCTTATGTTGTTTCCAGTTTTCGTCATTTGGCTCTTTTTTCCATTTCCTGAAAGATGATTTTTTTGGCAACGGCAGCCTCTCTGACCTCACCTTTAAACCATGCTGGCAGTTTTTTGGATTTCCTTCCACTTTTCCTTTGGGGGCACCGAGTGCGCTGTTTGACTTATGATCTGACGCATGACCGATTCCACCACCATAGAGTTGTGTGGCAGCTGTGGCTTTTCAAACCCGGGGCCCTTGCAGACTCTATACTGGGAATCGTGTCACTTTCTCACAATTGGCACAGTCACCAGGGCTTCCCACATCCTAAAGAGCAAGCGCTCTAGCATGGGTGGGACAGGCACAGTCAGTGCTGCCCTCGGAGAGGCATCATACTAGAGAATTTCAAACTTCGGCATGAGGCTCGTCCTCCAGCTCAGCCACAAGGGACAGGATCTTGGACATCTCCTGCACAAAGTCGAGGAACATCTTCACTCTTGCAGTAGGGGGGATCCAATGGGATATTCCTACTGTATGTAGCTGGGTATCGGGCGACTCATCCTCAGTCTTCCACTCCAAGTTGAAGTTGGAGAGCGCCTTGAGAGCTCAATGGCCATCGGCCCAATGCCCCATTGGAGGTGCTTGCGGTCAAGACCCGAGGCCTCACAGGTGAAGAGGCATGCCATGGCTCAGCTCAGTGCATGCTTCTCGATCACTGGCTGGACATCCTCCGGGGAAGCCTCAAGGAAGAGGGTCCTGATAGGGCCACCATCCTGGCCTCAAGGTTAGGTGGCATCACAGCCACCGGCTCAGGCATCAACTGAATCGGGCCCGGAGCTGGTTCCCCCAATGGGGAATCACCAATGGTGATGGGTTCGTCCTCCTGCTGAAGCAGCTTCAGGGGGCCGGTCCCAGTCATTTCCTTGGCCTCACACAGAGGGCTTTGGTGCCAGTGGCTGGAGGTCTTATCCCCAGCTCCGGCATTGGACCTTGTCACTGACCTGGGTGGAGTCTGTACCTTACGGGGGAAGTCCTTGGAGCACGATCCCCGATCAGAGGCTCTGCGACCCTGTGGCTCGGAATGAGCTTGACTGTGTGATGAGTCATTGGATGTACCCCTGAGGCCAGCGATTCCACGCTTGATGCTGGGGCAGAAACCAAGGACTTCTGGCTGAAGATCAATCTCCCACTGCTTTTTACGACTCTTCTGACTCTTGCTTGATATCTTCAGGCAGAGCAGGCAGGTTAAGTTGTCATAATCAGCAACAAGGCATTGAAGGCAGCAGCTATGGCGGTCCGTGATGGACATGGTGCGAGTGCACTTGTCACACTGCTTGAAGCCACTGACAGTAGACATAGCAGGGAAAATGTACCGTCAGTGTGGGTGCGAGGAAAAACCCACACATGAAAAAAATAAGAGGAGAAAAAAGGGAAGCAAGAAAAAAATATGATGCTGAGCAAGGACGATCCTGGGTGAAGGGATGGTGATTGAAATGCGAATTGGTAAGAGGGCAAAAAAACATCAAAAAAGATAGAAAAAACATCAACTTTTTACTGAGTGGACAGGACATCTGCTGGCCTTCGTGGAAAAAAAGAAGACTGAGGTAAGATGATACCCTTGGGAGGGAAGATGACCACACATGCATAGTGTAACTACCAAAGGCTTTCTTCGAAAGCCTGGGGAATGATTGCCGCGTGGCCTCCATCAGTGCCAATGTCACCCATATGTGACTTCCTGCTTTTTCCCTTGAGAAAGAATCTCATAAAAGATTCCTGAGGAAATTAAAAGGCCATGGGATAGGAGGCAATGTCCTACTGTGGATAGGGAACTGGTTAAAAGACAGAAAACAATTTTCTCAATGGAGAAGGTGAATAATGGAGTATTTTGGGACCCTGCACTGGGACTGGAGCTTTTTTAACATATTTATAAGTGATCTCAAAATGGAAACAACATATGAGGTCATTAAATTTGCAGATGACACCAAATTATTTTAAGCTGCAAAAGCAAATGCATATTGTAAGAAATTTCCAGAGGCTCTTGAAAGTCTTTGAGACAGGGCATCCCAATGCCAGATGAAATTTAATGTGGACAAGTACAAAGTGATACAACAAAAGAAAGAATAACCCAAATTATAGCTACACGATGCAGGGCTCTACATTAATTGTCACCACCCAGGAAAAGGATCTAGGCATCATTGTGGATAATACATTGAAATATGTCCAGTATGCAGTGGGGGTCAAAACAAAAACAGAATGTTAGGTGTTCTATACTATAAACTAAAGTAATAATGCCTAAGTCCAGGAATCAAATGAGTGAACATCAACATGGCATAAGTGCTCCAAGTCACCAGGCTGAATTACCACAGTGTTCTAGAAAATTCTGGAAAGTCTTTTCCAGGTATGCATAGGACTTTCTCCAAGTTTCTAGTCCTTCAGCTCTCCGAATAGCTGAACTCAGGACAGTAACAAAGAATGACAAACATCCAAAGGGGAGGTGAGGGGCTTGTGCAACTGTGATCAAACATTATCTTGCTCTTGCAGGTATTCTTCAGGTCCACCTCCACTGTCTTTAACTGATAGAAAACACAACAGCTAGAATCCTTACACACACCACCCGCCATGATCACATTACTCCACTTCTCATTCAGCTTCACTGACTCCATTGATTATCATGTCCATTACAAGATTCTTACTTTAGTACATTGTGCCATCTATACACACACCACACCACAATACCTTGCAGACTCACTACAATTTTATACTCCCATCCATAGTCTTCACTCTGTCCACATCAGCCATTTACATCTCCCTTCTCTGTCATGTGCTCACCTGCAATCAACTCGCCACTCTTTTTCTTTTTGGGCCCTTCCCTATGGAACTCCCTCCCTACCGCCCTACGCCTGGAAGTATCCTTCCCCAGATTTAAGACGCTTTTGAAACCCCACCTCTTCTGCTCTGCCTTCAACCTCTCTCCTTTCCTGTCTACTATTGTAGTTTCTTTCCTTTTTTTTCTGGCTTTCTTTGTTTTATTGATTGTACACTTCTCTGGTGTTATGAAAGCTCAGTCTAATAGATGTTTATGTTTATTTGGTTATTTGATAGAGGTCAACAGCTGAGGCTCAATGCTTGCTCACTATGGCTTTCAGATCAAGTTCTTTAAGCTTTTCTTCAGAAATTTTAAAAGAAGCTTGCCATAGAGGCAAAACATCTTGAGCAGCGCAACTGTGGTAACTCACTAGGTTTTGTTTTGGAATTTTGAGGGTGCCTGGGTAGGGCACTTCTTGCTGGACTGTCTCTCAACAGGGAAGCTTGGAAGCAGGTGTTGCTGGGTTGAACTGCTCTCAGCAACATTCCTGCATGACCCTGTCTAGCCATAAAACTGGGGAATTATGAGGCCATAGGCATGTGGGAAGAATACTTTCCAGGCTTTTCTGAAAAGCTCTGGGAATCACTTTGCTCTGCCTAGTGACCCTTTTGCATGATTGCTGATATAGGTTATGATAAAATAAACAAGAGTAATAAAGCTGAAGAAGACATTAGGCATAATTTCTTCAACATATTATGATAAGCAATTTATAAGAATGACTTTGTGACGTATGAAACTGTTCTTGGAAGTGCTATATTGCATGTTACCACACCAAACTGAACTGCAGCATTTAAAATTAACAAAAAAATATTTGTAGCTAAAGGCAGGTTAATTTGACATAATATTACCTCTGCCAGCACTGGGCATGCATAATATGTCCACAGCTACCTGTATGAGTTCCACAGACCAAATCTGGGTTCATGAACAATGGATCACACTTCTCTGCATGAAACAAACAGTTAGGCATTTAAGTCTTTCACTAATAATAAATATCTTACACAATTGAATAGTGGCAGTGATTTTCAGTTACCTATGTTCTAACTAATTAGACATCTCATATCTTGTCATGTCTTAGCAGCAACACTTACACATAGTATGGATAAATGCTTGTGATAATTATCAGAATTAACAAGATCAGCATGGTGTAACATAGTGTAAGACGGTAGGTAAAGACCAGTATGGTTCATCTAGTCTGTCCAGTAAAGTGGCTAGAATGGTTGTACCCACCACTCTGTGCAGATCACCTCCCTCTATGCCTTTGTTTAAGATTGTACCCTCCACTCCATGCAGGTCACTCCCCAGTTTCATTTAATTTCATCATTTGGGAGTGCAATGGTAGCTCAAATGCATTTAGATATGGTGCCTCCCTAATACATTCTTTTCTACAAAGAATACATAAAACATTTTCACAAAAAAAAAATAAAAATCCGAGAACTTCAAAGTAAATTTGAGCATAAAGGTATATGTACGTAAAGGTACTTATATTTTGTTCTTGTGAAATCTGTCAGAGCATATATATGTATGGCTAGGCAAGATTATGCCAATCACTCAGTTTTCATCCTTAAGTCTTTTAAATACGTGACTGAAGCATCATCAGAAACAGACAGCTATCCAGAAGATCGCCATGAGTTGGCACCAACTCATCGGCACTTATTTATTTTTTATTTATTTATTTAGACAGTTTTGTATACCGCCTTATCCTTCAATCAAAGCGGTCACAACACAATTGGGGGATACATTTAACATGCGGGGATATGAGACACTTAACATGAACTAAACCTTTGCTTTACTATCCAGCTTCAACCTCCTGCACGTCTCATTAAGTAAATAGTACATTTTACATCTCTCAGAAACGTACAGGATATTTGGGGAAAACTGCAGACGAATCAGAATACATTTGATGGCATATTACATTTAAGCCCATATCTCCAAAATTAATTTTACCCCTCAGCTCACAAGGTGAATAGTAAGGCTGATATAGGAACATAATTACTGATGAGATTGTCTTAACAGGCATTTCCTTAAGAAGATGGTTACATTATCATGAAATGGGTTTGGTCCAAAAAAAAATACTTGGATCAATTTCACACGTATAGCAAAGCTGCTTATCTGTAACACGGGTTTCCTATAAAAAGCAGTATTGTTCAGTCACACAAGTGGGAGACGACATTGCATGGCCCCAAGATTGAACACCTCTTCTACACCTCAGAACCATGTTCTGAGTATACACAGCCTGTCTTCCACACAATAGGCTCCTTAGCCATTCTATAGCTCAAGAGGGAATACAATACTCAGGGAGGTGGAAGGGACTGTGTGCTTGGTCAATTCTGCTGTTTATGGGAAGCACCTGTTACAGTAAGTAACTTTACTGTTTCCTTCAAAGAGCCCAACTGCACCAGGCACACAAGTAGGTGACTCCCAAGCTCAGAATTTGTCTCTTGTCTAGGAGTGGCCCATTCACAGATAATGCGAGACTTGTTAGACAGGCTGGACAGTACAAGCTGACCAAAAGCACTGTCTCAGATCCAAGCAGTAGTAAGTGAAAATATGAAGCAAGGAACATGTAGCTGTTTTGCATATAATATCCTGCAAAGCAGACTTCAAGACAGCTATGGTAGCTATAGTGGTTTGGATATGAGGTTTAACTTTACTAGTTAGATTATGACCAATCTGTTCGTAAGAGCATTGAATAAAGGATGCTAGCCAATTGGCAAAGGTCAGTTTAGCCAATGGAGTGACAAGTCTGTTGGGGGTCAAAGGAGATAAATGACTGCTTAAACTTTCTGATAGTGATTCTGTATATTTTAGGTAGTAAGAGAAGGTGTTTTTCAAGTCCAGGGTGTGAAGGGACTCCTCACGTGGTTGGTTGTATGACTGGGGTTAATACATAGGAAACACTATTTCTTCATTCACTTAGAAAAGAATGACTACCTTTGTTAGGAATTTAGGCTGAGAACATAGAATTAAATTATGATAAAAATGAATTTTCATAGGTGACCTAATGCTAGAGGTTTGCCAATTCCTCTAGCTCAAGCAGTTGCGATTAGAAAGAGCCCCTTCCAAGTGAGATGCTTAAGAAATGTAGATTCTATGTGCTCAAATGGCAATTTCGTAAAAGATACAAAGATGATATTGAGCTTCCATAGCACAGGAAGCTTCAGTATTGGTGGTTTGACATGAAAGAGCCCCTTTATGAATCTGGCAACAGTTGGCCACTGTGATGTTGGAAGTCTGTCAACAGGGACATGCAAATTTGAAAGTGGAGAGATGTATTCTGATGAAGGAAGCGTAGTTACTCAACTGTTGCAGGTGTTCTCCGTGAACAGCAGGAATAAGTCCTCATATATGGGTGATGTCCCCTCATGGAGCCCCACGCAGAAACGCTTTTGGGAGCTTCCATCATGCCTTCCTGCCCGCCACAGTGCCATCTTATCCTCAGTATAGTACAAAAGCAAGTAGCCAAAACAACTCCATGGGGAGGTGGGAGGGTTGTGAGGACTTATTGCTGCTGTTCAAAGAGAACACCTGCTATAGGTGAATAACACGCTTTTCTCCATGAACGAGCAGGAAGAAATCCTCATGTATGAAGCTCCCAAGCTACAGGCTACCGAACACTAAAAACCAGCCCAACAGGGGCAACAAGAACTGAGAGAAACAGCAGACGTAGTCCCTCTTCAGGGCTCAAATGATGCAGCATCCACAGCAGGTATCAACAACAGGATGGGATGACTCATTTGGTTGCCTGAATGCACAGAAGGGCTGGTGGGAAGGAGTTGAACCTAAGTCCCAAACAGATGTCAGAGTACGGCTTGGCCGAAGTTACTGTCACGTTTGAATTCCCATCCAGGCAGTAGTGGGCTGTGAAGGTGTGGACAGAAGACCACTTGGCAGTCCTGTAAATTTCCTCAGTGGAGACCGAGCGCAGATTGGCCATGGATGTAGCCATGGCCCGGACATTATGGCTCAGTCCTGCCTGAGGATAGGCAAAGGCCATGTCCAGCTTGTTGGGGTCATAGGAGATCAACAGCTGCACAGAGTGACGGTGCAGACCGGTCCACTCAAGGCCAGTGCATGCTTACAGTCCAACGTGTGCAGCAGGACCTCTACCCTGTTGGCATGAGGCCTAGGAAAAAAGGTAGGCAGTACCACCGACTAGTTGAGGTGGAAAGCTGAAACCACCTCATGCAAGAAACGCAGGTGGGTACGCAGCACCACCAGAGCCCCAAGCTCACTAAGATGGCGAGCAGAGGTAAGCACCACAAGAAAGATGACCTTCCATGTCAGAAATTTCAGCGGATAGGTAGCGAGCGGGGGCTTAATTGGAAGTCTTGACAGAAGCAAACCCTGTATGAAGAGGGCCACCAGCGGCTGAGTGGAGATGGGCTTCCCTAAGTCGTGATGGTAGGCCACAATCACACTCAGGTGCACTCGAACAGAGTTAGATTTGAGGCCCAAATTGGAGAGATGGAGGAGGTACTCCAGCAAACCCTCCATCTACCATAAGAAAGGATTCAGTACCCTATTTACGGACCAGAATGAGAGCTGGCTCCACTTGAAGGCATAAGCGCGATGGGTGGAATCCTTAGGGAAGGCCAGGAGGACATCCATTACCTCCCCTGGCAAGTTGCGCTCAAACACACCATGAAGGCCAGGGACTGGATGTTCAGGTGCAGAAGGGTCCCATCCTCTTGGGTGATGAGGTCGGGATCACAACTCAGTTGGAGAGTCTCCCGACAGTAGAGCTAGAGCAGCAGTGGGAACTACGGCTGCCAGGGCCAGAATGGGGAGATGAGGATCATGGGCCCCTTGTCCACCTGGAGCTTGAGAAGCATCTTCACCATCAGCGGAATAGGTAGAGCAGGCCCAACCCCAATTCAGGAGGAAGGCGTTGGACACCAGTCTACACCTTGCAGCCTTGTGGGAACAGAATGGTCCATCTACATGCTGCGCAGTAAGGGAAAGAGGTCCACTGCTGGAGTGCCCCACTCCCGAAAGATGTGCTCCACCACCCCCCTGTTGAGAGTCCACTTGTGGGGCTAAAGGTCCCAGCTGAGATGGTCCGCCAGCGTGTTGAGCTCCCCAGACAGGAATGTCGCCCACATCTCCATGCCCTGGGCCACTGCAAACTTCCAGAGGCGCACCACTTCCCAGCACAGGAGGTACCAGCCCATGCCTCCATGTTTGTTGATACAGAACATGGCCACCTGGCTGTCTGTTTGGATGAGAAACACCTGGTTGGACAAGTGTGCCAGGAAGGCCTTGAGGGCATTTGCAATCACCCATAATTCCAGAAAGTTGATCTGGTGCAGGCTCTGCTGCTCCGAGCAGAGGTCTTACCATCCACATGCCGTCCAAGCATGCACCCCAGCCCAATTTGGATGCGTCAGCGGTGAGCATCCAGTGGGGGCAGCCTTGGCTGGAAGGGAAGACCTTGGAGCAGGTGCTGTGGCTCCAGCCACCACTGGAGAGGCTCAACAAGGGGCGCAGTAATGGTCACTGTCCCTGAGGTGACCCGTGGCTTGCTTCCACTGGGTGCACTGTGTCCACTGAGCCTGGCACATCCTGAGTTGGGCCAACAGGATCACATGCACCATGGAGGCCATGTGGCCTAACATGCGTAGCATTTCTTGGGCTGTTGTGTACTGTTTTTGGCAAATGGTGGAGACCACCTCCATGAGCTGCTGCATGCAGTCAACTTGACAAAAAGGTTCAGGCCCGCGTATTGACAAGAGGACCCCGATGAAGTCCAGCTGCTGCGATTGCTGTAGGTGAGACTTTGGGTAGTTGACTACAAACCCAAGATGTTCAAGCATCTGTATCGTCAGGAGCGCTGAGTGCTGCATGCCCTCCAGTGTGGAGGCCTTTATCAGCCAGTTGTCTATGTAGGGGAAGATGCAGATCCCCAAGGTCTGGAGGTATGCAGCTATGACCGCTAGGCACTTTGTGAAGATCCTGGGGGCCGCCGCCAGTCCGAAGGGCAGCACCCGATACTGAAAGGGCTGGCCGCCCAACATGAAACACAGGTATTTTCCGTGTAAGAGATGGATACGTTCTTCCTGTGACCAGCCAGGTTACGGAAGGACTCCAAGCATTCCAAGCTGATAGGACAGGACCCAGTTGATGAACATGGAGCCCTGGAAACAGTGCCTACCAAACTCATTGATGGTTCTCTGCTAGGGGGCACCGATGAGTGGGTCCTGGAGCTCTTAACATGCCACATGATGGACTCCACAACCAGGGAATGGAGCGGCAGTTGGGGTTTCTTGAATCAGGATGACTTCTGCCACCGGTACATTGAGTCTAGTCGGTGGCTGAGGACATCACAGACATCTGCATGTGGGAGAACCTGAGCAGGAGCCTTTGGAGTATCCGGTGCACCAGCACCATAATGGCTTCTTTTGGAGCAGAGGGTTACTGCAGGATCTTGAGTTCCTTGGGCCTTGGTTCATCCTCCGCCTCCAGAGTAAAGGGAATCGCCTTAGCCATATCCCGGACAAAGTCCTGGAAGGACATGTCCTCTGGGGGGATTTCTGCCATTCGTATGGTGGAAACGGCTCCAAGGGGATGTCCAGGGACTCCATCTTGATGACCAGTGACTTCTCCTCCATCTCCCAGCACGACTCCAAGAGGAAGTCGAAATACCTCCAGGTCTCCTCCTGGCATCAGCTCTGCTCCAGCGGGGATAACAGCCTCCTGTGGAGCTGGTGGCAGTCCTCCTCCAAGCACTAGGGTGAAGGGGCATCAGAACCGGAGAGACAGAGCGAAATGGCAGCTGGTCCCGGGGTGGACTCTGACCACCAACTTAAAGTCCCCAAAGATAGGCTGCACAGTTAGTGGCGACACCACCAAGGGCACCTGAGACATCGGGGTCCATGCAGCCACGAGAACCGCCATTTGCGCCTAGACCACATACTCCAGCACCCACTCCGGGGACTCCACAATGGTAAGATCATCGGGAGATTGCTAGGGGCCCTCTGGGGCCTTGGGAATAGATTCCTCCTAGTGAGGAACCTTAGCAGGATGCTCCCAGCAATCGCCTTCGGCACTGCGCTGAGTGGGGCTCCAATGTCGATGCCCATGCTTAGCACAATCTCCAGCCACCCCCTTCGATGCTGACAGGGCAGACAAGTCCTTCAGAAGCTCCGATCAGTGTCGATGGAGAGCCTCCGTTCCATACTGTCATGGCCCCTTGGCTCTGAATGATCACAGGCACTATGCGATGCCGAGGCCTTGGCAGAGCCCCTCATGAACGTCTATGCTGGTGCCAAGGATGCCGAGTCCGAGGGCCCAAAGAGGGACTCACATTTCATCTCTCAGCCCTTCTTGGTCATCTGGAGGCACAAAGTGCAGGTAGATGGCTCATACTCAGGGCCGAGACACTGTAGACACCAGTTATGATGGCCTGTCACAACTGGTCGGCTTCAACAATGTCAGGAAAACGGCCTACGCAAGGTCGAAGGGCTTAGCCGGCGAATGGTGCAAAAACCCCGGGAAAAAGAAGAAAGAAGCGCCTGGGCAAAAACTTTAAAAATTAGGGGAAAAAAGACCCCACATGCTGGCTGGCGCCAACAAACCAGCACCCCAATGACAGGCGGAAAGCTGGCAGAGAAAAGACGGAAAAAAAAATCACAGCCCTGAACGGCAAAAAAACAAAATTTTCCCAGTAGCGCAAGTAACACGTCTGTAAAAGAGAATTGAAGATAAGATGACACCGTGGCAGATGGGAAGGCAGGTGCATATGCGTGATAGAAGCTCCCAAAAGCTTCTGGTGGAAGCTGAGGAGCGTTCCCTCACAGGGCTCCGTCAGGGGACATCAACCATATGTGAGAACTTCTTCCTGCTTGTTCACAGAGAACATTTGTTTTTATTTATTTCTACTTATAAACCCTTTTGAGTATCAGGTCCTGGACTCAGCAAGGTTTATCAGAATAGTGCTGCTCAATCAGGGCTGGACCAAGGGATTCTGCTGCCTTAGGCAGAGACCCCGGCCTTGTCACTCCCCTCCCCCAGCTGATATCGCTGCCGCACCCTCTCCCAGCTGCCGCCAATTCCTTCTTGAGAGAGGGAGGTGGGCAGCACCAGTATTTCCAAAAGCAGCGGCAGCTGCTTTTTGCCACCGCTTTTGGAAATACTGCCGCTGCACGCCTCCCCCCACCAAATGGAATCTGCAGCAGCTGGGAGGGGGGGGCGGCACAGCTGCCCATGCATGCTGCTGATGCCACTCACCTGGGCTTGTGCTCAATATTCCCTCTAACTACCATGGCACTATCAGGATAATGCCAGGTGGTCCACGGGCAAGGTGAGGGCGCGATGCAAGCACTTATCCAATTAGTGGCAATTTTCAGAATATAACTAGCCACACAAAGTTAATCTAAAAAAAAGGAGGTCTAACTTTATGTAGTCTGGCTAGCTGGATAGTGGTTGAATATCGCACCACTATCCAGATAGCCAATGGCAGCCACCGCTGAAACCATATATTCAGCAGAAGCCACTACCCAGGCACTTCCCCTGAATATCCAATTTCACTTATGCTTACGGCAGCCGGTGTTTAAGAAATTCTAATTGTCAATGGCTGAATATCAGCCTACACATATCTAAAAATCCACTCCTTGCAGTATACACGAAAACATATTCATACAAAATATAAAACATTGTATTATTTAATCACTTATTGAAATGCATATGCAAATAAAGTTTTAAGCCCCTTCTTATATTTTAAAATAATCAGTCTCCCACCTGAGATCTTTAGAAAAATCATTCCAAGACTCAAGAGCCCTAGCAGAGAAAGCGTAGTTACTCACCTGTAACAGGTGATCTCCAGGAACAGCAGGAATTTAGTCTTCACATATGGGTATCGTCAGTACCAACGGAGCCTGTGCGGGAACGCTCCCCAGCTTCCAATAGGAAAGCTTTTGGGAGCATCCCACAGCGCCTGCGTGCTGCCTTCCCGCCTTTCCAACTGTCCCTCTCCAGTTGAGTTTATAGATGAGACAAAAGAGAGAGAGAGAGAGAGACAGACAACCAACTAGACCCAACAAGAGAAGAATCATACCGTCCGATCTCTAGTATTCCTCTACTATCCAAAATAATTGAGAAAGTGACCTACAATCAGATCCAACAACACATAGACACCTCCTCACCGCTTGACCCCAGTCAACATGGATTCAGGGAAGCCCACGGAGTTGAGACACTGCTGACCACCTTAACCAACATACTCATCAGTGGGATGGACGACATCAAAAAGGGCTTTGCACTAATTTTCCTCGACATCTCCGCAGCATTTGACTCCGTGGACCATGACAAACTACTAACCCGACTATATTACAAGGGAATCCACGGGTTAGCATGGGAATGGTGCAAATCATACTTGGAAGATCGCTGGCAACAAGTCAGGACGGTTGCAGGCACCTCAGAACCTTTCCAGCTAAAACAAGGAGTACCTCAGGGCTCCTCCCTATCAGCGCTGCTATTTAATATATACATGCAGCCCCTATGCGATATCACTCGCTCCTTTGGCATATCCTCCCTAATCTATGCAGACGATGTGCTAATATTCACACCAATCAACGTCACGCTCCCAGATTACACAGCACTAGTAGATTGCTTTAACGCTATAGCAGACTGGCTCCTCACCCAGAATATGCGAATAAATTTAAAAAAAACAGAGGTCCTGATCATCACGAAAACAGAGAATTTTCACCCCCAGCTACTCTAAAAGTACGAGACGCAGACCTCCCAATCAAGTCCTCCATAAGATACCTTGGCGTAATACTGGACCATCGACTGGACTTCAAAGAACATGTCAACCGCACTGTAAAAACCATTTATTTCAAGATAAAGACCCTCCGTCATCTGAAAAATATGCTCGACCCAGACAACTTCCGGACCATATTCCAAGCTATAGTCACACCCCACTTCAACTATGCTAACATAATACTCCGTGGCCTCCCAAAAAACACCCTAAATACATTACAACTAGCCATGAATGCCGCTGCCTGTGTCCTGTACGGCGCCTCAAAAAGTGACCACATTACACCCATCCTAATGGAACTACACTGGCTCCCCATAAACTGCAGGATTGCGTATAAAGCCCTTCTCATGACCTTTAAAGCGATCAATACGATAGCCCCATCATCAATCTCAAACCTCCTCAATCACACTCCCAACATCAGATCCAGGAGATCAGTAGCTGCAAATACCCTAGCCACACCATCAGAAGCCACAAAATGCACACGCACAACCACAGACAGGGCTTTCGCACACTACACACCCAGATGTTGGAACAACCTACCACCCACCATTAGAGCAATCACGGACCTCAAGCAATTCAGAAAAACCATAAAGCACCACCTCTTCCTTCTACACTTCTCCCAATTACAGTGCCCATCATCAACCCTCTAACACACTCCAAGCCCTCATAGTAAAATTGTAAATATCTTATTTACACAAGATGTTATTAAAAAACTTTATTCATTGTATATAGTTCCTTAACATATATGTACAAAGTTTACCAAAGTTGAATCCCAGTTGAAATCTCCTGTCACATGTAAACTCACAACAGTCTGTTGCTTGCTGTGAGTATTCTTGTTCAATGTAAACCGCGCTGATGAAAAAGAGTGCGGTATAAAAGAACTATAAATTAATAAATAAATACAACTCCTAGGGGAGGTGGGCGGGTTGTGAAGACTAAATTCCTGCTGTTCCCGGAGATCACCTGTTACAGGTGAGTAACTACGCTATCTCCAGGAACAAGCAGGAATGTAGTCTTCACATATGGGGGACTCACTAGCTGCAGATGCCAGGGAGATGGCCCCAGGAAGTTGTTAGCCCTTGTGAAAGGGCCATACTTCCCCCCCATGGATCTCTGGCATCCTACCAGGTACGGTGGGTAGGAGTTGATTAAGTCTGAAAAAGGTGTTGAAGAACAGCCTGACCAAACAAGGCATCCCCAGCGGGAGTCCTTGTCTAAGCAGTAGTGGGCTGTGAAGGTATGTACCGAAGCCCAACTAGCTGCTCGACAGATGTCATCGATAGACACAGAGTAAAGATGAGCCATTGAGGCTGCCATGGCTCTCACATTGTGAGCTGTGACATGGCCTTCAAGAGGAAGGTTCTTACTCTCATAGGCAAAGGATATGCACTGAGCAATCCAGTTAGATAGATTTCTTTTGGAAACTGGAAGTCCCAAATGACTAGGATCAAAAGCAACAAAGAGTTGAGAAGATTTTCTATGTTGCTGTGTCCTTTGCAAGTAAAAGACCAAACCTCTTTTACAGTCCAAGGTATGAAGATTCCTTTCTGCACTGGAGGCATGAGGCCTTGGGAAGAATACAGGAAGGTAAACCGCTTGGTTTAAATGGAAAGGCGAAACCACCTTTGGCATAAAGTGTGGCTGAGTCCTAAGAACTACCTTATCATGGTGAAACCTTGTATAAGGAGGATCAGCCACTAACGCTTGCAATTCACTGATGCGATGTGCTGATGTGATTGCAATGAGGAAGATGACTTTCCAGGAAAGGAATTTCAAAGATGTAGTGGCTAATGGTTCAAAGGGTGGTTTCATGAGCTCCCCGAGAACCAGATTTAAGTCCCATGCCACCGGTGGTGGCTTAAAGGGAGGCTTTGTTAAAAGAAGGCCTCTCATAAATCTCACTATGAAGGATGAGAAGAAATAGGTTGTCCACTTAGAGGCTTGTAAGAAGCTGCAATAGCACTAAGATGGACTCTTACTGAATTTGTCTTGAGACCTGCATTTGACAAATGAAGGAGATACTCCAGTATCGATTCCAGAGGTATCGCAAGAGGGTTAAGACCCTTCTGCGAGCACCATATGGTAAACCTTTTCCACTTAAAGGCAAACGAGCGTCTTGTGGAGGGTTTCCTAGAAGCATGAAGGATATCCTTTACCTGTTGGGAAAGATTAAGATCCTGAAGTTCTAGGCTTTCAGCAACCAGGCCCTGATATGCAGAGACTGGGGATTCGGATGCCGAAGCATCCCGTACTCTTGGGAGAGAAGATCTGGAGTGGATCCCAATTCCAGAGGTGGAGCTTGAGAGAGATGTAGGAGCAGAGGGTACCACGTTTGCCGTGGCCAACGTGGAGCTATGAGGATCATATGACCTCTGTCTCTCTGAAGTTTGAATAGGGTTTTGGGGATGAGGGGAATGGGTGGGAAAGCATACAGGAAGTCCTGACCCCAGTGGAGGAGGAAGGCGTCCCTTGCCTGACAACATCGAGCCGGAATTCTGGAACAGAACCAGGGAAGTTTGGCATTCAGCGGACTTGCAAAGAGGTCTATATCCAGGTTTCCCCAAATCTGAAATATTTGGGCAACCTGGTCTGCATGGAGAGACCATTCGTGTGGAAGCAGAACTCAACTAAGTTTGTCTGCCCAAGAGTTTTGAATGCCTGGAAGATACACCGCAAGGAGATGAATCTGATGCTCTCTGGAGATGGCCCATAGTCGCAAAGCTTCGCTGCATAGCAACAGAGAGCCTGTTCCACCCTGCTTGTTCACATAGAACATGGGTACCTGATTGTCCGTTTGAACTACGACTGTCTTGTAGCTGAGCTGGGCATGAAATACTCAAAGAGCAAAGAAGATTGCTCTGAGCTCCACAAGGTTGATGTGAAGACAGGCCTCCTATGGAGTCCAGGTACCCTGGGTAGAGAGATCGTGCAGGTGGGCTCCCCATCCCACCT
The DNA here is from genome assembly GCA_033557465.1 of Ichthyophis bannanicus. Classification (NCBI taxonomy): domain Eukaryota; kingdom Metazoa; phylum Chordata; class Amphibia; order Gymnophiona; family Ichthyophiidae; genus Ichthyophis; species Ichthyophis bannanicus. The sequence continues at coordinate 436,354,949 of CM066033.1, forward strand.
GTGATGCATCTGTTGTTAGGGTGGATTGGGATAGGGGTTGCTGGAAAGGAGACCCCACCAGAAGTTTTCTGGGTGATTGCCACCATTGGAGGGATGAAATAAGACGGTTTGAGTTTGTTATTTTGTCCGACAGGCAGCCTGATGCCTGTGTCCACTGAGTGGATAAGGTCCACTGGGCTGCTCGCATATAGAGGCGAGCAAAAGGAACCACATGCACGGTGGATGCCATGTGGCCTAGAAATTGCAGCATTTCCCGAGCAGTGCGACAAGGTTTGAACACTGCTTGGGAAGCTAGTTGTACTATGCGAAGGCAGCAGGGCTGCGGAAAGAAAGCCCTTGTCTGTCTGGTATCCAAATGAGCTCCTATAAACTCTAGGGACTGAGTGGGAGCAAGATTGGATTTTGGGAGGTTTCTGACCAGTCCCAAATACTGAAGGATTCGCATTGTGTGAAACAGAGCAGAGCTGGCTTCTGGCACTGTAGGGGCTCGAATGAGCCATCATCTAAGTAAGGGAAGATGAATAGTCCCCGAGTCCGGAGAAATGCTGCTACCACAGTCATGCATTTTGTGAACACTCTTGGCGCAGAAGCCAGGCCAAAGGCAAGAACCTTGTATTGGTAGTGCTTTCCTTGAAACAGGAATCGGAGGAATCTCCTGTGATTTGGATGGATGAGAATATGAGTATACGCATCCTTGAGATCTAGAGAACAAAGCCAATCCTGACTTTGAAAGTATGGCAGCAGAGTTCCTAGAGAGACCATTTTGAATTTCTCTCGGAACAAATATTTGTTCAATTCTCTGAGGTCTAAAATGGGTCTGTGTCCTCCTGTTTTCTTTGGAATAAGGAAATAGGGGGAGTAGAACCCTGTACCCTGATGGGGAATGGGTACTTCCTCTATTGCTCCTTGAGCAAAGAGCATTGTGACTTCTTGACCATAAGATACTGTCGAGAGAGGTCTGAGAATTGAACTGTTTTACAATTGTAGGAGGGGGCATGCTTTGAAAATGAAGCTTGTACCCCTCTCGTACAATGGACAGAGTCCAATTTTCTGCTGCTATTTGGTACCATCTGTGGGCAAAATGACATAACCTGCCTGGGATGGTCGAGGGTTCTGGACCGTTCAGGGGCAGGAAGGCAAAGTTCTCTAGGAAGGAGGCAAAGCCCCTGAGGAGGCTGAGCCGACTGAGATTTTGCAGCTTTTGGCTTCTTTTTTTGTCTAGGTTGTTGCTGTTGTCCCTTTTGGGCAGTCTGACCTGGACGGTGTCCCTGTTGGGTATAGGAAGGATAAAACTTCTTTTTCTTATTGAAAAATGGTTTTTTAGAGGATTTTTTCCTTGCAGGATCGGCTGTAGATTTGGACAATCTATCCAAAGTGATATTGTCAACATCTATCTCATTAGCCTTCTCCTGCCAATTCTTGCCAAAGATTTTCTCCTGTGCAAGGAATGTTTCCTAATTTATCCTGTACCCAAATTTCCAAGTCATAAGAACATAAGAAATGCCATACTGGGTCAGACCGAGGTCCATCAAGCCCAGTATCCTGTTTCCAACAGTGGCCAATCTAGGTCATACGTACCTAGCAGTTTCCCCAAAAGACACAGGTTCTGCAGTGCTTGTACTAGGTCAAGCATTGATATCCTGGGTCCCTTTTTAATAGTGGTTTATGGACCTTTCCTCCAGGAACTTGTCCAAACCTTTTTTAAACCCAGCTATACTAACAGCCCTTACTACATCCTCCGGTAACAGATTCCAGAGTTTGATTACACGTTGAGTGAAGAAATATTTTCTCTTATTTGTCTTAAATAGTTTACCCCGTAGCTTCATTACATGTCCCCTAGTCCTTCTATATTCTGATAGCGTAAACAATTGATCCACGTTTATCCGTTCCACTCCATTCATTAATTTATAGACCTCTATCATATCTCCCCTCAGCCGTCTCTTTTCCAGGTTAAAGAGCCCTAACCTTTTTAGCCTCTCTTCATAGGAGTAGCCTTCCATCCCCTTCACCAATTTGGTGGCTCTTCTCTGTACTTTTTCTAATAACTCTATGTCCTTTTTAAGATACGGTGACCAGAATTGCACACAATATTCAAGGTGCGGTCGTACCATGGAGCGATACAGAGGCATTATAATATCCTTTGTTTTATTCTCCATCCCTTTCCTTATGATACCTAGCATTCTATTTGCTTTCTTGGCCGCTGCTGCACACTAAGCGGAGGGTTTTAACATGTTATCCACGATGACTCCTAAATCTTTTTCCTGGGTGGTGGTTTCTAATGTGGAGCCTTGCATCGTGTAACTATAGTGTAGGTTGTTCTTTCCTAGGTGCATAACTTTGCACTTGTCCACATTAAATTTCATCTGCCATTTGGATGCCCAGTCTTCCAATTTATCCAGATCTTCCTGCAGTTTTCCACAATCCTCTTGGGTTTTAACAACTTTAAACAGTTTTGTGTCATCTGCAAATTTGATAACCTCACTAGTTATTCCCTTTTCCAGGTCATTTATGAATATGTCAAAAAGTATCAGACCCAGTACAGATCCCTGGGGTACTCCACTATTCACCTTTTTCCATTGGGAATATTGGCCATTTAGCCCTACCCTCTGCTTTCTATCTTTTAACCAGTTCCCGATCCACAATAGTACACTGCCAAAAGTCTCTGATGGGGGACCTTGTCAAAAGCTTTCTGAAAGTCCAGATACACTATATCAACCGACTCACCTTTGTCTACCTGTTTATGCACACCTTCAAAAAAACAGATCAGATTAGTAAGACAAGATCTTCCTTGTCTAAAGCCATGTTGGCTGTCTCCCATTAGGCCATGACTATCTACATGCTGTGTAATTTTGTTCTTTATGATGGTTTCTACCATTTTCCCTGGTACTGACGTCAGGCTCACCGGTCTGTAATTTCCCGGGTCACCCCTGGAACCCTTTTTAAAAATTGGTGTTACGTTGGCGACCCTCCAATCTTCAGGTATTACAGATGATTTTAATGAAAGTTCACAGATTACCAATAGCAGGTCTGCAATCTCATATTTCAGTGCTTTCAACACTCTGGGATGTATACCATCCGGTCCAGGTGATTTGCTACTATTCAGTTTATCAAATAGTTGTAATATATCTTCCCGGTGTAGCGATATTTCTCTCAATTCCTCTGCAGTATCACCTTTAAATACCACTTCAGTCTTGGGTAACATCCCTACATCTTCCTCAGTAAAGACCGAAGCAAAGAATTCATTCAGTCTCTCTGCTATAGCCTTGTTTCCTCTTACTGCCCCTTTTACCCCTCTATCATCTAACGGTCCAATTGACTCTCTCACAGGCCTTTTGCTATGAATGTACTTGAAGAAGTCTTTATTTCGTGTTTTTGCTTCCGTAGCAAGTTTCTTCTCAAATTCCCGCTTTGCCTGCCTTATCAATGCTTTGCATTTAACTTGCCAGTGCTTGTGCTGTTTCCAGTTTTCATCATTTGGCTCTTTTTTCCATTTCCTGAAGGTTGCTCTTTTGGCAGCAACAGCCTCTCTGACCTCACCTTTAAACCATGCTGGCAGTTTTTTGGACTTTCTTCCACTTTTCTTAATGCGTGGAATACAGCTGGTCTGGGCTTCGAGGATAGTATTTTTAAATAACACCCAAGCTTGCTGTAAGTCTTTAACCTTTGGAACCGCTCCTTTTAGTTTTTTCCGAACTATATTCCTCATTCTATCATAGTCTCCCTTTTGAAAGTTAAAAGGTAGTACTGTGGATTCCTTTACTATCTGTCCTCCACTGATTAAATCAAACATGATCATACTATGATCACTATTGCCAAGTGGTCCCAACACCCTTATTTCTTGCACCAGATCTGGCGTTCCACTAAGGACTAGGTCCAGTATGGCTTCCCCTCTGGTTGGTTCATGAATCAGCTGCTCCAAGAAGCAGTCATTTATTTCATCTAGAAACTTTATCTCGTTAGCTTGTCCTGCTGTGACACTGTCCCAGTCGATACCGGGGTAATTGAAATCACCCATTATTACTACTCTGTTGTGGCTTTTGTTAGCTTCCTTGATTTCTTTGAGCATTTCATCATCCATTTGTTCATTCTGGCCAGGCAGTCGATAGTATACTCCCACTGCCATCACCTTCCCCTTCATAAATGGAATTTCAATCCATAGAGATTCTACAGCAAATTTTGTTCCCTGCAAAACTTTAATCCTTTCTGACTCAATGCCCTCTCTAACATAGAGCGCAACCCCTCCACCAATTTGTTCAGCTCTATCATTACGATATAGTTTGTATCCAGGTATCACAGTGTCCCACTGGTTATCCTCCTTCCACCATGTCTCTGAGAGTGCAATCATATCTAACCTCTCATTTAGTGCTATATATTCTATATCTCCCATCTTATTGTTTAGACTTCTAGCATTGGCATACAAGCATTTTAGAGACTGTATTTTATTAATATTAATCTGGCTATTGGTAGGCATGGGTAATTGGGAATCTTTATGCTCTGTCTGCTCCTTACTCAAGGGCATTTGGGCTACTATACTCCCTTTTGGAACCTCACTGCTTTTGGTAGTATCCTTCAAGGATACCTTTGCCCGAACCATGCGCTCTTGGGTGACTGTCGGCTTTCCCCTATTTTCTAGTTTAAAAGCTTCTCTATCTCTTTTTTAAAGGTTAATGCCAGCAGTCTGGTCCCATCCTGATTAAGGTGAAGCCCATCCCTTCGGAAGAGCCCCCCCTTTCCCCAGAATGTTCCCCAGTTCCTAACAAATCCAAAACCCTCATCCTTGCACCATTGTCTCATCCACGCATTGAGACTCCGGAGCTCTGCCTGTCTTTTGGGTCCTGCACGTGGAACAGGAAGCATTTCGGAGAACGCTATCCTGGAAGTTCTGGATTTCAACTTCCTACCTAAAAGCTTAAATTTAGCCTCCAGAACTTCCCTACCACATTTTCCTATGTCATTGGTACCAACATGTACCAAGACAGCAGACTCCCCCCCAGCACTATCTATGATCCTATCTAGGCGGTGCGTGAGATCTGCTACCTTCGCACCAGGCAGGCATGTTACCAGGCGATCCTCACGTCCACCAGCCACCCAGCTATCTACATTCCTAATGATTGAATCACCAACTATAACAGCTGTCCTGACCCTCCCCTCATGGGGACATGGCCCTGGAGAAACGTCCTCGGTGCGAGAGGGTTTTACATCACCTGGAGGACAGGTCCTAGTTACAGGATCACTTCCTGCCACACCAGGGTGATGCTCTCCTGTCACGTGACCTCTCTCCTCCATGGCAACAGGGATGCTGCCAGACTGGAGGTGGGACTTCAGGACTATATCCCTGTAGGTCTCGTCCATGTACTTCTCTGTCTTTCTTATATCTTCCAGGTCTGCTACTCTAGCCTCTAGAGAACGGACTCGTTCCCTGAGAGCAAAGAGCTCCCTGCACTTAGTGCATATGTAGGACCTCTCACCAACTGGGAGAAAATCATACATGTGACACTCAATGCAAAAGACCGGAGAACCACCATCTCGTTGCTGGACCTCTGTCTGCATCTTAGTTTAAAGCTTGTGTTTAGGTCTTTTAAATTTGGTATATAATAAGGATTGGTGTAGATGCTTATACTAATAAAAGTGTATCTAATACCCCTAATACACCCTGTGTACCTGAAGCTTAATTAATCTCAGGTCCTCTGTGTATGACTGATTTGGATTAAGAGCTGCACCTGAGAGCAGCCCCTTTCCTCTAAGATGTGCAAGTACCTATAAAACTACAATTACCCCAGGGGTGGGTGGGTGCTGGGGAGGGAGGGAGGGAGATAAGTCCTATTAAAGAGGGCAGTTACAAGGTACCCTGTCCTGAACCCTCAGCAGGGGGATGGGGGTACCACACAAAGCCCAGTTAGTTGAGAGAGGCAAGGTAAGTACAGCTGAGAAGGCTGAACTAGCACACCACTAAGACAAACAATAAATAATTAAACAAACAGTTAGACAAACAGTAAATAATTAAATAAACAGCTAGAACTCACAGTAAGATGTCCCAGGAGGCAAATATCCACTCACTAGCAGAGCTCTGTAAAAGTACAGCCCTTCTCTGATCAGAGAAAAGCAAACTAAAACAGACTATGCACACGTGGAGAAAACAGGAAGAAGGCTACACAATACCTCAGGGGGAGGGGGGGGAGGGGAAGGATTCACTCAGGCAGGCAAGGACAGGAAAAAAGTTTAACAAACAGCAGGTTCTGGGGAGAGAGATTTAATTCAAAATGGCTACCACACAAAGCCCAGTTAGTTGAGAGAGGCAAGGTAAGTACAGCTGAGAAGTCAGATGCCTGAAGCCAGGTAATCTGACGTGCACCAATGGCAATAGCAGAGGTTCTGCTTATGCACTCAAAACAGTCAAAGGCTGTGCGATTTACAAACTTGGAAACATCCTGAGCATGTTTGACTAGAGTAAGATAGTCTTGCTTTTGTCATCAGGAAGGAGGGGGCTCAAAAGCTCCAAGTCTCCTGTGACCTCTTTAAGGAACATTCCCATATACAAGATATAGGAACTGATCCTAGCTGAGAGCATGGAAGCTTGGAAGCATCGACGCCCAAAGGCATCGAGAGTCCTACATTCATGACCTAGAGGATTGGATGCATGTCTCTTTGCACTTTTCATCCTTCTCATGGCTGATTCCACCACCATTGAATGGTGTGGTAATTGAGTTTTTTGAAAGCCAGGACAAGGTGGAACTGGTATCGAGTCTTCGAGAATGAGGAGATGTGGTTAAAGGTGTTTCCCACATCCTTAGCATAAGATCATGTAAGATCTCAAGAATAGGCAGAGTAGCTGCCTCTTTGGGAGCCTTAGGGTATTGGAGAATTTCCAACTCCTTTGCCCTAGGCTCTTTTTCAGGAGCTACTGTGATGAAAAGGCCTCGGGCCACATCACAGATAAAGTCCTGAAAGGACATATCCTCTGGCGGAGACATTCTGCGCTGAGGAGAAGAGGAATCCTCGGGGAGAAGTACTCTTGTATTGGCAGGGTCTTCGGAGTCTTCAGACTCATCAGAGGATTCAAAATACCTCCGATCCCAGTGATCGTGCAAAGCACGGTACAGGTATCAATCGAAGTCGGCATCGGGTTGTTCCAGTACTGATCTGTTGATGCCAGAGAGAAACGCATGACTCTGTATGGGTGGCATACCCGCAGATGTTAATGCAGTTGGTACCGGTTCTGGTACTGGTGTCAGTACCGGTATTGGTTGAGGTCTCTGAAGCGGTTTCAACGGTACCGAAGCCGTGAAAAGAGCCGCTAGACTGCGTTCGATAGCAAGGAATCTATGGTCTATCGACACTGCCGATGCTTGGGTATCAGTACCGGTAAAAGCGGCCGTAACCCCAGAGCATGGCGCCAGTAGTTCTGCTGAGGTTGAGTTCTCGAGAACATCCTGGAACCCCGTTAGTGCTTTGGAAGCCGAAACCTCCCGCCGGGGCAGTTTTGCCGGTGAAAATTCCTCAAGGGCAACACCAGGGGCATCTCGATACTTAGAAGGAGATCTACCCTTTGAGGACCGGCTAGATTTACGTTTAGTTACCTGCGATCCATGGGAGGAAGATGAGGCCCTGGAGGACGTCGATGCAACAGACGCTGCGTCTGAGGGAAAAAGGGTGCTAAGTTTAGCAGCTCGGTTCTGCCGGCCCCTTTTTGACATCATTCCACAGAAGAGGCACTCTGAAATAGAGTGGTCAGGACCTAAACATTTGAGACACCAATCATGGGTGTCGGTGACGGAAATGGTACCGCCACATTTCTTAAAACCTGAAGTAGGTTTTTCCATTTTTCAGGAAATAATTGGGCCTAGTTCCCAAAATGGCACCTAGCACCAAGGAAAAAAGTTTCTAAAGTAAAACACCTCAGAAACTATATATATATATATTTTTTTTTTTTTTTTTTTAAAGAAAGAAGAAAGAACTGGCGGTAACAGTATGGCGTCGAAGGAAGGCAGACGCGACCACAAAAACAAAGATTAAAGACAAAATTTTTCTGCGGTGACAGGGTATGTGAACTGTCGGCTCCGCGGAAAACGAAGAACTGGAGGGGGACAGTTGGAAAGGCGGGAAGGCAGCATGCAGGCGCTGTGGGATGCTCCCAAAAGCTTTCCTATTGGACGCTGGGGAGTGTTCCCGCACAGGCTCCGTCGGTACCGACGATTCCCATATGTAAAGACTATATTCCTGCTTGTTCCTGGAGATTGAGTCTTCACATATGGGTATCGTCGGTACCGACAGAGCCTGCGCGGGAATGCTCCCCAGCATCCAATAGGAAAGCTTTTGGGAGCATACCACTGCACCTGCGTCGCTGCCTTCCTGCCTTTCCAACTCTCCGTCTTCAGTTGAGTTTATAGCTGAGGCGAAAGAGAGAGAGATACACCTCCTAGGGGAGGTGGGTGGGTTGTGAAGACTCAATTCCTGCTGTTCCCGGAGATTACCTGTTACAAGTGAGTAACTACGCTATCTCCAGGAACAAGCAGGAATGTAGTCTCCACATATGGGGACTCGAAAGATGCCAGGGAGATGACCCCAGAAAGCTGTGAAACCCAGGTTGAGAAGGGTCATGCTTCCTCCCATGGATCTCTGGCATCGAGCTCCGGGACGGCGGGTAGGAGTTGTTCTAAGTCTGAAAGAGATGCTGGAGAACAGCCTGGCCAAACGAGGCATCCCGACGGGAGTCCTTGTCTAAGCAGTAGTGAGCTGCAAAGGTGTGTACCAAAGCCCAAATGGCTGCTCTACAGATGTTGTCAATGGACACTGAGCAAAGGTTAGCCATAGAGACTGCCATTGCTCTCACATTGTGAGCTGTGACATGACCTTCGAGAGAAAGTCCCTTACTCTCATAGGCAAAGGATATGCAATCTGCAATCCATTTAGACAAAGTTCGCTTGGAAACTGGTAATCCAAGATGACTGAAGTCAAAGGTAACAAAAAGTTGAGAAGACTTTCTATGTTGCTTAGTTCTCTGAAGGTAAAAAGCTAAAGCTCTTTTACAATCCAGAGTATGAAGATTCCTTTCTGCATTTGAGACGTGAGGCCTAGGGAAGAATACAGGAAGGTAAACAGACTGGTTTAAATGAAAAGGCGAAACCACCTTTGGCATAAAGGGAGGGTGAATCCGAAGAACTACCTTATCATGGTGGAAACTTGTATAAGGAGGATCAGCCACTAAAGCTTCTAGCTCAATGATGCGTCTTGCAGAAGTAAGGGCAATTAGGAAGATTACCTTCCAAGAAAGAAACTTCAGAGATGTAATGGCTAAGGGTACGAAGGGCGGTTTCATAAGCTGCCCAAGGACAAGATTCAAATCCCATGCCACGGGTGGTGGCTTAATGGGAGGTTTAACACCCACAAATAAGAACAGAAGCGAGGGACATCTTGAACAATTTTCAGAAGTCTGTGTTCGTGAGAAACTAGCTCAACTTAAAGTAGACAAAGCGATGGGACTGGATGGGATACACCCTAGAATACTGAGGGAACTTGGGGACGTTTTAGCAACTCCACTGACTGACCTTTTCAATGCCTCGCTGGAGTCGGGAGTGGTGCCAAAGGACTGGAGAGAGGCTCATGTGGTGCCTTTACACAAAAGCGGAAGTAAGGATGTGATTGAAAACTACAGGCCGGTTAGTTTAACTTCGGTGGGGAGTAAATTATTGGAAACGCTGCTGAAAGAGAAAATAGTGAGGTTTCAGGAGTCCAGCGGATTACAGGATCTGAGGCAGCATGGATTCACCAGAGGCAGGTCTTGTCAGACAAATCTGATTGATTTCTTTGACTGGGTGACCATGGAGTTGGACTGAGGGAGAGCTCTAGATGTGGTGTATTTAGATTTCAGTAAAGCCTTTGACATTGTTCCTCACAGGCGACTTATAAACAAACTGAGCACCCTAGGGATGGACCCTAAAGCTACTGCTTGGGTTAGAAATTGGTTGGGTGGGAGGCGACAAAGAGTACAAGTAAATGGAGCTCACTCTGAGGAGAAGGATGTTACCAGTGGTGTGCCCCAGGGATCTGTCCTTGGTCCGATTCTTTTTAACATCTTTGTTAGTGATATAGTGGAAGGGCTGTCGGGTAAGGTTTGCCTCTTTGCGGATGAAACCAAAATCTGCAATAGAGTAGACACCCAGGAAGGTGTAGATAACATGAGGGATCTAGCTAAGCTTGAAGAATGGTCTAGAATTTGGCAGCTGGGATTTAATGTTAAAAAATGTAAGGTCATGCATTTGGGCTGCAGCAATCCAAGGGAGCAATATAGTATAGGGAGTGAAGTACTTTTGTCCATTAAAAAGAGCGGGACCTAGGCGTGGTTGTGTCTGATGATCTTAAAGTAGCTAAACAGATAGAAAAGGCGACGGCAAAAGCTAGAAGGATGCATGGGTGCATACGGAGAGAAATGGCTAGCAGAAAAAAAGAGGTGATAATGCCTCTCTATAAGTCTTTGGTGTGACCTCATTTGGAGTATAGTGTGCAATTCTGGAGACCGCACCTTCAAAAGGATGTGAACAGGATGGAGTCGGTGCAGAGGGTGGCTACTAAAATGATTAATGGTCTTCATTATAAAGCATATGAGGACAGACTGAAGGATCTTAATATGTACACCTTAGAGGAAAGGCGGGATAGAGGTGATTGAGATGTTTAAATACCTCCGTGGGATAAATGTTCAGGGAGAGAGCCTCTTTCAATTGAAAGCAAGTTCTGCTATGAGGGGACATGGGATTAGGGTGAAGGGAGATAGATTCAGGAGTGATATGCGGAAATATTTCTTTACGGAAAGAGTAGTGGATCCATGGAATAGTCTCCCAGTGGAGGTGGTAGAGATGAGGACAGTAACTGAATTCAAAAAAGCATGGGATAAACACAGAGGATCTCTAAAGGTAAAAAGGGGACTGTTGTAGTTGTTGATATGGAAGGACAGACTAGATAGGCCATGTGGTCTTTTTCTGTCATCATATGTTTCTGTCACATGTTTCTATGTTTAGTTAAGAGTAGACCTCTCAGAAACCACGCTACTAGCGGCTGAAAGGAGACAGGTTGTCCATCCAAGGGCTTGTGGAAAGCCGCAAAAGCACTAAGGTGGACCCTTACTGAATTGGTCTTAAGACCAAAGATGGAGGAGATACTCCAGTAACACCTCCACTGGAACTGAAAAGGGATTAAGTTCCTTTTTTGAACACCAGATGGAGAACCTTCTCCACTTAAAGGTGTAGGCCCGCCTTGTGGAAGGTTTTCTTGAAGCTAAAAGGATATCTTTAACCCGTTGAGAAAGGTTGATATCCTGGAATTCTAGGCTCTCAGCAGCCACGCCCTGAGGTGCTGAGACTGAGGATTTGGGTGCAATAGCGTCCCGTTCGCCTGGGAAAGATTTATTTATTTATTTATTTTTATTTCTTTAAGAGGTCTTCTATACCGCCTTATCATTTACATTCAAAGTGGTTTACAATGAAACAGTTACAGCAACAAGCTTTACACTGAACAGGGTTTTTCAACTTGGATGATTATATTGGGGTCAAACAAGCAATTGTCAGTTGCTAACTATATACAAGAACTCTAGCTGTGTTTCATAGTCCATTTGCTGTCACTGTTAAACATCATCAAACGGGGTAGATCCGAAGTATTCCAGGAATAGATGGGTTTTTATTGCCTTCCTAAAGTCTGTTAGGTCTTTGATCTCACGTGTTGATGTGGGGAGATCATTCCACAGCTTGGGTGCAAATAGGGAGAAGGCTCTGTTGCAGGTGGATTGATTTGCTTTCCTGAAGTTTAGCGGGGTCTCTAGGGTGTTATCTGTTCCTCTCCTTGTTCTGGTAGGCGGTGTTTTCTTAATCAGTGGTTGCAGAGTTGCAGGTGCAAGGTTGTTTAGTGTTTTAATTATTATTATGTTTTTTGTAGTTGGTGCGTACAGTCATAGGGGGCCAGTGCAGCTGATGGAGCGTGGGTGTTATGTGTTTGTATTTTGCTGTTCCGGTGATGATTCTGGCTGCAGTGTTTTGTATCAGTTGTAAGGGGAGCACATCCAAATTCCAGAGGCTTGGCTTGAGAGAGATGTAGAAACAGTGGATACCACATCTGTCATGGCCAGCGTGGGGCTATGAGGATCATATGGCCCCTGTCTCTCTGGAGCTTGAACAGAGTTTTGGGAATGAGGGGAATGGGTGGGAAGGCATAGAGGAAGTCCTGACCCTAATGGAGGTGGAAGGCATCCCTTGCCTGACAGTTCTGAGCCGGAATTCTGTAACAGAACTGGGGAAGTTTGGCATTCTGAGCACTTGCAAAGAGGTTTATATCTGGAGTCCCCAGATTTGGAAAATTCGAGCAATCTGCTCTGGATGAAGAGACCACTCGTGTGGCAGCAATACTCGACTGAGTTTGTCTGCCAAGAGATTTTGTGTGCTTGGAAGATACACCGCTAGTAGGTGGATTTTGAAGATCTCTGGCGAAGGCCCAGAGGCATAGAGCTTCATTGCACAACGCTTGAGACCCCGTCCCACCCTGCTTGTTCACAAAGAACATGGTTACTTGATTGTCGGTCTGGACTAGAACCGTCTTGCAGCTCAGGTGGGCCTGAAATACTTGAAGAGCATAGAAGATGGCTCTGAGTTCCAGGAGGTTTATATGAAGATTTATTTATTTATTTATTTTATTTTAACAGTTTCTTCTATACCGCCCCTTCCAGAGATCAAGGGCGGTTTACATTGAACAGTGAACAAAAATTTGTATACTTCTGTATACTTTACATGGAACATGGTCTTAACTATATACAAGTGTTATTACAGGGAACATACTTTTATACGTTAGCTGGAACAGTGTTTTTAAACTATATACAGGTTATATTACATGGAACATAACATAACTAGTTACAAGTAGTTATTTACAAAAGCGATAGAACAAACAGGTTGGGTAAGTCTTTTGCGTGTTGGGTGGAGTGTGTAAGGTTTCTTGTGTTAGTCGTTTGTTCTGTCTTGAGTACTGTGGATGTGTTTCTGTGATTGTTGGGGAGAGGTTTTTGTTGATAGGGGATTTCAAAGTAGTTTGTGAAGAGGTAGGTTTTAAGTTCTTTTTTGAATTGATGAAGGTCCTTTATCATGCGGAGGGTTAGTGGTATTTCGTTCCAGAGAGTGGGGGCAGCAAAGGAGAAGGCCCTATCACTTGTTGTTGCTTTAGTTTTTCTGAAGGTTGTTTTTATGTTGAGGGAATGAGTTGCATTTTGTCTGCGCGTTCTAGTTTCTGATGGGGGGTGTATTAGAGTAGATAATTGTGAGGGAGAGATGTTATTAAGGAGTTTGAAAGTAGTTAGGAGGATTTTATATTTATTCGGCTACTTATAGGGAGCCAATGCAAGTCTAACAGTATTGGGGTCACATGGTCTGTTAGTTTAGCTTTTGTGATCATCTTGGCGCATATGTTTTGGGCTCTTTGGAGTAGGTAGATGCTCTTTAGTGGTAAACCATTTAGGAGACTATTACAATAGTCGAAGTGGGGGGTGATGAGGGTGTTGACTACTGATCTAAAGTCATGTGTGTTAAGTAGGGGTCTCAGGTGTTGTATTGTCTTGAGTTTATAGAATATGGTTTTTACTGTCTGTTTTATGTGTGGGAGCATGGTGAGTGAGTGGTCTAATATTATTCCAAGGTACTTTACCTCCTTTTTAACAGGTATAGGTGTGTTGTTTATTGTGATTGTTGTTGGGTAGTTGTAGTCAGTGTCTGGATTTCTCGTTATGAACATTGCTTCTGTTTTTTTGAGGTTGATGCTTAGATGGTTGTCTTCAAGCCATGTGGTAGTCTCATTCATGCATTGGAGTAAGCTATCGTATTTGGGGTTGTTGGGGTTTATGAGGATGGCAAGCATGATATCATCCGCGTATATGAAATGGTTGATTTTATGTTTCTTGAATATGTTTGTAATGGGTTGAAGGTACAGGTTGAAGAGGAGGGCGGAGAGGGCTGAGCCTTGGGGGATACCCCGACCTTGAGGGAAAGTTTCTGATGTTTCTTGACCCAACTGTATCCGTATTAATCTATGTGAGATGTATGACTTGAACCATTCAAGGACTGTCCCTCCTATTCTTAAATTTTCTAGCCTGTTGATGAGTGTATTATGATTGATGCTGTCGAATGCGGCAGATAGATCTATGAAAAGAAGTAGGAAACCTTGGTTATTGTCATTAGTACCACTGATGAGGAGGTCTGTCAGTGCGATTAGGAGAGTTTCATCTCCATGGAAGGGGCGGAAGCCAAACTGATATGCATCAAGGAGTTTGTGCTCATCAATGTGGTCCTGTAATTGGAGTTGTATGGTTTTTTTCTATCATTTTGGCAATGAGTGGTATGCTAGCTATTGGCCTGTATGAGTTTGGGTCTTTGGGGTCTAGTTTATAGTTTTTTATAATGGGGCGGATCAAGGAGAGCTTTAAGGCGTTGGGCATAGTGCCTTGAGACAGTGATTGGTTCACTATGTATTGGATGTTTTCTGCAAGGAAGTCTTTAGTAGACTTGATCCACGACATCGGGCATGGGTCAAGCGGGGAGGTTGTGGTGTTGATCATTGTTATAATTTTAAGTATGTGTTTTCGTTCGACCTTGTGGAAGGTTGTCCATTCATAATTATTACTGTCATGATTTGATTTTATTGTTGTGGTTGGAGTATGAGGTTTTTTTCTTTAGTTTTTCAGCAAAATGTGATGCTAGAGTTTGTACATTTATTGTATCTTGGTTCGGTTCTGGGTTGTGTATTTTTGTTAGTGTTTTCACAATTGAGAATAGTTCTCTTGGCCGATTGAGAGCGAGATTTATTAATTTTGAATAGTAATCCCTTTTTGACTTGTTGATTGCATTCTTATATCTATTAAGTATGTTTATGTATTTGGTTTTGTTATCGTATGATTTTGTTTTTCTCCAGGTTTTTTCTTGTTTACGTAGTTGCTTTTTTAGCAGGGCAATGTCTTTTGTGAACCATTTTTGTGATTCTTTCATTTTCTTCTGTATGGTTCGTGTAGGGGTTGCTGCTTCTTGGATTGTTTGGTTCCAGTTCTCTATGGTTAGGTTGATGTCAGTTAGGTTTGTAGTGAGCTTGGGTAATACCTTTTCAAGGAATGTATCATTGTCAAAGCGGGTAAAACCTGAGTGGTGTGATGTTGTATTTGCAGATTGTGATGGTGCTTGTGCTAGGAGGAAGATAAGCCTCTTGCTCGGTCCAGAGACCCTGAGTGGAGAGATTGTCCAAGTGAGCCCCCCAGCCTAACTTGGACGCATCTGTCATCAAGATGGCTTGATGTAGTGGCTGCTGGAAAGGAGACCCTACGAGAAGGTTTTCTAGCGATTGCCACCACTGTAGTGATGAAACGAGATGTGACGAGTTTCTGATTTTGTCCCTCAGGCGACCCGAGGCCTGTGTCCATTGAGAGGTTAGGGTCCACTGGGCTGCTCGCATGTGAAGGCGAGCATAGGGAACAACATGGACAGTGGATGCCATATGCCCAAGAAGCTGAAGCATTTCTCGAGCAGTTAGTAAAGTCTTCATAGCTGTTTGGGAGGCCAGCTGGAGTATTTGAAGACAACGTGGATGTGGCAGGAAAGCTTTTGACTGCCTTGTGTCTAGAAGAGCCCCTATGAACTCTAGGGATTGAGAAGGAGTGAGATGAGATTTTGGGAGGTTTATGACCAGTCCCAGGTTCTGCAGGATTTACATTGTGCGGGAGAGAGCAGAGCTGGCTTCTGGAGCTGTTGATGCTCAGATGAGCAAGTCGTCTAAGTAGGGGAAGACTAATATCCCCAGAGTTCACAGGAATGCTCTTACTACTGCCATGCATTTTGTGAAGACTCTTGGGGCAGAAGCCAGTCCGAAGGGTAGAACCCTGTACTGGTAATGTCTTCCTTGAAAGAGGAATCAAATAAACCTCCTGTGATCTGTATGGATGAGAATACGCATGTATGCATCCTTTAGATCTAGAGAACATAGCCAATCCTGACTCTGAATGTAAGGAAGAAGGGTTCTGAGGGGAGATCATCTTGAATTTTTCTTGGAACAGATACTTGTTCAACTCTCTGAGGTCCAGTATGGGTCTGTATCCCCCT
Organism: Ichthyophis bannanicus; assembly: GCA_033557465.1. Taxonomy (NCBI): domain Eukaryota; kingdom Metazoa; phylum Chordata; class Amphibia; order Gymnophiona; family Ichthyophiidae; genus Ichthyophis; species Ichthyophis bannanicus. The sequence continues at coordinate 436,371,055 of CM066033.1, forward strand.
GTTTTCTTTGGAATGAGGAAGTAGGGGGAGTAGAAACCCATGCCCTGTTGGGATCTGGGTACCTCTCCTTTATTGCCCCTTGAGCAAGTAGTGAGGTGACCTCTTGACACAAGAGAGTGGTGAAGGGGGCCCCGAGAATTAAACTGTCTTGTGATGGTGGGAGGGGGCATACTGTGAAAATGGAGTTTGCACCCCTCTGTTACAATAGAGAGAGTCCAGGGCTCTGATGTTATCTGTTGCCATCTTTCGGCGAAATGACAGAGTCTGCCTGGGATGGTGAGAGGCTCTGGACCCTTCAGGGGCAGAATGACTAAGTTCCCTAGGAAGGAGTCAAAGCCCCTGAGGAGGCTGTGTCTGCTGAGCTGGTTGAGCTCTAGGGACTTGGGCCTTTCTCTGCTGCCTGGGTTGCTGATGCCCCTTTTGGGGAGCATGAACTGGGCAGTGGACAGCCTGGGTGTAAGATGGGTAGAATTTCTTTATTTGTTGAAAAAGGGTTTCTTAACTGTCTTTTTCTTAGCTGGGTAGGCTGTGGTCCTTGATAATCTGTTCAAGGTGGTGTTTTCGGACTCAAGCTGATTAGCTTTGTCCTGCTAATCCTTGCCAAAGAGATTTTCTCCTGTGCAAGGAATATTCCCCAGTTTGTCTTGCACCCATTGTTCTAAATCAGATGCCTGAAGCCAGGCAATGCGACGTGCACCGATGGAAATAGCAGAGGTTCTGCTAATGCACTCAAAGCAATCAAAGGTTGCACGGTTCATAAACTTAGACAAATTCTGGGCATGTTTGACCAGAGTGAGGAAGTCTGCCCTTTTATCATCAGGGAGAAGTGCAGCCATCAGCTCCAGATCTCTTAAAACCTCCTTAAGGAACATTCCCATATAAAGAATTTAAGAGCTGATTCTGGCCGATGGCATCGAGGATTGAAAGCATCGACGCCCCAAGGCATCGAGTGTGCTCGCTTCATGGCCAGAAGGGTTGGAAGAATGTATCTTAGAACTCTTGATCCTACGCATCGCCAATTCCACTACCATTGAATGGTGTGGTAATTGCGTCTTCTAAAAACCAGGGCATTGTGGAACTCGGTACATGGTATCGAGCCTCCAAGAGTGTAGAGACACCGTTAAAGGTGTTTCTCACATCCTTAGCATGAGGTCATGCAAGATTCGGTGAATGGGAAGGGTAGCCGCCTCTTTAGGAGTAGTTGGGTATTGAAGAAAGAGTAGTTACTCACCTGTAAGGTGTTCTCCAGGAGCAGCAGGAATCAGTCCTCACATATGGGTGTCATCGGCGCCGATGAAGCCCCAGCGGAGCATTTCCCCAGCTTTCTATGAAAGCCTTTGGGAATGCAGGCACGCATGCGCGGTTCCCTTCCCGCCTAAAGGTGCCAGGGGCGGCCCAAGGGGGGTGCGGGGCCATGTGCGGAGACTCGGTGCAGGGCCTCATTTGCATAAGACACCTCATTTGCATAAATATTTGCATAAGGGGCCTCATTTGCATAAATATTTGCATACCATTACCATACACTAAATTTTAGTAAACATGCCTCTTAATGAGTGTATGGATAAAAAAAGACTAAAAGATTTCTACATTACTATAATCCAGTGCCAACCGCCAGGCACATTAGGAACTACTACAAACACTGCTCATTTAGAACCCATAGCAAATCCGCCGTATCGTAACAGCACTACCAGGACTCACAAAGCACCAGACCCTACCTATCAAAAAGGCAACACTGCAAATATTAAACCAATACATTTCAGAGAACAACAATACATGACCTTCTGGGGAAAAAGAACAAGTGGCAATGTCAAATAGGAATTACATAAACAGAATGCCTCAGCTCAGTTACACATGCAGAACATAGACCATCACCAAACAAGGAATCACAATTTAGAAACAGGAAGACAATAATTAAACTGGGAACCCCAAAAGCCAAACTTGGCATGTACAACAACACTGTAGAAATAAAACTATAAATTAATTTCCTCTTGTACTAAACAAAGCACAGACGTTAATGATGCACTTTTCCCAGAGCTGACATATTCCAGTTAATAAATTCAAAATAAAGAAATATCTTTCTACCTTTTGTGCATTTTTTTTCAGTTGCAATTGCTCCAGCCACTTTCTTCTGGTTTCTTCGTATCTTCTGCTAACTCTCCATCGTCTGCTGTCCATTTGTCCTTTCTTCTCTCTTCTAGTTTTTTTCCATTCTCTCTGTACATCTGCTTTAACATACTAATCTTTCTCCTTTTGCTCTTTCCTCATTCCTATTTCACCCACTCAAATTTTACCCCTTCATCCTCAATCCCCCCACTTACTCTCCCAATACCCAGCCAATTGTAGATTTTTCTTCCCTTCCCCTCTCCATTTCACTCTCCCAGCCCCATCCCATTCTAATACTCTCCCAACATCAGCTCCCTTCTAGTTCCAGCCCCACCCAGCATCTGCTCCCTTCTAGTCCCCGCATCAGCCTATTTCCAGTCCTATCCGAGTCCCTCCATCAGCCCATTTCTAGTCCTTTCCTAGCCCCACCATCAGCCCATGTCAAATCCTAGCTCCCCTCCACTCAGCCCATTTCCAATCCAAGCCCCCCCCATGAGCCTACTTCCAGTTCTAGCCCCTCCATGAGTCCATTTCAATCCAAGCCCCCACCACAGCCCATTTCCAATATTAGCTCCCCCCAACAGCCCATTTCCAGTCCTATCCTAGCCCCTCCATCAGCCCATTTCTTGTCCTAGCTCCCCCCCACTCAGCCCATTTCCAGTCCTAGCTCCCTCCCCACACTCAGCCCATTTCCAGTCCTAGCTCCCTCCCCTCATCAGCTATTTGCAGTTCAAGTCCCCCTCATCAGCTATTTGCAGTTCAAGCCCCCCTTCCACTCAGCCCATTTCCATTCCAAGCCCCCGTCCCCATCAGCTATTTGCAGTTCAAGCTTCCCCTTCCACTCAGCCCATTTCCAGTTCTAGCAACCCCCAACCCATTACCAGTCCTAGCCCACCATAGCCCATTACCAGTCCTAACTCCCCATCATCCCATTTTCAGTCTTAGCCCCCCCATAGCCCATTACCAGTCCTAACCCCATCAGCCCATTTCCAGTCCTAGCCCCTCCATAGCCCATTACAGGTCCTAGCCCCCCCATCAGCCCACAGCCCATTACAGGTCCTAGCCCCCCCATCAGCCCACAGCCCATTACCAGTCCTATCCCCCCTCCCCTCCATTAGCCCAGGGAAAATTAAAAAAAAAAAAAAAAAAAAAGCTGGCTGCTGCCGCTGCTGCAGCAGCAGAATCGAGTGTCCCGCATCCCCCCCCCCCCGTGCCCGGCAGAACCCTCCCTCCCTGCATCAGCTCCTCTCCGAGTTGGCTTTCAGAGCACAAAGGGAGAGTTTCTCCCTCGCGGCTCTGTTAAGCCCGTGGGCGCTGATGGGAAACAGGCATTTCCTGTTTCCCATCAGCCCCGGCATGCTTAACAGAGCTGCGAAAGGGAAACTCTCCCTTCACGGTTCTGAAAGTCGACGCGGAGAGGGCTCTTCCGGGCACGGGGGGGCCACGGGACACTCGATTCTACTGCTGCTGCGGTGGCAGCAGCCAGCTTTTTTTAAATTTTAAAGTTTACTTTTAATGCAGAATTTTCTTTGCACAGGGCCCCCTCAAACGCGAGGCCCTGTGCAAAAAACATTCCCGCTCAATGGACGGGCCAGCCCTGCTTACGCCTGGAACAAACTACCTGTATCGGTATGCCAGGCACCCTCTCTAACCCTCTTCAAATCCAAGTTGAAAGCTCACCTCTTCGCTGCTGCTTTTGGATCTTAACTCATCTGATCTCTTCTCTCCCCTTTTCTTTCCCCTAAGTTCATCCCTGCTTACAACTTCTGTGTTTTGTCTTGACTAGATTGTAAGCTCTAATGGGCAGGGACTGTCTCTTACATGTCTGTTCAGCACTGCGTACAACTGGTAGCGCTTTACAAATGCTCAGTAGTAGTAGTAGTAGTAGTAGTAGTAGTAGAATAAGCAGGTAAAAAATAGTCAGCTTTCACAGAAACTTAAGGGTAGTATTTGTTTAAGTAATTAAGATTAAATTAGACTTACCTGCTAATTGTAGTTCCTGGAGGAACTCCAGTCTAGTCCCGGAATCTCTGGGTTGTGATCCTCCTCCAGCAGCTTGGAGACTGAGAAATGTCATTCTTGGGACATCACTGGTATATAAGCCCCGGAACCGCCTCCTGTCACCAGTTACCTACTGACAAAGCAGACTCACCGGAGCAACCATTAAGTAGTAAACTATACCATAATCAAACAACCTAATCTACAAACTGGCTACTGACGGCCGCCATGCCAACTATGTACATATGCTGTGAAATGCACCCTGGTTGCTGAGGTCCACTTTCCCTCCCCTGCAAAGGATGTTGACCCCTCAACCACCCCCAAAACACACCCTGACTATGGTACTTACATTGCAACACAGCCACCTGCGATGCTTACCTGTCATCTTAGTTATGCTTCAGGCCGCAGTCCGCTTACTTGTCAGGGCGGGATACGGGACTAGACTGGAGTTCCTCCAGGAACTACAATTAGCAGGTAAGTCTAATTTAATCTTCCTGATTGCCCCTCCAGTCTAGTCCCGGAATCTCTGGGGATGTAACAGAGCAGTGAACAAATTCAACGGGAGGGCCCTGCTAGCCCAGCCTGAATCACTGCCGAACCAAAACAGGTATCCCTCTCTGCCTGAACATCCAGACGGTAATGCTTCACAAAAGAGTGTAAAGACGACCAGTTAGCTGCCTTACAGATTTCCACCGCTGGCACCAGACTGCATTCCGCCCAAGAAGCTGCCTGTGCCCTAGTGGAATGGGCTCTCAGCCCATCTGGAACCACCTGGCCTTTCAATAGATACGCTGACGCGATCGCCTCCTTCAACCACCAGGCTATAGATGCCTTAGAAGCTGCCTCGCCCTTCCTCGCTCCTTCAAACAATACAAAAAGCCTCTCGGTCCTACGGAAACTGGCCGTCTTGCGGATATACCTCTTCAACGCTCGCCGAATACCCAAGAGATGCAACTGCCCCGCAGCTTGATCTTCGCTCTGTGCAGCAAACACTGGTAAAGATACAGCCTGATTCATATGAAAAACGGAAACCACCTTTGGTAAAAAGGATGGTACCAGTCTCAACACCACCTTAGTATCAAAGAAAACCAGAAAGGGCTCTCGGCAGAACAGCACTTGTAATTCTGAGATTCGTCTCGCCGAAGCAATTGCCACTAAGAACACTACCTTCAGAGTGAGATCCTTCATAGGTGCTTTCGCCAATGGCTCAAAGGGTGCTCCCCCTAACGCCCCTAACGCCAAAGGGAGATCCCAAGTCGGAACCACTTGCTTACGCGGCAGCCGCAAAAAAGTTACTGCCCACAAAAAAACGCTTAACATCTGCAAGTCCACCAAGTGATTGGCCCTGCACCTTACCCCGATAACAGGCCAACACTGCCAGCTACACCCTCAACGAAGTGGCCGCCAAGCCTTTCTGAAAGCCATCTTGTAGGAAAGCTAGCACTTGCAGGATTGACGCCTTTAAGGGAATGAAACTTCTATCCGCACACCATGCCTCAAAAATACGCCAGACTCTAATATAAGCCAACGAAGTAGACTGCTGCCGAGCCTTCAACAAAGTGGAAATCACCCCCGCCGAATAACCCTTCGCCCTCAACCTAGCCCTTTCAAGAGCCAAGCCGTAAGCGAGAACCGATCCACCTGAGGCATGCACAGGGGCCCCTGCGTTAGAAGATCTCTTCGAGCCGGAAGCTTCCAGGGTTTCCCCACGACCAGCCTCACCAAGTCTGCATACCACAGCCTTCTGGGCCAATCTGGCGCTATCAAAATCACCTGCCCTCTGTGAAGCTCTATGCGCTGCAGCACCCGTCCGATCAACACCCAAGGTGGAAACACGTAGAGGAGCTGCCCTTCTGGCCATGCTTGTATGAGAGCATCCAAGCCTTTGGCCATTCTCTCCCGTCGCCTGCTGAAGAAGCGCTCTACCTTTGCCAAATGGAAAGTTGCCATGAGATCCATCACTGGAGTCCCCCCAGCGATGCACCAGCATCTGGAACACGCCTGGATGTAGCACCCACTCCCCCGGGTCTACTCTTACGCGACTCAAGAAGTCGGCCTCGACATTGTCTACTCCTGCTACATGCACCGCCGACAGAGCCACTAGATTGTCCTCGGCCCATTCTAACAAACTCTCGGCCTCGGCTTCCAGTGCCATGCTGCTGGTGCCTCCCTGACGGTTGATGTAAGTCACTGCGGTCGCATTGCCTGAAAACACCCGAATGGCCTTTCCCCGAAGCGCCAGCGCCACTGCTCTCAATTCCAGCCTGTTGATCGACCAACTCTTCTCCAGATTGGATCACTGCCCCTGCGCAAACTGTCCCTGAAAAGTGAGCTCCCCAGCCCATAAGACTGGCGTCTGTCGTCAGAGACATCCACTCTGGTGCCTCCAAAGGCATCCCCTTTTCCAGACACCCTGGACGCAACCACCACTGAAGCGCCACGCACGTCAGTGGAGGACACGGCAACCGCTGAGACAGGTGATCCTTCTGATGCGACCACCTTCGCAACAGTGCCCTTTTCAATGGTCTCATGTGGGTCCTCGCCCATGGCACTAACTCAAGCGTCGCCGCCATGGTCTCTAGCAACTGCATGTAATCCCAGGCCGTGGGGCCCTGCTTGCTGAGAAACTGTCTGACCAACCTTCTGAGCCCCAGCACCCACTGCTGTGGGAGAAAAATTTGTACCGCTCTCGTATCGAAACACGCCCCCAGGTACTCCAGAGTTTGAGACGGTTCCAACTTGCTTTTTGCCATGTTGACTACCCAACCGAGACTCTGCAAAAAAGCTACCACCTTGGCCATAGCCGACACACTCTCTGCTCGGGACTTCGCTCTGATTAACCAATCGTCCAGATAAGGGCGCACCAACACTCCTTCCTTCCGCAAGGCCGCTGCCACCACCACCATCACCTTGGTGAACGTACGTGGCACCGTAGCCAGACCAAACGAAAGCGCCTGAAACTGAAAACGCCCCATAGGAACGGCAAACCTGAGAAATTTCTGATGCTCCTGCCGAATCAGAATGTGCAGATACGTCTCCGATAGGTCTAGGGACGTTAGAAATTCGCCCTTTCTTACTGCCACTATAACGGATCTGAGAGTCTCCATATGAAAATGAGACATCCTTAGACAACGATTTACTCTCTTGAGGTCTAAAATCGGCCGAAACGTTCTTTCCTTTTTCGGAACTATGAAATAAATGGAGTATCGACTGCACCCTAACTGGGCGGGCGGAACTGGCACAATTGCTCTGAGGGAGAGCAGTCTCTGCACCGTCTCTCGTACCAGCTTGCGCTTTGCGCCTGATTTGCACAGGGACTGCATGAAGGAGTCGGTTACCGGGCGCTGAAATTCTAATGCATAACCTTCTCAAACAACCTCCAACACCCACTGATCCAACGTGATTTGGGCCCAGGCAGGGTAAAACTCCCGTAACCGACCTCCCACGGGAACCAACCCCACCTGGGTCCCCCTTACTTCATAGAGATTTCTTGAAACTGGAGGAAGTGGAAGGGGCTGTAAACCCCCTGCCTGCACCTCTAAATCCACGAAACCCCTGGCTCCTACCGGGGAAACGGCTCCGCTGATTCGGGGCAAACCTCGGAGAACGGAAACGGCGAAAATCTCGTTGCTGACCTCGCATCATGGGAGTGGACCATCCCTGCTTCTGCTTGTCCTCTGGCAACCTCCCGAATTTGGACTCTCCCAAATCTTTCACCAACTTATCCAAATCTTCACCTAACAGCAGCTTTCCCCGGAAGGGAAGCTTACTTAACCGCGCCTTGGAGGAACTGTCTGCCGCCCAATTGTGCAGCCAAAGACATCGCTGGCCCGCTATCACCAACGCCATACTCTTCGCTAACCCCCCCAATAAGGTCATAATGAATATCGGCCAGATAAGCTGCTACGGATTTCTAATCTGGATGCCTCCTTGTCTGCACCCTCGGAGTGACTCCCATGAATCCGCTGCGACCAGCATAGGCAAGCCCTTGCCACCCAGGCGCCACAAATAGACGCCTGCAAAGAGAGGGCATTCACCTCAAAGACTTGCTTTAACAAGGTCTCCAACTTGCAATCCTGAGCATCCTTAAGTGCCGCACTACCCTCTACCGGGATTGTGGTCTTTTTCGTAACCGCTGACACCGCTGCATCTACCCTAGGAGACTTAAACAAGCCCTTCTCCTGGTCCACCAGAGGGTAAAGACGCACCATAATTCTAGCACCCTTAAGTGCGGCCTCCGGCATGTCCCACTCTTCCTGCATCATCTCTTTAAACACCCTATGTACGGGGAAAGCTCTTTGAGTCTTTTGAAAAGCCTGCAACAAGGGATCCTCCAGAGTAGAATCCTCGGCTGGACCTTCGGGCGGCATATTAAGTGTCTTGAGTGATTCTGCAATGAGAGCCGGCAACTCCTCTCTGCGAAACATGTGGATCTCCCTCGCTTGGACTTCCTGCTCCGTAATCTCGCCTTCTTCCAGATCCTCATCTAGGCCCGTGTCCTGATCCTCCGATCCTAGACCTTTCGTCAGGACCGATCCGTCTTCTCGGTCCCCATATGCTCTGGATCTCTTTGCACCTATGCCTGACACAGACGCTGACAGCGGCGTAACCAGTCTCTTATCCCCCAGCCCCACTGCGGCTGGGCTGACTGAAGGCTTATTGAGTGAGGAACTCAAGGCCTGCTGAAGCAGGGCTATGAACTCAGTTGCGAAAATCGCCGCTAGGCCTCCCAGTAACGGTGGTTGTGCATCTGTCGGGTCTGGACCCGACGATGTACTCGGCACAGGGTCCCGCATGGACCCTGTGTCCAAAAGAGGTTCCAGATGGCCCGAAGACGTCCCCTCCTGAACCCCCGCAACGGCTGCGTCCTGCTCCATAGCCGCCGACTCCTGACTGCAACCTCTGCAAACCCTCTCCGGGGACACGGATCCCCTTCTAGCACCGCACAGCAAACAGAGCGGCCTAGAAGGCATCCTGTTTATGTGAGCCTCTTAACGATTAAATCAGACCCTGAAGCCGAGCCCCGTGCCTGTTCAGGCCCGATTTTTTTTTCCTTTTTTCAAACTGGGTTCACTTTAGTAATGCTCCCCCAGTGTAATTATGAGGAAAGTTCCTCAAAATGTGGCTCCGTGGCCAAATTACAGCGCATATAAAAACCTCCCATGCACCCCGCGCTTCCTGCACGAGTGCCATGTGGTCCAGCCTGTACCGCTGTGAACCGCGCTTTACTGTGCTTTTAAGAAGCGGTTCCTACCTCAGCCGCTATCAAAGCTGCGTGTGCTGCTTCCCTCCCTGCGCTCGGCCGTGTCCTGGGAGCTGCAGGTTTCGGCAGGTAGGGGCCGTAGCAGGAAACTTCACTGCTGAACTGCCGTTTTGACTGCCAGCTCCAGACGCGTTTGCAGGTAATGCTTCTGCACGCGCCGAGCCTTGCCGTGTACCAGGTCCTCTCCTCCGCTGACGGGAACAGACACCGGTGACTGTGCGCTCTCCCTGTAATAGCCCCCAAAGCTACCCCCAGGAAAGGAAAGGATGAAAAAACAACAAAAAAGGGAGGGGGGGAGGAGGGAAGACCAAGGCCTCGAAAGCACAGGGCAGGGAAAACAGCTCCTGAGCAGCCTGGCATCAGAATAGCCTATCACCTATCACCCAAACAGGCAAACTGCAGTGCCCCTCTTTTTTCCAAAAACCCTTAATCCAAAAAAAAATCAATAAATCCTCTCTAAACCTAGACTCTTCTTAATCATCTCTCAAGTGAGTCCGAATCCCTGGGCTCACCCAACCTCCAGTTGCTTGGAGACTGAGATAACTGGTGACAGGAGGCGGTTCCGGGGCTTATATACCAGTGATGTCACAAGAATGACATTTCTCAGTCTCCAAGCTGTTGGAGAAGGATCACAACCCAGAGATTCCAGGACTAGACTGGAGGGACGATCAGGAATAAGGTATTTTCACAATAAGGAGGCAAATAAGAGAAGTGGTTTTTTTTCTTGACCTGTGAGACACAGTCCTTACAGCCAGTTGAAAGCCCTGTGTACAGGTTGAATCTTTGAATTAACATATGCTATACTCAGCTCTAATGTTGTAAGTACTACATATCAATAATGTCATACCCCAGTGACTTCTCAGCATAGTAACAAGGCAGGTAACCATCTAGGTTTTAGGAGGTCAGTACAGATTTGGGCACTACTTACCAAGATCCTCAATAACTTTACTTCTGTTTTTTGATAATACTGTTGATCTTTGAACAAATGCAGCAAGGACCATAGCCTTGTTATCTATTTTGAACTCCTGTTCTTCTTGACACAAGATGCAGATAACCACTTGCCTCTGTTCGGCAACTCTAGTCTGCTGTGGACCCAAAGCTATGAGTGTTGTACCTGGAACCATAGAGCTGAAATGAAGCAAGGTGGTTAAATACTTATACAAATATATTCTTTAAACAGTGAATTAAGAAGGTCCTACACAATTAGGCAGCCTCCAAAAAGGGTCAGTCTTACTCTACCTATTATCATGTAGTGTGGAAGTTGATGCCTCAAGTTCTTCTACTGTTTGCTGAAAGAGTTCTTTGTTCTCATCAATGAAATGCCTTTGCATTTCAGACATCTGAGCCATGATTTTTTCTCTGCGCAGTCTGGCAATCTCAGCCTTTCGCTTCCTCTCGGCTTTGTCTTTATCTCTGGAGCTCTGAGAAGAAAGAGTCACTTAATCAAACTTTAATGATTAATAAGTTTGTTTAAACACTCTGTAAATGGTATATAATATATGTATCTCAACTGTAAAACTAAGTTTTTTTTCTTCCCCCCCAAAGGTTTTACTGAAATATAGAAGTGAACTTCACATAACACAACATGTCTCTACAGTGATACAATACAAAGTCCACAGCGAGTCGTACACTTTAACAAAGATAGCTTTAGCTTTATAAACAAATCTCCCCCATTTGCTATTCCCTTAGCCCTCTCCACACCATATCCATATAACTCCCAGTCCCACCAATTATCCGAACACCACCATATACATCCCAGTATTAAACACCCACATCCTCCAACCTGCCTCTATTTTCACTCCATCTCCCCTCCCTCTATCCCACACAATTTCCATAGCAAGCAGAACTACCACTTACGCCTTCTCCCATCAGACCCATAAATGTCCACAAAGAGTTTCCATACAGATTCAAAATGCTCTGATTGAAGCCTACGCAGTGCCATCACCCTTTCCATCGTACTGCATTCTCACAGCCACATGGATAACACAGGTACACTACCAAAAAATTGCCTCCAGTTTTGCAACTGATTCCTATAGATTTTGGGGTGCTGAATCCAGGAAAAATAGCCAAAATGTTCCATCACGTCACGTTTTCTTGCAAAATTAGATTTCTTACACATATAAGGAATGTTCACATAATTTCTTTTTAGCCGACTGCAGTTTATTTTCTTGGACCAAAATAGAGGTTGTAATGGTTAACTAACTAGAAACACTCCCTCATGATATTTTAGAGTGTTTTGTATTCATTTTATACATTAACAGGACAATTGGGAGGCAGGGGGCTAAATCCAGTACTCGCGCTGGCGCATGTGCTTTCCTGTTCGCCTCGCCTCGCCTCGTTCGCGCGCTCAAACACGGTGGTTGCAACATGAACGTTCCTGTCAAATTTCAGTTTCTTGCAAGTTCATTATTACCTTTTGTTTGCTCAGTCGTAATCCAGCTTTATTCCGAAGTGGTTCACTACAGTTGTAGTTTGCAGTGCTGTGTATTTGTGATCGCTCACAGAGCCAGAGGTTGCGTCAACTCTCCGGACAGTTTTTGTTTTATTTGTGGGGAATATACCGTGAAAAAGCGGCAGAGGAACATTTCTGCATTTATTAAAAAAGTATATTTCGCCTATTTCGGTTTGAAGTTAGGCGATCAAGACAAACCGTGGGCTCCTCACAAAGTGTGCAAGACATGTGAGGAAGATCTACGCTTATGGATGAAAGGTAAAAAGCAAGCATTTCGTTTCGGAATACCTATGATGTGGCGTGAACAAAGAGACCACAGCAGTGACTGCTATTTTTGCTCTTGCATTGTGAAGGGATACAACTTAAAAAATAAGAACGTAATAAGTTACCCCAACCTTCCCTCAGCAATTAGGCCTATGCCTCATAGCAACGAAGTACCTGTGCCTGAACCACCAAAATCTTTGGATCATATTTGTGTGGACGGTTCTGATCATGATGAGACTCATCAGATGGCTTTTCCCGATGAGTCCAGTACTTCCGAGTTTGAAACTGAACCAGATCCGAAACCTGAACTTTTCTCTCAAGCTGAATTGAATGATTTAGTCCGGGATTTAGGACTCCCAAAAGATGCTGCCCAACTGCTAGGTTCTCGGCTTAAACAGAAAAATCTATTGTCACCAGGAACAACTTTTTATTGGTACCGCAACCGCGAGACACAATTTTTGAAGTATTTCAGCAAAGAGGAAGATTTGGAATTTTGCAACGATATATACGGAGTGATGGAAAAGTTTAAACTCAAGTATGATCCTGCTGAATGGCGGCTGTTCATTGATTCGTCAAAAGACAGCATAAAAGGTGTTCTTCTTCATAATGGCAACACATTCGCTTCAGTTCCTATTGCTCACTCTGTTATTCTCCAAGAAAAATACGAGAATTTGGCCCTGATTCTTCAGAAGATTCGTTATGATGAGCATAAGTGGATGATTTGTGGAGACTTTAAAATTCTATCCATGCTATTAGGGCAGCAATCCGGTTTCATCAAATATCCCTGCTTCCTTTGCTTGTGGGATAGCCGGGCCCGCGACCTACACTGGAGGAAAAAAGACTGGCCAATTGGGGAGTATTTGAGACCCGGTGAGAAAAATGTTCTTCATGAGAGCTTGGTACCTCGTGATAAAATTCTATTATCACCTCTCCACATTAAGTTGGGTCTCATTAAGCAATTCATCAAGTCCCTTCCAAAAGATGGTGAGTGCTTTCGGTACCTTTGCTCAAAGTTCCCCTGACTTTCTGAAGCAAAGCTAAAGGAAGGAGTGTTTGTTGGCCCTGATATAAGGAAACTCATTTCAGATGGAGCATTCGCTGAAACGATGTCTGAGAAGGAAAAAGAAGCCTGGGATTCCTTCAAGGATGTTGTTCTCAAATTCTTGGGGAACAGGCGGGATGAGAACTATAAGGATATTGTTGCCAGGATGCTCAATGCCTTCAAAGAACAAGGCTGTAACATGAGCCTGAAAGTCCATTTCTTGCACTCCCATGTGAACTACTTTCCCGAAAACTTGGGGGCGTACAGTGAAGAACAAGGTGAAAGGTTTCACCAGGACATCAAGGACGCAGAGAGAAGGTACCAAGGAAGATGGAACACCACTATGATGGCTGATTTCTGCTGGTTGCTGCTGCGGGAAACCCCAGATGAAAAATACGCCAAGCAGCGCACCAAGAGAAGCATTCGGGGGAAGAAGAAACGGGCCCACCAGGAGATTGATTGACCCAAGAATGACTTTAAAATCTAAACTGTGTTGACAAATATTGTGTTTTTACTAAACTTTGAAATACAAATTTGCTAGTTATTACCACAGTGTCGGATCTCATTTATTAGAATTTTATTTTCACACCATCGGGTGTTTGTCTTCATGTATTGCAATGGTGCGGTTTGCGTTTTCTATTCTTACATACATACCTGTACAACATTTTTTGCACATTTCTTTGCTTTGCTTTGTGTCTAACCTCGCTCTTATATGCTCAATGTTTGTGCACATGTATGTGGCTGTTTTAAGTGCAGACAATTTTGCTACCATCACAGTGTGTTTTGTTGACATTACTCTATTCTTATGTGCTGCCTTGTTACAATTTTCTTTATTCTTATTTGAATAACTACTAAACAATTAGTATAAAGAATTCATCCAAGAAACTTTTATCTCGAACGCACTCAATCTGAAACGTTCACCTCAAACTGCTAACCCAATGTAGCAAAAAATCTGTACGTGATGGAGCAAATTGGTTACCAGATTTGGATTCAGCGCACCAAAAAACGTAAAAATCAATCAAAACATTAGAGGCAGTTTAAAAAAATTTTTTTTTAGTGTACCTGTGTAATTAAAGGGGGGCCAACCTGCTTCCAAGCAGCCGCCAAGATCAACTTTGCTGCATTCATGCATCCCTCACCAGCTTCATCTAACCCGCTTTCACACCTGGAATCAACATATGAAACAAAATGATCCCTGGGTCCCAAGGCACCTCCACTCCCACCAGTCTCCTAATTCGATATTGTACTCCCCTCCAGAACCCCTTAGCCTAGGACACCACCACTACACATGAGCTAATGTACCTTTCAGCCCATATCGCCTCTAACAGGCATTCAAGGATCCCAGGAAGGCCCATGCTATATGCGCAGGGTCATATACCACCCACATATTAATTTATAATTATTTCTTGGACATTCACTGCCATTGAGCTTTTCCTCAACCTTTTTTCCATTTGCTCCTTTTGCTGCTCTATATACCTGAGCTGCAACTCCCGGTTCCAGTAATCTCTATGTTTACCAGCTTGATAAGCCACATTCTGCTGACACCTATAAGTGTGAAATCAATAGTGGAGGCCTGCTCTTCACACAAATTCCAAATCCATACTAAGCCTCGCTATCTGGTTCTTTATTTCCGTCTTTCCTACCCAATGGGCCAACTGCATATGATAGAAAGCATGGGAAGAAGGAATGTTATAATCCCCCTGAAGGATGCTAAAGGGAATCAACTTCCCATCTTCAAACAACCGACCCAACCTTCAAAAGACCCTGCCTCTCCCAGTCCCAGGAACCATTTCCTGTAGAAAAGCAGCATTTTGAACTATTTTTATTTTATTTATTTATTTACATTCTCTTATATACCGCGCTATTCTGCATCAGTGCGATTTACATTGAACTGAAATGTTTTTATCACTATAGGTGATAAAGGGGACATCAGCTCTTCCTTGGGCTTAAAGTAACTATCCCAATACCTAACCGTATGGTCAGTATAGAGATTATCTCCATGCTTGTACACCTGCAGTTTTGTCTGCAGCCACAGCTGCCCCCCTCCTTCCCATGTCTATATTCCCAGTTAGCACACGCTCCAGAGACATCCAGATTTTTATACTAGTTGGATTCATCCACTCCACCGCCGCCCTCCCCTGTGCCACAGCATAATACCACTGAATGTTTGGCACCCCATCCCCCCTTTATGCCTATGGGCAAACATTACGTGCCTAGCTATTCTAGGATGCCGGTACCCTAAAACTTTGTAATCTGCCTCTGCACACCCTCCATAATTTGACAAGGTATATCCAGTGGGAGAACCTGAAAAAGGTAAAGCAGCTTTGGAAGGACCACCATTTTAACAGTGGCAATACACCCAAACCAAGAGATCAATAACTCGGACCACATTTCTAAGTCCATAGCAATTTGTTTCAAAATAGGAGGGCAATTTGCTCTATACATAGCTCTGGGTAAGCTGTCAAATTCATCCCTGCATAATGCAGAGCGAGCTGCACCCATTTTTTTTTTTAAATTTAAAATTTTTATTTATTTTCAACACGGCACCACAGAACTTACAAAGGTTCCAACGTACAATTATCAAACAACTGACTGTACATAGGCCTTCTAATGAAAACAAAAACAAAGTTCCCCTTGCGGCCCAGGCACCCCTCCCCCAGGTAGTACGCTTAATACAAAGGGCGTATCAGGGAAACCAATATACTTTCTTAACAAAACTGAAGAACCAGACATAATTTTGCTCTACCCCCCCGTGCCCCGCTCGTCGCCCAGACCCAATAAATCTTAGGTCTACGACAACCGAGCCGCATACTACCCTATGCAGTCCCAATCGGTAATAGCTACCCACGAACCAGCCCCCCCCTCCCAACCTACCCCCCATCGATTAGACCCCCCCCAAACCCTCCTCCCTCCCACCCCCCTCCCTTCACCCCCCCTAAACCCTCCCCACCCCAAGCAGCTTGCACAGCTCCCCCCACACCTCCTCAAATTTAGCCCCTCGCTGCCACCTAGCCGCTGTTAATCGTTCCATCAGGAGCAGGTGCCGAAGCCTTCGCTCATAGCGGTCAATCGTAGGTGCTTCCTTCTGCTTCCAAGCAGCTGCAACTTCACACCTAGCCGCGCTTAGGCAGGCTTTAACAACCTTCCCTCCCTGCTTCCCCGAGTCCTCCCCCCACCAGGACAGCAAAAAGATTTGCGGAGCCAGCTCAAGCTCCCCCTCCAAGTGTGAATGTAACCACTGTTGGACAGCCCCCCAGAACTCCTGTATTTTGGGACAGCCCCACCAGATATGCCAGAAAGATCCCACCGCCCCACACTCCCGCCAGCAGAGGGGCGAAGTCCCAGGGTAAATCTGATGCAATCGCTCAGGAGTGTAATACCACCGCATCAAGACTTTATAGCTATTTTCTTGGAACTTAGTGGCCCCTGGCCCCTTTTTAATCTGGTCCCACACCTTCTTCCAGTCCCCTATTGATAAAACCCGCCCCAAATCCCGTTCCCACTCCACCATATATCTAAATTTCCCTCTCTCCTGACCATTCACCACCTTGTATAGTCTAGAAATCATTCCCGTTGAACCTCCCCCTCCATACCAACACGCCTCCAACCCCGAAACCTCACGTCCCCAGCCCTCCTTTCCCAAGGCGCGCTTCATAAAGGATTTCACCTGCAGGTAGGCGAATCGATCTCCGTCCACCAAAGCATATTCATCCCGAATCGCCTCAAAAGCTCGCAACTCCCCCTCCTCCAACAATTGAAAACCGCATCTTAAACCCTTTCCACTCCATACATCGAACCGCCCCCCCTCCCACCCCGGTTGAAAACCCCGCCGCCACCCCCGCCAAGGGGTCATTACAGAATACCCCGAACCCCTACATTTAATTTCAGGGCCTCGCACCGAGTCCCAGACCTTCACAACAGCTTCCATCCCCGGGTTCCCCTCGCCCAAATCCCCCCTCTCCCCCTTCCTGGCCCAAAGCCACGCATCCAACCTCCCCCCCTGCACCCGCTCTCGCTCGCTCCAGACTGACCCAGGGCTTTATGTCCCCCCGCTCGCGCCATGCCATGATATGGGTCAGTTGAGCCGCCTGAAAGTACTCCACCAAATTAGGGACCCCTAACCCCCCCTGTATCTTCGCTGTACACATCACCCTCCGAGATATTCGAGGGGGCTTCCGCTTCCAAATATAACTAAACACCCGTCTCTGAAGGGTCCGCATCGCCCCCACCGGTATCTCCACCGGCAATGCCTGAAAGAGATATAACAGGCGCGGGAGAACATTCATCTTAACAGCAGCTATCCTGCCCAACCAGGACGTCTCCATCCCCATCCATCCCTCTAAATCGCCCCCGATGGCCCCCCATAACTTCGGATAGTTTGCCTGATACATATCCTCATATCTGCGCGTAATACGCACTCCTAAATATGCCAAAGACTGACTCACCCATCGCAAGGGGTACAAGCGTCTCAGCTCTTCTTCCACCTCGCTCCCTACCTGCACCGCCAAAACTTCGGTTTTATCAACATTCATTTTAAAGCCAGACACCGCCCCGTACCTCTCCACCTCCCGCATAATTTCCGCTAGCGACCCCTGTGGTTTACTGATATACAGGAGAATATCGTCAGCATACAAGGAGATCTTGTGAGCCCGCCCTCCTCTAACTAGACCAGCGATGTTCTCATTCTGTCTAATCATCTCCGCCAAAGGTTCCACTACCATGGCAAATAATATGGGGGAAAGAGGGCAACCCTGCCGGGTCCCCCGCCCCAGCACAAACTCCCGCGAGTATCTCCCATTAATTTTCACCCGGGCCCTAGGTTCCTCGTAAAGGCCCTGTATCCACCGCAAATAATTAGGACCACACCCCATTGTCCGCACGACCTCCATCAAAAATCCCCAATGAACCCGGTCAAAGGCCTTTTCCGCATCTATGGACATTAATAAAAAATCTTCCCCCTCTTGACCAGCCTCCCAGACCACCCCCACAGCCCTTTTTATATTATCCGCCGCCTGCCGCCCCTGTATAAACCCCGCCTGATCACTAGAAATTATACTGGGTAGCCACCCCGCCAATCTATCCGCTAAGATTTTTGCCAATATTTTGACATCAACATTGAGGAGTGAAATCGGCCTATAGGAACCACAGCACATCGGATCCTTCCCCGGCTTTAATAGTACCGTTATCCCCGCAGTCTTCATATCTCGCGACAATCCACCCCCTGGAGCCAACATCCCATTAAATACTTTCACTAAGAGGCCCCCAATCTCCCCCCAGAAGACCTTATAAAAGACCCCCGGGAACCCATCTAATCCCAGAGCCTTCCCCCCCGGAATCTCCTTCACCACCCTCCCAATCTCCCCCACCGTGATCTCTGCCTCCAAGTCCTCTCGCGCCTCCTCCGACAACCGAGGGAGCCGTACCTCGTCCAGGTAAGCCTGGATCCGCTCAGCTCCCCCACCCACCATCCCGGTGTAGAGGTCATTATAAAATTCCCGAAAACATTCCCGGATCTCCTCCTCCCCTCTGCAAACCTTCCCCCCCTCCCCTTTAATCTGGTATATCGTCGCCGTCCCCTTCTGCTTTCTTAAGCGCCGAGCCAACAATCTCCCAGCTTTATCCCCGAATTCATACGAGACCTGCTGCACCCTCTGCAATGCCCAAGCTACTTGATCAACCTGTAAGGCCTGCAAATCAGCCCTTACCCTCTCCATCGCCTTCCTATCCTTGGTAGATCCCGTCGCCCTATACCGCTCCTCCCCCCCCCTCAGTTCTTCCCGTAACCTCTCCTCCTGCCTTTCCCTCTCCCTCTTCTTTCGGGCCCCCCACATAATAAACCTCCCTCTAATCACTGCTTTCAACCCCTCCCACACTCCCACCACCCCCACTTCCCCTCCATCATTAAGTGCCAGATATTCCTTCACCACCTTCCGCACATCTTCCACCACCTCCCGATTTCGAAGTAAACTCTCATTCAACCTCCAAAAAACCACTCCCCCTTCCCTAACCCTCCTAATGCCCACCTCAACTGCAGCATGATCCGTCCACCCTGTTGTTATTAACTTACCCCCTTCAACTGCCACCATCCATGCCCTGTCCATCAGAAGCATATCGATTCTGCTCCAACTCCCATGAGGAGCCGAGTAGAACGTATATCCCCGCTCTTGGGGGTGCAAAACCCTCCAGGCATCCACCAAATTCCAGTGTTGCATCAGTTTCCTTAATCCCTGCCGATTTCTAGCCCCCCCATCCACCCCCTTCGTATCCCTATCAACCTTAGGGTCTAAAACCACATTGCAGTCACCTCCCACCAACACCTTGCCTCCCCCCTGGCCCTCCAACAGATCCCCCACCCCTTTCCAGAACTCCCCCTGTGCCCCATTGGGCCCATACACCGAAGCAATGATAACATTGTGCCCCCCCCACTTCCCATTAATCCCCACCACTCTCCCCGCTCTATCCATGAAATGACCCCCAACCTGAATCCCACTCCCAGCCCGAATCAATATAGCCACCCCCCCCTTCTTAGCCCCTTCCCTGTTACAAGCAAAAAATTGTTCCGGAAAAAGCCTGTGCCTCATCCTCCCAATATCCCCCCTCCGCATGTGAGTTTCTTGAATCAGTACCACATCCCATTGATTACGTTGGGCCTCCCTATACAGCAATTTTCTTTTTACTGGAGAGTTCAACCCATTCACATTAATCGAGCCCACTCTCAGCAGACCGGCATCCAAATCCCTACCATCTTCTGCCAGTGCTGTGCAAGAAATCCCCGCCGCCCCACTCCCCCCCTGCCATCCTCCCCCCCGAGTCCCTCCCCCCTCCCCCTTTCCCCCCCTCCTCCCCGCCCCCTTTCCCCCCTCCTCCCCCCTCCCCCACCAGCACCTATCTCTTCCGTGACCCACGTGTTCCGTCCCCCCCCCCAAAATCACCCCAACTTTAAATACAGTATCCCCCATTATAACCACCCACCCCCAGGCATGAAATATGAATGCCCTGAGAGTCCAGTGTCCACATATCATGAGATACAGAGCTCTACCGCCCCATACTCACTCGCAATCCATCTCCCCCCTGCTCTCCTAGCAGGTTTCAGACAGCCTCCGATTCAGTCCCCTGCTCCTGGGTCTGCGAGAGCCGTTTCAAGCGCTTGCCTTTTTCGCCCACACGTTGCCACTGCTGCCCTGCTCCAGGCCTCTCCATCGACACCCCGACTGGCCCTGCTGCTGGCGGTCTTTCTTTTGGGGCAAATTAGTGCACCCCACCTCGGCCAGCATCCGCCACGCTTCCTCCACCGACTTGGCTCTCCGGGACCGGCCATTCACTGTCATGAGGATCCCAAACGGGAACAGCCATCGATAACGGTGATTTTCACCCCGCAGATAGGCAGTCACCTCCTTCATATTCCTCCGCCGCTCCAAAGTTCCCCTCGAGAGGTCATTAAAGACCTCCACCTCACAGCCCTCCCAGGCCACTCTGCCAAATTTCCGTGCTGTTTGTAAAATGTGCTCCTTTAGGGGAAAACTACTTAAACAGGCAATAATGTCTCTCCCTTTCGCCTCCAGCCGCGGCCCCAGGCTCCTGTGCGCCCTCTCCACTCCTACTGGTTCCACCGGGGCCCTGTTGCTCTCCCCCAATCGCAAAATATGGCTCCCCAGGCTTTGAACCAGTTTCACACAGTCTTTAGTCTTCTCATTCTCGGGAACCCCTCTGATCCGCAGATTATTGCGGCGCGCTCTATCCTCCATCTCCTCTAATTTCTCCTGCATCTCCTCCTGCTTACTTTGCAATTGGGCATATTCCACCGCCATTCCTCGGAGTTCTCCCTCGTGCTTCTCCACGTGGCATTCGATTTCTTCCATCCGCTGCCCCAATGCGCTTACCTCCCCTTGTATTGCCACCAGGGTCTCCTTCACCTCCAATCGCATGGCCTTAAATTCACCGGACATTTCTGCCTTGAAAGCCCGCAGCCACCGCTTCAGAGGTATGGTCTCCCCGACCTCGCTTGACTCCGTATCCTCCTCCGAACTCCCGGGCTCCTCTCTCCGAGCCGGGCCGCCATCCTCCTCCGCACACCTCCCCTCCGTCCGCACATATGGTGATTGAAAAGTAGCCAGCTTCTTTTTCGCCGCCATAGCAACGCTAAGACCGCGACTCCCGTCCACTTTGAATGCAAGGGGGGACCTGTAAAAGCACTTTTAATCGGGGTTCGGACCGGAGCTAGGCTCTTAGGCAGCCATCAGCTCCGTGACGTCACCGGAAGTCCGAGCTGCACCCATTTAAAGGAGAAATATGATTGCAACATATTTAAAGCTCCCTGTCCACTGAGATATTCAAAATCACCGACTTAGTATAGGATCAGATACTGATAAATACTCTGAAAACACCCTCATTAAGCTAGGCAACGATGTTAAGGGAGCCATGAGCAACAGCGTCTGCAAAGAGGGCTACCTTATACGCCCTCTGCCCAAATTATACCTTTAATATCCATGTTCTTCCTATCACCTGTGCCAGAGGTTTCATGACAAGGGCGAACAAAAATGGAGACAGAGGACAGCCCTGACATGTTCTCCGCCCCAATGCAAACATTTTCGTACACAGCCCATTAACCCGGACAAATGCTCTAGGATTCCTGTACAAGCTATTTACCCATGCCTGAAAGTTCGGACCAAATCCCATTCTAGCCAATACTCCATGCAGAAAACTCCAATCAACCCTATTAAATGCCTTTGAGCATCAACAGACAGCAGAAAGGCCCGTTTTCCACTCGTTCTAACTACATGAATCAGTTGGAGGGTGTGCCGAATATTATCGAGAGTGGAGGAGTAGCCTAGTGATTAGACCAGCAACCTGAGATCAGAAAGACTAGGGTTTGAATCCCACGGACTCTCCTTGGGGACTTGGGCAAGTTTCTTAACCCCCCCCCCATTGCCTCAGGTACAACCTTAGATTGTAAGCCTTCTAGGGACAGGGAAATACTTACAGTACTTGATCTACTACTGAAAAGGTGTGAGCTAAATACTACTAAATAAATAAAAATATCTGCAGCCCGCCTTCCTTGCACAAAGCCCACCTGATTACCATGGACTAATCTTGGGAGAACTCTATTCAAGTGCTTTGCAAGCACCTTGGTCAACAGCTTAACATCAATATTGAGAAGGGATATGGGCCTATGGGATGCCATCTCTGCTCTATCTTTCCCAGGCTTAAGCAATATCGTAATAACGGCTCTACAACTGTGATGAAGGCAACATCTCACCTTTCAACATTTGGTTGAAAATTTCTGTCAATCATGGTGCTAAACAAATTCCAAATTTTTATAATATTGTGGCATAAATACATTGGCCCCTGGGGTGCTTTACCCACCGGCAACTCCTGGAAAGCCTGTAATACCTCCTGAGCTGTGACTTCCCCCCTCCAATCCACTCTGCTCGTCAAAGGCCAAAATTTGTAAGGAGACTTCACTTAAGAAATCATTCACATGGTCAGGAATCGGTTCTGCTGTATATAATCACTGCATATACTCTGAAAAGGCCCCCCTAATTTCACTATCCTGGCACAGACGCTGTCCATTTTTCCCCTTAAGAACAGCCACTGCATGTGCAGTTTGCTCTTTGCACAAACAAAAGGTCACCAGCCTACCTGCCTTATTACCTTTTACATAAAGCAGCTGTTGAACTTTAGTTCTCTTAAAGTCAAAGATTTTTTGCTCACAGTAATCTAACTTGGCTCGCAGAACCACAAGCTTTTTCCAAACTTGTTTAGAGTTGGTCCTCTCATGCTGTCGCTAACAATTTGAAAGGTCTGCCCGACCCTATGAATTTTCCCTTCTTGAACTTGTTTACTCTGCTTAGCCTCAGCAATAAAGAAACCCCTCGAGATAGCTTTGAAGGCATCCCAAACCAAGGGCAACCACACTTCTCCTGTGTCATTCTGAGCAAAATATTGCTGAATAATTGTTTCAGGGGCATTTTGCATGCTCCATTTATCTAACAAATAATTATAGCCTCCAAAATCTACATCCACTATCCAGTCCCTGATGGGCAGGGACTGTCTCTTATATGTTGGCTACCTCTTGTAGGTTAGCTGTGCAGCGCTGCGTGCGTGGCTCTTTATAGGTGCTGAATAGTAGTAGTAGCAGATGAGAATCCACTATTTCTACCCAGCACAGAGCATGGTCCGACTGTGACAGTAAACTGGGCCTTCAGCAGGACCCCCCATGTTTCCCTCCATCTTGCTTTTCTCTCTTTCCCCTCTTTTTCCTTTCTCTCAAAGTTTGTTTCATTAATACGTACTAGGACACACATAGAGAATTGCCATCTAGAATAAGAAACATAAGGCCTGACACATTTTAGCTAAAGCAAAATTTCTCAGCCCAGACCTGAATGTAAGATGTTTCTCATCCCTGCTCCTTCCTCTCTCTGAAAATAACAGGCTAGAGACATAGCTGGCCTTTACAAAGACAATTATGTCCAATCTACTAGTGAATGGTTCATAGTCAACCTTATCTTAAAGGGGCCCAGCTGTTCCTGAGAAGAAAGTTCCTTTTAAGAACAAATCCCTTGCAATATTTCTTCCAGGAGAAGGTCACATGCTTGTATTCCATTGCAGTGTGACCTCTGTTATAATAGAGAACTAAATATAATAAAAACTTTACTTTTTCAAGGCAGATTGTTCTTTTTTACTGTTTGTTCTACCTGCTATAGCAACGAACCTGTAAGGGTCCAATCAGGACCTCTAATGTCAGTTCTGGCACCCCAGATAGGATTGCTCCTGCTAACTTTTCTTCAGCCTTGAATCTCGACAATGGCAGCATGCGCCACAGAGTGAGAAATTTGCCTTTGGGCTTTGTCAATATTCTAGGCTGAAAGAACAGGTGGTGAGTGGCTCTAAATTTATGATACAGTCTGCATTGCAAAGGTTGGTTAGTCAGTCTCTATAAACTTTGTGGGACAGGACTCTCGGTGAATGGAAAAGTATTGAAAGGTATTTGGCATTTTGGTATAGTCGCTCCCGACAGGTGGTAGGGTGACAAGAGTGTGCACTAGCAGCTACTGGGATTTGACTGAACTATAAGAGTATTCAGAAAAATGGGTAATACTGAATTTAGGGATCCCACTCCCTTGACATTCATCTTAAATAATTGGGTCATTTAGAAGGTATGACCCCCGCCTCTCTAAAGGAACCTGACCAAATTACAGTATGCCAGTTTGCATGGCCATCTTTATATGGCTTCTGAGCCTCCTGAGAGAAGGTGGCCTCGGGAGGAGTCTTTTGAAGCTCCAAACTCTTTCCAGTTTAAGATGCATTTTAATAAAGCAGAAAATACAGCAGCTAGACTATTGCTTTTTGTCTGAAAGTGCTATGGATTTTTGCGTGAAGCCCCTTAACCAGGGTGCTCTCATGTGCCCCAGGCAAGTGAGAAAGTGCACAGATAAACCTCAGGATAAGTTTACCACTCATCCTAGATGCTGATTCCCTGGAGGGAGCAGTGAGGAGAGACAGACTCTAAAACAGCTGGCTCAGACCTGGCAGTCATGGAGGGAGGCTGCAAGTGCCTCGAGCGAAGCAGTAACTGAAACCCTAGTAGCTGTGCAAAAAGTTAAAACGGAAAAGTA
Organism: Ichthyophis bannanicus; assembly: GCA_033557465.1. Classification (NCBI taxonomy): domain Eukaryota; kingdom Metazoa; phylum Chordata; class Amphibia; order Gymnophiona; family Ichthyophiidae; genus Ichthyophis; species Ichthyophis bannanicus. Next base: position 436,395,792 of record CM066033.1, read on the forward strand.
GATGAAAATGAGAGCTCTTTAACTCAGGTGAAAAACAAAGAATAAAAATAAAGCTCAGTGCCCCTCCTCCTTATGAAGACACTGTAATTTCCTTGGCAAGTAAAAATGGTGTAATAACCCTATTGTCTTTTGCATTGAGTGTCACTTGTATGATTTTCTCCCAACTGGTGAGGGGTCTTGTGTGCACTAGGAGCAAGGAGCTCTTTGCTCTCAGGGAATGATCTCTGGAGGCTAGAGTAGCAGACTTGGAGGACATAAGGAAGACAGAGAGGTACAAAGACGAGACCTACAGGGATATAGTACTGAAGTCCCACCTCCAGTCTGGCAGCATCCCTGTTGCCATGGAGGAGAGAGGTCACATGACAGGACAGCATCACCCTGATGTGGCAGGGAAGTGATCCTGTAGTTAGGACCTATCCTCCAGGTGATGCAAAACTCTCTCACACGAGGTGGTTTCTCCAGAACCATGTGCCCCCAAGGAAGGGTTAGGACAGCTGTTATAGTTGGTGATTCGATCATTGGGCATGTAGATAGCTGGGTGGATGGTGGACCTGAGGATCGCCTGGAAACATGCCTGCCTGGTACGAAGGTAGCAGACCTCATGAGCTACCTAGACAAGGAATTAGATAGTGCTAGGGAGGAGTGTGCTGTCTTGGTACATGTCTGTACCAATGACATAGGAAAGTGTGGTAGGGAGGTTCAGGAGGCTAAATTTAGACTTTTAGGTAAGAAGTTGAAATCCATAACTTCCAGGGCAGCATTCTCCAAAAAGCTTCCCATTCCACATGCAGAACCCAAAAGGCAGGCAGAACTCCAGAGTCTCAATGCATGGATGAAATGATGGTGAAAGAAAGAGGGTTTTGGATTTATTAAGAACTGGGGAACATTCTGGGGAAAGGAGGGGCTTTTCCGAAGGGATGGGCTCCACCTTAACCAGGATGGAACCAGGCTGCTGGCATTAACCTTTAAAAAGGAGATAAAGCAGTTTTAAAACTAGATAATAGGGAAAGCCAACAGTCACCCAAGAGTGCATGGTTTGGAGCGCATGGTTCGGAACAATGTATCCTTGAAGGATACTAGAAAAAGACCAAAGTTAGGACATCATAACAAAGAGGTTCCAATAAAGACAAAAGTAACCCAAATGCCCTTGAGAACAGAGGAGACAGAGCTTAAAGAGTGCAAATTATCCCTGCCTACCTATAGCCAGATTAATATGAATAAAATATAGCCTCTAAAATGCTTGTAGGCAAATGCTAGAAGTCTAAAAAATAAGATGGGAGAGTTATAATATATAGCACTAAATGAGAGGTTAGATATGATTAGTATCTCAGAGACATGGTGGAAGCAGGACAACCAGTGGAATATTGGTCTTTACTGAGAAAGATGTAAGGATGTTATCCATAACTGAAATGGTATTTAAAAGTGATGCCACAGAAGAATTTAAAGAAATATTGATATACCGGGAAGATGTATTACAACTATTTGATAAACTGAAGCGTAGCAAATCACCTGGACTGCATGGTATACACTCAAGGGTGTTGAAAGAACTGAAATATGAGATTGCAGATCTACTATTCGTAATCTGTGAACTATCGTTAACATCATCTGTAATACCTGAAGACTGGAGGATAGCCAATGTAACACCAATTTTTAAAAAGGGTTCCAGGGGTGATCTGGGAAACTACAGACCAGTAAACCTGACATCAGTACCGGAAAAAATGGTAGAAATCATTATAAAGAACACAATTACTGAACATGTAGATAGTCATGGTTTAATGGGAGACAGTCAACACTGCTTTAGCCAAGGAAGGTCTTGCCTTACTAACCCTGTTATGTTTTTCTGAAGGTGTGAATAAACAGACAAAGATGAGTCGGTTGATATAGTGTATCTGGATTTTCATAAAGTCTTCGACGAGGTCCCTCATGAGAGACTCTTGGCGAAATTAAAAAGTCATGGGGATAGGAGGCAGTGTACCATTGTGGATCAGGAACTGGTTAAAAGACAGAAAGCAGAGGAAATAGGGATAAAAGCGTAGTTACTCACCTGTAACAGGTGTTCTCCAGGGACAGCAGGAATCAGTCCTCACTTATGGGTGACGTCGGCACCGACGGAGCCGGTGCGGAGCAATTCCCCAGCTTTCAAAGAATTGCTGCCACGCGTTGTGGTGACGAGACGGTAATAGAGCCCAAGAAAGTGGGGAAAAAACAGCCATTCACTTCTGAGCAGAGAAATAGTTCAGGGAGTTTTAGGGTTAAAACTCCGGTTAAGAAAAAAAACTGCATTCACAGAGCTGTTGAGAGTGAGCCACGCCCCAGCTCCAAGATAATCAGGGGAGGTGACGAGGAATGCTTGGGGGTGGAGTTGGATGCCATAGGACAGTCTCACTCATATAAGCTCAGGGAAGCAGGAAAGAAGAAGGGTGCATCCACCGGGGAGGAGGATTCCACCAAGAAGGGAGAGTCTACCAGGAGAGTAGAGACTTCCAGAGAGTCTGGTGAGGAAGCAGGGAATGAGGAGACCAGGAGAAGACCTGAGAGAGGAAGGTGCTCCAGGAGCTGTCTCAAGAAAAATCCCTATTGCACCCAGCATACAGAAAACTCTAGCCCTGAAGAGAGCCAAGCTGGTAGGGGAATTACAGCTGGCCTAGAAGACAGGAAAGTTCATTCTGTGGGAGATGCTGTTTGTGAGCAAGGTACGGGACTGTCTTTAAGAGAGCTTGGGGGAAGTGTTTTATCTTCAGCAAAGCCTGGGAAAAGACTAATTGCTGGGAAAAAGCCTTAAAGAATCTGCTAAAGAATAATGAACTCTTCTGTCCTCCCACTGTTACTCAGCGGGGAGAAGAATCCCAGTGGGGAAAGGTTTTAAAGTTACTAGAGAAACTAAAACTTGCTGCTTCACACACTGAGCCCAGCCAGGTGCCAATTGACCTAGATGAGGAAAGCATGCAAATAGATGAGTGTGTTTCAGATAACGTTTCCTCTGATTCTGAAATGGATTGCTCATTCTGTGTAAGCCAGAAGTGACAAGGCTATAGGGTTTTAAAGTTGTAAAAAAAAACCCCAGAAGCTTTCCTAACTGCATGACCTGCTGGAGAATTGGGTTAAATGAAGTGCTAACGTTTTGAGCTGAACAGAGAGGTTCAAAAGGGGTCATGTGGAGCCTGGAACCCAAAATGCAAATGTTAGCAGCTTGAAGTAAAGAATACAAATGATAGCAGCTTAATGTGAAGAATGCAAATGTTTAACAGCTTGAATTGAAGAAGTTAAGATGCAGTCTAGAGCGCTGTGGAAACCTGGGTTTGTGCTAGACCCAGCTGGGAACCTGGAGCTCTGATCTCTGCTGAAGGAAAAGACTTTATTGCTGGTTTAAAACAAGCTGTCTGAAACAATGCTGCATTGACTGTTCTGAAAGTCTGCTGTGAAGTTTTGTTGCCTTTGTTTTTTAATGGAGAAGTATCCGACTTTGCTTTGCTGTATATTTGAACTCCTTAAAAAGAAGTTCATTGGCTAGGAAAAGAAAATTATAATAAATTTCCTGTTTGCCTTTTTGAAACCCCTCGGCTATTCTTTATTGCACAACTACACTATCCAGATGCTGCGGCTCTGGACCCAAGCTGACAAAAGGGACGTTAAGAGGTACGTCCACTGCTCTTAGGCAACCGCCTAGCCAGTAGTGGGCGCTCACAGCGTGCGTGGTCCTCTTCCTGCCCAAGGGTGCTATCTTGCTCAGTCAGGTCCCTTAGCTCGTGCCCTGCCAAGCAGATGGCAAGGGAAGGACAAAAATTCAGCAACTCATCAGGGGAGGCGGGAGGGTAGTGAGGACTGATTCCTGCTGTCTCTGGAGAACACCTGTTACAGGTGAGTAACTACGCTTTCTCCAGGAACAAGCAGGAAGTCAGTCCTCACTTATGGGACTCCCTAGCTACAGGCTACCGAACCTGTAACCAAAAGACGCCTCCACGAGGCCGTAAGCAGAAGCCGAAGCCCGAAGGAGCCCGAGTCCTTGGGTCCTCAGGGTGAAGCCCTTGGTAGCCATGAAGAAGGGTCGAGGACAGGAGTTGCTTATACCCCGAACAGGTTACGGAGTACAGCTTGGCCGAAGGCGCTGTCCCGGCGGGACTCCCTCTCCAGGCAGCAGAGGGCAGCAAAGGTATTCGTGAAAGACCAGGTTGCCGCCCGGCAGATGTCCATCAGGGGCATGGAGCACAGCGAGGCCACAGTGGCCGCTTTGGCCTGGACCCCATGTGCAGTGACTCGACGATCCAGAGGGGCACATGGGTGAACGCGATGCAGTCCGCCATCCAAATCAAGAGGGTGCGCTTGGTGACCACTTGCCCCTGTCTATTGGGCTTGTAGGACACAAAAAGCTTATCAGACTTGCGATGAGTCTGGGTGTGCTGCAAATAGGAGAACCCGTTTGAAGTCGAGGGTGTGAAGAGCCAACGCCTGATCAGCGTGGGGCCTTGGGAAGAACATCAGCAGCACTATCTCTTGGTTGGGATGGAAGTCTGAAATGACCCTGGGTAGGAATTTTGGGTGGGTACGGAGGACCACTCTGTTCCAATAAAACCTGGTGCAAGGGGCACCAGCCATGAGCGCCTGGAGCTCACTTGACTCGGCGGGCCGAGGTCAAGGTTACCAGGAAGGCCACCTTCAAGGATAAGTGCCAGAGCGAACACATCACCATCGGTTCGAAGGGCGGGCAAGTGAGTTGTGTGAGTACCACGTTTAGGTCCCATTCTGCCAGAGGGAGACGGATGGGCGGCTTGGATAGCAGAAGGCCCCGCATGAAGCAGGAGACCAACGGCTGCCCTGAGAGAGGTTTGTCCTCGATAGGGAGATGATTAGCCAAGATGGCACTCAAATGAACCCTGACAGAGTTGGACTTCAGCCCTTCCCTTGAGAGGTGGAGGAGGTACTGGAGAACCGACCGAACTGGACAAGAGAAGGGGTCGATCTGGTGTTCCAAGCACCAGACGGAGAAGCGTTTCCACTTAAAGGCGTAAGCCCGCCTAGTGGAAGCCTTCCTGGAGGCGAGGAGGATTTCCTCGACCTCCTCCGGGAGGGCCAGAGAGGCTAGGGAGACCTGTTCAGCCGCCAGACCATGAGGGATAGGGAGGTTAGGTTCGGGTGTAGCACTCGACCCCCCTCCTGCATTAGCAGACCCCTGGCAGAGCTCAGGGGAACTGGTGGCTCCGTCGACAGCTGGAGCAAGAGCAGGAACCAAGGCTGCCGAGGCCACGAGAATCAGTGATGCCCGGTCCCGCTGCATCTTGAATAGAGTCCTCGCAATGAGAGGGAAAGGAGGGACTGCATAGAGGAGACTGGAGGACCAGTCCAGAAGAAATGCATCGGGGCCCTCCCAGCTCGGGTGCGGCAGCATGCCGCAAAAACAGGGAAGCTGTGTGCTTTGGGGACTGGCGAAGAGGTCTATTGCCAGAGTCCCCCAGTGCAGAAACAGCCAGCCCGCTATTCCGGGATCCAGCCGCCACTCCTGGGGGCAAACGATCTGGCTGAGTCTGTCTGCCAGGCCGCTCTCCTGGCCCGGGAGGTACGTAGACCTGAGGGATATCCTCCGCCAGGCAGCAAAGGAACAGATAATGACCGCTACCTGACAGAGGGATCGCGATCCCATGCCTCCCCCCTTGTTGATGTAGAACATAGCTACACGGTTGTCGGTTTGCACCAAAACTGACTTCCCGATGAGGTGATCCTCGAAGGCCCTCAGGGCCCATCGGATGGAGTTTGAGCAGGATTATCTGCTGCCGAGACTCCTCGGGTGACCACTGCCCTTGCGTGCAGAGAGGCCCGCAATGGGCCCCTCACCCTGACAGGGAAGCATCTGTGGTCAGCACCGCATCGTGCCGTGGAGCCAGGAAGGGCGAACCCAGCAGAAGGTTGCATGGGTTCTGCCACCAGTTCAGCAACAAGCGGAGGTCGGGGAGGACCCTGATAGGGTCCCTGAAGTGTCCGAGGGACTGGCTCCATTGGGAACTGAGGCATCATTGAGCCATCTGCATGTGCAGGTGGGAGTGAGGGACCACATGCACGGTCGAGGCCTGTAAACGGGGGCGCTGGGTGAGAATGTCCACAGTCTTGGCAAAGGCAAATATTAATATGACTTGCAAAGGATTGTGGGAAATGTAGTCCATTCATACCAGAGTCAGCCATTCACAATAAATTAGTTGTGCTTGCTCGAGTGTAAAGCAAAGAAAATGTATTTTATTTATGGGGTTATTTCTCCCAACACAGATTTGCTTGGTAGCACAGAAAGGATACTTGCTTTCAGAATTATACTTAGAAAAACAAATCAGGAAAAACAACAACTGAACTTCTTAAGCAATCAAATCAAATCATAAAAACCTTGATGGGAACAGAAAGGTCTTTTCTGTAGGCTCCTGCTAATATCTTTTTAGCAGTGCTTCAAAAACAAACAAAACCCACAAGTAATGAAAAACTGTTCTTTTTCAAGGCTAACTTCTGGTATTTTCACACACACCCAGAAGTGTCTCTTCAGAGCTCACAGGCAATTAGGCAAGGCTCAATTGCTAACAATTAACCAGCTGCAAACCTCTTGGCTGGTTTACTTTCTAAACGTGGCTCAAATCCTGCTCAAAAGCTTTTCTGAGTAGATCAAAGAACAAGTTTATATTTCTTTGTGATGGTTGTTGTATTTTGTAAAAGTATATTACCACAGAAGTTTAGACAGAGAGCAATCCATGTATTCACACTGTTCATTTACAATATTCCCCTCTTCTTCAACTATCAATATCATGGATTGGCACAGAGGAACTTCTTAATGGAGCACTCTCAGAACAATACTTGTTTCCCTGCTGTCTTCCAAGTGAAAAACTAGGGCATAGATCAGTGTTCATACCTGAGCTTCCATTGCTGTTAGGATTCCTCTCCAAATATCCTGGCCAGTGTGTGGTCCAGTTTTTATGTCCAGCCTTCCAAACAAGATCCCTGGACACTGGGTCTCTCTTCACATACCTTCTTGCACTGGTCTTAGGGCCCCTTCCAAATGCAGCCGTCTCCCTCACAGGTGCCGTCCGGGGATTCCTTGCTCTGTAACCCCACTCCTCTGGTTTCCTCCAGTCCAATGGAGTATGCCTGCCTCTGGAATGCCTCCCAGCACACGTACTGCTATGGACTCCTTTAGACCTCCAAGATGCTTTTCTCTTCTTTCTTTCAAGTGGCTTCTTGCTCTCTCTGTCCGTGGGCTCTGGCTTCTGCTGCCTCTGCTCCTGCTGAAGATGGTGATGATCATGAAGATTCTGATGATCCTGATGATTCTGCTGTGTAGAATAGGCTTTACTTTTAACCTGTTTAGAGGGCTGCTCCACCCTAGCACAGCGCAGCTGAGCTGAATCAAGCCCTGCCCTTGGAGATGAGTGCTTGGGGATTACCTCATAGCTCTCCTGATTGAACACACGTTTCCCCACTTCAGCTCTTCTAGTGGCTGTTGGAAACCTGGTGCATTCTGGGACTGGTAGTCTTTTATGGAAACATTCTGTTTTATTATTTCTACCACCAAAGACAGGTTGCTTGTTCAGAGCCAATTCACCTCTATTATAGCTCCTTCCTGAACTATGATAAGCTTCCTTATCACAGGCCATGTGGCCCAGAAGATGTAGCATGGCGCAAGCTGTGACCTGGTGGGCGCTTTGAACAAACCCAGTCAAAAAACATGGATAACACAGGAAGAATACTTTTATTAAACCACTTTCAGCCACGTTTTTTGACTGGGTTTGTTCGGTGCACGTGGATTCGTGCTTTTGTGTTGGACTGGTGGGCACTTTGGACATGGGCCGCCAGAGCTCGGAGGCAGGTGGAGCGATCCAACAGCAAGAAGGTAGTGGCCTGCCGAGTATCAAGGTGCGCCCTGATGAACTCGAGGGCCTGCACCGGCTTGAGGTGAAACTTTGGGTAGTAGACCAAGAACCCCAAATTCTCAAAAAGGAGGACAGTGCGCGACATCGCTTGCCGGGCCTCCTTGGCAGAGGGGCCTATAATGAGCCAGTTGTCGAGGTAGGGAAAGACAGGCACGCCCTGGCGCCAAAGGTGAGTGGTGGCAACGACATGGCACTTTGTGAAAACCCGTGGGGTGGATGCAAGGCCAAAGGGGAGCAATCTGTACTGGAAGTGCTCTCCCTGCACCCTGAAACGCAGGTAACTGCTTGTGTTGTGGGTGGATTAAGATATGGGCATAAGCGTCCTTCAGATCCAAGGAGCATAGCCAGTTGCCCCACCGGAGGAAGGGCAGCAGCATGCCATGAGATAACATCTTGAACTCCCGCACCAGGAACTTGTTTAACCTGCGGAGGTCGAGGATGGGCCGCAGACCCCCCGTCTTTTTCGGGATGAGGAAGTACCAGGAGTAGAAGCCCCGACCTCGAAGGTGGGGAGAGACCTTCTTGACTGCCCGTTGGGCAAGGAGGGAGTGCAATTCCCGCTGCAGCAGAAGTTGGTGTGCGGGGAGTCGAGGAAGCTCCGCCGGGGAGAAAGGGGGTGGAAGCCTGTCGAAGTGGAGAACCCAACTGTCTGAGGTGATGAGCGACCACGATGGGGCGAAGCAGGACAGGCGTCCCCCCCACTGGCTGCTGCATCGCCGGAGGGCGAGGGGCCATGCCGCTGGTGTCAAAACCCTGAAAGGGTTGCGGGGGAGCCGGTGTTTGGACCTTTGGGCCCTTTGGTTTGCAGTGCTCCTGGCCAGGCTTTCCCTGTGCCGGAGTAGTCGGCGTAGGGGCAGCCGGGTATGGCGGGTAGCCATGATACTGGAGAGACTTCCTGGGGAAGAAGAGCTTTTGGTCGGCTGCTTCTTCCGAGGTAGAGTGGAGGACTTGCGGGAGAGACGGGTCCTAGTAACGTACTCCCTCTCGATCTCCGCAGCCTTTTCCTCCATCAATTTACCAAAAAGTTGCTCACCGAGGCTGGGCACATCCAGGAGTTTCTCCTGCATCCATTGCTCCAAATCCGAGGATTGGAGCCATGCCTGGCAGCAGACACCAATGCCCACAGCCACCACCTGAGCCGATGTCTCAAAGCCATCATAGGAGGCTCGAGAGATGTACTTGGAGCAGTCGGCAACGGACTTCAGCAGGGTGCGGAATCTGTCGAACGGCTCCCCTTCGAGGCCCGCGGAGAAACCCCCAAGTTCCTTCGCCAACTCGCGCAGGAACATACCAATGTACAATTGGTATGCCTGAATGCGACAAGAGAGCATGGAACCTTGATAAGCCTTGCGTCCCAAGGCATCTAGGGCTCTCGATTCTCAGCCCGGTGGGACCAATGAGTGTGATTTCGGGCTTTTCTGCTTCCGCATGGTTGACTCCACCACCATCGAGGTGTGTGGGAGCTGGGTTTTCCGGAAGCCTGGCCCACGCTGCACCTTGTACATAGTATCAAGGCGCTTGCTCATGATGGAGACCAAGGCTGGGACCTCCCACATGCGGAGCAGTAGCCGAGACAGAATCAGCGGTACAGGTATAGTGAGGGATTCCCTGGGCGGGGACTCATACTGAAGAATATCGAGTTCTTCAGCATGAGGGTCCTCCTCCTTGGCCTCGATGACCAGGTTGAGGGCCCAAGCCATGTCCCGAATAAACACCAAGGAGGTGGTGTCTTTGGGTGGTGAACGCCGCTGGAGTGCAGGCGGTGAGGGGTTTGACGGAAGATCCCGGTGGGTACGGGATTCCGGGGAAGTGTCCCCATCTGACTCCCAGTCTGAAAAATCGGTCGAGAGATCCGAGCCAGGCGTGAGTCAGCAAAGCTGGCTCTGAGCGCCTGCTGGGAAGCAATGAACGCAAAACGCTGCGTTCTAGCGCCAGCATACGGGGACTCCCATGTGGGTGTGAGGCTCTGGGATGCCGATACCATAGTCACCAGATCAGGCATCAAGGAGGAGAGGGGATCCTCACCGGGACGACCCTCAGGAGACTGGGCGCCTTCGCCGGAGGCCTCAGTTTCCCTGTGAGGTACCTTGCGGGGCCGCTCCTTGTCCGACTCTCGGGAACGCCGAAGGGGGCTAAGCGACCGGGCGCAGGAGCGCTCGCGTTTGTCAGGAGCCCCAGACAGCGACTTCGAGGCCGACTTCTTTTTGCACCGTTCCACCTTGGGGGATCCCTCGTCGGAGTGCTGTCTGGAACGCGGGGCCACAGGGGGAGAACCCATCGGAGGGGAGACACCGAGGGGACCACCGGGGACTCCGAGGTGGCCTTTCGAAAATGTCTTCGGACTTCTGCTTATGGCTGAGCAGGGCCTTGGAGGGAATTTTCTTACAGAGCGAGCACAGCATGGTCGGCTCCCAGGCACCGCAGACAACAGTCATGAGTGTCTGTAAGCGACATGTTTCTAGAGCATCTATCACATTTTTTAAAATCCGGTGGCCATGGAGGCAAAGATGGCCCCTGCGAGGTCGAAAACCCATGTGGCCAGCGGTTACGAGAAAAAAGGGCACGAAGTCCAAAAAGAAAAAAAATAGAGGAAAACGTGTATCCCTGAGAGCTCTAAGATAGAGCAGGTGAAAGGACGGGTAAAGGACCGGTGCAACCGGAAAAAAGAGAGCCTGTTAAGGCGAGGAAAACAAAACTTTTTCTGAGGGACGAGGACGTGCATCCAAAGGGCTCTGCGGAAAAAGGGAGACTGAGCAAGATGGCACCCTTGGGCGGGAAGAGGACCACGCATGCGTGGTAGCAATCCCAAAGGCTTTCTTTGAAAGCTGGGGAATTGCTCCGCGCGGGCTCCGTCGGTGCCGATGTCACCCATAAGTGAGGACTGACTTCCTGCTTCTTCCTGGAGAATTACCAATTTTTCCAATGGAGAAAGGTGAATAGTGGATCCGTGCTGGGTCCACTGCTTTTTAACATATTCGTAAATAACTTGGAAATGGGAATAACGAGTGAGGTTATCAAATTTGCAGATGACACAAAATTATTCAAAGTTGTTAAAATCCATGAGGATTGTGAAAAATTGCAAGAGGACCTTGATAAACTGGAAGACTGGGCATCCAAATGGCAGATGAAATTTAATGTGGAAAAGTGCAAAGTTATGCACCTAGGAGAGAAAAAACCAAACTATAGTTACACGATGCAAGGTTCCAGATTAGGAACCACCACCCAGGAAAAAGATTTAGGCATCATCATGGATAACATGTGGAAACCCTCAGCCCATTGTGCAGTGGTGACCAAGAGAGAAAATAGTGGGAGGAGTGGCCTAGTGGTTAGGACATGGTACCTCAGGGCTGGAGGGCCGGGGTTCAAGTCCCACCTGGGGACAGCAATCTCAGGCTGGAGGGACTGGGGTTTCTAGTCCTATAGGCACTCTTTGTGGCCTTGGGCAAACCACTTAACCCTCCATTGCTTCAGGTACACATAGATTGTGAGCCCTTTGGGGACGAGGGAATATATCCAGTATCTGTTTGTTGTAATTACATAATGTAATGAACTTTGATTGAAGGATAAGGCAGTACAGAAAACTGGTTATTTAAATAAATAAATAGAATGCTAGGTATCATAAGGAAAGGAATGGAGAATAAAAAGAGAAATTAAACTTACCTGCTAATTGTTGTTCCTTGAGGAACTCCAGTCCAGTCCCGCACCTCTGGGTAGCATACCTCTTCCAGCAGCTTGGAGACTGAGCATGTCATCTTTTTGATGACACCAGTGTACTTATGTAGCTGGCACCGCCTACCAGCCCCAGTACCTATTGACAAAGGAGACTCACAGGAGCAACAAATAAGTAGGTAAACATGCAACAAACACTCCTATGCCTAAATAAAACGAGTACCCCCTCAATCCCCTAGGAAGGATATCCCCCCTCCTCCCGGATGAGGAGACCTACCTGTTGAGCGCCCGAGCGACTCCAACCAGCGGAGAGCAAGCCCCCCCCCCTAAAAACGCCAATTACACCCCACTCTTCGGCTCCTCCTGGCCACTTTCTCTACCAAGGGAACCAGCTTCAGGACCGGGGTGCACACAGATTATCACAGAAAGCACTCAGGGAGGGTTCCTGGACTGGACTGGAGTTCCTCAAGGAACAACAATTAGCAGTTAAGTCTAATTTCTCTTTCCTTATCGTCCCTCCAGTCCAGTCCCGCACCTCTGGGATATATCAGAGCAATTAAACTAACAGGAGGGACCCGCACAACCGGCATGAAGTACTGCCGAACCGAAACGAGTCTCCCGCTGCCTGGACATCCAGGTGATGATGCTTAGAGAAAGTATGCAGCGATGATCATGTTGTCGCCCTACAGATCTCCAAGGGCAGAACTAAACTATAGTCTGCCCACGAGGCTGCCTGAGCCCTCATGGAATGCGCCTGCAACCCCACCGGCATTGCTTTACTCTTCAAGATGCAAACCGATGCGATTGCTTCCCTGATTCCTCTGGAAATGGAGGCCTTAGCTGCTGTCTCACCTTTGCGTGGCCCGCCAAACAGACGGTCCAATCTCCGAAAGGACGATGTCCTTTTCACATACCTTCGCAGGGCTCCTTTAACATCCAGGCGGCGCAGTTGCAGAGTGGCAGGGCCCACATCTGTGCTCGCCAGAGCTGGTAAGGAAACGGCCTGATTTACATGAAAAGCTGACACCACCTTGGGCAAAAATGAAGGTACCAGGCGGAGGACTACTTTCTCCTTGGAGAAGGAAAGGAATGGCTCCTGGCACGACAGGGCCTGAAGCGCCAAAATCCTGCGTGCAGAGTAAATCGCCATCAGGAATACTGTTTTCAGAGTCAAATCCTTCAGGGAAGCTCGACTCAACGGCTCAAAGGGTTCCCCAGACAGCGCCATCAGCACCAGATTGAGATCTCAAGGTGTTACCACTGCCCTCCTCGGCGGACGTTCATGGGTCACCGCCCTTAGAAATTTCAGCATGTCTGGATGCGTACCCAACGGCACTCCGTGGACTTTCCCGCGATAACAGGAAATTGTCGCCAGTTGCACCTTCAAGGAACTGGCGGCTTGGCCCTTATCAAAACTAGAACCCAAGAACGCCAATATGTCCAGGATGGAGGCAGTGGAAGGGCACACCTGCCTTTCTCCGCACCGCGATCCAAAGATGCGCCACATGTGGATGTTTGCCAGGTTCATAGACCTCCTCTGGGCCTGTAGCAAGGTCGCTATCACCGAGCTCAAATATCCTTTCATCTTCAACCTCACCCTCTCCAGAGCCATGCCGTAAGCGGGAACAGATCCACCCAGGGCATGCATAGCGGCCCCTGCATCAAGAGGTCCTTCCGAACCGGAAGCCGCCATGGCCGATCCACCAGTATCTGAATCAGGTCAGCATACCACGGGCGCCTCGGCCAGTCTGGTGCCACCAGAATTATTAATCGCCAGTGCGTCTCTATCTATTGCACTACCCGACCTATGACCGCCCATGTGGTGCAACCACTGAATTAGAGCATCCAGGCACTCAGACATCCCTTCTCAACTTCTGCTGAAAAACTGGCAGGCCTTTGTTGACTCGAATGTTGCCATTAGGTCCAAGACTAGTGTGCCCCATCGGCAGACCACCTGCTTGAACATCCCCTAGTTGAGCTGCCACTCTCCGGGGTCCACACACACTTGACTGTTAACGTCTGGTACATGCGCCACCCATAACGCCTGGAGATGAGTCTGCTCATCTGAACAGCCTTTCGGCCTCCTTCTGCAGGGCTGCACTGCCCATGCCTCCTTGTTGGTTGATGTTAGCCACTGTAGTCGCATTGTCCGAGAGGACTCGGATCGCCTTCCCCTGCAACCATGGCTCGAAGCATTTTAGCGTCCAAGGTCACTGCTCGCATCTTGAGCCTGATCATCGACCACAGGGCCTCCAATGGATTCTACTGTCCCTGAAGAAAGTGTCCTTCGCAAAGGGCTCCCCAAACTGACAGACTGGCATCGGTGATCAGCGGAACCCACACCAGGAACTCGAGTGGCATGCCCCCTTCCAGGATCTATGGATGCAGCCACCACATGAGGGATCTCCTGGTGTTCCATAGGCAGGGGAGTACTTGGGACAGGGGTTGACTCTGATGGGATCTCTGCTGGTGCAGAACCCTCTGCAGAGGTCGCATGTGCGTCCTTGCCCATGGGACTAACTTGAGAGTGGCCGCCATGGTCCCCAGAACCTGCAGATAATAGTACGATGACGGTCTCGCCATCTTCAGAAACTGCTGTATCATCTGTCATAGTTCCTGCACCCAGCGATCTGGCAGGAAAACACTGCCCACATAGGTATAGAAGCATGCTCCCAAATACTCTAGGACCTGGGCTGGCCGTAACTGACTCTCGGCCAGGTTGACCACCCAACCGAGACTTTGAAAGAACTCCACCACCCGCGTTGTTGCTCTTTCACTGTCGTCCCTGGACTTCACCCAGATCAGCCAATCATCTAGGTATGGGTGGACAAAAACCCCTTCCTTGTGGAGAGCTGCCACCACCACCACCATGACCTTGGTGAAGGTATGGGGGCTGGTCGCCAGACTGAAGGGTAATGCTTGAAACTGGAAATGGCCCCTGGGCACCGCAAAGCAGAGAAACTGCTGATGTTTTGGATGGATGGGAATGTACAGATACGCCTCCGTGAGGTCGAGAAATGTCAAGAACTCTCCACTCCTTACTGCCAGTATTACTGATCTCAGTGTTTCCATGTGGAAATGCAGTACCCGGTGACAGCAGTTCATGCCCTTAAGATCGTGAATCAGGCGAAAGTAACCTTCCTTTTTGGGCACCACAAAATAAATGGAGTATCGACTGCCACGGTACTGGTCTCATAGAACCAGTTCCATGGCTCTTAGCTGCTGGAGACAAGTCAAGGTCTCGTCTACTGCCGTCGACACCACTGCATATACTTTGGGCGATCGAAGGAGCTCCTGTTTTTGCTCTGGGAGTGGGTACAGGTGCATCATGGATCGCACCCTTTTAAGACCGGCCTCCGGCAGATCACACTCATCCTGGATCATCTGTCACGCTACTCTATGTAGCAGGAAGACTTTCCGCGATTTCCGCACCACCTGGAGTAACGGATCCTCCAGCACCTCTTCCTCTGCCGGAAGCTTAGCGGGCATATTCAGATCCTTGAGGAACTCCAAAATGAGCACCAGCAGCTCCTTCCGGCAGCACAGTCGAACAATCCAGGCCTGATCCTCCTGTTCTGGGATCTCTCCCTTCCAACTTCTCCTTACCGATCTAGTTCCATGTCAAGGTTGTCCCCATCAAGCCCCTCTGACAATGGCAGTTGCTGCCACTTTTCTGAGCCTCTAGCCCACTTAGTCGCCACTGCCCCCGACTCGTGCTCTTCTGTGTCTGACGCCCTCTTAGCCCTGTGTTCCGGGACTGAGGAGCTGCTTGGCAAGCCCTGTTGATGTAGAAAAACCCCTTATGCAAAAGACAAACTCTGGTGAGAACTCCCCCGGAAGCCCTATTGCTCCCTGGGCTTGAGGGGTGGATGGTCTGGGTATCGCGCAGAGACCAAGGGCCAGATCCATTGAAGGTAACACAGTGCCCCCCACCTCCAGGGTCTCTTGCGACTGGGAGGGACTCTCCTGCCTCATCTCATCCTGTAAGCCTTATCCTAATGACCTATCCTATTGCATGCAGTCTAGGCAGACGCCTGTCTCCGAGAACACTCCCCGATGGGTCCCACATATCTTGAGAATTTTTATATTGCGCTGCCATGTTGTACCTCAAAGCTATGAAATGGACCACGCACTGATCCAATCAGACTCTGGCACTTTCTCCGAGTAAAAGTTTACGTTTTTATTATAAGTAATACCAATGGCTGTAGGAAGTACAGCTTCCCTTACAAACAATATCACAAATTTAGTATCTACAGTTTGGGCTAAGAGACAAAAGCTGATCATATCAGGTTACTCATTGATCATAGACAGATGGAAGGATTTCATTTGTCTCCTATCCACTGACTGTCTGTCTGTCTAGTAATATACATTGCTTGTATGCAGGTGCTTTACCTGCTTATCTCATTTATTTGTCTCTGACTTTTTTTTTGCATGATCCTTTTAAGGAAAAAGTCACAATGTCTCAACAAACTGTCACTCATCTCCTGACCCACCTGACCAGGCACAAAAGCTCTCTGAAATCTGCCTAGCAACAAGACAATGGCACATTTAGTTAGGCTTTTGCCACAGGTCTGCATCAAGTCATTGTGCACTGTATACATTTTGAGCTGTATTGAGGTAGGCTATGGCCTAGCATAGCCTGCTACTATGAAAGGCCTGTAAGTTAGGCCTGGATCCTAACTCCCATTATAACTAGAAAAGAACCAAAAATCTGTGGAAAATGAGAAAGCTGTTTTAAACTGCTTAATAAGGAGTTTTTATGAATCCATAAGTCTTCTATTATTCTCTTGTGTGTGAAAGAACAGAAATGTTACAGTATATGCATTCCAGAAGCCAAAGTTAACCTTGCAGTAGAAAAGTAACGAGATTCAGAACTGCACCATTGTTAGAGCAATCCTAAGGGAGGGGGCCAGTTGCTAGGCTCCAGAGGGATTTCTAATTGGACAGGTGCAGGGAATGTAAGACCAATGAGAAGTTTGCATGTATCAAGTTAGAACCAATAGAAAGCTTTCATGTATCAAACTGAAAAAGAGGTATAAATGGTTATGTCTCTGTATAAACTGCGCTCAGTTCCTTTTGAAGCTATGACTGATTGAGCCATGTGCACAATAAACTGGCTTGGATCTTTGAACAGACTCCTGGTTTTATCTATTGCATGCTTATCAGCTGCTACAGTATAACACCACGAATGCTTAAGGATGTGGTCACCTCCCTTGATACCATTACATACCAGGCACTGCAGTCTGGCCGGCATGGTGGCAAGGGCTGCGGGTACTCCCCAGGAATGCCCTAAATCTGTACCCTGGTAGGTAGAAGGATCCCTAGCACAGTGCACCTCCACGGGCTCAGGCACGGAGCACTAGAGTACCTGAACTAAAATAAAACAAAACAAAACAAAAAACCAATTTACTGAAATCTAATTAACAGAAACTGAAATTTAAAGGAAACTGCAAATGGTCCTCCTAGGAAGAAGCTGTTCTGTCCTGCTTTATTCTCCAGTGGCTACCTCTCCCAGGCACCCAAAACACTGCGGGGGGCTAAACCGCACGTGGGCCTGAAGAAGAAGAAATCATGCCTAAACACAGCGAGGGGAGTTTCCCTTGCCACTGCAGACTCCCAAACATGCGGCTGCAGGCCGCGCTCTGTTTCTTTGTGTTCCGGTGGTTGCTAGGGGTTCCCTGCTGTTCCTCTCCCCCTCCACTGCTCTTACCTTGGAGCCTCTTTGCCGCATGGCTTTTCTATCCCTCACGCTCAGCCTTCCTTCCCGGCTTCGGGACTACCGGCTTTCACTCTCATCAATCCATTGCTGCCCCCATGATGACTCTTCACCCGATAATGGATTTGGGAGCCGCCAGAAGTCAGGCCTCCACAGAACTCCCCCCAGAAATCCTGAGGGGAGGGGGAGGAGAAGGCATATCCTTCCCTCAGCCCTGTTGTCTCTCGGGTTCTTTCTGATCTGTCCTGGTTTTTTTTCCCATTTCTTTTCTGCCTTTAAAAAACAAGAAACCTGCACTTTAACAGGGGAAATAAAAAAGAAGCTCTAACTAAATCTATCTCTTTAGTTGTCCCTTCAGTGAGTCCAGCACCCTGGCTCACTACCTCCTCCAGCTGCTTGGAGACTGAGCATACAGGGGCTGGTAGGAGGTGCCAGCTGCATAAGTATATTGGTGTCATCAAAAAGATGACATGCCCAGTCTCCAAGCTGCTGGAAGAGGTACACTACCTACAGGTGCAGGACTGGACTGGAGAAACAATAAGGAACAAAGGATATTATAATGCCTCGGTATCATTCCATGGTGTGACCGCACCGTGAATACTGTGTGCAATTTTGGTCGCCATATCTTAAAAAGGATATAGCATTATTAGAAAAGGTACAGAGAAGAGTCACTACAATTGTAAATGGGATGGAAGAATACCCCTGTGAAGAGAGGCTAAAAAGGTTAGGGCTCTTCAACCTGGAAAAGAGACGGCTGAGGGAAGATATGATAGAGGTCTATAAATTAATGAATTGAGTGGAATGGGTAAACGTAGATCGATTGTTTACACCATCAAAATAAAGACAGACTAAGGGACATGCAATGAAGCTACAGGATAACCAAAGGACAGGGCCGGCCCGTCCATTGAGCAAGAATGTTTTTTGCACAGGGCCCCACGTTTCAGGGGGCCCCGCGCAAAGAACATTCTGCTTTTTTTAAAATTACATTTAAAAAAAAAACCTGTCTCTGGCTGCTGCCGCTGCCGCGTCCGTCGCAGCAGTGGCAGAATGGAGTGTCCCGCGGGGCCCCCTCTCCTCGTTGAGCCCTCTGCAAGGGCTTTCAGATTCGCGAAGGGAGAGTGCTCCCTCGCGTCTCTGTAAAGCCCGCAGGGGCTAATGGGAAATTTCCCATCAGCCCCTCGCGTCTAAAGGGGCAGATGGGAAATTTCCCATTAGCCCCTGCGGGCTTTACAGAGACGCGAGGGAGCACTCTCCCTTCGCGAATCTGAAAGCCCTTGCAGAGGGCTCAACGAGGAGAGGGGGCCCCGCGGGACACTCCATTCTGCCGCTGCTGCGACGGACGCGGCAGCGGCAGCAGCTAGAGCCAGGTGTTTTTTTTTAAAAATTTGCCAGAAGGGAAGGGAAGGGAAGGGAAGGGGGGGGGGGGTTAAGAATGGTAATGGGCTGGGGGGCTGATGGAGGGGGTCTGGAAATGGGCTGGGGGGGGGGTTAGGACTGGAAATGTGCTGGGTGGGGGGGTTAGGACTGGAAATGGGCTAGGGGGGGGTAAATACTGGTAAAGGGCTGGGGGGCGGATGGAGGCGGTCTGGAAATGTGCTGGGGGAGGTTAGGACTGGAAATGTGCTGGGTGGGGGGGTTAGGACTGGAAATGGGCTGGGGGGGGTTAGGACTGCTAATGGGCTGGGGCTGATGGAGGCTGACTGGAAATGGGGTGAGGGGGGGTTTAGGACTGGAATGGGCTGGGGGGGTTAGGACTGGAAATGTGCTGGGGGGGGTAGGACTGGAAATGTGCTGGGTGGGTGGGGGGGGGGTAGGACTGGAAATGGGCTGGGGGGGTTAGGACTGCTAATGGGCTGGGGCTGATGGAGGCTGACTGGAAATGGGGTGGGGGGGGGTTAGGACTGGAAATGGGCTGGGGGGGGTTAGGTCTGGAAAGGGGCTTGGGGGGGGTTAAGACTGCTAATGGGCGGGGGGCTGATGGAGGCTGACTGGAATTGGGGGGGGGGGGTTAGGACTGGAAATGGGCTGGGGGGGTTAGGACTGGAAATGGGCTAGGGGGGTTTAAGACTGGTAATGGGCTGGGGGTTGATGGAGGCTGACTGGAAATGGGCTGGGGGGGTTAGGACTGGCAATGGGCTATGGGGGGCTGACTGGAAATGGGCTGATGGGGTTAAGACTGGAAGTGGGCTGATGGGGGGGTTAGGACTGGTAATGGGTTATAGGGGGGGCTTAAACTGAAAATGGGTTGATGGGGGGCTAGGACTGGTAATGGGTTGGGGGATTGCTATGACTGGAAATGGACTGAGTGGACGGGGAGGCTTGAACTGCAAATAGCTGATGGGGAGGGAGCTTGGAATGGAAATGGGCTGTGAGGGAAGGGAGCTAGGACTGAAAATGGGCTGATGGAGCAGCTAGGATAGGACTGGAAATGGGCTGTTGGGGGGAGCTAAGATTGGAAATGGGCTGTGGTGGGGGCTTGAATTGAAATGGACTCATGGAGGGGCTAGAACTGGAAGTAGGCTCATGGGGGGGCTTGGACTGGAATTGGGCTGAGTGGAGGGGAGCTAGGATTTGACATGGGCTGATGGTGGGGCTAGGAAATGACTAGAAATGGGCTGATGGGGGGCTAGGATTGGAAATGAGCTGATGAAGGGACTCAGACTGAAAATGGATGGGGGAGCTAGGACTGGAAATGGGTTGATGGGGGGCTAGGACTGGAAATGGGCTGATGCAGGGACTAGAAGGGAATGGATGCTGGGTGAGACTGGAACTAGAAGGAAGCTGATGTTGGGGGAGGATTAGAATGGGATGGGGCTGGGAGAGTAAAATGGAGAGGGGAAAAATATTTTGTGTGGGAGGGATGAAAAATCTACAATTGGCCGGGTATTGGGAGAGTAAGTGGGGATTGAGGATGGAGGGGTAAAATTTGTGTGGATGAAATAAGAATGAGGAAAGAGCAAAAGGAGAAAGATTAGTATGTTAAAGCAGATGTAGAGAGAGAGGATGGAAAGAAAACTAGAAGAGAGAAGAAAGGACAAATGGACAGCAGACGATGGAGAGTTAGCAGAAAACATGAAGAAACCAGAAGAAAGTGGCTGGAGCAATTGCAACTGAAAAAAAATGCACAAAAGGTAGAAAGATATCTCTTTATTTTGAATTTATTAACTGGAATATGAAAGCTCTGGGAAATGTGCATCATTAACGTCTGCGCTTTGTTTGGTACAAGAGGAAATTGATTTATAGTTTTATTTCTACAGTGTTGTTGTACATTCCAAGTTTGGCTTTTGGGGTTCCCAGTTTAATTATTGCCTTCCTGTTTCTAAATTGCGATTCCTTGTTTGGTGATGGTCTATGTTCTGCATGTGTAACTGAGCTGAGGTATTCTGTTTATGTAATTCCTATTTGACATTGCCACTTGTTCTCTTTCCCCAGTATTCTCTGAAATGTACTGGTTTAATATTTGCAGTGTTTCCTTTTGATAGGTAGGGTCTGGTGCTTTGTGAGTCCTGGTAATGCTGTCAGGATACAGCGGGTTTGCTATTGGTTCTAAATGGGCAGCGTTTGTAGTAGTTCCTAATGTGCCTGGCGGTTGGCACTGGATTATAGTAATGTAGAAATCTTTTAGTCTTTCTTTATCCATACACTCATTAAGAGACATGTTTACTAAAAGTTAGTGAATGGTAACATTATGCAAATATTTATGCAAATAAGACCACTTATGCAAATGAGGCCCCGCACCGAGTCTCCGCACATGGCCCCGCACCCCCCTTGGGCCGCCCCTGCCAAAGGAGGTAGTAAAAGCTGTTAGTGTAGCCGGGTTTAAAAAAGGTTTGGACAAGTTCCTGGAGGAAAGGTCCATAAACCATTATAATAATTATTAAAGGGGACCTGGGATATCCACTACTTGTCCCAATACAAGCATTGTGGAGCCTGTGTCTTTTGGGGAAACTGCTAGGTACTTGTGACCTAGATTGGCTACTGTTGGAAACAGGATACTGGGCTTGATGGACCTTGGTCTGACCCAGTATGGCATATCTTATGTTCTTAATCCTGAAACTACTTCTTTGAAAGCTCAAATGAGCCAGAGCCTGAATTTAACTCCTTAAGTGCAGATAATGAAAAGCACTAGAGGAGCAGACTAGCTCCAAAAAAAAAGAAGCCCCTCCCGTTTATTTATTTGAAAGTTTTTCTATACCACCCCTTCCAGAGATCAGGGGCAGTTTACATTAAACAAAACCAAAAGCTTTACATTGAACTTTACAACATTCAAGTACATTAAACTTGCTGAAAACTATATTACAATAACTATGTACAATGTTGCAGTGTATAGCTATGATAAAGGATACATTATTTATAGGGCAACATAGGTAGGAGTGTTATTGACATAGATATAACTACAACGGTTGCATCTGGGGTATTTGGAGAGAATTTCTATAGTAGTCGATAAATAGATATGTTTTTAGTTCCCTGCAGAACTGTTGTAAATTTTCATTGCTCTTAAGTAGTCAGAAAGAGCGTTCCATAATACTGTAGCAATATATTTGAAAGCTTTAGCGCTGATAACTTGTTTGATACTGCAGAAGTGGTGTGGTATGGCGTAAATGTTTTGTGTGCAGATCCTCCTTATGTTAGAGGGCAGGTAGAGCAGTAAGCTGTAAATTCTCTCCACTGGCTGCGGTCGAAAGCTGAGGTTTAAAACTTTTCCTCCTGGCCCACTGCCAGAAGCCACTTTTCTATACAAATGAGGAAAAAGTCCTATGCAGGCAAGGTTTAAATGCAATTTGCCCAAGGGCATTTTTTTGTCAAACACTAGAGGTGTTTTTAATAGCAAGGAATAAGAATTGTTCACGATTAATTAATCATGCCTTTTCTTCTCTGTTCACAGGTTCCCGGGAAGAACTTTCTTTGTTTAAAAACTAACATACATTGTTTTCTCTTAGGTCATTAAAAAAGGCAGTACTCTTAAAATGGAGTGCAAGTGTGGGACAGATCGAGAAATTCACATTACACTGATAAGGATTCAGTCTAATTCATTTGCTGTTTGTGAATATAAGTACTAATTTATGTTTGAATTCCCTTGCCATTTCCCAGAGTTGCTGGCGACTAGACCTCCAGGTGTGATTTGAATTTATTTGTACATAAGAAAGTTTAATTTGCATTTCTAATGGTACTCTTTAAGAGATCTTAATTTAACATTTTATCCTTGCTCCATCTAATTATTAGATACCGAACACATGCAGATTTACTCAGGTCAAGTAATTAAAAAAATAGGAAGTGTCCTCTGGTATTTGATTAGGTAAAGGGTATATACATACAGCTTTGAATGCAAGGCTTTGCTTAATTACTTTGCATTGTTAAGCTCAGTGCTGATAAAAAAAAACCCCAAGAGGTTTCATTTCATGATTGTGGATTGATGAACAGAACAGCAACACCATATGAGTAGTCCTGTTTGGGTGATTTCACTGTTAGGTTTTAAGGTAATTTCACCTGTTTTGTGTATGTGAATTATACGTTCTGGTTTTTAAAAAAAATGCACTTTGGTTAAAAAAAACAAAACACAACATTCCTGATCTCAGTTTAGGAGCAACAACGAAGAGAAAAACAGAAATAAGTTCTAACACTATGAGATACTAATTTTATTTAGTTTATACATTGATATGAGTTCCCAGAAAATATGAGAATATCGCTTCTTTTTCTAGCTTATTTGTAAATTTAAACACACCAACTTAAGTTGCTTGGACAAAATCAGCAATGATCCAGGAGAAGTTTGGGAAAGCACACAGACAGACAGAGAAGGAAAAGGAAAAGCTATAGTCATTTAAGAATTTCATGTTATGTTTAATAATGTTTTTTTTATTTATTTAAAAGATTATTTTAGCTTAAAGAACAATGTTAAGCTTTAATAATTGTTTGATGTGCTAGAAGAGCCTTACCAAATAAGGATACATTAGTATGTTATAAACACAAGGACCTATGCATGTAGTTTGGTGGAATGATGTAAGTGAAAAAAAAAAGTGTTGAGAGGAGTGCGATGGAATATTCATGTTGGAAAAGAGAACTCAGATTGGCAATAAAATGATGAAGGTAAATTCAGATGTGAAATGATATATCCACTTCGGGGGAGGGGGAACCTCTGTAAAGAAACTAAACTGTCTTGCCTTTGACTCTGTTCAACATTAAAAACAAACAAACAAACAAACAAACCAACCCTGCTCCAAAGGGATAGGCAAAGCTTTTCCCTTTGAACTGCTATATGGAAGACCGCCTACTTTTTACGCTCCTGAACCTCACATTTGACCTCTTATATTTCTTAGCAGCAGAGGCAGCTCTCTTCCCTCCACAGATACGCTCAACAGTTCCAGTCCCTTCTGCTAGATGTCTCAGCTCAGATCCTGGTAAAAACATACTGCTAGCACACGCTACAACCCTCTTTTTTTCAGTTTGAGAGTTTCAGGCTCTTCTGATAACACAGACTACAGTGAATCCTGGATCAACTACCCTCACTGTAAACATTCTCCATCTCCAGATCAGGCTTCAAGACCAGGATGAGAAGTAGCTGACACCGGGGCAGCCAAGGCCCTAGCAGCTGGACAGGGAGAGGAGAAGACTTCTGAAGAAAAGTGGCTATGGGCCTGAAGGTAAAGCTGAAACGGATATACAAATGACTGTTTCCTGTTACTCTTTTTGGCAGACCTGCTGATATAGAACTCCCTTTGTTAATTGGTGAAGCGGGAAGCTTAGAGTGGACTGGATTTATAGTTATATGTGTAATCTTTGTTATCATTGCAATCTTGTCATTAAAATGCTGCTCTTTCTGTTGCGTATTAGAGAGACTACCCCGCCCTCCTTGAGTATAACAGGAAAAACTGTAGTTGTCAGGAAGAGAGAAATTACACTGAATGTCCTTCCAATATGGCGACATTGACATTTCTTTCCCCTTCCAGCCCTTGTGAATATAATGAAATATTGTTAACTTTGCAGACACAAAGGAATCTTTCTGATTTATATGACACTCATTTAGCCAAACCACTTCCTTCACCAGTAGTAGACGTCCTGGGTGAAGAATAACATTTTGGACACTGAGAGGAAAATTTACATGTGAGATTGCTAAAAGGAGCAGCAAAAAAGTTACTATAGGAAATTGTTATGTTGTGTTCATATCCCTTCCTTCCAACAAGGGAGAATCCCTTTAATTGGAGTGGAGGTAGATTTTCTCTGTTATGATGCCAGCAACTTCATTCCTATTTTTTTTTTTTTTTTTAGTGCCATCAAGTCAGTGTTGACTCATAGCGACCCAGCTACCTCTGGGTTTTCCTGGCAATGTATCACCGGAAGTAGATTGCCAGTCTTTTCTTCCGAGGCAATAGAGGGTAAAGTGACTTGCCCAAAGTCACAAGGAGTGCCAGTGGGAATCGAACCCTTGATCTTCTGGGTACTAGGCAGTTGCTCTAACCACTTCATTCCTATGCTACCCTTTAATACTAGCTCTTCATTTTTTTTCCTTTCCTTAGCGAACCTTGACCATGGGACCCTCTGCTTTCAGAAAAAGGGGACAAGTCAGAAATTAAGGAAAACGTGTGAACATACGATTTCCCTTGATCACCTGCCTTTCACACTTACAAATTCTTCTTCAAGTATGTCTTCTTATAATCTAACTGAAATACTGTGTTTAGGTAAACAGAATTGTGTTTTAATTACTCCTGAAATAGTCAATGGAGTGGAGACGTAGCCTAGTGGTTAGAACACTGGCTTGGTAACCAAGCAACCAGGGTTCAAGTCCCACTAGCACTCCTTGTGGCCTTGGGCAAGTCACTTAACCCTCCATTGCCTCGGAAGAAAGGCCTGGCAATCTACTTCCGGTGACACTGCCAAGAAAACCCAGGAGCTTCTGGGTCGCCAGGAGTCAGGACTGACTCGAAGGCACACACTGCATTTGAAATAGTCAATAGGTTAATATTGTGGACACCCCTTCCTGGAACTTATTGTATTTGTGGTTACAAAGCTTTATTTTTATTTATTTAACAGTTTTTCTATACCGCCCCTTCGTGAGATCAGGGGTGGTTTACGATGAACTCTAAACGTGATGATACATGGAACATATCAACTATTTTACATTGAAAATAAGAACTTGGGTAAACAATGAACTATGTACATACCAGTGGTCACTTATACCCATGCAGAGTGAGCTGGTTCTCTTAGCTATTTACAGTGGGTTTGAGGTAGGGGTAAAGGGGGAATTAAGGGGGGAAGAGGTAAGGGGAGGGGGGGAGTTCAACAGGTATAAGATGGTATAGAGGAGATGGGTGTAGTATGAGTTGTATTATTGGTGTCAGAGGTATTGTAGTATTCCAGGAAAAGATATGTTTTTAATTCCTTGCGGAATGTGCGGAGGTCTTTGATTGCTCTAATTGGGTTGGGGACAGCGTTCCAGAGTATGGGAGCTGTATATCTGAACGCTCTATTACTTGTAAACTGCTTAGTTTTGCATATTGCAGGTGGCATTATTAGGAGGTTTTGTGTATTTTTTTGCCTGCTTCTGGTATCTGTCTGTGAGTGTACTGTAGAGGATAGGTATGAGGGGGAGATATTGTTGAGTAGTTTGAAGACGGTGACTATTTGTTTGTATTTTATTCTGGTTGCTGTAGGGAGCCAGTGGAGTTTGAATAGAATTGGGGTTATGTGGTCTGTTAAATTTGCTTTGGTTATTATCCGGGCTGCTACATTCTGGGCAAGTTGAAGTCGGTGAATGGTTTTCCTTGGCAGACCTTGCAGGATTCCATTGCAGTAGTTCAAGTGAGGTGTGACTAGTGCTTGGACTACCGTTCTAAAGTCATGGTGGTCTAGAATTGGTCTGAGGTGCTGTGTGGTTTTTAATTGGTAGAAAATCGCTCTAGCAGTATGTCTGATTTGGGATGTCATATTGAGGTCTCTATCAATTATAACCCCTAGGTATTTTACTTCTTGTTTGATTGGTAAAATGGTGATAGTAGTAGGGGGTGTGAAGTTTTGGTTTCTTGTAGCAAATAGGATTTCTGTTTTTTTGTAGTTGATTTGTAAGTTGTTTTTGTTTAGCCAGGATTCGGCTTCATATATGCAGTCAATTATTTTGCCAAATTGAAGGTTTTTTATGTTTATTGGTGGGTTTTTTTTTAGTGTCATCAAGTCTGTGTTGACTCATAGCGACCCAACTACCTCTGGGTTTTCTTGGCAATGTATCACCGGAAATAGATTGCCAGCCTTTTCTTCCGAGGCAATGGAGGGTAAAGTGACTTGCCCAAGGTCACACGGAGTGCCAGTGGGAATTGAATCCTTGATCTTCTGGGTACTAGGCAGTTGCTCTAACCACTAGGCTACTCCTCCACTCCACTCCACATACTGGTGTATAAACCATTATATTGTCTGCATGTATGTGATAATTGATTTTGTGTTTATTGAATCTGTCACATATTAGTTAAATATATAAATTGAACAGGAGGGCTGAACCTTGGGTATTCCTTGTTCCTGGGGGAAAGTGATGGATGACTCCTGATTTATTATTACATATTGCTGGCTGTTGGATATGTATGATTGAAATTATTTTAGTGCAATTCCAGTGATGCCTATGTGAGTTAGTCTGGATAGGAGGATAGAGTGGTTGACATTATCAAACGTAGATGATATGTCCAGGAAAATCATGATGAAGGCTTGTTTTGTGTTGTCTAAGACACAGATAAGGGTGTCAAATAATGCTAGAAGTAGGGTTTCTACTCCATGGTATGGTCGGAAACCGTACTGGTGCGTGTCTAATGGTGCGCTTGTATCAATGAAGTCTTGTAGTTGAGATTGAACTATTTTTTCTATTATTGTTGCTAAAAACGGGATACTGGCTATTGGTCTATAAGCAGTGGGATAATTTTTGTTGAGGTTTTTGTTCTTTAATATTGGGCGAATAACAGAGAGTTTGTGTGCATCAGGCATAATGCCGTGGTGGAGGGATTGATTTACTATGTTGAGCATCACCGGGGCTAGTTCTGCTTTAACAGCCTTTATCCAAGATACTGGACATGGGTCTAAGTGTGACATTGTGGTGTTTATCTTAGAGATGATTTCAGGGAGCTGTTTCTTTTTAATGGGATAGAAGGAATGCCAGTTTTTTGTTGGTTATTGTGGGTCATTACTAGGGAGCATCACAGGAGTGTGTTTGTTCTTAAGTTTGGATGCCAAGTGGTCTGAAATCATTTGTGAGCTAATTTCTGAGTTGTTTGTCTGATTTATGCGAGATTTAGTTAAAGATTTTACTATATCAAATAGCTCTCTTGGACGATTGATAGATTTGCTAAGTATGGAGGTGTGGTGGTCTTTTTTCGCTTTAAGGATAGCTTCCTTATAGGTATTTAAGGTTGTCGTGTATTTTTCTCTGTTTTCAGGAGTTTTATTTGATCTCCATTTTTTTTCCAGCCTGCGTAGTGCTTTCTTGAGGTTATAAAGATCTTTGGTAAACCACTTTTCTGATTGTTTTCTGTTGAGTCTCTTAGGGTGTGAAGTTGGCTTTGCTGCTTTATTGTCGTGGTCCAGATTTCTATTGTGTCATTAAGGTCATGAGTTTGTGTATGGAGTAGTGAGGATACTTCAGAGAGGAAGGTATTCTTGTCAAATTTTCTGAAGATCGGTAGTTGGGGGGAGGATGCATTGTTTGTCTGGGTCACTGTGGGAATTGTGGTCGCCATTCTTATGATGAAATGGTCAGACCATGGTACCTGGTTGGCAGAAGGAAAGGTGAAATGAGGATGCATGGTTAGATACCTTGGGCAAAATATGAGGTCAAGTGTATTGCCTTTTATGTGTGTGGGGTGTTTCATTATTTGTATATAGTCTAACTCTTCCATGGATTCCAGGAAGTCTGTGGCTTGTTGAGGAGGGAGGGATGCTAAATTGAAGTCTCCCATGATGAAGTGGGGCTTTTTTTGTTGGGGATGTGCAGGCTGATTCCAGTATGGTAGTGAGGTTGAGGTGATTGTTGCTAGGGGGTCTATAAAGGAAACAGATTGACTAGGTCTATTCTGTCAGTGTTTGTGCAAATACTTGTCTTCATATTGAGGTTAGTTCTGACCATGATAAGTACTCCGCCTCCTATCTTGGTGTCTCTAGGGCAGTTAATTAACGAGTATCCATTGGTGTTCAATAGATTCATTAAGACAGAATCCTGTTTAGTGAGCCAGGTTTCTGTGACACATAGGAAGTCTGGGGACTCATCAATGAGTAGATCTTGGATTACTGGGATCTTATTGCGTATGGAAGGTGTATTTATTGGTATACCATTGAGAGTGATCACAGTGTTTGTTGATGTGTGGGGGAGTGGAGTGATGGTTGTTGTTATATGGATTAATCTGCGGCGCTGTCTGTTTTTTGAGGGGAGCGAGTTATAGCCCTGGTTGTACCTAGGAAAAGATAAATTGTAGAATATGTGGGGCTGACTATGTGAGAAGGGGTAGGTTGGTCCAGGAACCTGGTGTGTCTGAAGAGAATTAGAGCTTGCTGAGAGGATTGCTATGATGAGGTATGCACATGTTAATTTCCTAAAATGGTTCATTTTTGATCAAGTGGAGGGAAGAATGCAGTTAAGAACGTTCAGAGTATTGTTTCAACACTTCCTATTGTTTACCGGGTTTCAGCATGAATAAATTAGATGGGTAATGCAGTCATAAGGGAGATAGGGAGCAATGAAGATGGTATAGGTTAGGAAGAGTCTCATTTACTACAGATTCCTGGCAAATTTAGAGGGTTACAGTTTGTGTATAATAAAACAGGTATAGTATTATGACAAACACTGAGGCTACCAGTGTTTCTTTGGAGCTGTCCAGAGTTGTATACTTAATCGCTGCTTGAAGATCGTGGGGATGCTGTGGTCATGCCTTAAGCCAGGGGTGTCAAACTCAAATACACAGTGGGCCAAAATGTAAAACTTGAACAAAGTCGCGGGCCAGCATTGAACAAATGAACCTTTTAATATGGACCCAAACAAGATTTGCTTTAACATTGAATATGAAGCAACACTTATTACTATACAATTTATAACTTAATAGTTCAGATATGCAAAAACCAATTTCAAATAAAAAAAACCATCAATGACATTCATTTATTAAATAAGATTTAAATAATAATAAATAATAATTTTTAAAATAAAATAACAATAATAAAATTAATCAACCATTCAAGCCCATGTCTTGGAGTAGCAAGAAAAAGTGCATAAAGAAAACGTTAATTATTGCTCAGTTTGCTGCACACTGATCTAATCTGATGTGCCCAAGCCAGATACCTGGCATCTCTTCATGGATGATAGTTCATCAATGTCTGGGCTCAGGCTTTGAGCTGAGGAAATCCTCAGTATCGAGCGAAGGTGTTCATCAGTCAGACGTCTCCTGTGAGATGTTTTGGTCATCTTCATCGAGGAGAAAAGTTGCTCACATAGATAAGTGCTGCCGAACATGGAGAGCATCTGAGCAGCTTGGGTGCGGAGCTGAGGCATTGTGTCAGGGATGAACTGTGGAAACTGGGCGGCGCCCACAGCATCATACTTTGACTTCAGCGTGTCATTACACTGGAGTTCAATTAGCTCCATTTGGAGGTTGGTTGGTGCGTTTTCCACATTAACTGCAAAGGGATTACTGAGCAGTTCAAACCTACATTTCTGGACATCAAAGTCGGCAAATCGCCGGCTAAACTCAGCGCCGAGTACACTGAGTTTTTCAGCAAACTGTGCGCATGGGAACAAGTTGGTAAAGAACTGCGTTTTCATGGTTTGGCAGCAGGGAAAATGGCCAAGGTTTCCTTGCAGCATCTGATTCTCCCACAGGCACAGTTTAGTTTTAAAAGCCCTCACTGCAGCGTACATGTCTGTGATGATGCGCCCCCGCCCCTGAAGCTGCAGGTTCAGCGCATCGAGATGGCTCGAGATGTCACACAGAAAGGCCAGCTCACACAGAAACTTTTTCTCCCGAAGCTCTGCTGTGTCCTTCCCTTTGCTTTCCAGAAACTGACATATTTCCTCATGCAGCTCAAAACATCTATTCAGTACTTTTCCTCGGCTTAACCATCTCACCTCTGTGTGATACGGCACGTCTGCGTATTCCGAACCACACTCCTCCAGAAAAGACTTAAACTGGCGGTGATTCAGACCTTTGGCTCTTATAAAGTTAACTACTTGTGTTACTGTGGTCATAACATGTTCCATCTTTAGGGCTTTGCCACACAATGATTCCTGATGTATGATGCAGTGATAAACAGTTAGTTCACCTGCACAGTTCTCTTCCTGCATCTTCTCCCAGACCCTGCCCACCAGTCCACTTGTTTTACCGCACATCGCTGGCGCACCATCTGTCGTTAATCCCACGAGTTTATCCCACGGCAGCTTTATTTCAGTTACGCATTTGGAAACCTCCTCAAAAATTTCCTTTCCTGTGGTTGTGCCATGCATTGATTTGAATCCCAATAGCTCCTCCGTAACACACATATTTGAGTCCACTCCACGGATGAAGACTGACAGCTGAGCAGTATCAGATGCGTCGCTGCTCTCATCCACAGCAAGGGAGAATGCAACGAAATCTTTTCCCTTTTCCAAAAGCTGGTCATACAGATTGGTGGCAAGATCACATGTGCGATCAGCTACTGTGTTTCTGCTCAGGCTCACGTTTGAAAAGGTTTGCTTTTTCTCTGGGCACACGATGTCACAAACTTTCAACATGCACTTTTTCACAAACTCTCCCTCATTAAAGGGCCGGGCTGATTTTGCGATCTCTGCTGCCACAATATAACTAGCCTTTACAGCAGCCTCACTTTGTGATGTGGCTTTTTTGAACATATTCTGTTGTGAAACCAAACTTCTTTTCATCTCCTCCACTTTCTGGCTCCTTTGAGTCATGTCCAGGTCCTTGTACTTGTCATGGTGTTTTTGTTTCATAGTGTCGTCGAATGTTATACTCCTTAGTTATAGCCACGTTGACTCCACAAATCAGACAAACAGGTCTGTCTTTTACATATGTAAACAAATATTCTGTCTCCCACCTGTCCAGAAAGTTCCTGTTGTCTGCCTTTCTTTTTGCCATTTTTGGGAAGGGGTTCCACAGTGACAGTTGTAGCTTGAGATCGCTATGACTTCTGTCACACAGGAGAGGGCGTTTCTGGGACCTGTCCTGATTGACGCGCCAAAACAACAGCAAGGCATTATGGGATTTGTAGTATTAGCGATGAATGAATGCGCTGTATAATACCGGCGGGCTAGCTCTAGTAGTCATTTGGTATAGCCTCGCGGGCCAAATATAATTACACTACGGGCCAAATTTGGCCCGCGGGCCAGAGTTTGACACTTATGCCTTAAGCCAATGCCTAAAGGCCCTCTGGCGAGGCCCTCCGGCATGGGTGCTCCTGAACCACGCTGCTTTTTAAAAGGGAGCAGGGCCGGTCAGTGCTGATGCTGTGTGGACGGAGCTGATCGGCTGCATGCTACAGAGTGCTTGGGAGAGCTGCAAGGAAGGAGCAGGGCAGTGGCTAGAAACAATGCAGGCTCATCTCTGTGGCTCCCGATCTGTTGTTGTCTGTTCTTTCTCTCTGTCTTACCCTGGCAGGGCCAAGGTTTATGTTTTATATGGCAAGTTATCCCTGGTAATACTGTCACCCCTTCATTATCAGAAGGAAGGGTGAGAAACAAATGTTACACTACTACCCTGAAAAAAATCTCTCAAGTGTTTATAATGGGAATTCAGAAGGAAGAGCTGTAATCACCAGAATAGGAGTATTTATGGACCATGGTGAAATAAGAATTTTGGTTTCTATTCTTTCTGCTTTTATGAATAAGACTGCTGGGTCTCTAACAGATATACAAGAGATGAGTCAGCTCTGTAGCCTAGCTCTCCAGAATAGGTACTGTGTGTTGTACTTTTGTTTCAGATCAATCCCTGAATCTGACAGAAACTGGTAATATCTGTCTCTCTCATTATTTCACTATTTGTCTGTCTGTGCTGCTGCTTTCAATGCATACCCAATCTTATTGCTGAACTGAAGGCCTATATTCCTACATCACCTCACTTATCCTCACTGAACTTTGGATTGCAGAGCTAGAGACACATTTATAAAAGGAAAGAATGCTGCTGCAACAAGAAGAATGAATGTTTCAAGAACCTGGCTACCTGTACTCTTGTCCCTGAGGACCCCCAAACGCCTGGTAATAGGCACATAAGTACCTAGGGATTGAGAGAACTCTGCTTCCAGCAATCATCACCTCTGCTCTGTGAAGACCTTGACTTTAACGAAGATCAACCTATTAGATAGGTGATCTTTGAAGCGGGGATTGAGACAGTAAATTGGGCCTTCAGCAGGATCCCGCATGTTTCCCTCCATCTATCTTTTCTCTTTCCTCTTTTTCCTTTCTCTCAACTTTGTTTCATTAATACATACTAGGACACACATAGAGAATTGTCATCTAGAATAACAAACATAAGGCCTGACACATTTTAGCTAAAGCAAAATTTCTCAGCCCAGACCTGAATGTAAGACGTCTCTCATTCCCCCCTCCTTCCTCTCTCTGAAGTTAACAGACTAGAGGCATAGCTGGCCTTCACAAACAAAGACAATTATGTTCAAACTACCAATGAATGGTCCACAGTCAACCTTATCTTCAAGGGCCCCAGCTGTTCCTGAGAAGAAAGTTCTTCTGAAGAACAAATCCCTTGCATAAACATCTCTCCCACTACCACCCCTCTTTTTTCTTGTGTTTACCTACCACCTTCAGAGAAATTGCCTGTCAGCAATAAACTAAATTGTGACCATGGGAAAACTTTGGGATGTTTTCCCTCCCCTTTCACTCCCTATGTATGTTCCTAGCTTAGAAAAGGTATAAAAAGAAGACTTCCGGTGATGTCAGCAGTGTCGATGGCGGCAAGGTGATCGGGCTCCGCCATCAAAGCCCGCTAAAAGGTGTTTTAAAGCCCCCAAAAGTTGGGAAATAAAGTGATCGGGTAGAGGCAAGATCCCCGGAGTTCTTCGGCAACTGACGGTAGGCAGTGCAAACCGCGATCGGCAAGTAAAATGAAATAAGCGGCGGAGAGCTGAGCCGAGGTAGCAAGCCGCATGGTGACTGGTGGTGAAAACAGTGAGGCCCTCGTGACACAGTACTCGGCAGGAGGAACGGAGAGTCTGCAACGTACTGATCACCTCAGAGTGGGGTGAATCAGGTGGGCAAAGGCAGAGCTTCTCCGTGCCGGAGCAAGGAGGGGAGAGAGCAAAATCGGCAGGCGGTGAATACAGCCGTGTGACAGTGCGGGAAAGCAAGTGGGGCAGAGACGAACAGGCTGAATATCTGCGGAGCATGTGGGTTAGACACAGCAACCGGCGAAGAGCAGCCGCAGCACACAGGCGCCTGGCCAGAAAGGGAGCTAAAGAGAGTCCGAAGTGAACATAATTAGGAGGAGATAGACCAGAATTAAAACTATATTACGGCGTCTGGTGGGACAAGCGCTTACAAATACCATAGGAGCCAGTACCATCTTCATGCAATGAAGCTACAGGGTAAACTATTTAAGACTAATAAAAGAAAATATTTTTTCACTCAACATGTAATCAAACTCTGGAATTTGTTACCGGAGGATGTAGTAAAGGCTGTTAGTGTAGCTGGGTTTAAAAAAGGGTTGGACAAGTTCCTGGAGGAAAGGTCCATAAACCATTATTAAGAAGTGACCGAAGATATCAATGCTTGACCCAGTACAAGCATTGTGGAACTTGTGTCTCTTGGGGAAACTGCTAGGTACATATGACCTAGATTGGCCACTGTTGGAAACAGAATACTGGGCTTGATGGACCTTGGTCTGACCCAGTATGGCATATCTTATGTTCTTAGGCTATACATACCAGATTGCTCCATTGTGAGATAAAACCAAGAGAATAGCTCCTGAGCAGGAGGAAAAAAGCAAGATAGAGAAGGTTAAAGGCGTATCAACCACAAAGAAGAAATTGGCGGAATTTAGATTGCCCTACGCCTTGTCGAGAGGAGGTAAGGAAGGGGAGGAGGGGGGAATAAAGCAGGCAGAGCACATGGAAGAGATGGAGAACTCCTGGGGCCCAGGCACAGCAAATATGATTAAAACATGGTTGAATGAGCTGAAAGAAGAGATAAAAGTGGAAATCAGTGGAGTTAAGAATGAATTAAAGGAGACTTTACAATCTCTCAGACAGGATATTGCGGACCTGGGTGGACGGGTGGAGGAAACAGAGGCTCAGCTGGAACAACACGGAGAAGTAATGGAAGATCTTCAAAAAGGTTGGGAGGAGTTAAAGCAAGCGCATGAGGAACTTAAAGAGAAGACGGAGGATTTGGAGGACTGGTCTAGGAGAAGCAACATCAGAGTGAGAGGAGTGCCAGAGGATCCTAAGTATAAAAACTGTGAAGTGGTTATGCTCCAAGTGTTCAAAGCCTTGTTACAAGAGGCGGCTCTTGAAGAGAGTGGGGATGATATATCATTGCAAATTGACCGGGCACATAGGGGACTAGGGTTCATAAGAGATAATCGACCAAGAGATATCGTGGTATGTTTGCGTTCCTTCAAAAATAAAGAAAATATATTGAAAGCGGCAAGGAAGTTGAGACACTTCAAATGGGAAGGACATGAGGTGGAGCTGTTTCAGGATCTTTCCTTAGGCACACTGCAGCGTCGGAGAGAGATGAAGGAAGTTACGGCTTGCTTGAGGAGGGAGGAGAACATAAGAACATAAGATATGCCATACTGGGTCAGACCAAGGTCCATCAAGCCTAGTATTCTGTTTCCAACAGTGGCCAATCTAGGTCATATGTACCTAGCAGTTTCCCCAAGAGACACAAGTTCCACAATGCTTGTACTGGGTAAAGCATTGATATCTTCGGTCACTTCTTAATAATGGTTTATGGACCTTTCCTCCAGGAACTTGTCCAAACCTTTTTTAAACCCAGCTACACTAACAGCCTTTACTACATCCTCCGGTAACAAATTCCAGAGTTTGATTACACGTTGAGTGAAAAAATATTTTCTTTTATTAGTCTTAAATAGTTTACCCTGTAGCTTCACTGCATGTCCCCTAGTCTTTCTATATTCTGATAAGGTAAACAATCGATCTACGTTTACCCGTTCCACTCCGTTCATTAATTTATAGACTTCTATCATATCTCCCCTCAGCCATCTCTTTTCCAGGTTAAAGAGCCCTAACCTTTTTAGCCTTTCTTCATAGGAGTATCCTTCCATCCCCTTTACCATTTTGGTGGCTCTTCTCTGTACCTTTTCTAAAATCGCTATATCCTTTTTAAGATACGGCGACCAGAATTGCACACAATATTCAAGGTGCGGTCTCACCATGGAACGATATAGAGGCATTATAATATCTTTTGTGGCGAGATACAGGTGGTTGTACCTATTTGGCTTGTTAATCACAGCAAATGGTATCTCGAGGAAGGTTAAGACATACGAGGAAGCCTGGAAGATCTGGGATTATCTAATCCAACAAGTGGCAGTGGGACCCAGGCCAGAGCCAAGACTGCCACGACATACGGGAGTAAGGCAATAACCAAAAATGGCACAGGGCGACAACCACTGGGCAGAGAGTAGCGAGGCTGTCCAAAAGAAGCCAAAGTGTACGAGAAACGGTGAAGGACCTCAGCTGAGCAGGAAGATCCCGGGATGCAAGGCAACAGATGAATCTCCATATGAACTGTTATGTGGGACTCTGATCAGCACTTTGTAAGGGATGAAGGGGGTAGGAGAGGTAAGGAGGAGTAAGGAGGGGGTTAGGGTTTTAAAGGACGGTTCCAATGGGAAAGTCCAATCACAGGGAGGACAGTTGGGAGTATGAATGGCCTGGGGGATCAGGAGTGGATAGAGGAAGTGAGATTGGAAGAAGGGGGGTGAATTTCAACAGAGGGGAGGGGGACAGAGATGGGAGAGATAGGGGTAGGGCATGAGCGGGGGGGAAGGGGAGATAGATAGGTAGGGGCAGGCTAAGACTTGCTTGATTGTCACGTGATATGGATGTCGTGTCTCCACAGTGGGGATGAGGGAGGGGAAGGGAAATGGGGGAGGAGGGAGAGGGGGGAAATGAGGGCTAAGAGGGAAGGGGGGAGCAAGCAGAAAAGGTGAGTTAAAAATAGTTTCGCTAAATGTCAAGGGGCTTAATTCTCCATTTAAACGACAAAAATTGTATACTGAAATTGCACGCCAGAAGGCAGCGATAGTGATGATACAGGAAACACATTTGACAAGAGCAACAGAGCATTTGGTTAAACCCAAGGGATATGTAGTTTGTATAAAGGCATCTAACACAGTGGAGAAGAAAAAGGAGGGGTTGCTATACTGATTGATACAAGGTTAAAGTTGCAATTGCACTCTATTGTGCGGGATAAAGAGGGGAGGTATATGTTGGTGTGCTTAAAGATGGGGAATGAATGGTATTGTATAATGAATGTATATGCGCCCACAGGGGCACAAGGTGAATTCTGGACAAAACTGAATGAGGAAGTGGGGAAATTGGGGGAGGGAATATTAATTTGTAGAGGTGATTTCAATTTAACATGGAATCCAGCGAGGGATGCCACGGGAAAAAGAGAGGGTAAAAGAACAGATAGGAACAGATATCACAGCTTTGTAATGCAGCATTGCTTGATAGATGCCTGGAGATTCCAACACACAGGGAAGAGGCAATTCTCTTATTTCTCACCAGTACACGGCACATACTCCAGAATAGATGCAATTTGGATCTCGAAAGAGGTGGGGGGTAGGATTAAAGGGGCGGAGATGGACTCAATCACATGGTCAGATCACGCACCTATTGAGGTCAGGTTGAGAATGGAGGGAGAGGAGAAAGGCATACAGTTCTGGAGGCTCAATGAGGCATTATTAGAAGATGAGAGGGTAGGAGAGGACATTGAGAGAGAGACGAGGGAATATTTCCAGTGGAATGATAATGGGGAGGTCGCTTGGGGAGGGGTATGGGACGGGTATAAGGCGGTGGTGAGAGGAATTTTAGTCAAATGGGGGCCCGGAAACGGAAGGAAATGGAGGGTAGAGAGCGGGAATTGAAAGAACAATTGGTGGAACTGGAAGATCTAGAGGTGCAGGGACATCACGGAGCCTATAGAGCTCAGGTGTTGGCAATACATGCCCAGATAAATGGTATGCAGGCAGAAAAGATAAAGTTTCAGATGCAACTTTTGAGGCAGGATTTTTTGAGGGCGGTAATAAAGCGGGGAGATATATGGCACAGAAATTGAAACAGAGGAAATTGCGCTCACACATAATGAGAATTCGCAAACAGGGAGGGGAGTTGGTAACAAAAGATGGGGAGATTAGGGAAGTGTTTAGGGAATATTACCAGGGGTTGTATACAGCGAGGGATCCACCACAGCGGGAGAGAGTACAGAGTTACCTTGACTCACTAAATTTGCCTAAACTAGAGGAGGGGGAACAACAAGAGCTAAGTAAGGCTATACGAGGGGATGAGGTGCGGAGGGTGATAAAACAGTTGAAATTGGATAAGGCACCGGGACTGGATGGGCTCACAGCGAGATTTTATAGACTGACTGGACAGCTGTTAAATGCGCCTCTAGTGCTGTTATTTAATCTACCGAGGGAGGGAGGGGGGTGTTAGCGAATACGATGGGGTGGGGGGGGAATAACGGTAATACCTAAAGAGGGGAAAGATCCGCAAGAATGTTCTTCGTATAGACCGATATCGCTGCTTAATCTAGACACTAAATTGTTAGCCAAAATACTAGCCACACGCTTGAATATGATAATCGGGTGGCATTTATTCCCGGCAGACAAGTAGCAGACAATATTCAAAAGATATTGAATATGATTTGGACTATTGAACAAAGTGGGGAGGAAGCCCTGTTCTTGTCGCTGGATGTGGAAAAGGCTTTCGACCAGGTGTCGTGGCCTTTTCTCTTTCAGGTAATGGAAAGAATGGGGCTTGGGGAAGACTTCACGAATTGGGTAAAAGCGCTGTACTACCAGCCGAAAGCTTGTGTTAGGGTAAATGGGGCTTATTCTGGATTTTTTGGACAGGGGAGGGGAATGAGACAAGGCTGCCCATTATCACCGCTATTATTTGCAATATCACTGGAACCTTTCACGCAGAGGGTAAGAGAACGGGCGGCTGTAACAGGAATACAGGTCGGGAGGAAGGAGTATAAAATATCCTTGTTTGCCGACGATATCATATTGAGTGAGGCTAGACCTCGACTTAGTATCCCAATATTAATGTGGGAACTAGAAGAATACGGCAAGTTATCGGGTTTTACAATAAATTGGATAAAATCAGAAATCTTGAACCTATCGGTGGCAAGGGAGGTATAGGATATACTGCAAAAGAAATACCCATTTGGGCTTGGGAGAAAATTCGGTATTTGGGCATCCACATAAGCAACCGGCTGGAAGCTTTACATAAATTAAATTATTTGAAGATCTTCAGGCAGATAGAGAGCTGGTTGGCAGGGTGGGGGCGGGGATATATTTCCTGGTTTGGGCGTATAGCCACAGTAAAGATGATGCTACTGCCACGACTGTTGTTTCTGTTTCAGACGTTACCTATAAGGGTCCCGCAAAATAAGCTAAAGCAGGTACAAAAACTTGCAAATTGATTCATATGGTCAAATAGGGGGTCAAGAGTAGCTTTGGCAGTCATGCAAAAAGTCAAAGAAGAGGGGGGGTTAGGAGTGCCAA
Source organism: Ichthyophis bannanicus (assembly GCA_033557465.1). Taxonomy (NCBI): domain Eukaryota; kingdom Metazoa; phylum Chordata; class Amphibia; order Gymnophiona; family Ichthyophiidae; genus Ichthyophis; species Ichthyophis bannanicus. The sequence continues at coordinate 436,434,785 of CM066033.1, forward strand.
ATTTTAGAAAATATTATGAGGCAGCACAACTGAAAACGATTTATGAGTGGCTCAGAGGAAGACAGAAACAGTGGGTTCAAATGGAGGAGGAGTTAGTGGGGGGAGGGGAATTGGAAAGATTGATTTGGAGGGGTAATAAAGGATTGGAAGTTCAGCCCATAAATCCACTAACTTTACACAGCTTGCGGGTGTGGAAACAAAATAGAAAATTATTAGTTCAGGATAAACGTTATACACAGGGAATGACACTAGAGGCCTGTTTCAATAGGGGCCAGGGACCTGGGGTACATATCCTACGTAGATGGGCAAAGGGGGGGGCTGACGAACATCTCACAAATAATAAATACAAAGGAGGTTTTGGAGTTTGCGGGCATCAGGGATTTATACGGATTAATGGAAAGTGACTATTATGCATATTTGCAGGTCAACTACTTTGTCCGACAACAGACAGTGTGGACAGACTTATGGCGAAATAGGGGGTGATTTGAAGCCTTATGTTCAGGGCATCTGGGTCAAAAGGGGGTTCTGTCCAGAACTTACAAAGGATTAATGGAGGGAGTGGGGAGTAAACTGGGATATATGTTGAAATGGGAGGAGGATTTGGGGGTGAGTTCGACTGAAGAAGTGTGGGACAAGATAATACAGAGGGTGGCACATCAGATAAAAGAGAATGCATATAAAATGCTCTATAGATGGTACTGGACGCCAGTACGCAAAAAAAAAGCAGGGAGTGGATCTGATGATCAATGTTGGAGGGGATGTCCAGAAAGAGGGGACTGGCTACATATGTGGTGGAAGTGTGAATGGATACAGGCGTATTGAGAAAAGATTATAGATATGCTGTATGGCATGACAGGCTGTAAATTGCAAAGGCGACCTGAGGTATTTTTGTTGCATCAACTTAATGTTGATGTTCCCAGAAGGGATGAGGGCGTGCTGCATCATTGTATAGTAGCAGCAAGATGTGAAATCGCACAACACTGAGTGGGGCCACGTACACCACAACCAGCAGGATTTGTCAGAAGAGTGGCTGAGGTGAGTCTGATGCACAAATGACAGAGCTGAGACGGGGAAAAGGGGAGAAGACTGCCGAACAATGGAAGGGGGTTGTGGCAGTGGTTGGAAACCTGGAGGGCAGGAGAGAGGGAACGGAAGAAGAATGGAAGGATGGCTACATCTTAGCTAACGACATTGATAAGATTGGGGGTTCGGTCAGAATTTAGGATGAATGAACCACATACATAGAATGGACGATGAGGGATAAGGGGGAGAGGGGAGGGGGGGAATAAACATGGAGAGTTGACCAAGATGTGGTTATGTTTGCTGTTATGATGGGTCAGAATTGTAGAGATTGCATAAGGTGTAGAACAAAGTGTTCTGTAATTTTTATATTTTATTGCCATGGTTAATAAAAACTTAAAATGGAAAAAAGAAGGTAGAAAAAGTCTGTACTTCCTACAGGAGGAGGTCACTTGCTTGTATTCCATTGCAGTGTAACCTCTGTTATAACAGAGAACGAAATATAATAAAAACTTTATCTTTGCAAGGCAGATTGTTCTTTTTTATTGTTTGTCCTAGCCCGCTGTAGCAACAAACCTGTAAGGGTCCATTCGGGACCTCTTACATCACCGACCACGTTATGGCTCCCAGCACTGTGCCACTTATATAGGGCTCAGCAAATAATCGTGTGTATGTAAACCTGATGTATAGGGGAGTAGTATGTATAACCCCTCTGGCCAACATGGTGGTCCCTCCAAGCATCCATCAACCCCAAATCCAATATCAACTGACTCACAGCCTTACTCGGAGTGCCCTCCTTCAGCAACCCCTTTCCTATAGAGTCCAACTATAGCTATAGGTAAGTGTTAAAATCTCCCTCCAAAATAATCATCCCCTTAGGAAACATCGTCAGGGACACCTTCACTACCTCAAGGAAGTCTGCTTGACGCTCATTAGAGGCATATATTGGCCAAGGTATACAACATCCTCTGAATGCAGACAGGTAAAAATACGTAATACAGATTTTTAAAGTATTCCTTCCCCTAGGGGTCACACTGAATTTTTTCTTCACCTTTTTCCATTTTTCTTCTTATCCTCTGATTGGTTTAGTAAGCTGGATGACATCAGACGCCATGTTTATAAGTGCTTCTCTGAAAGTTTTTTTCTTATTCATTTGTCAACTGACGGCTGTTTGATTGGTGATGACAGTTTGACCTGAAGCAGGGCGGATTGAAGTGTGAGCCCGAAACGCAGGACTGTGTCGTGTCTCCCACCTTGATGATTTGGCCGTGGCAGTTAAGTTTCTTTTGTATTTCTCACTGCTGGTTTGATTAAAATGGACTATTATTTAGCAACATCTGGGAGTCTGGTTTTCATGACCCCGGTACAGGGTATTATATGGTCCAACAAAAAATAATGAAAGAACTGTTGTCTTCCTCACTTTCTTTTGTGTGAATACTTCCTGAGCCGGGTGAGGGGTTTGGCTCCTGGGTTTGGCGATTTTCCCCTCAGTGTTTGGATATATTCTTTATACTCGGATGTTTGACTTCCATGGCGGACTCTATTCTGGATACTTTTACCTTTTCTGATGAACAACGAGATAAGATAATTCAACATGTGCCTTTATTTGAAGAGGACTCCCCTCCTGGGATTGATTCTGATGTGTTTGTGGAGCTACACAAAACTCGCAAGCGCTTTATATGAGCGCAGCTTCATGGAGCTTACTTAACTCAGTATCAAGACGCGGACGATTCCTCGGGGGGCTGCGGATCAACAAGCCTCCCAAATTGTTCTCGGATGAGGCTGATTTCCACTTGAAATGGAAAGGCATTTTGAACAAGTGTGCATTTGATTTTATAACTCTCTTGGTGGAACGGACTACTACCGAGGAGGAAGTTATATCAGCACAGCTGACTGAATTACAAGCTAAGTACAAATCTTCGTGTGAGGAGGATAAATTTAAAACCTCCTTATCTGATTTGGAAACTAAGCTGTCATCCTTTCGGGACAATTTGCGAAATTATAAAATCAAAAAATTTAAATGTGATCAAACAGATTATCTTAATGATCAGGTTTATTCTTGGATGATTAAGAGGGATCAGGGGGATCAGCCCGCGTCCAAGAAAGTTTTGTTTAGCGAAACCTCTGGTACGTCTACGGATTCTGAAGGGGAGATCCCACAGGGGTCCAATAAACAGAAAAAATCGAAATCCAAAAAGAAAACTTTGGCTATCCCAGAGGGTGGTGTTGTTCCTAGTTTTGATGGTGATCGTTTTGGCGAATCTGGCCCCATGAAGGATTTTCACGAGGGCCGGTATCGGGGACCGTCCCGCCCCCGCTACCAGGGCCAATGGAGGGGACCAATCACCAGACAGAGGCGCAGAAATCAGTTTTTAACCTCAGTGGACGACTTTTGACATCTGATCAGCTTTGTGTGTTGTCAATGGGGTTATCTTTTGTCCCTACAGTACCATATAATTCTTTTGAGGTACAATTGGCGTTACAAAAAGTTTTTCGAAAATTGCAGGTGGTTTTATTTTTTTCGGATAAACAATGTGAGAATGAGTCTCTTGTCTCTTGTACCTCCCATTGGGTACCCCTGGGCCCAATAGATCCGGTAATTTATACCTTTCAGCGATTAGTACTGACTGACTTATTTGAGATGGAGAAGGCGGCTGAGGATCTCCGTCCTAATTTGTCTAAGGCTCAGAGAATCGCTCTTAAGGAATTAATGGATGACCAGGAATTGGTCATCCGACCGGCTGATAAGGGGGGTGCGGTGGTGGTACAATCTTTTTCTGCTTACCATCGTGATGCTCTTATGCAATTAAATGATGAACGTTACTATTTACTACTACCGGAAGATCCTACTCCCTCCCTATTATCTGCTATTAAAGAACTTTGTGGCCGGGCTCAGGATGAGAGATGGATTACTCGCCGAGAAAATCGTTTTTTGATTTGTGATCACCCTCGAATTCCTGTGTTCTACACTGTTCCGAATGTACATAAATCTTTACGAAACCCACCTGGCCGCCCCATTGTTTCTTGTTGTGGGTCGGTCCTGGAACCATTATCCCAGTTTTGCGACATATTTTTACAACCATTAGCCTCTCAAGTTTCATCTTTTATTAGAGACACCTCTCATTTTTTAATGATGCTCCAAATCTGTGGACTTGCCTCCTTCCCCAGTGATGTTGGTCACTTTGGATATTGTGGCCCTTTATTCAAATATTTCTCAATCATTGGCTTTAGAAGTTATTTCTAATCTTACCTTGCCTTTGCCGGACCGTCTCCCTCAACATTTTGTGTTATCATTACTTAGAATGGTATTGGAGAGGAATTATTTTCGGTATGAAGCTTCTTTTTACCTTCAAACCTTTGGGATAACGATGGGGGCCACTGTTGCCCCCTCGATTGCCACCTTATTTATGGCCCATTTTGTTTACGCTATCAGAATATAGAAGGACTAGGGGACATGTAATGAAGCTACAGGGTAAACTATTTAAGACAAATAAGAGAAAATATTTCTTCACTCAACGTGTAATCAAACTCTGGAATCTGTTACCGGAGGATGTAGTAAGGGCTGTTAGTATAGCTGGGTTTAAAAAAGGTTTGGACAAGTTCCTGGAGGAAAGGTCCATAAACCACTATTAAAAAGGGACCCAGGATATCAATGCTTGACCTAGTACAAGCACTGCAGAACCTGTGTCTTTTGGGGAAACTGCTAGGTACGTATGACCTAGATTGGCCACTGTTGGAAACAGGATACTGGGCTTGATGGACCTCGGTCTGACCCAGTATGGCATTTCTTATGTTCTTATGTTCTTAACAACAGTTTGTTTATGGGTCAGAATGGTTTGCTGATGTGCTTCTCTGGAAAAGATTTTTGGATGATGTTTTCTTTTTATGGAGGGGTGATCTGCATACGCTTTATCCATTTGTTGATTATTTGAATCAGGTAGATTCTTCTATCAAGTTTACTTTAAAACATAGTACCCATAGCATTGACTTTTTGGATGTTTTGGTTATCTTGGATGAAGCTGGCTTGTCTACTACTCTTTTTCGCAAGCCTGTCCAACGTAATACTCTTTTAAAGTACTCGAGTTTTCACCCCCCTGCTTTGAAACGTGGGCTACCTTTTGGCCAGTTCTTAAGACTTCGACGTATCTGTTCCTCGTATGATGATTTTAAACTTCATGCCAAAGAATTGTGCCACCGGCTGCAACACCGGGGTTATCCTCCAAAAATCATTCGGCGGGCTTATAAAAGAGCTCTATATAACCATCGGGAGTGGTTACTACCAGCTTTGGATGAAAGGATTGCCAATCATGCTGCCGTGAGGGTTGATTCTAGTGGTTTTACCACTAGTATAAGTCAAGGTGGTAATGATACTATTAATATGGGAAGTACTAACATGGATTTTGCCACTACGATGCATGCAGTTGATGATAATAAATGTAGTAATGAACACATGAATGTATATAATAATAAAAATAATATCGCTGTAAATAATGACAATATAGCTTACCCTGCTAGCGTTGCACTTGGGGCTACAGGGGTTGCTCAGGACTGTATTGAGCCTGGTGGGATAAAAGTTACCGATCCCTTGCAATTCGTTGGAGTTTTACCATTTAACCACCGGATACATACTGTACATTCGATTTTGAGGAAGCATTGGCATATGTTGTCAATCCATGCCTGTTTCCGGAAAAGACTTTGTGTTGCTTTTACTCAAGGGAAAAACCTCCGTGATTGCTTGGTACATACTTCCCCACGGGTTGATTCCTCCAGCGAACAGATGGGACATACACCTTGTGGTCACTGTTCCTATTGCTCAGGATCTTTGTTGGGTATCGTTTGGACTGATCCTCGGTCAAAACGTCAATGGTCCTTTCGATGTACTACATCTTGTGACTCTACATATGTGGTATACTTGATCCGTTGCCCATGTGGATTGGCCTATGTGGGCAGGACAATTCGCCCATTTAGGGTCCGTTTGTCAGAACATGCCTCTCGGATCCGTACCTCCACTGGTGCAACGTATGCTTTCCCATGGACATGATTTCGAGGACCTACGCTGGAGGGTGATTGATCACATCCCTTGGAATCCTTGTGGGGGTGATCAGACCCAGAAGCTACAACTGATCGAGCAACGGTGGATTTTTTGTCTCAATACAGTGACCCCTTATGGTTTAAATCTGGAACTGGACTGGCACAGCCTTTTGTGAGCTCTTTGGGTTGTTTTAATACAGATTTTTTATGTACTCCTTCCCCTAGGGGTCACTCTGAATTTTTTCTTCATCTTTTTCCATTTTTCTTCTTATCCTCTGATTGGTTTAGTAAGCTGGATGACGTCAGACGCCATGTTTATAAGTGCTTCTCTGAAAGTTTTTTCTTATTCATTTGTCAACTGACGGCTGTTTGATTGGTGATGACAGTTTGACCTGAAGCAGGGTGGATTGAAGTGTGAGCCCAAAACGCAGGACTGTGTCGTGTCTCCCACCTTGATGATTTGGCCATGGCAGTTAAGTTTCTTTTGCATTTCTCACTGCTGGTTTGATTAAAATGGACTATTACTTAGCAACGTCTGGGAGTCTGGTTTTCATGACCCCGGTACAGGGTATTATATGGTCCAACAAAAAATAATGAAAGAACTGTTGTTTTCCTCACTTTCTTTTGTGTGAATACTTCCTGAGCCGGGTGAGGGGTTTGGCTCCTGGGTTTGGCGATTTTCGCCTCAGTGTTTGGACATTCAGGAAAAGCCATCTCCCTTTTTTATCCCTTTCCACCCCACATACCTCAATTTGCATAGTCTTATCAAATAAAATAGCCACCCCTCTCCTTTTACAATTAGATATATCATAAGATGCCCAAACCTCTTTATATGATCCTTTCTTTAAGCAATCCAGATTCTCTCGTTGGAGATGAGTCTCCTGCATAAATAATACATCCGCCTTCAACCGTTTCATTTCACCAAACAATGAAGCCCCCATTACGTGGGGAATTCAACCCCTTAACATTAAAAGTAATTACCCTGAACATAGCTGCACACAAACTCCACATCCCAATACATGCCTGTTCATTTAACCCCATCCACACAGCATCCATCATGCAAATTACCCTTCGCACACTTCCATGTTCTTCCAAACCATCCAGGCTTCCCCCCTCTCTCAGCCTCCCTCTGCCGCTTCAACCCCCCTATCCTTCTCCCAGATCCCCTAATCCCCCTTTTCCCCATCTTTTGCCCATAATCCCATCACTCCCCCACCTCAGCCACTGCCTATGGCCAGAAAAAGATCTTTGCTCAGCCCATGGAACTCAGCTCCAGAGCTCCTCCTCCCCATATCTCCACACCCTCCCCCTCCCAATAACAAAGAAATGCTAGAGAGAAAAAGGGGGAAAAATAAGAATAGGGCACTTAGGCACTTACTAACAAAGGCACCAGCCTCCCCTACCCATTCTACAAACTTCCACAGATCCCACTTCAAAGCATGCAGAGCACAGTACAATACCCAACTTTTGAACAATGTTTAAGGCTCTGCAACCACACAGTCTTAAAGAAACAGATCCAACGACCCCATAACTTAACAGCCCTCAAAACTGTGCAACAAAGAAGATCATGGCACATCACTCTTGCTTCCTTCAACTTTATCTTCACTTATAGTTTATTAAAAGCTTGATATACTACCACAATATCAGAGCAGTTTACAACTGAAACAAATAATAGAGAAGTGAAAGGAAACTCCCTTAAACTTAAGAGAAAAGTGCAATCATACAGGAGTAAGAGAAGACAGGGAGAGGGGCAGGCTATGTAAGGTGTAGTCAGGGAGTGATGGGGTCAAATGCAGTGAGAAACAGATATGTCTTGAGTGCTTTCTTAAATGCTTTGAAAGAGGACTCTAAGCGGAGATCAGGGGGTAGAGAGTTCTCTGTTAGCCTCCACTGTATCTCTTACTACTTTCCTATCATGTAAATGGCGTTCTTTTCCTCTTTCTTGCAGCATTGATGTTTTATTGTAAACTGCCCTAATGCCATGGTGTGGGCAGTATATCAAGTGTAAAAATAAAGATAAAGATTCTAGAGACGGGGAGCAAGGAAATAGAAAGCAAAGTGTCTGGTGGATTTGAGATGAGCCTGGTTGGCGTGGATTGAACATAATGAACAGGAGGGTTCATAAGGTATGACCAGGGAAGAACGAACATGAGGGTGCATGAGTTAAGACAGGCAGGAGTGCCAGTATGGAGAACTTCATGAACCAGCGTAAGGATCTTATAATGGATGCAAAACTGAATGGGTAACTAAAGCAGGTGAAACAAAAGGAGAGTGATATGATCAAATCTAGAGGCACTGGTCAATAATCGGACTGTGGTATTCAGGATATTTCACCTCCTTTTGATTTCAAAATTGGGAAGGCCGGAGAGAACAGTATTACAATAGTCAAGGAATGAAATGACTAAGGTGAGAATCAGAGTAGTGAGAGCTGCCGGAGAGAGAAAAGGACGGATTGAACGAATACGACAAAGATTGCACCACAACACAGCAAGTAATAATGTAAAATGAAGCACCCAGTCCAAAACGTGATTAATGTGGAAAAGACAGAGCTTTATTTCTATTGAACCATTGACAACCTGACACAGGCGGTGTTTCGATACCCTTCGTCAGGGGTTAGTCTGGTAAAGGAACTAAAAACAAATATACAATTTCAAAAGTCATAAAAAGAACAGATGGCTAAAGAAATAATATAAATACAAACCATAAATATATGTATATATAAAAAAAGAGTGAAATTAAAAGTTTAAAAATGAAAGTGAAAATAAAATTAACCATAAAAAACTGAACAAATTTACATAAAATTGTACTTCTTATGTAAACATGCATAATAAATAAATATAAAAAGGATGTGACAAAATACATATAAAACATGCATAAATACCTCTGTGTAAGATAGTGAGGACACAATGACTTGTGACACTCTGTTAAAATTGTAAGAATCCTGTTCAACTAAAAAATATAATTAAAAACAATGCAAATGCAAATTAACCAAACATATATATTAAAAACATAATTGAAAACTATAAAGATTAAGACCACATATGCAAACTTTTATTCTTATCTAAAAAAGGAGCAACGTAGCAGGAGCGAATCAGGAGGACCAAAGATCAAAAATTATGATTTATTATCATAATAGGAATAGCATCAAAACAAATTTAGACTCATGGCACTTTATAAATAGTTAATATCTGTAAGGGTAAAACTTCTTCCTTAACATAGCATCAATGCTACAAATTAAAATTGTCTATCTTCAACTATGTTAAAAGTAGGACCCTATCAGAAGACCAGTGCTGCATATCGAACGGAGGTTGGTCACAGATGCAGCCATCGCACGGACATTGTGAGCCATGACATGACCCTTAAGGCTCAGCCCAGCCACAGAGAGTATGCATGAGCGATAGCGTATGCTTTGAGACAGTAATGCCCATCCTATTGGGGTCAAAGGAGAAGAATAGCTGGGTGGATTGACATTGCGTCTCGTGTGCTCCAGATAGAAGGCCAACACACGCTTACAGTCCAGCGTGTGCAAGGCCGCCTCGCTGCGATTCGCATGAGGCTGGGGAAAGATTGTTGGAAGGACTATGGACTGGTTGAGGTGGAACATCGAGACTAGCTTCAGCAAGAAGCAGGGATCCGTGTGGAGCACCACCTGGTTCTGGTGAAACCTGGTATACAGAGGGTGAACAACCAAAGCTTTGAGCTCACTGATGCATCACGCCAACATGATGGCCACGATGAAGAGGACCTTCAGGTCAAGAACTTCAGGAGGCACGAGCCTAGGGGCTCGAAGGGGCCCGCATCAGCTGCCAGAGGACCACATTAAGGTCCCAAGCGACAGTCGTAGACTTGAGCAGAGGCTTCGAGAGGAACAGGCCCCTCATGAACCAGGCCACCACAGCTGCAATGGTAAGCCCCAATCGCACTAAAGTGGACTCGCACTGAGTTAGACTTCAGCCCGGAGTTGGAGAGGTGCAGGAAGTACTCCAGCAGCTGCTTCACCGGACAAGAGGAGGAGTCCAGGGCCCTACTCGCACACAAGATGGAAAACCGCCGCCACTTTAGTGCATAGACCTTGCACATCGAGTTCTTGTGGGTTGCCAGCAAAATGTTTGTAAATTCCTTGGGGAGATCAAGCTCTGTGAGAACTACCCTCTCAGCATCCACGCCATGAGCGCTAGGGAGCGGACATTGGGGTGCAACAGGGAGCTTCTCTCTTGCAAGATGAGGTCTAGGTTGGAGCTCAGGCGAAGAAGCTCCCTCAGCGAGAGCTGCAACAGCAGACAGAATCAGGGCTGCCAAGGCCAGTATGGGGTGACAAGGATCATGAAGCCCCTCTCGGCCTGCAGCTTTAGGAGAGTCTTTGTGACAAGCAGTATTGGGGAGTAGGCATACAGAAGGCTCTCCCCCCCAATAGAGGAGAAAGACGTCCACGGCCAAGCAACTGGTGGCCAGCCTCCAAGAGCAGAACCGAGGCACTTGGGCATTCTGCTCCATAGAAAAGAGGTCCACCACCAGACTGCCCCACTCCTGGAAGATCCATTCCACCACTTCCCTCTTGAGAATCCATTCGTGAAGTTGGAGCAACCAGCTGAGGCGGATCCACCAGCCCATTGAGCTCTCCGGGCAGAGAGGTTGCCCTGAAATCCATGCCGTGGAGCAGGGCGAACATCCAGAGGTGAACAGCCTCCCAGCACAGGAGGTACGATCCTGTGCCTCCCTGCTTGTTCATGTAGAACATAGCCACCTGATTCTCCAGGTGCACACAAAAAGTGCAGAGGGAGTTCATGGTGGCCTGAAGCTTGAGGCAACTATTGGACGGAGAATCTCCTGTGCAGACCACAGCCCCTGGGTGCTGAGACCATCCAAGTGGGCACCCCAGTCCAGTTCGACACGTCCATCATAAACAGCTTGCAGGGGGCTGTTGACTGAAATAGAAGGCCCCACAGCAGATTGTCTGGCTTCAGCCACCAAGTCAGGGACTGCGCCAATGATACGGTGACCACTATTCTGTCCTGTAGCCAACCTGACGCCTGCCTCTATTGCGTGGACAGGGTCCACATGGCCTGCTGCATGGAGAGGTGAGCCTGAGGAGTGACATGCAGCATGGCAGCCATGTGTCTGAGGAACCTCAACAGCCTGCGGGCTGTGGTATGGCACTGGTGTTGCAGCGTATCCACTACATCGACAAGGCGCTGCAGGTGGTCCATCAGTAGAAAGGCTCGCACCCACGAGATATTGAGGGCAGCCTTAATGAACTCCAATTGCTTCATCGGCTGGAGGTGGTACTTCAGGTAGTTGACCACAAAAGCCCAGGTCTTCAAGTAACTGAATTTACAGCAGACTGTCAGATGCCGGCAGGCGTGGTGGCTTTGATCAGCCAGTCATCCAGATATGGGAAGACGAATACCCCCTGGGTCCGGAAGAAAGTGGCCATGACTGCCAAACATTTTGTGAGGTCTTGAGGGGCACGGGCAATCCAAAGAGAAGCACACGACACTGGTAGTACCGGCCACCCAGCACAAACTGAGGGTATCGTCTGTGATGGGGGGTGGATCGGAATATGCATGTCCTTAACGAGACCATTTTGAACGTTCACGAACCAGAAACCGGTTGAGGTTTTGCAGATCTAGAATCAGATGGAACCTGTCTTGAATAGAAGCCCTGCCCGAGCTGGGCCAGGAGAACCGACTCAATGGTGAGGTCAGAGAGAAGGGCCTTGACCTTGGCATGCAGCAGGCTCCGGTGCACAGGATCCATGGGGTACTCCCTGGGATTGTACAGAGGTGGCAGCTGAGTGAAGTGCAGTTGATATGTCTCAGACGATCTGAAGTACCCAGGTGCCCGAAGTGACGAGGGGCTGCCATTGGACAAAGTGTATGAGCCGCCCCCCCCCCCCCAAACTGTGGGGGTGCCTTGAAAGGTATGGGCGATTGGCTATGCTCCCAAGGAGCCCATCAAAATCCGAACCTGGCTTGGGCAGAGAAGTGTGTTGGGCCTTCGGCGTCTTCTCCCTCCACTGAGCATGGGGGGTTTGTGCCTTAGGTTGTGTCTGCAGCTGGGCCATGGGTATTGGCATGGGTGCGGATAGAAGGTGTGGTGTCTCTCTCACTCTGGGTCCATGGTCTTCTTGGACAGCCTGGTGAGAGTGAGCAGCTCTTTTTCCATCTCCTCAGCTTTTTCCAACACAGGCTTGCCAAAGAGATTCTCAACTCGGCAAGGGACATTGGCAACCTTGTCCAGGATACACTGCTCCAGGTCTGAGGCCTGCAACCACATCATCCGTCGGGCAGCGATACCCACTGCCGCCACTCTGCCAGTGGATTCACATAGGAACCGTACACCCTGAACTCTTGAGCACTCCTTCCCATGAGCAACTAAGCTCCCAAAGGACTCGCGGCAGTCCTCGGGAACAAGGGCGGCAAAGTCCTACAGATCCAGCCTGATGTCTTTGAGAAACATGCTCATATAGGTCTGGTAGGCTAGGATCCGGGTAATCAGCATCGACCCCTGGAAGCACTTTCTTCTGAAGAAATCCAGGGTCCTAGCAACGTGACTCGGCGGAACAGAGGAGTGCGTTTTAGCACTCTCTGTATGCTTCAGGGAGGACTGGGACAGACACAGTGGATCCCTTTACAGCAACAGGATAAAATCAAAATAAACTTAACTATCTAATTTCTCAACAAACAGGGGTGTCCTACATGTTCACCCCTAAACAAAGACATGGGGAGGGGTGGCCTGCACAGAGCGGCAGGGGCACCTACTCTTGCCATCTTACTGGGCAGACTAGATGGACCATACTGCTCTTTATCTGCCGTCATTTACTATGTCACTATGACTGAACCACGATGGAATTATGGGGTAGCTGCGGCTTTTCAAACCCCGGGGCCTCTGGACCCGGTATAAGGAATGGAGCAGATGGCTAATGACAGGCAGCATGAGGGGTGCTTCCAAGTGCTGCAGCAGCAACCACTGAGTACATGGTGACTAGAATCCGGGTAATCAGCATGGATCCCTGGAAGCACTTATTTATTTATTTAGTTACATTTATATCCCGCTTTTCACCGGGTCAAAGCGGTTTAACAAAAAGGGGGGGGGGGGGGGACAGTAATCAAGTCAACAGAAAAAGGGGGGGCCGTCACCAAGAGGGCCAACATTGATGATTCGAACAGAAAGTAACAAATTAGACAGAGGACGTAAGTCTTTTAGTTGGTGGTGGAGAGGGTAGGTCAGGGAGGCTGAAGTGCAGTCAGTGAGAAAAGTCTTTTTCTGGTCCAAGATATTCTTGAAATAGGATGGTGTTTAGTTGTTTCTGGAATGTGGTGAGGTCTCTGTTGCTTCGGATCTGGTTCGGGAGGGAGTTACAGAGGGAGGGTGCATACAGTTTGAATGCCCTGTTGCAGGTCTGTTGACTGAACTTAGTTTGTTCATGGGGGATGGTGAGTGTGTTGCTGGTGCTCTGATGGGTTGGTCTGTTGGGGGTGGGCTGAGGTAGTAGAGTCTGGAGTTGGGAAGTCTGCGTTTGATGGAGGGCTTTGTGGATGAGTATAGATTTGTATTTAATCCTTGCTTCGAAAGGAAGGATGTGAAGTTCTCTTAGGATTGGAGTGATGTGATCATGCTTTTTCACTTTCTGGATGATTCTTGCTGTGGTGTTTAAGGCTGTTCATAGGGGGTTGATGTGGGTGGCGGGTAGTCCGTGATAAATCGTATTACAGTAGTCCAGGTGGGGGAGCATCATGGCCTGCATGACTGTTCTGAAGTCCTTTGGGTCGATGAGTGGTCTGAGCAGTTGTACCATCTTTGTTTTGTAGAATACTGTTCTGGTAGTCTTTTTTATCTGTTGGTTAAATGTAAGTGCTTGATCGATGATGATTCCCAGATATTTTATGTGGGGTTGAATTTGTATTTGAGTGGTTCCTAATATGAGGTGTGGTGGTGGGGTGAAGTTAGGGTCCTTGGTCACTATGAGGGGCTTCTGTTTTTGTTTTTTTGTTTTTAATGTTGATGGATCGGTTGTTCTTTTGTAGCCAGCTGGAGACCTCAATGAAGCAGTCTGACAGGTGACTATTTCACTTTCTCCTGAAGAAATCCAGGGTCCGAGCCATGCGACTTGGCGAAACTGAGGAGTATGTTTAAGCACTCTCTGCATGCTTCAGAGCGGACTCAACCATGATGGAACTGTGGGGTAGCTGCGGCTTTTTCCAGTGCTGCAGCAGCAACCACTACAGTACATGGTTGACTGGAATCGTCAACGCCTCCTAGGATTACTCCAAGGATTACTGGAGGAGTTCCAGCTCCTCCACCCTCAATTCCTCCTCTGACTTCAAGGAGAACGGGATGGCCTTGGCCATGTCTCGAACGAAATCCTGGAAAGACATGTCTTCCAGGGTGACTTGCGCCATTCAGGATCAGATGGAAAGTCTGGGGACTCAATGTCTGATGCTGTCTTTTCCAACCCGGTCTCCCATTCAGATTTGGATTCCAAGAGGAAGTCAAAACAGTGCTGAGTCTACTCGTCCCGCTGGTTCTGTAGCTTGGGAGAAGGAGGGCATCGATGATTCTCGCACTGCCTGGCATGCCAATAGCGATGATCCTGGGCCTCTGACTCCGAAACACTGGAGAGGGAGATGGCTCCGGTGACTGGGGTCGATACCGATCTCCCAGCCAATGTCCCAGCCTCCACAAACAGGGCAAGGGTCTTCAGGATAGGCTGCAAGGAGTGCAATAATAATGCATTCTGTGCCACAAAGCCTGCATTTTGCAAGACTTTCACCGCCACCAAGTGAGCTTCAAAGGCTTGAAGGCATTCCTCCAGAACCGCCACCTGCGAGGGGGTCGATGTCACAGCCATTAGCAATACCACCTCAGGTGGGGACCCCACAATGATAGGATTACTGGGAGACATACAACTGCCCTCCTGGGCACAGGGAATGGACTCCATCTTTCTGGTTGGGTCCTGCCATAGAAGAAGCTTGGCTGGCTGCTCCCAGCCATCGCTGTCCACATCTCGTTGAGAAGGGCTCTGGGGACACTGCACATGGAATTTCTCCTAGTGCTCACCCTTCAATGTTGATGGGTTCTCTGGAAGGCGCCTCCCCTCGCCACTTGGACCCTTCAGCTCCAACTAAGAATGCTGTTCCTTCCCCTTGGTCACCTCTGATCCTTTTGCAAGGGTAGATGAGGGGGTTGGGGCCGAGGAGGCTGAATCAGATGAGCCAAAGACGGACAACTCCTGCTTTTCCCGACCTTTCAGCCCTCTGTGCATCATATGCAAGCAGAGTTCGGAAGATGCTGGCTTGTGGTTGGGATCAAGGCATTGTAAGCACCAGTTGTGATGGTCTGTGACAGAGATAGTTTTGCCACACTTAGTGCATTTCTTGAAGCCACTAGCTGGCTTAGACATGCCAAAAAAGACTGCCTCAGCAAAGTCAAACTGAAAAACTGCCATGAGTGGGAAACCTCCCCAAAGGGGGAAGAAAATACACAAAGTGTTAAGAAAAAAAGGAATGAACCCTAAAAGGGAACAAAAACAGCAGCTAACTGATGACAGGAGGGAAGTAAGTGAAAAAAAACCTTTGGCCATGGCGGCCAGAAAGAAAACTTTTTTCTGGACTGCAGGAACACATCCTAGGGGCTCTGCAGAAAAAAGAAGACTTGAATAACATGGTGCTGTGGCGGGCGGGAAGACAGGCGCCCATGCACAGTGTACCTCCCAAAAGCTTCCTTTGGAAGTTGGGGAGCATTTCATGCAGGGCTCCATTGGTGATATCACCCATATATGAGGCAGTATTTCCTGGTTGCTTTTGGAGAAAAGACGGGAGAGAAGAATAGAATGGTTAACTAAATCAAAAGCTGAAGAAAGATCCAAGGAGACCACTAGAGAAACATTCCCTTGATCAAGTGAATTATGAATTTCACTGAGAAGGAATGTAAGAATGGTTTCTGTAGAATGGCCATAAGGAAGCCAGATTGGCAAGGATGAAGTGCGTTTGAGTGTTCAAGATGGTCACTAAGCTGCGAAAAGACTAGCTTCTCCAAGATTTTGGCGAGAAAAGGGAGATTAATCTGAAACTATCCAGAATGGTTTTGTCAAGGTAGACTTCTTAAGAAATGGTTGAACCAAGGCGGCTTTTCAGGGAGAGGGGTAAAAACCTGAGGTGAGGATAGAGTGAATGACTGGTAGGAGGGCTACGGAGGGGACTAAGAGCCAAGAGGAAGGGAGGGAATCCAGAGAGCAAGTGGTCTTCCAGGAAGCTTGGCAAGGGAGGACAAAGTAGGCAGATGAAAGGAATGCCGAGAGTCAGAGTAGGCAGAGAAGAGGGACTGTCTTCTAGCATCATTGATGAACGAGATGAGACAAAAGCATCTGCAGCAGATGTTGTCTCAGACAGAAGGGATGTTGGTAGATCAGCTTGAATGGCAGCTATTTTCTAGCTGAAGTATTGAGCAAAGTGACTTGGAGAAGGGCCGCTGGTAGGAGGGTGTAGCAGTTGGAACACTAGCTTGAACAACTGTTTGGGATGTTTAGGTGCCGATGTAATTGCAGTGGTAAAATAATCTTTCTTGACTGCATTAATGGAGAGCCAGTAGTGAGTGGAAAGAGCACTGAAGGATTCCAGAGAAGCAGGGGAACATGACTTATTAGCTGTGGCGCTCAGCCTTCTTCAGATATGTGCAAAAAAGGCAAAGGCCAGAGTTGAACCATGGTGACTGTTGGCGTGAGGAATGGGATTTAAGGGGAGCAACAGAGTCAAGAGTCTGGTTCTAGATGGTAATCTGCTCAAAAAGAGTAAGGGTAGTGAAAATGGTAGTGAATAAAGTGTCTGATGCAGGGAAGACAGAAATAGCAACAGGAGTGATTTTTCAATATGGATGAGTGAACAGAGATTGAGAAGAGAAAGGCCAGCTATAAGGGACAGAAAGATCGAAGAATATGCAGCAATGATCTGTAAGAGATGGAAGGGAAAATAGAGGGGATGGGAAATCAGGTGAAGTAATAACAAGGTCAAGGGTATGCCCGGCAGCATGAGGGAGGACATGGACATGTTGAGTAAGTGAAAGGTCATCTAGATAGGAACAAAAGAGTTTATCACGGAGCTGAACAGGTGAAGAATAATGAATATTAAAGTCCTCGAGGATGATAAGATCAGGAAACTGGAGAAGGATGTCAAACAGTGAGAACAACTTTATCCCACAAGAAAGGAGTCATAGTGGAAGGGGAGCAAGAGGTAATGGGCAGCACGGTTACCCAAACAGACCAGAAGAGATTCCGGATAGCAAACGGTGGATGAGGAAGCTTCAGAGACTGAAAGTGAGGATCTATAGATTTATTTATTTATTTATTTAACATTTCTTATATACCGCGCTATTTGTCATCAGCGCGGTTTACATCAAAACAATAGAACACTTGACCAGAGATTGGCCGTCGTTTACATGAAACGGGGAGTTAACATGGAGGAGAACTTGGGGAACTATTTACGTTCAAGCTTGTAGCAAACTTAGGAAACTATGTACAAATTGGTTGTATTACATATTAGGTATGATTGCAGTGTTTTACGTCAGGTGGTGGCTGTATGATATAGTGGGGTGGGGGAGATAATGGGGTATCAGGGTGGGTGTAATGTAAGATAAAAAGGTGATGTTTGAGGGTTCTTCTAAATTGAGTAAGGTCTCTAATAGCTCTAATGTGTGAGGGGAGTTTGTTCCAGCATACGGGGGCATAGTTCCTGAAGGCCCTATTGGTGGTGATCTGGTTGAGTTTTGTGGATTCAATTGGTATGAGTAGCATGTTGGTGGCCTGGGATCTCCTGGATCGGTTGTCTGGAGAATGCGCTATGAGGTCGGAAATGGATGGAGGAGCTATCATGTTGAAGGCCTTGAAGGTTATGAGGAGGGTTTTGTAAAGGATTCTACTGCTTATGGGAAGCCAGTGTAGTTCCTTTAGAATGGGGGAGATGTGGTCGACCCTTGAGGTTCCGTAGAGCACACGGGCTGCCGCATTCATGGCTAGCTGTAATGGTTTGAGGGAGCTCTTTGGAAGGCCATGCAGAACTATGTTGGCATAATCGAAGTGCGGTGTAACTAGTGCCTGGAAGATGGTGCGGAAATCCGCGGATTCCATCATGGGTCTAAGATGCCGTAGGGTTTTTATCTTGAAGTAGATGGTCTTGACAGTACGTTTGATATGTTCCTTGAAGTTGAGTTGTTGATCAAGTATTACCCCGAGATAACGTATGTTGGATTTGATTGGAAGTTCCGCGTCTCTTACTTTGAGTGTTGGTGGAGGCGAGAAGGCTTTGTTCCTTGTGATCATTAGTACTTCCGTTTTCTTGAAGTTTATCCGGAGGTTTTGGGTGAGTAGCCAGTCAGTTATTGTGTTGAAGCAGTCAACTAGCACTGTATAGTCGGGACAAGTGACGGTAATGGGTGTGAACAGTAGTACATCATCGGCATACATAAGACACGATATGCCAAACGAACGGGCGATGTCACAGATTGGTTGCATATAGATATTAAAGAGCAACGCGGAGAGGGAGGAACCTTGGGGTACACCCTGGTGCTGTTGGAAAGGTTCAGAGGTGCTGTTTTGAATGCGGACTTGTTGACATCTGCCTTCTAGGTAGGATTTACACCAGGCCCATGCTTGATCTCGGATTCCCTTCTCATGTAGCCGGGTGGTGAGAAGCTGTAGGTGGTCTACGGAGTCGAACGCTGCTGATATATCGAGGAAGATTAGTGCGAAGCCCTTCTTTATACTGTCAATTCCATTGATCAATGAACTGGATAATGTTGTTAGTAGGGTTTCGATACCGTGTGCTTCTCTGAATCCGTGTTGAGCGGGATCTAGTGGGGAGGCTGAGTCGACATGCTGCTGAATCTGTCTAAGGGTTATTTTCTCTAGGATCTTAGCCATCAAAGGGATACTGGAGATTGGTCTGTAAGATTCCTCTTTCTTTGGGTCAAGTTGATTGTTTTTTAATAGTGGGCGGATGGATGTGTGCTTGAGCGCATCTGGGAAAACTCCTGTTTCGAATGACAACTTGGCGATGTTGGCTATGATAGGGCTGAACTCCGTGCGCATTGTCTTGATCCAGTGCACTGGGCAGGGGTCAGTCGGTGCGGTCGTGGCGTTGATTGATGCAATTATTTCTTCAATGGTCTTTGTTGATGGCGGTGAGAGTTTGGTTAGGGTGGACTGGGAAAGGGTGGGCTGGGAAAGGGTGGTTTTGGGATTCGTAGTATGGTAAAGATGGGGTGGTGATGCTGTTGTGGTTACCTTTATTGATTTTGATTGGATGTAATTCGCATATGCTTGTGGCTGAATGCCTTCTTGTTGAGGTGGGGAGGGTTGGTTGGTAAGGGATTTCACCAGCTGGAAAAGGTCTCTTGGCTTATTTAGTGAGCGGCTGAGAATTTCTGCATGGAATTGTTTCCTTTTAGCCCACGTTGATTCGCGATGGGTCTTCAGATGTTGTTGATAGATGGCTTGGTCTGAGGTATGTCTAGTGGCTCTCCATTTCCTTTCGAGTTTTCTGAGCTGGAGAAGAGACGCTCGTAGTTCCGGGGAAAACCATGGGGCGGCGTGTTTCTTGGAGTTTCTTCTGTCCAATGTGTTTTTTTGTTGTCAGGCTGTTGAGCATAATGGTGGAGGGTCTCGTTCCAGTTGGACATCATGTCATTGAGGTTGGTTACTGGTTGATCAAGTTTTGGGAGAACGTCACTAACGATTGTTTCCCTGTTGAGTTGTTTGAAGCGTGTGGTTCCTGATGTTTCCATTGCACTTGGGCGGTGGAATGTGGAATGTTGTGTAGGTAGCTGGAATGTTATTAGATTGTGGTCTGACCAGGGGACTGGTGAGATATTGAGATTAAATTGGTGTGATGTACTTATGGCTGTATGTGGGATGAATATTAGGTCAAGGGGGTTTCCCCCTTGGTGGGTGGGATCAGTTATAGCCTGCTTGTAGTTAAGGTCAGCCATTGCTTCGAGGAAGGCTTTGGCTAGGGTGGGTTGAGTGGAAGCGAGATTAAGGTCTCCTAGTAGCCAGTTAGGTTTGGAGGGGTCTTCTGGGTTACATGCTAGGTCGATGATGTCTGAGAGCTCATCTGATCCAATTCCTGGGGTTCTGTAAATGAGGTTAATAGTATTGTATTTGCTGGTGATGGTTAGCGTATTCAGGAGATGCGTGCTCTTGGTAAGGCTAGTCTGGTATTGTAGCTTTGTTTTTGCAAGGATCAGTACACCTCCTCCTCTTTTGTTTTCCCTATTACAGGTGTAGGTCGAAAAGTTAGGTGGTGTAAGATGATTCAATATGACATTGTCTGATTCAGAGATCCATGTTTCTGTGACCATTAGCATGTCTAGATTGTGCATAGTGATTAGGTCAGTGATTACCGGCCATTTGTTACGGACTGACCGTGCGTTGATAAGAGCGCATCTTAGTTCTTGTTGATGCTTTGTGTCTTTATGTTTTGTGGGGTTTGAGGTCTCTAAGGCTATATATATTAGGTGTGGCAGTCTTCTGTGTGAAGGGTTTGAGTGCCAGTGGTATTGGTTATTGTATTGTTTACTGTTTGGATTCTTTAGTAGTTGGATAGGGTTGAATCCTTCTGCCAGTACAACTGAGTCATAGAGTGTGCTGACCAGTGTGTAGAGCAGGGCAAAAGTAAGTAATGGGTAAGCCATTTGTGTTTCTGGAATGAGGCGTTTCTAGGTTAAAGGGTGTTTTGTGATGTTGTATGTATTTTCTAGTGATGTGTTGTGTTATTGGGGTTGTTTAGCACCTTAGTGTAGTGTTTCAATAGGGCAGTAGAGTGTATCAATACAGTAAAGCAATATAGTGTGGCAATGAGGTATATCAATTCAGTATAGCAATGTAATGCGGCAATATAATGTGTCGATACAGTGTAGCAATGAGATATAGCAGTTTAGTAGTGCAGCGATATGGTGTGGCAATGCAGTATAGGAATTCAGGGGTAGTAATATAGAGCAGTAGTACAGTGTAGCAATGAGTTATAGCAATTCAGGTATGGTAGCAACCTATAACCATTCAGGTGTAACAATGAGGTGTAGTAATTCAGTTAGATATACAGTACTTGCAATTAAAGATTACTGACAACAGTATATCTAGTTACTTAGATACAATACTTGCAATTAATGGTTACTAGCAACAGTAAATCTAACTACAAAGAGATAGAACTTGCATTTAGTGATTACTGTTAATGGTATCAATTCAGTGCACAAAGAGATCAGGTATAGGTAGTTCGTTTTAGTGTAGTATACTTGCTGTGGTCAAGGAGAGAAATGTACTTTGAAAGGGAGCAAGCTCAACTTTGCAGGAGCTCAAGCTACTCGGATTCTTGGTAGATTTGCAACGGCAGCTTTCCTGTTATCATGATTTTGCTTGTGAGATGGCTGGATGCTAGATGGCTGTCGTTAGAAGTGGTTGCTGTTCAGGATGTTGTAAACTCTGCCTGTCGTGCCCCGCCTAAGGGCCACGCCAAAGGGCCCTCTTGCGAGGCCCTCAGGCGCGGGCCCGCAAGGCGCGGGCACGCCTGCCGGCGGCTCTTTTTAAATGCTGGCTCTGGTTCCTCCCACAGCCCGGATAGGGCTGGAGTGCAGAGCGGGAAAAGCCGGTTGCTCAACCCCGACTGGGGAGCCTCGGAGATGGCCGCGGTTGAGGAGAGGCTGATTTTCAGCCGGCGGCTCTTTTTAAATGCTGGCTCTGGTTCCTCCCACAGCCCGGATAGGGCTGGAGTGCAGAGCGGGAAAAGCCGGTTGCTCAACCCCGACTGGGGAGCCTCGGAGATGGCCGCGGTTGAGGAGAGGCTGATTTTCAGCCGGCGGCTCTTTTTAAATGCTGGCTCTGGTTCCTCCCACAGCCCGGATAGGGCTGGAGTGCAGAGCGGGAAAAGCCGGTTGCTCAACCCCGACTGGGGAGCCTCGGAGATGGCCGCGGTTGAGGAGAGATAAGATAGATAAGAGCAACTCCTCTCCCTCTTCTGGAGAAGCGGTGAACAGAAATAGCCATGTAATTAGGTAAAAGGGGCTGGTATAGGATAGCCTCTCCTTGCCTTTCTTAAGCCAATTCTCCATGAGACAGAATATATCTAAGCAATACTGAAGAGTAAGATCAACAATGAGGCATGTCTTAGCCCGCAGTGAACGACAGTTAAGAGCAGCAGCATGTAAGGGGAAAAAAAGGAGACTACAGGGGTGCGCTGTTGCAGGAGTACTATTAGGAGAGAGAGAATTGCAAAGAATTAAATTACTCACATTTGGACCTGTGTTATCTTTAGGAGAATAATGAGGGCGATGACCTCAGAATACTGGAATGGAAGCCATTGTGACGAATGGATAAGTAGGTGCTATACAAAGCAGAAGGGTCACCAGGAACAGAGGAAAAGCATGCAATGATGTTAATGGAGAATATAAGGGAGTGGAAGCCCAGGCAAAGCCCCAGGACTTGCCCCACGGAGCGCATGCCCATGTAAAACGCCACAATAGTGCTGGATTTAAGCGTTGTCTTCTGGATCACCTGATCTCCAGAGGTTACGTGACCTGGAGCAAAGGGGCAGCTGGGATGTTGGTTTGTCGGATAGCCTGGTCGCCAGAGGTTATGTGACCCAGAGCAAAGAGGCAGCTGGGATGTTGGTTTGTTGGGTAGCCTGCAAGGAAGAGGGCCACTATGCAGAGGTACAAATCCTGGAACCACCTTCATAGTCACTGCTTATATATCCTTTCCTCCCATTCTGTGCCACTTGTTAAGAGAGGCTCGTTGTGCTGCAACAAGTTGCAGAACTGCAACGTTAGCCACATCCTTCCTTAACTGAATGCTTCTTGCCTTCCAGCATAAAATTTATATGGAATGGAACACCCATGCATAACAAATCCCCCTCTTTAGCCAAAGGTTCAGTAACTGGTTTTATTTCTCTCTGGCGAATTAGAGTAAAAGAGGAAAGATCCTGAAACATTGGCACTTGTGCATTCCCATAGGATATCAATTGTTTCTAGGTAGGGGCAGCGCAGCATCTTGAAAATTAAGGAACCGAGCTATAATGTTTCTGGGCTTATTATCTGGTGGTGTCCCCAAGGATTGATGTGCATGCTCTATAACCGTAGCCAACACTCGCTCCATACGCTCTATGTCCTTCAGCAACTCAGCATAAACCAATCTCACAACCACTCCAATGTTCTCTCCATCAGATGCCTCTGGAACCCCATGGAATCTCACACAGTTGCGCCGATTCTGGTTCCCTATATTGGCCAATTTTTAAGTCAGTTCTGTGGTTTGCTGGTTTTTTTTATGACTTTATCTTTATTGAAAATTTTCAACCACTGGTCCAATAACATTATACATCAAACTATAACTCAACCACATATAAGACCATTACAGCACACTCCAGAACTTATAAAAACTTTTCTTATTCATTCCCTCTATAATTAATCTTTAAGAGAAAACCAATTTGCTATCTGTTATCTGGTCATGATTCATCTCCCAATCCCTCTTCTCCCCCCTTTCTCCCTACTCTTCGCTTTTTAAATACTCCAATAAGGGTTTCCAATGTTTATAAAAATTAGCGTCCTTGTCCCTACACAACGCTGTTAAGCGTTCCATAGTTACGATCTTGCGAAGCCTGGCCAACCAGGAGTCTATCATCCCTGGTGGTTGTTTCTGCTTCCATCTCCACGCTATTTCACATCTGGCTGCAATAAGACAGGCCCTCACTGGCTTACACCATCGAATCGAGATCGTGTCTGGCCATACTCCCAAGAGGAATAAGCATGAAGCACAATGTGACTCTCAATCCGAAAATAGCTTGTATCTGATCTCTAATATGCTCCCAATATCCTTGGACTATGTTACAATCCCACCACATGTGTATATACGTCCCTTGACCCCCACATCCCCGCCAACAGCCGTCAGAAGCTCCTGGAAACATCTGACTATATCTAGAGGGGGTGTAATACCATTGCATCAAAATATTATATGTATTTTCTTTAATTAACGTACAGATAGAAGACCTCCTGGCCCCTTTAAATATGTTATTCCAATCCTCCTCTCCCCATCTCACCCCTAGATCCCTTTCCCAGTCCACCATATAGCGAAATTTCTCCCCTTTCCCCCTCGGGAGGCACAGACTGGCATATGCCTGTATCAGGCCCCCAGATTGGTGATGCCCCCACCAAAGCCCTTCAATATCATTAAGCCCTTCTTTAATCGTGTCATTATGTTTTTGTTGTAAAAAATGAACTACTTGTAAATATATAAAAATATCCAGAGTTCGCAGCTGATACTCCTCTTGTAACTGAGTAAATTGTTTAAGTTCCCCCGAATTGATCAAATTCATAAAACTTTCCAGCCCCTTCTCAGCCCAATGTCTAAATACCCCTTCCCTCCCTGGTCCAAAAGTCTGGGTATGGGCGCCAACATAGAGATCAAATGTACTGGCCGGAAATTCACTCTCCGCCACCCTCTCTGCCATTCTTCCCACAGATGTCGAAGGTAGGGATTTGCCGTCCAGTCCCTTCTTAAAGTTCCCTTCATCAACCATGGAAGAAACCTCAAGCTATACTCCCCCGCCCAGAACTGTTCGACGGGCCAGAATTGTTTAGTTTCCCAAGACTCCCTCCAATCCATTGCCTGTCATTTGCGCTGCTAAGTAGTAGACCTCAATCATTGGTATTCCCAACACCCCTTCTTTCGTGGTACTATATAGCACTTTTCGTGCTATCCTAGGTAGCCTATGCCGCCACACAAATAAAAACATCCTTCTTTGTAATTTCTGCAATACCAATCTCGGCACCTTCAATGGCAGAACCTAGAAAAAATACAGCAGACGTGGAAGGACTACCATTTTCAAGGCCGCTATCCGCCCGAGCCAGGAAAATTCCTTCCTGTGTCATTTCTCCAGATCTTTTTCTATCTGGACAATCAAAGGGGGATAGTTTGCCCCATACACTCCCAGGTACTCTCGGGTAAGCTGAACCCCGAGATATTTAATTGACCTCTGGGCCCAGCGAAAATTAAAATTTTTCTGAAGATGCTGCTGTGAGCCTCCTGTTAGACACACACTCAGGGCCCCCGTTTTATCCCAATTAATTTTAAATCTGGACATCCTGCCAAACAGCTTCAAATCAGCCATAAATATAGGCAGCGCCATTAATGGCTGAGTGATAAACAACAAGATGTCATCCGCAAATAAGGCCACCTTATGCTTGTCTTCCCCAATTTGTAATCCTGTCACATCCATATTTCGTCGCAATCATTCAGCCAGTGGCTCCATCACTAGAGCGAAGATCAATGGAGATAAGGGGCACCCCTACCGTGTACCCCTCGCTAGTGGAAAAAATTCTGAGTACCGCCTATTTATCTTCACCGCTGCTACTGGTTTCTCATATAGAGCCTGGATCCACGACATAAGTCCCGGTCCCATCCCCAACTTACACAAAACTGAGAACATAAACCCCCACTCGACCCTATCAAAGGCCTTTTCTGCGTCGATCGCTAATAATAACATTTCCTTCTTTAATTTATTGGCCGTCCACATAACCTGCAAGGCCCGCTGGACAGTCGCCCTTATTCCGTCCCTGAATTAAACCAGTTTGATCTGGATGTACCAACCTTGATAATACCCGTCCTAACCGATGAGCCAAGATTTTTGCTAATATCTTGCCATCGGTATTTAAAACAGAGATAGGCCTATAAGACCCACATACAGCCGGATCTCTTCCTGGCTTTGGGATGACCGATATTACTGCCTGTCTCATTGATGGCACTAACTGGCTCCCTTGCAACACCTCATTATATAGCCTCTGTAACACCGGGCCCAGCTGTTCCCCAAATTATTTATAAAAGGCCGCGGGTAAGCCATCTAAACCTGGGGATTTATTTATCGTCAACTCTCTTATTACCTTTTTTAACTCTCCCAATCCTGTCCTCTCATCTAGCATCTCCCTTTCAGCCTCAGTGAGCTGTTTCAATCCTTCCCCCTCCTTTAGATAGTCCTCCACCTCTGATACCGAGCTCCTGCTTTCACTGGTATACAACCATTGGTAGTATTGCATAAACTGCTCTCGAATACTCCCAGTCTGGAAAATCAATTGGTCTCCCGAACCCTTCATTTTTACTATATTAGTCCGTCGCTCGCGTTCTCGCAACTTCCTAGCAAGGAGTGTACTCGCTTTATTATTAAACTCATAATACTGTTGATTTACTCATTGCAGCTGATATCATATTGTTACCAACCGTAGCTCTACTAGTTCAGCCCTGACTTGTTCTAGATTCCGACGGATCTTTAAATCCCCTCCCCTTTTATGCTGTTGATCTAATTCTGTAATTAATCTTAACTAACCTCTAGCCCCTCCCCTCTCTATCCCGCTTTTTCTGAGCTCCCCATTTCAATAATATACCCCTTATGACCGCTTTCAACCCATCCCATAGAATCCCTCCTGACACTTCCCCCCTATCATTCACTGCCAAATAAAGCGTAGTTACTCACCTGTAACAGGTGTTCTCCAGGAGCAGCAGGAATCAGTCCTCACTTATGGGTGACGTCGGCGCCGACGGAGCCCTCGCGGAGCAATTTTCCCCAGCTTTCAAAGAAAGCCTTTGGGAATTGCAGCGCGCATGCGCGGTCGTCTTCCCGCCCGAGGGTGCCATCTTAGCAAGTCAGATGACATAGCTAAAAAAGACAGCATAAAAAATTTGCAAAAAGAACATAAGCAGACGATTGCAACTCCAAGGGGAGGAGGGAGGGTAGTGAGGACTGATTCCTGCTGCTCCTAGAGAACACCTGTTACAGGTGAGTAACTACGCTTTCTCCAGGACCAAGCAGGAAGTCAGTCCTCACTTATGGGACTCCCAAGCTCAAGGCTACCGGAGACCCTAAGCACAAAAATGAGCTCCCTCTAGCTCAGCAGCACAGAAGGAAAGAATCTTCGCTGAATTATCACCCACCGGTAGCCCACATCCGGGATGGAGGGTAGGAGTTGCTCAGACCCCAAAGAGATTACGGAGGACTGCCTGTCCGAAAGCACTGTCCCTGCGGGACTCCCTCTCGAGACAGTAATGGACCGCAAAAGTCTGGCTCGAGACCAAGTAGCGGCCCGGCAGATGTCTGCCAGCGGAACAGAGCGGAGGTAAGCCACTGACGTAGCCTTTGCCCGAACGCAATGAGCCGTGACTCGACTTTCTAAGGGGAGTCCGGCTGCCCCATAAGCCCAAGAGATACAGTCCGCAACCCAGATGGACAGAGTACGCTTGGAGACCGGGAGCCCCAATTTATTGGGGTCAAAAGACACAAAAAGCTGAGCAGCTTTACGGTGCTCCCGCGTACGGTCAAGGTAGAAGTTCAAAGCCCTTCTACAGTCCAGGGTATGGAGGACCGTTTCAGCTCGGCTGGAGTGTGGTCTGGGAAAGAAGGTAGGAAGTACCACCTCCTGATTGATGTGAAAAGGGGAGACCACTTTGGAAGAAATTTTGGGTGAGTCCGTAGGACTACCCTATTTTTGTAGAACCGAGTGTAAGGGGGATCAGACACGAGGGCCTGCAATTCACTTACGCGTCTAGCGGAAGTGAGGGCTATCAAGAACAGTGTTTTCCAAGACAGAAAACGGAGAGAACAGGTAGCCATAGGTTCAAAAGGCGGACAGGTGATCCGCTGCAAAACCACATTCAGGTCCCAGTCAGGCGCTGGCGGGCGCAGAGGTGGTTTAAGTAGAAGGAGACCTCGGAGAAACCGTGCTACGAGAGGGTCGCTGGAGAGAGGTCTACCGTCCACCGGCACATGATGTGCCGAAAGAGCACTGAGGTGAACTTTGACGGAGTTGGACTTAAGTCCCAGATTAGAGAGGTGTAGCAAGTATTGCAAGATCACCGACACCAGGCAGGAGAAGGGATCCTGAGACTGTTGGGTACACCAGACGGCAAAGCGACGCCATTTAAGGGCGTAGCATTTGCGGGTAGAAGGGCGTCGCGAAGCTAAGACGACCTCCTCCACCTCCGCCGGCAGGAGAAGGGGAGCAAGGACTACCCTCTCAGCAGCCAGGCCATGAGGTTGAGAGACCTGAGGTTGGGGTGTAGTAGAGACCCCTGATCCTGAGTGAGGAGATCCGGTTGTACCCCAGAGGGAATGGATCCTCCACCGCTAATTGCAGTAGGAGCAGAAACCATGGCTGTCTGGGCCAGCGAGGGGCCACCAGGATCATGAAGGCGTTGTCTCGGAGCACCTTGAAAAGAGTCCGAGAGACTAGCGGGATGGGAGGGAAAGCGTACAGAAGGCTCCCCGACCATGAAATCAGAAAAGCGTCCGCCGCAACCCGAAGGGGGTGTGGCTGACGAGAGCAGAAGCGAGGAAGCTGCCGGTTGTGAGGACTGGCAAAGAGATCATACGTGGGGAGGCCCCACTTTAGGAAGAGCTTCTGAACTACCAAGGGATCCAGACGCCACTCGTGCGACTGGAGGATCCTGCTGAGTTTGTCCGCCAGGCAATTCTCTTGGCCCGGGAGATAAACTGCCTTGAGGAGAATGCCGTGACTGACGGCCCAAGAGCAGAGCTTCTGTGCCTCCCGGCAGAGGAGGAAGGAGCCCGTGCCCCCTGCTTGTTCACGTAGAACATGGCAACTTGATTGTCCGTCTGGACAAGGACGGACTGGTGAGAAGTCAGGTGGGAGAAGGCTTTGAGAGCCAGGCGGATCGCCCTGAGCTCCAGGAAGTTGATCTGCTGAGCAGACTCCCACGTGGTCCAGAGGCCCTGAGTACGTGCCCCTTGGCAATGTGCTCCCCAGCCCAGGAGGGATGCATCCGTGGTCAGCACCCGGGTTGGCTGAGGTGACTGGAAAGGCATTCCGAATATCAGGTTCGGCTGCCGAAGCCACCACCGAAGAGACGAGATCAGCGGCTCGGAGACGCGCACCAGGTCTGCTAGGCCGCCTGTGGCTTGTCGCCACTGCTGGCGGAGACACCATTGAGCAGGCCGCATATTCAGGTGGGCATTGGGGGTCACATGGACGGTGGAAGCCATATGGCCGAGCAGTCTCAGGAAGCGCCTGGCGGAGACCAGGGGCTGGCTGCGAAAACGGTCGGCTAGGTCCATGAGCCGTTGAGCCCTGTCGAGCGGTAGGTATGCTCGCGCCTGAGGAGTGTGCAGCCTTGCGCCGATGAACTCGAGATCCTGCGAGGGGAGCAAAGTGGACTTTGCGAAGTTTATAACAAAGCCCAAGTGCTGCAGAAGAGTCACCGTGCGGCGCGTGGCGTTGGTGACCTCCCGAGCGGACACTGCTCTGATGAGCCAGTCGTCGAGGTATGGAAAGACATAGAAGCCGTGAAGCCGGAGATGGGCCGCCACCACCGCGAGACATTTTGTGAAGACTCGCGGCGCGGAGGACAGGCCAAAGGGGAGTACTCTGTACTGGTAATGATTTCCTGCCACCACAAACCTTAGGTATTGGCGGTGGCTTGGGTGGATGAGGATGTGCGTGTAGGCATCCTTTAGATCCAAGGAGCATAGCCAATCTCCCTGCTGGAGGTAGGGCAGAAGGATTCCAAGGGTAAGCATTTTGAACTTCTCCCGCACAAGGAACTTGTTGAGGTTGCGCAAGTCCAGGATGGGTCTGAGGCCCCCTGTTCTCTTTGGTATTAGAAAATACCGGGAATAAAAACCTTGACCTCTCAGGTGGTGTGGCACCGGTTCCACCGCCTGTTCCTGCAGAAGACCTGCTAACTCCTGAAAGAGTAATTCCCTGTGCAGAGGGGGTCGTGGAGGTTCTCCCGGAAAATAGGAGGGAGGGACCTGGTGGAAGTGGAGAAGATAGCCTTCC
Organism: Ichthyophis bannanicus; assembly: GCA_033557465.1. Taxonomy (NCBI): domain Eukaryota; kingdom Metazoa; phylum Chordata; class Amphibia; order Gymnophiona; family Ichthyophiidae; genus Ichthyophis; species Ichthyophis bannanicus. The sequence goes on from CM066033.1 coordinate 436,464,656, forward strand.
CGCACGACTTGAAGCACCCAGGCATCTACGGTGATGCTGGACCACCTGTGGGCGAAGTGAACCAGCCGGCCTCCGGTGCTGGGAGGAACCAGCGGGGGGGGAGAGGCTATGCTTTGCGAGTCAAAAACCCCCACCCTGCTGAGCAGGGGCTGGTGGTGCAGGCTTGGGGGCTTGCTGCCTACGGGACCCGTTACCCCGTCCCTTGGCCTGCTGGTCCTGTTGGGGAGCTGCAGGGGCCTGATAATGGGGGTATTGTTTGTAGGCAGCCGCCTTCCTCGGGTAAAAGGACTTTTTCCCCGAGCCCTTCTTTTTCTGGGAAGGGGCGGAGGTCTTCCTAGAAAGCCTGGTCCTGGTGAGAGTCTCAGTCTCAATTTGCGCAGCCTTTTCCGCCATGGGCTTGCCAAAGAGGTTTTCGCCTCGGCAGGGGACATCGACCAACTTGTCCTGCACCCAGGGCTCAAGGTCTGACGACTGAAGCCAAGCCTGTCGGCGGGCACCGATGCCGGCTGCGGCCACTCGAGCCGATGCTTCAAAGCCATCATAGGCTGCTCGGGACATGAACTTTGAGCATTCCCGAATGCCAGTGGACAAGGCTAGGAACCTCCGCAAGGGTTCCTCGGACAAACCAGCGGAGAATCCGGCTAGCTCTTTAGCCAGATCCCGGAGATACATGCCCATGTATAGCTGGTAAGTCTGGACACGACATGCGAGCATAGAGCCCTGGAAACACTTCTTGCCAAGGCCATCCAGGTTACGGGCCTCCCTGCCAGGAGGCACCGAGGAGTGCATCTTCTGGCTCTTAAGACGATGCATGGCCGATTCCACTACCATGGAATGGTGTGGCAGCTGTGCCTTTTGAAAGCCAGGGCTCTTGCGGCCTCGATAGATAGAATCGACCCGCTTGCTCAGGACCGGCGAGGAGGCCGGACTCTCCCACATGCGGAAGAGTAGTCGTTCCAGCATAGGAGGAACCGGTACAGTAAAGTGTTCCCTCGCGGGAGAGTCATACTGGAGGGCGTCGAGCTCTTCGGCTCGAGGCTCCTCCTCGGGATCCGCAGGGAAGGCCAAAGCCTTGGCCATATCCCTAACGAAGTCCGAGAACCGGGCATCCTCCGGGGGGGACTGCTTCCGAGGCTCGGACTCCGGTGAGTCCGATGGGACACACCGAGTCCGGAAAGAATCAGGCGACTCTTCCTCCTCAGACTCCCAGACCGACTCCGACGAGGACTCGGTGGGGTCGGCCCGGGCAGGGCGCGGCGCCAGCCGCCCTGACGCCGAGGGAGTCGGCGTCGGCGACCTCGGTCCCGAACGGGAGGCCGAGGGTGACCTCGACCGAGGATCGACTCGAGTTCTCATCGACTCGAGGATCGGCTCGGTCTCCGGGGTCGACTTGGACGTCGACGTCCCGGCGGTCGGGGCAGCGGCGCCAGCGAGGCCAGCGAGCAGTGCCCTCTGCTGGTCCATGAAGGCAGACAGTCTGCTCTCCAAGGCCGTCAACCTGAGTCCGAGCTCAGGTGACCCAGCAGCCCCCGACTCGGGCCCCGACGGCGTCGGGCCCGACGTCGGCTGTCGCGGAGGCGAGTCCAGAAGGACCACAGGACTTACCCGAGCAGGCATCTCCGACTCCAGGCGAGGTCGCTTCGGGATGTGTTCCTTCTCCAAGGACCCGGGGCGGCTGTCGGGGCTATGCGACCTGGCCCTCGCGGAACCAGGAGCGTCCACCGACGCCGCCCTCGCGGGTTTCACCTTCCGACGATGGTCCCCGGAGGGAGAACCCCGGTCGGAGGAACTCCGGCGACGGTCCGAGCTGGAGCCTTTCGACGCGGAGGCCTCCGACGAGGTCCGGGTACGGCTGGGGTCAGCGAAGATTCTCTCACGCTGATGCCGCCGACTTCTCAACGCCTTTGAGGACATTTTGCTGCAGGGCCCACAGATCAGTTCCTCATGATCCGGGCCCAGGCAGCGGAGGCAAAAGTCGTGTGTGTCAGTTAGTGACATATTTCGGTCACACTGACCACACCGCTTAAACCCACTGGCAGCCATCGGGGGAAAAAGGGCCCCTGCGAGGTCAAAGGACCGGGCTGCCAGGGAAAAATCGAAAACGAAAGCTGACAAAGTCAGAAAAAACCGAAAAAAGTAAGAGGACTCGTGACCGGCGTCGCGAGTCCGGGCGGGAAAAGATCGGCGTCGAACCGAAGGAAAAAGAATAAAATAATGAAGAAAATCGACTTTTTCGCGGGGACAAGACGGGGACGTCTGTAGGGCTCCGCGGAAAAAAGAAGACTGGCTAAGATGGCACCCTCGGGCGGGAAGACGACCGCGCATGCGCGCTGCAATTCCCAAAGGCTTTCTTTGAAAGCTGGGGAAAATTGCTCCGCGAGGGCTCCGTCGGCGCCGACGTCACCCATAAGTGAGGACTGACTTCCTGCTTGGTCCTGGAGAATTAATAATTTCTTCCTCTACCTCCAATAATATATTTTTATCATGCAACAAACACATTAAGTCTCCAAAATGTTCGACCTCCCTGTTCCACTCCTCCCAAAAATTCCCCCCAAATTGGCCCATGATCCGTCCACGTTAGCGGTTCAATCTCCACCCGCAGTACATTTTGGGACCATGACTCATCTCCCAAAAAAAGATCGATCCTGCTATAACTTTGGTGCACATTCGAATAGTATGTATAATTATTATTATTAGAGTCTCTTTTATACCGCGATATTCAGCATCAGTGTGGTTTACAATGAACAATAAAATACACATTTCCGATGGTACTTTGTGTTTACAGTTGAACAGGTAATCTTTTCTTTGTGGGTATATATGACACCATAAATCCTGAAGCGACTTAGTAACTTGACTAAACTATCCCTCCCCTTACTCTCCCTCCTCTACTCCCTAACCCTGATCTATCCAAATGGGGATTCAAAACCTCATTAAAATCTCCCCCCAAAAGCAAGGCTCCGTGGACTTTATCTTCTAACCAGTCTCCAAGTTGCTCCCAAAAACCCGTCCCCGACTCGTTTGGACCATAGATATTTACAAATGTAACCTCCTGACCCTGTAGCTCCCCCAATACCTACAACACCCTCCCTTTAATCCCTTTTATCACTTCTCTCAATTGGAAGGGCACATCTCCCCGAATTAAAATCGCTACACCCGCCTTTTTAGACATGCCTTCAGCATTAAAAAAACATGTGAGCAATCGCCCCACTTCGCAACAGGTGTTCATCTTTTGGTAACAAATGCATTTCTTGTAGAAACATTACTTGCCATTGCTAGCTCTGTACCTCCCTAAGGAGCATTTTCCGTTTCTGTGGGATATTTGACCCCCTAACATTAAGAGGAGAAAGAAAGACAATAACAGAACTCAACAGAGATTTCCAACGTGCAGCAAGACAGGACAAGGAAAAGTACTACAATGACGCATGCAAGGAAATAGAAGCAGAAACTATTAGAGGAAGAACAAGATCGGCTTTACTAAAGCTATGAGAGTTACAGAAAAAGTTCCAGCCTCGAATTGGAATGTTACAAGATGCTCAAGGTTCTATGTTGAATGATGCTGAGAAGATCAAGAAAAGGTGGAAGGAATATACAGAGTTTTTATATGATAAAGATCAAGTGGACCAACAGCCGTTTCAACCTGTACCTTATGATCGGGAACCATTGGTGATGAAAGAAGAAGTTGAAGCGGCATGGAAAGCCTTATCAATGAACAAAGCATCAGGCATTAATAGCATTCCCATAGAAGTATTACAGCAATCTGATGCAGCTGTTACCGTACTTACAAGGCTCTGCCAAGAAATATGGAAGACGACATCATGGCCAACTGACTGGAAAAGATTGGTGTTTATACCAATACTAAAGAAAGGTGATCCAACTGACTGTGGAAATTATCGCACAATCGCTCTGATCCCACATGCCAGCAAGATTCTACTGAAGATTATTCAAAAGAGACTACAACCATACCTAGAACAAGAACTACCTGAAGTGCAAGCAGGGTTCAGGAAAGGGCGAGGAACGAGAGACATCATTGCGGATGTGAGATGGATCCTTGCAAAGACTAAAGAATACCAAAAGGATATCTATTTGTGCTTTATCGACTATAGCAAGGCTTTTGACTGTGTAAATCATGAGAAACTCTGGGCCAGATTAAGAAGCATGGGTATACCAGAACACCTGATCGTACTCTTGCACAATCTGTACATTGATCAAGAAGCAACAGTTCGAAAGGAACAAGGAGAAACAGAATGATTTAAAATAAGCAAAGGTGTAAGACAAGGCTGCATACTTTCCCCCTACCCATTTAATTTATATGCAGAACACATCATCAGAGAAGCAGGATTGTATGAAGACAACAGAGGAGTGAAGATTGGTGGAAGACTCATCAATAACCTTCGCTGTGCTGATGATACCACATTACTGGCTGAAAGTGAAGATGATCTGAAACATTTGCTTCTCACAATCAAAGAACATAGTTTCAAAATGGGCCTGCACCTTAATGTAAAGAAGACAAAGATCATGACAACTGGCATAATCAACAGGTTCATCGTTGAAGGAGAAGAAATTGAAATTGTGAACAACTTTAACCTACTTGGATCAACTATCAATAAAGAAGCAACAAGCAGTCAAGAAATCAGACGACGCTTTGCTCTTGGCAGAATGGCTATGAAAGACCTAGATAAGATTCTCAAGAGCAGAGATGTCTCTCTCCATACAAAGATTCGACTTGTTCAAGCCATGGTATTTTCATTAACATCATATGGATGTGAAAGCTGGACAGTGAAAAAGATAGACAGGAAGAAAATTGATGCCTTTGAATTATGGTGCTGGCGGCGAATACTGTGTATACCATGGACTGCCCGAAGAACAAACCAGTCGGTATTAGAGGAAATCAAAACCTAAGCTTTCCTACAGAAGCTCTCCAGATCAACCAACAGTAAGGATTTAAGGGTTTGTTTTATTATATTAAGTTGTTAGCTCTCTGACTGGGAGCTCTTAAAAGGGTTTTTTGTACATTTTTAAAGCAAGGTTACTTTTTTTGGTGCTTTAGTGGGACTTTCCTTGAGCACAGTAGGTGGTTGAACTCCAGTAACCTCCTCAGCTTTGGGAACTGCTAACACTTAATCAGTGTTAGTTCCCTCCCTACCCACCCCTAGCGAATAGTCTCGCTTTATAGGGCACCTCCCCATTTGACAAAGCACAGAGAATTGGACCAGCACATTTTGAAAATAATTAAGGAGATTTAACTGCTTTTTCTCTGAAAGGACAGCTGGGAAACCGGCTGGTACTTGGTAGATCTCTCTCTTTTGCTTTAACAGATACCTAAGCTCCACGAACAGAACAATGGCTGGGAAAAATCGTATCGCTAAAGCTGTTGCTCCCGTTACAGCTTCTGCCTCGGTCCAGACAGAGGTCCTAATGCCAGTTGAAGGACCGGTTCCATGTGCAGGGTGCCTGCATGCTGAAGCTCTGAGGAAACAAGTGGAGGAACTCAGAGAGGAGGTGGCGAGGCTGAGGAGCATTCAAGACAGTGAGAAGTACATTGATGAGATGCTTCTTGCAGCAACCAAGCTCTCCAGCAGAGGAGAAGATGGGTGCCAACAGAATGTCGATGGTTGGACACAAGTCACCAGGGCCTGCAAAATCACCAATCCAACTTCTCCAGCCCTTGAATTGAAGAACCATTATGCAGCCCTGGAAGTGGAGGAGGTGAAAGCATCCCTGGAAAGGGAAGAACCAGAGCTCAAGTACCCCAAAGTTGCAGAATCAGTAACCACAAGGAAACAAAGCGTAGTGGTGGTTGGAGACTCTCTTCTGAGGGGTACTGAGGCATCCATCTGCCGACCAGACTTGATGTCCAGAGAGGTATGCTGTGTGCCTGGTGCCAAAATCCAAGATGTTACGGAGAGTGTGCCGAGACTCATCAAGCCCACTGACTATTTACCCAATGTTGCTAATCCATGTTGGAACAAATGATACTGCCAGGTATACCTCAGAACGTATCAAAAGTGACTTCATGGCTCTGGGACAGAGGGTGAAGCAGTTAGGTGCACAGGTGGTGTGTTCTCTTCAATCCTCCCTGTTGAGGGTAAAGGCCAAGGCAGAGAGGCTCGCATCCTGGAGATGAATGCATGGCTGCGTGGATGGTGTCATCAAGAGCGTTTTGGTTTCCTAGACCATGGGATGCTGTTCCAAGGGTTGCAGAGCAGAGATGGCATCCATCTGTCCAAGAAAGGTCAACGAGTCTTCAGTAGTAGACTGGCTAATCTACTGAAGAGGGCTTTAAACTAGATTTGTTGGGGATGGGTGAAGGAGGCCCCCAGGGTAAGTGAAAGCCCCCAGGTAGGTGATACATTAAATAACTTTATGGAAATGGGTAACAGGGGCAACATATGGAAAGCAGTGTGTATAAATGCCCGTAGCATGGGAAATAAGATCCCTGATGTTGAAGCTTTGTTGGGAGTGGCTGACTTGGATTTAGTGGCAGTTACAGAAACATGGTTCACAGAAAACCATGATAGGGATGTAACTATACCTGACTATACTTTATTCAGAAAGGACAGGGTAGGAAGTAGGGGAGGAGGAGTGGCACTATATGTAAAAACTACTATTAAAGCTTTGGAATTACAGAGCTTAAAAGGGAGAGGGGAGGCACTGTGGGTTAAACTAGAAAGAGGGAAAGAGAAATCTATTTACATTGGTGTGATATACAGACCTCCCTCACAAGAGGAAGAGGTGGACAGAGAGTTAATTGAAGACATGTGCAACATTGCTACGAAAGGGGAAGTGCTACTGATAGGAGATTTCAATATGCCAGATGTTGATTGGCACATTCCTGCTGCAGTATCATCTAGAAGTAAGGAGATCCTGGATTCTCTACAGGGAGAACTATTCAGGCAATTGGTAACAAACCCCACACGTGAAGGGGCCATACTGGACTTGGTGCTTACCAATGGTGAAAGTGTTTCTGATGTTGTAGTGGGAGATCATTTTGCATGCAGTGATCACCAGATGGTGTGGTTCAGTATTAGGACTAGGGCTGTCAGAATCCATTCAAAGGCGAGGATCTTAGACTTTAGGAAGACTAACTTTGCGAAGACGGGCCAATACCTCAGGGAGTCGTTAGTTGGATGGGAACAGCTGAGGGATGTAGAAAAACAGTGGGAAAAACTGAAAGGGGATATTTTAAGGGCAACCAACCTTTTTGTTAAAATGGTAAATAAAGGTAAAAGGAAAAGGAGACCGCTATGGTTTTCGAAAGAAGTAGCTGAAAAAGTGAAGAAAAAGAGGGAGGCCTTCATGAAATACAAGAGATCACAGAGAGAGGAAGACAGGCATCTGTATTTGGAAAAACTTAGAGAAGCTAGCAAAGTAGTCAAGAAGGCAAAGATTCAAAAGGAGGAGGAAATAGCCTATGCAATAAAATGGGGGGATAAGACATTTTTCAGATATATTAGTGAGAAGAGGAAGGGCAAGAGTGGTATTCTCAGACTCAAGGGTGCAAGGGAGGAATATGTAGAAGCTGATAAGGATAAAGCGGAATTGCTTAACAGATATTTTTGTTCTGTGTTCACAGATGAAGAACCAGGAGCAGGACCTCAGAAAACACCCACAAATAGGAACAGAAGCAAAGGACATCTTGAACAATTTTCAAAAGACTGTGTTTGTGAGAAACTATCTCAACTTAAAGTAGACAAAGCGATGGGACCGGATGGGATACACCCGAGAATACTGAGGGAACTTGAGGACGTTCTAGCAGCTCCACTGACTGACCTTTTCAATGCCTCGTTGGAGTCGGGAGTGGTGCCAAAGGACTGGAGAGAGGCTCATGTGGTGCCTTTACACAAAAGCAGAAGTAAGGATGTGGTTGAAAACTACAGGCCGGTTAGTTTAACTTCGGTGGTGAGTAAATTATTGAAAACGCTGCTGAAAGAGAAAATAGTGAGGTTTCTGGAGTCCAGCGGATTACAGGATCCGAGGCAGCATGGATTCACCAGAGGCAGGTCTTGTCAGACAAATCTGATTGATTTCTTTGACTGGGTGACCAGGGAGTTGGCCCGAGGGAGAGCCCTAGATGTGGTGTATTTAGATTTCAGTAAAGACTTTGACACTGTTCTTCACAGGCGACTTATAAACAAACTGAGCACCCTAGGGATGGACCCTAAAGTTACTGCTTGGGTTAGAAATTGGTTGGGTGGGAGGCGACAAAGAGTACAAGTAAATGGAGCTCACTCTGAGGAGAAGGATGTTATCAGTGGTGTGCCCCAGGGATCTGTCCTTGTTCCGATTCTTTTTAAAATCTTTGTTAGTGATATAGTGGAAGGGCTTTCAGGTAAGGTTTGCCTCTATGCGGATGATACAAAAATCTGCAATAGAGTAGACACCCAGGAAGGGGTAGATAACATGAGGAGGGATCTAGCTAAGCTTGAAGAATGGTCTAGAATTTGGCAACTGGGATTTAATGTTAAAAATGTAAGGTCATGCATTTGGGCTGCAGCAATCCAAGGGAGCAATATAGTATAGGGGGTGAAGTACTTTTGTCCAATAAAGAAGAGCGGGACCTAGGCGTGGTTGTGTCTGATGATCTTAAAGTAGCTAAACAGGTAGAAAAGGCGACGGCAAATGCTAGAAGGATGCTTGGCTGCATACGGAGAGGAATGGCTAGCAGAAAAAAGGAGGTGATATTGCCTCTGTATAAGTCTTTGGTGCAACCTCATTTGGAGTATAGTGTGCAATTCTGGAGACCGCACCTTCAAAAGGATGTGAACAGGATGGAGTCGGTGCAGAGGGTGGCTACTAAAACGATTAGTGGTCTTCATTATAAAGCATATGAGGACAGACTGAAGGATCTTAATATGTATTGTACACCTTAGAGGAAAGGCGGGATAGAGGTGATATGATTGAGATGTTAAAATACCTCCGTGGCATAAATGTACAGGGAGAGAGCCTCTTTCAATTGAAAGCAAGTTCTGCTACGAGGGGACATGGGATGAGGGTGAAGGGAGATAGATTCAGGAGTGATATGCAGAAATATTTCTTTACGGAAAGAGTAGTGGATCCGTGGAATAGTCTCCCAGTGGAGGTGGTAGAGATGAGGACAGTAACTGAATTCAAAAAAGCATGGGACAAACACAGAGGATCTCTAAAGGTAAAAAGGGGACTGTTGTAGTTATTATGGAAGGACAGACTAGATAGGCCATGTGGTCTTTTTCTGTCGTCATATTTCTATGTTTAGAAGCTCAGATGACAAGACTTCGACTTTCATACTTTGGACACATCATACGAAGAGAGAGATCATTAGAGAAAGACATCATGCTTGGCAAGATAGAAGGTCAATTCAAATGAGGAAGGCCAGCAATGAGATGGATTGATACAATAACAGCAGCTACGGGTACCAGTCTGTCAACAATGAGCCGCCTGACTCAAGACCGAACACAATTTAGGATAGCTATCCAGAGGGTCGCCATGAGTCGACTCCGACTCGACGGCACTTAACAACAACAACAACATTAAGAGATCCAATTCTAAGTCCAGCCATCTTGACCCCCAGAAAGTCCGCCTTTACTCCTATTTCTCTCTTGTATGCTTTCTCCTTTACTACCACACTCGCTCTCAGTTTCAGTTCCCCTTCGCTCATCCCCCACCCCGCACCTTCCCCCCCTTTACCTGCCAACTATCCCCCCTCTCCCCCCACCTCCCTACCCGCAGACCATTTTCCTGCAACTCCTATCCTAGAGGACATAACCCCCACCTTCCGGGACCCCCCGGCTCTCCTATAACTGGCCCCCTTCCCCGTCCTTAGCTCCTTCCCCTTCCCCCCATTACCCCCTTTATTTTATCCCTTGACCTTTTCAACATTGAAACAGTAACTTGCTAAGATTAACATTAATCACAACAACTAGCATTCCCCTTTGAGAATGCCATTCAGCCCCCCTTGGCTGGGAGAGGAAGAGAGGAGCCAAGCTCACATAACACTAATATCACCCCCATTTCCTCTCCCCCACCAACCAAGCCTTCTCCTCCTCGGCAAATATTTTATTCAGTATCTCCACTCCCTCAGTTCAAGTGGTTGTTGCAGAGGCGCTGCTGTTCTCGCCCTCCTTCCTTGTCACGCTGTCCCTCAAGAGGCGTCGCATGCGGTAGCCCTTCTCCGGGATCCATTGCCATTTTAATCTATCTAGCAAGCTCGCCTGATTTCCTTCCAGATCCGGAGAACTCTGACTTATCTGTGGTAAATTGGGTGCGTTGTCCTTCTCCAAGATCTCCCATGCTTTCATCTCAGTCCTTACTCTCTTGGTCAGTCCCTTAATTTCGAACTGTATCCCAAATGGGAAGAGCCATTTATATTTAATGTTTTCCTGCCGTAGATGTGTAGTCACAGGTCGCATGGCTCTTCTGCGTTTTAAAGTAGAGGGCGCCAAGTCCTGAAAAATCTCCACCATTACATTTTCCCAGACCATCTTGCCCTTCTTTGCTGCTGCTCTCATAATCTCTTCTTTTAGCTGATAGCTAGAGAGGCACGCTATAATGTCTCTTGGCCGTGCTCCTAGCTGGGGTCCCAGAGCTCTATGCGCTCTTTCTAATCCGATATCCGGCTGCGCTTCTGCTGGGCCCACACCTCCATCCTGTAGCAGGGCTGCATAAATTTCTTTAACTACTTGTCCCGCCTTCTGAAATTTGGCACCCTCCTGATGTTGCAGCGTCGCGATCGATTCTCTAAATCCTCCATCTTATCTCTCAGCTCATCCCTCTCTTTCTGGCAACTGAGAATGGACTCCTGCGCACTTTGCGCCGCCATCACCACCTCTTCCACATGGTCCTCCAGGCAATCTACCCTTTGACCCAATGCTTGTAAGTCTTGCCGCAGTTCTTTAACAACTTCCTTTACCTCTGTTTTCCCTGCGATTACTTCTTTCTTAATCTCATTACACCAGCGCCAAAGATCACCCCTCGTGCATTGCTCCTCTGAGTTTTCAGGCTTCTCTTCCGTGTCTGTATCGATCCGCTCTCCTTGATCACTCTGCGTCGATAACAGTGCATAGGAGGATTGAAACTTTTCCAGTTTTTTCCTCACTGACATCGTGAGCTACTCCGCCACGTCCTCCCCCACGTAGATGTTGAGAGAGGGGCCAAACGCACCGGCTATTAGCGATTATTCTCTCCATCCCAAAGAGAGCTCTGTTCTCAGGCGGCCATTCCGGTTGGTGACGTCACGTCCTCGTGGTTTGCGGTTTTTGACCATCCACCGCACATTGCAGCTCATTCAGCATTTCCGCGTGCTTTTCCAACTTTGTCTCCACCTCCTCTATCCAGCTGCCATAATCTCCTTATGTATGGCTCTCAATTCACCTGCCACTTCATCGAACCCTCTGCGACATTCACTTTTTTTCAACACCACATCCACTGTTGCTGGGCCTGTTTTACCACCACTCTCCATCTCGGGTCTGACTCCACCATGTTTGCCTGAGTCTCCACATCATGGCCTGCCCTATTTCCAAGCCTCTGCAACATTTGGGACTTATCCCGCATCTCCGTGCTCTTATTTTTCAACAACGTCTCTGCTGTGCTCAACTGGCCATGCCCACAAAAAAAAAAAAACATTCTTCCGTTGCCTCTAAAAAGACCTGTTTTATTGCTTATGGGAAGGTAGATCAGCATAGCTCTTGCCCTAGGCTGCCATTAGGATGGCTGATGTCACTTCCTCCCTAAGGTTTTGTTTTTTTTGTTTATCCTCACATATTACTCATGTCATAACATTAGTTACAGAATTTATTATTTGGGGAACATAGTTTATATTTTAACATTTAGGAGAAAAGATCTATTTTCCTTCTATACAAGAAAAGTCCAAATAATAGACCCCTTGCAACAAAAACAAGGCATGAGATTACAGACAAGCACGTGTCAATAATCTAGTGAGCCAACTGGTTAATGTCCTGCTGCCCCTAATTTCAAACAGCAGAGAATTCATGTCTATTTATAATATGCTCAAAATGAAGCATAAGCTATCCTTACTAGGCAGGCCTTGTGAAATGTTTTTGCAGTTAAAAGTTATTTTGCTTAACTCTGCAATTGTGGTTACCGAACCTGCACAGGCTAATACATTAAGACATCATTTATTACAAATTACCTAAAAATGATAAAAGCTCAGACTAAAATAGCACATTTAATTTGTATACAATTTATTGTCCCCTTCCATTTTAAAATATACTAAAAGAATTGTTCAAGTACTGGATAAGATGTGAAAAACATGCAAGATAGCCTTTCGAGGAAGAAAAAAAAAGAACCAGCAGATTTCAGCCACAAGGAGTCTTCTTTGTGCGTGACAAATGGGAAATAATTTTATAAATTTTTTTCCACCTGTAAAATGGACTTTACATGTGTAAAGGGCTTTTATAAAACTGTGATGTCTATATGGATGTAAAATATGTGTTTACTTACACATATGCCAGGTGCAAGTTTTCCCAGGGAAGTAATTTGGACAAAGCAGGGGCAGAATTATGATGCAAATGTGCACACATTTACAACTGAAGTGGAGTAGATGTAAATTTATGCACTATTTTGGGATGTTCTGGGTGGCTAGTTTATAAAGGCGCATGGAGTGGAGGAGTAGCCTAATGATTAGAGCACTGGCTTAGGAACCAAGAGACCAGGGTTTGATTCCCACTAGCACTCCTTGTGGCCTTGGCCAAGTCACTTAACCCTCCACTGCCTCAGAAAAATCCAAGTTATCAATGTCCCTGTTTAATGTATGTTACCAAGTTTAAGTTACAATGTAAACCGCTTTGACTGAAATGATAAAGCGGTATATAAAACCTGTTAAATAAATAAATAGACAGCTATGTTGGCTTTATAAAACAGGTGCCTTTCAAACGTTCTGTTACAAAATTATCCCCAATATGAACCAAACTTGCTGCTCAACAATTAGACAAGGAAGAATTGGTCTCACTATCTCTGGTTTCAGATAATCTAGTTCATCTCAAAATACCTCTTCCATAAGACTTCTTTCGGTCTCAAAAATAGGACTGATTGAAGACCTCTCTTTCAATTTCTTAATAATATTAAAAATCTGTGATAACAGAAAGATAGATGCACAAAAAAATATAAGAAATATCATTTAACAGTGTACATGTTAATTAGTGCACTAGACTTAGAAGTAAGCCAGTGAGAGCATAAAAGCAGTAACATTTACCTTCAATAGCCACTTGATCATGTCCTTGTGCACTTCCAGATGAGGAGCATTTTGTAATGTTTCTAATGTAGCTAGTATGCTAGGAGAAGTATGAGGAGCTTCACCAGGCCCTAAAAGTTGAGAAACAGAAACAGAGAAATATGACGACACAAAAAGACCACATGGCCTATCTAGTCTGTCTTTCCATATCAACAACTACAACAGTCCCCTTATTTCCTTTAGAGATCCTCTGTGTTTGTCCCATGCTTTTTTGAATTCAGATACTGTCGTCATCTCTACCACCTCCACTGGGAGACTATTCCACGGATCCACCACTCTTTCCATAAAGAAATATATCCGCATATCACTCCTGAATCTATCCCCCTTCACCCTCATCCCATGTCCCCTCGTAGCAGAACTTGCTTTCAATTGAAAGAGGCACTCCCCCTGTACATTTATGCGACAGAGGTATTTAAACATCTCAATCATATCACCTCTATCCCGCCTTTCCTCTAAGGTGTACATATTAAGATCCTTAAGTCTGTCCTCATATACTTTATAATGAAGATCACTAACCATTTTAACAGCCATCCTCTGTACTGACTCTATCGTGTTTATATCCTTTTGAAGGTGCGGTCTCCAGAATTGCACACTATACTACAAATGAGGTCACACCAAAGACTTATACAGAGGCACTATCACCTCCTTTTTTCTGCTAGCCATTCCTCTCTGTATGCACCCAAGCATCCTTCTAGCTTTTGCTAAAATTGTTTTCCAGTTCTGTATGCTAACTAGTATCCATTCACAACTGCTTGTGTTCACATGGAATTCTGAAATGGACAGTAAATGGATGGGAGATTGGGTATAGGTTCTGGGTAGCTATCAGGAGGCTCTCTCATGTTTATGTTATTTTAATGTGTTTTTATATTTTTCTATTTATTGTTTTATTTGAATTTTATTACTCACCACTTTGATTAAACTTTCATCCAGGAAATGGGTATATAAACATTATAAATTGTATAGCAAAGTTTTTTCATTAACTAATGCTTTAGTTTCACCAATTGAGAAAGAAAGTAGTAATTTCAGTTATGGAAATCCCTGTATTCATGAATATAAACAGTGTGCACAAACCCTGAACTGATCAAAATATACCTTTTATGTCAAATGTGGTGTTTAACATTAAAATCTCAATATCCTGTCTACCCTTTAGCAAGAACAAATAGAAAATATTGGCCTGAGGATTTTTTTTTTAGCAGTGGCTGTTGGGTATCAAATTATACTGCTTTTTGTGCAGAATACACTTCATCAACTCCCTGGAACCCCATTAGGTTGAGATGTATGGGACATGCCCTAGGCTGCATGGCAGTACTGAGACAAAAGAATCGTCAAAACAAATTTTATATTTTTCCTAAGCAACCTAAGAGTAGAGCACCCCAGATCATGCATATCTTGGCCTGATGGTAAGTACATTTATAGAGCTTGGCTATAAAGACACTACGATAAAAAAAATCCCAAATGTTTTCTATGCAATGAAGAAATTTCAAGCAAATTTCAACCATACAATAAAAATTCTATTAAAATTTTGTTGCATCAGTCACCAATTTTATATCAGAGTGAAATGTGGCGTCTGTACAGAATGAGACAGAATCCAATATAAAACCTGCACTTCGACATCTGTAAATATATTCCGCAGCAACTTCCACAACTAGAATGTTTCACTTTTACAAAAGTATTTCTCTGTTCTATATGCGAAAATGAAAAACCACCCAGGCTTGGGAGGGTTCAATAAAAGTGATGTCATAGAGAGAAGTACTGCCCTTTTCCCCAAGGGAAAGGCCAGAATATTAGAGGAGAGGAGAGAGAAAGATACAACTCCTAGAGGAGGGTGGGTTGTGAAGAATCAATTTCTGCTGTTCCCGGAGATCACCTGTTACAGGTGAGTAACTACGCTATCTCCAGGAACAAGCAGGAATGTAGTCTTCACATATGGGACTCCCTAGCTTGGAGATCCAGGGAGATGACCCCAGAGAGAGCGGTGAAACAGAGGCTGAGTGGGTCATGTTTCCTCCAAAGGATCTCTGGTATTGAAACCCAGGACAGGGGGTAGGAGTTGTTCTAAGTCTGAAAGAGATGCTGGAGAACAGCCTGGCCAAATGAGGCATCCCGACAGGAATCCTTGTCCAAGCAATAGTGGGCTGCAAAGGTGTGGACAGAGGACCAGGTTGCTGCTTTGCAGATTTCATCAAGCGCCACCGAGCGTAGGTTTGCCATAGAGGCAGCCATTGCTCGCACATTGTGTGCTGTGACATGACCTTCAAGAGAAAGTCCTTTACTCTCACAGGTAAAAGATATACAGTCTGCAATCCACTTGGAGAGTGTTCTCTTGGAAAATGGTAGACCCAGGTGACTGGAATCAAACACAACAAAAAGCTGTGAAGCCTTTCTGTGCTGCCTAGTTCTCTGAAGATAAAAAGCCAAAGCATGCTTGCAATCCAGAGTATGTAGATTCCTTTCTACACTAGAGGCATGAGACCTAGGGAAGACAACAGGAAGGTAAACCGACTGGTTCAAATGAAAAGGTGAAACCACCTTTGGCATAAAGTGAGGATGAGTCCTGAGGACTACCTAATCATGGTGGAACCGTGTATAAGGAGGGTCAGCCACTAAAGTTTGGAGCTCACTGATGCGTCTTGCAGAAGTGAGGGCAATTAGGAAGATGACCTTCCAAGAAAGAAACTTCAGGGATGTAGTGGCTAGGGGTTCGAAGGGCGGTTTCATCAGCTGTCCAAGGACAAGATTGAGATCCCATGCCACCGGTGGTGGCTTGAGAGGCTTAGTTAAGAATAGACCTCTCATAAAGCACACTACAAGTGGCTGAGAGGAGACAGATTATCCATCAAAGGGCATGTGAAAAGCTGCAATGGCACGGAGGTGGACTCTCACCAAATTAGTTTTAAGTCCAGAGGATGAAAGGTGGAGGAGATACTCAAGTAACGCCTCTACTGGAATGGAAAAAGTATTAAATTCCTTCTTGGAACACCAAATTGAGAACCTTCTCCATTTAAAAGCGTAAGCATGCCTTGGGGAAGGTTTCCTGGAGGCCAAAAGGATATCTTTAACCTGTTGACAGAGGAAGATATCCTGGAGTTCTAAGCTCTCAGCAGCCACACCATCAGGTGCAAAGACTGAGGGTTCGGGTGCAGAAGCATCCAGTTCTCCTGGGATAGGAGATCTGGAGCACATCCCAACTCCAGAGATTTGGCTTGAGAGAGACATAGAAGCAATGGATACCACGTCTGACGTGGCCAGCGCAGGGCTATGAGGATCATGTAGCCCCTGTCTCTCTGAAACTTGAACAGTTTTGGGAATGAGGGGAATGGGTGGGTAGGCATATAGGAAGTCCTGACTCCAGTGTAGGTGGAAAGCATCCATCGCCTTACTGTTCTGAGCAAGAATTCTGGGACAGAAGCGTGGAAGTTTGGCATTCTGAGGACTTGCAAACAGATCTATATCTGGAGTTCCCCAGATTTGAAAGATTCGAGCAATTTGCTCTGAATGGAGAGACCATTCGTGTGGCAATAGTACTCGGCTGAGTTTGTCTGCCAGGAGATTCTGCTTGCCAAGGAGATACATGCAGCAAGTAGGGGTATCTGAAGGCATATGGCAAAGGATCATAGGTGTAGGGCTTCATTGCACAATGCCTGAGAACCTGTTCCACCCTGCTTGTTTACATAGAACATGGCTACCTGATTGTCCGTCTGGACTAGAACTGTTTTGGAGCGCAGGTAGTCCTGGAACACTCAGAGCATTGAAGATGGCTCTGAGTTCTAGCAGGTTTATGTGAAGCCGAGCCTCCTGCTGAGTCTAAAGATCCTGAGTGGAGAGATTGTCCAGAAGAGCTCCCCAACCCAATTTGGACACGTCAGGGTGGACTGGTGTGGTGGCTTCTGAAAAGGTAGGTTTTCCGGTGATTGCCACCATTGGAGGGATAAAATGAGGCGTGCAGAGTTCCTGATTTTGTCCCCCAGACGACCTGATACCTGAGTCCACTGCGAAGCTAGGGTTCACTGAGCTGCACGCATGTGGAACCACATGTAAAGTGGAAGCCATATGACCAAGCAACTGAAGCATT
This sequence comes from Ichthyophis bannanicus, assembly GCA_033557465.1. Taxonomy (NCBI): domain Eukaryota; kingdom Metazoa; phylum Chordata; class Amphibia; order Gymnophiona; family Ichthyophiidae; genus Ichthyophis; species Ichthyophis bannanicus. The sequence goes on from CM066033.1 coordinate 436,481,953, forward strand.
TCTCGAGCAGTTAGGGAAGTCTTCATAGCTGTTTGAGAAGCTAGTTGAACTATTCGAGCACAGCGTACCTGTGGCAGAAAAGCCCTTGATTGCTGCGTGTCTAGAAGAGTCCCTATGAACTCTAAGGTTTGAGAAGGGGTGAGTTGGGATTTTGGAAGGTTTATTACAAACCCCAAATGTTGAAGAACCTGCATTCTGCAGGAGAGAGCAGAGCTGGACTCTGGAGCTGACGATGCTCGGATGAGCCAGTCATCTAAGTAGGGGAAGACAAATATCCCTAGAGTTCTTAGAAATGCTGCTACTACTGCCTTGCATTTTGTGAAGACTCTTGGGGCAGAAGCCAGGCCGAAGGGTAGAACCCTGTACTGGTAATCTCTTCCCTGAAAGAAGAATCAAAGAAACCTCCTGTGTTCTTTGTGGATAAGGATATGTGTATATGCGTCCATTAGGTCTAGAGAACATAGCCAATCCTGACTCTGGATGTAAGGAAGAAGTGTTCCAAGAGATCATTTTGAATTTCTCTCGGAGCAGATACTTGTTTAATTCTTGGAGGTCCAGAATGGGCCTGTATCCTCCTGGGTTTTTTTTGGTATAAGGAAATAGAAGCCCAGGCTTTGTTGGGAAAGTGGCACTTCCTCTATGGCACCCTGAGCGAGAAAGGTGGTAACCTCCTTGCACAAGAGAGTGGCGAGAGGGGGCCGAGAGCTGAACTCTCTTGGAGTGGAGGGAGGGGGCATACTTTGGAAGTGAAGTTTCTACCCTTCTGTCACTATGGAGAGAGTCCAATGCTTTTATGTTATCTGGTGCCATCTTTTGGCAAAGTAACACAGTCTGCCTGGGATGTTGACTGGCTCTGGAATTTCCAGGGGTAGGATAGCTAAGTTCTCTAGCAGGAAGTCAAAGACCTTGTGGAGGCTGGGTCTGCTGAGCTGTTTGAGCTCTGGGGGCCTGAGCCTTCCTTTGTTGCTTCAGTTGTTGTTGTCCCTTCTGGAAAGCATGGACCGGACAGTGGACAGCATACGGGTGTAAGAAGGATTTTATTTTTATTTTTGAAAAAGGGCTTCTTAACCATCTTTTTCTTAGCTGGGTTGGCAGTGGTCCTAGAGAGCCTGTTTAGGGTAGTGTTCTCGGACTCAAGCTGAGAAGCTTTGTCTTGCCAATCCTTGCCAAAGAGGTTTTCTCCCATGCAAGGAATATTCCCCAGCTTATCTTGCACCCACTGTTTAAATCAGATGCTTGTAACCAATCAATCCGACGTGCACTGATGGAAATAGCAGAAGTCCTACTAATACACTAAAAACAATCAAAGATTACCCTGTTCATGAACTTGGAAACATTCTGGGCTGAGATAAGCTTGGCTTTCCCTCTGAGCCGCGAAGGTAGGCTCCGATCGCACTCAGGTAGACTGACCGAATTGGACTTGAGACCGGAGTCAGATAGATGCCTGAGGGATCCAGAGCTCTGCCGGCGCACCAGGTGGAGAACCTCTGCCATTTGAATGCGTAGAATCTGCATATGAAGTCCTTGCATGAAAATTCCCAGGCAGATTGAGTTCCGAGAGAACTACCTGCTCAGCATCCAAACCATGAGGGCCAAGGACCAGACTTGGCACCGCGAAGTGGAGAAACTGCTGATGTTCTTGATAGATGGGGATATGTAGATACACTTCCATGAGATCGAGAGATGTTAGGAACTCTCCGCTTCTTACTGCCACTATCACTGATCTCAGCGTTTCCATATGGAAATGCGTCACCCGGAGACAGCGGTTCATGCCCTTGAGGTCGACATCAGGCGAAAGGAACCTTCCTTTTTGGGCACCACAAAATAAATGGAGTATCGACGCAGCCGTACTGGTCTTGAGGAACCGGCTCCATGGCTCTTAGCTGCAGGAGCAGAGTTAAGGTCTCTTCTACTGCTGTCACCTTTCCCCGCGCTTTGCAGGGGGCCTGAACAAAAGATTGGTTCCTTGGATGTGCCCATTTGAGGGCATAGCCCTCCCAGATGACTTCCAGGACCCACTGGTTGGATGTAATCCAAACCCAGGCAGGGTAGAACTCCAGCAGTCGAACTCCAACGGGTTGCGCACCCCTCGCTTCATTGTGCTTTTTTTTATGTCTTGAGGCGGAGGCAACCTCAAAACCCCTGTCTGCATCTCAGAAACCCTTGTCCTCTGAAGGGAAACCTGCCTCTCTGGGCCGGGCTGAAGCGTGAGTTAAGAAAACGCTTGAAGTCTCTCATCTGACCCCGAGCTACAGTAGGGTTAAGGGCTTGTTTCTGCTTATCCTTGGGCAGCCAGCCTCCTTTGGACTCTCCCAAGTCCTTAACCAACTTCTCAAAATCCTCCCCAAAGAGGAGCTTACCCTTGAAGGGAAGCTTGCTGAGACAGGACTTAGAAGAGCCATCTGCCGCCCAGTTCCAGAGCCACAGGTAGTGGCGTGCCACTACCATCGAGGCCATGCTTTTAGAGAGACCCCTAATAAGATCATAATGGGTGTCTGCTAAATAGGCCATCCCCGACTCCAATTTGGCCACCTCAACAGAGAGGTCTGGCACAGGGTCCTCTAGCAGTTGGACCTTTTGAGACCAGCGGAGGCAGGCCCTCGCCACCCAGGCCCCGCTGATGGATGCCTGTAGTTTAAGGGTGTTAATATCAAAAGCCTGCTTCAGTAAGGTGTCCAACTTTCTGTCCTGAACACAAACAAAAAGGTACCCCCCACCTGCAGTCCAAAGAACACACAAACAAAGTAGGCAACAGGACCCTTGGAAGAAAATGACTTTATCGAGGTCCGCCCTATATGTGTTTCAGCCGATCTGGCCTTCCTCAGGGAACTGCGACCGCTAAAAAGAAACATGAATTTCTGTTCAAGCCTCACCATTTTCAATGTGGTGCCTGTTCTATTTGTAATCCAGTCATCACTACTAAGGGCATCTTTACGTATCCCACTATTTCTCTTAAGATTCCACTAACCAGCTTCACCACTTGTCAAAGTGAAAATGTGATTTACACTATCATTTGTCTACGTAATTTGTTATATATAGGGAAGACCACTAGAAGTGTTAAAACAAGGATCATTGAGCACTGCAATTGCATTAAACGTAATGTTTTACAGAAACCTCTGGTTGAACATTGGATATCCAAGAAACACACAATCAGTGACCTGAGATAGCTTGTTCTATGATAGGTTCATCCATATTAGTGAGGAAGGAACATTGAGCAAGCTCTCCTGAGGCTTGAACAGAATTAATTTTTCTTATTTAGTTACACACATTTATTCACTCATTATTTAATCTTTCATTATTTATTCAGTTTTGATAATTTTATCAGGATTAGGTTTTACTTCAAATTTCAATTACTTACAGATACGTTCTTTACTCATTCGAGGTTTTCTATCTTATGGTTTTATATCTTTAGGATTGGATCTCTTTTTGGATTTGCACTATCCAGTTATAATGACATGGGGTCCTGTGTATTCTGTTCCATTGTATGTCGGTAATCCATTTTCCCTCACCTTGGTAGTCTCTTTATATGTCCTATTTGTTGTTTCATGTTCACTTACAGTGAGTTGGCCTCCACACTATTGTTTCATTGATCAATTTTTATTAGGGATATTATTTAAATATGGTTTTGATGTGATATCATTTGGCTGCTTTCATTGGCTTTGCGATATGATCAATCTATTCAATTAGCCTCAATCTGACCAATTTATTCAAATTGATTCGACGTCATGTCACCTCACCACATTTAAATAGCCCTTTCGCGGGCTTCTGTTTTTCTAACTTGAATTTATAGTGGCATTGTTTGCAGTGTGCTGAGTTGATCTGTAAGTATGTTCTTCGCTTTTGATGTTACAAGTTATGGGCTATCACCTTTCTGCAATGCACTTTTTTTCATTTGGGTCTTCACTACATTATTGTTTTTAGTGCCGGTTTCTGTTCATATGCATTCTATGGGCTACAGAACACATTTATCCCTCTTGAAACAGACCCACTGCTGTCGTTTCAGTTTCCTTTATTAATGGATTACGTACGACATATTGTTAGATTATCTCCAAATGTACAACTTTTAGATGCTCTCCACTGTTTTTTTGTACGGTCACGCTGTGAGTTTCAGAGTTGCCGTGGTTTTTTACTTTTCCAGTTTGGCACCACTCAGTATACATATTGTAATGGAATTAAGACTGATGCATGATCTATTTTTGTTAGATACATTTCCATCTTATCACTGTCTCTCCTTCACAAGTTCTGTGGTCATGTTATTTCATTTTCACAATTCTCATGCCAGCTTTTATGCTGTTTTCAAAAAATGCAACTAGCATTTCCAAGTTCCTATGCTACTAACCGATATTATTTATCTTTTTTATTTTTTAAAAACATTTCTGTTGGCTTTTAGTGAGTCACACATTTACATAGTTGAGTTTCACTTAACACCCCTTAAAAATTGTTGTCCCCCATTATTCTTAATCATTTGGCGTTCACAACATGTTGTGCACCCTGGGTACCCTTCTCCTCTCCATTAGTCTACCCTTTCATGTTATTTTCTTTTGACTTGATATTAATTTGATGTATTTTATGATATTCTCCTGCTCTGGGATCTCCTCTTCTTCCAACTCCTCCTGTAGATTCTAGTTCTGTGTCGATATCCGCCTCCGTCCAGCCCCTCAGACAATGGCAATTTCTGCCACTAATCTGAGCCTCTAGTTCGCTTAGCACCACTGTCACCAATTCATCCTCCTTTGCGTCAGACGCCCTCTTAATCCCAAGTTCCGCACCGAGGAGACACTTGCCAAACCTTGTTGATGTAGGCAAAAGGCCTTGTGCAACAGTAAGAACAACTCAGGTGAAAAATCCCACGGGAGCCCTAAAGTTCCCTGGGCTTGAGGGGTGGATGGTCTGGGCATCGCGGAGGGAACTGGGCTGGTTCCGCTGAAGGCAATGTAGAGTCCCTGGCTTCCGGAACTTCCTGCACCAGTGAGGCCTCTTCCTGACTCGCCTTGTCTCACAGGCCCTGTGTTCCAATGATCTAGCCTCCTGCATGCATCCAAGGCAAATGCCTGTCTCTGAGACCGCACCCCACCTGGTCCCACACACTAGGCACTGCGGTCTGATCAGCATGGTGGGAGGCACTGCAGACTCTACTCTCTGGGGTCCCACCTAATACCCAGGAAGACCCCTAAATTTGTGGCCGGACAGTAGACGGATCCTAGTTCCAGTAATATCCCATGGACCCTGAGCCCAAAGAACTATTGCTCAAATTAAAATAAAAGTCTTAAACAGACACTAAAAGTAATCTATCAATAACAATACAAATGAAACTAAAAAATAAAACCAAAATTGTCTTCAAAGAAAAGGAAATGCTGTACCCCGGCTTTCTTCTCCCCCCCCCCCCCAGGGAAAATCAGGCGGCTGACCTCCCCTGCACCAAGAACTGCACGGGAGGAAAGAGTGGTTACTCACCTGTAACAGGTGTTCTCCAGGAGCAGCAGGAATCAGTCCTCACATATGGGTGCCGACGGAGCCCTCGCGGAGCAATTTCCCCAGCTTTCAAAGAAAGCCTTTGGGAATTGCAGCGCGCATGCGCGGTCCCCTTCCCGCCCAAGGGTGCCATCTTGCTCAGTCAGATGACATAGCTAAAAGACAGCAAAAGAATTAGCAAAAACTAAATGATAGGACTGCAACTCCAAGGGGAGGAGGGAGGGTTGTGAGGACTGATTCCTGCTGCTCCTGGAGAACACCTGTTACAGGTGAGTAACCACTCTTTCTCCAGGACCAAGCAGGAAGTCAGTCCTCACATATGGGACTCCCAAGCTTTAGGCTACCGGAGGCCCCAAGCGGAAAAATGAGCTCCTTCTAGTTCAGAAGCACAGAAGGAAGGAATCTTCTCTGAAAACGCCCCCGACCGGTAGCCCAACACCAGGGTCGGAGGGTAGGAGTTGCCTAAACCTCAAAGAGATTATGGAGGACTGCCTGTCCGAAAGCACTGTCCCTGCGGGACTCCCTCTCCAGGCAGTAATGGGCCGCAAAAGTCTGGCTTGAAGACCAAGTAGCGGCCCAGCAGATGTCTGCCAACGGAACAGAGCGGAGATGAGCCACTGACGCAGCCTTCGCCCGAACACGATGAGCCGTGACTCGACCCTCCAACGAGAGGCCGGCTGCCCCATAAGCCCAGGCGATACAGTCAGCTACCCAAATGGACAAAGTACGCTTGAAGACAGGTAGCCCCAATTTATTGGGGTCAAAAGAAACGAAGAGCTGAACAGCCCTCCGATGCTCTCGCGTACGGTCAAGGTAGAAGGACAAGGCCCTACTATAGTCCAGGGTATGCAGGACCATCTCAGCCTGGCTAGCGTGCGGCCTGGGAAAAAAGGTCGGAAGAACCACCTCCTGGTTGAGATGAAAAGGAGAAACCACCTTTGGAAGAAACTTCGGGTGAGTCCGTAAGACTACCCTATTCCTGTAGAACCTAGTGTAAGGAGGATCAGACACTAGGGCCTGCAGTTCACTAACGCGCCTAGCAGAGGTAAGGGCTACCAAGAACAAGGTTTTCCAAGAAAGAAAACGAAGAGGGCAGGTAGCCATAGGTTCAAAGGGCGGACAGGTAATCCACTGCAAGACCACATTCAGATCCCATTCAGGGGCTGGTGGGCGTAAAGGAGGCTTAAGGAGAAGAAGGCCTCGGAGAAAACGAGCCACCAAAGGGTGGTGGGAAAGAGGCCTGCCATCCACCGGTGCGTGATGTGCAGAGAGAGCACTGAGGTGGACTCTGACAGAGTTGGACTTAAGGCCCAGATTGGAGAGGTAAAGCAAGTATTTCAAGACCACTGCTACCAAGCAGGAGAAGGGATTCGCAGACTGCTGAGCACACCAAATGGAGAACCGACGCCACTTAAGAGCGTAGGACTTCCGGGTGGAAGGCTTCCTCGAGGCCAAGACAACCTCTTCCACCTCCTGAGGCAGCTGGAGGGGAGCAAGGACTACCCTTTCAGCAGCCAGGCCATCAGATGAAGGGACCAGAGGTTGGGGTGCAGGAGAGACCCTTGATCCTGTGTCAGGAGATCAGGCTGAAACCCCAGAGGAAGAGGAGTGTCCACCGCCAGCTGCATTAGAAGCGGGAACCAAGGTTGTCTCGGCCATCGGGGAGCCACTAGGATCAGCGAGGCCTTGTCTCTGAGAACTTTGAAGAGTGTTCGAGACACCAGCGGCATGGGAGGAAAGGCATACAAAGAGGCCTGTGGACCATGGAATCAGAAAAGCATCCGCCGCTACTCTGAGAGGATGCGGTTGTCGAGAGCAGAATCTGGGAAGTTGCCGGTTCAGAGGACTGGCAAACAGATCCATGGTGGGGAGTCCCCACTTTAGAGAAATCCGCTGAACCACTAATGGATCCAATCTCCACTCGTGTGGTTGGAGGATCCTGCTTAGCTTGTCTGCCAGGTAATTTTCCTGACCTGGGAGATAGACCGCTTTGAGGAGTATGCCGTGGTGGACGGCCCAAGAGCACAGTCTTCGTGCCTCCTGACAGAGAAGGAAGGAGCCTGTGCTTCCTTGTTTGTTCACGTAGAACGTTGCAACTTGATTGTCCGTCTGGACCAGTACAGACTGGTGAGAAGTGAGGTGGGAGAAGGCTCTCAGAGCTAGGCGGATGGCTCTGAGCTCCAGGAAGTTTATCTGCTGCGCAGACTCCCAAGGAGTCCAGAGGCCTTGAGTACATGTCCCTTGGCAATGTGCTCCCCAACCCAGGAGAGAAGCATCGGTTGTTAGTACCTGAGAAGGAGGAGGAGATTGAAAATCCACTCCTAGTAGCAGGTTTGGCAGATGAAGCCACCACCGCAGAGAAGAGACCAACAGGTCGGAGACCTGTACTGAGTCCGTTAGGCTCCCCGTGGCCTGATGCCATTGAGTGCGAAGGCACCACTGAGCAGGTCGCATGTTCAGGCGGGCATTGGGGGTCACATGGACCGTGGAAGCCATATGGCCGAGCAATCTCAGAAATTGCCTGGCAGAGACCAGGGAATTGCTGTGAAAGTGGCTGGCGAGATCCATGAGCCTGTGTGCTCTGTCTAGAGGCAGGAAGGCCCGTGCCTGAAGTGTGCTTAACCTTGCGCCGATGAATTCGAGATCTTGAGAGGGGAGCAAAGTGGACTTTGCGAAGTCTATGACAAAGCCCAAGTGCTGGAGCAGAGACACAGTGCGATGAGTGGCCTCTTGGGAAGACTGGGCCCTGATGAGCCAGTCGTCCAGGTATGGAAACACAAAAAGGCCTTGAAGTCTTAGATAGGCCGCCACCACTGCTAGGCATTTGGTGAACACCCTGGGGGCGGAGAATAGGCCAAAGGGTAGTACTCTGTACTGGTAATGATTTCCTCAAACCTGAGATATTGTCTGTGGTCTGGATGAATAAGGATGTGAGTATAGGCATCCTTGAGATCTAAGGAGCATAGCCAGTCTCCCTGCTGGAAGTAGGGCAGCAGGATTCCAAGGGTAAGCATCTTGAACTTTTCCCTTGCCAGGAACTTGTTGAGGTTTTGCAAGTCCAGGATGGGTCTGAGGCCTCCTGTTCTTTTTGGTATCAGAAAGTACCTGGAATAAAAGCCGTGACCTCTCAGGTGGTGGGGCACCGGTTCCACAGCCTGTTCCTGAAGAAGACTTTCTAACTCCTGAAGGAGTAAGTCCCTGTGCAGAGGGAGTCTTGGAAGCTCCCCTGGAAAGTAGGAGGGAGGTACCTGGTGAAAGTGTAGAAGATAGCCTTTCTGAACTATATGAAGCACCCAGGTATCTGAGGTGATGGCTGACCACCTGTGGGCAAAGTGGACCAGCCGGCCTCCAGTGCTGAGAGAAACCAGCTGAGGGGAAGAGGCTATGCTAATGGAGTCAAAAACCCCCACCCTGCTGAGCAGGGGCCGGTGTTGTGGGCTTGGGGGCCTGCTGTCTACGGGACCCATTACTCCATCCTTTGGCCTGCTGACCCTTTTGGGGAGCTGCTGAGGCCTGATACTGAGGGTAGTGTTTATAGGCAGCCGCCTTCCTCGGGTAAAAGGGCTTTTTCCCCAAGCCCTTCTTCTTCTGAGAAGGGGCAGAGGTTTTTCTGGACAGTCTAGTTCTGGTCAGAGTCTCGGTCTCGATCTGTGCAGCCTTTTCAGCCATGGGTTTGCCAAAGAGTTTTTCACCTCTGCAGGGGACATCGACCAACTTGTCCTGTACCCATGGCTCGAGGTCGGATGACTGAAGCCAAGCCTGTCGGCGGGCACCGATGCCGGCCCCGGCTACTCGAGCCGATGCTTCGAAGCCATCGTAGGCTGCTCGAGAGGTAAACTTCGAGCACTCTCGAATACCAGTGGACAAGGCTTGGAACCTCTGTAAAGGTTCCTCGGAGAGACCAGCAGAGAACCCGGCAATTTCTTTTGCCAGATCTCGGAGATACATGCCCATATAGAACTGGTAGGTCTGGACCCGACAAGCAAGCATAGAGCCCTGGTAGCACTTCCTACCGAGGGCATCCAGGTTCCGGGCCTCCGGGCCGGGAGGCACCGAGGAGTGCATCTTCTGACTCTTGAGTCGATGCATGGCCGATTCCACCACCATGGAATGGTGCGGTAGTTGTGCCTTTTGGAACCCGGGGCTCTTGCGGACTCGATAAATGGAATCGACCCGCTTGCTTAACACCGGCGCCGACGCCGGGCTCTCCCACATGCGGAAGAGAAGTCGTTCCAGCATCGGAGGAACCGGGACAGTAAAGGCCTCCTTCGGGGGAGAGTCATACTGGAGGGCATCGAGCTCTTCGGCTCCTCCTCGGGATCCGTGGGGAATGCCAAGGCCTTGGCCATATCCCGCACGAAGTCCGAGAACCGGGTGTCCTCCGGGGGGGACCATCTCCGAGGTTCGGACTCGGGTGAGTCCGATGAGACACACCGAGTCCGAAAAGTACCAGGTGACTCTTCGTCCTCCATTTCCCAGTCTGACCCCTCGGAGGAGGAATCGAGCGGCTCCGGTCGGGTGGGCACCGATGCCCTCCGCCCCAACGTTGAGGGTGTCGGCGTCGACGACCTCGGTCCCGAACGGGAGGCCGAGGGAGACCGCGACCGAGGATCGACTCGAGCTCGCATGGACTCGAGGATCGGCTCGGTCTCCGGGGTCGACTTGGACGTCGACGTCCCGGTGGCCGGGGCAGATGCCTTGGCGAGGCCAGCGATCAATGCCCGCTGCTGGTCCATGAAGGCAGCCAAACTGCTCTCCAAGGCCGTCAACCTGAGTCCAAGCTCAGGAGACCCAGCAGCCCCCGACTCGGGCCCCGACGGCGTCGGGCCCGACGTCGGCTCCTTCGGAGGTGAGTCCACGAGGACTACAGTACTCACGTGTCCAGGCGACTCCATTTCGAGACGAGGATGTTTCGAAGGCCTCTCCGACTCCGAGGACCCGGGACGGCTATCGGGGCTATGCGACCTGGCCCTCGAGGAACCAGGAGCGTCCACTGACGCCGCCCTCGCGGGTTTTTTCTTCCTATGATGTTCCCGGGCAGAAGACCCCCGCTCAGAGGAACTCCGACGATGCTCAGGACCGGAGTCCCGGGACGTCGAAGCCTCTGACGAGGTCCGGGCCCGGCCGGACGCGGAGTCAGAGAAGATTCGTTCCCTTTGATGCTGCCGACTCCTCAACGCTTTTGAAGACATCTTGCTACAACGGACCACAGATCATCGGGTCATGATCGGGTCCGAGGCAGCGGAGGCAGCAGTCGTGTGTGTCGGTAAGAGACATAAGTTTCTTACACCGATCACACTTTTTAAAGCCGCTGGCAGCCATCGAGGGAAAAAGGGCCCCTGCGAGGTCAAAAGACAGGGCTGCCAGTGAAAAATAAAAAAATGGCGCGAACGCTTGTCACGAAGGACAAAAAACCGAAAAATAAAGAACGGACCCGATACCGGTGTAGCGGGTCCGGGCAGGAAAAGGATCCGGCGTCGAACTCGAGAAAGAATAAGAAATACGAAATAAAATCAACTTTTTTTGCGGCAATCACAAACAGCGTCTGTAGGGCTCCGCGGAAAAAAGAAGACTGAGCAAGATGGCACCCTTGGGCGGGAAGGGGACCGCGCGCATGCACGCTGCAATTCCCAAAGGCTTTCTTTGAAAGCTGGGGAAATTGCTCCGCGAGGGCTCCGTCGGCGTCGACGTCACCCATATCTGAGGACTGACTTCCTGCTTGGTCCTGAAGAAACAAGCAGTCAGATCTGAACTGAAAGTGCACAACAAAAAACTCCTGCATCGCTGCTCAGCCCCACACACGTGTCTGCAGGCCACTCTCCTCTACCGCACATCCCGGTGATGTCACGGAGCTGCTACTGCCTCCCCTTCACTGCTCTTACCTCCAGAATGAACACCACATGGCTCATTTCCCCTCTGCACTCAGTCTGCACCTCTTGGCTTTTGCGCTGAGGGGGGAACGAATCCGAGGCTGCTGGTCAAACAGGGTCCACACACGCAATGGCTCCTTATCCGATCATGGGTTTGGGAGCTGCCGGGAGACAAAGGCTGCAAAAGGCGTCCACAGAATAACCCCCCGAACTCCCTAGGAAGGGGAGGCAACAAATATCCTCCTTCTTGGCCTGCCGGTTCTCTGGACCTCCTTAGCCTCTGCAGCTACTCTGATTTAGTAATATTAAAAAATATATATATATAAAAAAAACCTGCACCTTACAGGGGAAATAAAATCAAAACTCTAAGCCTGTCTCCTTAGTTGTCCCTTCAGTGAGCCCAGCACCCTGGCTCACTGCCTCCTCCAGCTGTTTGGAGACTGAGAATACTGGAGAATGGGATGGTAGGCGATGCCAGCTGCATAAGCACACTAGTCTCATCAAAAGATGACATGCTTAGTCTCCAAGCTTCTGGAAGAGGTACACTACCTCGGAGGTGCGGGAATGGACTGGAGGGACGATAAGGAATACAATCTCTGAAAGTCTTCAGGGAGTGTTCCAAACTGCCCTCAATTCCTAAAATTTATCTGGTGAGGTTCTCCTGAGCAGACCATAATCCCAGAGATGAGGCCTACCCTACACGGGCTCCCCAGCCCAGTCTGGATGCATCTGTTGTGAATACTTTTTGGAAAGGCGAACAAATCCTCCTTCTTCTTTGGGCAGGATTCAGAGGATGTCCAATCCTGATGGCCTCTCTCAGTGTTCAATGTTGAGGGTGATAGATGCAGTCTTGATGCCAATACAACCCCAGTGTCTGATGCAGTTCCTGGACCCATGGAGACCAATGCTTTTGACATCAATGTCCTGGGATTAACTGGCACCAAAAATACATCTGCGCTGTTTCTCTAGACCCTTTTGGACATCTATGAACACAAATTATGAGAAAGCTCATGATCAGGGCCTAAACACCGCAAGCACCAATTATGTATATCTGTGATGAATATGGTCTTGCTGCACTGGGAGCACTTCTTAAAACTGCTGGGGGGAGGGGAGGGAGTGTTCTAGGACATATCTAAAAACAGTTGGAATGAAATAAAACACACAACCAAATGACTCGATTCCCCGACTAGGATGCCCAAGGGTCTCACAATGGGCCTGGAGAAAGAGAACATGGTAAAATATTAAGATGATTTCAAAAATGCCGAAAACCTACCTAAGGTACTAGCAGGATACAGGAGGAAGACTGTGCAGCAGCAACAGATCAAACTGAAATATAAAGGCTTCATAAAAAGAGAGAGCTTACAAACATGGTGGTGACCCGACTGAAACACTCTGTGGAAAAAGGGAACTGAGAGGGTTCCGCACAATAGTGGCAGGTGGAAGTGGCATACATGCGTGGTGAACCTTTCAAAAGCTTTAAGAGGATATCTTAAGCTGGAGAGCTGTTTCCTGTGCTGGGCTCCATCAGTGACATCACCCATTTTTTTATTTATTTAATTTATTTATTTATTTATATTTCTTATATACCGCGCTATTATAATCAGTGCGGTTTACATTTGAAACAGAACATACAAGAATGTAAGCAAGTTACATCAAGTTTTTTACATTGAACAGGGAATGTAAAACATGGAGTAAAACGAGGGAGGAACTATGTACATATTGTAAACAAATATAATGCTCTTACGGTAAATAAAAATATGACCTTTGTCTAGAGGGTTGGCTAGATGGTCGGGGAGGTCAGTGGGAGAGATAGTGGTTAGCCATTATCTACAGGAAGATGATCTGAGGGACGGGTTAGGCAGGGAGGTGATGTGGGGGCATTGTAAATGTCGGGAATGCTGTCAGGGTAATATTGTAGGAACAGGTGATGTTTGAGGGCTTTACGGAATAGTGCCAAATTTGGGATGGCCCGGATTTCTGCTGGGAGGGCGTTCCATGCCATAGGTGCAGCAATGGAGAAGGCTCTACTTGCTGTTGATTTCTTACATTTTACCAACACTTTTGGGACTTCAAGTTTATTCAACGAAGTAGATCTCCTAGTTCTATTATCTATTATCCTTCTTGCCCTTAGAGAAAGCCCTTCACCAATCCACTGTCTACATAAGTAGAGAGAGATTTTCTTTTTGCAAAGGGCAGTCGCTACTACCATTAGGCATTTTGTGAAAATTCTCAGGGCTGCTGAGAGCCCAAAAGGAATGAGCCAATACTAATATCAAACTTCTTGTTACCATGTAGCAGAGAAACTTTCTGTGCAGAAGAATAGTCTAATGGATACAGCAGTATGCTGAGATTCAAGGAAGCCTGTGTTCAAATCCCACTGATACACCTCATGACCTTGGGCAAGTTGATTAACCCTCCAAGGGAGTGGGTGTAGAAAGGGAAAAGGAAAGGTCCCAAGACAGAGCACTGAGGTACACCAACTGAAATGGATGGGAGTAGAGAATGATCCACCAGAATATATACTAAAGTGCAAAGGGAGTAGGATAAGAATAAAATTAGGACAGAACAGAGCCCCTAAAATCTAATGGAGAACAGGGTATAAAGTGTTAAAAGCAGCAGAAAGGTCAAGAAGGATGAGGATCGAGTAAAAGACTTTGGCAAGAGCTGTTTCAGTAAACATAGAGGACTAAAGCCAAATTGCAATGGATCCAGAATGGCTTGAGAGAAGAGAAAGTCAAGTCAAGACAATGGTGGTGAACTGCAAGTTCAAGCAGTTTAGAAATAAAGAGCAATAATTAGAAGGACAGGTAGGGTCAAGTGAGGGTTTCTTGAGGAGAGGTGTAAACACAGTATGCTTGAAGGCTGCAGAAGAGTTGCAGTGGAAAGAGAAAGGTTGAGGATATGACAGACGGAAGGGATGACAATGGAGGAAATGGAGCTTAGTAGACGGATGCAACTAGGATTAGAGGGGCGGGTAGTAAGTTTGGAGGAGAGAGGATGTGTGGTATTCTCCAGGAACAAGCAGGAATGTAGTCATCACATATGGGTATCGTCGGTACCGACGGAGCCTGCGTGGGAAAGCTCCCCAGCTTCCAATTAGAAAGCTTTTGGGAGCATCCCACAGCGCCTGCGTGCTGCCTTCCCGCCTTTCCCAACTGCCTCTCTCTTCGTTTTCCGCAGAGCCAGCAGGTCGTGTTCCTCTCACCGCAGAAAATTGTTCTTTTTTGTGGTCGCGTCTGCCTTCCTCGACGCTTTACCGGTACCGCCGTTTTTTTCTTCTTTCTTAAAAAAAAAAAAGTTTTAGTACTTTTCCCATTTTTTTTCCAGGTGCACGCGCCTTTTTGGGCCTTAGGCCCAGGATTTTTTCCACAATGGAAAAACCGTCCTCTGGGCTTAAAAAGTGCACCAAGTGTGGTGGTACCATCTCCGTCACTGACACCCATGACTGGTGTCTGAAATGTTTAGGTCCTGACCATTCCATCTCGGAATGTATGGCCATGATGTCCAAGAGAGGTCGACAGAACCGAGCTGCCAAGCTCAGTACCCTGTTTCCCTCTGATGCAGCTTCGGTGGCATCGACATCTTCCAGGGCTTCGTCTTCCTCCCGTGGATCTCAGGTAACTAAACATAAGTCTAGCCGGTCCTCAAAGGGTAGATCTCCTTCTAAGCATCGAGATGCCTCTGGCGTTGCCCTTGAGGATTCTGCACCGGCAAAATTGCCCCGGTGGGAGGCTTCGGCTTCCAAAGCATTATCGGGGCTCCAGGATGTTCTCGAGGCCTCGACCTCGGCAGAACTACTGGTGCCATGCTCTGGAGTACCGGCGGTCTTCTTCGGTACCGACATCCAGGCATCGGCAGCGTCGATAGACCAGAGAGTCCTGGCTATTTAGCGCAGTCTGGCGGCTCTCCTTGCAGCAGCGACGCCCTCGGAACCGCGACAGACAATACAGCTGGTACCGGCACTGACCCCGACACCAGTATCGGTACCGTTGGCATCGACATCAGCATCGGTGTCTGCTTTGCCGGTACCTGGTCATCCGATGCCTTCCGGTACCGATACCCTGGTACCGACTACTCCCGGGACCGACTTCGCTCGGTACGGGTATCGGGCTCTTCAAGAACATCCGGACAGACGGTACTTTGAGTCCTCAGAAGAATCTGAGGATTCTGACAGTTCTGTCGATGCAGGAATGCTTCTCCCAGAGGAGCCCTCCTCCCCTAAGCGCAGGATGTCTCCTCCAGAGGATATTTCCTTCCAGGATTTTATCAGGGAGGTGGCTCGGGGTCTGTCCATTACTGTGGCCCCTGAAACAGAGCCCAGAACTAAGGAGTTGGAAATTTTACAATTTCCCAAAACTCCTAAGGAGGCAGCTACCTTGCCCATTCATGAGATTTTGTATGATCTCATGTTAAGAATGTGGGAGACACCTCTTACCACCTCTCCTTGAAGGATACTACCAAAAGCAGTGAGGTCCCAAAAGGGAGTATAGTAGCCCAAATGCCCTTGAGTAAGGAGCAGACAGAGCATAAAGATTCCAAATTACCCATGCCTACCAATAGCCAGATTAATATTCATAAAATACAGTCTCTAAAATGCTTGTATGCCAATGCTAGAAGTCTAAACAATAAGATGGGAGAGTTAGAATATATAGCATTAAATGAGAGGTTAGATATGATTGCACTCTCAGAGACATGGTGGAAGGAGGATAACCAGTGGGACACTGTGATACCTGGATACAAACTATATCGTAATGATAGAGCTGATCAAATTGGTGGAGGGGTTGCGCTCTATGTTAGAGAGGGCATTGAGTCAGAAAGGATTAAAGTTTTGCAGGGAACAATATTTGCTGTAGAATCTCTATGGATTGAAATTCCATTTATGAAGGGGAAGGTGATGGCAGTGGGAGTATACTATCAACCGCCTGGCCAGAATGAACAAATGGATGATGAAATGCTCAAAGAAATCAAGGAAGCTAACAAAAGTCACAACAGAGTAGTAATAATGGGTGATTTCAATTACCCCGGTATCGACTGGGTCAGTGTCACAGCAGGACAAGCTAAAGAGATAAAGTTTCTAGATGAAATAAATGACTGCTTCTTGGAGCAGCTGGTTCATGAACCGACCAGAGGGGAAGCCATACTGGACCTAGTACTTAGTGGAACGCCAGATCTGGTGCAAGAAATAAGGGTGTTGGGACCACTTGGCAATAGCGATCATAGTATGATCATGTTTGATTTAATTAGTGGAGGACAGATAGTAAAGGAATCCACAGTACTACCTTTTAACTTTCAAAAGGGAGACTATGATAGAATGATGAATATAGTTAGGAAAAAAATAAAAGGAGCGGTTCCAAAGGTTAAAGACTTACAGCAAGCTTGGGTGTTATTTAAAAATACTATCCTCGAAGCCCAGACCAGCTGTATTCCACGCATTAAGAAAAGTGGAAGAAAGTCCAAAAAACTGCCAGCATGGTTTAAAGGTGAGGTCAGAGAGGCTGTTGCTGCCAAAAAAGCAACCTTCAGGAAATGGAAAAAAGAGCCAAATGATGAAAACTGGAAACAGCACAAACACTGGCAAGTTAAATGCAAAGCATTGATAAGGCATGCAAAGCATTGATAAGGCAGGCAAAGCGGGAATTTGAGAAGAAACTTGCTACGGAAGCAAAAACACGAAATAAAGACTTTTTCAAGTACATTCGTAGCAAAAGGCCTGTGAGAGAGTCAATTGGACCATTAGATGATAGAGGGGTAAAAGGGGCAGTAAGAGGAGACAAGGCTATAGCAGAGAGACTGAATGAATTCTTTGCTTCGGTCTTTATTTATTTATTTATTTAACAGGTTTTTTATACCGCCTTTCATACAATCAAAGCGGTTACAGGACTACATCAGGTTAGCATAACTTACAAACATCAGACTATACAGACCAAACTATAAATCCAGTTTATACCACCGTATCAAATTATCAAAGTGATAAGCAATGGATCCATAGGTAACAGGGAAGGACTACATCATGTTAACATGCAATACAGACATACAGTCAAACCTCGGTTTTCGTGTGCCCCGGTTTTCGTTGGTTTCGGTTTTCGACGTCTTTTCTAACTCAGATCTTGTCTCGGTTATCGGTGTTCGCCTCGGTTTTCGTCAGGAACCAGTGCTGCCAGATCTGAAAATCTACACCCTCGCGCTGGTCTGCCCGCCCAGTCCCGGCAGCACTACCCCCCCCCGGACTCACCCGATCGCGTGTTGAGAAGCCATTGTCAGCTGAGCAACATCCTCGAGCCAGAGATGCAAGGATTGCACAGAGAGGAAGGCCCCGATCTCTCCACCGCCTGCCTGTTCTCTGGAGCGCCCCCTCAGGCTCGGAGGTAGCAGGGTAGCTGTCAATGTAAGCAGGAGATGTTGCATGGATGTGGGAGGCAGCGATCAGATTACAGTGCCCTACAGTACAATATCTGTGTGTTTGCTGTCCTGTGGACGATCGGGCAGGTGAGAGAAGTGACAGGAGCTGGGTGTCTGGAACGGATTACATTGAATTTACATTATTTCCTATGGGAAATATTGCTTCGGTTTTCGTACGTTTCGGTTTTAGTCAGACTGCTTAGAACGGATTAATCATTAAAACCGAGGTTTGACTGTACCTCTAAACGTAGGAGCGGACTAAGGGAGAGACACAAAGAGGACATTAAACAGAGAATACGTTTTGCCACGGGAAACTCTTCAGTTTATCAAATAGTTGCAATACATCTTCCCGGTGTATTGATATTTCTTTCAATTCCTTTTGCAGTATCACCTTTAAATACCACTTCAGTCATGGTAACATCCCTACATCTTCCTCAGTAAAGACCGAAGCAAAGAATTCATTCAGTCTCTCCACTATAGCCTTGTCCCCTCTTACTGCCCCTTTTACCCCTCTATCGTCTAATGGTCCAACTGACTCTCTCACAGGTTTTTTGCTACGAATGTACTTGAAAAAGTCTTTATTAAGCGTTTTTGCTTCCACAGCAAGTTTCTTCTCAAATTCTCTCTTTGCCTGCCTTATCAGTGCCTTGCATTTAACTTGCCAGTGCTTGTGCTGTTTCCAGGTTTCGTCATTTGGCTCTTTCTTCCATTTCCTGAAAGATACTTTTTTGGCAACAGCCTCTCTGACTTCATCTTTAAACCATGCTGGCAGTTTTTTGGACTTCCTTCCACTTTTCTTAAAGCATGGAATACAACCGTTCTGGGCTCGTCAGAGAACCCAAAATTGATTGATTCCTTCATGACTTATTATCTAAATCTTCAAGAATGCTCCAATTGCAAAATGGCCTTTACTTGCTCTGCAGCACTGAGATTAACTCTATATTGGCATCCACCCACTACTCTAGCAGCATGGACTTTGAGAGAATGGAGTTAACCTGATGTTGTAGATTAGAAAGTTCCAACCACACTTCAACCAGTGTGTCCCAATATTCCTTCATTAGGTCTTTCATTTGCAGGAGCTCAGCCACAGAGACTGCAGCATGATTTTCAGTTCCTTAGACCCTCACCATCTTATTTGGAGATAGGGGATCTTATTTTGACAGATCTACCCCCTCTGAGAGCTAACACAAATAAAATTTAGCTTGCCAGACTTGTTCACAGACATTTCCAATATCTACAGGCAGGACCAGTTTTAGAAGTGCATGGGTCCCAAAGCTCACCTTCAAGCTATTCCTCCTTCAGACTGAGGCAAGCTTGGACTCCCTGTGGCATTAGGACCCAGGGCAACTGACCTGTATGCTACTCCCTAACACCAGCCCTAGCTACTAGCACAACCTTTAAGGGCAAAATGATTTTTAAGAGGCAAAAATCAGGTTTTCAAAACATCCTGCAAGGAGCTCAGCCTTTAACAGCCATTCTGAATGTGGCTTTCTAGTATACCTAGCTTCAAATATCAGTTTTAAACCTAGATTATCTACAAGGCCAAAGAAAGTAAGCTGTTATTGTATATTCTGCTTTAGAATGGGAAAAATACCGTGTTCATATTTTAAAAGTAGCAGCTAAAAAGATTTCAATGAAACACAAATCACTATTAATTTTAAGCTCTTTTGGCTGGCCGGACTTACTTGAAATCTTCTGACTGAAAGTAAATGTTATAAGGTTGTCTTCATTAGAATTCTCCAGGTGCTGTTTTTCTTCCTGTAGTGCCATTCCAATCAACTGCAAAACCTATAGGTATATATAAACGGTATGTTACATTGGAATCTAAAGTTCCATTCTGAATTTCAACACAATGTGTGAACATTTAATGCTGTCCAGAACCCTTCTTTGCCACAAAAATCTATATATGATTATGACTTCTAATCAGAGGCAGAGTATCTTTTAAAATGCTCCTTTTCAACCAATGGTAGGACAGCTTTTAAAATGCTTTAAGAAAAGAGTAGTTACTCACCTTTAACAGGTGTTTTCCAGGAGCAGCAGGAATCAGTCCTCACATATGGGTGACATCAACGTCGATGGAGCCCTTGCGGAGCATTTCCCCAGCTTTCCAAGAAAGCCTCTGGGAATGCAGGCACGCATGCACGGTTCCCTTCCCGCCTAAAGGTGCCATCTAGCTCAGTCAAATGACATAGCTAAAAACAGCACACAAAAATGTAAAAATAAACTATGTACAACTGCAACTCCCAGGGGAGGAGGGAGGGTTGTGAGGACTGATTCCTGCTGCTCCTGGAGAACACCTGTTACAGGTGAGTAACTACTCTTTCTCCAGGACCAAGCAGGAAGTCAGTCCTCACATATGGGTGACTCCCTAGCTCTGGGCTACCAAGGAACCCAGGCTGAACAAGAGAACTCCCTCTAGTCCCAGCATCAAAGAAAGGCTTTTCACTGACAGAACCTCCACCGGTAGCCCAACAGAGGGCTGGAGGGCAGGAGTTGCCTAAAACTCAAAGAGATTCCGGAGTACTGCCTGGCCAAAAGCACTGTCCCTACAGGACTCCCTCTCCAGACAGTAATGGGCCGCAAAGGTCTGGCTTGAGGACCAAGTTGCAGCTCTGCAGATGTCCACCAACGGTACAGAGCGGAGGTGAGCCACTGAGGCAGCCATTGCCCTGACACGATGGGCCGTGAACCGACCCTGCAAAGGAAGGTCAGCCGCCCTGTAAGCCCAGGTGATACAGTCAGCTACCCAGGTGGACAAGGTACGCTTGGACACAGCTATGCCCAAATTATTAGGGTCAAAAGATATGAAGAGCTGAGTAGCCCTTCTATGCCTCTGTGTACGGTCAAGGTAGAAGGATAAGGCCCTCCTACAGTCCAGGGTATGCAGAACTGCTTCAGCCTGGCTTGCATGAGGCCTAGGGAAGAATGCTGGAAGAACCACCTCTTGGTTAAGGTGGAAGGAGACGACAACTTTTGGGAGGAACTTTGGATGAATCCTAAGGACTATCCTGTCCTATAGAAGCAGGTGTAAGGCCTGTCACAGACCAGGGCCTGAAGCTCACTCACTCGCCTGGCCGAGGTGAGGGCTATCAAGAAGAGTGTCTTCCAGGACAGGAAGCGTAGAGGGCAAGTAGCCATCGGCTCAAAAGGTGGGCGAGTCAGTTGCTGCAAGACCACATTCAACTCCCACTCAGGAGCAGGAGGACGGATTGGAGGCTTGAGCAAAAGCAAGCCTCTGAGAAACCGGAACACCAAGGGGTGAACCAACAGAGAATGTCCTTCCACCAGTGAGTGGTGAACTGCTAGAGCTGAGAGGTGGACCCGAACAGAATTGGACTTTAAGTCCCTGATTTGATAAGTGCAGTAAGTACTGAAGCATTACTCGTACAGTACAGGAGAAAGGATCCTCTGTACGTAGCTGACACCACACAGAAAACCTTTTCCATTTGAGAGCATAGGTTTTCCTAGTGGACTGTTTCCTAGAGGCTAGGACAACCTCCTCAACTTCCTGAGGTAGGCCCCAGGGAGCCAAAACTACCTTTGCAGCCTCCAGGCCATCAAATTGAGAGCTTTGAGATTGGGGTGCAGAAGGGAACCCTGATCCTGAGAGAGAAGGTCGGGTTGCAACCCCAGAGGCAGTGGGGGATCCACTGCCACCTGAAGCAGAAGTGGAAACCAGGCTGTCTCGGCCACCTGGGAGCCACCAGCAGGACCGAGGCCTTGTCCTGAAGAATCTTGAACAGGGTTCGGGCCACCAAGGGCGTGGGAGGAAACGCATATAGGAGGCCCTGAGACCATGGAATCAGAAAAGCATCTGCTGCTATCCGCAGAGGATGCGGTTGCCTGGAGCAGAACTTTGGCAGCTGTTTGTTCAGTGAACTGGCAAACAGATCTATGGATGGAAGTCCCCATTTCAGGAAAATCCTCTGAACCACCAAAGGATGGAGCTGCCACTCGTGGGGCTGCAGAATCCTGCTCAACCTGTCGTTCAGGTAGTTTTCCTGGACAGGGAGATACACAGCCTTGAGGAGCATGTTGTGCCTGAGAGCAAACAAGCAAAGGTCCTGTGCTTCCTGACAAAAGAGCCTGGCCCAGTTCCGCCCTGCTTGTTCACATAAAACATGGCTACCTGGTTGTCTGTTTGAACTAGGACAGACTGATGAGCCAGGGTTGGAGAGAAAGTTTTGAGGGCTAACCGAATAGCCCTGAGTTCCAGTAGATTGATTTGCTGTGCGGCTTCCCAGGGAGACCACAGGCCTGGGTGCACTTGTCTAGACAATGAGCTCCCCAGCCCTGCAGGGAGGCATCCGTGGTCAACACCACTGTGAACACAGGAATCTGAAAAGCTTCCCTTGCAGCAGATTGGGTGGGTGCAGCCACCAGCTGAGGGAGTTCAGAAATTGTCTGGACACCCTTATCCTGTCTCTGAGGCTGCCTGTGACCACTGAGTCCGCAGGCACCACTGTGCAGGCCTCATATGGAGCCTGGCATTGGGGGTCACATGTACTGTCGAAGCTATGTGGCCAAGAAGCCTCAGGCAGAATCTGGCAGAGACCAGTGACCTGCTGAGAAACTGGTTTGCTAAGTTTATCAGTCTTTGGGCTCTGTCTTCTGGCAAGAATGCCTTTGCCAGCAGAGAGTCCAACCTTGCCCCTATGAACTCCAAGTTCTGGGAGGGGAGCAAAGTGGACTTTGCGAAGTTTATTACAAACCCCAGGCTTTAAAGAAGAGCAATAGTTCTGAGGTTGGCTTGTCGGGCCTCCTAGCACGTCTGACCCCTGATGAGCCAGTCGTCCAGATAGGGGAAGACAAAGATTCCCTGATTTCTCAGGTAGGCCGCCACCACTGCCAAGCATTTGGTAAAGACCCTCGGAGCGGAGGTGAGGCCAAAAGGCAGTACTCTGTACTGATAATGGTTTCCTCCCACAATGAACCTGAGGTACTTTCTGTGGTCTGGATGAATGAGGATGTGAGTGTATGCATCCTTTAGATCTAAGGAGCATAGCCAATCTCCCTGCTGGAGGGAGGGCAGAACTGTTCCAAGAAAAAGCATCTTGAACTTTACTTTCTCTAGGAATTTGTTGAGATTTCTGAGGTCTAGAATAGGCCGAAGGCCACCGGTTCTTTTGGGTACCAGGAAATACCTGGAGTAGAACCCTTGACCTTGTAAGTGGGGAGGCACAGGCTCCACTGCCCTGTCCACCAACAGACCTTGGAGCTCCTGAAGGAGAAGATCTGTGTGCAGGGGAGGCCTTGGAGGTTCCCCTGGAAAGTATGGAGGAGGCAGCTGTTGGAAGTGTAGCAGATAGCCCTTGTGGACTATGCTCAACACCCAACTGTCTCCAGTGACGAGTGGCCACTTGTGGGCAAACAGGGCAAGGCGACCTGCTGTGCAGGGTTGGGAGAGCAGGGATGGAGAGGCTATGCCTAAGGAGTCAAAAACCCCCAACCTGCTGAGTGGGAGCAGGGGCCGGAGGCTTGGGAGTCCTCTGCCTACAGGGCCCATTACCCTGCCCCTTGGCTTGCTGACCCTGAGGGGCAGCTTGGGCGGCCTGGTACTGTTTGTAGGCAGTGCCCTTCCTTGGGTAAAAGGGCTTTTTACCCGAGCCCTTCTTTTTATGAGAAGGGGCAGAAGTCTTCCTAGACAGCCTTGTCCTCGTGAGGTGCTCGGTTTCAAGCTGTGCGGCCTTCTCTGTCATGGGCTTGCCAAAAAGGTTCTCACCTCGGCAAGGGACATCAACCAACTTGTCCTGAACCCATGGCTCAAGGTCCGATGACTGCAGCCATGCCTGGCCTCGAGCCACGATGCCGGCTGCCGCAACACGGGCCGAAGCCTCGAAGCCATCATAGGCAGCGCGGGACAAACTTGGAGCATTCCCGGATCCCCAAGGACAAGGACTTGAACTTCTGCAAGGGTTCCCCGGAGAGACCAACAGAGAACCCGGCCAGCTCCTTGGCCAGGTCTCGCAAGTATATGCACATGTACAGCTGGTAAGATTGGACACAGCAAGCAAGCATCGAGTCCTGGAAGCACTTTCTACCAAAACCACCAAGGTTCCGGGCCTCCCTGCCAGAGGGCACCGCGGAGTGCATCTTCTGACTTTTCAGGCGATGCATGGTCGATTGCACCACCAAGGAATGGTGTGGTAGCTGCGCCTTCTGAAAGCCAGGGCTCTTCCGGAGTGGATAGATAGAATCGACCCGCTTGCTTAGAACCAGCGCCGAGGCCGGTGCTTCCCACATCCGGAAGAGGAGCCGTTCCAGCATCGGAGGAACTGGAACAGTAAAGGCCTCCTTCAGAGAAGAGTCATACTGTAGGGCCTCGAGCTCCTCGGCTCGAGGCTCCTCCTCGGGGTCCGCAGGGATAGCCAACGCAGTGGACATATCCCGGACGAACTCCGAGAACCGGGTATCCTCTGGGGGGGATCTACTCCGGGGCTCAGACCGCGGTGAGTCCGACGGGACGCACCGAGTCCTGAAGGTGTCGGGGGACTCCTCATCCTCCGTCTCCCAGGCGGACTCGTCCGATGAGGAATCGGGGTCCGACCGCGTGGGGCCTGTGAGCACCTGCCCCGACGCCGAAGGCACCGGCGTCGACGCCCTCGGTCCCGAACGGGAGGTTGAGGGAGACCACGACCGAGGTCGACCTCGAGCCTTTATGGTCTCGAGTATCGGCTCGGTCTCCGGGGTCGACTTCGATGTCGATGTCCCGGTGGTCGGGGCAGATGCGTCAGACAGGCTGGCCATCAGTGCCCGCTGCTGTTCCATGAAGGCAGACAGTCTGCTCTCCAAGGCTGTCAGCCTGAGACCCAGCTCAGGAGACTCAGCAGCCCCCGACTCGGGCCCCGGCAGCGCCGGGCCTGACGTCGGCACTTTGGGAGGAGATTCCACGAGGACTACAGGACTTACGTGTTCAGCAGACTCCGGCTCCACTCTAGCTACTTTGGGAGGCTTCTCCTGTTCCACGGGCCCGGGGTGATGGTCGGGGGTCTGAGACCTAGCTCTCGAGGAGCCAGGGACCTCTTCCGACGATGCCCTCGCGAGCCGCTTCTTCCTCTTTCGTTCCCGGTCAGGGGACCCCCTGTCCGAGGAGCCCCGATGGTGCTCGGGATCCGATTCCCGAGATGTCGAGGCCTCAGACGAGGTCCGGGCCCGGCCGGAGGCCGAGTCAGAGAAAAGCCTTTCCTTTTGGTGCTGACGACTTTGAAGCGCCTTGGAAGACATTTTTCCACATGGTCCACAGGTCTTAGGATCGTGGTCAGGACCGAGGCACCAAAGGCAGCAGTCGTGTGTGTTGGTGAGAGACATTAGCTTCTTGCACCGATCACACTTTTTGAACCCACTGGAAGCCATCGGGGAAAAAAAAGAGTCCCCGCGAGGTCAAAGGACCGGCCTTCCAGGGAAAAAGAAAAAAAGGGCACGAACGCCAGCCACGAAGGGCAAAAACCGAAAAAAGAAGATCGGGCTCGATACCGGTGTACCGAACCCGGCGGGAGGGGAACCGGCGTCAAACCAGAGAAAAAATAGCAAAGGAATCGCGAAAAAACTATTTTCCGGGAGGACTAGGACACACGTCCAGTGGGCTTCACGGAAAAAGAGAGACTGAGCAAGATGGCACCTTTAGGCGGGAAGGGAACCGCGAATGCGTGCCTGCATTCCCAAAGGCTTTCTTGGAAAGCTGGGGAAATGCTTCGCAAGGGCTCCATCGACGTCGATGTCACCCATATGTGAGGACTGACTTCCTGCTTGGTCCTGGAGAATCAAAATATACTCTAAGCTACCTGAGATATCAACTGAACTATAGAGTGTGTCCTTGTAAGAAATAAAAGGAAGATTGGATTCTAAATGTGGTAGGTGTCAAGGGCACATTAAAAATTTAAGCTGGGGTCACTGAGTGTTCTAGGTTTGTGGCAAAAATATGCATGAAATGGGATCAACAATTCAAAAGTTACTGGACGAGAGAAGCAGGATGGATTTACAGCGAGGACAGAGACAAGACATTATGATCTTATAAAGTCATTTTTTCTACTGGAAACTAGGCTGAAACTGGTTTTAATTTGTAACCATACCCTTTGCAACATGGACTCTGACCAGGAGGATCCATTAGGTTCCACAGCCCATTGTAGTACTGTTCCCATAATGCATAACAAGACATCCGATTGAAGTATGTTAACCAAACTAGCAAACAGAGGACAGAAAGGAGGCAGAACAGGAGGTGGAAGAGCTGCAAGAAAAAAAAGCACACACCCAGTTAACTATATGACATAATGAACATCCATTCTTGAGATTTCCACTCTATATCCCCCAACTTTGAAAAAAGTAAACAATCCTCATTTACAAGAGAACACGTTTCAAATGATCATAAACAAACTAAAAAGTGCTCAGCATTCTTGAACTGTTAATTTCCCCTCTAAAATACATGAAACTAATTCCTCCAAAGCACATCTTCTGTATCTTTGCTTAGGCAGGGACTTGACTGCCTTGCAGCTCCAAATTCTGGTTGGCTGTATCTGTTGAGACTGCAAGTCCTTCTGACCACCTGTCTCCTGAAGTCAATCAGCCGACCAAGACACAGCAAAGCGAGGTGTGTACAGTGGTCACAAGTGCTTTATTAAAAGAAATCCCCTATGTGTTTCGACAAATGCCTTCTTCAGGGGGCAAAAAATCTCAAATAAAAACAAAATCAATAAAACGTATTTCATAAATACAATAAATAGTCCAATACATAAATATATAAAATATACATAAATAACATAAAAATATGTGACAAGGGTGCACAAAAACATAAGGTGTGGAGGAGTGGCCTAGTAGTTGGGGCAAGGTACTTCGGGCCAGAAGGTCGGGGGTTCAAATCCCACTAGAGGACAGCAACCTTGGGCCGGAAGGACTGGGGTTTCTAGTCCCACAGGTGCTCCTTGTGGTCTTGGGCAAGCCACTTAACCCTCCATAGCCCATGTTCCCTGTAAAATAGTTCTCTGTGTGCTGTGCTTTCCTGTCTAATCAATGTGTTTATACCTCAAAAATTTCCTGTCATGATTTGACAATTTCCAATCTGTAATCAAAACCGCTGCTGATCGCTGGAAGTAGCGGTATACAAATGTATACTAAATAAATAAAAAAATAAATAAATAAATAAGGTGGAGCAAAAAACAAAACATTTCCTAAATGGCAGCCTTCTGAGGGAGCTCCGGGGCGCTCAGTAGAAAAGTGAGAAAACAAGTGACTATACCCCTTAAAACAAGCAACGGATGGCTCAGAAAAGAGAGTGTGGCTATGGAGGTGATGTCGGTGAAAAAACGGCTGGCGGAATATCGATCCCCTTATGTGCAGGTGGAGGTGACACACAGGGCGGACCACGAGGACAAAATGGCGTCTAATGCTGCTGAGAGTGCTGACATTGACACTGAACCCAGTGGAGA
The DNA here is from genome assembly GCA_033557465.1 of Ichthyophis bannanicus. Classification (NCBI taxonomy): domain Eukaryota; kingdom Metazoa; phylum Chordata; class Amphibia; order Gymnophiona; family Ichthyophiidae; genus Ichthyophis; species Ichthyophis bannanicus. The sequence goes on from CM066033.1 coordinate 436,509,113, forward strand.
CCCAGAACCGCTTGGGGCTTTGAAGGAATGGCTAACAGAATTTAAAGAGGATCTAAAAGCAGAAATGGGCCAATTTAAGATGTAAATGAAGGAAACTCTGGGGGCCCTGAGACAGGATCTGAGGGATCTAAGAGCAAGGGTGGAGGAGACTGAAGAACAGCTGGAGCAGCAGGCAGGCACGCTGGGAGAGCTGAGGTCTGGCTGGGCTGAGCTGAAGCGGACACAAGACCTACTAAAGGCTAAAACAGAGGACCAAGAAGATAGGTCACGATGCTGTAACGTGCGTGTGAGGGGAATCCCTGAAGAGCCAAGATACAAGGACTGTGAGGTGGTGCTATTACAATTGTTTGGGGCATTGTTGAAAGAAGTGGACCCCATGGGTGAATGGGATGAAAGGCAGCTACAAATGGAGAGAGCACATAGAGGCTTGGGTCCCATCCGGAATAATAGGCCAAGAGATGTGATTGCCTGCATGAGATCTTTTACGATGAAGGAGAAGCTGCTGGCAGCAGCGCACAAACTAGGGCCCTTCAAGTGAGAAGGGAGTGAGATCGAGCTGTTCCAGGATCTGTCCGCAGGCACGCTCCAGCAAAGATGGGAGCTTCAAGGGATCACAGCGCTGTTGCACAGAGGATAGAAATACAAATGGCTCTACCCTTTTGGACTCTTGGTAACTGTGCAGGGCTCCTTGCGTAGACTTCAGAACACGGGAGAAGCGTGGCAAACACTCAGGGACTTGGGAGTGAAAAACCTGCTGGAGAGCATTCCGAATGGTCAGCCAAAGGAGCAGCGACCACCCCCGAAGAACACAGGGATGAAGTGGCAACGGGTGGTGAACAAAAGCAGAAGGCTAACCAGGCTATCCAGAGGCAAAGAGCAGCAATCTGCAGACAGGGAGTCTGGAATGTGAGAAGCTTGGAGGGACAATTTCAGTTTTTGGGAGCCACATCTGAACGACTGTGGTAGAATGTAGAATGTGAGGGAGAAGGATGGGTGGGAAACAGGAGGGAGGATTGAGAGGGATATGTATAAAGGGGGATGCGTTTGTATGTATGAAGGAATATTTGTATGGCTGGAAGGGGGGAAGGTGGAGGGGGGGAGTTGTGTGCTATAAGGGGAGTTGCTTGAGAAATGTAAGTATTGATATTTTTGTAGGGGTTCATTAGGATTGGAACTGCAACAATAAAATCAAAGGGGGGGGGGGCAGGGGGGAAGGGGGTGACTAAGGGGAGGAAGGAATATTTGGGAGTGAAAAACCAGGTGGGGAGGTGGAAGGGTAGTGGGCAGGGGGAGGAGCAAGGGAAATAGAGGGAGAGCGCCCAGGACAGAGTCATCAGAAACGAGCCAATTACTCAGATGGGAGTGGTAGGTGGGGGAGGGGAAGGTGGGGGAGGGGGCAGGGGAGGGTTCAATCTAGGGAAGGGGCTCAGATGACTGTAGGAAGAGATAGACTTGGCCCGGTTAGAAGGGAACGATGGGAAGGGTAGGATCAATAAATGTGAAAGGGCTAAATAATCCACACAAAAGACCACCAATTGTTTAGAGAAGTAGAAAGGCTGGGATGGGGGATAGTGATGGTGCAAGAGAGCCACCTGAGGAGAAAGGATGAGGGGTTACTGCGGAGGATGGCCTATCCACAACAGTATTCTGGGGGACCAAGGGGAGAGGAGGCGAGTAAGAAAGGGGGGGCTAGCCATATTACTAAGGCGGGATAGCACATTTAGGGCGAGCAAGGTATCAAGGGATAAAGAGGGAAGGGTCTTGATACTAGGGGGGGGGGGGAGTTGCAGGGGGAGAAAGCTACTATAGTTAATGTATATGCACCTAACAAGAGGCAGGTGCAGTTCTGAAGAGGGATCTGAGAATTGCTTGCTAAGCATGTCCAAGGGAAGCTTATCATGGGGGGAGGTTTCAATCTAGTGCTCCAGCCGCAGTGGGATAGACAGGCTAAGGGAGGGGAAGGAAGGAATAAGGCGAGAGGGGTGCTGAAGCGAATCATGAAAAGATACCACCTGGGGGATACTTGGAAGCAGCAGCACCCAGGGTGCAAAGAGTACACATTTTACTCCAAGACACATAATAGCTTCAGCAGGATTGACTATCTACTTGTGGACCATTGGTGGGACTCTAGGGGGTTCAGGAAGCTGAAATTGGGATCATCACCTGGACTGACCATGCCCCTACGTGGGTGGAGATAGGGGATAGTAGGGGAGGGAGGGGGGGTAAAGATTTTGGAGACTTAATGAAAGTCTATTAAAAAAAGAGGAAGTAGTAAGGGACGTAAAAGCATGCCTTCAGGAGTATTGAAGGTTAAATGATATTGGGGAAGTAGGGAATGTGAGTGCATGGGAAGGAATGAAGGTTGTGATTAGGGGGAGGCTCGTAATGTGGGCCGCAAGATTTAAAAAGCAAAGGCTTGCATAGGAAGATACCTTACAACAAGAAATATAGCGGGCAGCGGAGCAGTATAGGGAACGGGGAAATCCGCAGGGCCTCAAGAAGTTAAACCAACTCCGAATGGAGTTGCATAAATTGCAGGTAGCAGAGATTGGGTTCCAGTTGAATAGGTTGAAACAGTTATTTGTTATTATGAGTGGGGAGATAGGGCGGGGAGATTATTGATTAATAAGCTGCGAAAGAGGGAGGCCCAGGCAGCTATAACGGTGCTGAAGGGGACCAAGGGAGAGAGTTTAAGGACAGAGAAGCAAATTGGGGAGAGATTTGAAGGACTAGAAAAAGGGACTGCTACTTCTGGAGAGAGATCTGCAATTGTGAGTATATACTTATGGGAATTTTCTGAAAGGACTTCTTTATATTAAAGCTAATTAATCTGTGAACCCAGTGTTATTTGTTAAATCAGTCAGGGCCTAGTAGCAGCAGTTCAAGTTTACATTTAAAACACCGAAGAGAACTTTCTGGTTACATTTCATACCCAGCAGAGAGCTTGTAGTTTAAATTTAATAGTCACTCAGGGCCTAGTATCAGCAAAGTACTTTTAGTTTAAATTTGAAACACAGAAGAGAGCTTTCTGGTTAAATTTAGAACCCAGCAGAGAGCTTGTAGTTTAAATTTCATAATAAGTCATAGCCTAGCAGCAGCAAAGAGCTGTAATTTAAATCAAATCAAAATAGAACTTAGCATAAAAGGCAAAACAGGGTCAGTACTCTATGAGCAACAAAGTCTTCTAGAGATCTTTACAAAGAGGCTTTCTACCTAGGGGGTAAGAGACTTGTGAAACTTTTTCAATAAGAACATAAGATATGCCATACTGGGTCAGACCAAGGTGCATCAAGCCCAGTATTCTGTTTCCAACAGTGGCCAATCTAAGTCATACGTACCTAGCAGTTTCCCCAAAAGACACAGGTTCCACAATGCTTGTACTGGGTCAAGCATTGATATCCTGGGTCCTTTTTTTTAAAAATTTAAATGTTTATTAAACTATATCACACGATACAAAGCAGAAATTCAAACACATCAACTATACAGCCATGATTAAACCAGCCCCCCCTCCCCCCCTCCATCCTGCTACTGTTACAAGCAGTCAATATTCTTCACAAATTAGTACTTCTCCAACACAAATATTTTTCCCAGATTTTGAAAAACTTTTTGGAGCCATTGTTTTTAATGCCAATTGCCTTACTAAGCAAATAATTAGAGTCGAGGGAGGCTATACATTCCCGCAACGTGGGTGGGTGCACCTGCCGCCACCGCCGTGCCACCAACATTCTATACGTCACACACCCCATATTGACAAAGAAACTTTCTACCTGGGTAAGATTCGCTGGTCTACTCCCCAACAAGGCCACAGCAGGGTTTGGTTCGACCAGTTTCCCCAATATAGCACTCAACAAACCAAACACTTCTCCCCACCTCTCCTGGAGAGTTTTACAAGCCCACCAAACATGCATGAAGGTCCCCTTTTCCCCACATTCCCGCCAGCACCTATCAGTATGCCCTACAAACATACCATGGAGTTTCTCGGGTGTGAAGTGCCATCTATACAATACTTTGTAATTATTCTCTATAAAGCTGGCTGGTAACATTCCTTTATACCTAGTCTGGAAAAGGCAGGCCCACTCCTCCTCATCCCCAGGTATCCCCAGGTCCTGCTCCCAGGCTTGTTGGAACGGGTTATGGCCCCTTTCCCCTTCCATCATATTGTAAAATTTGGTCACAAGCTTCTTCGTTTGCCCCATCAAAAACAATGTCTCAATCTCCGTAGGGTCTCTTTGGAGCCCGGGTAAAATCTTATGTTTCAGGTAATGACATATCTGCTAGTAGGGGAAACGATCATTAGCTTCTAAGCCAAAGTGTTGCCTTACGGTCAAAAATGCCTTTATCTCTGTAACCTCCAGTAGCTGCCCAACGTGCGTTAGCCCCTTCTGTGCCCAGCTCATAAACACACTATGTCCCACCACAGGTGGGATATCCTGGTTATCAATTATAGGTATCAAGCGAGACACCTCCCCTGTACCCAACCACTTACGTCGCCATCGATGCCAGAGGTGTAGCGTTCTCTGGACATAGGGGTTGCATTCACGCACCCCCATGGGCCTCCCTCGAGGCCACCATATCCAATCTGATAATTTCTCCCCCCTTAAATCCTCCGCCTCCATTCGCACCCACTCCTTGCCATACTCCGCCCCCCAGTCCACTATTGCACTTAGTTGTGCTGCTTCCATATATCGGTTCATGTCAGGAATGGCCATTCCCCCATTCCGCCTACTCTTAGTAAGCAAAGACCACGCGACGCGATTATTCTTCCCTCCTCCAATAAACCTCATAATGGTCCGCTGAAGCTTCCCCATATACGTTCTAGGCATCCCCACCGGCAGCATCCGAAATAAGTATAACCACTGGGGTAAGATCACCATCTTAATGGCTGAAATCCGCCCCAGCCAAGATAGTTTTTTACATTCCCAGAATTCCAATTCCCTCCGCATTTTTTGGTCCATCAGCCCAAAATTCACCCTTCCTAAGTCCCTCTCATTGGCCATTAAATATATCCCCCAAATATTTCACCCGCTTTTTAGCCCATTTAAACGGGAACCGCTGCTGCAGCAGCTGTTGGGTATGAGGGTCAGCTGAAATATTCAAAATCTCCGACTTCGTAGCATTAATCTTAAAACCCGAAAATTTGCCAAATTCCACCAAGATCCTATAGAGCATCTCCACGGATTTCAGGGGTTCTGTCACCAGAAAGAGCAGATCATCTGCGAATAATGAGATTTTACTTTCCCAGGACCTCCCTCTAACCCCCTTCACGGCGGGACACTCTCTCACCAATTGTGCCAGAGGTTCCATTGAAAGCACAAAGAGCAGGGGTGAGAGCGGACATCCCTGGCGTGTCCCCCTCTCCAATTCAAATGCGGCAGAATAAGCCCCATTCACACGAATCCGCGCTAACGGATTGGAGTAAATAGCCTTCACCCAGTTGAGATATCCCCCTCCCAGACCCATTAAATCTAACACCTGCAGCAGGTAAGGCCAAGACACTCGATCAAATGCTTTCTCTGCATCGATGGTCAAGAAGACCAATTGCGTTCCCGCAGCCTTCCCCCTTCCAGATCGTATTCAACACCTTTCGGATGTTATCAGCGGTTTGCCTACCGGGCACAAACCCCCCCTGGTTCTCATGCACTAAGCGGGGCATGAAGGGTAACAATCTATTAGCTAAAATTTTGGTGAAGATTTTAAAATCAGAACCCAGCAGCGAGATAGGTCTATAGGAGCTACAAAGAGTAGGGTCCTTCCCCTCCTTTGGCAGCAGAGTAACCCCCGCTGTTCGGAGGGTATCCGGTAGCCCCCCCCCTCCCTAAAGGAGTTGTACAGTCGGGCCAGAATGCCACTCAGTTCCTCTCGGAAGGTCTTATAAAATTTATTAGGATATCCATCTAGCCCTGGAGCCTTATGCGCCGGTAATGAGCGAATCACTGCTGCTACTTCGGCCGCTGTAATAGGCCTTGCTAACAACTCAGCATCAGTTGAAGATAGTTTTGGCAACTGCATTTGTAAATACTGATCGCGCTCTGCCTGCGACCCAGACTCCTCCGCCTTATATAACTGCTGATAGAACTGTACAAATTGCTCCCTAATCTGTTCCCCAGACCTTATTTCCCTCCCCCCTGCATCGCGAATTTTAGTTATAAGATTCCGCCTCTGGTGCTTTTTCAACCGGTACGCTAGCCACCGGGAGGGTTTGTTACCAAACTCAAAGGAGGTTTGTTTCAGTTGATCCTGGGCAAACTTAATCTCCCCCAGTTCTATTTCCCCCAATTCCCGCTTTGCTTCCCGTAAGTCCTGTAGCCCCCTGGTCATCGATCTCCCCCCTTTGCTGGCGCCCTTCCCCTTCCCGGATTTGATGTCTCAGGGAGATTTTCTTCTCCTCTGTAGTCCTTTTCACATGCGTTCCGAGGGAGATCAACTCCCCCCTCACAACCACTTTCAAGCATTCCCAGAGAGTCGCAACCTTACAGCCCTCTATGTCATTTAAATCCAAATATGTTGTTATGGCAGCCGCAATTTTTTGTCGTATCTCCGGATTTTCCAGGAGGGCTTCATTTAACAGCCAGTTACGCTGCACCTTCCGCTCCGGTCCCACCCTTACATCTATCCAAACTGGCACGTGGTCTGTCCACGTCCTCTCCCCAATTTCACAATCAGTCACCTCAGCCAGCAGAGTGTCAGAGACCCAGATCATATCTATCCTCGAAAAGGAGGTGTGTGCAGGAGAGAAGAATGTATATGCCCGTTTGCGACCCCGCAGTTCTCGCCAAGTGTCTCTAATACCCAGGGACCTACTCATTATCGTGAGCCGTCTCCTATCCTTTGCATTACCCCCCCCTCCCCCCTCGGAATTATCCAGCTGGGGGTTAACAGTCAAATTAAAATCCCCCCCCATAATCACTTCCCCCTCTGCAAACTTTTCCACCATGGCGGTTAAACTTTCATAAAACTTGCCCTGGGCAGTATTTGGGCCATAAACATTCACGAGGGTGAACAACTTACCCCAAATCCTAATCTTAAGAAGCAGGAAATGCCCCTCCCTGTCCCGCAGGATTTCCCCCTCTGTGTATTGTAGGTGCTCATTAATCAGGATCCCCACTCCCCCCTTTTTTAATTCAACTTTATTGGAAGCAAACCAGCGGCCTGGGAATTGTCTATGGTGTACCCTCCATTCATCTCCTCTCTTTAGGTGGGTTTCTTGGAGAAAAAATAACATCTCCTCTAAGCCTAGCGCATTCTTTAAACATCCGCTGCCTTTTGACCGGGGAGTTCAGCCCCCTAACATTCAAAGTTATTATTCGTAGCTTAGCCATATTCAAAAATAGCTGAGAGAAATGTCACTAGCTGATTTGCAGCAGGATGAATTCTCCCTATCCCCTCCCCCCTCCCAACTGCATCCACCACCTCCATCATCTGCCCTTGGCAGTGAGGCATGACAGACCAGACAGCTCCCCTCTCTCTCTTCTCATATTATCCATACCTGCTAATTTAACAATAGTAGCAATCATCCCTCAACATTATCTCAGCCCGACATCCTGTAGGTCACAAGAATAGAGACAACCAACTAATACGATCAATGTCCCCAAAGTCATCTCTTATCCTCCGACAATGTGTCAGGTTTCCTCTGCCGCCGGAGTCGTTTCTCTCCTGCAGGTGCCCGCCGCCATCTCTCCTCTACTGATGAGGACTGATTGGCCTTGCTATTAACAGCAATTGCACTGTCCGACCAGCCAGCCTGGCTCATGAATTGCTGTGCTTCTTTTAAAGTATGAATGTAGTAGGATACTCCTTCCCTACTAAATTGTAATCCAAACGGATAGGTCCAACGGTACCTGGTCTGCTCTTCCCTCAACCGTTTGGTCAATCCAGCCAGCTCTCTCCTTTTCCGCATCGTGATGGCAGATAGGTCCGCATATATCTCAATTTTCCGATTCTCCCACGTGATCTCCGTCAACTTCCTTGCCGCATTCACTATCTCAGATTTTGTGGAATATTCATGAAAACATGCAATAATATCCCGTGGGTGCCCCTCTCTCTGCGGGCCCTCTCTATTTTCCAGCACAGTCCTGTACTTTCCACTCTAGCCTGGCCCAGTATCCACCTGCCCACCTGCTCCACCATTTTTATACAGTCCTCCTTTCCGTTGCTCTCAGGTACTCCTCGGATTCTCAGATTGGACCTACGTGCTCTATTCTCCATGTCTTCAATTTTCCTCCACATCTCCTCCTGCTCCCCCGCCAGCTCTCCATGTTTCACGCGCACCTCTTTAAGCGCACTCTCTTGCTCCTCTACTTTATTCTCTACATCCTCCAGCCTCTGTCCCACTTCCCGCACGTCCATACGCAGCTCCTCCATCCACGTCTGGGCCTCGGCTTTGAAGTGGGCCAAGTCCTGTCTGAGCGATGTAAACCACTCCTGTAGCTCCCCTTTCAGGCCAGCTATTTCACTGGGTTGTGAGGCTTCTGTCGGCGCAGCTACTCCCTCCGGCGCTGCACTCACCGGGCTCGCACATGGCGCCGCCATTTTGCTCTTCCCCGCAGGCCCGCTTTGCGTCGCTTTAAAGGCGAAAGCCTTCAGGTCAGTGGCATTCTTTTTTGCTCCCACCATCTCCCGGAGCCCCTATCCAGCTCTGGCTCTGGTATGGGGACGATTGCCAAGCTTCAGAAGCTTATTTAAGCAGGTAGTTAGTCTCTCTTCGACGGAGCTCCGTTTTCAGGCTACCGTCTCTGTCTGTGACGTCATTTCCTCCTCTCCTGGGTCCCTTTTTAATAATGGTTTATAGACCTTTCCTCCAGGAACTTGTCCAAACCTTGTTTAAAACCAGCTATACTAACAGCCTTTAATATATCCTCCGGTAACAAATTCCAGAGTCTGATTACACGTTGAGTGAAAAAATATGTTCTTTTATTAGTTTTAAATAGTTTACCCTGTAGCTTCATTGCATGTCCCCCCTAGTCATTCTATATTCTGATAACGTAAACAATCGATCTACGTTTACCCGTTCCACTCCGTTCACTAATTTATAGACTATCATATCTCCCCTCAGCAGTCTCTTTTCCAGGTTAAAGAGACCTAACCTTTTTAGCTTTTCTTCATAGGAGTATCCTTCCATCCCCTTTACCATTTTGGTGGCTCTTCTCTGAACCTTTTTTAAAATCGCTATATCCTTTTTAAGATACGGTGACTAGAATTGCACACAATATTCAAGGTGCGGTCTCACCATGGAACGATATAGAGGCATTATAATATCTTTTGTTTTATTTTCCATTCCTTTCCTTACGATACCTAGCATTCTATTTGCTCTCTTGGCCGCCGCTGCACACTGGGCGGAGGGTTTTAACATGGTATCCACAATGACGCCTAAATCTTTTTCCTGGGTGGTGGTTCTTAATGTGGAACCTTGCATTGTGTAACCATGGTTTGGGTTGTTCTTCCTTAGGTGCATTACTTTGCACTTTTCCACATTAAATTCATCTACCATTTTGATGCCCAGTCTTTCAATTTATCAAGATCCTCTTGCAATTTTCCACAATCTTCTTGGGTTTTAACAACTTTAAATAGTTTTGTGTCATCTGCAAATTTGATAACCTCCCTCGTTATTCCACTTTCCAGGTCATTTATGAATATGTCAAAAAGCAGCGGACCCAGCACAGATCCCTGGAGTACACCACTATTCACCTTTCTCCATTGGGAAAATTGTCCATTTAACCCTACCCTCTGCTTTCTATCTTTTAACCAGTTCCTGATCCACAATAGTATACTGCCTCTTATCCCATGACTCTTTAGTTTTGCCAAAAGTCTCTGATGAGGGACCTTGTCAAAGGCTTTCTGAAAATCCACATACACTATATCAACCGACTCACCTTTGTCCACCTGTTTATTCACTCCTTCAAAAACACATAACAGATTAGTAAGACAAGATCTTCCATATCTAAAGCCATGTTGGCTGTCTCCCATTAGGACATGACTATCTACATGCTGAGTAATTTCATTCTTTATGATGGTTTCTACCATTTTTCCCGGTACTGACGTGAGGCTCACCGATCTGTAGTTTCCCGGATCACCCCTGGAACCCTTTTTAAAAATTGGTGTTACATTGGTGATCCTCTAATCTTCAGGTATTAGAGATGATTTTAATGATAGTTCACAGATTACTAATAGCAGGTCTGCAATCTCATATTTCAGTTCTTTTAACACCCTTGGATGTATACCATCCGGCCCAGGTGATTTGCTACTCTTCAGTTTATCTAATAGTTGTAATACATCTTCCCGATGTATCGATATTTCCTTCAATTCTTCCGCACCTTTAAATACCACTTCAGTCATGGGTAACATCCCTACATCTTCCTCAGTAAAGACCGAAGCAAAGAATTCATTCAGTCTCTCCGCTATTGCCTTGTCGCCTCTTAGTGCCCATTTAACCCCTCTATCATCTAATGGAGCAACTGACTCTCTCACAGGTTTTTTGCTACAAATGTACTTGAAAAAGTCTATTTTTCGCGTTTTTGCTTCCGCAGCAAGCTTCTTCTCAAATTCTCCCTTTGCATGCCTTATCAATGCCTTGTATTTGAATTGCCATTGCTTGGGCTGTTTCCAGGTTTCGTCATTCGGCTCTTTTTTCCATTTCCTGAAAGATGCTTTTTTGGCAACAGCTGCCTCTCTGACCTCACCTTTAAACCATGCTGGCAGTTTTTTGGACTTCCTTCCACTTTTCTTAAAGCGTGAAATACAGCTGGTCTGGGCTTCCAAGATAGTATTTTTCAACAACACCCAAGCTTGATATAAGTCTTTAACCTTTGCAACTGCTCCTTTTAGTTTTTTCTTAACTATTTTCCTCATTTTATCATAGTCTCCCTTTTGAAAGTTAAAAGGTAAGTACTGTGGTTTTCCTTACTATCCCTCCTCCACTAATTAAATCAAAGGCGATCATGCTATGATCGCTATTTTGCGGAAGCAAAAACGCAAAATAAAGACTTTTTCAAGTACATTTGTTGCAAAAAACCTGTGAGAGAGTCAGCTGGTCCATTAGATGATATAGGGGTTAAAGTGGCACTAAGAGGCAACAAGGCGATAGTGGAGAGGCTGAATGAATTCTTTGCTTCAGTCTTTACTGAGGAAGATGTAGGGATGTTACCCATGACTGAAGTGGCATTTAAAGGTGCAGAAGAACTGAAGGAAATATCGATACATCGGGAACATGTATTACAACTATTAGATAAACTGAAGAGTAGCAAATCACCTGGGCCAGATGGTACACATCCAAGGGTGTTGAAAGAACTGATATATGAGATTGCAGACCTGCTATTAGTAACCTGTGAATATCATTAAAATCATCTCTAATACCTGAAGATTGGAGGATCGCCAATGTAATACCAATTTTTAAAAAGGGTTCCAGGGGTGATCCGGGAAACTACAGACCGGTGAGCCTCATGTCAGTACCGGGAAAAATGGTAGAAACCATCATAAAGAATAAAATTACTCAGCATGTAGATAATCATGGCCTAATGGGAGAAAACCAACATGGCTTTAGACAAGGAAGATCTTGTCTTTCTAATCTGTTATGTTTTTTTGAAGGTGTGAATAAACAGGTGGACAAAGGTGAGTCGATTGATATAGTGTATCTGGACTTTCAGAAAGCCTTTGACAAGGTCCCTCATCAGAGACTTTTGGCAAAACTAAAGAGTCATGGGATAGGAGTCAGTGTACTACTGTGGATCAGGAACTGGTTAAAAGATAGAAAACAGAGGGTAGGGCTAAATGTTCAATTTTCCCAATGGAGGAAGGTGAATAGTGGTATACCCAAGAGATCTGTGCTGGGTCTGCTACCTTTTGACATATTCATAAATGACCTGGAAAAGGGAATAACTAGTGAGGTTATCAAATTTGCAGACGACACAAAACTGTTTAAAGTTGTTAAAACCCAAGACTACTGTGAAAATCTGCAGGAGGATCTGGATAAATTCGAAGACTGGGCATCCAAATGGCAGATGAAATTTAATGTGGACAAGTGCAAAGTTATGCACCTAGGAAAGAACAACCCACACTATGGTTACACGATGCAAGGTTCCACATTGGGAACCACCACCCAGGAAAAAGATTTAGGAGTCATCGTGGATAACATGTTAAAACCCTCCGCCCAGTGTGCAGCAGCGGCCAAGAAAGCAAATAGAATGCTAGTTATCATAAGGAAAGGAATGGAAAACAAAACAAAGGATATTATAATGCCTTTGTATCATTCCATGGTACGACCGCACCTTGAATATTGTGTGCAATTCTGGTCGCCGTATCTTAAAAAGAATATAGCGTTATTAGAAAAGGTACAGAGAAGAGCCACCAAAATGGTAAAGGGGATGGAAAGCTACTCCTATGGAGAGGCTACAAAGGTTAGGGCTCTTCAACCTAGAAAAGAGACGGCTGAGGGGAGATATGAAAGAGGTCTATAAATTAATGAATGGAGTGGAACGGGTAAACATAGATCGATTGTTTACACTATCAGAATATAGAAAGACTAGGGGACATGTAATGAAGCTACAGGGTAAACAATTTAAGACAAATAAGAGAAAATTTTTTTTCACTCAATGTGTAATCAAACTCTGGAATTTGTTACCGGGGGATGTAGTAAGAGCTGTCAGTGTAGCTGGGTTTAAAAAAGGTTTGGACAAGTTCCTGGAGGAAAGGTCCATAAACCATTATTAAAAAGGGACCCAGGATATCAATGCTTGACCCAGTACAAGCATTGTGGAACCTGTGTCTTCTGGGGAAACTGCTAGGTACGTATGACCTAGGTTGGCCACTGTTGGAAACAGGATACTGGGCTTGATGGACCTTGGTCTGACCCAGTATGGCATATCTTATGTTCTTAAAACCCAAGAGGATTGTGGAAAATTGCAAGAGGATCTTGATAAATTGGAAGACTGGGCATCAAAGGGGTAGATGAAATTTAATGTTGACAAGTGCAAAGTTATGCACCTAGGGAAGAACAACCCAAACTATGGCTAGACGATGGAAGGTTCAAGATTAGGAACCACCACCCAGGAAAAAGATTTAGGTGTCATTGTGGATAACATGTTAAAACCCTCGGCCTAGTGTGCAGCGGCGGCCAAGAGAGCAAATATAAAGCACAGTTACTTACCTGTAACAGGTGATCTCTGGGAACAGCAGGAATAAGTCTTCACCTATGGGTATCGTCGGTACCGACGGAGCCTGCACGGGAATGCTCCCCAGCGTCCAATAAGAAAGCTTTTGGGAGCATCCCACAGCGCCTGCGTGCTGCCTTCCCGAGAGAGAGAGGAAAGGAGAGATAGATAGAGAGATACAACTCCTAGGGGAGGTGGGTGGGTTGTGAAGACTTATTCCTGCTGCTCCCAGAGATCACCTGTTACAGGTAAGTAACTGTGCTATCTCCAGGAACAAGCAGGAATGAGTCTTCACATATGGGGACTCCCTTGCTGTAGATGCCAGGGAGAAACCCCAGGTTGTGTGTCCTTGAAAAGGACTCTACCTCCCCCCATGAATCTCTGGCCTCCGACCAGGGTAGGTGGGTAGGAGTTGATTAGGAATGGAACAGGTGTTTGAGAACAGCCTGACCAAACGAGGCATCCCGGCGGGAGTCCTTGTCCAAACAGTAATGGGCTGTGAAGGTATGTGAAAGCTCTGTTGTTTCTTTTTAGGCAATTAGTGTGAATTGCAAGGTCCAGCAAACATAGTGTCAGCTTATGCAGTCAGGAACTGAATGGTTTTTAGATTTTCTCCCAGCAAAGAAAATGCTGTATGCAGAGTACTAGTTGATTTTTGTTGTAGTATGCTTGATAATAATGGAAAAATAGTGAAATGCCAATTAGATAAAGTTAGTAACTGTACTTTAAGTTCAAGTGAGAGCTATGTAAATTTCCTTTTCAGCTCTCACTAATTCTTGGTCCTTCATTCTGGAATTCAGTATTCAGTATTCAGGCCTTTGCAAGGCCTGTTAGCATTTTCATTTGGTATTTTGGTATGTTTCATTTTAGAAGTATTACTCCTCTATGTACTGACAGTTGTTTCTCTATGTCAGCACTAGTTTTATTCCACCTCTTCATCTTTCACAGCTTTCTAAATCAGAAATCAGTAAAAGCATGGACCCATACATTGATGTTACAGACTGGCCCAGAATCAAGTTGTATTTCCACTTCAATGGCAATATATGAGTTTCCTTATTTTAGAAATGATTCTTTCCAGAATCAGAGGAGGGACTGAAAGCATGTATATTAGTACAGGGTACCATACACTATTAGATTAACTAAATCTGAGAAAGAGTTAATTCTGTTCAGAACCTTGCTTAGAAATAAAACTTCATATATTAACTTACTAAGTGAAGGTTTACATGTCCTGAAATAAAGAAAGGGCACGTTGTACCCCAGCCTCTCTGTCTCAGGGATACCAGATAGCAGTCTCAGGGTTATTAGCTAAAATACTCTCGGGGTTAGTAATTAGTAGATATCAAGAGGTATTAGCAGTAAACAGTTATGTCAATTAGGTCATTCTATATCTTGGAATCCTGCATGTCTCCTCATAATGGCCATGTAACAGTAAACAATTATGTCTTGGACTCCACTTATGGACCCACACTGAATAAGTTGACCTACAATATGATAAACATACATGACGTATAATGATAAAGTGAAATTATGCTGTATCATCTAAAAAGCCTTATAAATAAAGAGAACCATGGCTAGTAAGTTAGAGTAAACAGGGAGAACGTGCTTCTCTCAGTTTCTCTCCACAAAGCTTTGGTGTATTTTTCTATAGAACTGTGCTGTATTTATTGCTGTCTTGATAACCTTCCCATTGCTTTTGAATGTAGTTATTTGTAGCTTCAAGAACCCAGTGAGGTTACTGCTGAGGAGAGAGTTAAGGAAGCTCTTCAGTATGAACCGAGGCCCAGGTGGCCGCTCGACAGATTTGGTCGATGGACACAGAGTTTAGATGAGCCAATGAGGCTGCCATGGCTCTCAAATTGTGAGCTGTGAGATGGCCCTCCAGAGAAATGTTCCTACTCTGGTAGGCGAAAGAAATACACTGAGCAATCTAGTTGGACAGTGTTCTCTTAGAGACTGGAAGTCCTAAATGAGAAGGATCAAAAGCAACAAAGAGTTGAAAAAGACTTTCTATGTTGCTGTGTTCTTTGTAAGTAAAAAGCGAGAGCTCTCTTACAATCCAAGGTATGAAGATTCCTCCCTGCACTTGATGCATGAGGTCCTGGAAAAAAGACAGGTAAATATACCTCTTGGTTCAGATGAAAAGGCGAGACCACTTTAGGCATAAAGTGTGGATTGGTCCTGAGGACTACCTTATCATGATGGAATCTTGTATAAGGTGGATTAGCCACCAAAGCTTGCAACTCACTGATGCGGCGTGCTAAGGTGACTGCAATGAGAAAAATAACTTTCCAAGAAAGAAATTTCAAGGAGGTGGTGGCTAAAAGTTCAAAGGGTGGCTTCATAAGCTGGCCAAGAACCAGGTTTAAGTCTCATGCCACTGGAGGTGGTCTAATGGGAGGTTTAGTTAAAAGAAGGCCTCTCATGAATCTTGCTATAAGAGGATGAGAGGAAATAGGTTGTCCATTGAGAGGCTTGAGGGACGCTGCAATAGCACTCAAATGGACTCTTACTGAATTCGTTTTCAGACCTGCATGGGATAGATGCAGGAGATACTCTAGTAGAGAATTCAGAGGTATTGCAAGAGGGTTTAGACCCTTCCCTGAACACCAAATGGTAAATCATTTCCATTTGAAAGCATAGGAACGTCTAGTAGAAGGCTTTCTAGAGGCATGAATAACATCTCTGACTTGCTGAGAGAGATGAAAATCTTGAAGGTCTAGGCCCTCAGCAACCAAGCCCTGAGATGGAGAGACTGGGGGTTTGGGTGCCACAACGTTCCTTCTTCCTGTGATAGAAGGTCTGGTGCAGAGCCCAAGTCCAGGGAAGGAACTTGAGAGAGATGCAGAAGTAGAGGGTACCACACTTGGCGTGGCCAATGTGGTGCTATGAGGATCATGGTCCCTCGATCTCTCTGAAGCTTGAATAGTGTTTTGGGAATTAGGGGAATTGGTGGAAAGGCTGTGATAAGGAAGCTTATCATAGTTCAGGAAGGAGCTATAATAGAGGTGAAGTGACTCTGAACAAGCAACCTGTCTTTGCTGGTAGAAATAATAAAACAGAATGTTTACATAAAAGACTACCAGTCCCAGAATGCACCAGGTTTCCAACAGCCACTAGAAGAGCTGAAGTGGGAAAACGTGTGTTCAATCAGGAGAACTATGAGGTAATCCCCAAGCACTCATCTCCAAGGGCAGGGCTTGATTCAGCACAGCTGCGCTGTGCTAGGGTGGAGCAGCCCTCTAAACAGGTTAAAAGTAAAGCCTATTCTATTCATCATCTTCAGAATCTTCATGATCATCGGCTGGATCATCAGCAGGAGCAGAGGCAGCAGAAGCCAGAGCTCAAGGACAGAGAGAGCAAGAAACACTTTGGAAGAAAGAAGAGAGAAGCATCTTGGAGGTCTAAAGGAGTCCATAGCAGTACGTGTGCTGGGAGGCATTCCAGAGGCAAGCATACTCCATTGGACTGGAGGAAACCAGAGGAGTGGGGTTGCAGAGCCAGGAATCCCCGGACGGGACCTGTGAGGGAGATGGCTGCATTTGGAAGGGGTCCTAAGACCAGTGCAAGAAGGTATGTGAAGAGAGACCCAGTGTCCAGGGATCTTGATTGGAAGGCAGGACATAAAAACTGGACTACATACTGGCCAGGATATTTGGAGAGGAACCCTAACAGCAAGGGAAGCTCAGGTATGAACACTGATCTATGCCCTAGCTTTTCACTTGGAAGACAGCAGGGAGACAAGTATTGTCCTGAGAGTGCTCCATTAAGAAATTCCTCTGTGCCAATCCATGATATTGATGCTATGATAGTTGAAGAAGGAGGAAATATTGTAAATGAACAGTTTGAATACATGGATTGCTCTCTGTCTAAACTTCTGTGGTAATATACTTTTACAAAATACAACAACCATCACAAAGAAATATAAACTTGTTCTTTGATCTACTCAGAAAAGCTTTTGAGCAGGATTTGAGCCACGGTTAGAAAGTAAACCAGCCAAGAGGTTTGCAGCTGGTTAATTGTTAGCAATTGAGCCTTGCTTAATTGCCTGTGAGCTCTGAAGAGACACTTCTGGGTGTGTGTGGAAATACCAGAAGTTAGCCTTGAAAAAGAACAGTTTTTCATTACTTTGTGGGTTTTGTTTGTTTTTGAAGCACTGCTAAAAAGATATTAGCAGGAGCCCACAGAAAAGACCTTTCTGTTCCCATCAAGGTCTTTATGATTTGATTTGATTGCTTAAGAAGTTCAGTTGTTGTTTTTCCTGATTTTGTTTTTCTAAGTATAATACTGAAAGCAAGTATCCTTTTTGTGCTACCAAGCAAATCTGTGTTGGGAGAAATAACCCCATAAATAAAATATATCTTCTTTGCTTTACACTCGAGCAAGCACAACTAATTTATTTGTGAACGGCTGATTCTGGTATGAATGGACTACATTTCCCACAATCCTTTGCAAGTCATATTAATATTTGCCTTTGCCAAGACTGTGGACATTCTCACCCAGCGCCCCCGTTTACAGTTGGCGTAGTTTTTCGGATTGCTTTTGCGCAAAGGATTTACATGCTAAGGATTACAACTGAAGTCTGAAGAAAAAAAAGAAAGTTCAAGTTAAAAGCTGGAAAAAAAGATTTTCCCTTAACTACACTTTGGAGGAAGAGGTGGCTGATTCAGGTGGCTGTCCCAGGAGGAAAAGACCCTGTGTAGAGCTGGATTCATCACTGGCATAAGGTAATAAGTACCTGGGCATGTCTAGTGGTGGATGGGAGTAAGGCACAGGGGTAATTGGAAAAAAGAAATTAGGAGAAAAACACCTGTTTGGAAGGTGTTGCACTGTGGTTTTTTTTTGTTGTTGTTTTCTTGCAGGGATCAAGATGGATCCAAGGGAACTAGCTGAATGGATGGCAGCCCAGTTTAGCAGGCAACAGGAGCTAGCGCAGCAGGCTCAGGACGCTGCTATGAGAGCCTTAATGGACCAGCAGAAGCCAGTGCTTGATCTGGTGGAAGCCTTGGTGGGGCTCTGCATAACCAAAGTGGACCGGATGCAAGACCAGCAGTAAATACTGGTATACCACATGTGGACAATGTGGGGC
Organism: Ichthyophis bannanicus; assembly: GCA_033557465.1. Lineage (NCBI taxonomy): Eukaryota > Metazoa > Chordata > Amphibia > Gymnophiona > Ichthyophiidae > Ichthyophis > Ichthyophis bannanicus. The sequence continues at coordinate 436,527,341 of CM066033.1, forward strand.
TCAATCAGGGAATTGGGGCATTTAGTTTTGGGAAGCTAACTCCAGATGATAATGTTGATGATTTCCTAGAATCTTTTGAGAGAGTGGCACAAGCATTAGCATGGCCAGAGAGCCAGTGGGCAGTAAGGCTGGCAGCTTCATTAACTGGAGAGGCTCTTGCAGCTTATAGAGCAATGCCAGCAGCTCATGCTTTGAATTATAAAGATGTAAAGGCTGCTATTAGAGATCGCCTAGGGTTGTCTATTTCAGAGTATAGGCGAATGTTTAGAGCTACTACATTAAGAGTGGGTGAAACACCCAGGGCTCTGAGTCAGAGAATCAGAGGATTGGCTGTAAAATGGTTGGAGCATGAGGGAAAGACTGTGGAAATGTTATGAGGCATTATTATGCTTGAACAATTTATGTCTGCTGTGCCTAAAGATTTGCACACTTTCCTTATGCAGCAAAATTGCCAGAATCTTGGAGAGGCAACCATGCTAGCAGAGAGATTCTTGGAAGCCACGCAGGCTTGCCATAGAATGGGTGGCCCTCTGAAGATTGGTGCTGAGGCAAGCTGTGCTGTATCAGAAAAGAAAATGGTTAAAAATGTTTCTGAAAATAATTGTACTGTGCCAGTCCAGATTACACAGTAGAGTAAAAAGAAATGTTTCAAATGTGGGAAAATGGGGACATTTAGAAAGGGGATGCCAGATACACACTAGCTTGATGGGTGTTGATTTAAAACAGCCCAAAGAAGGATTTCTTTTGATGGTTGATGTGCAGGGAATTACCACAAATGCTCTGTTAGACTCTGGGGCAGACCAGAGTATGTTGTCAAAGAGGCTTTGGAAGAGGATAGAGGCCCAAGAAGGATTTGTGCCTAGAACCCCTGAAAGCCAAGTTCACATCAGATGCATTCATGGTGCTGCAACATCATATCCCACCTATAGGCTAATGGTTAAGTGCCTGGGGGAACAAGAGGAACTTCTTTTAGCAGTGGTGCCTAGGCTACCATTTGATTTGGTTCTAGGAAGAGACTGGCCAAGATTTAAGCAAGGTCTAGTGAAAGGACTAGGAAAGAAGGAGGGAGAAGGAATGATGGTAATAGCTCCCGGGCCTTAGTTTGGAAGTCCTCAGACCCCAGCTAAAAAGATGGTTAAGCATCCAGAAGACCAAACTACCCCGAAGCAGACATTTGTCTTGAAGTACCATAGGGTCACAGAGAAGGCCCAAGCTCCTAAGCGGGCAACCCCTCAAGCTGCTGGGTTTGACCTGTGCAGTATAGAAAATGTGACTGTACCTAGCCAAGGGAAAGCCCTGGTTGACACTGGACTCCAAGTTGAAATACCTATTGGATGCTATTGGAGAGTAGCCCCAAGGTCCGGATTAGCCCTTACGTATTTCATCGATGTGGGAGCGGGAGTGATTGATCCCGATTACAGGGGCAGTCTTAAAGTTCTGTTATTTAATTTTGGAAAGAATGATTATCATGTGAAGACGGGAGACAGAATTGCCCAATTGATATGTGAGAGACTGGGTTTCCCACCTGTGGAAGAGGTCACATCCCTGTCAAATTCTGAGCGTGGAACCAAAGGCTTTGGTTCTACTGAAGACAAAGGGGTTAAAAGCTTAGCTGCCACCTGTGCCCGAGAAAGGGAGGTGAATGAAGAGGAGGATTTGGGACCTCAGGTATCTGATTGTAAAGAAAAGTCAGAGCCCCAAATAGGTGAGGACCTGACAGTGGTACAACAGGAAGAAATAAGGAAATTGCTTAAAGAATTCCCAGATGTGTTGACACCCATACCTGGGGAGACACATTTGGTTGCCCATGAGATAATAACTCCACCTGGGAAATTAATTAGTCAAAGGCCATACCGCTTGCCTGAAGCAAAGAGACAGGAAGTAGTGGCACAAGTCCAGGAAATGTTGGACATGGGAGTAATAGAGGAGTCGAAGAGTCCCTGGAATAGCCCCATAGTCCTGGTGCCAAAGCCTGATGGCTCTTTAAGATTTTGTATTGACTTCCGGCAGGTAAACGCAATATCAGTTTTTGATGCATATCCAATGCCAAAAATTGAAGAGCTGTTGGACCAGCTTGGACAAGCTCAATATTTAACCACCCTTGATATGACAAAAGGCTATTGGCAAATCCCTCTAACCAGGGAGTCGAAGCCGAAGACTGCGTTCAGCACCCCCGTTGGCCTTTTCCAGTTCAAGAGGATGCCGTTCGGACTGCATGGAGCGGCCGCTACCTGCCAAAGGTTAGTGGATCAGGTACTTCGACCCCACCAAAATTATGCCTTTGCATATATGGATGATGTCATAATCCATAGTAACACTTGGGCGGAACATCTAAAGAGGATCAGGGCAGTCTTGTGCTCCATGAAGCAAGCGGGAATCACTTTAAACCCAAAGAAGTGTGCCTTTGCAAATAGGGAGGTAAAATACCTGGGCCACCTAGTGGGAAGAGGAAAAATTAAACCTCTAATGAGCAAGGTGGATAGCATCAGGAATTTTCCCCCTCCAACAACAAAGAAACAACTGAGAAGTTTCTTAGGACTTATTGGATACTACCGCAGATTTATACCACAATTTGCAGAGAAAAGTGCAATTTTCACTGATATGCTGCGGAAGAATTGTCCAAACCAGCTAAAATGGACTCCTGAAGCTGAAAAAGCATTTTCAGTCCTAAAAGGGAAGTTGTGTACAGGACCAGTACTGAAAGGGGTGGATTTCAGGAAACCCTTCCTGGTTCAAACAGATGCATCGGATGTAGGGCTAGGAGCGGTTCTATCCCAAAGTCATGAAGGGGAGGAGCATCCTGTGATGTACCTGAGCAGGAAGTTGTCACCGGCTGAACAAAAGTATTCCACAATAGAAAAAGAATGTTTAGCTATAAAGTGGTCAGTGGAGGCATTAAGGTTTTACCTTACAGGAAGGAAGTTCCAATTGGTCAGAGACCATGCCCCACAAGTGGTTGCAACAAATGAAGAACCACAATGCCAGGTTGACACGCTGGTACATGGCCTTACAGGCATTTGATTTTCAAGTGGAACATCGGGCTGGGAAGTTACACAAAAATGCGGATGCCCTTTCCCGTATTACGGACTGTAAAGAAGAAGTTTCACCAGTTACACCAGTCCGTAATAACTTAAGCAGGGGGGTATGTGATAAGGAAGCTAATCATAGTTCAGGAAGGAGCTATAATAGAGGTGAAGTGACTCTGAACAAGCAACCTGTCTTTGCTGGTAGAAATAATAAAACAGAATGTTTACATAAAAGACTACCAGTCCCAGAATGCACCAGGTTTCCAACAGCCACTAGAAGAGCTGAAGTGGGAAAACGTGTGTTCAATCAGGAGAACTATGAGGTAATCCCCAAGCACTCATCTCCAAGGGCAGGGCTTGATTCAGCACAGCTGCGCTGTGCTAGGGTGGAGCAGCCCTCTAAACAGGTTAAAAGTAAAGCCTATTCTATTCATCATCTTCAGAATCTTCATGATCATCATCGGCTGGATCATCAGCAGGAGCAGAGGCAGCAGAAGACAGAGCTCAAGGACAGAGAGAGCAAGAAACACTTTGGAAGAAAGAAGAGAGAAGCATCTTGGAGGTCTAAAGGAGTCCATAGCAGTACGTGTGCTGGGAGGCATTCCAGAGGCAAGCATACTCCATTGGACTGGAGGAAACCAGAGGAGTGGGGTTGCAGAGCCAGGAATCCCCGGACGGGACCTGTGAGGGAGACGGCTGCATTTGGAAGGGGCCCTAAGACCAGTGCAAGAAGGTATGTGAAGAGAGACCCAGTGTCCAGGGATCTTGATTGGAAGGCTGGACATAAAAACTGGACTACATACTGGCCAGTATATTTGGAGAGGAACCCTAACAGCAAGGGAAGCTCAGGTATGAACACTGATCTATGCCCTAGCTTTTCACTTCGAAGACAGCAGGGAGACAAGTATTGTCCTGAGAGTGCTCTATTAAGAAATTCCTCTGTGCCAATCCATGATATTGATGCTATGATAGTTGAAGAAGGAAATATTGTAAATGAACAGTTTGAATACATGGATTGCTCTCTGTCTAAACTTCTGTGGTAATATACTTTTACAAAATACAACAACCATCACAAAGAAATATAAACTTATTTGATCTACTCAGAAAAGCTTTTGAGCAGGATTTGAGCCACGGTTAGAAAGTAAACCAGCCAAGAGGTTTGCAGCTGGTTAATTGTTAGCAATTGAGCCTTGCTTAATTGCCTGTGAGCTCTGAAGAGACACTTCTGGGTGTGTGTGGAAATACCAGAAGTTAGCCTTGAAAAAGAACAGTTTTTCATTACTTTGTGGGTTTTGTTTGTTTTTGAAGCACTGCTAAAAAGATATTAGCAGGAGCCCACAGAAAAGACCTTTCTGTTCCCATCAAGGTCTTTATGATTTGATTTGATTGCTTAAGAAGTTCAGTTGTTGTTTTTCCTGATATTGTTTTTCTAAGTATAATACTGAAAGCAAGTATCCTTTTTGTGCTACCAAGCAAATCTGTGTTGGGAGAAATAACTCCATAAATAAAATATATCTTCTTTGCTTTACACTCGAGCAAGCACAACTAATTTATTTGTGAACGGCTGATTCTGGTATGAATGGACTACATTTCCCACAATCCTTTGCAAGTCATATTAATATTTGCCTTTGCCAAGACTGTGGACATTCTCACCCAGCGCCCCCGTTTACAAGGCATAAAGAAAGTCTTGACCCCAATGAAGGAGGAAGGCATCCTTGGCCTGAACTCCCTGACACAGAATTCTGGAACAGAACCGGGGAAGTTTGGCATTCCACGGACTTGCAAAGAAGTCTATGTCCGGGGTTCTCCAAATTCAAAAAATCCTGGCTACCTAGTCCATGTGGAGGGACCACTCCTGTGGAAGCAGAACTCGACTGAGTCTGTCCGCCCAAGAGTTTTGAACGCCTGGAAGATATACTGCCAGAAGATGGATGTGATGCTCTCTGGCGAAGGCCCACAGTCGCAAAGCTTCGTTGCAAAGCGACAGAGAGCCAGTCCCGCCCTGCTTGTTTACATAGAATATGGCTACTTGGTTGTCCGTATGGATGAGGACTGTCCTGTAGCTGAGCAGGGAATGGAACACTCTGAGAGCTAAGAATATTGCTCTGAGTTCCAATAGATTGATATGCAGAGAAGTCTCCTGTGGAGACCAGATGCCCTGGGTGGAGAGAGATCCTGAAGATGAGCTCCCCAACCCATTGGAGAAGCATCTGTTGTAAGAGTTGCTTGGGGTAGCGACTGCTGAAAAGGGGACCCCAGTAACAGATTTGGAGAGGACTTCCATCACTGGAAAGACCAAAAAAGGCGACTGGAGTTTGCTATTTTGTCTGACAGGCAACCTGATGCCTGAGTCCATTGGGTGGACAAAGTCCATTGAGCTGCCCTCATGTGAAGGCGAGCATATGGAACCACGTGCACGGTGGATGCCATGTGGCCTAAGAGTTGTAACATCTCTCGAGCAGTTAAATGGGACTTTAACTGTATCTGGGAGGCTAACTGCACCAAGCGTAGGCAACGGGCCTGAGGAAGATAGGCCCTTGCAGTTGTGGTATCCAGCAAGGCCCCTATAAACTCCAGAGACTGAGTAGGGGTGAGATTGGATTTTGGGATGTTTATTACCAGTCCCAAATACTGAAGGACACGCATTGTGCAGGTTAGACAAGTCTGGGCCTCTGACTTGGATGGAGTTCGAATGAGCCAATCGTCCAGATATGGGAATACGAATATTCCTAGAGTGCGCAGAAATGCAGCTACCACTGCCATGCATTTGGTGAACACCCTTGGTGCAGAGGCCAGACCGAAAGGAAGCACCCTGTATTGGTAGTGCTTTCCTTGAAAAAGGAACCGAAGGAACCTTCTGTGTGTTGGATGGATGAGGACATGGGTGTACGCATCCTTGAGATCTAGAGAACAAAGCCAGTCCTGACTCTGAAGGTCTGGAAGCAGAGCACCTAGAGAAATCATCTTGAATTTCTCCTTGAATAGAAACTTGTTCAATTCTCTGAAATCTAATATGGGTCTGTAGCCCCCCGTTTTCTTTGGAATAAGAAAATAAGGGGAGTAGAACCCTGAGCCCTGTTGAAGAAGAGGTACTTCTTCTATTGCCCCTTGGGCAAGAAGGGTAGCAATCTCTTGACCCAGAAGGTTGAGGAGAGATGTTGGAGAATTGAACTGTTTCACCATGGTGTGAGGAGGAAGGCTTAAGAAATGAAGCTTGTACCCCTCTCTTATGATGGAGAGGGTCCATTGCTCTGCTGTGATTTGTTCCCATCTGGGAGCAAAGTAAGTCAACCTTCCTGGAATGGTGAGGGGCTCTGGATGTTCTAGAGCCAGAAAGGCTAAGTTCTCTAGTTGTAAGTCAAAGGCCCTGAGGAGGCTGAGGCTGCTGGGCCGTGGCAGGCCTGGCAGCCTTTGACTTGGCCTGTTTAGGTGACTGCTGAAGCTTTGCAGCAAAACGACCTGCGGAAGACGCCTGCTGACCATAAGCAGGATAATATCTTCCCTTTTTAGAAAAAGATGTCTTCTTGAACAATCTTTTCATAACAGGAGCAGAGGTAGACTTTGAAAGTCAATCCAAAGCAGAGTTCTCAGCATCTATCTGAGTTGCCTTTGCTTGCCAATCCTTGCCAAAAAGGTTTTCACCTGTACAAGGAAGATTTCCCAATTCATCTTGGACCCAGAGTTCCAAATCAGAGGCCTGTAACCAAGCAATTCTGCGTGCACCTATGGCAATAGCCGAGGCTCTGCTTACACACTCAAAAGAGTCAAAGGCTGCACGGTTGGAACATTTGGAAACATCTTGGGCATGTTTGAGCCAAGTGAGAAATTCCTGCCTTTTGTCTTCTGAAATAAAAGGAGTTAAAGTCTGCAGATGATCTGTGACTTCTTTTAGAAACATCCCCATATAGAGACTATAGGAGTTGATTCTGGCAGCAAGCATATTAGCTTGGAAAACCCTTCGGCCAAAAGCATCTAGGGTCCTACATTCACGTCCTGGAGGATTAGATGAGTGTTTCTTTGCACTCTTTATTTTCCTCATGGCAGACTCTACCACAATAGAGTGGTGAGGAAGCTGAGTCTTATGAAAGCCAGGACAAGGAGGGACACAGTACATGGTGTCTAACCTACGAGAATGAGGAGAGGTGGTGAGAGGAGTCTCCCACATGCCCAACATGAGATCATAGAGAATCTCATGAATAGGTAAGGTAGCTGCTTCTTTAGGAGCCTTAGGATATTGCAAAATATCTAATTGCTTGGCTCTAGGCTCTGACTCAGGGGCCACTGTAATGGAGAGGCCCCTAGCCACTTCCCTAACGAAGTCTTGAAAAGACAAGTCTTCTGGAGGAGACATTCTTCGTTTTGGAGAAGCAGACTCCTGAGGAAGAAGTACCAGTGCCTCGACAGAAGCCTCCGACTCATCAGAGTCTTCGGAGGAATCGAAGTATCGCCTGTCTGGATGCTCCTGTAAAGCCCGATACGCGTACCGAGTGGGATCGACATCGGGAGTAAGCGGTACTGGTTTGGTACCGATGGGCATCATAGGACAGGGTACCGTTGCAGTCGACACCGAAGCCGATGTCGATGCAATCGGTACCGGCACCGGGAACGATGCCGGTGCCGGAGTCGGTACCGGCAACGGAGATTGTTGCGGTACCGGAGGCGTCGAAGCTTGCATAAACGCCATTAGGGTGCGCTGCATGGACAGAATCTTCTGATCTATTGACGCCACCAGAGTCTGGATGTTGGTACCAGTGGAGGCCACCGGTACCCCAGAACACGGCAACAGGTGATCGGTCGAGGCCGAGCCATTGATGTCAACCTGTGACCCCATAGACAATGCTTTGTAAACCGGAACTTCCCGCCAGGGTAATTTTGCCGGTGCGGAATCCTCGAGGACAAGCCCGGAGGAATCTCAATGCTTAGAGGGAGATTTGCCCTTCGAGGACCGGCTAGATTTATGTTTGGTTACCTGAGATCCATGGGAGGAAGAAGCAGCCCTGGAAGACGTCGATGCCACCGAGGCTGCATCAGAGGGAAACAGGGTACTGAGCTTGGCTGCTCGGTTCTGCTGACCTCTTATAGACATCATGGTACAGGACACACAATCCGTGATGGAATGGTCAGGACCCAAACATTTTAGACACCAATCATGGGTGTCGGTGACAGAAATAGTACCGCCACATTTTGTGCACTTTTTGAACCCGGAAGCGGGCTTCTCCATGAGGAGAAAAATATTCAAGCCTAAGGCCCAAACTGAAAATGCACAGTTGAAGAAGAAAAGTTTTTTGTTTTGTTTTTTTTAAAGAAAGAAAAGAAAAGACCGGCGGTACCGGTCTGACGTCGAAGAAGGCAGACGCGACACAGAAAAATAAAGAAAAAAATAAAGAACTTCTTCTGCGGTGACAGGAACACGACCTGCTGGCTCCGCGGAAAAGAAGAACTGGAGAGAGGCGGTTGGAAAAGGCGGGAAGGCAGCGCGCAGGCGCTGTGGGATGCTCCCAAAAGCTTTCTTACTGGACGCTGGGGAGCGTTCCCGCGCAGGCTCCGTCGGTACCGACGATACCCATATGTGAAGACTCATTCCTGCTTGTTCCTGGAGATTCCAAAAAAGTAAAGAAATAAATAATAAAGATAAGCAAAAGGAAAAAAATGCTTTACCATTGGGTTTAAGGGGTGTCCATGGGGTGTGTCCTGCTCCTTTGGTCACGCCCCTTCATGCCACACCCCACGGGCGTGATGGCGTACAGCAGCAGCAGCTTTTATTCCAAAGAGGAGGGTCCTTCTGCCTGTTAGCGGGCTGCCCTACCTTATGCCTGCCCAAATCTGAGCTGATCTCGTGAGCGGCAACACATGGCAGCTAACAGCAGTGACCAGTCTTAAGGGTGGATGAAAAGCCCCTTTTCTCCTACAAGCTCCAAACTCAGTCTCAAAAGTGCTAGCAGCAGCAACAGTTTTGATTCCAAAGAGGAGGGTCCTTCCACTGGGTAATGGGTTGTCCTCCCCGTGCCTGCCTGAATCTCAGCTGATCCTGGGAGCGGCAGCACACAGTGGCTAACAGCAGCAACCAGTCTTAAGGGTAGATGAAAAGCCTCTTTCTCCTTCAAGCTCCAAACTCGGTTTCAAAAGTGCTAGCAGCAGCGACAGCTTTTTATTCTAAAGAGGAGGGACCTTCCGCTGGGTAGCGGGCTATCCTCCCCTGTGCCTGCCTAAATCTGAGCTGATCCAGGTTGCAACAGCATATGGCAGCTAATACCAGTGACCAGTCTTAAGGGTAGATAGTAAGCCCCTTTTCTCCTCCAAGCTCCAAACTTGTCTCCTGTGGTGAGTAAATTAATGGAAACACTGCTAAAAGAGAGAATAGTGAGGTTTATGGACTAAATGGTTAGTTTTCCCACAAATGAAGACATTTAAAAGTATTGTATCCCAGGGATCTGTAGGGGATTGATACTTTTTAACATTTATAAACTATCTGAAAAAAGGCGCAATAAATGAGATTAAACCTGTAGATCATAAAAATATTCAATCTTGTTAAATTACAAGCAGATTGTGAGGGGTTGCAGGAGGATTTTGGCAAGACTGGAGGATTAGATGCCTAAATGGCAGATACAATTTGATATGGATAAAGGGAAGGTGATGGATATATAGGAAAAATATTTATTTATTTATTTTCTCTTATATACCGTGCTATTCTGCATCAGTGCGGTTTACATTGAACAAACTGAAAATAAAATATTGAAAATAATCTTAATAACCACATAATGCTGGAAATGGATTTTGGAGGCATTGTAGACAATCCACTGAAATCTTCAGTGCAGCATGTGATGGTGGTCAGAAAGGAAAAAAAATGTTAGAAATTGTTAGGAAAGGAATAAAGAATAAAAATATATTTCTCTACGGATTCATAGTGTCATTGAACCTTGAATATCATATGCAATTCTGGTTGCTCCATCTCAAAAAACATAGCGTAACTAAAAAAAAAATACTAAGAAGGGGGACTTTGAACAGTGTAAATTAGTGATTTAGTGGAGGGAGATCATTTTGATGTGTTTAGGAGAACTTGCTGTTCATGGCTATTTTGATTGTATGATGTTGTGATGTTCTGGTACAATAAACATTGAATTTGGAAGAAAGGAAGGAAGGCTGAGAAGCAATAGCTGAGACAGTGCATCTCTAAAAATTGTAAGTGGAGTAGAAGAGGTAAATAACAAGTGTTTACCCTTTTCAAATGATACTAAGATTAAGGGCACTCTATGAAACTCATAAGTAGCATACTTAAAACACATTCAATAAAGTATTTTTCACTAAACATAAAATCAAGCTGTGGAATTTTCTGACAGATGATGCGATGAACGCAACATGCCTGGGTTTAAAAAGGATTTAGACAAGTTTCTGGAGGAAAAATCCATAACCAGACTTGGGAAAGCCTCTGCTTATTCCTGTGAATGAGCAACAAGAAATTGATCTTTTCTGAGATACCACTAGGTGTACATGTGGTATGGTTTGGCCACTGTTAGAGACTGGATGCTGGGCTTGCTGGACCTTTGGTTAAGTCAGCATGGCACATCTTATATATGTTCTTATAATGGTAATACTAAAATTGTTTTTCCTCCTTCATGTCTTATTTGTATGTCAACATCAAGTTTTATATTTTTCCCCAACAGTACCTGTATCTTCTCTATTTTGTCTTTTCAGCTTTCTTTGTGCTTCTTCTGCCTATTGAAAAAAAAGAACCATTATCCAAGGTACAAAAAGTAACAAAACATAAAAGTTATCTTGCAACTTCTGGTGCAAAACACCCATGCGACAGCCTTAGTTACTAAGACTTCCTCTTATCCTATGTCTGTGAAAACTTTGGCACCCAAAGAGACTGAATTAATCAGAGTTGAGTTCAAATGGCATACAAATAGTTGTTAAATTGTTCCGTCTTCGAGAAGGATAGACAGATTAGGTCTTACCTGCTAATTTTATTTCCTTGAGTCCTGCCAGACCAGTTCAGACACTTGGGTTTATGCTCCCCCATCAGCTGATGGAGATAGAAAACCATTTGTTTGATAACACTCTAAGGTGACTCATGCCGCCTTTACTTCCTGGTATTCTTCTGTCAAAGTAACAATATTATATTAAACTCCACTCCCCTCCTGATCAGGGATCTTTGAACAAATGGAATTAGGTAATTTGTTTCTACTCCTGAAACTCTATGCAAGCAAGGCAGTGGAAAACAACCTGATCAGAAGATGCAAGGGACACGCCTGAAACACCTTAACACACAGACAGGCAAAAATGCAGACTGAAGAATCTCCAGAGAAGGGGTTGTGGATTGATCTAGCAAGAAAGAAAATTACCAGGTAAGACAATTTCTACTTCTTTATTGCCCCTTAAGACCAGTCCAGGCATGTTGACCGTACCCAAGCTGCTCCTACAATGGGTGGGATGGTGACAAGTTTGCCTTAAGATACTTATCCCAAAGGCCACATCTCCCTTGGCCTGTACATCCAACCTGTAATGCTGCACAAAAAAAATGCAGCAAGGCCCATATGGCTGCTTTACAAATATCCTCTAATGAAACAAGCCAATGCTTTGCCCAGGAAGAAGTCTGAGCTCTAAGACTCAAAGGGACATATACTCTTAGACAGATAAGCTGACCCAATGGTCTCCTTAATCAAACAAGCCACTAAAGTCTTGGATGCTCTTTCCTCTTTCCTGCAACCACTGAAAATTAAGAGGTAATAAAATCTGTGGAAATAACTGGCCATCTTCAAATACATTTGTAGAGTCCTATGGATATCCAGAAAGTATAGCTCCTTATAGCTCTCTTCTGCATCCAATCTCTCTAAAGATGGTAGCAAAATTGAATAGCAGGAATTAGTCCTCATATATGGATGATGTCCTCCGACAGAGCCCGCGTAGGAATGTTCCCCAGCTCCTACTGAAAGCTTTTGGGAGGCTTTGCAATGCCTGTGCACCTCCTTCCCATCTGCCACAATGGCGCCATCTTAAACCAGTTTGATAGCATAGCTGTAACAGGAGACAGCTCCTCGGGGAGATGAGAGGGTTGTGAGGACTAATTCCTGCTGTCTATGCAGAACACATGCTACAGATGAGTAACCACCTTCTCTCTGTGAACAAGCAGGAATGAGTCCTCATGTGTGGGACTTCCTAGCTACAGGCTAATGAAAACAGAGGAGAATGCGGAGGAGCCCAACAGAGGCAACCTGCCTGCATAATGGCAAAAGGCCTTAGTAGTCAGAGAGCAACTATGCACAATAGGAATGATTATCTCTTCCCTTTTTTTTTTGGTAGCCTGGACAGAAATGAATGGGCCTAGGGGAATGGAGTTGGATTCTGATCCCAAAACTGATTCTGGAGTACATCGTGAATTCCCTATCTTGACAAAATGAGATGTGCATGTGCGGACAGAAGACCAAGTCGCAGCCCTGATTAACTCCTCCATGAGACCAAGCGTAGAAGGACACAAACGCAGCCATAGCCCTTACCTTGTGAGTTGCGTCATGACCATGAGGGTTCAGGCCTGACTGGACACCACTGAAAGGGATGCCATCAGCCAGCTAAATTGAGAAAGCGCATCTGGAAGAGGCAGTCTCTAGTTTGTTATGGTCAAAAGAAATCAAAGCTGGATGGACTTTCCACAGTTTATGCCTGCTCTAAGATGAAGTTTAAGGTTCACTTGTAGTCCAACATTTGCAACACAGCTTCCCCTTTGTTGGCATGAGGTCTTGGGAAGAATATTGGTAGAACAGTTGGTTGATTAAGATGGAAATACGATACAATTTGGGATGAGTTTGGAGGACTTCATTATTATGATGGAATTCTATGGATTAACTTCTAGAGCCTGAAGGTCGCTCACTCTGCATGTCTGAAGTGACTGCTACCAAACAATACCTCCAGGTCAAACTTCAGAGGGCTGGAATAGCGAGACTCAAAAGGAACTTTCAGGGGCTGCACAAGAATCACCCTGAGTGCCAAAGACACTACAGGAGGCTTGTAGTGAGGCTTCCAGAGAAGTAACTCCCGCATAAAGCATAACATTAAAGCTCATACTACGATGGATGCTCCACACCCCTATGGTAAGTTCCCACTGCACTGAGCTAGATCTTAATGGAGTGGGACTTACATCCCATCCTGGAGAGGTGCAGAAGATATTTCAGCAGTTCTGTGTGGGACAGGTGAAAGGATATTGGGACTGGTCCCGACACTAGACAGCAAGCCTCTTCCATTTGAAGGAATAAGACTCTCAATGCAGTCCTCCTGAAATGGAAAAAAAGAGCCAAACAACGAAACCTGGAAACAGCACAAGCACTGGCAAGGCATTGATAAGGCAGGCAAAGGGAGAATTTGAGAAGAAGCTTGCTGCGGAAGCAAAAACGCGTAATACAGACTTTTTCAAGTACATTTGTAGCAAAAAAACTGTGAGAGAGTCAGTTGGTCCATTAGATGATAGAGGGGTTAAAGGGGCACTAAGAGGCGACAAGGCGATAGCGGAGAGACTGAATGAATTCTTTGCTTCGGTCTTTACTGAGGAAGATGTAGGGATGTTACCCATGACTGAAGTGGTATTTAAAGGTGCGGAAGAATTGAAGGAAATATCGATACATCGGGAAGATGTATTACAACTATTAGATAAACTGAAGAGTAGCAAATCACCTAGGCCGGATGATATACATCCAAGGGTGTTGAAAGAACTGAAATATGAGATTGCAGACCTGCTATTAATCTGGGAACTATCATTAAAATCATCTGCAATACCTAAAGATTGGAGGATGGCGAACGTAACACCAATTTTTAAAAAGGGTTCCAGGGGTGATCCGGGAAACTACAGACCGGTGAGCTTGACATCAGTACCGGGAAAAATGGAAGAAACCATCATAAAGAACAAAATTGCTGAACATGTAGTTAATCATGGCTTAATGGGAGACAGCCAACATGGCTTTAGACTTGTCTTACTAATCTGTTATGTTTTCTTGAAGGTGTGAATAAACAGGTAGACAAAGGTTAGTTGGTTGATATAGTGTATTTGGACTTTCAGAAAGCCTTTGACAAGGTCCCTCATCAGAGACTTTTGGCAAAACTAGAGAGTCGTGGGATAGGAGGCAGTGTACTATTGTGGATCAGGAATTGGTTAAAAGATAGAAAGCAGAGGGTAGGGCTAAATGGACAATTTTCCCAATGGAAAAAGGTGAATAGTGGTGTACCCCAGGGATCTGTGCTGGGTCCGCTGCTTTTTGACATATTCATAAATGACCTGGAAAGTGGAATAATGAGTGAGGTTATCAAATTTGCAGATGACACAAAACTATTTAAAGTTGTTAAAACCCAAGAGGATTGTGGAAAATTGCAAGAGGATCTTGATAAATTGGAAGACTGGGCGTCAAAATGGAAGATGAAATTTTATGTGGACAAGTGCAAAGTTATGCACCTAGGGAAGAACAACCCAAACTATGGTTACACGATGGAAGGTTCCACATTAGGAACCACCACCCAGGAAAACGATTTAGGCGTTATTGTGGATAACATGTTAAAACCCTTGGCCCAGTGTGCAGCGGCGGCCAAGAGAGCAAATAGAATGCTAGGTATGATAAGGAAAGGAATGGAAAATAAAACAAAGGATATTATAATGCCTCTATATCGTTCCATGGAGAGACCGCACCTTGAATATTGTGTGCAATTCTGGTCGCCATATCTTAAAAAGGATATAGCCTTATTAGAAAAGGTTCAGAGAAGAGTCACCAAAATGGTAAAGGGGATGGAAGGATACTCCTATGAAGAAAGGCTAAAAAGGTTAGGGCTCTTTAACCTGGAAAAGAGATGGCTGAGGGGAGATATGATAGAGGTCTATAAATTAATGAACGGAGTGGAACGGGTAAACGTAGATCGATTGTTTACGTTACCAGAATATAGAAAGACTAGGGGACATGCAATGAAGCTACAGGGTAAACTATTTAAGACTAATAAAAGAAAATATTTTTTCACTCAACGTGTAATCAAACTCTGGAATTTGTTACCGGAGGATGTAGTAAAGGCTGTTAGTGTAGCTGGGTTTAAAAAAGGTTTGGACAAGTTCCTGGAAGAAAGGTCCATAAACCATTATTAAGAAGGGACCCAGGATATCAATGCTTGACCCAATACAAGTATTGTGGAGCCTGTGTCTTTTGGGGAAACTGCTAGGTACGTATGACCTAGATTGGCCACTGTTGGCAACAGGATACTGGGCTTAATGGATCTCGGTCTGACCCAGTATGGCATATCTTATGATCTTAGGCCAAAAGGACATCGGTAACACTGGCCAGCAGGCAGAGCTCAGACATCACTAGCTTCTCAACATCCCCACCATTAGGCCAAGAACTCGATGTCAGTGTACAATATCCTTCCATCTTCCTGTGAATCAGAACCAGAGCATGGCCCATCCGGAACGTTTTTTGATTGGAAAGCCCCAGCCAGAAAAGAAACCAAGGGTGTTCAGTTAATATGGAGCAACGAGAATCATCATGCTTCTGTCTGTTTTGAGCTTCAAGAGAGTTTTTGCAATGACAGAGGTTGGAGGATATGCATACAGAAGACCCTTCCCTCAAAGTAGTAGGAAAGCATCTGAGGCTATCTTGCTGTATGATATCAAAGTGGAACAGAAATGATCCACCTGGGCATTCTCTGGAGTGGCAAACAGATCTACCGAGGGAGTGCTTCACTCCCTACAGAAGTGAGGCGCAACTTCCCTGCCTGGTGTCCATTCGTGCATATGGAGGACTCAAGTCAGTCTCACAGAGTTATTAGCCTGACAAGAACCCGGCTCTCAAGACCATCCCATGTGCGATGGCTAACCTCCAGAACCTGACTGCCCAGCACAGGGGTACGATCCCACTCGTCCCTTGCATGATGATGTTAAAACATTAGCGACTCGATCGACTGTCTGAAACAGAACAATTTGGTTAGAAAGCCGATGTCAGAAAGCCTCCAGAGCGTGTTGCAGGACCCCTGCAGCAGAGAAAAATCAATTATGAAGCAGAGGATGACTGGAATGCGTCCACTGGGCTTCACAGAAACACAAAGACTGGTTTAAGATGGCACCATGGAGGCAGGCAGGAAGGAGGCGAACAGGACTAGTAGAGCTTCCCCAAAGGCTTCCATTAGGAGCTAGGGAGCATTCCCACACGGGCTCCATCAGAGGATGTCACCCAAACATGAGGACTCATTCTTGCTTGTCCACGGAGAATCTTAGTTCCCTCTCTATGGTTCATATAGATAATCACTGTTGCACTGGTCTCCCTCAAACTGTGGGAGGAAATATCTAGAGCTCTCTTCACGTTGTTCTTGCTCCTAGATAATTTATTGGTCATGCTGTATCCTGATCGGATCACTGACCTTAGTGCCATTTTGTCCTGTCAGTGCACTTACTAAATTATTTAGGTTGGCACCCATAGCGACCATAATCCATGAAGGAGTCTCCAGGTTCATTCCTCTGAACAGGTTTCCATCCACCAATCACCTAGGCTGCATCTTTCATCTCCTTGAAATGCAGCTTCCAAAAGTAGTTCTGAAAAAGCAATGACCACTAGGACAGCAGCACCCTTTGATGAGACCCCATACAAGCCCTGGCCTATGGAACAAGATTTAACGCTGCTGCCATAAAACCCAGAACTTGAAGATAAACCTAGACTCTGGGACTCCTGGAATGGAGTAAATTTTGAATCTGCCTGTAATTTGAGGTACCTATTTATCATGAAGACCTTCCTTGACTTGGTATCAAATAAGCCCTGATGTACACTAAAGATTCAGAGGGAGTCAGCTTGCTCTTGGCAAAGTTACCACCCATACTCCTATAGCACGTGGACCATTCTAGAAATTGCAGACTTTCTACTGACTTGGCTTAGATCAGCCAATTGTTGATAGAGGACTGAATTAATAATCCTTCTCAGCAGAGCACCGCTACTACTATCATTACCTTGGAAAACATTCTTGGAGTAGCAGTCAGCCTGAAGGGCAAAGCAATGAACTGAAAGTGCCCTCTCAGAATCATTACTCTTAGGGACATTTGATGTATCATCCTAATGGGGATGTGGATATACAGTAGGCCACTATCGAGATCAAAGGACATTAAGGTTTATCCCTGCCTTACAACCACTACCACTGAGCACAGATCCCAGAGAGCCCACTGTACATATTTCAACTCCAAAACAGGATGGAAGATACTTTTCTTTTGGGGTACTATGAAGCAAACTTAATACCTTCTTCAACCACAAGCACAGGAACCACCACTTCCAATTTGAACAAGATGCTCCAGTAGGGCGCGTCAATTTTAGGGGTAGATTTTTATTTTTCCAAACTTTACTAACTACTAGTATCCAAATTATGCAGTTTTGCATGCTGAATCTAAAGCAGGGGTCTCAAACTCAAATTGCTTTGAGGGCCAGGGACCTCATTTGCATAAATATTTGCATAATGTTACCATACCCTAACTTTTAGTAAACATGCCTCTTAATGAGTGCATGAATAAAGAAAGACTAAAAGATTTCTACATTACTATAATCCAGTGCCAACCGCCAAGCACATTAGGAACTACTACAAACAAACACTGCCCATTTAGAACCCATAGCAAACCCGCCATATCCTAACAGCACTACCAGGACTCACAAAGCACCATACCCTACCTATCAAAAGGCAACACTGCAAATATTAAATCAATACATTTCAGAGAATAACAATACATGACCTACTGGGGACAGAGAACAAGTAGCAATGTCAAATAGGAATTACATAAACAGAATACCTCAGCTCAGTTACACATGCAGAATACACCATCACCAAATAAGGAATCAAAATTTAGAAACAAGACAATTAAACTGGGACCCCCCAAAAGCCAAACTTGGAATGTACAACAACACTGTAGAAATAAAACTATAAATTAATTTCCTCTTGTACTAAACAAAGCGCAGACGTTATTGATGCACATTTCCCAGAACTGACATATTCCAGTTAATAAATTCAAAATAAAGATATTTTTCTACCTTTTGTGCATTTTTTTTCAGTTGCAATTGTTCCAGCCACTTTCTTCTGGTTTCTTCGTGCCTTCTGCTAGCTCTCCATCGTCTGCTGTCCATTTGTCCTTTCTTCTCTCTTCTAGCTTTTTCCATTCTCCCTCTACATCTGCTTTAACATATTAATCTTTCTCCTTTTGCTCTTTCCTCATTCCTATTTCATCCACTCAAATTTTACCCCTCCATCCTCAATCCCCACTTACTCTCCCAATACCTGGCCAATTGTAGATTTGTCTTCCCTCCCACACAAAATATTTTCCCCTCTCCATTTCACTCTCCCAGCTCCATCCCATTCTAATCCTCCCCCAACATCAGCTCCCTTCTAGTTCCAGTCCCACACAGCACCCCCTCCCTTCTAGTCACTGCATCAGCCCATTTTCAGTCCTAGCCCCCCATCAGCCCATTTCCAATCGTAGCTCCCCCCATCAGCCCATTTCCAGTGCTAGCTCCCTCCCCTCACAGCCCATTTCCATTCCAAGCCGCCCTCCCCATCAGCCATTTGCAGTTCAAGCCCCCCTTCCACTCAGCCCATTTCCAGTCCTAGCAGAGCCCCCAGCCCATTATCAGTCCTAGCCCCCCCCATAGCCCATTACCAGTTCTAACCCCCCATAGCCCACTTCCAGTCTTACCCCTCATAGCCCATTACCAGTCCTAACCCCCCATCACTCCATTTTCAGTGTTACCCCCATCACCCCATTTTCAGTTACCCCCTCATAGGCCATTACCAGTCCTAACCCCCCCCATCACCCATTTTCAGTGTTACCCCATCACCCCATTTTCAGTTACCCCCGCATAGGCCATTACCAGTCCTAACCCCCCCCCATCACCCCATTTTCAGTGTTACCCCCATCACCCCATTTTCAGTTACCCCCTCATAGGCCATTACCAGTCCTAACCCCCCATCACCCCATTTTCAGTGTTACCCCCATCACCCCCTGTTCAGTTACCCCCCTCATAGGCCATTCCCAGTCCTAGCCCCCCCCCCATAGCCCATTACCAGTCCTAACCCCCCTCCCACCATCAGCCAAGGTAGATTTTAAAAAAATGTATATTTGCTGCTGCTGCTGCCGCAGTATTCAGCGTCCCGCGGGCCCCTCTGCCTGGCAGAGTCCTCTCCTTCCTGCAGCATCAGCTCCAAAAGCGGTGGCGGCTTTCAGAGCCGCGAAGCGAGAGTTTCTCTCGCGCGGTTCTGAAGACTCTCTCGCTGCTCTTCAGAACCGCGCGAGAGAAACTCTCTCTCTTCGCGGCTCTGAAAGCCGCCGCTTTTGGAGCTGATACTGCAGGGAGGAGAGGACTCTGCCAGGCAGAGGGGCCCGCGGGATACTGCGGCGGCGGTAAGTTTGGAATTTTTTTTTTTTTTTACACGCCGGTAAGTGCTTCGTGGGCCGCATGCGGCCCGCGGGCCGCGTGTTTGAGACCCCTGATCTAAAGCTATCTTCAGAAACTGCTCAAAGTGAGTCTTACCTACATCAAATCACAGTTGAAATATGTGGAAATTAAGTAATATTTATTTGAACTTACAAATAGTCTGAACACCACCAGTAGCCACATAATTGCCTTTAAAATACCACTACTATTATTTAACATTTATAAAGCGCTACCTCATACGCAGCGCTGTACAGACATATAGAGAGTGACAGTCCCTGCTCATCTAATTAAGACAACAGAAATACACACAGAGTAGCAATCTAGTTAGGGCAAAACCAGGTTGACTCATTTATGCAGTTAATTTAATGTTATTTAACAAAATCCAGCAAAAAAGTCATCTCTTGTTTGGTTCTGTTTCGGCTCATGACCTCCCCTGCTGACCATCTGACCCCTAATATAATGTTCCCTCCTCTCCTGATTGTACACATGACCAGTAGCCTCAGTTTGCCTTTTTTCACACCTTTCTATGGACTGGGTGTGTGATGGCCAGTCTGGAACCACTATGGGCTTGCTCAGAAATGCCTTGATCTCTGCTGTTGTCATGGTACAGGTAAGAGGAGGCTTAGAGACTCCAGAGCTCCAGTCAAGTAGTTGCCTCAATGTTGATGAATGGTGTTTTCCTGGGTCTCACACTGTTGTCTCCAAGCTTTCTCATCTCTTTCACCACTGATCTTCAATATCTTCATTGCATCTCCTCTTTCCTGCTCCCTCTTCATCGCACAACAGAGCTTGCAGAATAGATTCGCTGTAACCATACCAAGTTGACCTTCTCACTCTAGGCATGACTATCTTTGTTACCTCTTCACACTTTCTTTCAACAGTTGCAGCTAGAAAAGGAGATGCCTGGGATCTTGTGTCCAATTGCTATTTATTTTAATATTGAACCAGTTCACCATATAAACCCCAACACAGAAGTCTACAATCATTCTTAAGTTTTTCAGATTCTTTCCTTTCAGATTAAGCTTGCAAATCCACATTCTCGTGATCCTTAGAGCTATTGTAAGCCATCTGCTATGTGACACAGGTCCTATTTCCAACAGTAATTTGTGTATTTTTGCATAATTTGAGTACAGGTAGGTAAATAACATATTACACAAAATTTAAAGCTAGTTGTTGATTTGCCACATGAAATTGTACCATTTTTTCACTAGTGCTTTTTAAAATCATGACATCTCCAAAACTGACACACTCTAATGCTCCAGCATCACCCTGTCTCCCGTTTTGGATGGGGTTGGCAAGGGGATTCCATAAAGCATATGAGAGGTGGGTATGTGAATTTGAGCATGTATTTATCCCATACTACTGTACTTCTAGGACTGGCAGGTAAACATGTTGCTAACAATTGCTGAGCTCAACTTTCCCCAAATGCTCTGACCCGGCTCACAGCCACTCCCCTGGAAGTCTTAGCCTATTTTCTCACTTCCAGATATTGTGGGGGGTAATGTTGGGCTCCCTGCCACACCTGCTTCTTAATCAGGCTGCCTGCCACGTATCTTTTTCCTTTGCTTTTATTTTCTTTTTCAGTTTACATCTTTGTCAAGGTAGCTCCTTCCACTAAATCTGCCCCTCCTTAAAGGTGGAAGAGAGGTACAGAGGTGTACTAGAGACTAGGGAATGGGGTAAAAGGGGGAAGGGCCTGGCTCAGCTGTTTTTTGCACCCCTGGGTCCAAAGACCAGCAGTCAAACCTGGTCCAAAGTCCTTCTAAGTTACCTCAGGATCCAAGAAAAATGACACCACCAGACCACTTCCCCTGAGATTTCCTGCTTCCTTTGTTCTAGACCATTGTCTCACAGATATGTCAGCCTATCATCTGCTGCAGACAGAGAAATACGGTGAGAATGAAGGCTGCACATGTGAAGCATCAAATTCAGTGGGTTCTTTGTCTCCATGTGCTGGCAGAGAAGCATAAACCCAACTATATGGAATGGTCGGAAGGGACGATAAGGAATATAATTTTAATTGATTTGATCTCAAGTGCTTTCTCATGACTGGCTTTTGTTGTTTTTAAAAATATATTTTTAATCAGGAACTAAAAAATATGCTTAGAAGCTCTTTGCTGGCGAGACAGCTGGAACCTGAACCACATTCTGACAATTAATATATGTTTGCTTGGAGTAGCTTGTGAGGGACTTTAAGAAGGAATCTAGAGGAGATTCCAGGAAAAAAAGACAACAGAAAAGACTCTTTGCTCTATCAGGATTTGCCTTTCCAATGTTTTGTCAAGTTTAAGGAAAAAATAAAGGGAAGCGTGCAAGTTCTACTGTGTCTGCAGCTGAAGAAGTTCTGCTAGTCAAGTAAGAGTACACTAAAGGTTTCTACAGTTGCTACCAAAAGAAAAAAAGGGAGAATCTATAAGAGATAAAGAAAAAGCGTAGTTACTCACCTGTAACAGGTGTTCTCTGAGGACAGCAGGAATCGGCCCTCACATATGGGTGACATTGGCAATGACTGAGCCCATGTGGTAATCACTCAACAGCTTTCAAAGAAAGCGCTTGGGGTTACACCATACATGCGTGGTCACCTTCCCACCTATGGGTGCCATTTTACCTCAGTATGACGACATGGCTTAAGCAAATATAAAAAAAGAAAACTCCACGGGGAGGAGGAAAGGTTGTGAGGACCGATTCCTGCTGTCCTCCGAGATCACCTGTTACAGATGAGTAACTACGCTTTCTCCAGGAACAAGCAAGAAGTCAGTCCTCACATATGGGACTCCCCAGCTACAGGCTACTGAAAAAAAAACTGTAAAAAGCCACAGGCTATGAAAAAATGGTTAGTTATGAATGGCAGCAGGCAGCGATGAATGCCCTCAAGTTCTGAGATGTAACCCCAGAGTCAAGGATGGACTCACCTCTCCAGTAGCCTGTGTTGCCCACCTCCCCTTCCAACACCTATGCTTGTTGAATGTCAAAACTGTGGAAGATGGAGGATGTACCCAATTGGGAGATGGTGGAATTATATGGAGTATGTGTATACTATTTTTTGCCATTCCACTATACAGTTGGGGGGTAAACTGAAATATGAACATATTTGGAAACCTTTTATGGAGTTCCAGAAAGTAAGCATCTTGGGTTCCTTTGCGTGAAAATACTATTGATTTGATAGTGATGGGGGTTGTTTAAGAACTAACGGTGGGATGTTATTTCTTGGATATTTCTAATTTTTTTTCCAGATTTGATTTGGAATTTTGAATATGATTCTCAGATAATCAGGGGAGATGTGGGAGGTCTCAGTGAGGGTATATAACCAGAAAAAGCCCTCTCTTTCTTTCTTATTGCATATATAGTCCATATTGGACAATTCTGTACTGAGATTTAATAAATGTTAATTTTAAAAAACTCTTTGAATAGGCAAGTGGCTGGGGGGAGGGGGAAGACCGATTTGGTGCTGATTTCTAACAAAGGGTTGCTGCAGTTCTATCACCAACGTTGATAAAGCTATATACCTTCTCTCTGGAAAAGTGAGGTGCCTCTGGGGCTTTTAAAGAAGCTTCAATAGTGATTGTACCAAAACCTATATCTCTCCTTAATTACAATTCTAAAATGTATGCCAAATTGTTGGTGAGAAGAATGGAGCAGATGCTGTTACAGGTAATACATATGCAGCAAACAGAGTTTGTGAAAGGTAGATTAACTGTTGATAATTCAATAATGTTTTTTCATATTTTAGAGTTAGCAGGGACTATGAACAAGCCAGTGACTGTTGTCTCTCTTGATGCTGACAAAGCCTTCAACAGGGTTTAGTGCAATTTTTGTTTGAAAGTCTGGCATGATTTGGAGTTTGAGGAGTCTTATCAACTAGGCAAAAACCTTGTATTTGCATCCTTTTGTTTAGCTGAGCATTAATAAAACCTTGTAGGAGGCCCTTTCTCTTTCGTGAGGGACTTGTCAAGACTGTCCTTTGTCCTCTATGCTTTTTGTTATGACTTTTGAACCGCTTGCTATTCCATAAGGCAAAGTCCAGAAGTATTAGGGATTGATTTAAGGGGCTATCATGTTCAACTCACCTTGTATGTGGATGATGTATTGCTTTATCTCATAAATCTATAGAGCTCATTACCTGTATTGATGGCAGTGACAGGAGAGTATGCCACCCTAGCAGGTTAAAGTGGGATAACATCAAACTGTTTCCACTGAATTATTGATATACCAAACTTCATGACCTCACTGTACCTATTAAGTGGTGTAGTAAGGGCATAATGTATTCGGCATTCACTTTAGAACAACACTAGAGCATATAGTAGCGGCAACAGGAATAAGCTCTTGGACAAAGTGAAATCACTTTGTGCTTGTTGGTTCTTCCTCTGTTTTCTTGGTGGGGGCAGTTACACACTATCAAATTGATGATAGCTCCTCAACTCGCTTCCTGAACGATTTCCTTCCAATTTTTATGCAAGTTTGGATCGAAGTTTTATGGACAAATAAGCCTCTGTAGACTTCCCTCAAAAAACAAACTATTCAAAGAATCAGGAGGGGTAGGATATCCAGATTTTCTAATATATCACCAAGCGTTCATATTATCAAAAGACATTTTTTTTATTGCCTGACTGAGAAAGTCTGCAACCAAACCAACCATCTTTAGAGACCTGCAGCTGAAGAGCGAGAAATTTGGATCACATGGCGGGTTTCTTTTATAAATTGTTAAGGGCGCAATTTCTAAATCTGAACTGAGCAGAATGTATGGCAATGGGAATTTTCTTGTCAATGTACGGATCAGCAATATTGGACTTCTAGGCCAAATCTAATAAACCCCTAGCAGCAGCTCACATTACACAATCCAGGGTTCATAGGATTCAATATTGCTGCTGCCCGATTAGCGATGGATGCCATCTCTTCTCCACCCCAGAACACCCCAGCCCCAATGCTAACCACACAGCATTGAGGTGTGTAGCGGCGGCACCCGCGGATATCCAGCAGCACTAACCGTGTTAGTGCCACTGAATATCCCACTTAGGGGGCTATGCTTTTGAATATCAGGCCCCAGGTGTCTAAAACAATGAGCAAAATAGAACAAGCAAACTCCTTCAAAAGTATAAAGGCAAGGGGTCATGCAGTGAAGCCACAAAGTAATACATCTAAAACTAATTGGCGAAAATATTTTTCACTCAACATGTAATTAAGCTCTTCAATTCACTGCTGGAGAATGTGATAAAAGCTGTTAGTGTAGTTGGGTTTAAAAAAAAGGTTTGGACAAATTCCTGGAGGAAAAGTCCATAAGCCATTATAGAAAAGGACTGGGGAAAACCTACTGCTTATTACTAGGATTCTGCAAGGCATTTGTGACCTGGATTCACCACTGATGGAAATAGGATACTGGACTTGATAGACACTGGCCTTACTCATATGGCAAATCCTATGTTCTTATGAATAGTTTGATATAATAGGCATCTCAGAGACCTGGTGGAAGGAGGATAACTAATGGGGTACTGATACCAGAGTACATATGAGTATAGACCTAATTTGTGGAGGGATGGCCCTCTATGTTAAAGAGGGTATTGAGTCAAACAGAATAAAGGTTCTACAGGAGATAGAAAGCACTGTGGAATCTCCAAGGATAGAAATTATAGGTGTATAAGGAAAGAATAGTGGTGGGGTTATTCTAGCAACTGCTTGGCCAGAATGAACAGAAAACGATCAAATGTCAACAGAAATTAGGGAAGCTAAAAAAATTGGCAACAAAATAGGTGATTTCAATTACTCCAATACTGACTGAATAAATGTCACATCTGGACATGCTAGAGAAAGCGTAGTTACTCACCTGTAACAGGTATTCTCCAGGAGCAGCAGGAATCAGTCCTCACTTATGGGTGACGTCGGCGCCGACGGAGCCCTCGCGGAGCAATTTTCCCCAGCTTTCAAAGAAAGCCTTTGGGAATTGCAGCGCGCATGCGCGGTCGTCTTCCCGCCCGAGGGTGCCATCTTAGCCAGTCAGATGACATAGCTAAAAAAGACAGCATAAAAAAATTTGTGAAAAGAGCATAAGCAGACGATTGCAACTCCAAGGGGAGGAGGGAGGGTAGTGAGGACTGATTCCTGCTGCTCCTGGAGAACACCTGTTACAGGTGAGTAACTACGCTTTCTCCAGGACCAAGCAGGAAGTCAGTCCTCACTTATGGGACTCCCAAGCTCAAGGCTACCGGAGACCCTAAGCACAAAAATGAGCTCCCTCTAGCTCAGCAGCACAGAAGGAAAGAATCTTCGCTGAATTATCACCCACCGGTAGCCCACATCCGGGATGGAGGGTAGGAGTTGCTCAGACCTCAAAGAGATTACGGAGGACTGCCTGTCCGAAAGCACTGTCCCTGCGGGACTCCCTCTCGAGACAGTAATGGACCGCAAAAGTCTGGCTCGAAGACCAAGTAGCGGCCCGGCAGATGTCTGCCAGCGGAACAGAGCGGAGGTAAGCCACTGACGTAGCCTTTGCCCGAACGCAATGAGCCGTGACTCGACTTTCTAAGGAGAGTCCGGCTGCCCCATAAGCCCAAGAGATACAGTCCGCAACCCAGATGGACAGAGTACGCTTGGAGACCGGGAGCCCCAATTTATTGGGGTCAAAAGACACAAAAAGCTGAGCAGCTTTACGGTGCTCCCGCGTACGGTCAAGGTAGAAGTTCAAAGCCCTTCTACAGTCCAGGGTATGGAGGACCGTTTCAGCTCGGCTGGAGTGTGGTCTGGGAAAGAAGGTTGGAAGTACCACCTCCTGATTGATGTGAAAAGGGGAGACCACTTTTGGAAGAAATTTTGGGTGAGTCCGTAGGACTACCCTATTTTTGTAGAACCGAGTGTAAGGGGGATCAGACACGAGGGCCTGCAATTCACTTACGCGTCTAGCGGAAGTGAGGGCTATCAAGAACAGTGTTTTCCAAGACAGAAAACGGAGAGAACAGGTAGCCATAGGTTCAAAAGGCGGACAGGTGATCCGCTGCAAAACCACATTCAGGTCCCAGTCAGGCGCTGGCGGGCGCAGAGGTGGTTTAAGTAGAAGGAGAACTCGGAGAAACCTCGCTACGAGAGGGTCGCTGGAGAGAGGTCTACCGTCCACCGGCACATGATGTGCCGAAAGAGCACTGAGGTGAACTTTGACGGAGTTGGACTTAAGTCCCAGATTAGAGAGGTGTAGCAAGTATTGCAAGATCACCGACACCGGGCAGGAGAAGGGATCCTGAGACTGTTGGGTACACCAGACGGCAAAGCGACGCCATTTAAGGGCGTAGCATTTGCGGGTAGAAGGGCGTTGCGAAGCTAAGACGACCTCCTCCACCTCCGCCGGCAGGAGAAGGGGAGCAAGGACTACCCTCTCAGCAGCCAGGCCATGAGGTTGAGAGACCTGAGGTTGGGGTGTAGTAGAGACCCCTGATCCTGAGTGAGGAGATCCGGTTGTACCCCCAGAGGGAATGGATCCTCCACCGCTAGTTGCAGTAGGAGCGGAAACCATGGCTGTCTGGGCCAGCGAAGGGCCACCAGGATCATGAAGGCGTTGTCTCGGAGCACCTTGAAAAGAGTCCGAGAGACTAGCGGGATGGGAGGGAAAGCGTACAGAAGGCTCCCCGACCATGAAATCAGAAAAGCGTCCGCCGCAACCCGAAGGGGGTGTGGCTGACGAGAGCAGAAGCGAGGAAGCTGCCGGTTGTGAGGACTGGCAAAGAGATCCACCGTGGGGAGGCCCCACTTTAGGAAGAGCTTCTGAACTACCAAGGGATCCAGACGCCACTCGTGCGGCTGGAGGATCCTGCTGAGTTTGTCCGCCAGGCAATTCTCTTGGCCCGGGAGATAAACTGCCTTGAGGAGAATGCCGTGACTGACGGCCCAAGAGCAGAGCTTCTGTGCCTCCCGGCAGAGGAGGAAGGAGCCCGTGCCCCCCTGCTTGTTCACGTAGAACATGGCAACTTGATTGTCCGTCTGGACGAGGACGGACTGGTGAGAAGTCAGGTGGGAGAAGGCTTTGAGAGCCAGGCGGATCGCCCTGAGCTCCAGGAAGTTGATCTGCTGAGCAGACTCCCACGTGGTCCAGAGGCCCTGAGTACGTGCCCCTTGGCAATGTGCTCCCCAGCCCAGGAGGGATGCATCCGTGGTCAGCACTCGGGTCGGCTGAGGTGACTGGAAAGGCATTCCGAATATCAGGTTCGGCTGTCGAAGCCACCACCGAAGAGACGAGATCAGCGGCTCGGAGACGCGCACCAGGTCTGCTAGGCCGCCTGTGGCTTGTCGCCACTGCTGGCGGAGACACCATTGAGCAGGCCGCATATTCAGGCGGGCATTGGGGGTCACATGGACGGTGGAAGCCATATGGCCGAGTAGTCTCAGGAAGCGCCTGGCGGAGACCAGGGGCTGGCTGCGAAAACGGTCGGCTAGGTCCATGAGCCGTTGAGCCCTGTCGAGCGGTAGGTATGCTCGCGCCTGAGGAGTGTGCAGCCTTGCGCCGATGAACTCGAGATCCTGCGAGGGGAGCAAAGTGGACTTTGCGAAGTTTATAACAAAGCCCAAGTGCTGCAGAAGAGTCACCGTGCGGCGCGTGGCGTCGGTGACCTCCCGAGCGGACGCTGCTCTGATGAGCCAGTCGTCGAGGTACGGAAAGACATAGAGGCCGTGAAGCCGGAGATGGGCCGCCACCACCGCGAGACATTTTGTGAAGACTCGCGGCGCGGAGGACAGGCCAAAGGGGAGTACTCTGTACTGGTAATGATTTCCTGCCACCACAAACCTTAGGTATTGGCGGTGGCTTGGGTGGATGAGGATGTGCGTGAAGGCATCCTTTAGATCCAAGGAGCATAGCCAATCTCCCTGCTGGAGGTAGGGCAGAAGGATTCCAAGGGTAAGCATTTTGAACTTCTCCCGCACAAGGAACTTGTTGAGGTTGCGCAAGTCCAGGATGGGTCTGAGGCCCCCTGTTCTCTTTGGTATTAGAAAATACCTGGAATAAAAACCTTGACCTCTCAGGTGGTGTGGCACCGGTTCCACCGCCTGTTCCTGCAGAAGACCTGCTAACTCCTGAAGGAGTAATTCCCTGTGCAGAGGGGGTCGTGGAGGTTCTCCCAGAAAATAGGAGGGAGGGACCTGGTGGAAGTGGAGAAGATAGCCTTCCCGCACGACTTGAAGCACCCAGGCATCTGCGGTGATGCTGGACCACCTGTGGGCGAAGTGAACCAGCCGGCCTCCGGTGCTGGGAGGAACCAGCGGGGGGGGAGAGGCTATGCTTTGCGAGTCAAAAACCCCCACCCTGCTGAGCAGGGGCTGGTGGTGCAGGCTTGGGGGCTTGCTGCCTACGGGACCCGTTACCCCTTCCCTTGGCCTGCTGGCCCTGTTGGGGAGCTGCAGGGGCCTGATAATGGGGGTATTGTTTGTAGGCAGCCGCCTTCCTCGGGTAAAAGGACTTTTTCCCCGAGCCCTTCTTTTTCTGGGAAGGGGCGGAGGTCTTCCTAGAAAGCCTGGTCCTGGTGAGAGTCTCAGTCTCAATTTGCGCAGCCTTTTCCGCCATGGGCTTGCCAAAGAGGTTTTCGCCTCGGCAGGGGACATCGACCAACTTGTCCTGCACCCAGGGCTCAAGGTCTGACGACTGAAGCCAAGCCTGTCGGCGGGCACCGATGCCGGCTGCGGCCACTCGAGCCGATGCTTCAAAGCCATCATAGGCTGCTCGGGACATGAACTTTGAGCATTCCCGAATGCCAGTGGACAAGGCCAGGAACCTCCGCAAGGGTTCCTCGGACAAACCAGCGGAGAATCCGGCTAGCTCTTTAGCCAGATCCCAGAGATACATGCCCATGTATAGCTGGTAAGTCTGGACACGACATGCGAGCATAGAGCCCTGGAAACACTTCTTGCCAAGGCCATCCAGGTTACGGGCCTCCCTGCCAGGAGGCACCGAGGAGTGCATCTTCTGGCTCTTAAGACGATGCATGGCCGATTCCACTACCATGGAATGGTGTGGCAGCTGTGCCTTTTGAAAGCCAGGGCTTTTGCGGACTCGATAGATAGAATCGACCCGCTTGCTCAGGACCGGCGAGGAGGCCGGACTCTCCCACATGCGGAAGAGTAGTCGTTCCAGCATAGGAGGAACCGGTACAGTAAAGTGTTCCCTCGCGGGAGAGTCATACTGGAGGGCGTCGAGCTCTTCGGCTCGAGGCTCCTCCTCGGGATCCGCAGGGAAGGCCAAAGCCTTGGCCATATCCCTAACGAAGTCCGAGAACCGGGCATCCTCCGGGGGGGACTGCTTCCGAGGCTCGGACTCCGGTGAGTCCGATGGGACACACCGAGTCCGGAAAGAATCAGGCGACTCTTCCTCCTCAGACTCCCAGACCGACTCCGACGAGGACTCGGTGGGGTCGGCCCGGGCAGGGCGCGGCGCCAGCCGCCCCGACGCCGAGGGAGTCGGCGTCGGCGACCTCGGTCCCGAACGGGAGGCCGAGGGTGACCTCGACCGAGGATCGACTCGAGTTCTCATCGACTCGAGGATCGGCTCGGTCTCCGGGGTCGACTTGGACGTCGACGTCCCGGCGGTCGGGGCAGCGGCGCCAGCGAGGCCAGCGAGCAGTGCCCTCTGCTGGTCCATGAAGGCAGACAGTCTGCTCTCCAAGGCCGTCAACCTGAGTCCGAGCTCAGGTGACCCAGCAGCCCCCGACTCGGGCCACGACGGCGTCGGGCCCGACGTCGGCTGTCGCGGAGGCGAGTCCAGAAGGACCACAGGACTTACCCGAGCAGGCATCTCCGACTCCAGGCGAGGTCGCTTCGGGATGTGTTCCTTCTCCAAGGACCCGGGGCGGCTGTCGGGGCTATGCGACCTGGCCCTCGCGGAACCAGGAGCGTCCACCGACGCCGCCCTCGCGGGTTTCACCTTCCGACGATGGTCCCCGGAGGGAGAACCCCGGTCGGAGGAACTCCGGCGACGGTCCGAGCTGGAGCCTTTCGACGCGGAGGCCTCCGACGAGGTCCAGGTACGGCTGGGGTCAGCGAAGATTCTCTCACGCTGATGCCGCCGACTTCTCAACGCCTTTGAGGACATTTTGCTGCAGGGCCCACAGATCAGTTCCTCATGATCCGGGCCCAGGCAGCGGAGGCAAAAGTCGTGTGTGTCAGTTAGTGACATATTTCGGTCACACCGACCACACCGCTTAAACCCACTGGCAGCCATCGGGGGAAAAAGGGCCCCTGCGAGGTCAAAGGACCGGGCTGCCAGGGAAAAATCGAAAACGAAAGCTGACAAAGTCAGAAAAACCGAAAAAAGTAAGAGGACTCGTGACCGGCGTCGCGAGTCCGGGTGGGAAAAAGATCGGCGTCGAACCGAAGGAAAAAGAATAAAATAATGAAGAAAATCGACTTTTTCGCGGGGACAAGACGGGGACGTCTGTAGGGCTCCGCGGAAAAAAGAAGACTGGCTAAGATGGCACCCTTGGGCGGGAAGACGACCGCGCATGCGCGCTGCAATTCCCAAAGGCTTTCTTTGAAAGCTGGGGAAAATTGCTCCGCGAGGGCTCCGTCGGCGCCGACGTCACCCATAAGTGAGGACTGACTTCCTGCTTGGTCCTGGAGAAGTTGCTAGATGCAATAAATAACTGCTTTATGGAGCAGCTGGTTGAGGAAGTGACAAGTGAGACAGCTATTTTAGACCTAGTCCTTAGTAGAACATACGATTTGGTGCAATGGTGTTGGGGCCACTCGGCAACAGCAATCATAACATGATCAAATTTAACTTAACTGGCGTGAAGATACTAAAGAATCTACTATGCTAGCATCTAACTTTTAAAAGGCAGATTATGTTAAAATGAGGCAAATGATAAATACAACTAAAAGGAGCAACTGCAAAGGTTAAGAGTTTACATCAAACATGGACTTTGTTTAAAAATACCATCTTGGAAGCCTAGACAAGATATATTCCATGCATTAAAAACATGGAAGAAAGGCCAAACAATTGCCAGCTGTGAGATGAAAAACTATTATAGCCAAAATAATTTTGTTTTTTTAAATTATATTTTATTGAACATTTTAACAATACACTCAAGACAAAGTCTCATACAAGAAATGAATCTTCAAGAATTAAAATACAGCAAAACCATCCTTTTTTTTTAAAGAAACATTTAAAGAAAAATTCCTTTTAGTCCACATATATGAAAGAGGAGACTAAGAAAAAACACTCCTAATGGTAAGAGAAACAAACCCATAGGGTATTAAAGAAAAACGTTTTAGGACTCGATAGCTATAGTCGATCCAAGGAGTAATACAATACTGATGTCACTAAGTCGTATCTACTGTTGCATCCGGTACAACCTGCGCTACAAGTAGCCTGGCATTAATAAAGGTGATCAAATCATTTGGCTAAAAGAAAACATATCTTTTAGACTTATACATAACTAAACATTTACATGGAAATCTAAGAGGGAAAGTACCCCCCCCCCCCAACTGCAAAACCCCTGATTTTTGAAGCAAAAATTGCTTCCTCCTTTTCTGCATCTCTTTACCAATATCTGGAAACATTGCAATTTGAAAAGCACAAAATTTATCTATTCTCTTTTTATAGAACATCTTACGTATCCATTCTTTGTCCATTGCCAATGCATAGGAGACCAGTAAGGTACCAGGATGCTGTGTCTTTTGATCTGAAACGTCTAGAAAACCCGAAAGATTCAAAATATCCATATTTGATACCCCACCAACCCATCCTGCCCAATTGACTCCTTTTTCCTCACAGAGGAATAATATACTTTAGCTAGAGGTGGTATATATTCTTGTGGAGCCTTCAGTATTTCAATCAAATACTGCTTAAACATATCCAAGGTCGAAACTCACCTACTTTTAGGGAAGTTTAGGATCCGGAGATTCACCGCATGCGTAGAATTTTCAATAACTTTAGCAAACACAGCATTCATTTCTGATAACTTTGTCAGTTGGGTCTCATGCTTATCTGATTTCATTTCAAGGATATTCACAGTACTCATGATCACGTCCATATTCTACTGCAACTTAAGATGATAAATCAGCTGTCTGCTTCGACACAGCATCGGACAAAGTAACAATGGCTTCCCAAATTACCTCCAGTGTAAAATTTCTTTGGACGTGGTAAGGTCAGCAGAAGAGATGGATGCTGTAGTTGCAGGGGCTGCAATCAGCTGATCACCAATACCAGGACTCCTGACCATATATGTTCCCATCCACAACACACTCTCCGGGGTTAAACCAAACTCAAAGAAGCTGGGCCTGCCACCCGGGACTTCCGAGCCCCCTCAGGTGGAATCTCAGAGCTATTTTAGACCCAGTGAGTCAACTAGTTCTGGATCCACGGGTGCACTGGGTCGTAGCGGTGGAGACCTCACATCCGGGTAAAGAGAGATGTCAGAGTCTGAAGGCAACCGCTGTTCCTCTTCACAAGCTGTCGCCAAGCCAGACCTTTTCCCAGCCGGTGCGCTCTTTGGGAAACTCAAAAAATCGATTCATAGGACCACGGGGCTCCGAGGGAAAACCCAACTCCTTGACTTTATGTTTAGGCATAAGAGGTAAGGTGGATCAAATGCTTACACCGCCATCTTGAAACGCCTCCCAAGAACAGCTTTAAAAAAAAATGGAAAGAGGATCCAAAAGAGGAAAACAGGAAACAGCATAAGCACTGGCAAGTTAGATGAAGGGCACTGGTAAGGAAGGCAAACAGAAAATTTGAAAAGAATCTTGCCATAGAGACAAAAACTCATAACACAAACTTTTTCAGGCACATTTGAAACAAGGAGCCTACAAGAGTCAGTTTGACCATTAGTTGATTATAGGGTAAGCGTAGCTACTCATCTGTAACAGGTATTTTCCAGGGACAGCAGGAATCAGTCCTCACATATGGGTGACATCTCACATATGTGAGAAAGCCTTTGGGAGATACTACCACACACATGCGTGGTCCCTTCCCGCCCAAGGGTGCCATCTTGTTCAGTCAGATGAGATAGCTAAAAGACGGCAGAAATAAATACAAGAAGGTAAAGGAGCAATTCCAAGGGGAGGAGGGAGGGTTGCGAGGACTGATTCCTGCTGTCCCCGGAAAACTTCTGCTATAGGTGAATAACTACGCTTTCTCTGGGAACAAGCAAGAAGTCAGTCCTTACACATGGGACTCCCCAGCTACATGCTACCGAAAACCCATAACAAAAAAACATGGTCCCCTTCAAGGGGAGCCATGAGCGCAGCAATTAAGTCTGTAGCTACAGACTACAGTAGGACCCCTGTGTCCGATGGAAAAGCGTAGTTACTCACCTGTAACAGGTGTTCTCCAGGAGCAGCAGGAATCAGTCCTCACATATGGGTGACGTCGGCGCCGACGGAGCCCTCGCGGAGCAATTTTCCCCAGCTTTCAAAGAAAGCCTTTGGGAATTGCAGCGCGCATGCGCGGTCGCCTTCCCGCCCAAGGGTGCCATCTTAGCCAGTCAGATGACATAGCTAAAAAAGACAGCATAAAAATTTGCAAAAAAACTTAAGCAGATGACTGCAACTCCAAGGGGAGGAGGGAGGGTTGTGAGGACTGATTCCTGCTGCTCCTGGAGAACACCTGTTACAGGTGAGTAACTACGCTTTCTCCAGGACCAAGCAGGAAGTCAGTCCTCACATATGGGACTCCCAAGCTTAAGGCTACCGGAGACCCTAAGCACAAAAATGAGCTCCCTCTAGCTCAGCAGCACAGAAGGAAGGAATCTTCACTGAATTATTACCCACCGGTAGCCCACATCCGGGATGGAGGGTAGGAGTTGCTCAAACCTCAAAGAGATTACGGAGGACTGCCTGTCCGAAAGCACTGTCCCTGCGGGACTCCCTCTCGAGACAGTAATGGACCGCAAAAGTCTGGCTCGAAGACCAAGTAGCGGCGCGGCAGATGTCTGCCAGCGGAACAGAGCGGAGGTAAGCCACTGACGTAGCCTTTGCCCGAACACAATGAGCCGTGACTCGACCATCCAAGGAGAGCCCGGCTGCCCCATAAGCCCAAGTGATACAGTCCGCAACCCAGATGGACAGAGTACGCTTGGAGACCGGGAGCCCCAATTTATTGGGATCAAAAGACACAAAAAGCTGAGCAGCCTTACGGTGCTCCCGCGTACGGTCAAGGTAGAAGTTCAATGCCCTTCTACAGTCCAGGGTATGGAGGACCATTTCAGCACGGCTGGAGTGTGGTCTGGGAAAGAAGGTCGGAAGTACCACCTCCTGATTGATGTGAAAAGGGGAGACCACTTTGGGAAGAAATTTTGGGTGAGTCCGTAGGACTACCCTATTTTTGTAGAACCGAGTGTAAGGGGGATCAGACACGAGGGCCTGCAATTCACTTACGCGTCTAGCGGAAGTGAGGGCTATCAAGAACAATGTTTTCCAAGAAAGAAAACGGAGAGAACAGGTAGCCATAGGTTCAAAAGGCGGACAGGTGATCCGCTGTAAAACCACATTCAGATCCCAGTCAGGCGCTGGCGGGCGCAGAGGTGGTTTAAGTAGAAGGAGACCTCGGAGAAACCTCGCTACGAGAGGGTCGCTGGAAAGAGGTCTGCCGTCCACCGGTACATGATGTGCTGAAAGAGCACTGAGGTGAACTTTGACGGAGTTGGACTTAAGTCCCAGATTAGAGAGGTAGAGCAAGTACTGCAAGATCACCGACACCGAGCAGGAGAAGGGATCCTGAGACTGCTGGGTACACCAAACGGAAAAGCGACGCCATTTAAGGGCGTAGCATTTGCGGGTAGAAGGTCGCCGAGAAGCTAGGACGACCTCTTCCACCTCTGCCGGCAGGAGAAGGGGAGCAAGGACTACCCTCTCAGCAGCCAGGCCATTAGATTGAGAGATCTGAGGTTGGGGTGTAGCAGAGACCCCTGATCCTGAGTGAGGAGATCCGGTTGAAACCCCAGAGGGAATGGATCCTCTACCGCTAATTGCAGCAGGAGTGGAAACCACGGCTGTCTGGGCCAGCGAGGGGCCACCAGGATCATGGAAGCTTTATCTCGGAGAACCTTGAAAAGAGTTCGAGAGACTAGCGGGATGGGAGGAAAAGCATACAGAAGGCTCTCCGACCATGAGAGTAGAAAAGCGTCTGCCGCAACTCGAAGGGGATGTGGCTGACGAGAGCAGAAGCGAGGAAGTTGCCGGTTGTGAGGACTGGCAAAGAGATCCATCGTGGGGAGGCCCCACTTTAGAAAGAGCTTCTGAACTACCAAGGGATCCAGGCGCCACTCGTGCGGCTGGAGGATCCTGCTGAGTTTGTCCGCCAGGCAATTTTCTTGGCCTGGGAGATAAACTGCCTTGAGAAGAACGCCGTGACTGACGGCCCAAGAGCAGAGCTTCTGTGCTTCCCGACAGAGAAGGAAGGAGCCCGTGCCCCCGTTGGTCACGTAGAACATGGCAACTTGATTGTCCGTCTGGACAAGGACGGACTGGTGAGAGGTCAGGTGGGAGAAAGCCTTGAGAGCCAGGCGGATCGCTCTGAGCTCCAGGAAGTTGATCTGCTGAGCAGACTCCCACGTGGTCCAGAGGCCCTGAGTACGTGCCCCTTGACAATGTGCTCCCCAACCCAGGAGGGACGCATCTGTCGTCAGCACCTGGGCCGGCTGAGGTGACTGAAAAGGCATGCCGAGTACCAGGTTCGGCCGATGAAGCCACCACTGGAGAGACGAGGCCAGCGGCTAGGAGACGCGCACTAGGTCTGCTAGGCCGCCTGTGGCTTGTTGCCACTGCTTGCGAAGACACCATTGAGCAGGCCGCATATTCAGGCGGGCATTGGGGGTCACATGGACGGTGGAAGCCATATGGCCGAGCAGTCTCAGGAAGCGCCTGGCGGAGACCAGGGACTGGCTGCGAAAACGGTCGGCTAGGTCCATGAGCCGTTGAGCCCGTCGAGAGGCAGGAAAGCTCGCGCCTGAGGAGTGTGCAGTCTTGCGCCGATGAACTCGAGATCCTGTGAGGGGAGCAAAGTGGACTTTGCGAAGTTTATGACAAAGCCCAAGTACTGCAGAAGAGTCACCGTGCGGTGTGTGGCGTTGGTGACCTCCGGAGCGGACGCTGCTCTGATGAGCCAATCGTCGAGGTACGGGAAGACATAGAGGCCGTGAAGCCGGAGATGGGCCGCCACCACCGCGAGACATTTCGTGAAGACTCGCGGTGCGGAGGACAGGCCAAAGGGCAGTACCCTGTACTGGTAATGATTTCCTGCCACCACAAACCTTAGGTATTGGCGGTGGCTTGGGTGGATGAGGATGTGCGTGTAGGCATCCTTGAGATCCAAGGAGCATAGCCAATCTCCCTGCTGGAGGTAGGGCAGAAGGATTCCAAGGGTAAGCATTTTGAACTTTTCCCGCACGAGGAACCTGTTGAGGTTACGCAAGTCCAGGATGGGTCTGAGGCCTCCTGTCCTTTTTGGTACTAGAAAATACCTGGAATAAAAGCCTTGACCTCTCAGGTGGTGGGGCACCGGTTCCACCGCCTGTTCCTGTAGAAGACCTGCTAACTCCTGAAGGAGTAAGTCCCTGTGCAGAGGGAGTCGTGGAGGTTCTCCCGGGAAATAGGAGGGAGGGACCTGGTGGAAGTGGAGAAGATAGCCTTCTCTTACGACTTGAAGCACCCAGGCATCTGAAGTGATGTTGGACCACCTGTGGGCGAAGTGAACCAGCCGGCCTCTGGTGCTGGGAGGAGCCAGCGGAGGGGGAGAGGCTATGCTTAAGGAGTCAAAAGCCCCCACCCTGCTGAGCAGGGGCTGGTGGTGCAGGCTTGGGGGCTTGCTGCCTACGGGACCCGTTACCCCGTCCCTTGGCCTGCTGGCCCTGTTGGGGAGCTGCGGGGGCCTGATATTGGGGGTAGTGTTTATAGGCAGCCGCCTTTCTCGGGTAAAAGGACTTCTTTCCCGAGCCCTTCTTTTTCTGGGAAGGGGCGGAGGTCTTCCTAGAAAGCCTAGTCCTGGTGAGAGTCTCTGTCTCTAGTTGTGCAGCCTTCTCGTCCATAGGTTTGCCAAAGAGGTTTTCACCTCGGCAGGGGACATCGACCAACTTGTCCTGCACCCAGGGCTCAAGGTCAGACGACTGAAGCCAAGCCTGTCGGCGGGCACCGATGCCAGCTGCGGCCACTCGAGCCGATGCTTCAAAGCCATCATAGGCTGCTCGGGATATGAATTTTGAGCATTCCCGAATGCCAGTGGACAAGGCTAGGAACCTCCGCAAAGGTTCCTCGGACAATCCAGCGGAGAATCCAGCTAGCTCTTTAGCCAGGTCTCGGAGATACATGCCCATGTATAGCTGGTAGGTCTGGACACGACACGACACGCAAGCATAGAGCCCTGAAAACACCTCTTACCAAGGCCATCCAGGTTACGGGCCTCCCTGCCAGGAGGCACCGAGGAGTGCATCTTCTGGCTCTTAAGACGATGCATGGCCGATTCCACTACCATGGAATGGTGTGGTAGCTGTGCTTTTTGGAAGCCAGGGCTCTTGCGGACTCGATAGATAGAATCGACCCGCTTGCTCAGGACCGGCGAGGAGGCCGGACTCTCCCACATGCGGAAGAGTAGTCGTTCCAGCATGGGAGGAACCGGTACAGTAAAGTGTTCTCTGGCGGGAGAGTCATACTGGAGGGCGTCGAGCTCTTCGGCTCGAGGCTCCTCCTCGGGATCCGCAGGGAAGGCCAAAGCCTTGGCCATATCCCTGACGAAGTCCGAGAACCGGGCATCCTCCGGAGGGGACTGCTTCCGAGGTTCGGACTCAGGCGAGTCCGAGGGGACACACCGAGTCCGAAAAGAATCAGGTGACTCTTCCTCTTCAGACTCCCAGACCGACTCCGAGGAGGAATCGGTGGGGTCGGCCCGGGCAGGCTGCGGCGCCGGCCGCCCCGACGCCGAGGGAGTCGGCGTCGACGACCTCGGTCCCGAACGGGAGGCCGAGGGTGACCTCGACTGAGGATCGACTCGAGTTCGCATGGACTCGAGGATCGGCTCGGTCTCCGGGGTCGACTTAGACGTCGACGTCCCGGCGGTCGGGGCAGCGGCGCCAGCGAGGCTAGCGAGCAGTGCCCGCTGCTGGTCCATGAAGGCAGACAGTCTGCTCTCCAAGGCCGTCAACCTGAGTCCGACCTCAGGTGACCCAGCAGCCCCCGACTCGGGCCCCGACGGCGTCGGGCCCGACGTCGGCGGTCTCGGAGGCGAGTCCAGGAGGACCACAGGACTTACCCGAGCAGGCAGCTCCGACTCCATGCGAGGTCGCTTCGAGAGGTGCTCCTTCTCCAAGGACCCGGGACGGCTATCGGGGCTATGCGACCTGGCCCTCGCGGAGCCAGGAGCGTCCACCGACGCCGCCCTCGCGGGTTTCACCTTCCGTCGATGGTCCCCGGAGGGAGAACCCCTGTCGGAGGAACTCCGGCGACGGTCAGAGCTGGAACCTCTGGACGCCGAGGCCTCCGACAAGGTCCGGGTACGGCTGGGGTCAGCGAAGATCCTATCCCGCTGATGCCGCCGACTTCTCAACGCTTTGGAGGACATTTTGCCACAGGCCCCACAGATCATTTCTTCATGATCCGGGCCCAGGCAGCGGAGGCAATTATCGTGTGTGTCAGTTAGTGACATATTTCGGTCACACTGACCACACCGCTTGAAACCACTGGCAGCCATCGGGGGAAAAAGGGCCCCTGCGAGGTCAAAAGACCGGGCTGCCAGTGAAAAAACCGAAAACGAAACTGACTAAATCAGAAAAACCGAAAAAGAAGAAGAGGACTCGTGACCGGCGTCGTCGCGAGTCCGGGCGGGAAGAAGACCGGCGTCGAACCGAAGGAAAAAAGAGAATATTACGAATAAAATCAACTTTTTCGCGGGGACACGACGGGTACGTCTGTAGGGCTCCGCGGAAAAAAGAAGACTGGCTAAGATGGCACCCTTGGGCGGGAAGGCGACCGCGCATGCGCACTGCAATTCCCAAAGGCTTTCTTTGAAAGCTGGGGAAAATTGCTCCGCGAGGGCTCCGTCGGCGCCGACGTCACCCATATGTGAGGACTGACTTCCTGCTTGGTCCTGGAGAACCAGCATTCCAGTAGCCTAAAAACAGAAGGGTTGGAGGGTAGGAGTTGCCTATACCCTGAAAAGATTCCGGAGCACAGCCTGGCCGAAGGCACTGTCCCATTGGGACTCCCTTTCCAGGCAGTAATGGGCTGAGAAGGTATGGAATGAAGACCAGGTAGCAGCCCGGCAGATGTCCACCATCGGGACAGAGCGCAGGTTTGCCACTGAGATAGTCATGGCCCTGACATGGTGCACAGTAACTTGGCCTTTCAGCAGGAGCCCCGCCTGCTCATAGGCGAGGGCAATACAGTCCGCAACCCCAATGGACAGTGTACATTTGGTTACCTCCTCCCCAAGTCTACTGGGGTCGTATGAGATGAAAAGCTGAGCAGCTTTGCGGTGGCCCTGAGTACGCTGGATGTAGAAGGACAAGGCTCTCTTACAGTCCAGGGTCCGGAGGACCGCCTTCCTGCTACTGGAGTGAGGAAGAAGGTGGGAGGTACCACTTCCTGATTGAGATGGAAGGACAATACCACCTTCGGAAGGAATTTAGGGTGTGTGCAGAGCACCACCCTGTTCTTGTAGAACCTGCTATATGACACCTCTGCCACTAAGGCCTGAAGCTCGCCAACCCTGCGAGCGGAGATGAGCGCAACCAGGAACGCCACCTTCCACAAGAGATATCGCAGGTAGCAGGTAGCAAAAGGCTCAAAGGGCGGGCGGGCGAGTGAGCCCGCAATACCACACTGAGTTCCCACTCAGTCACTGGAGGATGAAACGGGGGCATCGATAACAGCAGACCCCGTAGGAAGTGTGTCACCAGTGGCTGGACAGAGAGCGGTTTGCCATCCACTGGGTGTTGGTGCACCGCCAGGGCAGTGAGGTACATCCTAATGGAGTTTGGTTTAAGCCCGGATTGCGAGAGGTGGAGAAGGAACTGTAGCACCAGTCCCACTCGGCAGGAGAATGGGTCAGTCCCATGTTCTGCACACCAAACTGAAAATCTACGTCATTTGAGAGGCCAGCAGAATCTCCTCCACATCACCCAAGAGGTTGAAAGGGGCTAGGGTCACCATTTCAGCAGCCATGCTGTCAGCGCCAGGGACCCCAGGTTGGGGTGCATAAGAGAGTCCCCCTCCTGGAACAGGAGCCCTGGAGAGTTCCCCAATGGGATGGGAGTCTTCACCGATAGCCGGAGGAGTAGCGGGAATCATGGCTGCCTGGGCTATCGAAGGGCTATCAGGATGAGCGAGGCTTTGTCTCGGAGTGTTCTGAAGAATGTCTTGGCAATTAGTGGAGTGGGCGGGAAGGCGTACATGAGGCTACGGGATGAGGAACGCATCCACCGCCAGCCTGGAGGGGTGGGCCTGCTGGGAGCAGAAGCAGGGCAACTGGTACATAAGAACATAAGATATGCCATACTGGGTCAGACCAAGGTCCATCAAGCCCAGTATCCTGTTTCCAACAATGGCCAATCTAGGTCATAAGTACCTAGCATTCTCCCCAAAAGACACAGGTTCCTTAATGCTTGTATTGGGTCAAGCAGTGATATCCTGGGTCCCTTTTAGTTGTCCGGACTGGCGAACAGGTCTATCTCGGGTTCCCCACAGAGCTGAAAGAGCCAGTAGGCCACACTGGGTCCAGCTGTCACTTGTGTGGCTGGAGGACCCTGTTCAGTCTGTTGGCCAGCAAGTTGTTCTGGTCTGGCAGGTATACTGCCCGCAGGAGTATAACTTGCCAGAGTGCGTAGGAGCAGAGGACTTCAGTCTTCTGCATATGAGGGCCATGCCCATGTCCCTTGGCCTGTTGACCCTACTGGGGAGCCGGGGAGGTCTGGAAAAGTGGGTAGTTTCTGTAAGCAGCCCCTTTTCTCGGGTAGAAGGGCTTTTTACCCAAGCCCTTCCATCAGGGAGGGGCAGCGGTCTTTTTAGGGAGCCTGGTACTCGTCATGAAAGTCTCCAGCTCGGCAGCCTTGTCAGTCATGGGTTTGCCAGAGAGGTTCTCTCCTTGGCATGGGACATCGACCAATTTGTCCTGGACCCATTACTCAAGATCGGACAAGTAACGAAGCCTAGTGTCGGGCACCAATGCCCACCGCTGCTACTCTAGCCGTTGACTCGAAGACATCATAGACTGCCCGAGACAACTTGGAGCACTCGCGGATGGCCTTGGCCAGGTTCTTGAACCACTGCAGGGGTTCCTCAACAGACCAGCCGAGAACCCAGCAAGTTCCTTCGCCAGGTCTCTCAGGTACATGCCTATGTACAGCTGGTACACCTGGATGCGGCTGATGAGCATCGAGCCCTGGTAACACACCCTGCCGAGGGCATCCAAGGTGCGTGCTTCCCTGGCAGGAGGCATTGAGGGGTGCGTATTCTGACTTGTCTGTCAACGCATGGCTGACTCCATCACCATGGAGTTATGCGACAGCTGTGAATTCTGGAAGCCTGGGCTCCGGCAAACTCCATACATTAAGTCGAGCCGCTTGTTCACCACTGGCACAGATGCCGGTGTCTTCCAAATACGGAGCGTTAGCTGCTCCAGGATGGGAGGGATGGGCACTGTAAATGATTCCCTCAGAGGGGCCTCATACTGGAGGATTTCCAGCTCCTCCGTCCGAGGGTCCTCCTCTGATTCTGTCAGGATTGCTAGGGCCTTAGACATGTCCCTGATGAAGTCAAGGAATACCATGGACTCCGGCGGAGACTGCCATCGGGGCTCTGAAGTGGGAGAGTCTGAGGGGATGTTGCGATGGTGACGGGTGTCGGGCGACTCCTCATCCTCCATCTCCCACTCGGAGTAGTCTGTCGAGGACTCGATGGAAGTCCAGTCTGTGAGTCCTGAGGCTGACCCCAGGCTACGGCCCTCTGAGGCCCTGTGGTTGGTGCAGAGCACACTGGCTGGATCGAGACCTTGGCTTAGGATCAACTCAAGGCCGAAGGATCTTGAGGATTGGCTCAGCCTCCGGGGATGTCTTCGATGTTGAGGGCCCAGTGGTTGGGTCGGAGGAACTGGTCATGCCGGACAACAGTGCCTGCTGCTGGTCCATGAAGGCAGACAAACTGCGCTCCAAGGCCACTATTCTGGACTCCAGGCCAGAAGGCTATGCAGCCATCGGTGCGGGCACTGAAGGAATCGGGCCCGATGCTGGTTCCCTTGAAGGGGAATCCTCGACGAGGATCGTGTCTGGTGACCGGGGCAGGCAGACTGCGAGACCTGGCTCTGGACCCACCCAGCCTGTCAGATGCATCCATGGACGCCGTCTTTGAGTTCGCCTTCTTCTTCTTATTGGGTTCCCTTGAGGGAGACCCCCACTCCGAAAAACCACAGTACCGCTCGGGTTCTGTGGAGCCAACCCAAGATGCTGTGGCTTCAGATGAGACCCTGACCTTCGGAGGTACTGGAGACTTGGGGAAAAACTTATCGTGCTGCTGCTGGCAGCTCTTGAGGGCTTTTATGGACATCTTTTTACAGAGACCACATGCTGCGGGGTCGTGATCTGGCCCAAGACAGCGAAGGCAGCAGTCGTGTGTGTCGGTTAAAAACAATCTTGGCACACTGATCACACTTTTTAAAACCACTGGTAGCCACAGGGGAAAAAAGTACCCCAGCGAGGTTGAAGACCCGCTGAGCTGTCAGATGGGAAAAAGGCGCGATGACGCCAAGGAGGAAAAAACTACAAAAAGAAGTCCCGAACTTGATGTTGAGATAGCGAGGTCAGTTGGCGGAAAGAGTACCAGTGCAGTACCGGAGGCGAGTATGAAACTAATGCTGAAAAATCAACTTTTTGCAGGGATAAGCTAAAAAGACGTCTGAAGGGTTCTGCGGAAAAAAGGAGACTGAGCAAGATGGCACCCCTTGGGTGGGAGAGGGACCACGCATGTGTGATAGCATCTCCCAAAGGCTTTCCTTAAAAGCTGGGGGAATGCTTCTGTGAGGGCTCCATCGGTGCCGACGTCACCCATATGAGAGGACTGACTTCCTGCTTGTTCCCGGAGAAAAAGTAGCATTCAAAGAGGACAAGGTCATAGCAGAGAGACTAAATGAATTCTATTGCTTTGGTCTTTACTGAAGAAGATACAAGGGACCTACCCAAACCAGAAACGGTATTTAATGTGACGATTCAGAGAAATTGAAACAAATCTCAGTGAACCCAGAAGATGATATAGACCAAATCAACAGTCTAATCACCTGAACCGGTGAGCAGCAAATTATCTGGTGTGGCACCGAGGCCGCCATGGCATGCACATTGTGGGCAGTAACATGACACTCCAGAGAGAGTCCAGCCTGCTCATAGGCAAAGGAGATGCGGTCTGCCATCCACAGGGACAGGGTGCGCTTAGAGACGGTGACACCAAGCCTGTTAGGGTCACAGGCAATGAACAGCTGTGACCAATGGCAGTGGGCCTTCGTTAGTTCGAGGTAGAAAGCCAGTACGCTCTTACAATCAAGGGAGGCCTCGGCAAGAACTGCATGAGGCCTAAGGAAAAAGGTAAGGAGAACCACCTCCTGGTTAGGATGAAACGTAGATATCTCCTTTGATAGAAAATAGAAATTACACTTACCTGGTAATTGTAGTTCCTTGAGTGATGACAGTTTAGTCCTCCACCCCTGGGTAGTGCACCTC
The DNA here is from genome assembly GCA_033557465.1 of Ichthyophis bannanicus. NCBI lineage: Eukaryota > Metazoa > Chordata > Amphibia > Gymnophiona > Ichthyophiidae > Ichthyophis > Ichthyophis bannanicus. Next base: position 436,571,438 of record CM066033.1, read on the forward strand.
CTCCTGCAGCTTGGAGACTGGACCAATCAGAACTCTGCCATCACTGGATATAGCCTGCGGACATTCCCCATAAGCCCCAGTGACCTATTGACAAAGCAGACTCAAAAGAACAAGAAATAAACAGCTAACCGGTTAAACAATTGAAGCTGTATACAAAACGTAAACTCTCCCTGAAGTCGGAGAGGAAAAGATTCTCCCCCTTAAACTCTCCCTCTCCTGCTGAGCCAAGTAAAAAAAACAGCGACAGAAGAGGAAAGTCCGAAAGGACTAGAGAACTGGTTTTCCTGACAAAACACTCACCTGTATAACCGCTCTTCAGGCCCGATTGCGTGCCGAGCCAAACTAGCAAAGTGGGGGCGGGAATGAGGACTAAACTGTCATCACTCAAGGAACTACAATTACCAGGTAAGTGTAATTTCTATTTCCTTATCGTTCCTCCAGTTTAGTCGTCCACCCCTGGGATGTAACAGAGCAGTACTAATGGGAGGGACCCCGCCAGCCGGCACACCAAACCGATGACTCGAAACAGGATTCCCCCGTCGCCAGCACATTCATGTTCCCTGTAAAATAGTTATCTGCAAGTTATAATGCCCTGTTCAATGTAATTTCAGTTTGTTCAATGTAAACCGCACTGATGCAGAATAGCGCGGTATATCAGAGAATAAATAATTCAGCCGGAAAGGCGCGCTGAAAGTAGGCAGCGACGACCAAGTTGCCGCTCTGCAAATTTCCATGGGCGGAACAAGACTATGCTCCACCCAGGAAGCTGTTTGCGGTGTAGGAGAGTGAACCTTCAACCCCACAGGAACAGGCCTCCCCATAACAGGTAAGCCGAGACGAACGTCTCCTTCAGCCAACTGAAAAGGAAGGCCTTTGCCGCAACTTCACTCTTCCTGGGACCCCCAAACAGCCACAAGAAATGCTCCTGACTGACGGAAAGGGCCTGTGACTGCTAAATAATGACACAGAACTCTCCGTGCGTCCAAGCGACTCAGGTGCCGTTCAGAAACGTGGTCTCCCCCGCCCGGAAGACCGGGAGAGACACCGCTTGATCCACCTGAAAAGGCGAAGACACCCTAAGCAGAAAAGGAAGGCACCGGCCGGAGCACCACTCTCCGAGCAGAAAGGCAAAAGAAAAACACCCAACACGACAGGGCCTGCAGCTCCGAAATGCGCCGTGCCAAGCAAGTCGCCACAAAGACACAGCTATGAGAGTCAAGACTCTGACCGAAACCTGGCTTAAGGACTCAAACGGAGCTTTTCCTAGCACCCTTAAAACCAATTGGAGTTCCCACGGTGGAACGGAAATCTGATGCGCTGGCCGCCATCAGGTAACCGCTTTAAGAAAAGGTACTACATCACTGTGCGCCCCAAGAGCTACGCCTTGTACCTTATCTGAGAAATAGGCAATGGCTGCTCACTGCCCTCTCAAAGAACTGGCAGCCAGCCCTTTATCAAAACCATCCTGCAAAAATTCAACACCACCGATACTGACGCCGTGGCAGCGCGGCCCTGATGTCTGGAACCCCAGCCCAGAAAGAACCGCCAAACACGAATATAGACCGGCGCAGTCGACAGTTTCCAAACCTAAAGGATCTGTGAACAAAGCCCAAAGAGAAAAGGAAACTGGTGACTGACAGTGGGACTCCTCCGGACGACTCACTCCACAGCAGAACCCACGACATCTGCAAACCTCACGTAACCCCATGAGGACCTCACGCACTGTATTACAATCGGCAACCCCCCAGTACTGGAGAAAATACCTTAGCCCAACAATACCGTCCGAGCAAAGAAACATAGTCTCACTCTGCAAAGAGTGCACCTAACCATCAAGCCTAAAGAATTGTGAGCACATACGAAATTCACATCTACATATACGGGCGCCCAGCACCTGGCCCCCAAACACAGTGCCGAGAGCACGCTTGAACATAGGCTGAATGCATGGAATATACACAGAATATTGACGTCCTCTAGGAAAGCTGCCAGTGCCCTGGAGCACTAAGCCCCAGCCTGGGCTACCTAGACGTCCTTCCCTTCCGCTTCCACACGGGCCCGTTAACACGATGGTACCGGCGGGCAGAGCCCCTGCGAAGCGCCTAAAGCCCTTCTCTGACAGCACTGGCTCTAGAAATAGAAGCGCATTTCCTGGGAAGGGCACGATAAGCAGAGCCCCCCCCCCCCAGGCTTTACTGTCGTCAGAGAACTAGCAGTGGGAAACACCGACAAACTTGCAAGTAGAGGTTTTAGAGGTTGCTGCCTGCGTGAACCTGACGAAAAATACGATTTCGTACTTTACTATCTTCCCCAGGGATGGGGACACTGAATACTATGTGAGATTCATGAGCAGCGCTGCCATCCAGTGGCCTTTAGGACAGCAGAGCTTTAAATCTTGGACATAAAAGCTTGAGATGCAGAACATTACAGTTGCTTGAGTATCCACTAACCCCTGCAAGCCCGTGAGATATCCCTGCAGTTAGTACTTCCCTGACTTGCAGAGAGCAATCTGCAGAGGGTCGCATACACCTGGTCACAGAAAGGCACTATTGAGTGTACCAGCCATCCTCTGGTGGCCAGAGACCATAGTACAGGCATTTCTTGGTTGACAGTGAAACCGTAAGTATGATTATTGTCAGACGGCTGCCTGGGTGAGAATCTTCACAGTCTCGACAATGCATATATTTATATGATTTTTGCAAGGTATTGTGGGTACTGTAGTTCATTCACACCAGACACAGCTGCTGACAATAATTTAGTTGTGCACAAGTGTTAAAGCCAATAAGATACTTCTTTATTTATGGGGTTATTTCTCCCAGCACAGATATGCTTGGTAGCACATAAATTAGGTTACTTGCTTGTAGTGTTTAACTTGGTAAAACAAAGTCAAAAATCAAAATCAGGAAAACAACCTTCAAACTTGTCAGGCAATTAGCTAATGTTTTCTTAGCATATCTGTAACAAACGAAAAGCCACAAAGAAAGAAATAAACTGTTCTTGTAAGGTTAACTTCTGATTACTTTCCACACAGATCCAGAAGTAATTCTCTCCTAGCTCACAAGCAATTAGGTGCAGCTCAATTGCTATCAGTTATCCAGCTGAAACCCTTTAGCAGGCTGGCTTTCTACTGTGTGAGTCAAATCCTGCTTCAGGAGCTTTTCTTAGTGGAATAAAGAACAAATTTATATTTTCTTTGTGATGGATGCTGTGCTTTATCACAGAAAGTTACCAACGGAGTTTGGATAGAGAGCAGTCCATATAAACAATATCTTGATCTGCTATTATTTCCCCTTCATCAACAAACATAGGGTCACTATCATGAATTGGCACAGATGAATCTTTCAATGGAGCACTTTCAGAAGAACACTTATTTCCCTGCTGTCTTTCAAGGTTATAGCTAGGGCATAGATCAATGTTCATACCTGAGCTTCCATTGTTGCTATAGTTCCTCTCTATATAGCCTGGCCAGTATGTAGTCCAGTTCTTATGTCCAGCCTTCCAGTCCTGATCCCTGGACACTGGATCTCTCTTCACATACCTTCTGGCATAGGTCTTAGAGTCCCTTCCACGTGCAGCCGTCTCCCTCACAGGTTAGCCTCTGGTGATTCCTTGTTCTGCAGCACCATTCCTCTGGCTTTCCCCAGTCCAATGATCTATGCTGGCCCTTGGAATACCTCCCAGTATATGTACTGCCTTGGACTCTTCTAGACCTTTCAAAGGCTTTTCTCCTCTTCCTTCCAGAGGGTTTCTTTCCTTCTCTATCCGTCCGGTTTGGCTTCTGCTTCTGCTGATCCTTCAGATGAAACTGATGATCCTTCACTGCATCTCCAAGGTGATCATGAAGATGGTCATCTGTAGAATAAACTCTACTCTTATTCTGCCTGGATGAGTGCTCCTCCCTAACACAGCGCAGCTGTGCTGAATCAGGCCCTGCCCTTTGAGATGAGTGCTTAGGGATTACCTCATAGCCCTCCTGATTGAACACACGTTTCCCCACTTCAGCTTCTCTAATGGCTCTTGGAAACCTGGTGCATTCTGGGACTGGTAGTCTTTTATGGCAAAATTCTGTTTTCTCATTTCTACCAGCACTGACAGGTTGCTTGTTCAGAGACACTTCACCTTTTCTATAGCTCCTTCCTGAGCTATGATAAGCTTCCTTATCACATTATATATATATATATATATATTTATAATTTTTTTTTCTTATTTCAATATCCTAAGGTTTCCTAAACCTGTCCCTGCGAAATCACAGGCGTTTGTAAATACAAACTAGACGTAGTATCTCAATCACACTTCCAGCCGGTCCCTCCTTCCAACAACAAGGTAGGACTCCGCTCTGCACCTAAAAGCTGGCAACTTGCCTAACCTCCCGGGCTTTAACAGATGCTCTGCAGAGACATGAACAGGAAGGAGAGAACAAGTGGCATCGGATCAATGCCAAGACTGACGTCCTACATAAACTGAGAATAAAACTAAGAATAAACTTTAAAAGAAAGAGGACTGACCAGTAGGGAAGGCCAGAGTTGCTAGTAAGTGGAAGAGCCAGGTGCAAATTTAAAATTACTGCAAACAAGGACATTTGCTCCTAATCACTAAAGAGAACTAATCCCTGATTGCCAAATAACCCAAAAGTGACAGAATGAAAAGCAAAAATCAAAGGTAAAATCAAAATAGAATTTCTCACTCGAAGTGGTCCTTCACTGTTGCCCCAAGAGACCTTTGAAAGACGTCTCTGAAGCAGAGGGGCCCAGTAGAAAAACGGACTAGGTTCAGGAGTGTTTTGCTTCAAGCCCAACACAATGTGGAAGATTACAAGCCTGCTCCCAATCCGGACGGACCCCAGGAAGAAGCTGGGACTAACTTCAGCTCAAATGGGCCAGAATAAGGACTAATCTGAGGGAGATGAAATACACAGCCCAAGGCAACCTGGAAGAAGCCGGCTGGAAGTTGAGCGCAACCGCTGGTTATGCACGCGTCCTAGTCGCATCTCTCAAACGGCCCTCGGACATGCAACTCCAAACGTATCCTCCTGTTCCCATTGCTACACTTCAATGGAAGGCCCCCCGGGATGGTAGCAAACCATTACTACAACCAAAAATAATGACTGCATCAAAGGGAACTGAGAACACTGATCAAGGAACGAGATGCTGAAGGACTGTACTTAGCAGCCTCCTGCCACCTCAGGGAGAAGTGATACTACCCTTAGTAGCAGCCCTCCCTTGAAAGACTGCCACCAAAATATAGAAGCATTAACACTGTGAGGCAGTTGTGAAACCCCTATGGGAGCCTTGTAAAACTGCTGAATAGATCATCCGTAGACCCTGTCAGACCTATGAGTGGCTACCAATGCTAAACCCATCTATATGATCCATACAGATACCACCCTGAAGAAAAGGCTCAATACAGATGTCTAGAATTCCAGCGAAGAAACTCATTCAAATACAGGTAAGGCTGAAACCCCCAGAAAGCTCAGGACATCCAGGAGCCCAAGAACAGACCTGAAGCTAAAAAGGTTTAGATATACCCCTGGACCACCGGTCAGGCAGCCGAGCCCTACCGATAGAACAAGGCTTTTCCGGAGCCAAAATGCTGCGACTGAGACACGACTCTCGAGGGCTCCTCGCATGCTTCTTGCTGTTGCCAGCAAGACGCTGGGAATCTGGTGAGGCAATAACCCCAATAGGAAGCCAATCCCCTGAGCCTTCTGACACCTAGAGATAGAAGCTTATGCACTGCCTTTACGGACCCCGCTGTCCGAGGTGGCGCCCCTGCAACGGCACATATCCACGAGTATCACCCAGCAGATCTCGTGGCTCAGAAGGGCTCAGCTCACCAGAAAGGGAAGGATTCAAGAATAACCCAAATTATCTTACCCCCTCTGTAACTTAAGTCATCTCTCGTTTTGGATTTTCCTTTTTTTTTTTTTAATATAAGGCCCCTCGAAGAGCCCAAGTATCTCAACCAAAACTACCTGGGGTATCCCATCTTAAAAGAACCCAAGGGAGAAAGTAGAACTAATGAAGCGGCCTCCCCCCAAAAAAGGGAAAATGGTCGTCTTTACCACAATAAGGACGAATAAAAAGTAAATTAAAACAAAAAGTAAATTAAAAGTAAATTAAAACAAAAACCAACACGCAGAGGCGCAGTGACCAGAATTCTGCCTCCAAAACACGGCCCGGGGCCCTGCACGCGATGCACCTCGCGGCCGCAAAATGGCCGATGCTACCGGCGCGCACCCGAAAAAGGCGCCAAACGCCACACAGAAAGCCAGGCCCAGCAACCGTTGTACGCCTCCTGGGCGCCGAAGAAAGGCTGCAGCCCCAAAATAAAACCCGAGAGCTAAAGCTCATTAACTTACTATTCGCCAGGATTCCTCAACGGGCTCTATCCCGCGGTACTGCTTTAGGCAGGGCAGTAACCGCCGGTCAGCCTCTCGACTTCGCGCCCTCGTGCTGCGGCTCCTGTCAGGGACAGCCAAAGACTGCATTGTTACCGCCGCAGGGCTCTCCCCCGACCAGGCCAGGGGGAGAGATCTGCAATATGAGCCCACAGCCCCCCCACCGACCAATGGCAGGAAGACACCGGCTCCAAAACAAAGGTTGCTGATCCTTTGACCTTTTTTTTTTTGTTGTTTTTAAAGAAGCAGCCCTGAATAAACAAAAGAAAGGTAAATCAAAAGAATTGAGCTCTGCCAGACTGCTAGAGCTGCTCCCGAAGCCGCGGCTAGAGGTACCGCGGCAATCGGGTGGTGTGGTGGGAAAGGAGCTCTGCCCCGTACCGTCGAGGGACAGAGAGCCTGAAGAGAAAGACAGCCAAATCTGAAGATTAGGAGGCTTGACAGGGCAGGAACCGCTGAACGGCCCTCCCGTTTATCTAGATCCTCTCTTTTTCTGTTTTTTTTTTTCAAAATACAGTCCCGCCACAATTTGAAGAACCAATTAAAAGAATTTAAAAAATTTAAAATAACGCCAAACAGACCAAATCAAAATCTTTAAACTATCTAGCCTGTTCCCTAACAGTTCCTCCAGTGAGCCCAGCACCTAGGCTCACTAGGTCCTTCTGCTGCATGGAGACTGGACACACTGCGGCTTATGGGGAATGCCTGCAGGCTATATCCAGTGATGGCAGAGTTCTGATTGGTCCAGTCTCCAAGCTGCAGGAGGAGGTGCACTACCCAGGGGTGGACGACTAAACTGGAGGAACGATAAGGAACTTGAGATGGGTGCATAGAACTACCCTATTCTTGTGAAAACTTGTGCATGGGGCGTAGGCCACCAACACCTGAAGCTCACTGACTTGCCGAGTAGAAGTGTGTGCGAAGAGAAAGACAAATTCCCAGGTAAGGAATTTGAGGTGAGCCGAATCACGCCGCTGAAAGGGAGGTGCCATAAGTTTCCCAAGAACCACATTCAGGTTCCATGCCACCAGGGATGGCCATAATGGGAGTCGGGAGAGGATGAGATCTCTCATAAAGCGGCCCACGAGAGGGTGGACCGAGATGGAATGCTCATCCACCGGATGGTGATGTGCAGCCAGAGCACTAAGGTGCACCTTACGGAGTTCGACTTTAAGCCAGCATTAGAAAAGTGCAAAAGGTCCTGAGGAATTGACTGCACTGGGCAGGAAAACGGGCTAACGCCCTTGTCAGGGCACCAGAGAGAAAATTGGCACCATTTAGAGGCATGCGCCCACTTGGTAGAATCCTTATGGGAGGCCAACAGAACATCGTCAACCTACATGGAAAGATGGAAGAGGGCCAAGAGCTACTCTTTCAGCAGCCAGGCCGTCAGTGCCAGAAAGTGGAGGTTGGGGTGCAGGAGAGATCCGTTCACCTGCGATATCAAGTCTGGAGCATAGCCCAAAGGAACCAGGGCCGCTTGTGAAATCTGCAACAGCAGCGGGAGCCATGGATGCCAGGGAAAGCGGGCAGGGCCGGCCCGTCCATGAGCGAGAATGTTTTTTGCACAGGGCCCCGCGTTTCAGGGGGCCCCGTGCAAAGAACATTCTGCTTTAAAAGTTAATTTTAAAATTTATACAAAAAAAGCTGGCTGCTGCTGCTGCCGCAGCAGCGGCAGAATTGAGTGTCCCGCGGGGCCCCCTGCCCAGCAGAGCCCTCCCTCCCCGCCTCAGTCCCTCCCCGTGACGGCTTTCAGAGACACGAAGGGAGTTTCCCTTTTGCGGCTCTGTTAAGCCCACAGGCTTAACAGAGCCGCGAGGGAGAAACTCTCCCTTTTTGCAGCTCTGAAAATGGTGCGGAGAGGGACGGAAGCGGGGAGGGAGGGCTCTGCCGGGCAGGGGGGGCCCTGCGGGACACTCGATTCTGCTGCTGCCGTGGCGGTAGCAGTAGCAACCAGCTTTTTTTTTTTTTTTCTTAAATTTTCCCTGGGCTGATGGAGGGAGGGGTTTAGGACTGGAAATGGGCTGATGGGGGGTTTAGGACTTGAGGTGGGCTGATGGGGTTAGGACTGGTAATAGGCTGTGGGCTGATGAGGGGGTTAGGACTGGTAATGGGCTATGGGGGGGCTGAGTCTGGAAATGGGGTGATGGGGGTTAGGACTGGTAATGGGCTATGGGGGGTTAGGACTGGTAATGGGCTATGGGGGGCTAAGACTGGAAGTGGGCTGATGGGGGGGTTAGGACTGGAAGTGGGCTGATGGGGGGCTTAAACTGAAAATGGGGTGATGGGTGGTTAGGACTGGAAGTGGGCTGATGGGAGCTTATGACTGGCAATGGGCTATGGGGGGCTAGGACTGGTAATGGGTTGGGGGTTGCTAGGACTGGTAATGGGCTGAGTGGAAGGGGAGGCTTGAACTGCAAATAGCTGATGGGGAGGGGGGCTTGGAATGGAAATGGGCTGAGGGGAGGGGGGGCTTGAACTGAAAATAGCTGATGGGGAGGGGGCTTGGAATGGAAATAGGCTGTGAGGGGAGGGAGCTAGGACAGGAAATGGGCTGATGGAGGGGCTGGAAATTGGGTGTTGGGGGAGCTAAGATTGGAAATGGGCTGTGGTGGGGGCTTGGATTGAAATGGACTCATGGAGAGTCTAGAACTGGAAGTATTCTCATGGGGGGCTTGGATTGGAAATGGGCTGAGTGGAGGGAAGCTAGGATTTGACATGGGCTGATGGTGGGGCTAGGAAAGGACTAGAAAAGGGCTGATGGGGGCTGGGATTGGAAATGAGCTGATGGAGGGACTCTGATAGGACTGGAAATGGATGGGGGAGCTAGGACTGGAAATGGGCTGATGGTGGGGCTAGGACAGGACTGGAAAGGGGCTGATGCAGGGACTAGAAGGGAGCGGATGCTGGGTGGGGCTGGAACTAGAAGGGAGCTGATGTTGGGGAGGATTAGAATGGGATGGGGCTGGGAGAGTGAAATGGAGAGGGGAAAAATATTTTGTGAGGGAGGGAAGAAAAATCTACAATTGGCCGGGTATTGGGAGAGTAAATGGGGATTGAGGATAGAGGGGCAAAATTTGAGTGGATGAAATAGGAATGAGGAAAGAGCAAAATGAGAAAGATTAGTATGTTAAAGCAGATGTACAAAGAGAATGGAAAAAAAACTAGAAGAGAGAAGAAAGGACAAATGGACAGCAGACGATGGAGAGTTAGCAGAAGACACGAAGAAACCAGAAGAAAGTGGCTGGAGCAATTGAAACTGAAAAAAAAATGCACAAAAGGTACAAAGATATCGCTTTATTTTGAATTTATTAACTGGAATGTGTCAGCTCTGGGAAATGTGCATCATGAGCGTCTGTGCTTTGTTTAGTACAAGAGGAAATTAATTAATAGTTTTATTTCTACAGTATTGTTGTACATTCCAAGTTTGGCTTTTGGGGTTCCCAGTTTAATTATTGTCTTCCTGTTTCTAAATTGTGATTCCTTGTTTGGTGGTGGTCTATGTTCTGCATGTGTAACTGAGCTGAGGTATTCTGTTTATGGAATTCCTATTTGACATTGCCACTTGTTCTCTTTCCCCAGTAGGTCACGTATTGTTATTCTCTGAGATGTATTGGTTTAATATTTGCAGTGTAGCCTTTTGATAGGTAGGGTCTGGTGCTTTGTGAGTCCTGGTAGTGCTGTTACGATACGGCGGGTTTGCTATGGGTTCTACAGGCAGTGTTTGTAGTAGTTCTTAATGTGCCTGGCGGTTGGCACTGGATTATAGTAATGTAGAAATATTTTAGTCTTTCTTTATCCATACACTCATTAAGAGGCATGTTTACTAAAAGTTAGTGTATGGTAACATTATGCAAATGATGCCCCGCACTCCCCTTGGGCTGCCCCTGACAGCGGGGAGCAATAAGGATCACTGTGGCCCTGTCTGACTGAATCTTGAGCAGGGTTTATGGAACCAGCGGAGTGGGAGGGTATGCATGTAGCAGACACCTCGTCCATGGGAAGAGAAAGGAATCGGCTGCTGCTCAGTCCCCAGTCAGTAACTGGGAGCAAAAGCAAAGCAACTGAGCATTGCTGGGGTTGACAAAGATGTCCATTGTCAGAGTCCCCCAATGCTGGTAGAGAGAGCGGACCACGACAGGGTTCAAATACCACTCATGCGACTGAAGGACCTTGCTGAGTCTGTCCACCAGAACATTCTCATGTCCAGGGAAGTAGGCTGCCTGAAGGAGCACGTCACTCACAGTAGCAAAGGTCCACAGAGAGGGGCATGCCTTCCTGCTTGTTGAGGTGGAACATCGCTACCTGGTTGTCCATTTGGCCTGGTGTGCATCATACCTGAAAGATAGATGGCAGCATGTCCGCTCTGGCTCCTCCACATCCACACCCTTTCCACAAGAGAAGGGTGTACCGCAAGGATCTTCACTCTCGGCCCTACTGTTCAACGTTTACATGCAACCCATCTGCACCCTCATCCGTTCCTTCAACATCAACTGCCTAATATACGCCGATGACGTTCTGATGTTCACGCCAATATCCACCGAACACCCAGACCTCTCCCAGCTGTCTACCTGCTTCGACGCAGTCTCGGATTGGCTGCACACACAGAAACTCAAAATAAATTTCAAAAAAACAGAAGTCCTCTTCATCAGCAGAAACCAAGCATTCACCCCGCCCTCATCACTTAAGGTCCGCGATGCAGAGCTACTCACCAAGCCTACGATTTGGTACCTCGGTATCACACTCGATCAACATCTCAACATGAACACCCAGATAGCCAACATGGTGAAGGCGATATATCACAAAATCCGGACACTGCGCCATACGAGACAGCTTCTAGAGCCGAATGACTTTCGAACAGTCTATCAAGCGCTAGTAATGCCTCATTTTGACTACACTAATTCCATACTGCACGGTCTTCCTAAGAGCTCGCTAAACCCCTTGCAGCTTGCGATGAACACTGCAGCCAGAATCCTTCATGGAGCATCTAGGAAGGATCATATCACCCCAGTGCTAAAACACCTGCACTGGTTCCCTGTCCAATGCAGGATTTCCTTTAAGATCCTAACAATGACCTTTAAGGCGATCTACAAGTGCACGTCCATCTCCCTCTCAGACCTCATCCACCCCCCCCAACAGGTTGAGAAGATCAGCAGCCACCAACACTCTACTTCTCCCGAAAGCACTTACCAAATGCTCCAAATCCACGCGTAACCGCGCCTTTGCACTCTATGCACCTTCCTGCTGGAATGCCCTGCCACCAGACATCCGTGCCATCAACAACCTCCCCCAGTTTCGAAAAGCACTGAAGTACCATCTGTTTCTTCAGTACTTTATTAATTCAGACAACTCCACAAAACCATCCATACCACTTGCCCAAACCAGCACCTCCAGAGCACCCACCTCACACCCCATTCAGATCAACTAGCCTAACCCTACTCCGTAGCCATACATAGCCTAACCCTATTCCGTAGACATCCCTGTGATATATGACACAAACCTATGTAACGATGATATGCTCTTACTTTGCGACTTGCAATTAGAATGTATCTAGTCATGTGTTACCTAATTCTGATATCTGACAATAACCTATATAATGCGTTGTCTCCACTATGCGACTCGCACCTAAATTGTGTATAATCATGTTGTTGCTTAACCTCTAAATAATGCCGGGCTGCAATTACGATCTTGGCCGACGATTGTATATAGTTTGCATGTTATCCCTGTTAAATGTCCCGTTTATTGTAAGCTCACTGTAGACCTCCTACACTGAACGTTTTTGTTACTTGTGAACCGCACTGATGACAAATAGCGCGGTATAGAAAAAAATTAAACAAATAAATAAAATAAAATAAAATAAAATAAAATGAGGACCACCTAGTTCGACAGTTGGTTCTGGAACACTCGAAGGGCATTTGCCACCACCTGGAGCTCAAGGAGGCTTATCTGAATCCAAGCTTACCTCCTGCATCCAGCCACCCTAAGATCAGAGGCCGTCACAGTGGGCTCTTCACCCGAGCTTAGAGGCGTCCATCATGAGGTCGCTCTGGACTGGCGGGGCCTGGAAAGGCAGACCTGCCAAGAGGTTTGGCAGATGCTGCCAACAGGCAAGGGAATTCATGAGGGGCCTGGTGACCTGCACGCAATTGTCTAGGCAACCTGCAGCCTGAGACCATTCAGCACTGAGGGACCACTGTGCCTGCGTCATTTGCAGGCAGGGTGCTGATTGGTTGGAAGTCTGACACTGCAGCAGCAGCAGCATTGAAGATGCAATCTCCACTCCAGTAGCCTGGACATCACAGGTCGGAGGGAGCATTTGCATTATTCCTCGAAGAGCTGATGGAGTACGGCCTGGCCAAAGTCTCTTCCAAACAGTAGTGCACAGCGAAGGTATGCACAGAGGATTAGGTGTCGGCCCAACAGATGCCCAGCAAGGACACAGAGCAGGCTTGCCACCGAGGTCACCATGGCATGCACAGTGTAAGCCTTCACATGATGCTCCAGAAAGAGCCCGACCTGTTGATAGGCGAAAGAAATGCAGTTAGCCACCCACCGTGAGAGGGTGTACTTTGAAACTGCAGCTCCCAGACGACTGGGGTCAAAAGAGACAAAGCTGCGTTGAGCGGCGATGAGGGTGCATCCACTGGATGTAGAAGGATAACACGTGTTTGCAGTCCAGCATGTGCAGGGAGGCCTCTGCCCTAGAAGAATGAGGCCTAGGAAAGAAGGTGGGCAATACCATCTCTTGATTCAAGTGAAAGTGGCAAGAAAGGGCGAGTCCGAAGGAAGACCCTGTTCTTGTGGAACCTGGTGTAGGGTACATGTGCCACCAGTGCTTGCAGCTCGCTCTCACGCCTGGCCAAGGTGAGCACCACCAGGAACACAACCTTCCAAGAAAGATACTTAAGATGGCAGGTAGCCAGAGGTTCAAAGGGTGGCACAATGAGCTTCCCAATAACACACTGAGGTCCCATGCCACTGGTGGCGGACAGATCGGAGGCCAGGAGAGGAGGTGGCCTCGCATGAACTGGCCCACTAAGGGGTGCACTGACAGAATCTGGCCATCCACTGCATGGTGGTGAGCTGAGATAGCATAGAGGTGCACTCTGACTGTGCTGGACGAGGCCAGCCCCCAGTAGGTGCAGAAGGTACCATAAAATGTCTGGCATCGATGTGTGAGGATCCAAGATGGCGGAGGAGTAAGACGCCGATATGAGTGGTCAGGACCGGCTCCTGCGTTGGCCGTCTGAATGGGGAAGAAAAGGAAACAGCGATCCCAGAAACCCCCTGAGGCTTCGACCCCGACAGAGACTAGTGCAGTCTTCAATTGCTGGGTTTTGCACTCCTTCGGCGACCATGGCTTCAACGGATCCACTGAATGTGTCAGAGGATCTAAGCATTGAAGGGGTAATTTAAGCCCCGCACAAGCGCCGCCAGCTCAGCCAGGAAGCTGCCTCGGGGAGGGGGCAGTTTGGTGAGTTATCTCTAAATCGAGAGATACTTACGCCTGCCGGGGGTTCCCCTGCGAGGAGTGAGTCGACGGAGTTTACCGTTGGAGAGGTTGTGGGGGGTCGAGTGGCGTCCTTACCCTCTAGCGTCAATGGGGACAAGAAACAACAGTCTCCTGGTATATCCGGTATCTCGGTTTTTCGGCCGCCGGGTAGAGTGGAAAAAATGGCGCGAGTAACGTTAGATAGCTTGTGGGAAGCTATCTCCGCCCTACAACAGTCCCTACTACCATTTGTGAGTACTTTTTCACAGGAATTATTGGATATTAAAACTCAGTGCTCCTCTACAGTTTCAGAGGTGACGGTTCATTCTGCAAGACTTTCATCTTTGGAGTCTAAGGTGGAAGACCTAGAGAATCCTTCGGGCTGCCAATGAGCAGGATCGGTCAGTTCAAGCCAGAAAAATTGAGTATTTGGATAATCAATTACGTAGGAACAATCCTAAGATTCTTGAACTTCTCGTTCTCCTCTGTTAGCCCCTATGGACTTGGTCCACAAGTTCCTTATTGAAATTCTTCAGATGCCAGCTGAAGCGTTGCCACCAGTGGTGAGAGTTCAATATGTATTGATTTCTTCTTTGGAGTCAGGGGCCCAGTGGACGCCTGTAGCGGACTCTGGTTCTCCCCAGATGGATTTATCAGAGTTTCTGGATAGTTCCCTGGAGGTGGTGACCAGTAAGGCAACATTATTGGTGAACTTTGCCTTTGAGTCTGATAGGAATGCTGTTCTTAGGTTATTTTTTCATAAGATTTCTATGTCTCAGTTTATGGGTTCAAAAATTCTAATTTTCCCTGATTTGGCTAGGGACACGCAGAAAAGGCGGAAGGCTTTTCTGGCCTTGCGCCAGAGAACGGTCGCCTTGGGAGCGCAGTTTAAGCTAAGATATCCTTGTAAGTGTATGGTAAATTTCCAGTCTAAACAATTTTTTTTTAATCCAAACTGCTACAATTTCTTATAAGTAGGGAGGAGGGTGATGGTGGAGAGGTTCCCACATCGGCTGCCATGTAATGTTATCTATGCTCCTGTGATATATTCTATTTGTGGTTGTTGGTTTATGCCAATTTGTTTTTGTTTCTTGGATCATATTGTGGGGCAAAGTATTGTGGTCTATTCCAGGATAGCTCTATGTTTACTTTTTTTTTTTATGTTTTACTTTTACAGTTTAACTGTTTACCTTTTAGGTATAGGTGGGTATTCACTGTTTATTGTAGGTATAATTCTGATTCAGATTCAGATGTGTATTCTCTGGATTGTATTGAAAATTTGATAAATAAAAAATTAAAAAAAAAATGTCTGGCATCACACAGGAGAAGAGGTTGAAACCTTTATCCACATACCAGTGCGAGAACCTGTGCCATTTAAAGGCATATGCCCGATGCATGGATTCCTTATGCGAGTCAAGAAGAACATCCTCCACCGGCCTGAAGAGACGGTGATGCGCTATAGCTAGCCTCTCAGCATCCAAGCAGTCAGGGCGAGGGACTGGAGGTTGGGGTGCAATAGCATCCCATCCTCCTGAGATAGCAGGTCCAGGGCATTCCACAGTGGCAATGAGCCCCTCTGGGATAGCTGCAGAAGCAGGGGGAACCAGAGCTGTCTGAGCCACCTGGGTGCAATGAAGATGACTGAGACCGCCTCCGCTTCTATCTTGAGGAGGGCCCGAGGCACCAGGGGCATGGGCGGGAAAGCATACAGGAAGCTCCTTGACCAGGGGAGGAGAAAGGCATCATCCACCTTTTGATCCCTGGCTGGCATCAGATAGCAGAAGCATAGCAGCTGCGTGTTCTCTGGGCTAGCAAAGAGGTCGACCTCTGGGGTCCCAGGGCACTGAAAAACCTCTTCCAGCATGGTCGGATTCAGTCTCCACTTGTGGGGCTGGAGGATGTGGCTCAGGCGGTCAGCCATCATGTTGTCCTGGCCCGGCAAGTACACCGCTCTGAGGGAGATGCTCTTCCCCCATCGCAAAGTTCCAGAGGCGCAGTGCCTCCCAGCAGAGGTGGTACGAACCCGTGCCCCCCTGCTTGTTGATGTAATACATCGCCACCTGGTTGTCCGTCTGGACCTGAACCACCTGCCCTTTCAGATGATCCTGGAAGATCCACAGAGCATGGTAGACTGCCCGGAGTTCTAGCAGACTGATCTGCGAGGCACTCTCCTCTGGTGACCATGGTCCTTATGACTGTAGGTGACCCCCGTCCAACTTGGACGCATCTGTTGTGAGGATGCAGTGCACTGGGGGAGCCTGGAAAGGCATGCTGGCTCTAAGGTTGAGGGGGTCCTGCCACCAGGTAAGGGATGTCACCAGGGCTGGCGTGACCAGGATGTGGTTTTCTAGACAGCCGGAGTCTTGTGTCCAATGGGCAACTCAGTGTCCACTGAGCCTGCCTCAAGGAGAGGCAGGCAAATGGGGTGATGTGGACTGTGGATGCCATGTGCCCCAAAAGGCAGAGAATCTGTTTGGGCCAGGGCGGATAGGCACTGTGCCCGATCAAGAGGCAGGGAGGCCCTTGCTTGGGTGGAATCCAGGAGGGCGTCGATGAATTCCAAATGCTGGGTGGGCTGTAGGTGAGACTTCGAGAAGTTCAAAATGAAACCCAGGCTCTGGAGCAGTTCTATGGTGCGCAGTGCTGCGTTACATACATCCCCCGGCGTGCTGGCTCGTATAAGCCAGTCATCCAGGTAGGGGAAGACGAACATCTCCTGGAGTTTGAGACAAATGGCCATGACTGCCAGGCATTTGGTGAATACCCTGGGAACCAAGGCAAAACCAAAGGGGAGTAACCCTGTACTGATAATGCTGTCCACTGAAGATGAATTGGAGGTACTGATGGTGCCTTGGTGGGTCAGGATATGGATGTAGACATTTTGAGATCCAAGGAGCATAACCAATCTCCCTGCAAGAGGTAAGGCAGCAAGGTTCCAAGGGAAAACATTTTGAACTTTTCCTTGACCAGGAAGCGATTGAGGTCCCATAGATCCAGGATGGGTCAGAAGCCCCCAGTCTTCTTGGGGACAAGGGAGTAGAATCCCCTGCCTAGGAGATATTGGGGAATGGGCTCTACTGATTGATCCTCAAGCAAAACATGTGCTCCTTTTGCAGACGTTCCCTGTGCAAGAAGTGCATGGGTAATTCCCCAGAGAAGGAGGGAGGGGGTAGCTGGGAAAAGTGGAGGAGATAACCTTCCCTGACCACCTGCACCACCCAGGAAGGAGTCTGTGGTGATGCTTGGCCACTGGTGTGCAAAGGGGACCAGCCGTCCTCCTGTGAGCCTTGGGCCTTGTACCTCCTGGGGGAGGGAGGCTATGCAAGCAGTCAAAAGCTCCCCCCAGGCTAAGACTGAGGTGCTGTTTGGCATTTGGGGGCCTTTGGCTTATAGGGGTCATGCCCCTGGCCTGCTACCCCTGTGGGGAAGTGTGACAGGCCTGAAACTTGGGGTAGTTCCCGTAAGTCTTCTTGGTCTTCAGGTGGAAAGGCTTTTTTCCCCAAAGTCTTCCTACGGGAAAGTTCAGAAACTTTCTTGGACAGCCTGATTCTGGTCATGAATTCCTTCTCCAGCTCGTCCACCTTCTCAGTGATGGGCTTGCCAAAGAGATTCTCCCCCCAAGAAGGGACATTGGCTAACTTATCCTGAACCCACTGCTCCAAGTCAGAGGACTGTAGCCAGGCAAGGCGTTGGGTACTAATGCCTACTGCAGCTACCAAAGCCACCAACTCAAAGCCATTGAAGGCTGCTCGAGTTTGGAACTTGGAGCACGCCTTGACTGATGACACCAAGGTCCTGAAGCACTGAAGAGGTTCACCTGTTAACCCAGCCGAGAATCTGTCGAGCTCCCTCGCCAGGTCTCTAAGGTACATGCCCGTGTACAGCTGGTATGCCTGGATCCAGGCTGTGAGCATGGAGCCCTGGAAACATTTCCTGCCAAAAACATCCATGGTATGTACCTCCTTGCCAGGGGGCACTGAGGAGTGCATCTTCTGGTGCTTAATGTGATGCATAGTTGACTCCATAACCATGGAATTATGTGGCATTTGTTTTTCTGGAAGCCGGGGCTCCGTTCAACCCGACAGTGCGAATCGAGTCAACGGTTCACAACTGGCACCATCACTGGGGTCTCCTACAT
Organism: Ichthyophis bannanicus; assembly: GCA_033557465.1. Classification (NCBI taxonomy): domain Eukaryota; kingdom Metazoa; phylum Chordata; class Amphibia; order Gymnophiona; family Ichthyophiidae; genus Ichthyophis; species Ichthyophis bannanicus. Next base: position 436,589,459 of record CM066033.1, read on the forward strand.
GCTGAACAGTAGCCGTTCATAGATAGGGGCATAGGCACTGTCAGTGCCTCTCGAGGAGCAGCCACGTACTGGATGATCTTGAGATCTTCAGTACATGGCTCATCCTCAGGCACTGCTACTAAGGCGAGTGTGTCTGGGACATCTCCCGAACTCCAGGAAAGCCAGTTCCTCTGGAGATGATTGCCACTGATGGTGTGGCGGAGACGGGTCGGAGGGGATGTCCTGATGGAGGATGGTGTCGTAAGACTCCTCATACTTCTCCCAGGCTGACTCTGAGCCGGAAGAGTTGGCTAGTGCTCTGTGGTCGTCAAACCGATTCGGCGTCGATGACCCTTGGTGTAGGGGTTCTGGCAATGCCGTGCTGGTCTTAGACTCGGATGCTTTGGCATCAACACAGAGCAGGCAAGTCTTAAGGATGGGAGGGGCATCTTCCAGAGAGGTCCTGGATGAGGACAATCCTGTCATAGGTGCCAATGACCCAGAGTGACCGGGAGTCGGGCTCCACTGAGCTTTGATGAATGCAGCGAAGCTGCACTCCAGGGCTAGCATCCTTGCCTCGATGCCTGACAGTTCCGCCAAGGCAGGCACCATCTTTGAGGATGCCAAGGCAGGTGTCGGGTCCCTGGTAGGTTAGTCCTAGATGGTAATGGCGTCCGGAGAACAGACTCTATCCCCCGAATCTGCAGATGACACCTCCCTCTGGGGTTGCTTGGGGGGGACGTTCCTGGCCCCCATCACTGGTGTTGAGTCGTGGGCTCCGCACCCATGACTCAAAGGTCTTACCCCCCCAGGCTGGGGTTGGATCTTGACTTCAGTGAAGCTTTCAACATCCGGGGAAGGTCCTCTGGGAACGACTCCAATGCATGCCGGTCCCACAAATCTGATCGAACCTGGGAATGGAACGCCGAGTCACCCAATGCCAAAGGCAGTTATTCGGCCCCTGATGCTGATCCTGAGGCAGACTTGCTTAACAGCTCCCCCTGCCGCCTTTCACACTCCTTCTGGGTCTTAGCTGAAATCAAAAGACAAAGAGAGCAGGAAGACATGTCTCGATCCTCTCCAATGTATTTTACACAGGTACTGTTGCGGTCCGTGCAGGACATAGTGTGGTTGCACTTGCCACACTGCTTAAATCCGCTGGTCGAAGACATTGCGTGAAAAATGAGTCCCCAAGGTTAAACTCAGATATCTCGACCAGCTAGGCCGTGAGTAAAAAAGCCCGGGGGCCAAAAAATAAAAGTACCCAAATGAAAAACACAACGCCAAGGCGTTGGCCTTGGGTGGCAGGTGGTGATCAATTCCGAAGAAATAAGAAAAGTTAGAGAGAAATGGTGAAAAAATCTACTTTAACTGGGGTGCACAGAAAGGAAGTCTGCAGGACTCCATGGAAAAAGAAAGACTAAGGTAAGATAGCACCTTTGGGCGGGAAAGTGACCACGCATGCGCAGTGTAGGTCCCAAAGGCTTTCTTTGAAAGTTGGGGATTGAATCAGAATAGGATGAGTTGACACCAATGTTCCCTCTAACCTGCGCTGGGTCCGCCGCCAACATTCCTGCTGCGGGGGGGGGGGGTGTGCAGAGCAATCAACGCTTTGCCCCTCCCCCCACCAGCAGGAATGCCGGCCTAACATGCCGCAGCAACCTTGCAATGTTCTCTTTAATCTGCGCCAGGTACGCCACCGGCATTTCTGCCGTGGGGGGAGGGGCAGAGCATTGATTGCTCTGCATCCTTCCCCCCCCACCCCCCCGCCGGCAGGAATGTTGGCGGCGGACCCAGCGCAGGTTAGAGGGAACATTGGTTGACACCAATGTCACCCATATGTGAAGACTGACTTCCTGCTTGTTCCTTGAGAAATGATTCCGAGGCGGGGACAATCCCAGGTGAAGGGAAGATGACTGGAACGCAAATCGGTAAAGAGCGTGAAAAGGCACCAGAAAAAGATAGAAAAAAAATCAACTTTTTACCAAGTGAATAGACAGGACATCTGCTGGGCTCCACGGAAAAAAAAAGACTGAGATATGATGGAACCTTTGGGCAGGAAGATTATGCATGTGTAGTGTAACTCCCAAAGGCTTTCTTTGAAAGTTGGGGACTGATACTTGTACGGGCTCCATTGGTGCCGACGTCACCCATATGTGAGGACTAACTTCCTATTTGTTCCTGGAGAAAGCATCTTTGTCTACAATATCCTATTCTGTTCATTTGTAAAAGTTCAGGATGGAGTAAAGGAGAAATCAGGTACAAAAGGGAGTCCAAGGACTAGCACAGATCTCTAGAATAGTCTGAAAGGGGCTTCAAGAGCCAAGGACTGCCCCCTACATATTTTTGGATTAAGTAACCATTTAAATATATTTTACATCACCAGAAGAAAATATATTCTAATGACTACTGCACAACTTACGCATCAGTAAACAGTTTTCATTTGTAACACCACTGCAATATCTAGTGTGGAGTTCTCGTTATTTCAAGACTATCTTTATCTTTATTAAAATTTGGTATACCGCTGTGGCAAAAGCATTAAGCGGTGTACAATAAAAACTGATTAGCACCACAACCCAAGAAACCGAACGCCAAAATTAAGACAGGAAAGAAGGGTAAAGAGAAAGTGAACAAATCACACTGGAACACTTAACAATAAATCATAATAAGTCGCAAAACAAATCATGTTAACATTTAACATCAAATCATAGGAGAAATGATATTAACCAAACCAGGGTACATAAAAGGACAGAAATAAACAGACAGGGACAATACATGGGGTTAGCACACAAGCAGAGACCAATCAGGGTGGAGCTTCAGGGGGAAGGTCAAAAGCTTTCTAGAAAAGGTAAGTTTTGAGCAGTGACTTAAACTGAGGGTAGGATGGTTCTAGACGAAGTGAGGTGGGTAACATATTCCAGAGTGAAGGACCAAGGAAAAACCAGGCTGAGTGCCGCGTCTGCTCCAGACGGGCTTGGGAAGGTGAAGGAAGAGACAAACAGTTAGCATGAATTGAACGAAGCAGCCGATGGGGAGAATATAGTGAGATACAGTCTGCCAGGTAACGGGGAGTACAGGTGTAAATGGTCCGGTGAAGAAGAATCAGAAATTTGTAATGGAAGCGATATTGGAGAGGAAGCCAGTGTAAACGGAGCAGGACGGGAGTGATATGATCATATCTACTGGAAAAAGTAACGAGGCGAGCTGCAGTATTCTGAATACGTTGTAACCTCTGAAGACAGTATTTGGGGAGATTGGCCAGATAGACATTGCAGTAGTCCAGCCTACTGATTACAAGGGCAATGACAAGAGTAATTAGGGCGCTAGAGGGTAAAACAGACCGGATGGCCCTAATTTGCCGCAGAGCAGTGAAAGAACAACGGAAACCCTTGAAATATGCTCAGAGAAAGTTAAAGAAGAGTCTAGAATTACACCCAGATAGCGAACAGAAGAGGTAAGGGGAATACTAGATGATCCAATAGAAGGTGCAAGAGTGGGGCATGTACCACTGAGAGAAACCCACATTGCTGAAGATTTTGCTGGATTAAGATGAAGAAAATTTTCCGATAACCAGGAGGCAATGTGGGAAAGACAGAGGTTCAGCTGTGCAATGTCAGGGTAGAGAGGTGAAGTATGGAATAGGAGAACTATATCATCTGCATATAGGTAGGATGAAACCGAATATTGTTGAATGATCAAGGGCAGAGGGGCAAGGAAAATATTAAATAAAAGAGGGGAAAGCACAGAGCCTTGTGGGACACCACAAGTGAAAGGGTAGATGGACGAGGACTGATCATTTACATGTATTGAGAAAGAACGGGATGAAAGGAATGAATGAAACCAACACCAAACACCATCAGCCCCCGCGGGCTTAACAGAGCCGCGAAAGGGAAACTTTCCCTTCGCGCTCTGAAAGCCGGCGTGTGTGACTGCAGCTGCAAAGAGGGAGCTGATGCAGGGGAGGGCAGGCTCTGCCGGGCAGGGGGGGGCCCCGCGGCACACTCGATTCTGCTGCGGCGGCCGCGGCAGCAGACAGTTTTTTTTATTTTAAATTTTCCCTGGGGTGGGGGGTTAGGAGTGGTGATTGGCTATGGGGGAGCTAAGTCTGGATATGGGCTGATGGGATTAGGACTGGTAATGGGCTATGGGGGGCTTAAACTGAAAATTGGGTGATGGGGGGTTAGGACTAGAAATGGGCTGATGGGATTAAGACTGGGAGTGGGCTGATGGGGAGGTTAAGACTGGTAATGGGCTATAGGGGGGGCTTAAACTGAAAATTGGGTGATGGGGGGTTAGGACTGGAAATGGGCTGGTGGGATTAGGACTGGGAGTGGGCTGATGCGGGCTTAGGACTGGTAATGGGTTGGGGGGTTGCTAGGACTGGAAATGGGCTGAGTGGAAGGAAAGGCTTGAACTGCAAATAGCTGATGGGGAGGGGGGCTTGGAATGGAAATGGGCTGAGGGGAAGTGGGGGCTTGAACTGCAAATAGCTGATGGGGAGGGGGGCTTGGAATGGAAATGGGCTGAGTGGAAGGGGGCTTGAACTGCAAATAGCCGATGGGAAGGGGGGCTTGGAATGGGCTCTTATGGGAGGGAGCTAGGACAGGAAATGGGCTGATGGAGGGACTAGGATAGGACTGGGAATTGGGTGTTGGGGGGAGCTAAGATTGGAAATGGGCTGTGGTGGGGGCTTGGATTGAAATGGACTCATGGAGGGGCTAGAAAGGACTAGAAATGGGCTGATGGGAGGCTGGTATTGGAAATGAGCTGATGAAGGGACTCGTAAAGGACTGGAAATGGATGGGGGAGCTAGGACTGGAAATGGGCTGATGGTGGGGCTAGGACAGGACTGGAAAGAGGCTGATGCAGGGACTAGAAGGGAGCGGATGCTGGGTGGGGCTGGAACTAGAAGGGAGCTGATGTTGGGGAGGATTAGAATGGGATGGGGCTGGGAGAGTGAAATGGAGAGGGAAAAAATATTTTGTGTGGGAGGGAAGAAAAATCTACAATTGGCCGGGTGTTGGGAGAGTAAGTGGGGATTGAGGATGGAGGGGTAAAATTTGAGTGGATGAAATAGGAATGAGGAAAGAGCAAAAGGAGAAAGATTCGTATGTTAAAACAGATGTAGAGGTAGAATGGAAAAAAACTAGAAGAGTGAGGAAAGGACAAATGGACAGCAGACGATGGAGAGTTAGCAGAAGACACAAATAAACCAGAAGAAAGTGGCTGGAACAATTGCAACTGAAAAAAAATGCACAAAAGGTACAAAGATATCTCTTTATTTTGAATTTATTAACTGGAATATGTCAGCTCTGGGAAATGTGCATCATTAACGTCGGTGCTTTGTTTAGTACAAGAGGAAATTAATTTATACTTTTATTTCTACAGTGTTGTACATTCCAAGTTTGGCTTTTGGGGTTCCCAGTTTAATTATTGTCTTCCTGTTTCTAAATTGTGATTCCTTGTTTGGTGATGGTCTATGTTCTGCATGTGTAACTGAGCAGAGGTATTCTGTTTATGTAATTCTTATTTGACATTGCCACTTGTTCTCTTTCCCCAGTAGGTCATGTATTGTTATTCTCTGAAATGTATTGGTTTAATATTTGTGGTGTTGCCTTTTGATAGGTATGGTATGGTATGGTGTTTTATGAGTCCTTGTAGTGCTGTTAGGATACGGCAGGTTTGCTCTGGGTTTAAATGGGCAGTGTTTGTAGTAGTTCCTAATGTGCCTGGCGGTTGGCACTGTATTATAGTAATGTAGAAATCTTTTAGTCTTTCTTTATCCATACACTCATGAAGAAGCATGTTTACTAAAAGTTAGTGTATGGTAACATTATGCAAATATTTATGCAAATGAGGCCCCGCACCGAGTCTCCGCACATGGCCCCGCAACCCCCTTGGGCCGCCCCTGGATAACACACTTTGTCCACTGAGAACATGGAAGGGCAGCTACAGTGTATACTTCCGTGGCCAACATTAATTTTAAAAGAACTAATTCAATTATGTTTCTTATGGCATGTAAATGGTATACATTCTTGCTTAAAGAAGTCACAGTTGAAAATGATCATGAAAACAAGCATAAATTACAAAAATTTCTGATCTGACAATTATTTGGCTATGCAGAATTAGAGAGATGACTTGAAAATCGTACTAGTCAAGATTACCTTAGATTGCTCTGCTCTTGAATAGTGATAAAAATAGAGATTGAACTCATTGATACATTCTGGTTTCAATTCATAAAGGCCTCTGCCTGTCAATCCTGGTTTTCTACAGGAGAGGCGAAAAAACAGCAATGTTCATATTTGTTTAACATTTATATGCCACCATTCAGTTAATATCAAAGCAGCTTATGCAAGCATAAAATCACATATTCACAATTACAATCCTGTTATCAAACATTATGAATAGGCCTTTTAAAATAATGCTGAAAAAGCAAATACAGACATACTTAAAAGAGGCAACTGCTTCTATTACAGTCTCCATTCCAGTCTCCCTGTTCTCCTGCAACAAAGAAAACAAATGTAGTAAATATTTCTTCTTAATAATAGGCACAGCTTATTTTTTATATTATATTATTATATATAAAATTTGTATGCATATAAAAGGACATTGTCTATTTCCTTATTTTCTGTAGATAAGGAATCTTACTAAATATTTAGCAGATGTTTTTTAAAGAAGGGACGTCATGGAATGTCAGAAGCTGATCCACATTGTTGTTGGATAATTCTTACCTTGTCTCAATGAAAGCTATCTCATTCTGAATACTCCGAACAAACTGATCACAGTGTAACAGGATGTTAATAATAAAATCAAATAATGTACTAGAAAACGTTTGTAACAGTAATAGCAGCGTTTTATTGTTTTTTTGTATTTATCATTCACTAGTCATACATTTTATATACTTACATCCTCTGGCAGAGCCTTGACTAATTCACTGTGAGCCATTGGTTTGATGCACAGTTGATGAATAATCTCACGCTTAATTTCAACAGCAGAATTTACATGCCCCACACCAGAACTAAATCTTTCTCCTGTAATAATTTGAAAAATTCTAATAAAAACAAAGGAAATTGCAACCATTTTAACAAGACTTGCTAATTTAAGACTTCAATCAGATAAAAATTATAGCATGCAGTCGATGTGGGTACCATCAACTTTTTCTGCTGCCCCGTGCAGTTTGTAACTTTTCTATCTGCCCCAATGAAGTCTATGGGTCAGGTATATAGAATAAAAAGAGAACTTGCATTTAAACCTAAAAGAATCTCTTTGCATGACCTACTGCTCACCAGGTTCAAAATTCAACCTCGGCTCTTTTGACTTCAATCCTCTAAATTCAAGTAAGGAATTAAATGAACACATACATAGAAAATTATACTACTAACAGTACTATTTAAGGCCTTAAGGAAGGGGGTCACAAGTGTGCAAACTTGAGCAGTTTCCTGTAAATCCCTCATCTTAGCATGGCCGCAGGACTTCTTTTAATAGGAAAAACTACTACCTTCTACAGTTTTTGTCTTATCACACTACATCTTGCCTCTACTTTACAGATAAAACTAAACACTACAGACCCGATATTCAAGAGGCATTTACCGTTTATAGCCCAGTAAACCATGTAAATGCCCTAAATTTGAATATTCAATGGCATTTACATGGTTAGTCACAAATTTCTATAACTAAATGATCACAACTCTCACATATTTATATAAGGTATATATGACCTCAGGGTATCCTTCTCCCTACATGTGGCAAAATAAATCACCATAGGGTTAGGTAACAAATCGCATATCACGGGTCATAACCTTCTTATCTTTAATTCAAACTTACAAAAAATGAATCCAAATATAATAAAATTACCTACACCCAAAAAGTACTTTTTAGGGATTCTCAAAATTCTTTTATTAAAAAAGTATTTAAATTTTATCTTAGTTTATTTCAAATTTCCACACCGTCATGCTTTAGCAGAGAGCCGAAGCCCACAAACTGCCCATTTTAAGTCCTACAAAAGAAAAATAAGGTATTCTTCAATTTAATAGTATACAATGCCATACTAGTAACAAAAATTCACTTATCTGGACGTTGTAAAGACATCAGTCTGCACCGCAGCAGGACGCCATCACTTTCACTGTAACTTTCAAATATCAAAGGAGCAGCGAATTGTTTCTACTATCGTAAAGAACTTCCTGTTATACACTTTGAACACCTTACTAAAACTGCCCGACAAAAGCTTCTGTTTCGCCTGTTCGGCTTCGTCAGGGATTCAGAATTAGAGTCTCAGGAAAGCAATCAGATGATATTCGCCACAATTACACAAATAGAGAATTTTAATCACGGACATCTACAATGTCTCCCATTGCTTGCATTGACAGCGTCTGACATCATCATTATTTAAAGGAGAATCTAGTGAGCCAATACGCTCACCGTTGCTGACGTAATACTTCAACAACAGTTTTATGTTCATTCTACCCCTATCACATACATTCTACAAATAAAACTCACAAAACATTTCACCATATTACAAAACATAACAAACAAGAGGATACCTGACAGGAACTTCACAGCTTAAACATGAAAGTTAAATAAATAATGTCCATTAAATTTTATCATTCAGTCCATTAGGAGCTAGGGGTTTCCAGTCTGGCTTTGACAATGCTGTATTTATGCTCCGCTAATCTCGTACGTAAAGGACGCGTGGTTTTACCAATGTATACCTTAAAGCAAGAACACCATAAGGCATACACTACAAATGAAGTGTTTTAACTGAGAAAACTGTCGCATGTTTTGTACACATAACTGGTCTTCCATCATATTACAATATAAACAATGCCCACATTTATTATTATGACATACTGAAGAAGAGTATTACCGGATAAAATGGGATGAGATGCAAAACGTTTCCATCTTTTACGTATGGAGGCAGCTATCCGATTCGAATATTTGAATATTCAAGTCTTTCGAATCAGATAGCATAAGTACAGCATTGTCAAAGCCAGACTGGAAACTCCATTGGTTCAGCATTGTATGTCTTTTAATCATACTTTTGAAGAGCTTCGCTGTACGGCATTGGAACAGACTCTCCCTAGTATACGACGAGGTGATAGAGGAAAATTGTTACTTCAGAAAGAACAAAAATGAATTTACGATCTGAATACTCTGGCTCCTAATGGACTGAATGATAAAATTGAATGGACATTATTTAACTTTCATGTTTAAGCTGTGAAGGTCCTGTCAGGTATCCTCTTGTTTGTTATGTTTTGTAATACGATGAAATGTTTTGTGAGTTTTATTTGTAGAATGTATGTGATAGGGGTAGAATGAACATAAAGTTGTTGTTGAAGTATTACGTCAGCAACGGTGAGCGTATTGGCTCACTAGATTCTCCTTTAAATAATGATGTCAGACGCTGTCGATACAAGCAATGGGAGATACTGTAGATGTCCGTGATTAAAGTTCTCTATTTGTGTAATTGTTGCGAATATCATCTGATTGCTTTCCTGAGAATCTAATTCTGAATCCCTGACGAAGCCGAACAGGCGAAACAGAAGCTTTTGTCGGGCAATTTTAGTAAGGTGTTCAAAGTGTATAACAGGAAGTTCTTTACGATAGTAGAAACAATTTGCTGCTCCTTTGATATTTGAAAGTTATGGCGTCCCGCTCCTTTGATATTTGAAAGTTATGGCGTCCCGCTGCGGTGCAGACTGATGTCTTTATAACGTCCAGATAAGTGAATTTTTGTTACTAGTATGGTATTGTATACTATTAAATTGAAGAATACCTTATTTTTCTTTTGTAGGAATTAAATGGGCAGTTTGTGGGCTTTGGCTCTCTGCTAAAGTGTGACGGTGTGGAAATTTGAAATAAATTAAGATAAAATTTAAATACTTTTTTAATAAAAGAATTTTGAGAATCCCTAAAAAGTACTTTTTGGGTGTAGGTAATTTTATTATATTTGGATTCATTTTTTGTATGTTTGAATTAAAGATAAGAAGGTTATGACCCGTGATGTGAGGTTTGTTACCTAACCCTATGATGATTTATTTCACCACATTGTAGGGAGAAGGATACCCTGAGGTCATATATACCTTATATGAATATGTGAGAGTTGTGATTATTTAGTTATAGAAATTTGTGATTGGGGTAGGTTGGTGTTTCTAAGGGTGTTGGTCTTTAGTATATTTTTAGCTTACCCTTTGGCAGTTAGTTGGTTGAATTTACATGGTTAGTGCCATTGAATATCTCTTCAAACCCCGCTACATACCCCGATGCTCTGTGGTTAGTATCGGGCGTGTTGGGGGCATTCTGGGGTGGGGTAGAGGCAGAGACTGCCGCTAACTGGGTAGCGTTGATATTGCATCGCTACCTGATTAGCGATTCACAGCTAAAACTAGGCCAGCTTTTGGATTGTCTAGTTTTAGCCACGGATGGTAACCAGGTAGCAGTGCAATATCACCGCTACCCGTTAGCCTCGGCGGCAACAGGGCATGTGTGGCAACGACAGATATTCAATGCCATTGGTGGGGCATTGAATATCCGGTATTAAGGGTCGGCGGGCAGGGCTATGCGCTGTAGCGGCACATAGCCTGCCCAGCTGAATATCGGGTTCTACCTGTTTTAGGTCAGATTATGCACAGACATTGCTCAGCTTAATCAGGACAAACAAAAACATTCTGTCTTGCTTTTTTTCACAAACATTTACAAAATACAGCCTTGGCTTTTATAACATATTCTACTAGGCCAGGGGATTTCCAATTCCAGTCCTGTAGGCCCCTGTACACTAGACTGTAGCAAAATTCCAAGCAATTCTCCATATGAACCCTTTCAGAGGGCTCTGGTACCCTACTTCAAGTCCCTTTCAACAAAACCCAGGATAAGAATCTATTATATCAGTGAGAACTATAAAATGTGTATTTTTTTTCATGAAACATAAGGCAGTAAAAACAAGTGTTTAATGCAAAATGTCTACCATTTGATTTGACACAATTTGGTTGTCCAACCAATTTCTGAAAGCCTTTAGAGCGTTTGCAATAGCTCTCAGTTCCTTGAAATTGATCTGATGGAGAGACTTCTGAGTGGACCTTAATCACAGAGCGTGAAACCTATTGAGATGAATTCTCCAGCTCAGTTTTGATACCTGTCTACAGCAGCTTTGATAAGGTGATTCTTGAAAGGGAGAGTCTTGGAAAAATTGGTTGAAAGCATCCACCAGAAGACTCTCAAAGAGATTTGGTGACAGATGACTGGATCCACTGAGATAGTCGCAAATGGAGACATGTCATAAAAGTGACATGAACTGTATAGGCCAGCGATGGCGAACCTATGGCACGCGTGCCAGCTGTGGCACGCGAAGGCCTTACAGCTGGCACGCGTGAAGGTCCGCAAAAAAAGAAAAAGCGGGCTCTGGCTGCTGCCGCGGACGCGGCAGCATGCAGTGTCCCGCGGGGCCCCCTCCGCCCGCTAAGCCCCTCTGCAAGGGCTTTCAGATTCGCGAGGGAGACAGCGTCTCCCTCGCGTCTCTGTTAAGCCCGTAGGGGTTAATGGGAAATTTCCCATCAGCCCCTTTAGACGCGAGGGACTGATGGGAAATTTCCCATTAGCCCCTGCGGGCTTAACAAGAGACGCGAGGGAGACGCTGTCTCCCTCGCGAATCTGAAAGCCCTTGCAGAGGGGCTTAGCGGGCGGAGGGGGCCCCGCGGGACACTGCATGCTGCCGCGTCTGCGGCAGCAGCCAGAGCCCGCTTTTTCTGTTTTTAAATTTGCCGGGGGGGGGGGGTGTTAGGACTGCTAATGGGCTGGGGGGGGTTTGGACTGCTAATGGGCTGGGGGGGGGTTAGGACTGCTAATTGGCTAGGAGGGGGGGGGTTAGGACTGCTAATGGGCTAGGAGGGGGGGGGGGGGTTAGGACTGCTAATGGGCTAGGGGGGGGGGGGTTAGGACTGCTAATGGGCTGGGGGGGGGTTTGGACTGCTAATGGGCGAGGAGGGGGGGGGTTAGGACTGCTAATGGGCTAGGAGGGGGGGGTTAGGACTGCTAATGGGCTGTGGGCTGATGGGGGCTGTCTGGAAATGGGGTGATGGGGGGTTAGGACTGCTCATGGGCAGGGGGGGGGGTTAGGACTGCTAATGGGCTGGGGGGTTTGGACTGCTAATGGGCTGGGGGGGTTTGGACTGCTAATGGGCTGGGGGGGGTTAGGACTGCTAATGGGCTAGGAGGGGGGGGTTAGGACTGCTAATGGGCTAGGGGGGGTTAGGACTGCTAATGGGCTGTGGGCTGATGGGGGCTGTCTGGAAATGGGGTGATGGGGGGTTAGGACTGGTAATGGGCTATGGGGGGGGTTAGGACTGCTAATGGGCTAGAGAGGGGGGGTTAGGACTGCTAATGGGCTAGGGGGGGGTTAGGACTGCTAATGGGCTGGGGGGGTTAGGACTGCTAATGGGCTAGGGGGGGTTAGGACTGCTAATGGGCTAGGAGGGGGGGTTAGGACTGCTAATGGGATAGGGGGGGGTTAGGACTGCTAATGGGCTGGGGGGGTTAGGACTGCTAATGGGCTAGGAGGGGGGGTTAGGACTGCTAATGGGCTAGGGGGGGGTTAGGACTGCTAATGGGCTAGGGGGGGTTAGGACTGCTAATGGGCTGTGGGTTGATGGGGGCTGTCTGGAAATGGGGTGATGGGGGTTAGGACTGGAAATGGGCTGATGGGGGGGGGGTTAGGACTGCTAATGGGCTAGAGAGGGGGGGTTAGGACTGCTAATGGGCTAGGGGGGGTTAGGACTGCTAATGGGCTGATGGGGAGGGGTTAGGACTTGAGGTGGGCTGTTGGGTGGGGTTAGGACTGGAAATGGGCTGATGGGGGGTTAACACTGGAGGTGGTCTGATGGGGTTAGGACTGGTAATGGGCTATGGGGGGGTTTAGGACTGATAATGGGCTATGGGGGGGCTGGGACAAGAAATGGGCTGATGGGGAGGGGTTAGGACTTGAGGTGGGCTGATGGGGTTAGGACTGGTAATGGACTGTGGGCTGATGGGGGGGTTAGGACTGGCAATGGGCTATGGGGGGCTGACTGGAAGTGGGGGGTTAGGACTGGTAATGGGTTATAGGGGGGGGCTTAAACTGAAAATGGGGTGATGGGGGGTTAGGACTGGAAGTGGGTTGATGAGGGGGGGATAGGACTGGTATTGGGTTGGGGGGCTGCTAGGACTGGAAATGGGCTGATGCAGGGACTAGAAGGGAATGGATGCTGGGTGAGGCTGGAACTAGAAGGGAGCTGGTGTTGGGGGAGGATTAGAATGGGATGGGGCTGGGAGAGTAAAATGGAGAGGGGAAAAATATTTTGTGTGGGAGGGATAAAAAATCTACAATTGGCCGGGTATTGGGAGAGTAAGTGGGGATTGAGGATGGAGGGGTAAATTTTGAGTAGATGAAATAGGAATGAGGAAAGAGCCAAAGGAGAAAGATTAGTATGTTAAAGCAGATGTAGAGAGAGAATGACAGAAGAAAGGACAAATGGACAGCAGATGGAGAGTTAGCAGAAGACACGAAGAAACCAGAAGAAAGTGGCTGGAACAATTGCAACTGAAAAAAAATGCACAAAAGGTAGAAAAATATCTCTTTATTTTGAATTTATTAACTGGAATATGTCAGCTCTGGGAAATGTGCATCATTAATTTTTGCGCTTTGTTTAGTACAAGAGGAAATTAATATATAGTTTTATTTCTACAGTGTTGTTGTATATTCCAAGTTTGGCTTTTGGGGTTCCCAGTTTAATTATTGTCTTCCTGTTTCTAAATTGTGATTCCTTGTTTGGTGATGGTCTGTTCTGCATGTGTAACTGAGCTGAGGTATTCTGTTTATATAATTCCTATTTGACATTGCCACTTGTTCTTTCCCCAGTAGGTCATGTATTGTTGTTCTCTGAGATGTATTGGTTTAATATTTGCAGTGTTGCCTTTTGATAGGTAGAGTATGGTGCTTTGTGAGTCCTGGTAGTGCTGTTAGGATACGGCGGGTTTGCTATGGGTTCTAAATGGGCAGCGTTTGTAGTAGTTCCTAATGTGCCTGGCGGTTGGTACTGGATTATAGTAATGTAGAAACCTTTTAGTCTTTCTTTATCCATATACTCATTAAGAGGCATGTTTACTAAAAGTTAGTGTATGGTAACATTATGCAAATATTTATGCAAATGAAGCACCTTATGCAAATGGGGCTTTAATTGACGTGCTGGCACTTTGAGGAAATTCTTTGGTTTTGTGCGGCAGTTTGGGCACTCGGGCTCAAAAAGGTTAGCCATCACTGGTATAGGCCATGTGGCCCCTAGAACTTCTACTTGCTGCACCAAGCAGGCAAGATGATCAAGATGAAGAAAGACACTTGTCAGAATCATATTTAGAAGGGCTCCAATGAATTCTAATCAATGTGACAGAGTTAGAATGGACTTGGAATAGTTTATGATGAACCCTAGTAGCTACAGTACCCAGATGGTAATGCATATGGATCAGAGACTGCTCTAACATTAAGCAGAGTGAAGCATCCAACTTCAGGCAGCAAATTTTTGGGAAAAGAAAAAAATGTCCCCAAAACATATCAACAACAGCTGCCTAAAAAAAAGGAAACCCCAACAAAGGATGACTGGCAACATCTCCTCCTACTGCTGCTCTTCCCTTGTCTGTGGCAAAAGGACTCTGGCTTACAAAAAGAAAAAACAGAAAAGCACAGGGTATTTACAACTCCTGTGCGTTTATGAAGGCCTGGTCTGTCTTGCCCCCATTTTGATGCAAAAGCATGCGTCAGGAGGCAGGCTGGCCAGGTCTTCCAAGTTGCATGAGTAGTAAAGACCCTGAGCTTTTCTTTTATTTTGTTGTTTTTTTTTAATCCGGAGGGCTACTATTCTTTCCACAGACACAGGAAAAGCAGCAGTGACAGCAGGTCTCCAGCTTTGAAAGAAAACAAATAAAGAAAAACAAACAAAAGGTGCAGAGTGTTTGTGAATCCTGCAGCTTGGAATGCCAGGCCGGTTCCACCTCTCTGTGACCCATGCTTTCACATGGATGCACAGAGGGAAGCCGGATTGGCAGGGCCTTCTAAACACACACAAATTGCAAAGACCCCAGGGTTGTGGGTTTTTCTTTTTTTTTTTTAAATACTGCAGCCTGCCACCGACCCAGGAAAAAAAGTAATGGTGGCAGGCCAGGGAGGGGAGAGTGGCAGGAAGAGATGCTGGACATGTGTTGGGGAGCAGATGGCAGATTTAGGACACAAAATGGGGAGGAGAGACAAAGGGCAGATGCTGGACACGAAGTGGTCATGAAGGAGATATGCTGGACAAGGGGTTAAGGAGTACATGAAGGAAAGGCAGAGGGCAGATGCTGGACACAGGATGGGTGTGGGCAGAGGACAGATGTTGGATATGTGGGTAAGGAGAACAAAGGCTAATGCAGGAAATGAGATGGGGTATGGAGGGAAGACACTGGGTTAGGGGATAGGGAAGGAGGAGGAGGAGGAGGAGAGAGAGAGGAGATGCTGGGCACAGCGTAGGATATAGAAGGAGATAGGGAGAAAGAGCAGAGAGATTCTGGATATAAGGGAAGGGGATATAGGGATATTGAGGTCTAGGTGGTAAGGAGGAGGAGTGAAATATGAGTTAATAGAGTGCGAAGAAAATAAATGGAAGAAAGCTGAAAAGAACATAAGAACATAAAGATATGTCATACTGTGGTAGGCCCCATGCATAGAAATGTATATATAACAGTATTGAATTACCAACCCCCACTTGAGACTAGTGCTGGAAAGAAAGATTAGCTTTTAAAACGGCTTTTGAACAATTCTGCTCTCCCCTCTCCCCCTCCCTTATCCTGTTTGCTCAAGAATGTCAAACTTTCCTTGAACTCTAATCACTCAGGCTTGTCTGGAACCAGGAATGTCCTGGTACCTACAATAAATTAATTAAACAGTGCATTTATGGTGGGCCCTGTCTCCGGATCTGGAGGACAGGCCCCCACCTCACAGAGCAGGAAAGACCATATTTTGTAGGTCCAGCTGGTCTGTGCTGTTATGCCAGGTGGCAGTGCCTTACAGATAACACACTCTAGGTTTTTGAATGTCTCTGTATTCTTTGAAGTTTTTAGATAAGAGAATTTACTATGCAGATGCAGGAATGTCTTAACGAGGGAGAAGGGGGGCTGGAGTGGAGAAAGAGGGCTGGGAAGGGTCACTGATCTAGTAGCCAATAGAGAATTTACTTTGACTTAATGATGAAAATGGATATGTGAGAATGTATATAAGCAAGCTGCGAGCGCACCTCGTGGCTCAGCCTTTGTTTTTTGGATTTGTTCCAGCTGAGCCTGTGTGACACATTAAAACTTGATTTGAATTCTGCAAACTGACTCCTAGTATAATTCTTTGAATACAATTCAGCCACAACATTTTGGTGCATTGGCCGACTGCTTGGGGGAGATGGTATTCAAGTGAATATACTACAGCTTTTGCCTCCAAGTCTAGCCCGGCTGGAGCCACGCTCTGAGCGATCGCAAAGGAAAACCCAGGCGCCGCCGGTCATCTTGCATCGGAGGGATTCCTTCTCGCCTCGACAGATTGCTGGTTCCAGCCGGCCTACACTTCTGAACCTGAAGGGAGTCCAGGATTCACCCCATGACCTGTTACTGGTACTGGATCTGGTGAGTAGAATTTTTTTCTGCTAATCAGTCAGTCAGTCGGGATTCTGGAATAAGCGCTTGAGAGTCTGATCAACTCTCGGGGCGGTCCTAGTAAGTCTCGGAAGTCTTAAAGGTATAAGCAGAGACTGAAAATACCTGCCCCTCAGTCAGTCAGTCAGGTTTTTTGGGAATGTTGGGATTTTTTATTCTGTCTTGAATGTCTGCTTGTGTGAATGAAAGGCCTTGAAAAACAGACCAAGCAAGTGCGGGCTCCTGAGTAGCGGAGTTCCTGACTGGGCGACCGCGTTCAGGTCGCAAAAAGGAGGAAGCTTTTGGTGTTCTCTGTTCTTACTGTTTGTTTTTTGTCTCTGATTTTTGTTATCTGTTGAAACCGCAAGTTTCCCTTCTGGTATGATGTAAGATTATTCTGTTGAGTAATTTGTGACAGTTTACCGATTAAGAAATAGTATTAAGAAAAGAAGAAAGAAGATGCAGAACACCTATGCCGGAGTCACTTTAAATCAAGAAAATGTCTCACTGATTTCAGGTTTTGTTTCAACACAGCGTGAACAAGCAGACTGAGAAGGGGGCGTGTCTTTCACACAGCCCAGAGAAAGGAATGTTTGAAGGTTTACTTTCAATTTGTTCTACGTTCTGCAGCTGGGTTAATCTGTGCATGTCTCAGGGAAATTGTGCCTGTTTTGTTCAATGTGTTCTGGTGGTAATGTTCCTTCTGCTATGGCCATGTATTGTGTATCACTTGGTAGGACTATTTAGTCGGAATATTGGATCCCCGACAGTTTTGGGGCTTGGCCTGGAGAGGGTTAAGTTCTTATTAACCCCTTTCGATCTCCTCAACTGTTTTTGGTTATACCTCAGCCCTGCCCGTAGTCCTAAGTCGATAGAAAAATTAAGGAAACTGCTTTTGTTTTTCCTTTAACCTTCAAAGTAGAGGTTAAGAACCTTGAAGGACAATGTGGCATTCTGAGTTGGTCGTTACCAGATTGCAACCTGAGCATGATTTAAATCCTGAGTGAATAAGACGTTAATCGTGTTTGGATTTTATCTTTGATATATATTTGGTTCTCACTGCGTGTGCTATTGAAAGAAAAAAAAATGTTTAAACTAAAGAGGGGATATATTGTGCACCTCATGGAGGACATAATTATTGTTCATAAATTACAGAAACAACAAAACAGAGCTGCAACTATGCTTATTTAGGATTTAACATTCTCAAACAACATTTAGTTTTATTTTAACCCTTAGTGTTTACGACTGCTCTGTTTTCCTTCAGCTGCATGGTAATTTACGGCTGCTTTGAAAGTCAGGATTATTTGGCTAAGATAACTCCAAGGCTGGCTTCAAGGCGCTGAGTAATTTGTCTTAAAAAAAATAATAATAATAATAACTTCTTTGGTTTCAAATCAGCTTAACACCAGTCACTGGTATTATGTATAAGGTTTTAATTTAAGTGAGAAAAAGTTCATCTTGCGGAGTGTTTGCATTCCAGATGTTCACCAACCTTTTCATGAAAAACGTATAAGTCATTTGAATGCATATTTCCCTGAACTGTAAGATTTAAAGTAATTACTTTGAATTGTTAAACTCTGTACTGATGACTAATGAACAGGCCAGTTAGCTACACTGACTTTTACAATATTGGTTTTTAAGATAGATTCATCTGTTTTTCTGTATTTGAATTTTTGTGTGTCTGCAGAAAAAAGGGTACTTTGTTTTTGAAAGTCTTTTAAATTTCAGTTTCAGGAGTACAGTCTTTAGTTTCAAAACGTTACTTAGCTCGTTTAGACAGTTGCTGTTTAGAATGAGCACATACATCCATTATGCTTATTGCAACCAATTTTAAGCTTATGTATTTTCCCTGACCAGTTCCCTTACATAGAATCCTGGTTACTTATTTGTGAAAGAGAACCCTCTTGGATAAAACGTTGTTCTGAGGAGCAGTGCAGAATATTTTTAGCAATCACCCAAAGTAGTCAGAAATATAGAATGTGCCAGAAAACGAAAGTAGAAAAAAAACTGCCTATTTATTCTGCCCCAGAATCTCCTGACATACTGTCCTGTCCGGCCTAGTTTCTTTATGGGCCAGTCACTTTGGCTCCGCCACCACCCCAAGCAGAGCCTGTCCCTGCAGTTTTTCTGTCGGCAGCCCTATGATGCCACAAGCGGGGGATTCATTTGCCAGTTCAGGGTCACTCACAGCCAGCGCCCGAGGACGTGCCGATTGCTGTATACCTTCAGAAGTACGACTACCAGTAAATGGGCCTACAGCCGACCAGCCTTGTTTATGTGCCTTTTTTCACCACTGATTTATTGAACTGAAAAATGCATTATGCCTCCTATGCTGAGAAGCCTTAGGATTTGATTGAACTAATGAACAGTATTATGCAGACCCATCAGCCTTGATGGCCCCATGGGGAATCCAAATAGTGCAAACAGCCCTCACTATATACCCCATACAATCCAGCAGCCCAGGAGAACTTGCATATGGTAAAACGCAGCTTTTGTCAGTCAGTCCCAGAGAGATATAAAACGAAAATTACAGACAATGGATGGATTTGCGGGCATGAATACAGCACAGTTAATGGAAGTTGATCAGAAAGTATGTGAAATGTAAGACTGAATGTGGTAGAGAAAGTGAATGTAAAATAAAAAGAAAGCAGATCATCTTGCTGCTGCTTTAATTGAACGACGTGAAGGAGATTCTCCTAATCAAAGGACCAGAGAACGTGTAAGGGGCCGCAGAAGTAGCAGGCCTCCACTGGGTGCGAATCAGTGTGCCCATTGCAGAGAAGAAGGACATTAGAGAAGTGAATGCCCGCATCTTAACTCCACCCCAGGAGGGGAGGAGGGAGTACTTGATTTTAGAGTCATGAAAGAATAAACCAAGCACAGTGTTCCAGCAAGAGAGGGAAGCAGCTATAGAGTGAATGGCAGCCGAAGAGGGCTACAACATGGATGAAGACTAGGCCAGACCGGATTCCAAGTTTCCCTGGGTCCCCAGGAGCCTATGGTCAGCCAGAAAACAGGGGACTTTATGGGGGATACAGGAGCAGAATACAAAAGCCAGTAGCCCCTTTGTTTTCTCGATGCATCACCATTGTCAGAGCTACTGGGGCAAAGGCCACAGAGCTTTTCCTGCAGAACCGCATGTGTGAATTAGGGGGACAGAAAATAACGCACCAGTTCCTGTATATGCCTGAGTGCCCTATTCCACTTTTGGGCCGAGATCTGCTTGCAAAGCTCCAGGCACAGATATCCTTTGCTGAAGGGGGAGAAATGCAAATGACTATGAACTCAAAGCCTGCTGGATTGATGGTGCTGACTGTTCCCCGAGAAGAAGAGTAGCAGTTCTATAGTGCATCTCCAACCAAGCCAGCTAGTTCCTGTATACCCATCAACCTTATAGCCCCACCTGGAGTATGGGCAGAAGATAATCCACCTGGCCTAGCAAAGAACATAGCCCCTGTCATTGTCACCCTCAAGCCAGGAGCGGAACCAGTGCATGTGAAGCAGTATCCTTTTCCCGGACCAGCTAATGAAACTATTGAAGTATGGACTTCTCAAGGAATGCCAGTCACCTTGGAATACCCCCCTTCTCCCAGTTAAGAAACCTGGAACAGGGGAATACCGCCCAGTACAAGATCTGAGGCGAGTGAATGATGCAGCTGAAACTATACACCCAGTGGTACCAAAATCCTTATATTCTCTTGGGACTGACCCCCGCTGAGGCTACTCATTTTCACCGTCCTGGACCTGAAAGATGCTTTCTTCTGCATACGCTTAGCCCCCCCCCCCCCCCCGGATCATGACTGTCTGGAAATTATGGACACTGTATTCTCAAGTCGCCCGGATTTGACTGATGTTCCTTTGGAGAACCCTGAACGGACTTTCTTTGTGGATGGAAGCAGTCTCATCATCAATGGACATTGTTGCGCAGGGTATGCAGTGGTGACCCTTGATCTGGTAGTTGAGTCCTCAGCTCTGGCCCCAGGAACTTCAGCACAGAAAGCTGAACTGATCGCTCTCACTAGAGCACTGATAATAGGAAAAGGGCTCCGTCTAAATGTGTACACAGATTCCAAGTATGCCCTTACAACCTTGCATGCACATGGGGCCCTGTGCAAAGAATGAGGGTGGATAACCTCAGGGGGCAAGTCCATCAAATACGGTCCTGAAATTCTGGCCCTATTAGATGCAGTATGGGCCCCCAAACAAATTGCAGTAATGCATTGCAGAGGTCATCAGAAGGGGAAGGGGGAGGTGCCACAGGGAAATAGGCTAGCTGATGCGACAGCCCGAGAAGTAGCAATATCTGAACAAGTCCCTGCCCCCTCTGCCCCAGTCCAGGCAGCACTCTTCCCAGTACCGCTCAGTACATGCAATCCCCGATACACCTCCAGCGAGTTAGGCTATTTCTGCCAGAAAGAGGGAGGAGTATTAAACAAGGATGGGTGGATAGTGTTACCACCAGAAGCTGGTGGTCAGCCCCCAGGTCCTACCGTTGTCCCAGAATCCCTAGGCCCTACTTTCATCCAAGCCTTCCATCAAGCCACACATTACGGAAAAACTGCCATGCAAAAAGCTCTCAGACCCTATTTCTTTATCCCCTTACTTGGACCCCTGTCCGCATCAGTGGCCAGCAGATGTTTAACCTATGCCAAAAATAATGCCCGGCAAGGTCCCACTCAGCCCCCGAGGGTCCAATCACATGGGAGCCACCCCCATGGGAAATGTCCAGGTGGATTTTACTGAAATGCCTCGAGCAAATGGGTACCGTTACTTACTGGTTCTAGTCTGTACTTTTTCTGGATGGGTAGAAGCTTTCTCCACGAGAACTGAAAAGGCTAGGGAAGTCACAAAAGCCCTACTCCATGAAATCATTCCTAGGTTTGGTATACCACTGGTCTTAGGGTCAGATAACGGTCCCTCCTTTGTATCTCAGATAACTCAGCAGCTGGCCAAAGCTCTACAAATACAGTGGAAGTTACACACAGCCTACAGACCCCAAAGCTCAGGCAAGGTAGAGCGCATGAACCGGACCCTAAAGTCCCAGTTGTCCAAACTCTGTCAGGAATCTCACTTAAAGTGGCCTCAAGTTCTCCCTATAGCCCTTCTCAGGATACGCTCTGCTCCCACAAAGGTGTTAGGAATTTCCCCATTTGAGGTTTTGTATGGGCGGCCCCCGCCCATTGTCCAACGGATAAAGGGAGATATGAATCAGATTGGATCAGAAATCACTAGACAAGAATTGTTGGCGTTAGGTTCTGTCTTACAGAGTCTCCATGCTTGGATTCAAGATCAGCTGCCCATTAATCTGACTGAGCCACTGCACCCCTTCAAGCCCGGGACTTCAGTATGGATTAAAGAGTGAAGAAAAGAACCGTTGGAGCCACACTGGAGAGGGCCCTACATCGTCATACTGTCTACCCCCTACGGCAGTTAAAGTTGCGGAGCTTGCACCTTGGATCCACCACAGTCTGTTGAAGCCGGCTGCACCTATTGATCCTCAGCTTTGGACCTCAACAAACCATCCTGACTCGCCCCTGCGTCTTACCCTGAGGCGGCAGAAACCAGCGGTGTAGACTCGACATCCCTACTCTTATCACCCGTCGTGGAAGCAGACAGGTCTACGCACGGCGGAAGCTGTGAAAGAGGAAGAACCGGAGTAAAAGAAAAAGACTTTCAGTTCTATATAGAGACTTATTGAAGTAGTGTAGCTATGATGAATATGCATGTCTATATTTTACTTGCGGTATTCCTGGGGCCCTTTAGAATGACTTCCTCTATACCCCCTTGTACCCCCTGCATAACCACCACCCGAACAGGAGTAAAAATTACCCAAACCCTGCTCTACCACTCACACTACAGCTGCACCGGTTCTGTTAGCCAATGTGAATATAATGGTACGGAATTGAGTATCTGTACGATAGGGAAAACCAAGACTTGTTTTAACCCACGCCAGAGTCCAACCTAT
This sequence comes from Ichthyophis bannanicus, assembly GCA_033557465.1. Lineage (NCBI taxonomy): Eukaryota > Metazoa > Chordata > Amphibia > Gymnophiona > Ichthyophiidae > Ichthyophis > Ichthyophis bannanicus. The sequence goes on from CM066033.1 coordinate 436,612,077, forward strand.
CAGGTTATTGAGGTTCGCTCCCACTCAGCTGTGGGCCACCTCTTAAATTTTACGAAGATATCCTCCCCCACTAGCCCGGCCTCTCTCTTTTTCGATGCTTGTGCAGCCATAAATGCCAGCAAATGGCACAAGGGAAGGTGTGTTTCCCTTAGCCAGGAACGCACCTATACACACAATGACAAATACATACTATGGCCCAGCTACTTGGGTAGAAGATGGGACTTGGGGATACCGCACTCCTGTTTATATGTTAAATTGTATTATCCGTTTACCAGCTGTTGTAGAAATTATAATTAATGAAACTGGTAAAGCATTAACCCTCTTGGAAAAACACAACACCCAGATGCGTACTGCTATTTACCAAAACCGGTTGGCCCTTGATTACCTATTGGCCACTGAGGGGGGTGTCTGTGGAAAATTCAATCTAACTGCTGTTTGCAGATTGATGATCAAGGCCATGTGATTGAAGAAATAGCTGACCGTATGCGGAGGCTAGCTCATGTACCTGTTCAGACCTGGCATGGACTGGAGCTAAATGGATGGTTTAGTTCTGTGTTCACAGGGGTGGGGGGCTTGAAAACTTTTATAAGTGCCGTTCTCCTAATGTTAGCTTTATGTATACTTCTTCCATGTTTCCTACCCCTTTGCCTACGCATGTTTACCTCTATTATTGATAGTACAGTTGAACGGAAGACTGCAGCCCGAGTATTAGCTATGTGGAAGTATCAGGCCTTACCTCAAGAGGCGGCCACAGTCTAAGATAGTACGTAATGTGTGATTTTTATCTCACCCCTTTCTGGAGGGGTGACAATAATCAAAATGGGGGAATGTGGTAGGCCCCAGAAATTAGCCAGGCCTCTGGTAGGCCTCATGCATAGAAATGTATATATAACAGTATTGAATTACCAACCCCCACTTGAGACTAGTGCTGGAAAGAAAGATTTGCTTTTAAAATGGCTTTTGAACAATTCTGCTCTCCCCTCTCTTATCCTGTTTGCTCAAGAGTGTCAAACTTTCCTTGAACTCTAATCACTCAGGCTTGCCTGGAGCCAGGAATGTCCTGGTACCTACAATAAATTAATTAAACAGTGCATTTATGGTGGGCCCTGTCTCCGGACCTGGAGGACAGGCCCCCACCTCACAGAGCAGGAAAGACCATATTTTGTAGGTCCAGCTGGTCTGTGCTGTTATGCCAGGTGGCAGTGCCTTACAGATAACACACTCTAGGTTTTTGAATGTCTCTGTATTCTTTGATGTTTTTAGATAAGAGAATTTACTATGCAGATGCAGGAATTTCTTAACGAGAGAGAAGGGGGGCTGGAGTGGAGAAGGGGGGCTGGGAAGGGTCACTGATCTAGTAGCCAATAGAGAATTTACTTTGACTTAATGATGAAAATGGATATGTGAGAATGTATATAAGCAAGCTGCGAGCGCACCTTGTGGCTCAGCCTTTGTTTTTTGGATTTGTTCCAGCTGAGCCTGTGTGACACATTAAAACTTGATTTGAATTCTGCAAACTGACTCCTAGTATAATTCTTTGAATACAATCAGCCACAACAATACTAGGTCAGACCAAAGGTCCATCATGCCAAGTATCCTGTTTCCAATAGTGGCTAATCCAGGTCATAAGCACCTGTCATGTTCCCAAAAAGTAGACAGATTCTATGCTGCTTATCTCAAAAGGTAAGCAGTATATTTCCCCAGTCCACTTTAATTATGATTTACGGACTTTTCCTCTAGGAACCTTTCCAAACCTCTTTTAAACCCAGCTATGCTAACAGCTTTTATACATTCTCCAGCAACGAATTTCTGAATTTGATTACAGATTGAGTGAAAAAATATGTTTTCAGATTAGTCTTAAATGTGCTACATTGTAGCTTCATTGCCTGTCCCCAACTGTTTCTACTTTTTGAAGGAGTAAACAACCGATATACATTTACCTGTTCAACACCACTCATTATTTTATAGACCTCTATCATATCTCCCCTTAGCCGCCTCTATTCCAAGTTGAAGAGCTCTAACCTTTAAGCCTTTTCTTGTAGGAGTATCCTTCTATCTCTATCATTTTGGTTGCTCTTCTCTGTACCTTTTATTTTAATTTTGTTATATCCTTTTTTTAGATGTGGCAACCATAACTGCACACAATATTCAAGATACCATTGTGCCAGTGACAATATATCATCTTTGGTTTATTCTCCTTTCCTCATGATTTCTAGCAATATATTTGCTTTCTTGGCTACTGCTGCACACTGGGCAGAGACCAATGTCAGAGATGGAAGAAAGTGAAGACGACAGGAGGGGAGAGAAATGGCAAATGGACTGGAGACTTTAGATAGCAAGTTAAGAGAAAATTGTGCAAAGCAGAAACCAGAGATACATCAACATCACTAGAGAATAAAATGGCCAGACCACAAAGCTAGAAAAAATAACTTTACTTCTGATGTAGTGACGAATATGCTAGTCTTTGGAATTTACATATTCCATCTTTACGTTTTGCACAGTATAGAGGCATCTACATCTCGGTACTGCATGCAGAGTCTGGCATCTGTGTGTTTCGGTTAAATTTTTGCCTACATATTTCTATTTTTAGTTTGTGGTGATCTATTCTGGTGTCTGTCTGTGTTCTGCATTTGTGACCGAAGCTAGTTGTTCAGTCAGAATGGAGATTCCTATTTTGGGATATGTGCTGTTTTAATCAAGCTCATTCAGTTTTCTGAATAGGTATATGGATGTTCTAGTGGTCACGGCAAAAAGCAAGAATCACTTTACAATTTACACCACCAAAATAAAATTAGTTTATGATTAACTCTGGTGTAATAAAAACTGTGCTGTAGTTTTGGATTTCTCTGTTCCTTGTTGTGCGAGCATCTTGCATTTTTCTTGTTCTTTGCAGAATATTATTTACATTTAACACAGTAATGGTCCCATGTACAATGTTAGGTGTCAGTATGTTTTATATTAGATTTTCAGGCTACATAATCAAACTTTTTCAATTTTTGCTGCATATAAACAGCATTGCAAAGTTGTTGCTTCTTTTTTTTAAAAAGATGTAGCCTGAGAATACATTCAGAGTGGGTTGCCAATATCCTTGCACCAAACCTGGTATAAGGGAGGGGTGTGTATGTGAGGGGGGGGGGGGTGCAGCTCCTCTCTCGCCTCAGGCAGCAGATTGTCTTGAGCCACTCCTTGAACTCCTCTTGAAAGGTGTTCTCGATGAGCCAATCATCCAAGTAGAAGAGAAATACATTTCCAATTTGATGAAACATTGTGGTACTGGAAGTGGTGTTTCCTTAATCTGAGATACTTCCTGTGACTGGGATGTATCTGGACGTGTGTACAAGCAAGCTTTAAGTCCAAAGAACATAACCAATCTCCTTTTTGTAGAAAGGGAACTGGGGTGCTGAATGAAAGTATTCTAAACTTTTCTTTTACTATAAACGGGTTCAGATCTTCATAGATGGAGGACCCAGAATGGGACCTCAGAAAACAAATACAAATAGGAAGAGAAAGGGAAACATTGAAGGATTATCAGAAGTCTTTGTTTGTGAGGCACTAGCTAAACTAAAAGCAGAGAAAGTGATAAGGCTGGATGGGAATCATCTGCGAGTACTGAGGGAAGTTCTAGCAGCTTCACTGTCTGACCTTTTCAATGCTTCTTTTGAATTGGTAGTAACCCCAGAGGACTGGAGATGGGCAAATGTGAGTTCTGTCCATAAACACAAAAGTATGCACAGTTACTCATCTGTTAACAGGTGTTCTCCGGGGACAGCAGGAATCAGTCATCACATACGGCTGACACTGGCACCAAAGGAGCCCACTCGGATCCAATCCCCAGCTTTCATAAAAAGCCTTTGGGAGCTACTCCGTGTATGCACAGTCACCTTCCCACCAAAGTGCCATCTTACCTCAGTATGATGACATAGCTCAATCAAGCATAAAAAGAAAAACAACTCCATGGGGAGGAGGGAGGGTTGTGAGGACTGATTCTTGCTGTCCCCGGAGAACATCTGTTATAGGTGAGTAACTATGTTTTCTCCAGGAACAAGCAGAAGTCAGTCCTCATATATGGGACTCCCAAGCTACAGGCCAACGAAAAAACCTGCAAAAGCAACGGGCAACCCAAAAAGCAGAATGTAAAGGGCAGCAGGGGGCGCTGATTGGCTGGAAATCTGACACTGCAGCAGCATCGAAGATACAATCCCCACTCCAGTATTTATTTATTTATTTAAAGTTTCTTCTATACCGCACTATTCGGCATCAGCGCGGTTTACATAGAACAAAAACATCTCAGTAGCCTGGACATCATGGATTGGAGGGAAAGAATTGCATTATTCCCCAAAGAGGTGACGGAATACAGCCTGCCCGAAGGCACTATCCCTCCGGGAGGTCTCTTCCAAACAGTAGTGTGCAGTGAAGGTGTGCACAGAGGACCAGGTGGCAAACCGGCAGATGTCCAGTAAGGGCACCAAGCGCAGGCTTGCTACTGAGTCCTTCATGAAATGCACATTGTGGGCCATCACATGATACTCTAGAGTGTGCCCCGCCTGTTGATAGGCGAAGGAAATGCAGTCGGTCACCCAGCGTGAGAGGGTGCACTTGGAGACCGAGAGCCCCAGTCGACTGGAATCAAAAGAGACAGAGCTGTGCTCAGCGGTGATGGGGCTGCATCCTCTGGATGTAAAAGGACAATGCACTCTTGCAGTCCAATGTGCATAGGGAGGCCTCTGCCCTAGAAGAGTAAGACTTAGGAAAGAATGTGGGCAATACCACCTCTTGATTCAAGTGGAAGGCAGAAACAACCTTTGGCAAGAACTTAGAGTGAGCCCATAAGACAATCCTGTTCCTGTTGAACCTGGTGTAGGGCGCGTGTGCTACCAGTGCCTGCAGCTCGCTCATAAAGCTGGCCGAAGTGAGCGCCACCAGGAACAGAACCTTCCAAGAAAGGTACTTGAGATGGCAGATAGCCAATAGTTCAAAGGGTGGAGCCATGAGCTTCCCCAGTACCATATTGAGGTCCCATGCTACTGGTGGTGGACGGATCAGGGACTGGGAAAGGAAATGGCCTTGAATAAACTGGCCCACCAGGGGTGCACCGATATGGCCTGACCAACCACCGGGTGGCGATGAGCTGAGATGGCACAAAGGTTGGATGTTGGATTTTAAGCCAGCCCCTGACAGGTGCAATAGGTATCATAAGATATCCGACATTGCACAGGAGAAGGGGTTAAGACCTTCCTCTGGACACCAGTGCAAAAACCTGCACCTCTTGAAGGCATAAGCCCTCTGCCTGGCGTCCTTTCGCGATGCAAGCAGAACATCTTAAACTGACCTGGAGAGGCAGTGATGTGCTACAGCTAGCCTCTCAGCATCCAAGCCGTCAGGGAAAGGGATTGGAGGTTGGGGTGCAGCAGTGTCACGTCCTCCTGTGACAGCAGGTCTGGGGCACTCCCCAGCGGCAATGGGTCCCACCAGGACAGCTGGAGAAGCAAGGAGAATCAGGGCTGCCTGGGCCACCTAGACACAATGAAGATGACTAAGGATGCCTCTTCCTGGATCTTGAAGAGAGCTCATGGTACAAGGGGCGTGGGCGGAAACACATACAGGAAGCCCCAGGACCAGGGGAGGAAGGCATCCACCAGTTCTCATCCCCGGGCCAGCCTCCAAGTGCAGAAGCGTGGCAGATGTAAAGAGGTCGATCTCCAGGTCCCCCAGCATCAAAAGATCTCCCCCAGTATGGCAGGGTTCAGCCTCCACTCATGGGGCTGGGGAACTCTGCTCAGGCAGTCGGCCTGTATGTTCTCCTGACCCGGCAAGTATACCACTTTGAAGGAGATATTTTTCCCTGTCACAAAGTTCCTGAGGCTCACTGCCTCCCAGCAGAGGTGGTATAAGCCTGTACCCCCCGCTTGATGATGTTGTACATTGCCACCTAGTTCTCCGTCTGGACCTGAAAGACTCATAGGGCGTGATACACTGATCTGAGTTTCAGCAGGTTGATCTGCAAGGCATTCTCCTTTGGCAACCAAGGGCCTTGCAACTGCAGGTGGTCGCAGCGGGCCCCCCAGCTCAACTTAGACACATCCATCATAAGGATGCGCTGCATTGGTGGAGCCCGGAAGAGCAGGCTGGCTCTGAGGGGGTCCTGCCACCAGACCAGAGATGACCTAAGGCCGGCGTGACTTGGATGCGGTCCTCCAGATGGCCTGAAGCTTGTGCCCACTGGGCACTGAGTGTCCATTGAGCCTGCCGCATGTGGAGGCAGGCAAAAGGGATTACGTGGACAGTGGATACCATGTGCCCGAAGAGGCAGAGCATCTGCCGAGCTGTCACCAGCGAGTTGCCCTGCACCTCTTGTGTTAGTGCGGATAGGCACTGTGCCCAGTTCAGTGAAAGAAAGCCTCTTGCATGAGTGGAATCCAGTAGGGTGTTGATGAACTCCAAACGTTGGGTGGGCAGTAGATGAGACTTTGGGAAGCCCAGGCTCTGGAGCAGCCCTATAGTGCGCTGCACCATGTTGCGCACCTCCTCCATGTGAGCCAGCTCATATGACCCAGTCATCCAGATAGAGGAAGACGAAAACCCCTAGGAGCTTGAGGCAAGCAGTCACGATTGCCAGGCATTTCATGAATACCCAAGGAACCATTGCTAGGCCCGCCAATGACAAATCGGAGGTATTGACAGTGCCTTGGATGGATAAGAATGTAGGTATAGGCATCTTTGAGATCCAAGGAGCATAACCAAACTCCCTACAGGAGGTAAGGCAGCAAGGTTCCAAGGGATACCATTCTGAACTTTTCCTTGACCAGAAAGAGGTTGAGGTCCCACAGATGCAGGATGGGCCAGAGGTCCCCTGTCTTCTTGGGGACAAGGAAGTAGTGGGAGTAGAATCCCCAGCCCTGAAGAGGCTTGGGGACAGGCTCCACTGCTTGATCCTTAAGCAACAACTTGAGTTCCCTTTGCTAAAGCCTCCTGTGCAAGACGTCCATGGACAATTCCCCTGGGAAAAAGGGAGGAGGCAGCTGGGCAAAGTAGAGGAGATAGCCTTCTCTGACCACCTGCAGAACTCAGGTGTCTTAGGTGATGCTTGGCCACTGGTGTGCGAAGTGGACCGGCTGTCCTCCAGTGAACCTGGAGGAGGAAGGCTATGCCCAAAGAGTCAAAATCTCCCCCCAGACTGAGGCTGGGGGGCTGTTTAGAGTTTGGAGGCCTTTGGCTTAAGGAGGTCATGTCCCTGGCCCTTGGCCTGCTGCCCCTGAGGGGGAGTGTGATAGGCCTGAAAATTAGGAAAGTCCCCGTAAGCCTTCTTGGTCTTTGGGTGGAAGGCTTTTTCCCCGAAAACTTCATGCCAGAAGGTTTGGACACTTTCTTGGTCAGCCTGGTTCTGGTCATGAATTCCTTTTCTAGCTCATCGGCCTTTTGCATCATGGGCTTGGAGAAAAGATTCCCTCCCAATCAAAGGACATCAGTCAACTTGTCCCGAACCCACTGCTCCAAGTCAAAGGACTGTAGCCAGGCAGGGTGGCAGGCACTAATGCCCTCCACAGATACTCGAGCTACCGACTCGAAGCCGTCAAAGGCCGCACGAGTTTGAAACTTAGAGCAGGGTCCTTAATTGCTCAAGGAGTTCAACTGATAAACCAGCCAAGAACCCAGCATAGTCCTTCGCTAGGTCCCGCAGGTACATGCCCATGTACAGCTGGGTATGCATGAATCTGGGCTGCAAGCATGGAGCCCTGGAAACGCTTCCTGCCAAAAGCATCCATGATGCATGCCTCCCTGCAGGGGAGCACTGAAGAATGCGTCTTTTGGCTTTTAATGCAATGCATAGCCGACTCTACCACCATGGAGTTATGTGGCAGTTGTGTTTTCTGGAAGCCAGGCTCTGGCCGACTCGATATTGCAAATTGAGTTGACTGTTCACAATTGGCACCATCACCGGGGTCTCCCACATTCTGAACGGCAACCATTCAAGGATGGGCGACATGGGTGCCGTTAGCGCCTCCCAAGGAGGAGCCTCATACTGGAGGATCTTGAGATACTCGGTATGCGGCTCATTCTCAGGCACCACAACAAAGACGAGTGCCTAGAACATCTCCCACACAAACTCCAGGAAGGCAAGATCCTCCGGAGGTGACTGCCGCCGATGTTGTGGTGGGGATAGGTCAGAGGGGATGACCCGGGGAGGATGGTGTCAGGAGACTACTCATCCATCTCCCACGCTGACTCAGAGCTGGAGGAGTTGGCGAATGCCCCACAGTTGTCAGACCAGCTCAGCATCAACAACATCTGGCATTGGAGCTCTGGCGCGGCCATGCTCGATGCCATGTTGGGCCTCAAGTCAGCTGCCAATGGAGTTGACACCGATTGGGCCAACCTCTCAAGGATGGATGGAGCATCCTCCAGGGAGGTTCTGGCACCGTAGCAGGCACTGATGAATGACTGGGAGTCAATCCCCACTGTGCCTCAATGAATGCCACGAAGCTGCGCTCAAGGGCCATCATCTGGGCCTCGATGTCAGACGAATCCTGATGGTGAGGGCATCAGAAGATCCTACTTGATCTCCCGACTCTGTGGACAACACTTCTTGCTGGGGCAGTATCGAGGGGTGCTCCCGGCCATTATCACTGGCATCAGGTCGAGGATTCCGCACTCATGTCCTGGAGGTCTTACCCCTCCGGGACCAGGTCAGACCTCGACTTCGATGAATCCTTTGACACCCGGGGAAGGTCCTCTGAGGATGACTCTGATGCCCGATGATACCAGGGCTCCAACTGTCCGAGTACATGATGCAGTCTTGCCCGACATTGGCACTGAAGGCAGGGATTCCATCCCCAAGGCAGACTTACCAAATAGCTCCCCCCTGCCACTTTTCGTGCTCCTTCTGGGTCTTAGCAGACATCAAAAGGCAGAGCAGGCAGGAAGAAATGTCATGGTCCACCCAGAGGCATTTAATGCAGGTGTTGTTGTGGTCCGTGCAGGACATAGTGTGGTTGGCACTTGCCACACTGCTTAAATCCACTGGTCGTAGACATAGTGGGAAAAATGAGCCCCGCAAGAATAAACTCCAATATCTCGATAAGTTAGGCTGCGAGTAAAAAACCAAAAGAAAAGAAGTACCTGAGCAAAAAACACGACACCGAGGTGGTGAACTCGGGTGGCAGAAAGGTGATCAAACCAATGAAAAAAAAGAAGAAAATACCAATGAACAGTGGAAACAAAAAACTTTTATCCGGGGTGCACAAACAGCATGCCTGCAGGGCTCCACGGAAAAAAGAAAACTGAAATAAGATGGCATCTTTGGGTGGGAAGGTGACCACGCATGCACAGTGTAGCTCCTAAAGGCTTTCTTTGAAAGCTGGGGATTGAATCCATGTGTGCTCTGTCGGCATAGACATCACCCATATGTGAACACGGACTTCCTGATTGTTCACATAGAAAGGAAGAAGTTGAGAACAACAAGCTGGTTATAGTGTGATTTCTGTAGTAAATAAATGTATGGAAATACTGCTAAAGCAGAAGATAGCGTGGTTTCTGGAAGCCAAGGACTTACGGAATTCAAGACAGCATGGCTTTTCTAGAAGTAGGTCTTGTCAGCCCAATCTGATTTGTTTGACTGGGTGACTAGAGGATTGGATCAGGGAAGAGCAATAAATGTGGTGACAAAAAAGAAATGAGACTGTTGCAGCCAAGCCCATGACTCAATGCCAATTGGCTAACCACTTATGTCACTGTGTTGTGCAACATCTCGCCACTATTCTGCTATAATATTTTTCATCTCTCACTCCGTTTTTCTTTTTTAGGTTGTTTTGTAGCACACTGCTCCATCGCTTTGTCATGCAAATGGAGGTGGCAGAAATATGGAGCAAAGAATTAACTTGAAATTTCTGGTTAAGTTGGAGAAGGGCCCAACCGAGTGTCTTCAACTTCTCCAAAAGGCTTATGAAGAAGATGCAATGTCAAGGCCGCGAGTCTTCGAGTGGCACAAACACTTCAAGATTGGTGCAATGAGGTGGAGGATGACCCCAAGTCAGGATGGCCTTCCATGACAAAGACAGCTGAGAACATTGACAGAGTGAACCAGCTAGTGCAGAGTGATCGCAGATTGACAGTGCGGATGATAGCTGAGGAGCTCAGCCTGAACAGGGAGTCAGTGCAGACCATCTTGGTGCAGGAGCTGGGGATGCGGAAGGTGTGCGCCAAGATGGTGCCCAAACTTTTATCAGATGACCAGAAGGAGCACCGGGTCAATGTTTGTCGAGACTTGCTAGAGAAGATCCAGAGTTCGTTGGCTGAGTCATCACAGGAGAGGAGACTTGGGTCTTCCAGTACGACCCTGAAAGCAAGAGACAGAGCCTGCAGTGGAAGACTCAACTGTCACCCAGACCCAAGAAGGCGCATCTTAAAATCAAGGATCAAGGTCATGCTAATTGCATTCTTTGACCAGAAGGGAGTGGTCCATCACGAGTTTGTGCCTGAGGGTCAGACAGTCAACCAGCACTTCAACCAGCAGGTCTTCAATCGCTTCCATGACCGGGTTCGGCGCAGCAGGCGGGCTCTGTGGAGAGACAAGTCGTGGCTCCACCATGACAATGCGCCTGCACACACCACGCTCAGTGTGAGGCATTTCTTGACCAACAAACAGATCACAGCTCTCGACCACCCTCCTTATTCCCCAGATCTCTCACCATGCGACTTCTGGCTCTTCCCCAGGCTGAAGACTATGCTCAAAGGAACTCACTTTGCCTCTGTAGAAGAGATCAAGGCCACTGTGACGAGGGAGCTGAGGGAGCTCAAAGAGGACCTTACCGAGTGCTTCCGTACGTGGCAGAAGCGAATGCAGAAGTGCATTAACTCTGGGGGGGATTACTTTGAAGGAGACAATGCGTAATTTCTCTGTAGATTTTGTAATAAAACATTTATGGGACAGTCTCATCTCTTTTTTGTCACACCTCCTATTTAGATTTCATCAAGGCCTTTGACACAGTTCCATATCAGTGACTTAACTGTATGCCATTGGAAAGGACCCTAAAGGTGACTGAATGGGTAAGAAACTGGTTGAGTGGAGGGTATCAGATGATAGTGGCGTTACCTGTGGTGTGCTGCAGGGATAAGTCCTTGGTCCTGTTCTTTTTTAATTTGCCTCTTTGCAGATGATACCAAAACCTGCAGCAGGGTAGATACCCTGGAAGGTGTGGATAACATGAGGAGGAATCTAGTGAAACTTGAAGTATGTTTGAAAATTTGGATGCTAAGATTTAATGCTAAAAAAACAAGGTCATGCAACTGGGCTTTAAAATACTAAGGGAGTGGTACAGTATAGGGGGTGAAGTACTTCAGTGCACAAAAAAAAAAAAGAGCGGGACCTGGGGGTAATGTTATTGGATGATCTTGTCGTCAAACAGGTAGAAAAGCCAATGACAAAGTCAGAAGGATGTTTGGGAAGACAGGGAGAGGATTGGTCAGCAGAAAAAAGGTGATGGTGCCTTTGTATAAGTTTCTAGTGAAACTTCATTTGGAGTACTGCATACAATTCTGGAGACCATACCTTCAAAAGGATATAAACAAAATATAGTCAGTCCAGAGGGCAGCTACTAAAATGGTCAGTGTCCTTCGTCATAAAGCATATATATATGGGGATAGATTTAAAGATCTCAATATGTATACTTTGGAGGAAAGGCAGGGAAGTGGAGATATGATAGAGACATTTAAATACCTCCATGGTATAAATGCACAGGAGGTAGGCCTCTTTCAATAGAGAGGTATCTCTTGAATGAGGGGTTATAGGATGAAGGTGGAATGGGAGAGACTCAGGAGTAATTTGAGGAAATATTTCTTTATGGAAAGGGTGGTGGATGCGTAGAAAAGCCTCCAAGTGGAGGTGTTAGAGACAAAAACTGTATCTGAATTCAAGAAAGCATGAGACACGTACAGAGGAACTCTAAGGGAAAGGACTGTAGCGCTTAATAGTTCTTATGGATGGGCAGATAAGATAGGCCATATAGTGCAGTTACTCACCTGTAACAGGTGATCTCCGGGAAGAGCAAAAATCAGCCTTCACATATGGGTGACGTCGGCACCAACAGAGCCCATGCGGGAACGTTTCCCAACTTCCAATAAGAAAGCCTTTGGGAGCACTCCACTGCGCCTGCATATCTGCCTTCCCAACTCCTCTCTTCAGTTGAGTTTGTAGCTGAGAGAAAAGTAAAAAACCCTACAATTCCTAGGGGAAGTGGACAGGTTGTGAAGGCTGATTCCTGCTGTTCCTGGAGATCACCTGTTTCAGGTGAGTAACTATACTATCTCCAGGAACAAGTAGGAATGCAGTCTTCACATATGGGACTCACCAGCTTCCAGGTACCAGAATGGTATGGGGGAAGCAGTGTGATTCCTGAGCCTAAACGTTGTAGCCAAAGACTCTGGAGAGTTGTGGACCATTGGACTCAATTCCAGTAGGCAATACGTCTCCCAAAGATAGTCTGGTCTGTTGCAAAAGTACAGGATGGAGGGTAGGAGTTGAGTTTAAGTCCCAAAGAGATGCTGGAGTACAGCTTGATCAAAGACAGCGTCCCGACAGGAGTCTCTGTCCAGACAGAAGTGTGCAGCAAATGTATGAATGGAGGACCAGTTAACTGCACAAAAGATCTCGTCAATAGATACTGAATGGAGATATGGAGGATGCCATAGCCCGCACATTGTGAGCAGTGACATGACCCCCCAAAGAGTCCTGCCTGGGCATAAGCAAAAGAAATGCAATCTGCTGTCCATCTGGATAGAGTAAGTTTTAGTCATCTGGTTAAAAGATAGAAAGCAGAGGGTAGGGCTAAATGGTCAATTTTCCCAATGGAAAAAGGTAAATAGTGGAGTATCCTGGAAATGGGAATAACGAGTGAGGTAATCAAATTTGCAGTGACATAAAACTATTTAAAGTTGTTAAAACCCATAAGGATTGTGCAAATTTGCAAGAGGATCTTGATAAATTGGAAGACTGGGCATCCTTTATGGAAATGGGTAACAGGGGTAACATATGGAAAGCAGTGTGTATAAATGCCCGTAGCATGGGAAATAAGATCCCTGATGTTGAAGCTTTGGTGGGAGTTGGCGACTTGGATTTAGTGGCAGTTACAGAAACATGGTTCACAGAAAACCATGATTGGGATGTAACTATACCTGGCTATACTTTATTCAGAAAGGACAGGGTAGGAAGAAGGGGAGGAGGCGGCACTATATGTAAAAACTACTATTAAAGCTTTGGAATTACAGAGCTTAAAAGGGAGAGAGGAGGCATTGTGGGTTAAACTAGAAAGAGGGAAAGAGAAATCTGAAAGAAAGCTTGATTGTACCAGGCTGGATACACAGTCAGGCCCTATGTATAACATTATATTACTATAAGCCCTAAGAAAGAGTTAATATCATTTGTAGCTCCTTACTTAATATCATCCTTGAAAACTCTGTAGAAGAAACTGGGTGAAAGGTTTTAGATAACAAACATTAGTCTTGTTATTAGAAAGATAAGTAAAAGGCAAGTTGTTTACCCAGCTTCTCAGTTGCTCAGTCTCTGGTCAGAGATATCAAACTGTCAGTGTTAGAATTAATTAGAATTAAGGCCTACATAGTCATGTCTGAGAATATATGTATGTCTTTTCATGACTGTCTATGACGTGCATGCCTATAGAAAAGTATGTTATGAATATACGTAACACTAGACGAAGAATAGAATATGTATGTTATGAATATACGTGATGTGAGACGTAGAATAATAAAGTGAAATTATGCTGTGTAATGGAATCTTTGCCTATAAATAAAGTGGCCTAAAGCTATGATATCAGAGTAAACATAGGCAAAGGCCTAGCTTGCTCTCCCAAAGCTTTGGTTGATTTTATGATACAAGTGTGTTGTGTATTATTTACAGATTTGTATATTATTCAAAGAATTGTGATCAATTAACCTTCTCCTTGTTTTGTGTGCGGATTTCTGTAACCCAAGAGCCCTGCCTGTTGCAGGTGAGGGGGGGGGGGGTGCAGAGTACACTTTCAGTTGGTGCCATACCGGATAGATCTCTGCATTTAAGGCAAGGGCAGAAGGTGCCTGAAGATTTGTGAGTATTATGACAATTACCAGTGATGGGTAATCTGTTAAGTAGACAGGCTCCGTCTCAGATGCGTGAGTGGCATGACAGAGCTAGGGCTTTAGTGTTTAAGAAAGGTAGCCCTTCTTATTGTATGCTTCTATTGTATGTATGAGAAGCAGGGTGAAGTAGCCATCGATTCCGTAGCACATAGGGATTCAGTGACAAAAGGTAATGTGTATTTGCAGTTTCCTTTGGAGGGAACTTTCTCTGTAGATAAGGTCCATTGCCTGAGATATGAGTTAGCGGTTAAAGGTAAACCGTGCAAATGTGCTTACATGGTGGGAACGGATGGTACATGATGCAAAACATTGGAATGTTTATGTTTTGAAACAAAAGATGTTTGTGTTAAGAAATGTAATTAATGACCAGCTGAGCAAGTGTGGGTCACTCGTGTAGCAGAGCTAAGAGAAAAAGAAAATGCTTAAAGAGCAACAGAAGTTAGGGGGAGTAGTATTGTGTATTTTGGATATTTGGAATGTCTCCCAGCTCAAAGAATTGAGAGCACGTTTGAACCAAGAAACGGAAAGTGTTGTACTTGTAATAAGAATTTTAAGAATGGCAATAGGTCATAGTGTTTCTGTTGCAAAATAATTAAGTGTTTCTGATGAACTTATTGATAAAATTGAGAGAGATTTAGACATTATGAAACTTACAAAGAGGAGTGTGATCAATTATATTATGATCTAGGCTCTATTCAGGATGTTCTACACCAGCAACATAATTTATGTTCTGCCACTGTTAAACTGAAGCAGCTGTGGGAAATGATATTGTGACTACTTAAAGAAGTGTTTGATTTGGCTAAAACTTTCCTAACTACAGGGATAATCCTGGTAGATTTGTATCTTTATGGTCTCAAATAACTAACAGTTAAAATCCCATTTGGGCAGCTCTAGATAATTTGCTCAGAACCGTGTTTTTATAAACCAGCTGATTTTCATAGGGTCACTCATCCAGTTCGTGACAGACCCTGTGATAGATTTCCAAGAGAAGACTCAAAGAGATAATTTTGTTTTTGTGTAAAGAAAAAATTGTTAGAATTCCTTACAGTAGTATGCAAACTTGTAAAGGATTGGTCGAGATTAACATCTCTAAGGCAGGATAGGGGTGAAAAGGTTACAGATTTTCACACTAGGTGCATGCTAGCTTTTAAAGACTATTCTGGTGAAGCAGAAGACACACCTTCAGGATTCACTAATATTTTTGTAAATGGTTTAATCCCGAGAATAAAAGAGATTTTAGAAACTTCAATAATAGATTGGCCAGCTAGAACAGCTGATGCAATTCTGGAAGGAGCTTGATAGAGTGATTTGAAATTTATCAAGGATCAGCAAGAAGAGCGAACTAAAATAGATGTGAAAAGACTAAATTGCTCAATCTATACAGCCACCCATGGGCAGGGGGGAGAGGTAAAAACAGAGGAGGTTATGGGAATCCTCAGCGAGGGCGTGGACAGTCCAGAGATACTTGTGGTGAGACTGTCCCCAGAATCGGAATCTTGATGGTCAGAGAGCTGATTTCCCTCCTCCCCCTCCGGTAACAGCTGAATTCACTCTATCCTGGCTGAGTGGGAAGTTATATTTCCAGCTGTACTCTTTCTCTGAAGTGCCGTCTCCTGCAGATGCCAGTACCATTCATCCTGCTCTTGGAGAACTTCCGTCTACCTTGTGGGCAGTGCTGGGATCAAATATCGGATGCCTTTCTATCCCGCCTGTGAAGATCAACGTGAAACCTGGAGTTCAGCTTCCTAGACTCAAGCAGTATCCACTGCCAGCAGCTGCCATTGATGGAATTTGTCCTGTGACTGAAGATCTTCAGAAACAAGGTGTCATTTATTCTACAACTTCATTATGTAAGACTCCAATTTTTCCTGTATTCAAGGCTGACGGTAAGACTTTTAGATTTGTGCAAGACCTGCG
This sequence comes from Ichthyophis bannanicus, assembly GCA_033557465.1. Lineage (NCBI taxonomy): Eukaryota > Metazoa > Chordata > Amphibia > Gymnophiona > Ichthyophiidae > Ichthyophis > Ichthyophis bannanicus. Next base: position 436,628,121 of record CM066033.1, read on the forward strand.
AGCAGTAAATAATGTGATTTTGCCAATTTTTCCCTTGGTGCCTAATCCACATGATATCTGGACACAGATACCTTCAGGGACCACCTGGTTTTCTGTTGTAGATTTGAGTTCTGCTTATTTTTCAGTAAGAATTAGCAAAGAAAACCAATACACTGATAGTCCTGCATGTTTCACAGGCCCTAAGAACTGCATTATTTGATGTGAGACTCGACCATTCCTTTTTAGTTCAATATGTGGATGATTTGCTTTTATGTTCACCATGTTATGAGTTTGTTTGTCAGATTCTTTGTCTCTATTAGTTCATATTACTAATTTAGGTTTGAAGGTTAATCTGTCTAAACTGCAATTTGTATCTCAAAATGTTACTTTCCTGGGTGTTGTTCTAACACCATCTGGTCGTGCAATTACCTCTGCTAGATTGAAACCTATTCTGTCATTGCCTTTTTCCAGCGACACCAGTGTTATTGCATAGTTTCCTGAGTTTATTAATTTTCTATAAATAATAGCTAGCGAATTTCTCAAGATCTTACTGCTCCGCTTTATGCTCTCATTTTGGAAAGAAGGATCTGAAGGCCTCATTGTACCCACATTATCACAGTGGGAGGTTTGTTTTAAATGTAATAATTGCACTGGGAAATGTGCCATGTTTATTGTATATGATTATTCTTTACCATTCAAATTGTATGTGGCTATTTTTGATCCCTCTGCTACCTGTGTGCTTTTACAAGCTTTCCCAACTGGTTGCAAGCCGGTAGGCAATTTCTCAAAGCAATCTGATGCAGTGACTTTGGGACTCCCACTATGTCTACGTAGTTTAGTAGCAGTGGCTTTTGCAATTGAAACTTACTGATTTTCTGGTTCTACAGCGCCCTTTTTGTTCCATCTAACCAGGACAGCCTTTGTCCTCCACACGTTTTATTGACTTTGGAATTAATCATTTCTCCGCTTCATGTTCCAGTATGTACTACATCAATATGCAACCCTTCAACACCTGTGGAGGAGGATGGGTCTCATGATTGTTTCCAAACTATTTTGACATTTTCTCTACAAGATGGGCTATGCAGTCACAACAGTTAATGATGTAGTGGAAACAGCTTCTTTGCCGTTTGCCAGTGCACAGCTAGCAGAAGTGTTTGCAAAGGACAACCATTTTGCAAACCAAGAAGCACGGCAAGCCGCTCTTCGGGCATCAGTGCCACCGACATTGCTGTATTTAACACCGTTTAATATGACTTTGTTTTACCTTTCATCTTTCTTGCAGCAATAGCAAGATACTTCCTTTGAAACCCAGACTCTGACTTCGTGGGGTGCATCCTGTGATGCTCCGGGCTGCTGGAAAGAGGATCATCTGCTTATTTGTCCTGACAGTCTTTTGTTTCTACTTGCCCTGTTCCTGCATCATAAGCTTTACCGCTGTGGCTATGAATTATGTCTTTTTGGTTCTCCGGTATCACCTGAACTTCTGTTATTTTTCCTGTGGCACAGCTTGTCTGCACTGTTTCAAGACTGGCACTGTAGGGTCAGCTTAGGGTCAGTTATTAAGATTTCTGCCTTCCAAACTCTTTTTGATTTTGCAGCCTGTTTTGCAGATCTGCCCTGTGCCAGAGGAAGGCGGTGGTATTTGTCTGGTGGTCACTTGTCTATTCTCCGGATGGGTAGAAGTTTATCCCACTACCAGTATGACTGCTGGGGTTGTCATCAGATTACTGATCACTCAGTTTATTCCTGTTTGTTCTTTCTTGTCTGGGTCCAGCCTTTGTTGCGAGTGTCTGGGAGGGTATTGAAAATTTGGTTTGGTATTAAGAGACAACTGCACACTCCTTATCATCTGCGAAGCTCTGGCCAAGTGGAACGGATGACTAGGACACTCAAAGGTCCCTTACGCACTCTGACACAGGATTGGGCTACAGATTGGACAGAAGCCCTTCCCTTTGCCCTTATGGCAGTGTGTAATTCCCCCAGCCTGACACCATATGAAATAGTTACTGGACGTCCAGCTACTTCTCCACATGACTTGGCAGTTATCCCAGATCCCCAATTGTTGCGCAGCAATATTTTGACTTATTGCTCATGGTTGCACTCAGTCCTGTCTGTTTCCCCTTTATTGTAAGTGAATCCTCAACGAGATGACAGAATCATCATATCCAGAATCATCAGAATCATTATATCCAGAAGTGAAGTCACCAGATTGGGTCCTGATTAAGAATTTGCATCCAAAGACGCTTCTGGCTCCCAAGTTTCTAGGTCCATTTCGTGTGCTCCTGGTGGGATACTCGGCTTGTAAAGTGGAAGGACATTCTCAATGGATACACCTTACACAGTGTAAAAAGGCTCCTTCACAGACCCCAGACGGTGGCTCCCTTCATCAGTGAATCAAGAAAATACAACACAGAGACTTATTGAACATTACATTAATATTACAGAAAAGATCATCAGGATTTATGTGCTTTTTGAATGGACTAATTCTGAAAAAAGACCTTTGTCCAGCATTTACACTACTGATTAGGTGGATATAGTTAGTTTGAATTAGGATTTTACTGATATATATGCAATGACCTTTTGCAACTTAACCTCTACTTTATGAAAAGTTTGAGAATTAGAGGGTAGTTATAGCTATACTATATATCTTCATCATATTAAGAAGAGTAGGTGTATTTTTAGTTTGTCTTAGAACATTTATTCTTGGAGTAATTATAGTTTCAGATATTTAGAGGTTTGCTAAGAATGTTTCCGTATTTGGTCTTAGTTGTGCTATGGCATATTATTGTTAATGAAGCAGTACTGCATTTAAAATCTTGGGAAAGTTATGGGGAATATTCAAATATTTTGAGTCACATTTACACTCAGTTACAAAACAGGAAATGAACATTACTCAGGAATTAAGAAAATGAACATTACTCAGTGGATTTGAATAATTGTACACATAATCTAGTCTGTCCCCGCAACTTGACAATTTGGGAAAATGGATTAGTGGCTTTAAAGGGAGATTATTTTGTGTGTGGTAATCTCGCATATACAGAACTTCCCAGAGGTTGGTCAGGTACTTGCTATGTTGCTGAGTTAGATACCCCGTGGTGGTTTTTACCTTACCAAAATGTTATTTTATTATCAACCTTGAATAATTCCTTAAGAAGAAAAAGGGATGTTTCCCCTCAGGATGAAGCCATAATAGCAGCACAACAGTTGGTAGACTCTACAAGTCCTTTAAATAAATCTCAGATAGATGCATTTACAGGTACTGTTTGGCTCTCAACTCTACACTTATGCAGCTCAGAAACGCATGGTTTTAGACTATCTCCTAGTGAAGGAAAATGGCATGTATGGATTATTTATTTATTTATTTATCTATTTATTAATTATTGTTTGCTTGATGATGAAAGAAAAATAGTGAAAGGCCTACTAGATAAGGTTAGGAATCGTACATTTGTATCAAGTAGTAGTTATGTAAGTTCTTTTTCTGATTTTTTTTCTGTTTCTTCTTTCTGGTGTTTATTATCTAGGCCCCTGTAAGGCATATTAGCTTCATTATTTGGCTTATTAGGGATTATCACTTTAAGAGAATTAATTCTTTGTGTAATATCTGCTTGCTGTAAGAAATCAGTGGAGACACTGACCCCTAAAATGATGTAACAGGTTGACCCAGAAGCTAGCTACGATCCATTTTTAATACCGATATCTGAGTTTCCTTATCTGTGAAGTGATTCTTTACAGAATCAGAGGAAGGACTGAAAGAAAGCTTGATTGTACCAGGCTGGATACACAGTCAGGCCCTATGTATAACATTATATTACTATTAGCCCTAAGAAAGAGTTAATATCATTTGTAGCTCCTTACTTAATATCATCCTTGAAAACTCTGTAGAAGAAACTGGGTGAAAGGTTTTAGATAACAAACATTAGTCTTGTTATTAGAAAGATAAGTAAAAGGCAAGTTGTTTACCCAGCTTCTCAGTCGCTCAGTCTCTGGTCAGAGATATCAAACTGTCAGTGTTAGAATTAATTAGAATTAAGGCCTACATAGTCATGTCTGAGAATATATGTATGTCTTTTCATGATTGTCTATGACGTGCATGCCTATAGAAAAGTATGTTATGAATATACGTAACACTAGACATAGAATAGAATATGTATATTATGAATATATGTGATGTGAGACGCAGAATAATAACGTGAAATTATGCTGTGTAATGGAATCTTTACCTATAAATAAAGTGGCCTAAATCTATATCATCAGAGTAAACATAGGCAAAGGCCTAGCTTGCTCTCCCAAAGCTTTGGTTGATTTTATGATACAAGTGTGTTGTGTATTATTTACTGATTTGTATATTATTCAAAGAATTGTGATCAATTAACCTTCTCCTTGTTTTGTGTGCGGATTTCTGTAACCCAAGAACCCTGCCTGTTGCAGGTGAGGGGGGTGCAGAGTACACTTTCAAAATCTATTTGCATTGGTGTGATATACAGACCTCCCTCACAAGAGGAAGAGGTGGACAGAGAGTTAATTGAAGACATACGCAGCATTGCTAGGAAAGGGGAAGTTGCTACTGATAGGAAATTTCAATATGCCAGATGTTGATTGGCACATTCCTGTTGCAGTATCATCTAGGAGATCCTGGATTTTCTACAGGGAGAACTATTCAGGCAATTGGTAACAGACCCCACACGTCAAGGGGCCATACTGGACTTGGTGCTTACCAATGGCGAAAGTGTTTCTGATGTTGTAGTGGGAGATCATTTTGCATCCAGTGATCACCAGATGGTGTGGTTCAGTATTAGGACTAGGGCTGTTAGAATCCATTCAAAGGTGAGGAACTTAGACTTTAGGAAGACTAACTTTGCGAAGATGGGCCAATACCTCAGGGAGTCGTTGGTGGAATGGGAACAGCTGGGGGATGTAGAAAAACAGTGGGCAAAACTGAAAGGGGATATTTTAAGGGCAACCAACCTTTTTGTTAAAATGGTAAATAAAGGTAAAAGAAAAAGGAGACCGCTATGGTTTTCGAAAGAAGTAGCTGAAAAAGTGAAGAAAAAGAGGGAGGCTTTCATGAAATACAAGAGATCACAGATAGAGGAAGACAGGCATCTGTATTTGGAAAAACTTAGAGAAGCTAGCAATGTAGTCAAGAAGACAAAGATTCAAAAGGAGGAGGAAATAGCCAATGCAATAAAATGGGGGGATAAGACATTTTTCAGATATATTAGTGAGAAGAGGGAGGGAAAACGTGGTATTGTCAGACTCAAGGGTGCAGGGGAGGAATATGTAGAAGCTGATAAGGATAAAGCGGAATTGCTTAACAAATATTTTTGTTCTGTGTTCACAGATGAAGGGCCAGGAGCAGGACCTCATTAAACACCCACAAATAGGAACAGAAGCGAGGGACATCTTGAACAATTTTCAGAAGACTGTGTTCATGAAAAACTAGTTCAACTTAAAGTAGACAAAACGATGGGACCGGATGGGATACACCCTAGAATACTGAGGGAACTTGGGGACTTTCTAGCAGCAACACTGACTGACCTTTTCAATGCTCGTTGGAGTCGGGAGTGGTGCCAAAGGACTGGAGAGAGGCTCATGTGGTGCCTTTACACAAAAGCGGAAGTAAGGATGTGATTGAAAACTACAGGCCGGTTAGTTTAACTTCGGTGGTGAGTAAAATATTGGAAACGCTGCTGAAAGAGAAAATAGTGAGGTTACTGGAGTCCAGCGGATTACAGGATCAGAGGCAGCATGGATTCACCAGAGGCAGGTCTTGTCAGACAAACCTGATAAATTTCTTTGACTGTGTGACCAGGGAGTTGGACTGAGGGAGAGCCCTAGATTTGGTGTATTTAGATTTCAGTAAAGCCTTTGACACTGTTCCTCACAGGCGACTTATAAACAAACTGAGCACCCTAGGGATGGACCCTAAAGTTACTGCTTGGGTTAGAAATTGTTTGGGTGGGAGGTGACAGAGTACAGGTAAATGGAGCTCACTCTGAGGAGAAGGATGTTACCAGTGGTGTGCCCCAGGGATCTGTCCTTGGTCTGATTCTTTTTAACATCTTTGTTAGTGATATAGCGGAAGGGCTGTCGGGTAAGGTTTGCCTCTTTGCGGACAATACCAAAATCTGCAATAGAGTAGATAACATGAGGAGGGATCTAGCTAAGCTTGAAGAATGGTCTAGAATTTGGCAGCTGGGATTTAATGTTAAAAAATGTAAGGTCATGCATTTGGGCTGCACCAATCCAAGGGAGCAATATAATATAGGGGATGAAGTACTTTTGTCCACTAAAGAAGAGCGGGACCTAGGTGTGGTTGTGTCTGATGATCTTAAAGTAGCTAAACAGGTAGAAAAGGCGACGGCAAAAGCTAAAAGGATGCTTGGGTGCATACAGAGAGGAATGGCTAGCAGAAAAAAGGAGGTGATAATGCCTCTGTATAAGTCTTTGGTGCGACCTCATTTGGAGTATAGTGTGCAATTCTGGAGACCGCACCTTCAAAAGGATGTGAACAGGATGGAGTCGGTGCAGAGGGTGGCTACTAAAATGATTAGTGGTCTTCATTATAAAGCATATGAGGACAGACTGAAGGATCTTAATATGTACACCTTAGAGGAAAGGCGGGATAGAGGTGATAGGATTGAGATGTTTAAATACCTCCGTGGCATAAATGTTCAGGGAGAGAGTCTCTTTCAATTGAAAGCAAGTTCTGCTACGAGGGGACATGGGATGAGGGTGAAGGGAGATAGATTCAGGAGTGATATGCGGAAATATTTCTTTACAGAAAGAGTAGTGGATCCGTGGAATAGTCTCCCAGTTGAGGAGGTAGAGATGAGGACAGTAACTGAATTCAAAAAAGCATGGGACAAACACAGAGGATCTCTAAAGGTAAAAAGGGGACTGTTGTAGTTGTTGATATGGAAAGACAGACTAGACAGGCCATGTGGTCTTTTTCTGTCATCATATTTCTATGTTTCTACCCAAATTGCAGATGAAATTTAATGTAGACAAGTGCAAAGTTAAGCACCTAGGAAAGAACAACCCAAACTATGGTTACATGATGCAAGGTTCCACATTAGGAACCACCACCCAGGAAAAAGATTTAGGCGTCATTGTGGATAACATGTTAAAAGACTCCACCCAGTGTGCAGCGGCACCCAAGAGAGCAAATAGAATGCTAGGTATCATAAGGAAAGGAATGGAAAATAAAATAAAGGGTATTATAATGCCTCTGTATCGTTCCATGGTGCAACCTCGCCTTGAATATTGTGTGCAATTCTGGCTTCCGTATCTTAAAAAAAGATATAGCGTTATTAGAAAAGGTACAGAGAAAAGTCACCAAAATGGTAAAGGGGATGAAAGGATATCTCTATGAAGAGAGGCTAAAAAGGTTAGGGCTCTTTAACCTGGAAAAGAGAGGGATGAGGGGAGATATGATAGAGGTCTACAAATTAATGGAGTGGAATGGGTAAATGTAGATCAACTGTTTACGTCATCAGACTATAGAAAGACTAGGGGACATGCAATGAAGCTACAGGGTAACCTATTTAAGACTAAGAAGAGAGAGTTACTCACTTGTAACAGATGATCTCCGGGAACAACAGGAATTTAGTCTTCACATATGGGTATTGTCGGTACTGACGGAGCCTGCGCGGGAACGCTCCCCAGCGTCCAATAGGAACACTTTTGGGAGCATCCCTCAGCACATGCGCGCTGCCTTCCCGCCTTTCCAACTGTCCCTCTTCAGTTAAGTTTGTAGCTGAGTGAAAGGATAGAGGGAGAGAGGAAAGAGACAGAGATAAAGAGACAACTCCTAGGGGAGGTGGGTGGGTTGTGAAGACTAAATTCCTGCTGTTTCCGGAGATCACCTGTTACAGGTGAGTAACTACGCTATCTCCAGGAACAAGCAGGAATGTAGTCTTCACATATGGGGACTCCCTAACTGAAGATGCCAGGGAGACAGCACCAGGAAGCTGCCACCTATAGTAAGGTGGGCCATGTTTCTTCCCATGGATCTCTGGCATTCCACCAGAGTTGGTGGGTAGGAGTTGAATTAGGTCTGAAAGAGATTTTGAAGAACAGCTTGGCCAAAGAAGGCATCCCAACGGGAGGCTTTATCTAGGCAGTACTGGGCTGTGAAGGTGTGTACCGAAGCCCAGGTGGCTGCTCGACAAATGTCATCAATAGACACAGAGTGAAGGTTAGCCATAGAGGCTGCCATGACTCTCACATTATGAGCTGTGACATGGCCTTGAAGAGGAAGACTCTTACTCTCATAAGCAAAGGATATGCATTGTGCAATCCATTTGGATAGAGTTCTCCTGGAGACTGGAAGTCCCAAATGACTAGAATCAAAAGCAGTAAAAAGTTGAGAAGACTTTCTATGTTGCTGTGTTCTTTGTAGGTAAAAAGCCAAAGCTCTTTTACAATCCAAAGTATGAAGGTTCCTTTCTGCATTAGAGGCATGAGGCCTCGGAAAGAATACAGGAAGATAAATTGATTGATTTAAATGAAAAGGCGAAACCACCTTTGGCATAAAGTGTGGATGAGTTCTGAGAACAACCTTATCATGGTGAAACCTAGTATAAGGAGGATCAGCCACTAAAGCTTGCAATTCACTAATGCGACGTGCAGAGGTGATTGCAATTAGGAAGATGACCTTCCACGACAAAAGCTTTAGGGTTGTAGTGGCTAAGGGTTCCAAAGGCAGTTTCATGAGCTGCCCGAGAACTAGGTTTCAATCCCATGCCACTGGTGGTGGCTTGATGGGAAGCTTTGTTAATAGAAGACCTCTCATAAATCTTGATATGAGTGCATTAGAGAAAATTGGTTGTCCATTTAGAGGCTTATAGGAAGCTGCAATTGCACTAAGATGGACTCTTACTGAATCGGTCTTTAGACCATAATTTGATAAATGAAGAAGATACTCTAGTATTGATTCCAAAAGGTATCATAAGGGGGTTTAACCCCTTCTGTGAACACCATATAGTAAAACGTTTCCACTTGAAGGCGTAAGAGCGTCTTGTGGAAGGTTTCCTAGAAGCCTGAAGGATATCCTTTACCTGTTGGGAAAGGTTAAGATCCTGAAGGTCTAAGCTTTCAGCAACCAGGCCCTGAGATGCAGGAACTGGGGATTTGGGTGCCACAGCATCCCGTTCTCTTGGGAGAGGAGATCTGCAACATAGCCTAACTCCAGAGGTGCAGCTTGAGAGAGATGTAGAAGCAGGGGATACCATATTTGGCGTGGTCACCGTGGCGCTATGAGGATCATACGACCTCTGTCTCTCTGAAGCTTGAAGAGTGTTTTGGGGATGAGGGGAATGGGTGGGAAGGCATAGAGGAAGTCGTGACCCCAGTGAAGAAGGAAGGCATCCCTTGCCTGGCAATTTTGAGCCGGAATTCTGGAACAGAACCGGGGAGGTTTGGAATTCAGTTGACTTGCAAATAGGTTTATGTCTGGGGTTCCTCAGATCTGAAATATCTTGGCCACCTGGTCTAGGTGAAGAGACCATTCATGAGGCAGCATTACTCGGCTGAGTTTGTCTGCCCAAAGGTTTTGAATGCCTGGAAGATATATCATGAGAAGATGAATTTGATGCTGTCTGGAAAGGGCCCAGAGTCGTAAAGCTTCGTTGCATAACGACAAAGAGCCTGTTCCCCCCCTGCTTGTTCACGTAGAACATAGCTACTTGATTGTCCATTTGGACTAGGACTGTCTTGTAGCTGAGCAGGGCATGGAATCCTCTAAGAGCTAGATAGATTGCTCTGAGTTCCAGGAGGTTTATGTGAAGACAAGCCTCCTGTGGTGTCCAGGTACCCTGGGTAGAGTGATGATGCAGGTGTGCTCCCCATCCCACCTGTGATATATCTGTTGTTAGGGTGGCCTGGAATAGGGGTTGCTGGAAAGGAGATCCCACTAGAAGATTTTCCAGTGATTGCCACCATTGGAGAGACAAAATCAGTCGTCGTGAGTTTGATATCTTGTCCGACAGATGTCCTGTGGCCTGTGTCCACTGTGTGGATAGGGTCCACTGGGCTGCTCGCATATGAAGGCGAGTATAGGGAACCACATGAACCGTGGATGCCATATGTCCCAATAGTTGTAGTAGTTCTCAAGCAGTTAGGGAGGACTTCACCGCTGCTTGAGAAGCTAGCTGCACTATGTGAAGACAGCGGGGTTGTGGGAGAGAAGCTCGACTGTCTGGTATCTAAACTAGCTCCTATGAACTCCAGGGACTGAGACGGAGCAAGTTGGGATTTTTGGGAGGTTTATGACCAATCCCAATTATTGAAGGATTCGCATTGTGCAAGACAGTGCAGAGCTGGCTTCTGGAACCGTGGGAGCTCGAATGAGCCAGTCGTTTAAGTAAGGGAAGACAAATATCCCTAGGGTTCACAGAAATGCAGCTACTACTGCCATGCATTTTGTGAATACTCTTGGTGCAGAAGCCAGACCAAAGGGAAGAACCCTGTATTGGAAATGTCTTCCCCTGAAGAGGAATCGTAAGACTTTCCTGTGATATGGATGGATAAGAATGTGAGTACATGCATCCTTTAGATCTAGAGAGCAAAGCAAATCCTGACTTTGAAGGTATGGCAAAAGTTCCCAGAGAAATCATTTTGAACTTTTCTCGGAACAGATATTTGTTCAGTTCTCTGAGGTCTAGAATGGGTCTGTGTCCTCCTGTTGAAGAATGGGCACCTCCTCTATTGCTCCTTGAGCAAGGAGTGTTGAGACCTCTGGATCTAGTAGATTGTCTGTAGAGGTTTGGGAATTGAACTATCTTACGATTGTAGGAGGGGGCATACTGTGAAAATGAAGCTTGTACCCCTCTCCCACAACGGACAGAGTCCAGCTTTCTGCTGTTATTTGGTCTCATCTGTTGGCAAAATGACACAACCTGCCTGGAATGTTTAGGGGTTCTGGACCTTTCAGAGGCAGGAAGGCTAAGTTCTGTATGAAGGAGTCAAAGCCCTTGAGGGGGCTGGGCCTGTGGAGCTGGTTGAGCTCTAAGGCCTTTGGGCTTCTATTGTCTGAATTGTTGTTGTTGACCCTTCTGGGCAACCTGACCCTGAGCTTGCCCTTGCTGGGTATAGGAAGGATAAAACTTCCTCTTTGTGCTGAAAAAGTGTTTTTTATAAGGTTTCTTTTTGGCTGGAGTGGCTGTAGATTTTGACAATCTATCTAAAGTGATATTGTCAGCATCTATCTCATTAGCCTTTTCCTGCCAATTCTTGCCAAAGAGGTTTTCTCCTGTGCAAGGGATGTTTCCTAATTTATCCTGTACCCAAATCTCCAAGTCTGATGCCTGGAGCCAGGCAATCCAACGTGCACCAATGGCAATAGCATTCAAAGCAGTCAAAGGCTGCACGATTTACAAAGTTGGAGACATCTTGAGCATGCTTCACAAGAGTAAGGAAGTCTTGTCGTTTGTCATCAGGGAGATGGGCTCATAAGCTCCAAATCTCCTGTGACCTCTTTGAGGAACATTCCCATATATAAAACATATGAGCTGATCCTAGCTGAAAGCATGGAAGCCTGAAATGTTCGACGCCCAAAAGCATCAAGAGTCCTGAATTCACGACTTGGAGGATTAGATGCATGTCTTTTTGCACTTTTCATCCTACGCATAGCTGACTCCACTACCATTGAATGGTGTGGCAGCTGAGTCTTTTGAAAACCAGGACCATGGTGGAACTCGATACATGGTATCGAGTCTCCTAGAATGAGGAGATGTGGTCAAGGGTGTCTCCCACATTCTGAGCATCAAATCATGAAGAATTTTATGAATGGGCAGAGTGGCTGCCTCCTTGGGAGCCTTAGGGTATTGGAGAATTTCCAATTCCTTTGCTCTAGGTTCTTTTTCAGGAGCTACCGTGATTGAAAGGCCTCGGGCCATGTCACGAATAAAATCCTGAAAAGACATGTCTTCCAGAGGAGACATTCTGCATTGGGGAGAAGAGGAGTCTTCCGGGAGAAACACTCTGGTTCCAGCAGAATTATCAGACTCATCGGAATCGGAGGATTCGAAGTATCTCTGATCCCGATGTTCATGCAAAGCACGGTCTCGGTATCGATCGAAGTCGGTACTGAGTCGGTCCGGTACCGATCTTTCGATGTCTGAAAAAGTCGGCATCGGAAGAATTCCCACTGGGGCCGGTACTGTTGGTGCTGGTACCGGCATTGGTATCGATGTCAGTGTCCGTTGAACTGCCGGTGTCAATGGTACCGCAGCTATACGGAGAGCTGCAAAACTGCGTTCAATAGCGAGGAATCTCTGGTCTAGGGGAGGAGGAGTGGCACTATATGTAAAAACTACTATTAAAGCTTTGGAATTACAGAGCTTAAAAGGGAGAGAGGAGGCATTGTGGGTTAAACTAGAAAGAGGGAAAGAGAAATCTATTTGCATTGGTGTGATATACAGACCTCCCTCACAAGAGGAAGAGGTGGACAGAGAGTTAATTGAAGACATATGCAGCATTGCTAGGAAAGGGGAAGTGCTACTGATAGGAGATTTCAATATGCCAGATGTTGATTGGCACATTCCTGCTGCAGTATCATCTAGAAGTAAGGAGATCCCGGATTCTCTACAGGGAGAACTATTCAGGCAATTGGTAACAGACCCCACACGTGAAGGGGCCATACTGGACTTGGTGCTTACCAATGGTGAAAGTGTTTCTGATGTTGTAGTGGGAGATCATTTTGCATCCAGTGATCACCAGATGGTGTGGTTCAGTATTAGGACTAGGGCTGTTAGAATCCATTCAAAGGTAAGGATCTTAGACTTTAGGAAGACTAACTTTGCGAAGATGGGCCAATACCTCAGGGAGTCATTAGTGGGATGGGAATAGCTGGGGGATGAAGAAAAACAGTGGGCAAAACTGAAAGGGGATATTTTAAGGGCAACCAACCTTTTTGTTAAAATGGTAAATAAAGGTAAAAGGAAAAGGAGACTGCTATGGTTTTCGAAAGAAGTACCTGAAAAAGTGAAGAAAAAGAGGGAGGCCTTCATGAAATACAAGAGATCACAGAGAGAGGAAGACAGGCATCTGTATTTGGAAAAACTTAGAGAAGCTAGCAAAGTAGTCAAGAAGGCAAAGATTCAAAAGGAGGAGGAAATAGCCAATGCAATAAAATGGGGGGATAAGACATTTTTCAGATATATTAGTGAGAAGAGGGAGGGCAAAAGTAGTATTGTCAGACTCAAGGGTGCAGGGGAGGAAAATGTAGAAGCTGATAAGGATTAAAATGGAATTGCTTAAATATTTTTATTCTGTGTTCGCAGATGAAGAGCAGGACCTCAGAAAACACCCACAAATAGGAACAAAAGCAAGGGACATCTTGAACAATTTTCAGAAGACTGTGTTCGTGAGAAACTAGCTCAACTTAAAGTAGACAAAGCGATGGGACCGGATGGGATACACCCTAGAATACTGAGGGAACTTGGGGACGTTCTAGCAGCAACACTGACGGGCCTTTTCAATGCCTCGTTGGAGTCAGGAGTGGTGCCAAAGGACTGGAGAGAGGCTCATGTGGTGCCTTTACACAAAAGCGGAAGTAAGGATGTGGTTGAAAACTACAGGCCGGTTAGTTTAACTTCGGTGGTGAGTAAAATATTGGAAACGCTGCTGAAAGAGAAAATAGTGAGGTTTCTGGAGTCCAGCGGATTACAGGATCCGAGGCAGCATGGATTCACCAGAGGCAGGTCTTGTCAGACAAATCTGATTGATTTCTTTGACTGGGTGACCAAGGAGTTGGACAGAGGGAGAGCCCTAGATGTGGTGTATTTAGATTTCAGTCAAGCCTTTGACACTGTTCCTCACAGGCGACTTATAAACAAACTGAGCACCCTAGGGATGGACCCTAAAGTTACTGCTTGGGTTAGAAATTGGTTGGGTGGGAGGCGACAAAGAGTACAAGTAAATGGAGCTCATTCTGAGGAGAAGGATGTTACCAGTAGTATGCCCCAGGGATCTGTCCTTGGTCCAATTCTTTTTAACATCTTTGTTAGTGATATAGCGGAAGGGCTGTCGGGTAAGGTTTGCCTCTTTGCGGATGATACTAAAGGGTTAAATTAGACTTACCTGCTAATTGTAGTTCCTGGAGGAACTCCAGTCTAGTCCCAGAATCCTTGGGTTCTCAACCTCAACCAGCAGCTTTGGAGACTGAGAAACTTTAGTGCTGTGATGTCACTGGCATATAAGCGCTGGCACCACCTCCTTTCACCAGTTAACCTATTGAAAAAGCAGACTCATCGGAGCAACAAGTAAGTAGATAACCAACAAAAACACCAAGGCTAGCACCCCATATAACTATTTACATGAAATACCGTAAATCGACTATGCCATGAGGTCCTCCTTCCCCTGAACTAGGAGGACAGCCCCCCCACACGTCGGACATAAAACACTTACCGTTACTGAAACTGAACTCCTCCACACCCCATGGCTTACCTGTAACAGCGCTCCGGCTTCAGGCCCCATAGCACCACCACCTAGAGCGGGAACCGGGACTAGACTGGAGTTCCCCCAGGAACTACAATTAGCAGGTAAGACTAATTTAACCTTCCTGATTGCCCCTCCAGTCTAGTCCTGGAATCCTTGGGGATGTTACAGAGCAGTGAAAACAATCAACGGGAGGTTCCTGCTACTCCTGCCTGAAGCACTGCCGATCAAAACCAGACATCTCTTTCCGCTTGAACAGCCAGACGGTAATGCTTCACAAAGGAGTGCGATAATGACCACGTCGCAGCCCTACAAATATCCTCCACTGGTACCAGGCTATACTCCGCCCAGGACGTAGCTTGTGCTCTAGTGGAATGAGCCCTCAAACCTTCTGGAACCAAACGGCCCCGCAAAAGATATGCCGATGCTATTGCCTCCTTTAACCATCGAGTAATCGAACCCTTAGAAGCCGCTTCTCCTCGCCGAGCCCCTGCAAAGAGAACAATCTGTCCGATGTACGGAAACTAGCCGTTCTAGCTAAATACTCCTGCAATGCTCGCTTAATATTCAAGCGATGCAGCTGCTCCACATCCTGAACTCTCATCTTGGTTGTAAAAACTGGTAAAGACACCACTTGGTTCATATGAAAGCCCAATACTACCTTAGGTAAGAACGAAGGCACCGTCCTCAACACTACCTTGGCATCTGAGAAGGACAGAAAAGGCTTTCTGCCTGCAACGCCGACACTCACCTTGCAGACGCAATAGCCACCAGAAACACCACCTTAAGGTTCAGATCTTTCAATGTCACCTTCGCCAAGGGCTCAAAAGGCATAAGAACATAAGATATGCCATACTGGGTCAGACCAAGGTCCATCAAGCCCAGTATCCTGTTTCCAACAGTGGCCAATCTAGGCCATACGTACCTAGCAGTTTCCCCAAAAGACACAGGTTCCGCAATGCTTGTACTGGGTCAAGCATTGATATCCTGGGTCCCCTCTTAATAATGGTTTATGGACCTTTCCTCCAGGAACTTGTCCAAACCTTTTTTAAACTCAGCTACACTAACAGCCTTTACTACATCCTCCGGTAACAAATTCCAGAGTTTGATTACACGTTGAGTGAAGAAATATTTTCTTTTATTAGTTTTAAATAGTTTACCCTGTTGCTTCATTGCATGTCCCCTAGTCTTTGTATATTCTGATAACGTAAACAATCGATCTACGTTTACCCGTTCCACTCCGTTCATTAATTTATAGACGTCTATCATATCTCCCCTCAGCCGTCTCTTTTCCAGGTTAAAGAGCCCTAACCTTTTTAGCCTTTCTTCATAGGAGTATCCTTCCATCCCCTTTACCATTTTGGTGGCTCTTCTCTGAACCTTTTCTAATAACGCTATATCCTTTTTAAGATACGGCGACCAGAATTGCACACAATATTCAAGGTGCGGTCTCACTATGGAATGATATAGAGGTATTATAATATCTTTTGTTTTATTTTCCATTCCTTTCCTTATAATACCTAGCATTCTATTTGCTCTCTTGGCTACCGCTGCACACTGGGCCGAGGGTTTTAACATGCTATCTACAATGACATCTAAATCTTTTTCCTGGGTGGTGGTTCCTAATGTGGAACCTTGCATTGTGTAACCATAGTTTGGGTTGTTCTTCCCTAGGTGCATAACTTTGCACTTGTCCATATTAAATTTTATCTGCCATTTTGATGCCCAGTCTTTCAATTTATCAAGATCCTCTTGCAATTTTCCACAATCCTCTTGGGTTTTAACAACTTTAAATAGTTTTGTCTCATCTGCAAATTTGATAACCTCACTCGTTATTCCACTTTCCAGGTCATTTATGAATATGTCAAAAAGCAGCGGACCCAACACAGATCCTTGGGGTACACCACTATTCACTTTTCTCCATTGGGAAAATTGGCCATTTAGCCCAACCTTCTGCTTTCTATCTTTTAACCAGATCTTGATCCACAGTACTACACTGCCTCCTATCCCATGACTCTTTAGTTTTGCCAAAAGTCTCTGATGAGGGACCTTGTCAAAGGCTTTCTGAAAGTCCAGATACACTATACCAACTGACTCACCTTTGTCCACCTGTTTATTGAGAGTTTCAAAAAAACATAATAGATTAGTAAGACAACATCTTCCTTGTCTAAAACCATGTTGGCTGTCTCCCATTAGGCCATGATTATCTACATGCTGAGTAATTTTATTCTTTATGATGGTTTCTACCATTTTTCCCGGTACTGACGTGAGACTCACCGGTCTGTAGTTTCCCGGATCACCCCTGGAACCCTTTTTAAAAATTGGCGTCACATTGGCGATCCTCCAATCTTCAGGTATTACAGATGATTTTAATGAAAATTCACAGATTACTAATAGCAGGTCTGCAATCTCCCCAGGTGATTTGCTACTCTTCAGTTTATCTAATAGTTGTAATACATCTTCCCGATGTATCGATATTACCTTCAATTCTTCCGCACCTTTAAATACCACTTCAGTCATGGGTAACATCCCTACATCTTCCTCAGTAAAGACCGAAGCAAAGAATACATTCAGTCTCTCCGCTATCGCCTTGTCGCCTCTTAGTGCTCCTTTAACTCCCCTATCATCTATTGGACCAACTGACTCTCTCACAGGTTTTTTGCTACGAATGTACTTGAAAAAATCTTTATTTCGCAGTTTTGCTTCCGCAGCAAGCTTCTTCTCAAATTCTCCTTTTGCCTGCTTTATCAGTGCCTTGCATTTGACTTGCCAGTGCTTGTGCTGTTTCCAGGTTTCGTCGTTTGGCTCTTTTTTCCATTTCCTGAAAGATGCTTTTTTGGCAACAGCCTCTCTTACCCCCCCCCCCCCCCCCTTTAAACCATGCTGGCAGTTTTTTGGACTTCCCTCCATTTTTCTTAAAGCGTGGAATACAGCTGGTCTGGGCTTCCAAGATAGTATTTTTCAACACCACCCAAGCTTGATGTAAGTCTTTAACCTTTGCAACTGCTCCTTTTGGTATTTTCTTAACTATTTTCCTCATTTTATCATAGTCTCCCTTTCAAAAGTTAAAAGGTAGTACTGTGGATTTCCTCACTATCCCTCCTCCACTAATTAAATCAAAGGTGATCATGCTATGATCACTATTGCCAAGTGGCCCCAACACCCTTTATCTCTTGCACTAGATCTGGTGTTCCACTAAGGACTAGGTCTAATATGGCTTCCCCTCTGGTCGGTTCATGAACCAGCTGCTCCAAGAAGCAGTCATTTATGTCATCTAGGAACTTTATCTGCCTAGCATGTCCTGCCGTGACAATGACCCAGTCGATACCGGGGTAATTGAAATTACCCATTATTATTACCGCGCTATAACTTTTGTTAGCTTCCTTGATTTCTTTGAGCATTTCATCATCCATTTGTTCATTCTGGCCAGGAGGTCGATAGTACACCCCCACTGCCATCACCTTCCCCTTTTTACATGGAATTTCAATCTATAGAGATTCTACAGCAATTTTTGTTTCCTGCAAAACTTTAATCCTTTCTGACTCAATGCCCTCTCTAACATAGAGCGCAACCCCTCCACCAATTTGATCAGCTCTATCATTACAATATAGTTTGTATCCAGGTATCACAGTGTCCCACTGGTTGCCCTCCTTCCACCATGTCTCTGATATTCCAATCATATCTAACCTCTCATTTAGTGCTATATATTCTGACTCTCCCATCTTATTTTTTAGACTTCTAGCATTTGCATACAAGCATTTTAGAGACTGTATTTTATTCATATTAGTTTGGCTGTTGGTAGACATGGATAATTTGGGATCTTTAAGCTCTGTCTGCTCCATACTTGACGGCATTTGGGCTACTTTACTCTTTTTTGGAACCTCTCTGCTTTTGGTAGTATCCTTCAAGGATACATTCTTCCGAACCATCCGCTCTTGGGCGACTGTCGGCTTTCCCCTATTATCTAGTTTAAAAGCTGCTCTATCTCCTTTTTAAAGGTTAATGCCACAGCAGCCTGGTTCCATCCCGGTTAAGGTGAAGCCCATCCCTTCGGAAGAGCCTCTCCTTTCCCCAGAATGTTCCCCAGTTCCTAACAAATCTAAAACCCTCATCTCTGCACCATTGTCTCATCCACGCATTGAGACTCCGGAGCTCTGCCTGCCTTTTGGGTCCTGCACGTGGAACGGGAAGCAGTTCGGAGAACGCTACCCTGGAAGTTCTGGATTTCAACTTCCTACCTAAAAGCCTAGGTTTAGCCTCCAGAACCTCCCTACCACATTTTCCTATGTCACTGGTACCGACATGTACCAAGACAGAAGACTCCTCCCCAGCACTATCTAAGACCTTATCTAGGTGGCGCGTGAGGTCCGCTACCTTTGCACCAGGCAGGCATGTTACCAGGCGATCCTCACGTCCACCAGCCACCCAGCTATCTACATGCCTAATGATCGAATCACCAACTATAACGGCTGTCCTAACCCTTCCCTCATGGGCACATGGCCCTGGAGAAACTTCCTCGGTGTGAGAGGGTTTTACATCACCTGGAGGACAGGTCCTAGTTACAGGATCACTTCCTGCCACACCAGGGTGATGCTCTCCTGTCACTTGACCTCTCTCCTCCATGGCAACAGGGATGCTGCCAGACTGGAGGTGGGACTTCAGGACTATATCCCTGTAGGTCTCGACTATGTACCTCTCTGTCTTTCTTATGTTTTCCAAGTCTGCTACTCTAGCCTCTAGAGAACAGACTTGTTCCCTGAGAGGAAAGAGCTCCTTGCACCTAGTGCACACGTAGACCTCTCACCAACTGGGAGAAAATCATACATGTGACACTCAATGCAAAAGACTGGAAAGCCCCCATCTCGCTGCTGGACTGCTGTCTGCATCTTAGTTTTAAGTTTTTGTTTAGATCTTTAAGTTCCTTACTTCCTAGGGGTTGCTATGGATATTTATACTAATAAAACTGTACCTAATATGTTTAATATACCTTGTTCACCTGAAGCTTAATTAATCTCAGGTCCTTAGTGTATGACTGATTTGGGTAACGAGCTGCACCTGACTGAGAGCACCCCCTGTCTTTTAAGATGTGTAAGTACCTATAAAGCTACGATTATCCCAGGGGTGGGTGGGTGTGGCGAGGGAGGGAGGGAAATAATACTTATTAAAAGAGGGCTGCTACACAGTACCCTGTCTTGTGCTGCTGAGGTAAGCTATACTCTTATTTGATTTTAAATTTTAAGTTATAGCTCTTTGCTGCTGCTAGGCTCTAACTTATTATGAAATTTAAACTACAAGCTCTCTGCTGGGTATGATATGTAACCAGAAAGTTCTCTTCTGTGTTTTAAATTTAAACTGCTGCTACTAGGCCCTGACTGATTTAACAAAAAATAGTGGGTTCACAGATTAATTAGCTTTAATACAAAGAATTCCTTACAGAAAATTCCCAGAAGTATATACTCACAATTGCAGATCTCTCTCCAGAAGTTAACAGTCCCCTTTTGTAGTCCTGCAAGGCGCCTTCCGCAATGCCTCCAAGACCAAAGGAAGATCCCAGGACGGGACTAACTGCTTACATGGAGGCCTCAACAAAACCAACGCTCTCAAAAAACGCTTCACATCCGCATGGCTACCCAGGGAACTGCCAAGCACCTTACCTCTGTAACAGGACAACGCCGCCAACTGAACCTTCAACGCCGCAGCCGCTAAACCCTTCTGAAACCCGTCCTGTAAGAAAGCCAGCACCTAAGGCACTGACGCTCTTAAAGGAAGAAACTTCCATTCTGCACACCATGCCTCAAAGATACGCCACACTCTAAGATATGCCAGGGACGTCGACCTCCGCCTTGCCTTCAGAAGAGTCGCTACCACCGCCGCCGAATAACCTTTTACTCTCAACCGAGCCCGTTCAATAGCCAGGCCGTAAGCGAGAATCGATCCACTTGAGGCATGCACAGGGGTCCCTGAGTCAAGAGATCCTTTCAAACCGGAAGCCTCCAGGGCCCCTACACCACGAGACGCACGAGATCTGCGTACCATGGCCTTCGTGGCCAATCCGGAGCAATGAGGATCACTCACCCTCTGTGAAGCTCGATGCGCTGAAGCACTCTCCCGATCAACACCCACGGAGGAAAAACATACAGAAGTTGGTCCCGCGGCCAATCCTGTACCAGCGCTTCCAGACCCTCGGACATTCTTTCTCTTCTCCTGCTGATGAACCAACTGACCTGAGCAGACTTAAACGTCACCATGAGATCCATGATCGGCTTTCCCCAGCGATGCACTACCAATTCGAAGACCTCCAGATGAAGAACCCACTCCCCCGGGTCTACCTTCCCACGACTCAAGAAGTCAGCCTGTACATTGTCCACTCCCGCAACGTGCGCTGCCGACACTGCCACCAGATTCTGTTCGGCCCATTCGAACAAGCTGTCTGCCTCGGCTTCTAGTGCAACACTGCTGGTGCCTCCCTGCCGATTTACATAAGCTACCGCAGATGCATTGTCCGAGAATACACGAACAGCCCTCCTGAAAAGATACGGCCGAAATTCCCGTAACGCCAATGCCACCGCTCTCAACTCCAATCTGTTGATGGACCAAGTCTTTTCCTGAGTGGACCACTCTCCTTGCTCTATCCGGCCTTGGCAATGGGCTCCCCAGCCCTGCAAACTGGCATCTGTTGTAAGTGGTATCCACTCCGGCGCTTCTAACGACATGCCCTTCTCTAGGTTCCCTGGACTTCACCACCACTGCAGGGGCTTGTTGAGTCTGAGGTGGACAAACTAACCTCCGGGACAGGGAATCCCTTTGATGGGACCAGCATTTCAGCAATGCTCTCTGCAACGGCCGCATGTGGGCCGTGCCCACAGAACCAACTCCAGTGTCGCCGCCATGGTTCACAGACGGTGGGATTCTGCACACCGAGGAACCAAACTAACAACTGCCAGATTGCCACTCTCTGCTGACATGGGAGAAAGACTCGCCCAACCACCGTGTCGAATCGAGCTCCCAGATACTCCAGTTGAGTCGGCTGCAACTTGCTTTTTGCCACGTTGACCACCCAACCTAGGTCCTGCAGCATCTCCAGCACTTTGGCCGTGGCCGAAACACTCTCCGCTCGGGACTTTGCCCTTATCAACCAATCGTCCAGATACGAGTGAACCATTACTCCATCCTTTCGCAAGGCAGCTGCGACCACCACCATCACCTTGGTAAACGTTCATGGTGCAGTTGCCAGGCCAAAGGGTAGCGCCTGAAACTGAAAATGACCCATCGGCACCGCAAACCTGAGGAATTTCTGATGCTCCTGCCGTATCGGAATATGAAGGTACGCCTCCGACAGGTCTAAGGACGTCAAAAACTCCCCTTTTCTTACCGCTACAATAACCGACCTGAGAGTTTCCATACGAAAGTGGGATACTCGGAGGAAGCGATTCACCCTCTTTAAATCCAAATGGGACGCCACATCTCCTCTTTCTTTGGAACCACAAAGTAAATGGAGTATCGACCGCCTCCTAATTGGTCATCCGGAACTGGTACAACCGCCTTGAGCGCCAGCAGCCGTTGAACCGTTTCCTGCACCGCCCTGCACTTTGCTATTGCCTTGCACGGGGATTGAACGAATGCCTCTGTTACCAGCCGCTGCAACTCCAACGCATAACCCTCTCGAATCACCTCCAACACCCACTGATCGGACGTGAGCTGGACCCAGGCAAGGTAAAACTCCCACAAACGACCTCCCATGGGAACCAACCCCACCTGGATCCGCCTGACTTCATTGGAACTTCCTGAAGGAAGAGGACGCCTGCAAAAAGCCTCTGCTCGCCCCTCGAAATCCTCGAAATCCCTGGTTCCGAGTAGGGAAACGCCCATGCTGTCCCTGTCCAAACCTCGGGTTCCGAAAGCGGCGAAAATCATGTTGCTGCCCCTGAAAGCCGAGTCCAGAACTTCCCTGCTTCTGCTTGTCCTCTAGCAACCGACCTCCTTTGGACTCTCCTAAATCCTTTACCAACTTCTCTAAATCCTCTCCAAACAGTAGCTTGACCCGGAAAGGTAGCTTACTCAACCTAGCCTTAGAAGAACCATCAGCTGCCCAATTCCGGAGCCAAAGACATCTGCGACCCGCTACTACCGAGGCCATACTCTTCGCCAAACCCCGGATGAGATCATAATGAAGATCGGCTAAATACGCCGCTCCGGACTCCAATCGGGACGCCTTCTCAGTCTCCTCCACCGAGCTCTCCCCTTGAATCCGCTGCGCCCATCACAAACAGGCTCTGACTACCCAAGCCCCACAAATAGACGCCTGCAAAGATAATGCATTTTCTTCAAAAACTTGCTTCAGCAAAGTTTCTAGCTTACGGTCCTGCGCATCCTTGAGCGCTGCTGACCCTTCCACCGGAATAGTGGTTTTCTTAGTTACCGCAGACACCAATGCATCAACCTTTGGAGCCTTCAACAGATCTCGATCCTGATCCATCAGTGGGTAAAACCGCGATATCACTCTAGAGCCCTTGAGCACTGCCTCGGGCACATCCCATTCCTCCTGAATCATTTCTTTAAACACCCTATGCACCGGGAATGCCCTCTGTGTCTTACGGAAAGCCTGCAGCAACGGATCCTCCAGGATGGCATCCTCCGCCAGTCCTGTCGTTGGCATATTCAGGGTCTTAAGGGACTCAGAAATGAGAGCCGGTAGCGCCTCCCTACGGAATACCCTAACCACTCTCGCTTGATCCTCTTGATCCTTAATCTCACCTTCTTCTAAGTCATCTTCCAGGCCCTCATCAAGGTCCGCTTCCTCTGCGTGCATATCCTCTGAAAGGACTGAGTGATCTCTGTCCATTCTGGCCTTCTTTATCATATTGCTAGAGCCGTCCCCTGGAATAGGAGAACCTGACCTCTTTTCCCTAAAGCTCTCCCCTGAAGGTCCTGCTAACAGTGCCTCCTGAGAAGCGTCCAAGGCTTTCTGAATTAAAGTTAAAAAATCTGAGGAAAAAACAGCCAAACTTCCTGAAACCGGCAGCTTAGGTTGCAGAGGATCTTATACTGACAAAGCTGTGGCCCCCGACTCAGGGACAGGCAGAGGGACAAGAACCGGCTCTACCATTTCCATGGAACCCTCTTTCCCCTCTGCCCCCACCTCTGCAGGCATCTCTGCCAAACCGGCCTCAAGACTACAGCCCCTACACACACCTTCTGGAGTCACTTAACTTTTTCTGGCCCCACATAGAAGACACAGCTGCTTGGCTAGCATGCTTCCCACTAGAAAGAAAAATTCTCTTTTTTTTCTTTTTTCAAATAAACTTAGAGACTGTCTGGTACCGCGAAAATATGAAGCACACTAACAAAACCACGGTTCTCAGAGCCCCCTATGGGCCTCAGCAGACCAAACTGTCCCCCGGCGATTTTTCCTGCGTTTAACACACGCGGCGCGGCCTGCCTCTGTCGGTACTGCCGCTTACCGCTAAACAGGCTGCCTTACCTCTCAGGACCTCCGCTCACCGTTAACTCAGCGAAAACACAGCGATCTGAGCTCTCCTGCTGCTCCGGAGCCTCAGTACCGCTGAAACGCCGGCACTGCAATCATCCCCGACCACGCTGACAGTAGAGAGGGCGGCTCAAGCATTAGCAGGCAGATCTTCTGCACGCTGAGTCCAGCCCTTCAGTCATTCCTGACGGCAGCTGACAGGCTCAGGTAACTAGGCACAGATCTCCTTTGCCCAGTGCAGAAGCACCCCGCAGGCTCCCGACTCTCCCCCACAACCAGAAATTCAAGTAAAAAGGGAGGGGAACGAGAACCTCAGGGCAGCCTCCGGCCCGACAAACAGCCCTTCAATTAATTATCCACCAATTAACCCCGAACTACCACGGAGCCTTCTATTCTCCTTTTTTCTTTATTTTTTTTCCAGAAACTCTGACTAAATTGTTCCTCAAGTGAGCCCTCTAATCCCTGGGCTCACCACCTCTCAAGCTGCTTTGGAGACTGATAACTGGTGAAAGGAGGTGGTGCCAGCGCTTATATGCCAGTGACATCACAGCACTAAAGTTTCTCAGTCTCCAAAGCTGCTGGTTGAGGTTGAGAACCCAAGGATTCTGGGACTAGACTGGAGGGGCGATCAGGAAACTGCAATAGACACCCAGGAAGGTGTAGATAACATGAGGAGGGATCTAGCTAAGCTTGAAGAATGGTCTAGAATTTGGCAGCTGGGATTTAATGTTAAAAAATGTAAGGTCATGCATTTGGGCTGCAGCTATCCAAGGGAGCAAAATAGTATAGGGGGTGAAGTACTTTGTCCACTAAAGAAGAACGGGACCTAGGCGTGGTTGTGTCTGATGATCTTAAAGTAGCTAAACAGGTAGAAAAGGCGACGGCAAAAGCTAAAAGGATGCTTGGGTGCATAAGGAGAGGAATGGCTAGCAGAAAACAGGAGGTGATAATGCCTCTGTATAAGTCTTTGGTGCGACCTCATTTGGAGTATAGTGTGCAATTCTGGAGACCGCACCTTGAAAAGGATGTGAACAGGATGGAGTCGGTGCAGAGGGTGGCTACTAAAATGATTAGTGGTCTTCATTATAAAGCATATGAGGACAGACTGAAGGATCTTAATATGTACACCTTAGAGGAAAGGTGGGATAGAGGTGATATGATTGAGATGTTTAAATACCTCCGTGGCAAAAATGTTCAGGGAGAGAGCCTCTTTCAATTGAAAGCAAGTTCTGCTATGAGGGGACATGGGATGAGGGTGAAGGGAGATAGATTCAGGAGTGATATGCGGAAATATTTCTTTACGGAAAGAGTAGTGGATCCGTGGAATAGTCTCCCAGTGGAGGTGGTAGAGATGAGGACAGTAACTGAATTCAAAAAAGCATGGGACAAACACAGAGGATCTCTAAAGGTAAAAAGGGGACTGTTGTAGTTGTTGATATGGAAGGACAGACTAGATAGGCCATGTGGTCTTTTTCTGTCATCATATTTCTATGTTTCTATCGATGCTGCCGATGCCTGGGTATCGGTACCGGTAAAAGTGGCCAGAACCCCTGAGCATGGCACCAGTAGTTCTGCCGAGGTCAAAGCCTTGAGAACATCCTGGAACCCCGTTGATGCTTTGGAGGCCGAAGCCTCCCACCGGGGCTGTTTTGCCGGTGTAGTTTCCTCAAGGGCAAGGGCAATGCCAATGGCCTCTCGATGCTTTGAAGGAGAGCTACCCTTTGAGGACCGGCTCTTATGTTTAGTTACCTGAGATCCATGGGAGGAAGACAAGGCTCTTGAAGACACTGATGCAATGTACCTGGCATCCGAAGAAAAGAGGGTACCGAGCTTTGCAGCTCGGTTCTGTCTTCCTCTTTTAGTCATCCCCGTACAAGAGGGACACTCAGATGGAGAATGGTCAGGGCCTAGCTGCTTTTTCCATGTTTTAGAAAAAAATGGGGCCTAATGCCCAAAATGGCGCCTAGCACCAAAAAGAAAAAGTTTCTGAAGAGAAACAGTTCAGAAGTATTTTTTTTTTAAAAGAAAAAACAACTGGCGGTACCAGTAAGTGTCATGCGGAGGCAGGCGCGACCACAAGAAAAGAAGTTTAAAGAAGAAATTTTCTGCGGTGACAGAGTATGTGACCTGTCGGTTCTGTGGAAAACGAAGAACTGAAGAGGGACAGTTGTAAAGGCAGGAAAGCAGCATGCATGTGCTGAGGGATGCACCCAAAGGCGTTCCTATTGGACGCTGGGGGGCGTTCCCGCGCAGGCTCCATCAGTACCGACGATACCCATATGTGAAGACTACATTCCTGCTTGTTCCTGGAGATAATATTTTTCACTCAATGTGTAATCAAACTCTGGAATTTGTTACCTGAGAATGTAGTAAAAGCTGTTAGTGTAGCTGGGTTTAAAAAAGGTTTGGACAAGTTCCTGGAGGAAAGGTCCATAAACCATTATTAAAAGGGACCCGGGATATCACTGCTTGACCCAATACAAGCACTGTGGAACCTATGTCTTTGGGATAACTGCTAGGTACTTATGACCTAGATTGACCACTGTTGGAAACAGGATACTGGGCTTGATGGACCTTGGTCTGACCCAGTATGGCATATCTTATGTTCTTATGTTTTGTCACTGGTAGACCTAGGTGACTAGGATCAAATAAGATGAATAATTGAGAGGATCTTCTGTGATCCTTAGTTCTACTCAAATAGTAAGCAAGTACTTGCTTGCAATTTAAGGTGTGTAGGAGACAACGATCTTCGGAAGGAAATGAGGATCGGTACACAGAACCACGCTATCATGGTGGAACAGGGTATAAGGCGGATCCACCATTAGAGCCTGCAGTTCACAGATGCAGTGAGCTGACATAAGGACAATGAGGAAGATTACCTTCCAAGATAGAAACTTCAGTGAAATGGTGGCTAAAGGCTCGAAAGGAGGTTTAGAGGTTGGGCGAGAATCATACTGAGATCCCAGGCCACTGGAGGCAGCTTAATGGGTAGCTTGGACAGGAGACCCCGCATGACGCGTAATACTAAGGGGTGTAGGAGATAGGCTGTCCATCCAGTGGCTTGTGAAAGGCCACAATGGCACTAAGTTAAACTCTCACTGAATTAGTTTTCAGACCTGATAAGGTTAAATTTATTTATTTTTATTTATTTAGTATACATTTGTATACCGCTACTTCCAGCGATCAGCAGCGGTTTGATTACAGATTGGAAATTGTCAAATCATGACAGGAAATTTTTGAGGTATAAATGAAGGAGATAGTGTAGAAGGGACTCCACCAGGCAAGTAAATGGGTCAATGTTCTTTGGGGAACACCAGAGTGCAAACCTACACCACTTGAAGCATAAGACTGCCTGGTGGAATCCTTATGTGATGCAAGGACATCATCTTTGATTGCCTGTTCCAGGTCGAGGTCAACTAGCACTATCCCTTCAGCCATGCTGTGAAGTGTAGGGAATGAAGACTGGAATGGAGTATCATCCTGTGGTCCTTCCATAGGAGTTCGGGTGCAAATCCTAACAGTATTAATAGACACACTCCTAAAAGGAATTGACAATCATAAACAGGCATTCATCCTCCTTTTCATTGACATATCAGCAGCTTTTGATAGCGTGCATCACTCAATTTTGCTCAACAACCTACGAAAGTTAGGCATAAACTCTACCGTACATAAATGGTTCACCTCATATTTAAATAACAGAACACAAAATGTAAGAACAGGTAATCAAACATTGTCAGACGGCTGCCTAGGGTGAGAACTTACACAATCTTGACGATGCATATATTCATATGATTCTTGCAAGGTATTGTGGGTATTGTAGTTCATTCACTCCCAAACACAGCTGATGACAATAATTTGAGTTGTGAAACCAAGTGGTAAGATCAATAAAATACTTCTTTTATTGATGGGGTTTAATTCACCCAGCACATGTATGCTTGATAGCACTATAAATGAGGTTACTTGCTTGCAGTGTTTAAAATGGATAACAAAAAGTCACAAAGTAAATCAGAAACAACCTTCAGCTTGTCAGGCAATTAGCTAATGTTTTCTTAGCAAATAATTACCAAATACAAAGGCACAAAGAAAAGAATAAACTTTGCTGGTTAGGTTAACTTCTGCTTATTTTCCATGCAGATCTCAGCAGTGATTCTCCCTTGCTCACACACACAATCAGGTGCAGCCCTAATTACTATCAATGGACCAGCTGAAAGCCTTTAGCTGGCTGGCTGCTACTGTGTGAACCCAAATCCTGCTTTAAAAGCTGTTTGCAGTGGAAATAAAGAACAAAGTTAGGTTTCTTTGTGATGGCTGATGTGTTTGCTCACAGAAAGCTAGCATTTAGATAGAGAATAGTCCATATAAATAGTTTCATCTGCTGTATCTCCCCCTTCATCAACAATCATAGGGTCAATATCATACATTGGCACAGATGAGTCTTTCATTAAGGCACTATCATGAGAATGCTTATTCCCTTGCTGCCATTCTCTATTATAGATAGGGTCTGGATCAGTGTTCATACCTGAGCCTCTCCTGCTATCATTATTTCTCTCTGTATAGCCTGGCCAATATGTAATCCAATTCTGATGTCCAGCCTTCCAATCTTGATCCCTGGACACTGGATCTTCTCTCACATACCTTCTGGCCTTGGTCTGAAAGTCCCTTCCACATGCAGTCTTCTCTCTTCCAGGTAGCCACTGGTGATTCCTATCTCTGCCAATCCATTCCTCTGGCTGAATCCAGTCCAATGGACTCTGCTGGCATTTGGAATACCTCCCAGTATGGGTACTGCCTTGGAATCTCCCAGACCTTCCAATGGGCTTTCTTCTCTTCCTTCCAGAGAGTTTCCTTCTTTCTCTATCTGCTTGGCTTGGCTTCTGTTTCTCCAGGTGATACTGGTGCTTGTAGCCGTTGCTGTCTCTGTATCTCTTCCTCCCTCTGTAGCTGAAACTGTTTCCTGAAGAATAAGCTCTACTCTTATCCTGTTCTAATGTGTGCTGCTCCCTAACACAGCGCAGCTGTCTTGAATCAGGCCCTGCCCTTTGAGATGAGTGCTTAGGGATTACCTCATAGCTCTCTTGATTGCACACACATTCTCTCACTTCAGCCTCCCTCATGGCTGCTGGAAACCTGGTGCATTCTGGGACTGGTAGTCTTTTATGTGAAAACTCTGTTTTCTTGCTTCTACCAGAACTGACAGGTTGCTTGTTCAGAGTCACATCATCTTTTCTATAGCTCCTACCTGAGCTATGATAAGCTTCCTTATCACAACATCCAACACATACAAACAAGAAATAGGTTTACCACAGGGCTCAGCGCTTTCAGCCCTACTTTTCAATATCTATATAAAACCGGTCTGCAACATCTTTAAAAAATTTGGAGTACAATATCACCTTTATGCGGATGATATTATGATGTACATACCTTTTACGATTCCTAACCTACCGATTCAACTTCTATCAGACTGCTACAATGAAATTACATACTGGCTAAAAACCCAAAACCTCCATATAAACCATGCTAAAACCGAAGTCTTAATCGTAACGAAAAACCAATCATTTATTCCTCCAACCCACATAACACTACAAAACCAAGAAATTAAAATAAAAAATGAAATAAGATATCTAGGTGTCATTTTAGATACACACCTTACTATGGAAACGCACATTAGAAATACCTTACAGAAAATCTACTTCAAGCTTAAAATCCTCAAACAACTACGCCCCCTTGTATTTATGCAAGATTTTATCAATATAACACAGGCTACCATAACTCCCCACTTCGATTTCGCCAACTTAATACTTATAGGCATTTCAAAACAAAACATCAAAAGAATCCAACTTGCGCAAAATGCAACAGCTAGAATTATATTAAAGATAAACTCACTCCAACACATTACACCAATATTAGCATCCCTGCACTGGTTACCAATACAAAGCAGGATAACTTACAAAACAATAATAACTACATTCAAAGCCCTAAATGACATGGCCCCGAAGACACTATGTAATTTAATAACCAAAGAACCACCTAAGCCCACTCATAGAAAGGGACAATCAAATAAACTAAAGATTCCAAAAGAATATATAAGAACTCACAAAATTACAAATAATAGAGCCTTTTCCCACATAGCTCCATCAGCTTGGAACTCGTTACCAGAGGACTTACGATCACTAACAGAGATAACGGAATTCAGAAAAAAATTGAAAACATATCTATTCACTAAACACTATAATACCATGGAAAACCTTCCACTCAACTTAGATAAAGGCTAAACATGAACCTGCCCACATCAAGCGTATACTCCCTTTTACAAGGGATAACATACAAAACATAATTGAATGAACACTCCACTCCTATGCACTGATACCCTACTTGTATATAGTTACAACTGATATGATCCGCCTATGCGGTAGAGTCAGTACTTTTGTTTAAATAGTTACACAATCTGTGCTAGTTGAATTATTCTACTTAGTTTTTAAACCCTATGTGTGCATGTTAAAATGTTCCATGTAAAAAGTTATATTGTTCCATGTAAAACAAGCTCTGCATTGTTAACTGTTGTTGATTGTACACCGCAACTGATCGCTGGAAGATGCGGTATATAAATAAGTGTTAAATAAATAAATAAATAAATCCCAGGCTGAGAGGTTGAGACTGCACAAGGTGAAGAAGCAGACGAAACCACAATTGACGGGACCAAAAGAGGGTTATGAACTCCAGTCATTGGGTTGGAGCGAGGTGAGAATTTGGGAAGTTTATGACAAAGCCGAGGTTTTGAAGCACTATGATGGTGCAATGAAGGGAGAGTCTTACCTCTTGAGGGGAGTCTCCCCTGATCTGCCAGTCATCTAAGTAAGGGAAGACAAATACCCCAAAGGTACGTAGGAAGGCAGCGACTATTGCCATGCATTTTGTGAAGACCCTTGGGGTAGACGCTAAACCGAAGGGGAGAACCCGGTATTGATAGTGGTTTCCCTGGAACACGAAGCGCAGATACTGTCTGTGCGAGGGATAGATCAGTAAATTCATGTACACCTCTTTTAGGTCTAGAGAACATAGTCAATCATGTCTCTGGAGATATGGTAGAAGAGTTTCCTAGAGAAATAATTTTTAATTTTTCTCAGACCATGAATTTATTTAGGTCTCTGAGATCCACGATGGGCCTGAATCCTCCTGTTTTCTTTGGAATGAGAAATATGGAGAAAAGAAGTCTATCCCTTCTTGAGGAGGAGGAAGAATTCTTTTCCATGGACTCATGGGAGAGGAGAATGGTCATGTCTTCTTTTAAGAGCGTGCTTTGAAGGGGTTGTGTGAGATAATTCCTTGTGAAGATGGTGGCGGGTAAGGTTTCGAAGTGAAGCTGAAAAAACCTTGGACAATCTAAAGTGTCCCCTGCTCTGATGTTATGAGGTGCCACCTGTGTGCATAATGACAGTGTCTGTCAACTATATGGAGGAGTTGGGAACCTTCCAGGGGCAAATTAGTAATGCTCTCCAGGAAGGCATCAAAAACCAGGTGCAGGTTGTGCCTGTGCAGCTGGTTGAGGGTTAAGAGCGTTGGGCCTCTTGGGTTGGCAAGGGCCCTGCTGTCTTTGCTGAGGATGCTGAGGCAGCAGAAAGCAGGTAAGGAGGATAGTATCTCTTCTTTTTAGAATAGAAAGATTTATTGGGAAGAGCCTTCCTCTTGGATGGGGCAGATGTTTTCCTGGAAAGGCGCTTCAGGGTGAGATAGTCTGTTTCAATTTTCCCTGCTTTCTCCCTCCATCCCTTGCCAAACAGGTTCTCCCCAGAACATGGAATGTTGACCAGTTTATCCTGGACTCATTGCTCGAGGTCTGATGCCTGTAACCAGGCCAATCTACAAGCTTCAATGCAGACTGCTGATGCTTTGCTTGTTGATTCAAAGGCATCGAAAGTGGCCCTTATAAGAAACTCAGAAGTATTTTGGTCTTGCTTGATGAGTGTCTGGTATGCACTCCGCTTATCGTCAGAAAGCATGGGGGTGAAAATTTTGATTCCTGGTGACATCTTTCAGAAACATACCCATGTATAGCATGTAAGAGTTTATTTTGGAAGCCAACTTGCATGCTTGGAAGCATTGACGCCTGAAGGCATCAAGTGTCCTGAAGTCTCTGCCATGTGGCATGGATGAATGGTTCTTAGAGTTCTTTATGTAGCACACTGTTGATTTCACCACCTCTTTGTCATTTGCTGACACAAAGGACAAGAACTGGGTTGATGATCAAGTCCCAAACATTTTAACCACCAGTCATGCCCATCAGTGACTGATATAGTACCAGCATACTTGGTGCATTTCTTAAAACCACTAGTTGGTTTTTCCATGCCTGAAAAGTTGTCTTCGAGACTTAAGATAAGGCAATGGAGGCTTAAAGGCCTAGTCTAGCAGTAAGAACGCATGAAAGATAAAAATAAAAGTCAGGACTGGTGTCGGACTCAACGGACTAGCGTTGACAGGAAGACAGAAGCACGATGTTTCACACCAAAACATTTTTTGACGGTGACAGAACACCATGTCCTACTGGCTCCACAGAAAACGAAGAACTGAAGAGAGGAGTTGGGAAGGTAGGCACAATGGAGTGTTCCTACGTGGGCTCAATTGGTGGTGATGTCAACCATATGTGAAGACTGCATTCCTGCTTGTTCTTGGAGATTGCTTTTATCTGCCATAAATTTTTGTGTTTTTATGTTTCCAATGCCTGCCATCAGCCCTTTGCTCTTTCCTGGCCCAGTACTACTGGTCTAAATTTCTTGCCCTTGTGCATCCATCGTGGGGGTTTAACTTCCCTGTGATCTTCCCATCTTGAAATAGCAGGAGTATGTCTGCACTGTTCACATGGACCAAACATCTCTCCTTTGCTGGACCATGTAGCTAAGTCCATCTGTTGGTTTGGATTAGGTATTGCAGCACCAGCCTCAGTCTTACCTACCCCCTACCCCCCGCCACTACACCCCCAAGTGTCTTCTCTTAGAAACTACACAGGTTCATCTGATCAGAACCGAAGCAGCATTCTGTTTCCCTAAGCCATTATAAAGCTCTCATGGGGCCACCCTCTGAGGTCACACCACAACAACCCAGGTGATAGACACCAGACATATGAATAGACAGACAAGACCTAAATGTGAAGAATCCTTTTCTCTTCTTTTTCAAGAAAAATATCCAAAAAGGTACAAGTGATCTAAAAAGTCTGAGAAACACTGTTTTAAACTGCTGTTTCCAAACTTAGTCCTGGAGACACACCTAACCAGTATAGTTTTCTAGGCAGCCACAATGAAAATGAAGATCCTCTATATGCAGATCTATCTTGTGAAGTCACATCAAATATCCTCAAAACCAGACCAGTTAGGTGTGCCTCCGAAACAAGGTTGCAAACTACTCCTGTAAGTCACTGCTAAGTATATTAAAGATCCCTGAAATTCCAACACACTCTCATAAAGCCTTGTAAAGAGGGGCTAGGTAAGATGATAGTTAGGATGTGACTTCTTGAAGAAACCCTCAAAATACAGATGCAAGGCTTTGTAAGAAGTACAAAGAACTTACAGAGCTAATAAAGAGTTATAAAATAGAGGGACAATTCATTACAGCTATGGAGATGTGCTTAAATTTTGTAGCATAATAAAAATATTTGCAGCATCTTACCAACGATCATTATGATAAGGTGCAGCATTTCCTCAATAAGGGTGTTATTCTGCTGAACAATATCCTATTGAAAGATTAAAAAAGAAAGAATTAGATCTGTTTGCAGATAATAGCCTATTGTACAGAAGGCATCAAGGCATCTTGATGCAAGTTTCAGATTAATCAGTTGAAGTTAAACCTGGGTAAATAAAGTGCCTAGCCGCCGTCACTTTGAGATAGGATATTCAGCAGCCCCCGCACTGCTCCAATTTTAACCAGGTGTTTGTTTGGCGGACTGTGGAAATATTCAGCAGCACTAACCATCTTATGCTATTAACTGTTTTCTTCATTCAGATCCTTTCCATTTTAGCAAAGATGTTTTTGGCTAAAACAGCATTTCTCATCTCACCTTTAAACTATGCTGGCAGTTGTTTGGCCTTCCTTCCACCTTTTCTTTTTTAAACGGAGAATACATCTGGTCTGAACTTCCAAGATGTTATTTTCAAACAATGTCCACGCCTGATATAAACTCAATCTTTGCAGCTGCTCAGTTTTTTCCTCATCATTTTTTTCATTTTATCAGTCTCCTTTTTGAAAGTTAAATGCCAGTGGAGTAGATTTCCTTGCTGTCTTTTTTCCATTTATTAAATCAAATGTGATCATTTTATGATCACTATTGCCAAGAAGCTCCAACACAGTTCTCTTGCATCAGATCCTGTGTTCCACTAAGAACTAGGTCTCAAATAGCACCCCCTTTTTGTCAGTTTTTGAACCAGCTACATAGTGAAAGCCTTTTATTTCATCTAGAAAATGTATCTACCTAACATATTTTCATGCGACACTGACCCAGTCAATACTGGGTAACTGAAACTATCCATTATTACATTTTCCAATTTTCTTTGCTTCCCTAATTTCTGTTAGCATTATTCGTCTGTTCATTCTGGCCAGGCAGACGGCAGTATACCCCCATTGCTATTCCCTTCCCCTTCTCACATAGAATTCTATCCATAAAATTCTTAGCTGCATTCTGTTTCCTGCATAACTTTTATCTTGTTTACTCAATGCCCCCTCTAACATACAGTGCCATCCATCTACCAATTTGATCTACCCTATCTTTGCAATTTAATTTGTACCCTGATATCATGATGTCCCATTAGTTACCCTCTTTCCACTAGGTCTCTGCAATGCCAATTACAATGCACCTCTTCATTCAGGACTATATATTCTAACTCTCCTGTCTATTTATTTATAATTTTAGCATTTATATACAGGCATTTCAAAATATGCTTTTTGTTCATATTGGCAATAGTGACATTTTCCTTACCGTCAATTTCCTTTCCTGGAGTCCGGCTAAACCAGAATAGACAAGTGGGTTAAGTCCCCCTGCCAGAAGATGTCAAGACAGAGAAAGCCAAAGAGCTAATCCAAGCTGTGACCTCACCCATGGCATAAACCTTAGGTACATCTAGGGGTATCCTCAGTACTGCTCGTAACAAGCAATGGAGCCAGAGAACCACTACAGAGACTCCAACTCAAGAAATAGCCGCTGAACTATGTACAAAGGAACCACTGTACATGACGAGCATGGCAGATGCCCCAAGCTGCGGTCAGCACTATATACACAGAATGTGGGGGTGGAAACTGGACTGGTTTAGCTGGACTCCAGAAAAGGAAATTAACGGTAAGGAAAAGAGTAGTTACTCACCTGTAACAGGTGTACTCCAGGAGCAGCAGGAATCAGTCCTCACATATGGGTGACATCAACGTCGATGGAGCCCTTGCGGAGCATTTCCCAAGCTTTCCAAGAAAGCCTTTGGGAATGCAGGCATGCATGCGCGGTTCCCTTCCTGCCTAAAGGTGCCATCTTGCTCAATCAAATGACATAGCTAAAAAACAGCACACAAAAATGTAAAAATAAACTATGTACAACTGCAACTCCCAGGGGAGGAGGGAGGGTTGTGAGGACTGATTCCTGCTGCTCCTGGAGAACACCTGTTACAGGTGAGTAACTACTTTTTCTCCAGGAACAAGCAGGAAGTCAGTCCTCACATATGGGTGACTCCCTAGCTCTGGGATACCAGGAACCCAGGCTCAACAAGAGAACTCCCTCTACTCCCAGCATCAAAGAAAGGCTTTTCACTGACAGAACCTCCACCGGTAGTCCAATGGAGGGCTGGAGGGCAGGAGTTGCCTATACCTCAAAGAGATTCCGGAGTACTGCCTGGCCAAAAGCACTGTCCCTATGGGACTCCCTTTCCAGACAGTAATGGGCCGCAAATGTCTGGCTTGAGGACCAAGTTGCAGCCCTGCAGATGTCCACCAACGGTACAGAGCGGAGATGAGCCACTAAGGCAGCCATTGCCCTGACACGATGGGCCGTGACCCGACCCTGCAAATGAAGGTCAGCCACCCTGTAAGCCCAGGTGATACAGTCAGCTACCCAGGTGGACAAGGTACGCTTGGACACAGCTAACCCCAAATTATTAGGGTCAAAAGATATGAAGAGCTGAATAGCCCTTCTATGCCCCAGCGTACGATCAAGGTAGAAGGATAAGGCCCTCCTACAGTCCAGGGTATGCAGAACTGCTTCAGCCTGGCTTGCATGAGGCCTAAGGAAGAATGTCGGAAGAACCACCTCTTGGTTAAGGTGGAAGGAGACGACAACTTTTGGGAGGAACTTTGGATGAGTCCTAAGGACTACCCTGTTCCTATAGAAGTGGGTGTAAGGCCTGTCACAGACCAGGGCCTGAAGCTCACTCACTCGCCTTGCTGAGGTTAGGGCTATCAAGAAGAGTGTCTTCCAGGACAGGAAGTGTAGAGGGCAAGTAGCCATCGGCTCAAAAGGTGGGTGAGTCAGTTGCTGCAAGACCACATTCAACTCCCACTCTGGAGCAGGAGGACGGATTGGAGGCTTGAGCAAAAGCAAGCCTCTGAGAAACCGGGACACCAAGGGGTGAACCGACAGAGAATGTCCTTCCACCAGTGAGTGGTGAGCTGCTAGGGCTGAGAGGTGGACCTGAACCGAATTGGACTTAAGTCCCTGATTTGATAAGTGCAGTAAGAACTGAAGCACTACTAGTACAGTACAGGAGAAAGGATCCTCCATACGTAGCTGACACTACAAAGAAAACCTTTTCCATTTGAGAGCATAGGGTTTCCTAGTGGACTGCTTCCTAGAGGCTAGGACAACCTCCTCAACTTCCTGAGGTAGGCCCCAGGGAGCCAAAACTACCCTTGCAGCCTCCAGGCCATCAAATTGAGAGCTTTGAGATTGAGGTGCAGCAGGGAACCCTGATCCTGAGAGAGAAGGTCGGGTTGCAACCCCAGAGGCAGTGGAGGATCCACCGCCAGCTGAAGCAGAAGAGGAAACCAAGGCTGTCTCGGCCACCTGGGAGCTACCAGCAGGACAGAGGCCTTGTCCTGAAGAATCTTGAAAAGGGTCCGGGCCACCAAGGGCGTGGGAGGAAACGCATACAGGAGGCCCTGAGACCATGGAATCAGAAAAGCATCTGCTGCTATCCGCAGAGGATGCGGTTGCCTGGAGCAGAACTTTGGCAGTTGTTTGTTCAGTGGACTGGCAAACAGATCTATGGATGGAAATCCCCATTTCAGGAAAATCTTCTGAACCACCAAAGGATGGAGCTGCCACTCGTGGGGCTGTAGAATTCTGGCTCAACCTGTCGGCCAGGTAGTTTTCCTGGCCAGGGAGATACACAGCTTTGAGGAGCATATTGTGCCTGAGAGCAAACAAGCAAAGGTCCTGTGCCTCCTGACAAAGGAGTCTGGACCCAGTTCCGCCCTGCTTGTGCACATAGAACATGGCTACCTGGTTGTCTGTTTGAACTAGGACAGACTGATGAGCCAGGGTTGGAGAGAAAGTTTTGAGGGCTAACCGAATAGACCTGAGTTCCAATAGATTGATTTGCTGTGCGGCTTCCCAGGGAGACCACAGGCCCTGGGTGCACTTGCCTAGACAATGAGATCCCCAGACCTGCAGGGAGACGTCCGTGGTCAACACCACTGTGAACCCAGGAATCTGAAAAGGCACCCCTTGCAGCAGATTGGGTGGGTGCAGCCACCAGCTGAGGGAGTTCAGAAATTGTCTGGACACCCTTATCCTGTCTCTGAGGCTGCCTGTGGCCTGTGACCACTGAGTCCGAAGGCACCACTGTGCAGGCCTCATATGGAGCCTGGCATTGGGGGTCACATGTACTGTCGAAGCTATGTGGCCAAGAAGCCTCAGGCACAGTCTGGTGGAGACCAGTGACCTGCTGAGAAACTGGCTTGCCAAGTTTATCAGTCTTTGGGCTCTGTCTTCTGGCAAGAATGCCTTTGCCAGCAGAGAGTCCAACCTCGCCCCTAGGAACTCCAAGTTCTGGGAGGGGAGCAAAGTGGACTTTGCAAAGTTTATTACAAACCCCAGGCTTTGAAGAACAGCAATAGTTCTGAAGGTGGCTTGTCTGGCCTCCTGGCATGTCTGACCCGATGAGCCAGTCGTCCAGATAGGGGAAGACAAAGATTCCCTGATTTCTTAGGTAGGCCGACACCACTGCCAGGCATTTGGTAAAGACCCTGGGAGCGGAGGTGAGGCCAAAAGGCAGTACTCTGTACTGATAATGGTTTCCTCCCACAATGAACCTGAGGTACTTTCTGTGGTCTGGATGAATGAGGATGTGAGTGTACGCATCCTTTAGGTCTAAGGAGCATAGCCAATCTCCCTGCTGGAGGTAGGGCAGAAGTGTTCCAAGAGTAAGCATCTTGAACTTTTCCTTCTCTAGGAATTTGTTGAGATTTCTGAGGTCTAGAATAGGCCGAAGGCCACCGGTTCTTTTGGGTACCAGGAAATACCTGGAGTAGAACCCTTGACCGTGTGTGGAGGCACAGGCTCCACTGCCCTGTCCACCAACAGACCTTGGAGCTCCTGAAGGAGAAGGTCTGTGTGCAGGGGAGGCCTTTGAGGCTCCCCTGGAAAGTATGGAGGAGGCAGCTGTTGGAAGTGTAGCAGATAGCCCTTGTGAACTATGCTTAACACCCAACTGTCTCCAGTGATGAGTTGCCACTTGTGGGCAAACAGGGTGAGGTGACCTCCTGTGCAGGGTTGGGAGAGCAGGGACGGAGAGGCTATACCTAAGGAATCAAAAACCCCCACCCTGCTGAGTGGGAGCAGGGGCCGGAGACTTGGGAGTCCTCTGCCTACGGGGCCCATTACCCTGCCCCTTGGCTTGCTGACCCTGAGGGGCAGCTTGGGCGGCCTGGTACTGTGGGTACTGTTTGTAGGCAGTTCCCTTCCTCGGGTAAAAGGGCTTTTTACCCGAGCCCTTCTTTTTGTGAGAAGGGGCATAAGTTTTCCTAGACAGCCTTGTCCTCGTGAGGTGCTCGGTTTCGAGCTGTGCGGCCTTCTCGGTCATGGGCTTGCCAAAAAGGTTCTCACCTCGGCAAGGGACATCGACCAACTTGTCCTGAACCCATGGCTCGAGGTCCGATGACTGCAGCCATGCCTGGCGTCGAGCCGCGATGCCGGCTGCCGCAACTCGGGCCGAAGCCTCGAAGCCATCGTAGGCAGCGCGGGACATAAACTTGGAGCATTCCCAGATCCCCGAGGAGAAGGACTTGAACCTCTGCAAGGGTTCCCCGGAGAGACCAGCAGAGAACCCGGCCAGCTCCTTGGCCAGGTCTTGCCCATGTACAGCTGGTAAGACTGGACATGGCAAGCAAGCATTGAGTCCTGGAAGCACTTTCTACCAAAACCAATCGAGGTTCCGGTCCTCCCTGCCAGGGGGCACCGCGGAGTGCATCTTCTGACTTTCAGGCGATGCATGGTCGATTCCACCACCATGGAATGGTGTGGTAGCTGCGCCTTTTGAAAGCCAGGGCTCTTCCGGAGTCGATAGATAGAATCGACCCGCTTGCTTAGAACCGGTGCCGAGGCCGGTGCCTCCCACATCCGGAAGAGGAGCCGTTCCAGCATCGGAGATCCGGAACAGTAAAGGCCTCCTTCGGAGGAGAGTCATACTGTAGGGCCTCGAGCTCCTCAGCTCGAGGCTCCTCCTCGGGATCCGCAGGGATAGCCAAAGCAGTGGCCATATCCCGGACGAACTCCGAGAACCGGGTGTCCTCCAGAGGGGATCTACTCCGGGGTTCAGACTACGGTGAGTTCGATGGGACGCACCGAGTCCTGAAGGTGTT
Organism: Ichthyophis bannanicus; assembly: GCA_033557465.1. Classification (NCBI taxonomy): domain Eukaryota; kingdom Metazoa; phylum Chordata; class Amphibia; order Gymnophiona; family Ichthyophiidae; genus Ichthyophis; species Ichthyophis bannanicus. The sequence goes on from CM066033.1 coordinate 436,667,851, forward strand.
GGGGGACTCCTCGTCCTCCGTCTCCCAGGTGGACTCGTTCAATGAGGAATCGGGGTCCGACCTCGCGGGGCCAGTGAGCACCCACCCCGACGCCGAAGGCACCGGCGTCGACACCCTCGGTCCCAAACAGGAGGTCGAGGGAGACCGCGACCGAGGTCGACCTCGAGCCTTTATGGTCTCGAGTATCGGCTCGGTCTCCGGGGTCGATGTCGATGTCCCGGTGGTCGGGGCAGATGCACCAGACAGGCTGGCCATCAGTGCCCGCTGCTGTTCCATAAAGGCAGACAGTCTGCTCTCCAAGGCTGTCAGCCTGAGACCCAGCTCAGGAGACTCAGCAGCCCCCGACTTGGGCCCTGGTGGCGCCGGGCCCGACGTCAGCTCTCTGGGAGGAGAGTCCACGAGGACTACAGGACTTACGTGTCCAGCAGACTCCGGCTCCACTCGAGGTACTTTGGGAGGCTTCTCCTGTTCCACGGGCCCGGGGCGACGGTCGGGGGTCTGAGACCTAGCTCTCGAGGAGCCAGGGACCTCTTCCGACGATGTCCTCGTGAGCCGCTTCTTCCTCTTTCGTTCCCGGTCGGGGGACCCCCCTGTCCGAGGAGCCCCGACGGTGCTCGGGATCCGATTCCCGAGATGTCGAGGCCTCAGACGAGGTCCGGGCCCGGCCGGAGGCCGAGTCAGAAAAAAGATTTTCCTTTTGGTGCTGACGACTTCGAAGCGCCTTGGAAGACATTTTTCCACATGGTCCACAGATCTTAAGATTGTGGTCAGGATTGAGGCACCGAAGGCAGCAGTCGTGTGTGTCGGTGAGAGACATTAGCTTCTTGCACCGATCATACTTTTTGAACCCACTGGAAGCCATCGGGGAAAAAAAAAGAGTTCCCACGAGGTCAAAGGACCGGCCTTCCAGGGAAAAAGAAAAAAAGGGTGCGAACGCCAGCCACGAAGGGCAAAAACCGAAAAAAGAAGATCAGGCTCGATACTGGTGTACCGAACCCGGCGGGAGGGGAACCGGCGTCAAACCAGAGAAAAAATAGCGAAGGAATCGCGAAAAAATCTAACTATTTTCCGGGAGGACTAGGACACACGTCCGGTGGGCTTCACAGAAAAAGAGAGACTGACCAAGATGGCACCTTTAGGCGGGAAGGGAACCGCGCATGCGTGCCTGCATTCCCAAAGGCTTTCTTGGAAAGCTGGGGAAATGCTCCGCAAGGGCTCAATCGACGTCGATGTCACCCATATGTGAGGACTGACTTCCTGCTTGGTCCTGGAGAAATTTCATCTTCCAGATCGGCCAGCTAGACCAGTCCAGACAAGTGGGATGTACCAAAGCTACCCCTCTCTGGTTGGGACGAGAGCGCTGCAGCTAGCACCCGTGACCCAAACTGAGCAGTTGCTTATTCCTGGATATCGAGGCAGTAGTGATGGGCAAAGGTAGACCAGGCTGACCAGGTCGCCACTCGATAGATGTCCAGGGGAGTTGCTAAGGCAGACTCTGCCCAGGATGTAACCTGAACACGGGTCAAATGGGCCTTAAGATCCAGGGGAATAGCTGTTGAGTGAGCAGATAGGCAGAGACAATAGTGTCCCGGATCCACTGGCCAAGTGTAGCCTTGGATGCCACATAACCTTTGCAGCATTCCGAAAAAAAGGATAAACAGCTGGTCGGTAAGGCGGAATGGATTAGTCACCTTAAGGCAGTGCAAGAGAACATGCTGGACATCCATGTACCAAAGTGCTGCGTCCACTCCCATACACTGCTCATGAGAGAAGGCTGGGAGGGAGAGGGCCTGATTGGCGTGGAAGGCGATAAGCACCTTGGGCAAAAAGGAGGGTACAGTCTGCAGTGTGATGCCTTCAGGGGAGAAGGAGAGATAGGGGTCATGACAAGACAAGACTTGCAACTCGGAGATGTGCCTAGTGGAGCAATGGCAACCAGAAAAATGGTCTTAAGAGTAAGGTCCTTCAAAGTAGCCCACTTGAGGGGCTCAAATGGGGTGCATATAAGAGCATGAAGGACGAGACCAAGGACCCAAGGTGGAACCACCATGCAGACAGGAGGCCAGAAGTCTCAAGTCCTGTGAAGGAATCGCCAGACGTCACGATGAGCGGCCAACGACCGTCCTGCCATAGGCCCACAAAAGGCCGAGAGAACTGCCTCCTGTACGTGTAAGGAATTCCTTGCTAGGCCCTTGTCAAGGCTGGCCTTTAGAAAGGCGAGAACGGAAGGCACCCTGGAGCACCATGGGGAAATGGCATGTCGCTGACACCATATGACGAAGAAGAGCCAGACGGGGGTGTATGCCATGGAGGTCCTGCGGACCTTGAGCAAGGTAGTAATCACTGGCACAGATTAGCCACGCCACTCTAGGTACCTCCTCTAAATGGACAGTCCATAAGATAGAGTGGGGTCCTCCATGTGGATTGGCCCCTGCTGCAGTAGAACCTGCCAAGCCCCGATGTGGAGCGGCGCCATGGTGAGAAGGAGCTACATGTCCATGTATCAGGGGGAATGAGACCAATTGGGAGCCACCAGAATGAGAAATGAGGGTGCTGTTCGATCCACCGGAGCAGAGGGGAAATCAGTGCCCATGGAGGGAAGACATACAGAAGGAGGTCAGTGGGCCACAGTTGGAACAGCGCGTCCAGACTGCTGGAAGCTGGGTCCTGACGGCAGCTGAAAAAAATGAGGCGTCGGAGTTGCTGCCCTGGGTTATGAGATCCAAGTTCAGTGGGCCCCAGTGTCGAACGATGCAGGCGAAGGCCCATGGGGCCAACTCCCACTCGCCCGGATTGACATGACGATGACTGAGGTAGTAGGCTTTGGCGTTGTCCTCTGCCCCGATGTGCTGCGCTGAAAGGGCTTGCAGGAGCTCTTCAGCACAGGGGAACAGGAGAGACATTTCTCAGGCCACTCCGCTGCACTTGGTGCCGCCCTGTCGATTGATGTAAGCCATGGAAGTCACACTGTCAGAGAGGACTCGTACTGACCGACTGTGTAAGAGGCTCCGGAAACTGAGCAAGGCCAAGCGGATGACCCGGGCTGCTAGACTGTTGATTGTCCAAACATGCCTCCCTCAGAGTCCACAGGCCTTGCACCGTGTGACCCAAGCAGTGTGCTCCCCGGCCTGATAGGCTGGCATTCAGTCGTGAGAGGCACTGGGACATCCGCCAGCAGTGACGGAGGCAAGCTACAGGCAGGAGTGCAAGCCGATACTCCTGCGAGATGGGAGACCAGCAAGACAGGAGGGCAGCTTGAAACGGTCACATGTGAGCTCTTGCCCATGGGACCAAGTTCGTTGCTGCCATGATGTCCAGGAGTTGCAGATAAACCCAAGCCGTGGGCAGAGGAAGCAACAGAAAATGGCACAACTGCAGGTGGACCTTCTGCCAGCGGTCCAGAATGAGGAAGATCCTACCAATACGGGTGTCAAACCGGGTGCTGAGGAACTTGAGAGTCTGAGATGGTGTGAAGCAGCTCTTGGTGTGGCTGACAACCATTCCAAGGTGCACGAGGAACTGAATCACACAATGTACGGCCTCGTGGGTCTTGCAGAAAGATTTGCCACAGATCCACCAGTTGTCCAGATAGGGATGGACACAGATGCCTTTGCATCCAAGCTCTGCCATGACAACCCCCAGAGCTTGGAAAACATGCGTGGTGCTGTTGTGAGGCTGAAAGGCATAGCAGCAAACTGAAAATGAGAGCAGAGGACCACTAAGTGAAAGTACCGCTGCTGGTCCAATTGAATGGGATGTGAAAGTAGATCTTGGCGAGGTCCAGGGAGGCTAGGAACTCTCCAGACCTGATCACCTTAATGACGGACCAAAGGGTCTCCATGCAAAAGGTGGGGACTTCAAGGTTGCAGCCGACACCCTGCAGATTGAGAATAGGTTGGAAGGAGCCATCCTTCTTTGGGATGACAAAGTAGATAGAGAAGAGTCCCTGACCCCTCTCTCTTCCAGGGGTACGGGCACAATGGCCTGCAATTGCAGGAGATGATGCAGAGTGCCAAGAATGGCAGCCTGCATTGGTGGGCCCCCATAGGGAGAGACGATGAAGATGTCCTGGATGCATCTTTCGCAATGGAGGACACAGCCCTGTCAAATAAAGTGTAGTTATTCACCTGTAACAGGTGTTCTCCGGGAACAGCAGGAATCAGTCCTCACATATGGGTGAAGTTGGCGCTGACGGAGCCCCACGTGGAGCATTAACCCAGCTTTCAAAGAAAGCCTTTTGGATATGATACCACACATGCATGCTCCCCTTCCTGCCCAAGGGTTGCCATCTTGCTCAGTCAGATGACATAGATAGGATGGCAGTAAGGAAAAAAATATAACAAGGTAGGAAGGCAACTCCCAGGGGAGGAGGGAGGATTGTGAGGATTGATTTGACCGTTCCTGGAGAACACCTGTTACAGATGAGTAACTACACTTTCTCCAGGAACAAGCAGGAAGTCAGTCCTCACATATGGGACTGCCTAGCTCCAGGCTGCCGAGGACCGAACCATGACAGCACCAATGCCAACCAATGGGGTAGCTGTGTGTTGCAGAAGGTGAGTCCCCACTGAGAGATTCTGCAAGACCCTAGCATCCAGCGACACTAACAATCCAGTAGCCCGAACACTGAAGGGTGGGAAGGCAGGTGTTGCCTACACCCCGAGAATATTACGGAGTACTGCATGGCCAAAGGTGCTGTGTCCCTGAGGGACTCGCTCTCCAGACAGTAGTGAGCTGCGAACGTATGAATGTGGTGGCCTTACAGATTTCTGACACCGGCTCTGAGCGGAGGTCGGCCAGACACGGCCATTGCCCTCACCCGATGTGCTGTGATCTAGTGCTCGAGGGAGAGGCCAGCTCGCTCATAGGCGAGGGCAATACAGTCTGCCACCCAAGTGGACAGAGTTCGCTTAGTCACGGGCAGCCCCAGTCTACTGGGGTCATAAGACACGAAAAGCTGAGTAGCTTTCTGATGGGCCTGAGTCCACTGCAAGTAGAAGGACGGGGCCCGCTTACAATCCAGTGTATGACGTATTAATTCCTCTCGGCCGGTGTTAGGCAACAGGAAGAAGGTGGGGAGGACCACCACTTGGTTGAGGTGGAAAGGAAATACCACTCTCAGGAGGAATTTGGGGTGCGTGCAGAGCACTACCCTGTTCTTATAGAACTTTGCATATGGTGGGTCCACCACCAGGGCCTGGAGTTCACTCACCCTTTGAGCAGACATGAGGGCCACCAGGAAGGCCACTTTCCAAGACAGGCATCATGTGGCAAGTGGCTAGGGGCTCGAATGGCGGTTTAGTGAGCTGGGAGAGCACTATATTGAGGTCCCATTCCACGGTCAGAGGGTGGAGGGGGAAGGGCTTGGTCAACAGGAGGCCCGGAGGAACCTAGAGATCAGGGCATGGCTAGAGAGAGGTTTTCCCTCGATAAGATGGTGGTGCACAGCAATGGCACTTAGATGCACCCTCACAGAGTTGGATTTCAGCCCAGTGTCGGACAGGTGCAGTAGGTACTGAAGAATCAGTTGCACATGACAGGAGAAGGGATTCTCCTCCTAATCCACACACCAGAGAACCTTCTCCATTTAAAAGTGTAGGCCAGCCTGGCGAAGGGTTTCCAAGAGGCCAGTAGTATCTCCTCAACATCCCCTGGGAGGTTAAAAGGGGCCTGCGCTACCCTTTCAGCAGCCATGCCATTAGTGTTAGCGACCCCAGGTTGAGGTGTAGGAGGGAGCTGTTCTTCTGGGACAGGAGGTCCGTGGCCCAGCCCAGTGGGACTAGGAGTGCCACTAACACCGATGGCAGCAGAGGGAACCAGTTGCCTGGGCCACCTGGGCGCAATCAGTATAACTGATGTCCCCAAGCTATGGATCTTGAAGAGGGACTTGGCAACCAAGGGGGAGGGGGAGGTAGGTGGGAACACATACAGTAGGCCCTCGGCATCTACCGTCACTCTCCATGGGGGCAGCTGACGTGAGCAGAAGCGCAGTAGCTGTGCATTGTCCGGGGAGGCAAAAAGATCCATCATGGGCCTGCCCCAGCAGTGGAAGAGTTGCTTCGTTACTCTGGGGTTCAAGCGCCACTTGTGTGAGCAAAGGATTCTGCTCAGCCTGTCTGCTAAGCAGTTGTCTGGCCTGGCAGGTATACCGCTCACAGGAGCATGTTGTTGCATACTGCAAAGGAGAGGAGGGCCACCGCCTCCTGGCAGAGGGAGTACGAGTCTATACCCCCTCCGCTTGTTGATAAAAAACATGGCCACCTGGTTGTCCGTCTGGATTAGTATAGGTTGGTGCCACAGGCAGTGGCGGAACGCTCACAGGACCAGGAAGATTGCCTTGAGCTTGAGGAGATTGATCTGCAAGAGCAACTCCTCCTGGGACCAGCTGCCTTGCGTGCGGCAGTCGCCACAATGCGTCCCCCAACCCAGGAGGGAGGTGTCCGTTGTTAGGATCCTCTGCAGTGTGGGTGCCTGGAATGGCATTCCCGCTTGTAGGTGGTGCAGGTTTTGCCAACAGGTGAAGGATTCTGCCAGCTGGCGGGCAAATCTGCCTCTGTCCCGTAGTCTGCCTGTGGCTTGGGTCCATTGGGCTTTCCATATGTGTAGGCGGGCTACTGGTGTGACGTGGGCCCTTGAGGCCATGTGGCCCAACAGGCGGTGAAGGAGGCAAGCTGGTGCTGACCGGCGGCGTTGTACCTTTCCAGCCAGGTGTATGAAGCGGTCTTCCTTTTCCCTTGGGAGGATGGACTTGACCTGTAGCATGTCCAACTGCGCCCCTATGAACTCCAAAACTTTGGGTTGGAGCGAGATGGGACTTGGGGTAGCTGATGACGAACCCCAGGTGCTACAGCAGGAGGGTTGTACGCTCTGGCCTGCCTGATCTCTGAGGCTGTACCGCCCCTGATTAGCCAGTCGTCCAGGTAGGGGAAGACAAAAGCCCCTTGCAGGTGCAAGTGAGCAGCTACCACTACCAAGCACTCGGTAAAGACCCCTGGCGAAGAGGCCAGGCCAAAGGGTAATACTCTGTACTGGTAGTACCTTCCTCCCACCACAAAACATAGATACTGCCTTTGGGAGGGGTGGATCAGCATGTGAGTGCATGCATCCTCTAGGACAGGGGTCTCCAAAGCTGTCCTGGAGGGCCACAATCCAGCCAGGATATTAGGATATCCCTAATGAATATGCATAAGATATATTTGAATACAATGGGGGCAGAGCATGCAAATATCTCTCATGCATATTCATTAGGGATTTCCCAAAAACCTGGCTGGATTGCGGCCCTCCAGGATAGGTTTGGAGACCCCTGCTGTAGGTCCAAGGAGCACAGCCAATCTCCCTGGTGGAGGTAGGGGAGCAGTGTACCATCTTTAACTTCTCACTCACCAGAAACTTGTTCAAGTTCCGCAGGTCTAGTATGAGTTTAAGGCCTCCTGTTCTTTTGGGGACAAGGAAGTACCTCGAGTAGAAGCCCCTCCCCCACAGATGCCTGGGTATGGGCTCCACAGCCTTGTCCCTGCCTGAGCAGACCTGCGAGCTCTGAGAGCAGAAAGGTCTGGTGAAGTAGAGGTCACACTGACTCTCCTGGAAAGAACCTGGGTGGTACTTGTAAGTTGAGGAGATATCCCTCCTTTATGACCTGCAGCACTCAATGCTGAGGTGACGTTGGCCCACTTGTGGGCAAAGAGTACCAGGTGGCCCCCTGTGAGCTGGTAAGGGTCTCCTGGGGGAGGGGAGGCCCTGCCCTGGGAGTCAAAAGTTCTCCCCTGGTTGGGCTAGCGCCAGGGCCTGGGGCTTCTGAACCTTGGGCTTCTGAGCTCCCTGGCCCTGCTTCTTAGGGTGAGAACCCTGTTGCTGGCCCAAGGACTGATATCAGTGACTCTGATGGAAGTTCTCCCTTTTCCCTGAGGGTTTTTTGCAGGGGAAGAGGTCTTCTTTGAGAACCTCTGTTGGGTCACCACTTCAGCTTCTATTTCGGCCACCTTGTCAGCCATGAGTTTGCCGAACAAGTTCTCACCAGTGCAGGGGACGTCGAGCAGCATGTCCTGGATCCACTGCTTGAGGTCCGAGGACTGTAGCCAGGCTTGGCATTGAGCCACGATGCCAGCCACTGCTACTCGAGCCGCTGACTCGAACTCATCGTTAGGCCACCCAGGAGAGGAAATTTGAACAGTCCTTGATCCTGGAAGTCAGGGTTTGGAACCGGTTGAAAGGTTCCACAATCAGCCCCGCTGAGAACCCGGACAACTCCTGGGTCAGGGCCTTCAAATACATGCCTATGTGTAGTTCATAGGCCTGGATGCGACACCCCAACATCGAGCCCTGGTAGCACTTGCTCCCAAGAGCGTTGAGGGCTCTAGCATCCCTGCCGGGACGAACAGAAGAGTAAGTCTTCTGGCTTTTGAGTTTTTGCATGGAGTTCTGTGGGAGATGGGGCTTGTGGAACCCTGGCCCCTTCCTGATGCGGTATATGGTGTCGAGGCATCAGCTGACCACTGGCATCGACGCCGGGGTCTTCCACATTTGCAGCAGTAGCTGCTCGAGGATCAGCTGCACTGGCACTGTGAGAGCTTCCTTGGGTGGAGGACTCAACTGGAGGATCTCCAGCTCCTCGGTACATGGGTCCTCCTCCACTTTGGTTTGCACAGAGGGGGCCCTGGCCATACCCCTGACAAAGTTGTGAAAGGCCACGTCCTCCAGAGGAGAATGGGTCTGGGGCGCCGGGGGAGATGGGTTCGATGGGATGTCTCGGTGCAGTCTGGTCTCTGGGGAGACCTCATTGGTCTCCCACTTGGAGTCGAAGGGGGACAACGAGTCTGAGGCTCTGTGACTCCTTGGCTTGAGGCCCGCTCCGAAGGGCTGGGGCCCTCCTGAGGTCCAAGTCTCTGAAAATTGCCGGAGAGGATCGGATTCCTGATGAACAGGACCGAGAGCTTACCTGAGGCTGGTGGTGCTCGGAGCTTGGCAAGACAATAGGGGATGCCCCTGCAGTTGGGTTCTGGTCATCAGGGCAGATGATGCGGACGAACCTGCCATCATTGCCTGCTGCACGGCCAGGATAGCAGTGATATTCTGCTCCATCGTTGACATTCTGGATTCCAAGCTAGAAGGCTCCGCAGCTTTCGGCGTGGGTACAGAGGATCTCGGGCCTGCGTCGGCACTCTCTCTGCCAGCCAAAGTATCCTTCCTGAGGACCTCAGTGGGACGTTTATCAGTGTCACCCAAGTCCCTCCTTGCGTTCTTACTGGGTTTCTCCAGTAGAACCTTGACGGACCTCGAGGATTTTTTCTTTTTATGCTCAGGGTCAGAGGTCTGTTCTGAGGAGACACCGCTGCAGGACTCTGAGGACGCTCGGACCTCTCGGAAAGTGCTGGGCTTGGAACTCGGTGTTGAGGAGGCCAGTGCCAAGTTAGATCTGGGGAACAGTTTCTCCTGCAACTCTGACCTCTTCTTACTGGTTTTTGGTGTCATGGCCTGGCACAGGTCGCAGGAGGTGCTATCATAGTCCAGTCCCAGGCAGCATAGGCAGCAGTCATGGGTGTCAGTGACAAACAAGGTTTGACTGCAGCGGTCACATTTTTTTAACTCACCGGGGGACATGGTGGGGGAACACCCAGCCGGGATCGACAACCCCAGGGTGAAAAAGGGCATGAACGACGGTTGAGGCTAGCCTTGATCAAAAAAAGGGGAAAGGAGAAGAGAGGAGCACTTGGGCCAGCACCGGCTCGAGGCGGTTAAAGGAATCAGTACACAAACCGGAAACAGCTAATTGTTAAGAATATAGCAAGGATTTTTTTTTCAGGGAAACTGGACAGATGTCCATTGGGCTCCATGGAAAAAAGGAGACTAAGCAACTTGGCACCTTTGGGCAGAAAGGGGTCCACGCATGCATGGTAGCATATCCCAAAGGCTTCTTTGAAAGTTGGGGAAATGCTCCGCGTGAGGCACCGTTGGCGCCAACTTCGCCCATATGTGAGGACTAACTTCCTCCTTGTTCATGGAGAATATCGAGAACCCAGTGGTTCATGGTTATTTGGACACATTTGCCGTAGAAATGCCACAGATGGCCTTCAAACTGTGGCATCTCAGAATGGGCCCCAGCCCCGTCAGTGGGCGGCAAGGGAGGAGAACTTGCTGCTCGCTGCAGTCTAGGCATAGGAACACCATGCGCCACGAAAGGAAGTGGAGCGCAGTGCCAGAGCCAAAGCAGCAGAGATCAGCTTATTTGGCCAGTATTTCTGGGAATCGCGACATCTTGATCACGTAAAGGTTGAAGACAACATCCATTTAGAGGAGTTCTAAGACCAATCTTCGGGCAAACGCTGCAGCTTAGCCTCCTCGAAGTCCTTTACCAACTTCTCGAGATCCAAGCCGAACAGAATGACTCCTTTGACAGGAAGCTTGGCAAGGCACCTCCTAGATGCCACATCTGCCGACCAATTGCAGAGCCAATGCCACCAGCGGACCACTGTGACCGCCACTACACTGTGGGCCAAGAGGCGGAGGAGATCATAGAAGGCATCTGCCAGGAAAGCAGTCAACGATTCAAGGTGGGCCGAGATGGACACTTGGAGCGCCGAGGAAGACGCCGAAAAGGCCATCTTAAGTAGACCATCTGCTTTATGATCTTGAACATCGCGGAGGGCAGAGCCACCCTTCACTGGGATGGTAGTGCACTTCGTGACTGCAGTGATGAGGGCATCTACTCTCGGTAAGTTCTGCCACTGATCCATATCAGACGTGGACCAAGAATAGATGTGCCCAAGATGGCAAGCCTGTCTCAGAGGAGCATCTGGAGTGTCCCACTCTGCACGATGGGATTGGTGGTGGAAAGAGGTTGGGTACAGGAGGGCTCTTCTGAAATGTGGAGCTCTTTAATGATCTGGGCAATTAAACCCAGAATCTCGTTGCAGCGACAGAGACCGATTACAGTGGAGCCTGAATCAGGTTCCACAGGGGAAAGCTCTTACTCCTCAGCCTCAGAGGCCAGATTAGAGAGAAGAGCAGGGGAGGCACTCCCCAAGTCCCCACCCATCCAGTGAACTCCTATAAAAGCCCCCTGGAGGAACGAGGCGAATGAGCACAGAGGCACTACCCCCCTGCTGAGGGCAACAGGCTGGGCTGTAAAGACAGCAGTGCTTGGCCCCCCTTCCAGAGGTTCTAGGCATACTGGAATAGAATAGAAAATTCAGCATTGGAAAGGTCCCCAACCTGAGGCTGCAGAAGAAGGAGGGGAGGAAACAGAGCATCTGGTGCTGCTGAAGCCACCATAGGAGCAGGAGCAGGCACAGGCAATATGGAGGCACTGGGCTCCACTGACCCCAAGGCAGGCTACCCGGCTGCAAAAGGAGGGCCCGAGGCTGCTGAAGACTCCCCTGGATTGCTATCACAGATGGAGCAGAGGCTACTGACGAGAACTCGGTGCTTCTTAGCACATGCAAGGCACTTAGAAAGGGAGGCCAGCATGCTGACAGAGCGCAGGAATAGAGCCCTTCAAAATGGCGTCCACCGCACAGGCGCGATGGCAGGAGAACCACCAAAACGGCGTGGGCCGGAAAACAGAGCAAAATGCAGCTTCGTTAAGCAGGCCTCGGCCACTACTCACAGTACACTGCAGTAGCTCAATGGAGAGCCAGCGCTCAGGCTGGAAGCATGTCAGGCGGTTGGTTGCTGCACTCTTGCGCTCCTGGAGAGCCAAGTGAATGTGGGCGGAGGGGGGGGGAGAAAGCCCAAAGGTATTCTGAAGGTGGGAGCTGGTACAAGTGCTCAGGCTGTCAGGTGCTAAGGTAAAAGATCTGATCTGTCTTTAGAAGTTCCTTAGGGGTTTTTTTTTTCTGAGAAGAAAAAGAAATAAAGGTACAGGAGAAAAACAAAAGTAAGGGCACAAAATAGGCCTAAGGTTTCTCGAAGGGTCCTCCTGACTCAATGTGTGCCAAAACGCTGCCCTGACTCACGCAGCCAGGAGCTAGCCCAACAGGATCAGCCAGGGAGACTCGTACCCCCAACGGGCTGTGCCTGGGATTTATGCCATGGGTGAGGTGTCAGTTTGGACTGGCTCTTTGGCTCTCTCTGTCTTGACATCTGCTGGCATGGGGATTTAACCCAGTTGTCTGGACTGGTCTAGCTGGACGACCTGGAACTGTTTATCAGTTGACAGGAGTAATCTGAAGTCTTTCAACTCTGTTTGCGTTTTACTTAATGGCACCTGGGCTACTTTTATCTTTACTGCAATCTCTCTATTGAGATTTACTAACCTCCTTGGTTTGGTAGCATTCTTCAAAGACAGATTATTCCAGATCATGTATTCCTGAGCAACTGTCACCTTTCCCCTAATATCTAGTTTAAAAGCTGCTCTCAATCTTTTTTAAAAGTTTGTGTCAGCAACCTGGTTCCCCCTTGGTTAAGGTGGAGCCCATCATTCTGGACAAGGCCCCCTTTTCCTCAGAATGCTGCCCAATTCCTAACAAATCTAAAACCCTCTTTCTCTACACCAGGCACTGAGATTCTGGAGTTCTGCATGTGAAACGGAACATTCCTAAGAATGTTACCGTAGAGGTCATGAATTTCAACTTTCTACCTAAAAGCCTAAATTTGGCTTACAGAACTTCCCTATCACATTGCCCTAAGTTACTGGTACCAACATGTACCAGAACAGCCGGCTCCTCCCCAGCACTGTCTAGAATCCTATCTAGGTGATGCGTAAGGTCCACCACCTTCACACCAGGCAGGCAAGTGATCAGATGATGCCTACCAGCCACATAGCTATCTACATACCTAATGACTGAATCACCAATTAAAACAGCCATCCTAACCCTTCTCTCTCCTGAGCAGACGTCCCTGGAGACACATCCTCATTGTGAGAGGATACTGCACCTGCTGGTGGGACAGATCCTGGCTACAGGATCATTTCCTGCCAAATCAAGTTGATGCTCTTTTTTTCTGGTGACTTCTCACCTCCAAGGTAGCACTGAGGCTGCCAGACGGGAAATGGTACTTTTCTGCTATGTCCTTGTAGGTCTCCTCTATGCCTGTCTGCCTGCCACAGGTCTTGAAAGTCTGTTATTCCAGGGATCAGACGACTCCTCAGAGCCATGAGCTCTTTGCACAGAGTGCACATATACAAGCTCTCATTAACTGGGTGAAAAACCATACATGTGACACTCAATGCAAAAGACTGGAAAGCACCCCTATCTTTACTGACGGACCGCTGCCTGAATCTTTGCATTAGTGAGTTCTGTTCTTTGAATTGTTAAGGAAGTAGGGCTGCACACAAAACTCCCTAAACCACACAGACGACTTCCGTAAAGCAACCAAAACCACAAATAAAAGAGCATTCTCTCACTATGTCCCAACACTTTGGAATAAATTACCACCAGATTTGAAAGAAATAAAAGATCTCACCATCTTTTGAAAAAGATTAAAGACATTCCTTTTCAATGAACATTATGGGTATTCCCACCTGGAATCCCCTACCATAAATAGGAAAGCACCGTAACACCACTCCACCCTAAACTCACTGACTCAATACTATACAACTTTCCTATCAAGTCCTAAACAACTCAGACCAAACTATGCAAATAGTTTTACAGTTACGCTGTTATTGTACATAGTTAAGTATGTTTAATGTACCTTGTTCTGTTAATTGTAAACCGCCTTGATTACCGGATAAGGCGGTATATGAATGTGAAATAAATACCTAAAATAATTTGCAGGCCTTTAGGAATTTTTGGTATATTTTATGCTAAGATTTTTTGTTTGCTGCCCAATGAACTTCTCATGATCTGTTAAGGGTTAATATTCATTTGCTGATGAAAATACACAGTGCTGTCAAATTTCACTCTCTCTTAATTAACTATAAATTAAGGGATGTGCATGGGGTGAGTAGGTGCGATTTACAGAGGGTGGATTCGAAAAACTAACTACTTACCTGCTTTCTTTTCAGACTACCCAAATCTAACAAATTAATTTTAAAACTCTAAAGCTAGCTGCTATTTTCACACTAATTCTAATAGATTAATTTTAAACCTCTAAACAAGCTGCTATTTTCACATTTTCTTTCCAGAATACGAAGGCCTACCTAAATCTAAATGAAATTAAATTTTAACTTCTAAAAGAATCTGATAACTATTTCCAAATAAACCCATAATCTCTCTTCTATCCCAAGCTCTAAGTCACCATTTACCAGCAAAATAATGTTCACTTATCCATAGAAGCTTCATCTGCTCTCAGTGCTTTGAATGCAATGGTTGACATTATTTTGCAGGTAGGAGTTTATCAATAGCTGGGTGTCTACAAGTGTGCAGTTAGAGTAGTTACTCACCTGTAACAGGTGTTCTCCAGGAGCAGCAGGAATCAGTCCTCACATATGGGTGACGTCGGTGCCGACAGTGCCTCCATGCGGAGCATTTCCCCAGCTTTCAAGGAAAGCCTTTGGGAATGCAGCGCGCATGCTCTGTCCCCTTCCCGCCCAAGGGTGCCATCTTGCTCATTCTGATGACATAGCTTGTGATAAGGAAGCTTATCAAAGTTCAGGGAGAACGGACAAAAGAGGGGAATTTACTCTGATCAAGGGACCTGTGCTGGCAGGTCAGAGAAATATGACAGCTCGTTTCCCTAGAAGACTACATGTTCCAGGATGCACCAGTTTGCAGAAAGTCTCTAGAGGTGCTAAAGTGGAAAGGCATGAGTCTAATCAGAGAAACCATTATGTCATCCCTAAACAATCACCTTCTAGGAGAGAGCTTAATCCACAACAACTGAAGTATGCAAGGGAGGAGTTGCAATCTAAGCCTTTTAAAACTAGAAGGGAATCTTCAGGAGAGAGGAAGGAGGACAGGAAGAGGAGCGAGAACAAGAGCAAGAAGGAGGAGAACAGGAACAACCGGAACCTGAAGGAACAAGGACCAGGAAGCAGACGGTCCAAGAGAGGAGCTCAGAGAAGTATGTATGCCTGGAGAGATTCCTGGGGGAAACAACCTTCAGAGGACTAGAGAAAGCCAGAGGTCTGGAGATCCAACAGCCAGGGACCCTCAAGCAGCACCTAGAAGGAATACTGCTGCAGCTAAGGAGAAAAGGAGCCCAAATACCTCTTGGAGGACGTATGGAGAAAAGGCCCTGAGGTCCAGAGATATCAACTGGAGGACAGGACACCGAAGCTCTACTGCATACTGGCCAGAATACCAAAGGAATCAGCCTGATGCCAGCTTGGATTCAGGTATGAACTGTGAACGTTTCTCTAGCTCTGAGCAATGCAAACAGCAGGGAAACAGTTTCTCTCCGTATAGAGGTCAGTTAATAAAGCCCTCTGAGTCAGTCAGTGAAATTGAACCCATGCAATTCCAGGAGCAAGGTTTAATGTCTGATGAGAATGTTTGTATGGACTGTTCCTTGTGCAGGTTGTTAGTTTAGAAAAATCCTCCAAATAAAAGCAAACATCAAAAGGAAACATTCTAATTATTGGCTCCCCCAGAAAGTTCTCTTAGAGAGAGAAAGCTTTTGTAGTTTGCCCGTGTGCTGAGAACAAGCTGTTAATTGCATTTGGATTGTCACCTGTTGCTAGAGCAGAACACAGCCCAAGCCAAGCACACGTGGAATGTAAAAGTTCTTTTCTGTGTGGATAAAGAGAGCAGTTTTTTTTTTGTTTAAAGAAGTTTTTCCTTTTTGGTTTGTTTCCACGTCAGCACTGCTACAAAGTTTGATAACAGTGGCTGTAAGAAAGCCTTTCTGTTCTATAAAGGACTTTGCTACTTATTTACATAAGCTTTTCAGTTGCCTTGTTTATGTTGAATAAACCCTGGAAACGTTATCCGGATGGTGTTACCAAGTAGATCTGTGTGTGGAATATTCACCCCATAAATAAACTCTAATTTTTGCCTTACACTCGACCAACTACAGGTTTCTTCATTTATTTAAAAGGCAAGCTTTGTGTGAATGGACTTCAATAACCACAATCCTTTGCAAGACAGTTAATTTACATACTTGCCAAGGAGATGGTACCTTCATAACAAGCACCCCCTTTTACAAGCTAAAAGACAGCAAAAAACAAAAGGAAGTATATGACTGCAACTCCAGGGGAGGAGAGAGGGTTGTGAGGACTGATTCCTGCTGCTCCTGGAGAACACCTGTTACAGGTAACTAATCTTTCTCCAGGACCAAGCAGGAAGTCAGTCCTCATATATGGGACTCCCCAGCTCTAGGCTACCGAGAACCCCAAGCTGAAAAATGGCTCCCTCTGAAGAACCTCAGCATCTGTGATTAGAATATCCTCTGAGAACGCCTCCGTATGGTAGCCCAACACAAGGGTTGGAGGGAAGGAGTTGCCTAAACCTCAAAGAGATTACGGAGTACCGCCTGTCAGAAAGCACTGTCCCTTGGTTTGAAGACCAAGTAGCAGCCCGACAGATGTCTGCCAACGGAACAGAGCGGAGATGAGCTACCGATGCGGCTTTCGCCCTGACACGGTGGGCCGTGACTCGAACCTGCAAGGGGAGGTCGGCTGCCTTGTATGCCCAAGCGATACAATCTGCTACCCAAGTGGACAATGTACGCTTGGAGACAAGGTAACCCCAGCTTATTAGGGTCAAAGGAGACGAAGAGCTGAGTAGCCCTTCGATGCCCCCTCGTACATTCTATGTAAAAGGACAATGCCTTTTTACAGTCGAGGGTATGCAAAACTGTTTCAGCCCGGCTGGTATGCGGCCTGGGAAAGAAGGTCAGAAGAACCACCTCCTGGTTGAGGTGAAAAGAGGAGACCACTTTTGGAAGGAACTTTGGATGGGTCCGTAAGACCACCCTGTTCCTATAGAACCATGTATACGGTCTGTCAGAAACCAGAGCTTGTAGTTCACTCACACGTCTGGCCGAGGTGAGTACTACCAGGAAGAGCACTTTCCAAGAGAGGAAGCGCAAATGGCAAGTAGCCATCGGCTCAAACGGTGGGCATGTTGCTGCAATACCACATTCAAATCCCACTCAGTTGCCCGGTGGACGCACCGGAGGCTTGAGTAGAAGCAGTCCTCTGAGAAATCTGGACATCAAGGGGTGTACTGACAGAGACTGTCCTTCCACCAGTGAGTGGTGCGCTGACAGAGCACTGAGGTGGAAACAAACAGAGTTAGACTTAAGGCCTAGGTCTGACAGGTGAAGTAGATACTGCAGTACTACTAGCACAAGGCAAGAGAAAGGATCTTCATTGCTCTGAGCACACCATACCATAAACATACGCCACTTGAGGGCATAGGACTTTCTGGTGGACTGCCTCCTAGAGGCCAAGACAACCTCCTCAACTTCCTTAGATAGATGTAAGGGAGCTAGCACTATTCTTTCAGCAGCCAGGCCATCAGATTGAGGGATCTGAGATTGGGGTGCAGAAGGGAACCCTGAACCTGAGACAGGAGATCGGGTTGCAACCCCAGAGGGAATGAAGTTTCCACTGCCAACTGCAGCAGAAGTGGAAAACATGGTTGCCTTGGCCATCTGGGAGCTACCAGAATCACCAAGACCTTTTCCCGGAGAATCTTGAGCAGAGTTCGGGCCACCAGGGGCGTGGGAAGAAACGCATACAGGAGGCCCGTAGACCAAGAGATCAGAAAAGCATCTGCTGCCATTCACAGGGGATGCGGCTGTCTGGAGCAAAACCTGGGCAGCTGACGGCTCAGTGGACTTGCAAAGAGATCGATGGATGGGAGTCCCCATCGTAGAAAGATTTGCTGGACCACCAATGGATTCAACTGCCATTCGTGGGGCTGGAGAATCCTGCTTAGTTTGTCTGCTAAGAAGTTCTCCTGACCAGGTAGATAAACTGCTTTGAGAAACATGCCTTGTTTGACTGCAAAGGAGCAAAGGGCCTGCGCCTCCTGACATAGGAGTCTGGACCCTGTGCCCCCTTGCTTGTTCACATAGAACATTGCTACCTGATTGTCTGTCTGAACTAAGACAGACTGGTGAGAGAGATCATGAGAAAAGGTCTGTAGAGCAAAGCGAATTGCTTGCAGCTCCAAAAGACTGATCTGCTGTGTGGCCTCCTGAGAAGAAGACCAGAGGCCTTGAGTATATGTGCCCTGGCAATATGCACCCCAGCCCTTTAAGGAAGAATCGGTCGTCAGCAACCTTGTGTGTGCTGGGGCCTGAAAAGGTACCCCCCTGAGGTGGTTTGGGAGATGTGGCCACCACTGCAAGGAGTCAAAAAGTGGTTTGGACACCTTTACTCTGTCTTGGAGGTCGCCTGTGGCCTGTGCCCACTGAGCTCTGAGGCACCACTGAGCAGCCCGCATCTGCAGACGGGCATTCAGAGTCACATGTACCATGGATGCCATGTGGCCCAGGAGCTGCAGGAAGTGCCTGGCAGAAATCTGAGAATTGCTGTGGAACTGGTTGGTCAAGTCCATCAGTCTGTGGGCCCTGTCCATGGGCAAGTAAACTCTTGCCTGCAGGGTGTCTAATCTTGCCCCTATAAACTCTAGGTTCTGTGAGGGGAGCAAAGTGGACTTTGCGTAGTTTATGACAAAGCCCAGATGCTGAAGAAGAGAGACAGTGCGAAGAGTGGCTTGTCTGACCTCCTGGAGAGACTGGCCCCTGATGAGCCAGTCATCCAGGTATGGGAAAACAAAAATTCCCTGATTTCTGAGATAGGCCGCCACCACCGTCAGGCATTTGGTGAAAACCCTGGGGGCGGAAGTTAGGCCAAAGGGAAGTACTCTGTACTGGAAATGGTTTCCTCCCACCACAAATCTGAGATATTGTCTGTGGTCTTGATGGATGAAAATGTGAGTATAAGCATCCTTTAGGTCTAAGGAGCATAGCCAATCCCCCTGCTGGAGGTAGGGCAGTAGTATCCCAAAGTAAGCATATTGAACTCTTCCCTCTCCAGAAACTTGTTTAAGTTTCGCAAGTCTAGGATAGGCCGGAGGCCTCCTGTCCTTTTTGGTACCAGGAAGTACCTGAAGTAGAAGCCTTGCCCTTTCAGGTGGTGAGGCACCAGTTCCACTGCCTGTTCCTTTAGAAGACTTGCCAACTCCTGAAGGAGGTGGTTTTTGTGCAGAGGGAGTCTTGGAAGCTCCCCTGGAAAGTAGGAGGGGGGTAGCTGGTGGAAGTGGAGCATGTAGCCCTTCTGGACTATGCTCAGTACCCAGGTATTTCCTGGGATGGCTGGCCACCTGTAGGCGTACAGGGTCAGCTGACCTCCTGTGCTGAGTGGAGCCAGCTGTAGAGAAGAGGCTATGCTGTGTAGAAGCTGGAGCTGGCAGCTTGGGGGTCTTCTGCCTACGGAGCCCATGCCCCTGCCCCTTGGCCTGCTGGCCATGTTGGGGAGCTGGAGAGGCCTGATATAGAGGATAGAATTTGTAGGCAGCACCCTTCCTCTGGAAAAAGGGCTTCTTTCCCGAGCCCTTCTTTTTCTGAGAAGGGGCAGAAGTCTTCCTGGACAGCCTTGTCCTGGTGAGAGTCTCAGTCTCGGTTTCTGCAGCCTTTGCAGTCATGGGCTTACCGAAAAGGTTTTCACTTCAGCAAGGGACATCGACCAACTTGTCCTGCACCCATGACTCCAGGTCTGATGATTGTAGCCAGGCCTGACGGCATGCACCGATGCCGGCCGCGGCTACCCGGGCCGAAGCCTCGAAGCCATCATAGGCTGCTCGAGAGATAAACTTTGAGCACTCTTGAATCCCTGTTGACAAAGCCTTGAACCTCTGTAAAGGTTCCTCGAAGAGGCCAGCTGAGAACCTGGCAATCTCCTTTGCCAGGTCTCATAGGTACATGCCCATGTACAGCTGGTAGGTCTGGACACGGCAAGATAGCATAGCCCTGGAAGCACTTTCTACCGAGGGCATCCAGGTCCTGGGCCTCCCAGTCAGGGGGCACCAAGGAGTGCATCTTCTGACTCTTCAGATGGTGCATGGCCGATTCCACAACCATGGAGTTGTGCGGTAGCTGCGCCTTTTGGAACCCAGGGCTCTTACGGACTTGATAAATGGAATCAACCCGTTTGCTAAGAACCGGTGTCAAGGCCGGTGCCTCCCACATGCGGAAGAACAGCTGTTCCAGCATCGGAGGAACCGGTACAGTAAAGGCGTCCTTCGGAGGAAAGTCATACTGGAGGGCATCAAGCTCCTCGGCTCGAGGCTCCTCCTCGGTGTCCGCACGGAAGGCCAAGGCTTTGGCCAAGTCCCTCACGAAGTCCGAGAACCGGGTATCCTCCGAGGGGGGGACCGTCTCCGAGGCTCAGACTCCAGTGAATCCGAAGGGACACACCAGGTCAGGAAGGTGTCCGGGGACTCCTCGTCCTCCGTCTCCCACGCCGACTCCTCTGAGAAGGAATCGGGCGACTCAGGCCGTGTGGGCCTCGATGCCACCCGCCCCGAAGCCGAGGGTATCGGTGTCGACGACCTTGGCCCCGCATGGGAAGTCGAGGGAGACCTTGACCGAGGATCGACTTGGTCTCTGGGGTCGACTTAGACGTCGAGGTCCCGGTGGTCGGGGCAGATGCACCGGTCAGACTGGTGATCAGCACCCGCTGCTATTCCATGAAGGCAGCCAAGCTGCTCTCCAAGGCCGTCAACCTGAGTCCGAGCTGAGGAGACTCAGCAGCCCCCGACTCGACGTCGACTCCCCCGGAGGAGAGTCCACAAGGACAACAGCACTCACGTAACTCGGGGGACTCCGGCTCCACACAAGGTAACTTGGACGGCCTCTCCGACTCCGAGAGCCCGGGGCAGCGGTCAGAGCTACGCGACCTGGCCCTCGAGGAACCAGGAGCCTCCAGCAATGCCGCCCTTGCGAGCTTCTTCTTCCTTCTGTGCTCCTGGGTGGGAGACTCCCTCTCAGAGGAACCCCGACGGCGCTCAGGATCAGACTCCCGAGATGTCGAGGCCTCTGACGAAGTCTGGGCCCGGCCGGATGCGGAGTCAGAGAAAATTCACTCACGTTGATGCTGACGGCTCCAAAGCGCCTTCGATGACATATTGCCGCATGGGCCACAGGCCAGTGGGTCATGGTCGGGCCCGAGGCAATGGAGGCAGCAGTCATGTGTGTCGGTGAGAGACATAAGTTTCTTGCACCGATCACACTTTTTGAACCCGCTGGCAGCCATCGGGGGAAAAAGGGCCCTTGCAAGGTCAAACACAAAAAGAGCGCAAACGCTGGTCACGAAGGACAAAAACCGAAAATCAAAACTCCGGACTCGATACCGGTGTACCGAGCCCAGGTAGGAAGGGGGACCAGCATCGAACTGGATAAGACATAGCAAAAATCGCAGAAAAAAAATCAACTTTTCCCAGGTGACACGAACTCACGTCCGTTGGGCTCTGCAGAAAAAGAAAGACTGAGCAAGATGGCACCCTTGGGCGGGAAGAGAACCGCGCATGCGCGCTGCATTCCCAAAGGC
This sequence comes from Ichthyophis bannanicus, assembly GCA_033557465.1. Classification (NCBI taxonomy): domain Eukaryota; kingdom Metazoa; phylum Chordata; class Amphibia; order Gymnophiona; family Ichthyophiidae; genus Ichthyophis; species Ichthyophis bannanicus. The sequence continues at coordinate 436,689,227 of CM066033.1, forward strand.
TTTCCTTGAAAGCTGGGGAAATGCTCAGCACGGGGGCTCCATCAGCGCCGACGTCACCCATATGTGAGGACTGACTTCCTGCTTGGTCCTGGAGAATAGTGTGCATGGTTAAAGTTTGCAACAGACAGAGGTAAAGATGCCTCATCAGTGTACCAGATGAAAAAGATAACCAAAGCCAATACCAGGATATCCATAACAAATGAATATATATTAATATATTAAAATTGTCATTTTATTACATTTTTTAACACCACAAACATTGCTAGAGTGCAGACTTGATGTAGCTTTAATGACAAGCTTTCTACTGGGTTAGAGTTCACAGTACAGATAAGCCTTTTTCAAATACAAACCTTTACCGTCATTAGAGATACCCTTTCTCATACTGAAGATTTGATACATGATTTTATCATTTTTACACCCCATATGCAGCCTGATGGCGACACATGGCCATGTTGTGTTTAAGATTCTCTTTGTCATTTTATTCGATTTTTTATTTTATTACTATTTACTAATACTTATTCATTTCTTTTGGACTTGTTGGCATTCATCTCAGTTGTCTTTTTTATTTAGTTTAAAGTTTTTAAACCCCCTTCTCCAGTCAGCATATTTTGCAGGCCCATTTATCAGAAAAAGTAACTATAGCTCAAGAGATATAATTAATTTTTCAAAAGCTGCATGAAAAACACACTACCCCTTCCCACAGCAATAACAAGTGAATACTGAACGGCCCACTGGTCCAAATGGTAGGCCCCTTTGGAGTTCCAATCCCTGGTGGCCCAGTGCGCCTAACCCTTGAGTACCATCCCTTAAAACATAAGAACATAAGATATGACATACTGGGTCAGACTAAGGTCCATCAAGCCCAGTATCCGGTTTCCAACAACGGCCAAACTAGGTCACAAATACCTAGCAGTAGATTTCCTGGGTCCCCTTTAATAATGGTTTATGGACCTTTCCTCCAGGAACTTGTCCAAACCTTTTTTAAACCCAGCTACACTAACACTACATCCTCCAGTAACGGATTCCTTCCATCCCCTTTACCATTTTGGTGGCTCTTCTCTGTACCTTTTCTAATAACGCTATATCCATTTTAAGATAAGGCGACCAGAATTAACACAATATTCAAGATGTGGTCACACCATGGAACACCACAGAGGCATTATAATATCCTTTGTTTTCTTTTCAATTCCTAGCATTCTATGTGATTTCTTGGTTGCCGCTGCACACTGGGCGGAGGGTTTCAACGTGTTATCCACGATGATGTCTAAATCTTTTTCTTGAGTGGTGGTTCCTAATGTGGAACTTTGCATCGTGTAACCATAGTTTGGGTTGTTCTTTCCTAGATGCATAACTTTGCACATATCCACATTAAATTTAATCTGCAATTTGAATGTCCAGTTTTCCAATTTATCAAGGTCCTCTTGCAATTTTTCACAATCCCTTGGGTTTTGACAACCTTGAATAATTGTGTCATCTGCAAATTTAATTACCTCACTTATTATTCCCATTTCCAGCTCATTTACGAATATATTAAAAAGAAGCAGACCCAGCACAGATCCCTGAGGTACTCCACTATTCATCTTTCTCCATTGGGAAAATTGGCCATTTAGCCCTACCCTCTGCTTTCTATATTTTCACCAATTCCTGATCCACAATAGTGCACTGCTCCCTATCCCATGACTTTTTAATTTCGCCAGGAGTCTTTCATGAGGGACCTTGTCAAAGGATTTCTGAAAATCCAGATACACTATATCAACTGACTCACCTTTGTCTACCTGTTTATTCACTCCTTCAAAAAATATAACAAATTAGTAACACAAGACTTTCCTTGGCTAAAGTCATGTTGGCTCTCTTTCTTTAAGCCATGACTATCTACATATTCAGTTATTTTGTTCTTTATAATGGTTTCTACCACTTTTCCCGGAACTGATGTCAGGCTCACTGATTTGTAGTTTCCCAGATCACCCCTGGAAACCTTTTTAAAAATTGGCGTCAAATTGGCCATCCTCCTATCTTCAGGTATTACAAATTATTTTAAAGATAGTTTACAGATTACTAATTGTAGGTCTGCAATCTCATATTTCAATTCTTTCAATACCCTTGGATGTATACCATCCAGTCCAGGTGAGTTGCTGTGTATCAGTTAATCAAATAGTTATAATACATGTTCCCGGTGTATTGATATTTCCTTCAATTCTTCTGCGGCATCACCTTTAAAGACCATTTCAGTCATGGGTAACATTCCTACATCTTCTTCAGTAAAGACCAAAGCAAAGAATTCATTCAGTCTCCCTGCTATGGCCTTGTCCCCTCTTAGTGCCCCCTTTTACCCTTCTATCAACTTATGGTCCAACTGACTCTCTTCACAGTTTTTTTTTGCTACGAATGTACTTGAAAAAGTCTTAAAGCGTAGTTACTCACCTGTAACAGGTGTTCTCCAGGGACAGCAGGAATCAGTCCTCACATATGGGTGACGTCGGTGCCGACGGAGCCCACGTGTGGAGCAATTCCCCAGCTTTCAAAGAAAGCCTTTGGGATTGCATCGCGCATGCGCGATACCCTTCCCGTCCAAGGGTGCCATCTTGCTCAGTCAAATGACATAGCTAAAAAGATGGCAAAATGAATATAAATCAATAGTAGGACTGCAACTCCAGGGGAGGAGGGAGGGTCGTGAGGACTGATTCCTGCTGTCCCTGGAGAACACCTGTTACAGGTGAGTAACTATGCTTTCTCCAGGAACAAGCAGGAAGTCAGTCCTCACATATGGGACTCCCTAGCTATGGGCTACCGAGAACCCCTAGCTGAAAAATGGCTCCCTCTAGAATAGCCGCAGCAGCTGTGATAGGAATTCAGCGGAGACACCACACCCCTAGTAGCCTGACACCAGAGGGCCGGAGGGTAGGAGTTGCCTAAACCTCAAATACGTTACGGAGAACCGCCTGGCCGAAAGCACTGTCCTGTCGGGACTCTCCAACCAAGCAGTAATAGGCTGCAAAAGCCTGGCTTGAAGACCAGGTTGCGGCCCAGCAGATGTCTGCCAGCGGAACAGAGTGGACGTGAGCCACTGATGCAGCCTTAGCCCTGACACAGTGGGACGTGACTCGACCCTGCAATGGGAGGTTGGCCGCCCTGTACGCCTAGACAATGCAGTCTGCCACCCAGGTGGACAACATGCGCTTGGAGACAGGTAGCCCTAGTTTACTGGGGTCATAAGAGACGAACAGCTGGGTAGCCCTTCGATGTCCACGCTTACATTCCAGGTAGAAGGCTAATGCCCTCTTACAATCAAGGGTATGCAGAACTGTTAGTGTAGCTGGGTTTAAAAAAGGTATGCAGAACTGTTAGTGTAGCTGGGTTTAAAAAAGGTTTGGACAAGTTCCTGGAGGAAAGGTCCATAAACCATTATTAAGAAGTGACCGAAGATATCAATGCTTGACCCAGTACAAGCATTGTGGAACTTGTGTCTCTTGGGGAAACTGCTAGGTACATATGACCTAGATTGGCCACTGTTGGAAACAGAATACTGGGCTTGATGGACCTTGGTCTGACCCAGTATGGCATATCTTATGTTCTTATGTTCTTAACCACCTCTGCCCGGCTGGCATGCAGTCTGGGAAAGAATGTCAGAAGAACCACCTCTTGGTAGAGGTGGAACAGAGAGACCACTTTTGGAAGAAACTTGGGATGGGTGCGCAGAACCACCCTATTCCTATAAAACCATGTATACGGTCTTTCTGACACAAGAGCTTGTAGCTCACTCACTTGTCTAGCAGATGTGAGTGCCACCAGGAAGAGCACTTTCCAGGAGAGGAAGCACAGATGGCAAGCAGACATCGGCTCAAAAGGTGGGCGAGTAAGTTGTTGCAAGACCACATTCAAATCCCACTTGATTGCCAGGAACAAACCGGGGGAGGGGGGGTTAGTAAAAGTAGACCTCTGAGGAATCTGGACACCTAGGGGTGAACCAAAAGAGGTTGGTCTTCCACTGGAGAGTGGTGTGCTGACAAAGCACTCAGGTGGACCCGGACAGAATTAGACTTGAGGCCTAATTCTGAGAGGTGAAACAGGTACTGTAATACCACTGGGTACTAGATAAGAGAAAAGGTTCTCGTTGTGCTGGTTCCCCCAAATTTCAAACCTACGCCACTTGAAGTCTTAGGTTTTCCTAGTAGACTGCCTCCTTGAGGCTAGTAGCACTTCTTCCACGTTCTTAGGCAGAAGGAGAGAAGCCAGTACTACCCTTTCAGTAGCCATGCCATCAGGTTGAGGGACCTGAGGTTGGGATGTAAAATAGAGCCCTGCTCCTGGGACAGGAGGTCAGGCTGCGTCCCCAGAGGGAGTGGGGTTTCCACTGCCAGCTGGAGGAGATGCGGAAACCAAGGTTGCCTTGGCCATCTGGGGGCTACGATAACGACTGAGGCTTTGTCTTGAAGGATTCTGAATAAAGTCCGGGTCAGCAGAGGCGTGGGAGGAAACGCATATAGGAGGCCCACTGACCAGGAGATCAGAAAAGCATCTGCAGCCATCCTTTGAGGGATGTGGCTATCTGGAGCAAAAGTTTTGCAATTGATGATTCTGCGAACTGGCAAAGAGATCTATGTCTGGATGTCCCCAGCACTGGAAGATCTGCTGGGCTACTTCCGGATTCAGTTGCCACTCGTGAGGTTAGAGAATTCTGCTTAGCTTGTCTGCTAGGTAGTTCTCCTGACCCGGTAGGAAAACTGCTTTGAAAGACATACCGTGTCGGATTGCAAAGGAACAGAGGTCCAGTGTCTCCTGACACAGTATGCGGGGCCCTGTGCCACCCTGCTTGTTCACATAGAACATAGCCACCTGGTTGTCTGTCTGTATTAAGACAGACTGATGTGAGAGAACATGAGAGAAGGTTTGAAGAGCTAGGCGTATCGCCCAGAGCTCTAAGAGGATGATTTGTTGGGTCTTCTGAGGAGACCACAACCCTTGAGTGCATAAGTCCTGGCAATCAGCTCCCCAGCCCAGCAGGGATGCATCTGTCGTCAGCACTCTTGTGTACAAGGAAGGCTGGAAATGCACTCCCTCGAGCAGGTTGGATGGCTGAAGCCACCAAGTCAACGACTTAGTAGCCGTTTGGACACTCTGATCCTGTCTCGGAGTCTTCCTGTGGCTTGTGTCCACTGATCCCTGAGGCACCACTGAGCTTTTCTCATGTGGAGACGGGCATTTGGGGTCACATGAACCGTGGAGGCCATGTTTCCTAGAAGGCGCAGGAAATGCCTTGCTGATATCTGAGACTTGTGGCTGATGTGGTGCACCAGCTCCAGAAGTCTCTGAGCTCTGCCCTCTGGCAGGTAAACTTTCACTTGAATGGTGTCTAACTTTGCCCCTATGAATAAGTTTTGAGTGGGGAGCAAAATGGACTTTGCTTGATTTATGACAAATTATTAAAACTGAAAAAACCTCCGCATTACAACTTGAAAGCTGAAATTGTAACTAAATAGTGACATGCAGATGTCTCAGCATGGTTATACACTCTTCAAAAGCAATATTTCTTTAGAGATGTATTTTGTAGCAAGTGAAGGTCTCAGTTCTAATAGGAAGCCAATAGACTCAACTAAACGTCTAGTGGACTTATATCCTTATTCACATCAATGACCTTTTGCAGAAGAGTGTAAATCAAAATTCATTCAAAAATTGTTAATGAATAATGATTTATGACAAAGCCTAGATGCTGCAGTATGTTGATAGTGCGAGCCGTGGCCTGTTGGGCTTCTTGAGGCGACGGGGCCCTGATGAGCCAGTCGTCCAAGTACGGGAAGACAAATATTCCCTGGTTCCTGAAGAAGGCCGCCACTACTGCCAGAGATTTGGTGAATACTCTGGGGTCAGAGGCTAGGCCGAATGGAAGTACTCTGTACTGAAAATGGTTTCCTCCCACTACAAATCCGAGATATTGCCTGTGGTTTGGATGTATGAGGATGTGCGTACAGTGGAACCTCGGTTTTCGTGATTAATCCGTTCAAAAAAAGTCTGACTAAAACCGAATGTATGAAAACTAAAGCAATATTTCCCATAAGAAATAATGTAAATCCAATTAATCTGTTCCAGACACCCAAAAATATTAACAAAAAATACCTTTTTTAGAGAATAACTATTTTTACATACAGAAAACAATGAGAAATAAATATAAATGACTAATGAAATGGATAAATGAAAATTTAACATCACTTTTACCTTTATTGAAGACTGTTGTTGGCACATGGAAGACAGTCAATCAACAAGAATCAAAATAAAGAAAATTCCACTTCTGGCCACAAGATGGTGCTCCATTTTCAACTGTACGAAAACCGAGACAAAATCTTGACGAAAAAAATCAACGAAAACCGAATCATATGAAAAGTAGGGCATACGAAAACCGAGGTTTGACTGTATAAGCATTCTTCAGGTCTAAAGAGCATAGCCAGTCTCCCTGGTGGAAGTAAGACAGCAATATTCCAAGGGAAAGCATCTTGAACTTTTCCCTCACCAGGAACTTGTTTAAGTTTCACAGGTTGAGGATGGGCCTGAGGCCTCCTGTTCTCTTTGGTATCAGGAAATATCTTGAGTAAAAGCCTTGCCCTAGCAGGCTGTGGGGCACCGGCTCCACCGCCTGATCCTCTAGATGACCGGCCAACTCCTGTAGGAGGAGGTTCCTGTGTAGAGGGGGTCCGAGAGGCTCTCCTGGAAAGTAGGAGGGAGGTACCTGGTTGAAGTGAAGCAAACAGCCTTTTTGAACTATTTGTAAAACCCAGGCATCGGTGGTGATTGCAGGCCATCTGTGGGCGTACAGTGCCAACCTTCCTCCTGTGCAAGACCTCACACCCCTGGCTGGAGAGAGACTATGCTGTGGCAGTCAAAAACCCCCTCCCAGCTGGGAAGGAGCTGGTGCCTGGGGGTCTTCTGCTTACACAGGCCATGCCCCTGTCCCTTGGCCTGCTGCCCTTGTTGGGGAGCCGGGGAGGCCTGGTGAGTGGGGTAGTTGCGGTAAGCAGTACCCTTCCTCGGGAAAAAGGCATTTTTACCCGGGCCTTTCTTTTTGGAAGGGGCAGAAGTCTTTTTGGAGAGTCTTGTCCAGGTCAAGTACTCAGTCTCAATTTCAGCAGCCTTCTCAGTCATGGATTGCCAAAAAGGTTGTCACCTCGGCAAGGGACATCGACCAACTTGTCCTGAACCCATGGCTCTAGGTCCGATGACATTAGCCACACCTGGCGTCGGGCACCGATGCCAGCTGCGGCTACCCAGGCCGAAGCCTCGAAGCCGTCATAGGCTGCTCGAGACAAACTTCGAGCACTCCCGAATCCCTGTGGACAAGTTTTTGAAACGCTGCAAGGGTTCCTCAGAGAGGCCAGCAGAGAACCCGGCAATCTCCTTTGCCAGGTCTCGTAAGTACATGCCCATGTACAGCTGGTAGGTTTGGACACGGCATGATAGCATCGAGCCCTGGTAGCACTTCCTGCCGAGGGCATCCAGGTTCCGGGCCTCCCTGCCAGGGGGCACCGAGGAGTGCGTTTTCTGGCTCTTGAGCCTGTGCATGGCCGATTCCACAACCATGGAGTTGTGCGGCAGTTGTGCCTTTTGGAACCCAGGGCTCTTGCAGATTCGATATATGGAATCGACCCGCTTGATGAGAACCGTCATTGAGGCCGGTGACTCCCACATGCAGAGCATCACCCGTTCCAACATCGGAGGAACTGGTACCATAAGGGTTTCCCGAGGGGGAATATCATACTAGAAGGATTCAAGCTCTTCGGCTCCACCTCGGTGTCCGCCGGGAATGCCAAAGCCTTGGACATCTCCCTGATGAAGTCCGAGAACCGGGTATCCTCCGGGGGGGACCTTCTCCGAGGCATGGAACCCGGCGAGTCCAATGGGACACATCGGGTCTGGTGGGTGTCCGGGGACTCTTCATCTTCCCTTTCCCATGCCGAGTCCTCCGAAGAGGAATCAATGGGCTCTGTCTGTGCGGGCTTCGATCTCGACCGCCCCGACGCCAAGGGCACCAACATCAACGACCTCGGTCCCGAATGGGAGATCGAGGGAGACCTCGGCCGAGGATCGACTCGAGCTAGAAGAGTCTCGAGGATTGGCTCAGCCTCCGGGGTCGACTTGGAAGTCGATGTCCGGATGGTCGGGGCAGACGGGGACATTAATGCCCACTGCTGCTCCATGAAGGCAGACATGCTGCGCTCCAAGGCCGTCATCCTGAGACCGAGCTCAGAAGTCTCTGCAGCCTCCGGCTTGGGTCCCGACGCCGTCGGGCCTGATGCCGGTTCTCCCAGAGAATCAACGAGGACAACAGCAGTTACCTTCCTTGTCGTCTCCTGCTCCGTGCGAGGTACTTTTGCAGGGTGCTCCAGCTCCGGCCAGGACTCCACGACCTGGCCCGCGAGGGCCCAGGCTGATCAGAGGCATCCAATGACACCACCCTCGCAGGTTTCTTCTTCGTCTGGTGTTAGACCCTCGTTTAGAAGACTCACGACGATGCTTGGAGTCAGCTCCCGAGACATCGAGGCTTCTGAAGAGGTCCGAACCCGGGTGGATTTGGACTCTGAGAAAATCCTTTCACGCTGCTGTTGCCTACTTCTAAGTGCCTTAGAAGACATTTTGCTGCACGGGCCACAGGCCTTCGGGTCATGACCGGTCCCAAGGCAGCAGAGACAGCAGTCATGTGTGTCGATGAGGGACATTCATTTTTTACACCGATCACACTTTTTTAACCCGCTGGCAGCCATCGGGGGGAAAAAGGGCCCCGCGAGGTCGAAAGACCAGGCTGCCAGTGAAAAAGAAAAAAAAAAAGCACGAACGCTAGTCACGAAGGACAAAAATTAAAAATAAGACCGGACTCGATACCGGTGTACCGAATCCGAGGCGGGAAGGGGAACCGGCATCGAACTGGGCCGAAGAAAAAATCTTCTGGAGTTTTGACGCACGTTTTCCATGAGGGAAATTGGACTACATCCGTTGGGCTCCGCGGAAAAAGGGAGACTGAGCAAGATGGCATCCTTGGGCGGGAAGGGGATCACGCATGCGTGATGCAATCCCAAAGGCTTTCTTTGAAAGCTGGGGAATTGCTCCGCATGAAGGCTCCGTCGGTGTCGACGTCACCCATATGTGAGGACTGACTTCCCGCTTGTTCCTGGAGAATTGTGTGTTTCTGCTTCCACAGCAAGCTTCTTCTCAAATTCTCTCTTTGCCTGCCTTATCAATGCCTTACATCTAACTTTCCAATGCTTATGTTGTTTACATTTTTCCTCATTTGGCTCCTTTTTCCATTTCCTGAAAGATGCTTTTTTGGCAACAGCCTCTCTGACTTCCCCTTTAAACCATGCTGGCAGTTTTTTGGACTTCCTTCCACTTTTCTTAAAGCATGGAATACAGCTGGTCTAGGCTTCCAAGATAGTATTTTTAAAAACCCATGCAAGTGCTCCTTTAGTTTTTTCTTAACTATTCCTCATTTTATCATAGTCTACCTTTTGAAAGTTAAAAGGTAGTACTATGGATTTCCTTGCTGTCCTTTTTCCACTTATTAAATCAAACGTGATCATACTATGATCACTATTGCCAAGTGGCCCCAACACCCTTATCTCTTGCACCAGATTTTGTGTTCCACTAAGGACTAGGTCCAAAATAGCTTCTCCTCTTATCAGTTCATGAACCAGCTGCTCCAAGAAGCAATCATTTATTTCATCTAGAAACTTTATCTCCCTAGAATGTCCTGCAGTGACACTAACCCAGTCGATACTGGGGTAATTTAAATCACCCATTATTATTACTGTTCTGTAACTTTTGTTAGCTTCCCTGATTTCTCCAGGCGGTCGATAGTACACTCCCACTGCCACCACCTTCCCCTTTTTACATGGAATTTCAATCCAGAGAGATCCTACAGTGAATATTATTTCCTGCAAAACTTTAATCCTGTGGAATTCAATGCCCTCTCTAACAGAGAGTGCAACCACTCCACCAATTTGATCTACTGTATCATTGTGATATAGTTTGTACCCAGGTATCACAGTGTTCCATTGGTTGTCTCTTTCCACCATGTCTCTGAGATACCAATCATATCTAACTTCTTATTTAGTGCTATATATTCCAACTCTCCCATCTTTTTTTAAGACTTCTAGCATTTGCATACAAGCATTTTAGAGTCTGTATTTTATTCATATTAATCTGGTTATCGGTAGGCAAGGGTAATTTGGAATCTGCTCTGTACTTAAAGACATTTAAGTTATTTTTGTCTTTATTCGAAGCTCTCTGTTGATATGCCCTAACTTCAATCTTTTGCTAGTATCCTTCAAGGATACATTATTTTGAACCATGCACCCTTGGAGCCCACACAGATCCACTTCCGAGATTCAAAGAAAGCTTTTGGGAGATACAAAGTGCATGCATGGTCACCTACCCACCCCAAGGTGCCATCTTACCTCAGTATGATGACTTAATCAAGCATAAAAAGAAAAAGCTCCACGGGGAGGAGGGAAGGTTGTGAGGACTGATTCCTGCTGTCCCTGGTGAACACTTTTTACAGGTGAGTAGCTACGTTTTCTCCGGGAACAAGCAGGAAGCCAGTCCTCACATATGGGAATCCCAAGCTACAGGCTACTGAAAAGACCTGTAAGAGCACGGGCAACCCAAAAGCAGACTGTGAAGGAATTTTCTTGGACAACCTGTTTTCTGGTCATGAATTCCTTCTCTAGCTCATTGGCCTTCCCTATTATGGGCTTGCTGAAGAGATTCTCCCCCCCGTCAAGGGACATCAGCCAGCTTGTCCTGAACCCACTACAAGTCAGTGGACTGTAGTCAGGCAAGATGGGCAGCATTAATGCACATCGCAGCTAACAAAGTCACCAACTCAAAGCCGTCAAAGGCCGCCTGAGTTTGAAATTTGGAGCACTCCTTAACCGATGACACCAGGGTCCTGAAGTGCTCAAGGGGGTCTTCTGATAAACCAGCCAAGAACCAGGCAAGTTCTATCGCCAGGTCCCACAAGTACATGCCCCTGTACAGCTGATATGGCTGAATCCGGGTTCTGAGCATGGAGCCCTGGAAACACTTCCCGCCAAAAGCATCCATGGTGTTTGCTTCCCTGCCGGGGGGAGGGGGGAAGAGGAGGGGAGCACTAAGGAGTGTGTCTTTTGGCTTTTAATGTGATGCATAGCCGACTCCACCACCATGGACTTATGTGGCAGTTGTGTTTTCTGTAAGCCGGGGGCTCTGGTTGACCCAATACTGTGAAATCAAGTGGATGGTTCACAATAGTCACTGTCAACGGGGTCTTCCACATCCTGAACAGCAACCTTTCGAGGATGGGGGGCATGGGCACCATTAGTGCCTCCCTAGCAGGAGCCTCGTACTGCAGGATCTCGAGATCCTCAGTACGCGGCTCGTCCTTGGGTACCACCATGAAGATGTGTGTCTAGGATATCTCCAGCACAAACTCTAGGAAGGTTAGATCCTCCAGAGATGACCACCGCTGACGGTGAGGTGAGGACAGGTGGGAAGAGATGTCCCTGTGGAGGATAGTGTTGGAAGACTCCTAGTCCATCTCCTATGTAGAGTCTGAGCCAAAGGAAATGGCAAGCACCCCTCCCCAGTCGGACCGGTTCTGCATCAATAACTCCCGGTGGAGGTCTGGCACTGATGGAGTTGACACCAATTGAGGCGGCCTCTCAAAGTTGGATAGAGCATCCTCCAGGGAGGTCTTTGTTGAGGATGGCCCCGTGGTTGGCACCGATGACCCAGAGTGACCGGGAGTCATGCCCCCCTGTGCCTCAAGGAACACAGTAAAGCTGCATTCCAGGGCCACCATCCTGGCCTTGATCCCAGATGACTCCGCAGCGGCATACACTCGGCTCAAGGATGTCAAGAATGGCGTTGGGTCCCTGGCAGGGGGGTCCCTGATGGTGATCGCATCAGGGACCTGTCTCAATCCTCCAACTCTGTAGATGAATCCTCCAGCCAGGGCTGCTTCGAAGGGCGCTCCTTGATGTCATCACTGGCATCAGTTCGAGGACTCCATGCCTGGGTCCCAGAACTCCTATCCCCGGACCAGGGTCGGACTTTGACTTCGGCTTCAACGAAGCCCTCTACGCATGGGGAAGGTTCTCAAAGTACGACTACCATGCCCGATGACCTCAGGGCTCCGATCAAGAACGAGTGGGTGACGCAATCACCAGATGCCGAAAGCATGGATTCCATCCCCGATTCCATTCCCACAGCAGACTTAACAGCTCCCCTTGCTGCCTTTCGCATTCCTTCGGGGTCTTAACTGACATCAAAAGGCAGAGTGGGGCAGGAAGACACATTGTGGTCCATCCTGAGGCATTAAATGGAGGTTCTGTGGCGGTCTGTGCAGGACACAGTGCAGTTGCACTTGCCACACTGTTTAAATCCGCTTGTTGAAGACACAGCAGGAAAAATGAACCCCTCTAGAATAAATTCAGTCTCGACCAGCTAGCCCGCGAGCACAAAACCAGTGGGCCAAAAAGAAAAGAAAAAGAAGTAGTACCTGAGTGAAAGCATAGTTACTCACCTGTAACAGGTGATCTCCAGGAACAGCAGGAATTTAGTCCTCACATATGGGTATCGTTGGTACCGACGGAGCCTGCGTGGGAACGCTCCCCAGCGTCCAATTAGAAAGCTTTTGGGAGCATCCCACAGCGCCTGCGTGCTGCCTTCCCGCCTTTCCAAACTGCCTCTCTCCAGCTGAGTTTTAAAGCTGAGACAAAGAGAGAGAGAGGGAAAAGGAAAGAGATAGAGAGATACAATTCCTAGGGGAGGTGGGTGGGTTGTGAGGACTAAAGTCCTGCTGTTCCCGGAGATCACCTGTTACAGGTGAGTAACTATGCTATCTCCAGGAACAAGCAGGAAAGCACAGTTACTTACCTGTAACAGGTGATCTCTGGGAACAGCAGGAATAAGTCTTCACATATGGGTACATCGGTACTGACGGAGTCTGCGCGGGAACGCACCCCAGCGTCCAATTAGAACGCTTTTGGGAGCATCCCACCACGCCTGCGTGCTGCCTTCCCGCCTTTCCCAACTGCCTCTCCTCAGTTAAGTTTGAAAGCTGCGACAAAGAGAAAGAGAGAGGGGAAAGACAGAGATAGAGTGATACAACTCCTAGAGGAGGTGGGTGGGTTGTGAAGACTTATTCCTGCTGTTCCCAGAGATCACCTGTTAAGAGTAGTTACTCACCTGTAACAGGTGTTCTCCAGGACCAAGCAGGAAGTCAGTCCTCACATGTGGGTGACTCCCTAGCTCTGGGCTACCGAGGAACCCAGGTTGAACAAGAGAACGCCCTCTAGTCTCAGCAGCAAAGAAAGGCTTTTCAAGGACACAACCTCCACAGGTAGCCCAACAGAGGGCAGGAGGGCAGGAGTTCCCTAAACCTCAAAGAGATTCCGGAGTACTGCTTGGCCAAAAGCACTGTCCCTACGGGACTCCCTCTCCAGACAGTAATGGGCCGCAAAGGTCTGGCTTGAAGACCAAGTTGCAGCCCTGCAGATGTCTACCAAGGGCACAGAGCGGAGATGAGCCACTGAGGCAGCCATTGCCCTGACACGGTAGGCTGTAACCCGACCCTGCAAAGGAAGGTCAGCCGCCTTGTAAGCCCAGGTGATACAGTCAGCTACCCAGATGGACAAGGTACGCTTGGACACAGCCAACCCCAACTTATTAGGGTCAAAGTATACGAAGAGCTGAGTAGCCCTTCTATGCCCCTGCGTACGGTCAAGGTAGAAGGATAAAGCCCTCCTACAGTCCAGGGTATGCAGGACTGCTTCAGCCTGGCTTGCATGAGGCCTAGGGAAGAATGTTGGAAGAACCATCTCCTGATTGAGGTGGAAAGAGGAGACAACCTTTGGGAGGAACTTTGGATGAGTCCTGAGGACCACCCTATTCCTATAAATCCTGGTGTAAGTCCTATCACAGACCAGGGCCTGAAGCTCACTCACACGCCTAGCCGAAGTAAGGGCTATCAGGAAGAGTGTCTTCCAGGAGAGGAAGCGTAGTGGGCAAGTAGCCACAGGCTCAAAAGGTGGGTGAGTCAGTTGCTGCAAGACCACATTCAACTCCCACTCAGGGGCAGGAGGAAGGATTGGAGGCTTGAGTAAAAGCAAGCCCCTGAGAAAGCGGGACACCAAGGGGTGACCCGACAGAGAACGTCCTTCCACCAGTGAGTGGTGAGCTGCTAGAGCTGAGAGGTGGACCCGAACAGAATTGGACTTAAGTCCCTGATTTGACAAGTGCAGTAAGTACTGAAGCACTACTGGCACAGTACAGGAGAAAGGATCCTCTGTACGTAGCTGACACCACACAGAAAACCTTTTCCATTTGAGAGCATAGGTTTTCCTAGTGGACTGTTTCCGAGAGGCTAGGACAACCTCCTCAACTTCCTGAGGTAGGCCCCAGGGAGCCAAAACTACCCTTGCAGCCTCCAGGCCATCAAATTGAGAGCTTTGAGATTGGGGTGCAGAAGGGAACCCTGCTCCTGAGAGAGAAGGTCGGGTTGCAACCCCAGAGGCAGTGGGGGATCCACCGCCAGTTGAATCAGAAGTGGAAACCAAGGCTGTCTCGGCAAACCTGGTAGCCACCAGCAGGACCGAGGCCTTGTCCTGAAGAATTTTGAAGAGAGCTCGGGCCACCAAGGGCGTGGGAGGAAACGCATACAGGAGGCCCTGAGACCATGGAATCAGAAAAGCATCTGCTGCTATTCTCAGAGGACGCGGTTGCCTGGAGCAGAACTTTGGCAGTTGCTTGTTCATTGGACTGGCAAAGAGATCTACCAAAGGGAGACCCCATTTTAGGAAGATCTTCTGGACTACTGAAGGATGCAGCTGCCACTCGTGGGGCTGCAGAATTCTGCTTAATCTGTCGGCCAGATAGTTGTCCTGGCCTGGAAGGTACACAGCCTTGAGGAGCATGTTGTGCTTGAGGGCAAATGAACAAAGGTCCTGAGCCTCCCGATAAAGGATTCTGGACCCAGTCCCGCCCTGTTTGTTCACATAAAACATGGCTACTTGGTTGTCCATCTGAACCAGGACAGATTGATGAGCCAGGGTAGGAGAGAAAGCTTTGAGTGCTAATCGAATAGCTCTGAGTTCGAGGAGATTGATCTGCTGTGCAGCTTCCCAAGGAGACCATAGGCCCTGGGTGCACTTGCCTAGACAATGAGCTCCCTAGCCCTGCATGGAGGCGTCGGTGATCAGTACCACCGTGTACCCAGGAATGTGAAAAGGCACCCCCTTGAGTAGATTGGGTGGGTGCAGCCACCAGTTGGAGTTCAGAAATGGTCTGGATACCCTTATCTTGTCCCTGAGGCTGCCTGTGGCCTGTGACCACTGAGTCCGAAGGCACCACTGTGCAGGCCTCATATGGAGCCTGGCATTGGGGGTCACATGTACTGTCGAAGCCATGTGGCCTAGAAGCCTCAGGCAGAGTCTGGCGGAGACCAGTGACCTGCTGAGAAACTGATTTGCCAAGGCTACCAATCTTTGGGCCCTGTCTTCTGGCAAGAAAGCCTTTGCCAGCAGAGAGTCCAGCCTTGCTCCTATGAACTCCAAGTTCTGGGAGGGGAGCTAAGTGGACTTTGCAAAGTTTATTACAAACCCCAGGCTTTGAAGAAGAGCAATAGTTCTGAGGGTGGCTTGTCTGGTCTCCTGGCACGTCTGACCCCTGATGAGCCAGTCGTCCAGATAGGGGAAGACAAAGATTCCCTGATTTCTCAGGTAGGCCGCCACCACTGCCAGGCACTTGGTAAAGACCCTGGGAGCGGAGGTGAGGCCAAAAGGCAGCACTCTGTACTGATAATGGTTTCCTCCCACAATGAACCTGAGGTACTTTCTGTGGTCTGGATGAATGAGGATGTGAGTGTACGCATCCTTTAGATCTAAGGAGCATAGCCAATCTCCCTGCTGGAGGTAGGGCAGAAGTGTTCCAAGAGTAAGCATCTTGAACTTTTCTTTCTCTAGGAACTTGTTGAGATTCCTGAGGTCCAGAATGGGTCGATGGCCACCGGTTCTTTTGGGCACCAGGAAATACCTGGAGTAGAATCCGTGACCTTGCAAGTGGGGAGGCACAGGCTCCACCACCCTGTCCACGAACAGACCTTGAAGCTCTTGAAGGAGAAGGTCTGTGTGCAGGGGAGGCCTTGGAGGCTCCCCTGGAAAATATGGAGGAGGCAGTTGGTGAAAATGCAGTGCATAGCCCCTGTGGACTATGTCCAACACCCAACTATCCTCAGTGATGAGGGGCCACTGGTGGGCAAAGAGGGCGAGGCGACCTCCTGTGCAGGGTTGGGAGAGCAGGGATGGAGAGGCTACGCTCAAGGAGTCAAAAACCCCCACCCTGCTGAGTGGGAGCAGGGGCTGGAGGCTTGGGGGTCCTCTGCCTACGGGGCCCATTACCCTGCCCCTTGGCTTGTTGACCCTGGGGTGCAGCTTGGGCAGCCTGATAGTGAGGCTACTGTTTGTAAGCAGTGCCCTTCCTCGGGTACAAGGGCTTTTTACCCGAGCTCTTCTTTTTATGAGAAGGGGCAGAGGTCTTCCTAGACAGCCTTTTCCGTGTAAGGTGCTCTGTTTCGAGCTGGGCGGCCTTCTCAGTCATGGGCTTGCCAAAAAGGTTTTCACCTCGGCAAGGGACATCGACCAACTTGTCCTGAACCCATGGCTCGAGGTCCGATGACTGCAGCCATGCCTGGCGTCGAGCCGCGATGCCGGCTGCCGCAACTCAGGCTGAAGCCTCGAAGCCATCGTAGGCGGAGAGGGACATGAACTTCGAGCACTCCCGAATCCCCGAGGACAAAGTCTTGAATCTCTGCAAGGGTTCCCCGGAGAGTCCAGCAGAGAACCCGGCCAATTCCTTGGCCAGGTCCTGCAAGTACATGCCCATGTACAGCTGGTAAGATTGGACTCGGCAAGCAAGCATCGAGCCCTGGAAGCACTATCTACCGACACCATCGAGGTTCCGGGCCTCCCTGCCAGGGGGCACCGCGGAGTGCATCTTCTGGCTCTTCAGACGATGCATGGCCGATTCTACAACCATGGAATGGTGTGGTAGCTGTGCCTTCTGAAAGCCAGGGCTCTTCCTGAGTCGATAGATCGAGTCGACTTGCTTGCTTAAAACCTGCGCCGAGGCCGGTGCCTCCCACATCCTGAAGAGGAGCCGTTCCAGCATTGGAGGAACCGGGACAGTAAAGGCCTCCTTCGGAAATGAGTCATACTGCAGGGCCTCGAGCTCCTCAGCTCGAGGCTCTTCCTCAAGGTCCGCCGGAATAGCCAAGGCAGTGGCCATATCCCGGACGAACTCCAAGAACCGAGTATCCTCCGGAGGGGACCTACTCCGGGGCTCAGACTGCGGTGAGTCCGATGGGACGCACTGAGTCTTGAACGTATCGGGGGACTCCTCATCCTCCGTCTCCCAGGCGGACTCATCCGACGAGGAGTCAGGGTCCGACCCCGGGGGGCCCTGGAGCACGCCCTCGGTCCCGAGCGGGAGGTCGAGGGAGACCGCGACCGAGGTCGACTTCGAGCCATGATGGACTCGAGTATCGGCTCGGTCTCCGGGGTCGACTTCGAAGTCGATGTCCCGGTGGTCGGGGCAGATGCGCCAGACAGGCTGGCCATCAGTGCTCGCTGCTGCTCCATGAAGGCAGACAATCTGCTCTCCAAGGCTGTCATCCTGAGACTCAGCTCGGGAGACGCAGCAGCCACAGACTCAGGCCCCGGCGGCGCCAGGCCCGACGTCGGCTCTCTGGGAGGAGAGTCCTCGAGGACTACAGGGCTTACGTGTCCAGCAGACTCCGGCTCCACACGAGGAACTTTGGCAGGCTTATCTTGTTCCACGGGCCTGGGATGACAGTCGGGGGTCTTAGACCTGGCCCTCGAGGAGCCAGGGACCTCCTCCTCCGACGCCCTCGCGAGTCGCTTCTTCCTCTTGCGTTCCCGGTCGGTGGACCCCCTGTCCGAGGAGCTCCGACGGCGCTCGGGATCCGAATCCCGAGATGTCGAGGCCTCAGACGAGGTCCGGGCCCGGCCGGAGGCTGAGTCTGAGAAAAGCCTTTCTTTCTGCTGCTGGCGACTTCGGATTGCCTTGGAAGACATCTTCCCACATGGTCCACACGACTTAGGGTCGTGATCAGGACCGAGGCACCGAAGGCAGCAGTCGTGTGTGTCGGTGAGAGACATTAATTTCTTACACTGATCACACTTCTTGAAGCTGCTGGAAGCCATCGGGGGAAAAAGAGTCTCCGCAAGGTCAAAGGACCGGCCTTCCAGGGAAAAAGCAAAAACGGGCGCTAACGCCAGCCACGAAGGGCAAAAACCGAAAAAGAAGATTCGGGCTCGATACCGGTGTACCGAAGCCGGTGGGAGGGGAACCGGCGTCGAACCGGGAGAAAAAACAGCGAGAATCACCGAAAAAAATCAACTTTTATCCGGGATGACAGGACACACGTCCGGTGGGCTTCTCGGAAAAAAAAGAGACTGAGGTAAGATGGCACCTTTAGGCGGGAAGGGAACCGCGCATGCGTGCCTGCATTCCCAAAGGCTTTCTTAGAAAGCTGGGGAAATGCTCTGCTGGGGCTTCATCGGTGCCGATGACACCCATATGTGAGGACTGACTTCCTGCTTGGTCCTGGAGAACAGGTAAGTAACTGCTATCTCCAGGAACAAGCAGGAATGAGTCTTCACATATGGGGACTCCCAAGCTAAGATGCCTGGAGGAGTCACAGCATGTTGCGAATCTGAGAAGGCCATGCTATTCGACAGAACCTCAGGCATCCTGGGGATGGAGGGTAGGTATTGAACTAAAAAGATGTGCTATGGAACAGCTGGACCAAACAGGACGCCTAGATAGGAGACCCTGTGTAGATAATATATAGTAGTAAATATTGAACTGCAATATACCAATATGGACCTCACCTGGAGGTATTGTAAAAGGTTTATGGAGGTTCATATGGATCTGCTAATATGAACCAGCAGAATATCCTCAAGGAGTACCTCAATGTAGAGCAGAGGTAAATAAACTGTGCAAAAGACAGGTTGAGGTCAGAACCTTTAGGGCGAGAAAAAGTCCCAGTGGAAAATGGGATAGTTCAATGAGGCAGGACTTTTGCGGGAAACGCGGAAGTCCCTATTAGATAAGCCTGAAACTCTTTTGACCTTAAAGAGACATAGTTCTTATAGGAGAAGAGGGGTATTGAAGACCCCTATATCCGATGACAAAGAAGGACAGAAGTATGAGGCATTGTAACCTCCTATTTTCTGAAGATTCAGAATGTCCTTCCTAATTGAAGTCTCTTAGGAAAAAAGATGGTACATGGAGGACTTCAGATGTACCTAACCTGAAGGTTATGGTGAAAAAACCTTTTAACTACAACAGAGAAGTGGTTGTTTATGTAGAACCCTAAGCATGCTGGAGCAGCATTGATAGGGATAGTGACTATCTGTCGGAGCCCTATAGGAAATATATATATATATGAACCTAGGCAGACAGACAGAAAAGTATATAGATACATATCCACCTACTATTATATATTCCAATATATATATTGGTTGGGTGGGAGGCGACAAAGAGTACAAGTAAATGGAGCTCACTCTGAGGAGAAGGATGTTACCAGTGGTGTGCCCCAGGGATCTGTCCTTGATCCGATTCTTTTTAACATCTTTGTTAGTGATATAGCGGAAGGGCTGTCGGGTAAGGTTTGCCTCTTTGCAGATGATACCAAAATCTGCAATAGAGTAGACACCCAGGAAGGTGTAGATAACATGAGGAGGGATCTAGCTAAGCTTGAAGAATGGTCTAGAATTTGGCAGCTGGGATTTAATGTTAAAAAATATAAGGTCATGCATTTGGGCTGCAGCAATCCAAGGGAGCAATACAGTATAGGAGGTGAAGTACTTTTGTCCACTAAAGAAGAGCGGGACCTAGGCGTGGTTGTGTCTGATGATCTTAAAGTAGCTAAACAGGTAGAAAAGGCGACGGCAAAAGCTAGAAGGATGCTTGGGTGCATACGGAGAGGAATGGCTAGCAGAAAAAAGGAGGTGATAATGCCTCTGTATAAGTCTTTGGTGCGAACGGTGTGCAATTCTGGAGACCGCACCTGTCAAAGGATGTGAACAGGATGGAGTCGGTGCAGAGGGTTGCTACTAAAATGATTAATGGGCTTCACTATAAAGCATATGAGGACAGACTTAAGGATCTTAATATGTACACTTTAGAGGAAAGGCGGGATAGAGGTGATATGATTGAGATGTTTAAATACCTCTGTGGCATAAATGTTCAGGGAGAGAGCCTCTTTTAATTGAAAGCAAGTTCTGCTACGAGGGGACATGGGATGAGGGTGAAGGGAGATAGATTCAGGAGTGATATGCGGAAATATTTCTTTACGGAAAGAGTAGTGGATCCATGGAACAGTCTCCCAGTGGAGGTGGTAGAGGTGAGGGCAGTAACTGAATTCAAAAAAGCATGGGACCAACACAGAGGATCTCTAAAGGTAAAAAGTGGACTGTTGTAGTTGTTGTTATGGAAAGAGACTAGATAGGCCATGTGGTCTTTTTCTGTCATCATGTTTCTATATAGGTAGATACAGATATATCTATTTAAATAAATATATATATGGGCACAGATATACATATATCTATATACATGTGTATATATATATATATATATATCCCCATGTCCCCACATAGGGATATGTGGAGAGAGAAAGATTCATCTAATAACAAGAAGGGAAATACCTGCTTGAGGAGATGTTTAGAGAATCCATTCTCCCTGGTTATGAGTGGGAGAGCTAAGGGAGTGCTCTCACCGACAAGGAGAAGTCTAGAGTCCTCTAAGAATTCTAGCCCTTGAATAACCAGGAATGGAGGCCTACGTGAAAAAATGCAGAGGATGTTTTTAATCCGCAGGCAGTAAGTCTGGATCCTTCCATAACTCCAGTATGGCAGCTGGAGAAGACGACGCAATGAAATGAGATACCATATTTACCCTGCTATGAGGGCAAAATGAGTATCATGCATTCTTGCGCTCAATATGAATTTCCCCATGAGAATTGAGGGTGGAAGGAAAATACAAAACAAGGACTGGCTGTTACGAAAAGAGAAACATCCCTGGTGAAGGGGTCCACTGGAGATGTGAACCAACCCAGGGAATTGAGTAATTCTTTAGGTCTTCACGTAATTAAAGGCCTGTGTCCTTTATTGTAGAAGGAGACTTTAATGAAATGGTAAGGGTAGGGAAGAACCCAGTAGTCATGACTAGGTAAAGCCCTTCCCAACCATCTGGAATTATTTGCTCTCTAGCAAGGGCCCATAGTGCAGAGCTGCTCTGTAGAGATGCAGAGAGCATGTTGCAGGTTGGTTAGAAGAAAAAACTGGCTGTTTAAGAGCCAGTATGTAACCTGAACTACTCCGCCAAAGCCCAAGGATTGGAGAAGGCTAAGGATAGAAGGTATGCTGATGTGTCTGCAACAATAAAGCCAGAAAAGTTTCTTAGCCTGTCTGGGACTTAGTACTAAGGCCAGAAAGGATTGATATTGGAGATCAACCCCTGGTTGCTTGGTCAGCAAGTCAGTGGTCTAACCACTAAGAGCCCCTGCACTTTTAACTATTGTTAGGGCAGCAGAACAAATTTTTGGTCCCAAGATTGGAAAAAGGACCTACAGACATAAGTAGGAGTGGTAAGACTCTGTCATTGTCTGAGAAGCTGCCACAAAACAAGATGGCAAGGGGGAGACAACTCTGAAATGAAAACCCTTTACTGGAATAGGTAGAAAACTCAGGGGCTTAGGGATAAGCCCTCCAGTTAAGTGGTATCACTCTTACAGATCAAAATGTCTTAGTAAGAGGGACAGAGTTGAAAAAAGACTTACGATGGAGTAAATCTCTGAAAAAGTAATATGAGACATGCTGATACAGGAGAAACTGTCAAAGGTAAAGGCATAGCAACCTTATTGACAGTTGTTATTCCTCTGTCTACTTAGGAGGAAGAGGAGTAACTTTACTACCTGTAAAGCATAATCATCCTAAGAAGCTCTATGAGCTAAAAGGAAGGATGTCTCTTTAAAAGAGAGACGTGTAAAATTTAGGATGGAACCGATGTAGATGCTTGTAATGAGAAGAAGCAGACTACAGGTTCTAAACCTCAAAAGAGGAAAGAAGGATTCAGTGAAGAATCTATCAGCAACCCTGCGGCTGCTGGGTTTGCTGAAGCGGTTGAGGTTGTGGTTTCTTTAGCCTGGTTTGATGTTTCCCTTGTTTGGAAACAGCTGTATGATGGGTAGAGAATGAATAAAACTTTTTCCCCTTGGGGGAATAAAGTTTGGTAGAAGATTTCCTACCACCTGGGATAGAGGAAGGTGTTGACAATCCTTTGAAAGCAATAGTGTCAGTGGTTAACTGAGCAGCTTGGCGTAAAGTTTCTTTGTTAAAGAGATTCTCCCCAGTACAAGGAGTATTTCCCAGCCTTTCTTGTACCCATTTGTCCAAGTCCAAAGCTTGGAGCCAGGCCATGCGTTGTGCCCCTATGGCTACAGCAGATGTTTTGCTAACAGACTCAAAACAGTCCAGGGTAGCATGAGTAAGGAACCTAGAGATATTTTGAACATGACTAACCAGTAAAGAGTAGTCTGCTTTTTTGAGATCTTGAAGAAAAGGAGTCAAAAACAGCAAACTGTTGGTGACCTCTTCAAGAGATAATCCCATATAGAAAATATATGAGACACTTCTTGTTGAAAACATGGATGCCTGGAAGCTTTTACGTCCAAAGGCATCTAAAGTTCTAGACTCAGGACCTGGCGGATAAGAAGAGTGCCTTTTAGCACTCTTAACACGCCTCATTGCTGATTCCACAACAATAGAATGATGAGGAAGTTGAGTCTTTTGAAAACCTGGAGAAGGGGGCACCTTGTACAGAGAGTCAGTGGCCCTTGAAGGTGGGGATACCTTTAAGGGAGTTTCCCACATTCGAACTAAAAGATCCTGTAAGGTTTGATGCAAAGGAAGCATGATGACCTCCTTTGGATTCTCAGGGATATGCAGAAGTTCTGAATCCCCTGGTGCAGGATCTTGATCAGGTATAGAAATGGCAAGTAACCTTGCCATATCAAGCAGGAATGCTTGAAAAGAAATTTCCCCAGAAGGGGATCCTCTATCATGAGGAGTAAAGGTTAGATCTGTTGAAGATCTAGTCTTGGCACTAATGGATTGATCCTGATCCATTGGAGTACAAGACCCGAAAGGGTGGAGCATCGGATTGTCCTGAAAGGATAGTCGTCGGTACTGCTCGAGGCTGGTGCCGCGACAAATCGGTGGAATACTATCCATGCCAGGGATGGATTCCAAACTTGGTACCGAAGGAAGCGAGCTTGTGGAAGTAAGCATGGAAGGCACCGACACCGATGCAAACGTAGAAAGCGGTACCGGCAGTGGTATCGCAGCCGGTATCGATATCGGAAGATCAGTCTGAGGTGACTCTAATGGTATCAAAGGTACCGAGAGCGCCAGACTTTGATCCCTGGGACAATGTCTTCGGCACTGTCCGAGGTCGGTACCGAGACGAGTCGGTACCCAATCGTCCAGGCTAGAGATCGATTCTAGACTCGGCATCGAAAGCAGCGAGTCTATCGAAGCACACCTGGAGGGTACCGACGTGGATACCAGAACCGGTACCGGGATCGATACCGATGCTGGAAGATCAGTCTGCAGCGACTCTAACGGCACCGAATATACCGAGAGCGCTAGACTGCAATCATCGGTGTGGAATATTTCATCCAACACCATTGCAGATGCCGGGGTACCGGCACCGCTCAAAGCGGATACCACCACCGAGCATGGCTCAGGTATGTTCGTAGAGGTAAAAACCCCAGGAACAATCTGAAACCCCGTTAATGCTTTGGAGGCCGAAGACTCCCGCCGGGGTTTTAAAGCCAATTTGTCCTCGGGGGCAAGGCCAGAGGCATCTCGATGCTGAACATGAGATCTACCACCCGAGGACTGGCTAGTCTTTACAGACTTTTGTTTGGTTACCTGATCCTGTGAAAAAGAAGTTGTAGCTGGTACCCTCAGGACTGATGGGAACCGCGTATCGAGTTGAGCTCGATGCTGAAGACTTCTTCTGGAAATACTACTGCAGGAGGGAGACTCCAACGGATAGTGGTGAGGACCCAAACATGGGAGGCACCAGTTATGGGTGTCTAAAACTAATTTGGTACCGCCACAGTTGAAACATGTTTTAGGGATAGTGGCTGGCGTTTACATGAAGGAAAGTGAAGAGGCCTAGCAGGCCGAAAAAACCGTCAGGCACTAAACAGGGAAAAATTCACTACAAAGGAAAACATTTGTAGGAGAAAGAAAGAAGAAAACACCGGCGGTACCGGTGCGTCGAGGGAAGGCAGATGCGACCACAAGAAAAAACAAAAATAAAGGAAGAACTTTCTGCGGTGACAGGAGTACATCCTGCCAGCTCCGCAGAAAAACGAAAACTGAGGCGGGGCAGTTGGGAAAGGCAGGAAGGCAGCACGCAGGTGTGGTGGGATGCTCCCAAAAGCGTTCTATTTGGATGCTGGGGAGCGTTCCCGCGCAGACTCCGTCGGTACTGACGTACCCATATGTGAAGACTCATTCCTACTTGTTCCTGGAGATTGTAGTCATCACATATGGGGACTCCCTAGCTTTAAATGCCAGGGAGAGACCCCAGAAGTTGTGCGTCCCTGAGAAGGGCTCCACTTCCCCCCATGGATCTCTGGCATCCTACCAGGGATGGTGGGTAGGAGTTGATTAGGTATGGAATAGGTGTTGGAGAACAGCCTGACCAAACAAGGCATTCCGGCGGGAGTCCTTGTTCAAGCAATAATGGGCTGTGAAGGTATGAACCGAGGCCCAGGTGGCTGCTCGACAGATGTCGTCGATAGACACAGAGTGCAGATGAGCCATTGAAGCCGCCATAGCTCTCACATTGTGAGCTGTGATATGGCCATCCAGAGGAAGATTCTTACTCTGATAGGCAAAGGAAATACACTGAGCAATCCAGTTAGATAGTGTTCTTTTGGAGACTGGAAGTCCCAAATGAGAAGGATCAAAAGCAACAAAGAGTTGAGAGGACTTTCTATGTTGCTGTGTTCTTTGGACTGTAAAAGAGCTTTAGCTTTTTACTTACAAAGTATGAAAGTTCCTTTCTGCATTTGATGCATGAGGTCTTGGAAAGAACACAGGTAGGTAGACCGCTTGGTTTAGATGAAAGGGCAAGACCACCTTTGGCATAAAGCGTGGATGAGTCCTAAGGACTACCTTGTCATGATGGAACCTTGTATAAGGTGGATCAGCTACTAGTGCTTGCAATTCACTGATGCGACGTGCTGATGTGATTGCAATGAGAAAGATAACCTTCCAAGAAAGGAATTTCAAGGAGGTAGTAGCTAAGGGTTCGAAAGGTGGCTTCATGAGCTGGCCAAGAACCAAATTTAAGTCCCATGCCACAGGAGGTGGCTTAACGGGAGGCTTAGTTAGCAGAAGGCCTCTCATAAATCTTGCTATAAGAGGATGGGAGGAAATAGGTTGTCCATTTAGGGGCTTGAAGGAAGCTGCAATAGCATTCAAATGGACCCTCCCTGAGTTTGTCTTAAGTCCTGCACTGGATAAAGGAGATACTCCAGTAATGATTCCAGAGATATGGCAATGGGGTTAAGACCCTTCTGTGAACATCATATGGTAAACCTTTTCCACTTGAAAGCATAAGAGCGTCTTGTGGAAGGCTTCCTGGAAGCATAAAGGATATCCTTTATTTGCTGAGGGAGGTTAACATCATGGAGATCTAGGCCTTCAGAAACCAATCCCTCAGATGTAGAGACTGGGGATTGGGATGCCATAACATTCCGTCTTCCTGAGATAGGAGATCTGGAGCAGACCCTAACTCCAGGGAGGGAGCTTGAGAGAGATGTAGAAGTAGAGGGTACCACACTTGCCGTGGCCAATGTGGAGCTATGAGAATCATGCGGCCTCTGTCTCTCTGAAGCTTGAATAGGGTTTTGGGAATTAGGGGAATGGGTGGAAAGGCAAACAGAAAGTCTTGACCCCAGTAAAGGAGGAAAGCATCCCTGGCCTGAGCCCCCTGAGCCATAATTCTGGAACAGAACCGGGGAAGTTTGGCATTCCACGGACTTGCAAAAAGGTCTATGTCCGGGGTTCCGCAAATTTGAAAAATCTTGGCCACCTGGTCTGCATGCAGAGACCACTCGTGTGGAAGCAGAACTTGACTGAGTCTGTCTGCCCAAGAGTTTTGTATGTCTGGAAGATACACTGCCAGGAGATGAATCTGATGCTCTCTGGCGAGGGTCCATAGTCGCAAAGCTTCGTTGCAAAGCAACAGAGAGCCCGTTTCCCCCTGCTTGTTCACGTAGAACATGGCTACTTGATTGTCCGTATGAATGAGGACTGTCTTGTAGCTGAGCAGGGTGTGGAACACTCGAAGAGCAAGGAAGATTGCTCTGAGCTCCAAGAGATTGATATGTAGATGAGTCTCCTGTGGAGACCAGGTGCCTTGGGTGGAGAGGTCTTGCAGATGAGCTCCCCAACCCATCGGAGAAGCATCTGTTGTGAGAGTTGCCTGGGGTAAGGTTTGTTGAAAAGGGGACCCCAGCAAAAGGTTTTGAATGGACTTCCACCACTGGAGGGACAAAATAAGGCGAGTTGTGTTTGCTATTTTGTCTGACAGGCATCCTGATGCCTGGGTCCATTGAGTGGATAAAGTCCACTGGGCTGCCCTCATATGGAGGTGAGCATAGGGAACCACATGCACAGTAGATGCCATGTGGCCTAGTAGTTGTAGCATTTCTCGGGCAGTGAGATGAGGCTTTAGCACTGCTTGAGAAGCTATCTGCACCATGCGAAGGCAACGGGCCTGGGGGAAATAGACCCTTGCCTTTCTGGTATCCAGCAAAGCTCCTATGAACTCTAAAGACTGAGTGGGAGTTAGACTGGATTTTGGGATGTTTATTACCGGACCCAAATACTGAAGGATACGCATTGTGCAGGATAGAGATGTCCTGGCCTCTGACTCTGTTGGGGCTCGAATGAGCCAGTCGTCTAAGTAGGGGAAGACGAATATCCTTAGAGTGCGGAGAAATGCTGCTACCACAGCCATGCATTACGTGAACACCCTTGGTGCTTAGGTCAGGCCAAAAGAAAGCACCCTGTATTGGTAGTGCTTTCCTTGAAAAAGGAACCGAAGGAACCTTTTGTGAGTTGGATGGATGAAAACATGGGTGTATGCATCCTTGAGATCTAGAGAACAAAGCCAATCCTGACTCTGAAGGTATGGCAGCAGAGTTCCGAGAGAAATCATTTTGAATTTCTCTTTGACAAGGAATTTGTTCAATTCTATGAGGTCTAAGATAGGTCTGTATCCCCCTGTTTTCTTTGGGATAAGGAAATAGGGGGAGTAAAACCCTGTACCCTGCTGATGGATGGGTACTTCTTCTATTGCCCCTTGGGCTAGAAGCATAGTGACCTCCTGACCTAACAGGTTGATGAGAGAGGTCAGAGAATTGAACTGCCTTATCATTGTGGGAGGGGGCATGCTCGAAAAATGAAACTCTTTTATGATGGAGAGTGTCCAATGCTCTGCTGTTATCTGTCCCCATCTGGGGGCAAAGTGACACAACCTTCCTGGAATGGTGGAAGGCTTTGGTCCAATGAGAGCCAGGAAGGCTAAGTTCTCTAGCTGAAAGTCAAAGGCCTTGCGGAGGCTGAGACTGCTGGGACGGCTGAGGTTTAGCAATCTTTGCTTTTCTTTGTTTGGGTGGTTGCTGACCTTTCCTGACAAGCTGACCTGCAGAACGTCCCTGCTGAGAATAAGCAGGATAATATCTTTTCTTTTTAGAAAAGAATGGTTTCTTGAAAGATTTCTTTCTTGCAGGATCAGCTGTGGACTTGGCTAATCTATCCAAGGTGGAGTTTTCAGCATCCAACTCATTGGCCTTTTCCTGCCATTCTTTACCAAACAGGTTCTCACCAGTACAAGGAATATTTCCCAGTTTGTCTTGTACACAGAGCTCCAGATCAGATGCCTGGAGCCAAGCAATTCTACGTGCACCTATGGCAATGGCTGAGGTTCTGCTTATGCACTGAAAACAGTCAAAAGCTGCACGGTTGACAAATTTAGAAACATCTTGGGCATGTTTGACCAATGTGAGAAAATCCTGCCTTCTATCCTCAGGAAGAAGAGGACTCAAAGCCTCTAAATCACCTGTGACTTCCTTCAGGAACATTCCCATATATAGACTATAGGAACTGATCCTGGCAGAAAGCATGGAAGCTTGGAAGACACGACGTCCAAAAGCATCCAAAGTTCTGCACTCACGTCCTGGAGGATTAGAGGCATGCCTCTTTGCACTCTTAATCCTTCTCATAGCTGATTCCACTACAATAGAGTGGTGAGGAAGCTGAGTTTTCTGGAAACCAGGACAAGGAGTATCCAGTCTACGAGAATGAGGAGAGGTGGTAAGAGGTGTCTCCCACATTCTTAACATGAGATCATGCAAGATTTCATGGATGAGCAAGGTAGCTGCCTCCTTAGGAGTTTTAGGATATTGCAAAATTGCCAACTCCTTTGCTCTGGGCTCTGTTTCAGGGGCCACAGTAATGGACAGACCCCGAGCCACCTCCCTGATGAAATCCTGAAAGGACGTGTCCTCTGGAGGAGACAAACCTGCGTTTAGGGGAGAAAGGCTCCTCCGGGAGAAGTATTCCTGCATCGACAGAACTGTCAGAATCCTCAGATTCCTCTGAGGACTCGAAGTACCTTCTGTCGGGATGCTCTTGAAGAGCCCGATACCCATACCGACCGAAGTCGGTACCAAGGGGTAACGGTACCGAAAGGTATCGCATGACTGGGTGCCGGCAATGCGGATGCCAATATCGATGCTATCGGTACCGATGCCGGAGTCGGTGCCGGTGGAACTGTCTGACGCGGTTCCGAGGGTATCGATGCCGCAAGGAGAGCCGCCAGACTGCGTTCAATAGCCAGAACCCTCTGGTCTATTGACACTGCCGATGCCTGGATGTCGGTATCTGAGAAAACTGCTGGTACCCCAGAGAATGGCACCAGTAGTTCTGCCGAGGTCGAGGCCTCGAGAACGTCCTGGAGCCCTGATAAAGCTTTGGAAGCCAAAGCCTCCCGCCGGGGCAATTTTGCCGGTGCAAAATCCTCAAGGGCAACGCCAGAGGCATCTCGATGTTTAGAAGGAGATCTACCCTTTGAGGACCGGCTAGACTTATGTTTAGTTACTTGAGATCCACGGGAGGAAGACGAAGCCCTGCAAGATGTCGATGCCATCGAAGCTGCATCCGAGGGAAACAGGGTACTGAGCTTGGCAGCTCGGTTCTGTCGACCTCTCTTGGACATCATGGCACAGCCATAAATTCCGAGATGGAATGGTCAGGACCTAAACATTTCAGACACCACTCATGGGTGTTGGTGACGGAGATGGTACCGCCACACTTGGTGCACTTTTTAAAACCCGAAGAGGGTATTTCCATTGTGGAAAAAATCTTGGGCCTAAGGCCCAAAATGGCGCATGCACCTGGAAAAAAAGGGAAAAAAAAAGTACTAAGAATTTTTTTTTTTTAAAGAAAAGAAAGAAAGAAAGAAAAAATCGGTGGTACCGGTAAAGCGTCGAGGAAGGCAGACGCGACCACAAAAAAGAAGGAGAATTTTCTGCGGTGACAGGAACACCACCTGCTGGCTCCACGGAAAATGAAGAACTGGAGAGAGGCAGTTGGGAAAGGCGGGAAGGCAGCACGCAGGCGCTGTGGGATGCTCCCAAAAGCTTTCTAATTGGATGCTGGGGAGCGCTCCCGCGCAGGCTCCGTCAGTACCGACGATACCCATATGTGATGACTACATTCTTGCTTGTTCCTGGAGATAAACATGACACCAAGGTGGAGGACTCAGACGGAGAAAGGTGATCAAACTGATCCCAGTGGAAACAGGAGAAAAATACCAACGAACCGGGGAAAAAAGCGTAGTTACTCAACTGTAACGGGTATTCTCCAGGGACAGCAGGAATCAGTCCTCACATATGGGTGATGTCGGCACCGACGGAGCCCACGCAGAGCATTTCCCCAGCTTTCAAAGAAAGCCTTTGGAAATGCCACCATGCATGCGTGGTCCACTTCCCACCCAAGGGTGCCATCTTCTCAGTCAGGTGCCATAGTTAGAGCCCTACCAAGATGGCAAAAATGGACAGCAATTCCAAGGAGAGGAGGGAGGGTTGTGAGGACTTATTCCTGCTGTCCCTGGAGAACATCTGTTATAGGTGAGTAAAGCGTAGTTACTCACCTGTAACAGGTGTTCTCCAGGGACAGCAGGAATCAGTCCTCACATATGGTGATGTCAGCGCCGACGGAGCCCTCGTGTGGAGCAATTCCCCAGCTTTCAAAGAAATCCTTTGGGATTGCATCGTGCATGCGCGATCCCCTTCCCGTCCAAGGGTGCCATCTTGCTCAGTCTCCCTTTTTCCGCGGAGCCCAATGGACGTAGGAAAAAGTGCGTCAAAACTCCTGAAGATTCTCTTCTTCGACCCAGTTCGACGCCGGTTCCCCTTCCCGCCTCGGTTCAGTACACAGGTATCGAGGCTGTCCTTTATTTTTCGTTTTTGTCCTTAGTGACTAGCGTTAACGCTTTTTTTTTTTTCCCCACTGGCAGTCCAGTCGTTTGACCTCGCAGGGGCCCTTTTTCCCCCAATGGCTGCCAGCGGCTTTAAAAAGTGTGATCGGTGTAAAAAATGAATGTCCCTCACCGACACACATGACTGCTGTCTCCGATGCCTCGGGCCAAGCCATGACCCGAAGGTCTGTGGCCCATGTAGCAAAATGTCCTCTAAGGTACTTATAAAGTAGGCAGCATCAGGATGAAAGAATTTTCTTGGAGTCCGAATCCACCCGGGTCCAGACCTCTTCAGAAGCCTCGACGTCTCGGGAGCTATCTGACTCCAAGCATCGTCGGGGGTCTCTGAGCGGGGGGTCTCCCTCAAGGGAACACCGGAGGAAGAAGAAACCTGTGAGGGCGTCATCGTTGGATGCCTCTGATCGGCCTGGGCCCTCGTGAACCTGGTCGCGGAGTCCTGACCGCCGCCCCGGGTCCTCAGAGCTGGAGCGCACTGCAAAAGTACCTCGCACGGAGGCAAAGATGCCGAGGAAGG
The DNA here is from genome assembly GCA_033557465.1 of Ichthyophis bannanicus. Taxonomy (NCBI): domain Eukaryota; kingdom Metazoa; phylum Chordata; class Amphibia; order Gymnophiona; family Ichthyophiidae; genus Ichthyophis; species Ichthyophis bannanicus. The sequence goes on from CM066033.1 coordinate 436,720,437, forward strand.
TAACTGCTGTGGTCCTCGTTGACTCTCCTCCGGGAGAACCGTGTTGGGACCCGAGCCGGAGGCTGCGGAGTCTTCTGAGCTCAGTCTCAGAATGACGGCTTTGGAATGCAGCATGTCTGCCTTCATGGAGCAGTAGCGGGCGCTGATGGCGGGTCTCACCGGTCCATCCGCCCCGACCACCGGGACCTCGACATCCAAGTCAACCCCGAAGGCTGAGCGGATCTACGAGACTCTTCGAGCTTGAGTCGATCCTCGGCCGAGGTCTCCCTCGACCTCCCATTCGGGACCGAGGTCGTTGATGCCGGTGCCCTCAGCGTCAGGGTGGTCGAGATCAACGCCCTCATGGCCAGAGCCCATCGATTCCTCTTCGGAGGACTCGGCATGGGAAATGGAAGATGAAGAGTCCCCGGACACCCACCGTACCCGGTGTGTCCCATCGGACTCACCGGGCTCTCAGCCTTGGAGAAGGTCGCCGCCCCCGGAGGATACCTGGTTCTCGGACTTTGTCAGGGACATGTCCAAGGCTTTGGCATTCCCGGCGGACACCGAGGAGGAGCCTCGAGCAGAAGAACACGAAGCACTCCAGCATGACTTTCCCCCTCAGGAAGCCCTTACGGTACCGGTTCCTCTGATATTGGAACGGCTGATGCTCCGCATGTGGGAGTCACCGGGCCTCGATGACAGTTCTCAGCAAGCGGGTCGATTCCATCTATCGAGTCCGCAAGAGCCCTGGGTTCCAAAAGGCACAGCTGCTGCAAAACTACATGGTGGTGGAATCAGCCATGCATAGGCTGAAAAGCCAAAAAACGCACTCCTCGGTGCCCCATGGCAGGGAGGTCCGGAACCTGGACGCCCTTGGCAGAAAGTGCTACCAGGGCTCAATGCTATCATGCCGTGTCCAAACATACCAGCTGTACATGGGCATGTACTTACGGGACCTGGCAAAGGAGATTGCCGGGTGCTCAGCTGGCCTCTCCGAGAAACCCTTGCAGCACTTCAAGAACTTGAAGTTTATGTCTCGAGCAGCCTACGACGGCTCTGAGGCTTCGGCCCGAGTAGCCGCAGCCGGCATCGATGCCCAATGCCAGGCGTGGCTAATGTCTTCAGACCTGAAGCCATGGGTTCAGGACAAGTTGGTCTATGTCCCTTGCCGAGGTGACAACCTTTTTGGGAAACCCATGACTGAGAAGGCTGCTGAAACTGAGACCGAGTACTTGACCTGGACAAGACTCTCCAAGAAGACTTCTGTCCCTTCTAAAAAGAAGGGCTCTGGTAAAAAGCCCTTTTTCCCGAGGAAGGGTGCTGCTTACCGTAACTACCCCACTCATCAGGCCTCCCCGGCTCCCCAACAGGGGCAGCAGGCCAAGGGACAGGGGTTTGGCCCGCATAAGCAGAAGAACCCCAAGCTCCAGGCCCCGGCTCCAACCCAGCCGGGAGGGGATTTTTGACAGTCAAAGCATAGTCTCTCTCCAACCAGGGGTGAGGCCTTGCACAGGAGGAAGGCTGAGCCTGTATGCCCACAGGTGGCCTGCAATCACCACCGATGCCTGGGTCTTACAAATAGTCCAAAAGGGCTATTTATTTTATTTATTTATTTACATTCTCTTATATACCGCGCTGTTCTGCATCAGTGCGGTTTACATTGAACAAACTGAAATTACATTGAACAGGGCATTGTAACTTGGAGATAACTATTTTACAGGGAACATGGGCTATGGAGGGTTAAGTGGCTTGCCCAAGACCACAAGGAGCACCTGTGGGACTAGAAACCCCAGTCCTTCCGGCCCAAGGTTGCTGTCCTCTAGTGGGATTTGAACCCCCGACCTTCCGGCCTGAAGTACCTTGCCCCAACCACTAGGCCACTCCTCCACTCTGCTTCAACTAGGTACCTCCCTCCTACTTTCCAGGAAAGCCTCCCAGACCCCCCTCTACACAGGAACCTCCTCTTGCAGGAGTTGGCCGGTATTCTAGAGGACCAGGCGGTGAAGCCGGTGCCCCACAGCCTGCTAGGACAAGGTTTTTACTCCAGGTATTTTCTGATACCAAAGAGAACAGGAGGCCTCAGGCCCATCCTCGGCCTGCGAAACTTAAACAAGTTCCTGGTGAGGGATAAGTTCAAGATGCTTTCTCTTGGAATATTGCTGCCTTACCTCCACCAGGGAGACTGGCTATGCTCTTTAGACCTGAAGGATGCTTATACGCACATCCTCATACATCCAGACCACAGACAATATCTCAGATTTGTAGTGGGACGAAACCATTTTCAGTACAGAGTACTTCCATTCGGCCTAGCCTCTGCCCCCAGAGTGTTTACCAAATGTCTGGCGATAGTGGCGGCCTTCCGCAGGAACCAGGGAATTTTTGTCTTCCCGTACCTGGACGACTGGCTCATCAGGGCTCCGTCACCTCAAGTAGCACAACAGGCCACAGCTCGCACTATTAATATACTGCAGCATCTAGGCTTCGTCATAAATCAAGCAAAGTCCACTTTGCTCCCCACTCAAAACTTGAAGTTCATAGGGGCAAGGCTAGACACCCTTCAAGTGAAGGCTTACCTGCCAGAGGGCAGAGCACAGAGGCTTCTGGAGCCAGTACACCAAATCAGCCACAAGTCTCTTATCAGCTACGCATTTTCTACGCCTGCTAAGACACATGGCCTCCACGGTTCATGTGACCCCAAACGCCTGTTTCCATGTGAGGACAGCTCAGTGGTGCCTCAGAGATCAGTGGACACAAGCCACAGGAAGATTCCGAGACAGGATCAGAGTATCCAAACGACTACGGAAATTGTTGCCCTGGTGGCTTCAGCCATCCAACCTGCTCGAGGGAGTGCCTTTCCAACCTCCCTCGTATACAAGAGTGCTGACTACAGATGCATCTCTGCTGGACTGGGGAGCCCACTGCCAGGACTTATGCACTCAAGAGTTGTGGTCTCCTCAAGAAAAGACGCAACAGATCAACCTCTCAGAGCTCCACGCGGTATGCCTAGCTCTTCAAACCTTCTCTCATGTTCTCCGACGTCACCCATATGTGAGGGCTGACTTCCTGCTTGTTCCTGAAGAACTACGTTTTCTCCAGGAACAAGCAGAAAGTCAGTCCTCACATATGGGACTCCCTAACTACAGGCTACTGAGGACCTGTAGGAAAAATCACGGCAGAACCGTGAACAGTCGCCAGTGAATCTGAAGGCAAGCCCGTGGACCCTGAGTCCATGGAGGGCCATGTTTCCAGTAGCCTGAACAAGAAGGGTCAGAGGGCAGAAGTTGCTGAAACTCCGAACAAATTATGGAGAACTGCCTGACCGAAGGCCAAGTCCCAAATGGACTCCCTCTCCAGGCAGTAATGTGCCGCAAAGATATGAGCGGAAGACCAGGTGATGACCCGGCAGATGTCCACCAGTGGCACCGAATGTAGGCTAGCGACTGACATCGCCATCACCCAGACTGTGCGCCGTAACTCAGCGTTCCAGAGGTAGCCCAGCCTTGGCCTGTGCACAGGCTATGGAGTCTGCCACCCAAATGGATAACGTTTACTTGTGACCGCCAACCCCAGGCAACTGGGATCATGGGAAACAAAAATCTGCCCAGTCCTGCAGTTGTCCTGAGTCTGCTGCAGGTAGAAGGAAAGAGCTCTCTTTCAGGACTGCCGACGCTTGGTCGGCGTGCAGCCTCGGGAAGAAGGTGGGCAGCACTACCTTCTGGTTGAGGTGGAAATCCGAGACAGTGCATAGAACCATCCTGTTCCTGTAGAACCTTGTGTATGGCACCTCGGCCATTAGTGCCTGGAGTTCACTGACTCTATGGGCAGAGGTGAGAGCCACCAGAAAGGCCACCTTCCAGGACAGGTGCTGCAGGGAGAATGTAGCCATGGGCTCGAAGGGCGGCTTAGTCAGCTGCATGAGGACTACATTTAGGTCCCATTCTGCCAGTGGGGGGCAAGCACCGCATGAAGCGAGAGACAAGGGGTTGCCCTGAGAGGGGCTTGCCCTCAATGGAATGGTGATTCGCTGAGATGGCACTCAGGTGAACCCTGACCGAGTTAGACTTTAGTCCAGCTTGTGAGAGATGAAGCAGGTATTGCAGGACTGAGTCCTTCTGGTAGGCCAAAAGGATGTCCTCAATCTCCATGGGGAGGTGAAGAGGAGCTAAAGTGACCTGCTCAGCAGCCAAGTTGTGAGGGACAGAGACCCCAGATTAGGGTGGAGAAGCAGGCCCCCCTCTCCTGCATCAGGAGCCCTGTTGAGCTCCCGAGAGGGACTGGGGGCTCCGTCGACAGATGGAGTAGCAGAGGGAACCACGGCTGTCTGGGCCACAAGGATCACCAAGGCCCTGACTCGTTGGATCTTGAGGAAGGTCCGGGCTATGAATGGCATGGGGGCGGGGGAGACATACAGCAGGCCTATTGTCCACAAAAGGAGGAAGGCATCCAGAGCCACCCTGCCCAGGTGCAGGAGAGAGCCACAGGACTGGGGAAGCTGCATGTTCACGGGGCTGGCAGAGATCTAGATCTGGGGTCCTCTAGCGCCGGAAGAGCTGCTGCACCATCTCGAGGCAAAGGCGCCACTCGTGCGGCTGAAGAACTCTGCTCAGCCGGTCTGCCAAGGTGTTGTCCTGGCCTGGAAGCTAGGTGGCTCACCGCAAATGAGCACAGGGCCACTGCTTCCTGTAAGAACCGGTATCCCCTTGTTTGTTCAAGTATTACATTGTGATCTGGTTGTCCGTCTGCACAAGCACCACTCAGTGGCACAGGCGGTGCCGAAAAGTTTTCAGCACGAGGACGACAGCTTGGAGCTCCAGCAGATTGATCTGCTGCCGACTCTCCTTGTGGGACCAGGTCCCTTGGGTGCGCAGCTCCTCACAGTGGGCCCCCCAGTCTGAGAGGGAAGCATTGTTAGTTAGGACCGCCTGGTGGGTCGAGGTCTGGAAGGGAATGCCTCGGAGCAGGTTCCATGGGTCCTGCCACCAGGTCAGGGATCCATCAAGTGAGGTATGACTGAGATGGGATCCCAGAGTCAGCTGATCGCCTGGGTCCACTGCTCACGGAAGTATCACTGCGCTGCCCACATGCTGAGGCGGGTGTTGGGCATGACGTGGACCATGGAAGCCATGTGGCCGAGAAGACGAAGCACTGACCATGCTAAGACTGTGCGGCGGGTCCGTATGTCGGACGCCAGGGATCTGAGGCAGTCTGCCCTGTCCTAGGGAAGGAAGGCCATGGCCTGAAGAATATCCGGGTGAACCCCTATGAACTCCAGGGATTGTATCGGAGTAAGGTAAGATTTCAGGTAGTTGACCACAAATCCAAAGTGCCGCAGAAGCCAAATCGTGCAGTCTGTGGCCTGCAGGGCCTCCGAGGCTGTGTCCCCTTAAATGAGCCAGTCATCTAGACAGAAATAGACGAAGGTGCCTTGTAGATGGAGGTGGGCCGCTACCACTGCAAGACACTTGGTGAAGATCCATGGGGCGGAGGCGAGTCCGAAGGGAAACACCCTGTACTGGTAGTGGTTCCCTTTTACCACGAAGTGCAGGTACTGTCTGTGCTTGGGATGGACAAGGATGTGGGTATAACCATCCTTTAAGTCGAAGAAGCACAGCCAATCGCCCTGCTGGAAGTAGGGCAGCAGTATTCCAAGGGAGAGTATTTTGAATTTCTCTTGCACCAGGAATCTATTCAGGTTCCTCAGATTGAGGAAGGGCTGGAGACCACCTGTACTCTTCGGGACAAGGAAGTATCAGGAGTAAAACCCCTTTCCTCTGAAGTGTGGTGGGACTGTTTCTACTGCCCCGTCTTCGAGGACGACTGCGAGCTCCTGAGTTAGTAGGGCCTGGTGCAGGTGAAGCCACCAGGGCTCCCTGGGGAAGTAAGGGGGAGGCAATTGGTCCAGATGGAAGAAATAGCCCTCCTGGATGACCCGGAGGACTCAGGCACCGGTGGGGATGGATTCGCATCTGAGGGTAAAGTGGATCAGTCTTCCCCCTACCGGCAATAGGCCGTCTAGCGGTCGAGAGACTATGCCGGTGGGTCAAAACCCCAAGGCTAGCTGTGCTGGGGCCAGCGGTTGGATCTTTTGTCCCTTGAGCTTACAGGGACCATGGGCCATACTCTTACCCTGACCACCCTGGGTCGGTGTCGGTGTAGGCAGGGTAGCCCCTGAACAGGTGCCTCTTTCTGGCAAAGAAGGGTTTCTTGCCCTGCGGCTTCTTCCTGGGGGAGGGAAGAGGTCTTCTGAGAGAGCAGAGTATGGGTGACATACTCGGTGTGAATCTTGACTGCTTTATCCTCCATTGGTTTACTAAAGAGCTGCTCCCTGAGGCAAGGGATGTCAAGGACCTTCACCTGGACCCACTGCTCCAGGTTCGATGATTGGAGCCATGCTTGCCTGTGGGTGCAGATGCCGGTCGCCGCTACTCGAGCAGAAGACTCAAAGCTCTTGAATGCCACTCCTAAGAGGTACTTAGAACGCTTCCCAACGGACTTCGAGAGCTCTTGGAAGTGCCAGAGGTGGGCCCCATCAAAACCCGCAGTAAATCCTCCAAGCTCCTTAGTGAGGTCTCGGATGAACATGCCAATATACAATTGGTAGACCTGGATGCGGCACGCTAGCATGGAGCCTTGGTAAGCTTTCCGCCCGAGGGCATCAAGAGCATGGGACTCTCTGCCGGGGGAGACCGAAGAGTGGGTCTTCAGGCTCTTCGGTTTACACATGGCCGATTCGATGACCATGGAAGTGTGGGGAAGTTGTGCCTTCTGGAACCCCTGGTCCCTGCTGGACCCTATACATAGAGTCCAGGCATTTGCTGATGATAGGGATGGAAGCTGGGGTTCCCCACAAACAGAGACGGAGCCAGTTAAGGATAGAGGGAACCTGAACCGTAAGGCTTTCCTTTAGTGGTGCCTCATATTGGAGGATATTGAGTTCCTCTGCTCGGAGCTCCTCCTCCAATTCAGTGGTGAGCACAAGGGCCCGCACCATATTCCAGACAAACTCTAAAAAAGAGGTGTCCTTGGGAGGAGACTGCCACCAATGGGTCCGAGGGAAGGTCTCAGTGAGATCGAGTCTCTGATGAGGTTTCCCCATTGGATTCCCAGTCCGAATAGTCCATGGAAGACTCAGGGTCGGGTGGTTCCAGAAGGGTCGGTGACCCACGCCAGGCTCCCAAGGCCGGAGCCTGTCCGGAGTCGGAGACACTCGCCCGAGATGATCTCGCGCCTCAGAAACAGGACAGAGATTGAAATCCTCACCAGGCGTCTGGCTCTCGGTGGTCACTGCGGTGGCCCAGGGAGTCCTCGAGGTCAAGGTCCCTGCGGTCTCAAGGTGCATGCTGGCAGGGCCAGGCATGAATGCCTGCTGAGCAGCAAGGTACGCAGAAATATTGCGTTCCAGGGCCAACATTTTGGCTTCCCACTCAGGAGTGGCGACACCGACGCCAGGGTGACCGGGTTGGGCGTCAAGGAAGAGAGGGGGTCCTCACCGGGATGACTCTCGGGAGACTGAGTGACATCGCCAGAGGCCTCCAAACTGCTTCGAGGTACCTTTCTCAGCTGCTCCCTCTCCGACTCTACAGACTGCCATAGGGGGCTGAGAGACCTTGCGCGTGACTTCTCACGCTTGTCTGGTCCCCCAGATTGGGTCCTCGCGACCGCTTTCTTTCTCTTTCGCTCACACTCAGGCAACCCTTGGTCGGAGTGCCTACTGGGGGGGGGGGGGGGGAGGGACCTTGGAGGACTCCGTTTGAGGTGCCATGGAGTGTGAAGCTTCCGGGGTCGAGTCTACGTTATGGAAGATATCATCTAGCTTCTGCCGGCGACTCTGGATGGCCTTAGAAGACATCTTTTTGCAGAGGGAGCATTGCTCCAGATCGTGGACAGCTCCCAGGCACCGGAGACAACAGTAATGGGTGTCTGTGAGAGACATGTTCTTGGAACACTGATCACATTTTTTGAAACTGGAGGCTATCAGGGCAAAAAGGACCCCTGCAAGGTTGAAGACCCTCGACACAGCAAATGGTTAAAAAGGGCGCAAAAGCACAGAAAGGTAAAAAAAGCAAAAAACGGATCCAGAGACCGACAGCCAAGGCAGTGGTGCTCGAGATGGCGGTAAGGGAACTGGTGCTAGCTGGAAAAGACAAAATTGTATTAGAAGAAGAAAAAGCTTTTTCCGGGGACGAGTTTAAATTTAGTTTAAATTTAAAACACAGAAGAGAGCTTTCTGGTTAAATTTAGAACCCAGCAGAGAGCTTGTAGTTTAAATTTCATAATGTTAGAGCCTAGCAGCAGCAAAGAGCTATAATTTAAATCAAATAAGAATATAGATTAACACAAAAGGCAAAACAGGGTCAGTATTCTTTGAACAGCAAATAAAGTCTTCTAGAGACCTTTACAAAGAGGCCTTCTACCTAGGGGGCAAGAGACCTGTGAAACGTTTTCAATAGGTGTTAACACCAGGTGGCAGGTCAAAAGGCCATTTTGAAAGACTCCATCTATCCAAGCAAGGACTGTTGATCATCCAGGAAGTTGGTCACAGCTTACCTCAGCAGCACAGGCATAAATAGCTCAACCAGAGCTCTGTGATCCTCAGTCTTGAAGGACTACAAAAGGGGACTGGTACTTCTGGAGACAGATCTGCAATTGTGAGTATATACTTCTGGGAATTTTTTGAAAGGAATTCCTTCTATTAAGTCTAATTAATCTGTGAACCCACTATTTTTTGTTAAATCAGTCAGGGCCTAGTAGCAGCAGTTTAAGTTTAAATTTAAAACACAGAAGAGAACTTTCTGGTTACATTTCATACCCAGCAGAGAGCTTGTAGTTTTAATTTAATAGTCACTCAGGGCCTAGTATCAGCAAAGTACTTTTAGCTTAAATTTAAAACACAGAAGAGAGCTTTCTGGTTAAATTTAGAACCCAGCAGAGAGCTTGTAGTTTAAATTTCATAATAAGTTAGAGCCTAGCAGCAGCAAAGAGCTATAATTTAAATCAAATAACAATATAGCTTAACGCAGCAGCACAGGTCAGGGTACTGTGTAGCAGCCCTTTTTTAATAAGTGTTATTGTGGAAAAAAGAGCCAAACAACGAAATCTGGAAACACGACAAGCACTGGCAAGTCAAATGCAAGGCAAAGGGATAAAGCAGGCAAAGGGATAAAGCAGGCAAAGGGAGAATGCAAGGCAAAGGGATAAAGCAGGCAAAGGGAGAATTTGAGAAGAAGCTTGCTGTGCAAGCAAAAACGCGAAATAAAAGATTTTTTTCAAGTACATTCGTAGCAAAAAACCTGTGAGAGAGTCAGTTGGTCCATTAGATGATAGAGGAGTTAAAGGGGCACTAAGAGGCGACAAGGCGATAGCGGAGAGTCTGAATGAATTCTTTGCTTCGGTCTTTACTGAGGAAGATGTAGGGATGTTACCCATGACTGAAGTGGTATTTAAAGGTGCGGAAGAATTGAAGGAAATATCGATACATCGGGAAGATGTATTACAACTATTAGATAAACTGAAGAGTAGCAAATCACCTGGGCCGGATGGCATACATCCAAGGGTGTTGAAAGAACTGAAATATGAGATTGCAGACCTGTTATTAGTAATCTGTGAACTATCATTAAAATCATCTCTAATACCTGAGGATTGGAGGATTAGAGGATCGCCAATGTAACACCAATTTTTAAACAGGGTTCCAGGGGTGATCCGGGAAACTACAGACCGGTGAGCCTCACGTCAGCACCGGGAAAAATGGTAGAAACCATCATAAAAAATAAAATTACTCAGCATGTAGATAGTCATGGCCTAATGGGAGACAGCCAACATGGCTTTCGACAAGGAAGATCTTGTCTTACTAATCTGTTATGTTTTTTTGAAAGTGTGAATAAACAGGTGGATAAAGGTGAGTCGGTTGATATAGTTTATCTGGACTTTCAGAAAGCCTTTGACAAGGTCCCTCATCAGAGACTTTTTGCAAAACTAAAGAGTCATGGGATAGAAGGCAGTGTACTACTGTGGATCAAGAACTGGTTAAAAGATAGAAAGCAGAGGGTTGGGCTAAATGGACAGTTTTCCCAATGGAGAAAGGTAAATAGCGGTGTACCCCAGGGATCTGTGCTGAGTCCGCTGCTTTTTGACATATTCATAAATGACCTGGAAAGTGGAATAACGAGTGAGGTTATCAAATTGCAGATGACACAAAACTATTTAAAGTTGTGAAAACCCAAGAGGATTGTGGAAAATTGCAAGAGGATCTTGATAAATTGGAAGACTGGGCATCAAAATGGCAGATGAAATTTAATGTGGACAAGTGCAAAGTTATGCACCTAGGAAAGAACAACCCAAACTATGGTTACATGATGCAAGGTTCCACATTAGGAACCACCACCCAGGAAAAAGAATTAGGCGTCATTGTGGATAGCATGTTAAAACCCTCGGCCCAGTGTGCAGTGGCGGCCAAGAGAGCAAATAGAATGCTAGGTATCATAAGGAAAGGAATGGAAAATAAAACAAAAGATATTATAATGCCTCTATATCGTTCCATGGTGAGACCGCACCTTGAATATTGTGTGCAATTCTGGTTGCCGTATCTTAAAAAGGATATAGCGTTATTAGAAAAGGTTCAGAGAAGAGCCACCAAAATGGTAAAGGGGATGGAAGGATACTCCTATGAAGAAAGGCTAAAAAGGTTAGGGCTCTTTAACCTGGAAAAGAGACAGCTGAGGGGAGATATGATAGAAGTCTATAAATTAATGAACGGAGTGGAACGGGTAAAAGTAGATCGATTGTTTACGTTATCAGAATATAGAAAGACTAGGGGACATGCAATGAAGCTACAGGGTAAACTATTTAAGACTAATAAAAGAAAATATTTTTTCACTCAACGTGTAATCAAACTCTGGAATTTGTTACCGGAGGATGTAGTAAAGGCTGTTAGTGTAGCTGAGTTTAAAAAAGGTTTGGACAAGTTCCTGGAGGAAAGGTCCAAAAACCATTAAGAAGGGACCCAGGATATCAATGCTTGACCCAGTACAAGCATTGCGAAACCTGTGTCTTTTGGGGAAACTGCTAGGTACGTATGACCTAGATTGGCCACCGTTGGAAACAGGATACTGGGCTTGATGGTCCTTGGTCTGACCCAGTATGGCAAATCTTATATTCTTATGTAGACACACGTCTGAAAGGCTTTGTGGAAGACTGAACAAGATGCACCCTCGGGCGGGAAGGGGACTATGCATGCATAGTGGAATTCCCAAAGGCTTTCTTTAAAAGCTGGAGAAAGCGTAGTTACTCACCTGTAACAGGTGTTCTCCAGGAGCAGCAGGAATCAGTCCTCACTTATGGGTGACGTCGGCGCCGACGGAGCCCTCGCGGAGCAATTTTCCCCAGCTTTCAAAGAAAGCCTTTGGGAATTGCAGCGCGGTAGTCTTCCCGCCCGAAGGTGCCATCTTAGCCAGTCAGATGACATAGCTAAAAAAGACAGCATAAAAATTTGCAAAAAGAACATAAGCAGACGATTGCAACTCCAAGGGGAGGAGGGAGGGTAGTGAGGACTGATTCCTGCTGCTCCTGGAGAACACCAGTTACAGGTGAGTAACTACGCTTTCTCCAGGACCAAGCAGGAAGTCAGTCCTCACTTATGGGACTCCCAAGCTCAAGGCTACCGGAGACCCTAAGCACAAAATGAGCTCCCTCTAGCTCAGCAGCACAGAAGGAAAGAATCTTCGCTGAATTATCACCCACCGGTAGCCCACATCCGGGATGGAGGGTAGGAGTTGCTCAGACCTCAAAGAGATTACGGAGGACTGCCTGTCCGAAAGCACTGTCCCTACGGGACTCCCTCTCGAGACAGTAATGGACCGCAAAAGTCTGGCTCGAAGACCAAGTAGCGGCCCGGCAGATGTCTGCCAGCGGAACAGAGCGGAGGTAAGCCACTGACGTGGCCTTTGCCCGAACGCAATGAGCCGTGACTCGACTTTCTAAGGCGAGTCCGGCTGCCCCATAAGCCCAAGAGATACAGTCCGCAACCCAGATGGACAGAGTACGCTTGGAGACCGGGAGCCCCAATTTATTGGGGTCAAAGGACACAAAAGCTGCGCAGCCTTACGGTGCTCCCGCGTACGGTCAAGGTAGAAGTTCAACGCCCTTCTACAGTCCAGGGTATGGAGGACCGTCTCAGCTCGGCTGGAGTGTGGTCTGGGAAAGAAGGTTGGAAGTACCACCTCCTGATTCAAGTGAAAAGGGGAGACCACTTTAGGCAGAAACTTTGGGTGAGTCCGTAGGACTACCCTATTCTTGTAGAACCGAGTGTAGGGGGGATCAGACACGAGGGCCTGTAATTCACTTACGCGCCTAGCGGAAGTGAGGGCTATCAAGAACAGCGTTTTCCAAGACAGAAAACGGAGAGAGAGCAGGTAGCCATAGGTTCAAAAGGCGGACAGGTGATCCGCTGTAAAACCACATTCAGGTCCCAGTCAGGCGCTGGCGGGCGCAGAGGTGGTTTAAGTAGTAGGAGACCTCGGAGAAACCTCGCTACGAGAGGGTCGTTGGAGAGAGGTCTGCCGTCCACCGGCACATGATGTGCGGAAAGAGCACTGAGGTGAACTTTGACGGAGTTGGACTTAAGTCCCAGATTAGAGAGGTGTAGCAAGTACTGTAAGATCACCGACACCGGGCAGGAGAAGGGATCCTGAGACTGTTGGGTACACCAGACTGCAAAGCGACGCCATTTAAGGGCGTAGCATTTGCGGGTAGAAGGCCGTCGCGAAGCCAAGACGACCTCCTCCACCTCTGCCGGCAAGAGGAGAGGAGCAAGGACTACCCTCTCAGCAGCCAGGCCATGAGGTTGAGAGACCTGAGGTTGGGGTGCAGTAGGGACCCCTGATCCTGGGTGAGGAGATCCGGTTGCACCCCCAGAGGGATTGGATCCTCCACCGCCAGTTGCAGCAAGAGCGGAAACCACGGCTGCCTGGGCCAGCGAGGGGCCACCAGGATCATGAAAGCTTTGTCTCGGAGAACCTTGAAAAGGGTCCGAGAGACTAACGGGATGGGAGGGAAAGCGTACAGAAGGCTCCCCGACCATGAGATCAGAAAGGCGTCCGCCGCCACCCGAAGGGGGTGAGGCTGACGAGAGCAGAAGCGAGGAAGCTGCCGGTTGTGAGGACTGGCAAAGAGATCCACTGTGGGGAGGCCCCACCTGAGGAAGAGCTTCTGAACAATCAAGGGGTCCAGACGCCACTCGTGCGGCTGGAGGACCCTGCTGAGTTTGTCCGCCAGGCAATTTTCTTGGCCCGGGAGATAAACTGCCTTGAGGAGAATGCCGTGACTGACGGCCCAAGAGCAGAGCTTCTGTGCCTCCCGGCAGAGGAGGAAGGAGCCCGTGCCCCCCTGCTTGTTCACGTAGAACATGGCAACTTGATTGTCCGTCTGGACAAGGACGGACTGTTGGGAGGTCAGGTGGGAGAAGGCCTTGAGAGCTAGGCGGATCGCCCTGAGCTCCAGGAAGTTGATCTGCTGAGCAGACTCCCACTTGGTCCAGAGGCCCTGAGTACGTGCCTCTTGGCAATGGGCTCCCCAGCCCAGGAGGGATGCATCGGTGGTCAGCACCCGGGTCGGCTGAGGTGACTGGAAAGGCATTCCCAATACCAGGTGCGGCTGCCGGAGCCACCACCGGATAGACGAGACCAGCGGCTCGGAGACGCGCACCAGGTCTGCTAGGCCGCCCGTGGCCTGTCGCCACTGCTGGCGGAGACACCACTGAGCAGGCCGCATATTCAGGCGGGCATTGGGGGTCACATGGACGGTGGAAGCCATATGGCCGAGCAGTCTCAGGAAGCGCCTGGCGGAGACCAGGGGCTGGCTGCGAAAGCGGTCGGCTAGGTCCATGAGCCGCTGAGCCCTGTCGAGCGGTAGGTACGCTCGCGCCTGAGGGGTGTGCAGCCTTGCGCCGATGAACTCGAGATCCTGTGAGGGGAGCAAAGTGGACTTTGCGAAGTTGATGACAAAGCCCAAGTGCTGCAGCAGAGTCACCGTGCGGCACGTGGCGGTGGTGACCTCCTGAGCGGACGCTGCTCTGATGAGCCAGTCGTCGAGGTACGGAAAAACATAGAGGCCGTGAAGCCGGAGATGGGCCGCCACGACCGCGAGACATTTTGTGAAGACTCGCGGTGCGGAGGACAGGCCGAAGGGCAGTACTCTGTACTGGTAATGATTTCCTGCCACCACAAACCTTAGGTATTGGCGGTGGCTTGGGTGGATGAGGATGTGCGTGTAAGCATCCTTTAGATCCAAGGAGCATAGCCAATCTCCCTGCTGGAGGTAGGGCAGAAGGATTCCAAGGGTAAGCATTTTGAACTTCTCCCGCACAAGGAACTTGTTGAGGTTGCGCAAGTCCAGGATGGGTCGGAGGCCTCCTGTTCTCTTTGGTATCAGAAAATACCTTGAATAGAAGCCCTGACCTCTCAGGTGGTGTGGCACCGGTTCCACCGCCTGATCCTGCAGAAGACCTGCTAACTCCTGAAGGAGCAACTCCCTGTGCAGAGGGGGGCGCGGAGGCTCTCCCGGAAAATAGGAGGGAGGGACCTGATGGAAGTGGAGAAGGTAGCCCTCTCGCACGACCTGAAGCACCCAGGCATCTGCGGTGATGCTGGACCACCTGTCGGCGAAGTGAACCAGCCGGCCTCCGGTGCTGGGGGGAACCAGCGGGGGGGGAGAGGCTATGCTGAGCGAGTCAAAAACCCCCACCCTGCTGAGCAGGGGCTGGTGGCGCAGGCTTGGGGGCTTGCTGCCTACGGGACCCGTTACCCCGTCCCTTGGCCTGCTGGCCCTGTTGGGGAGCTGCAGGGGCCTGATAATGGGGGTATTGTTTGTAGGCAGCCGCCTTCCTCGGGTAAAAGGTCTTTTTTCCCGAGCCCTTCTTTTTCTGGGAAGGGGCGGAGGTCTTCCTAGAAAGCCTGGTCCTGGTGAGAGTCTCAGTCTCAATTTGTGCAGCCTTTTCCGCCATGGGCTTGCCAAAGAGGTTTTCGCCTCGGCAGGGGACATCGACCAACTTGTCCTGTACCCAGGGCTCAAGGTCGGACGACTGAAGCCAAGCCTGTCGGCGGGCACCGATGCCGGCTGCGGCTACTCGAGCCGAGGCTTCAAAGCCATCATAGGCTGCTCGGGACATGAACTTCGAGCATTCCCGAATACCTGTGGACAAGGCTAGGAACCTCCGCAAGGGTTCCTCGGACAAACCAGCGGAGAAGCCAGCTAGCTCTTTAGCCAGATCCCTGAGATACATGCCCATGTAGAGCTGGTAAGTCTGGACACGACAGGCGAGCATAGAGCCCTGGAAGCACTTTTTGCCAAGGCCATCCAGGTTACGGGCCTCCCTTCCAGGAGGCACCGAGGAGTGCATCTTCTGGCTCTTAAGACGATGCATGGCCGATTCCACTACCATGGAATGGTGTGGCAACTGCGCCTTTTGAAAGCCAGGGCTCTTGCGGACTCGATAGATAGAATCGACCCGCTTGCTCAGGACCGGCGAGGAGGCCGGACTCTCCCACATGCGGAAGAGTAGTCGTTCCAGCATAGGAGGAACCGGCACAGTAAAGTGCTCCCTCGCGGGAGAGTCATACTGGAGGGCGTCGAGCTCTTCGGCTCGAGGCTCCTCCTCGGGGTCCGCAGGGAAGGCCAAAGCCTTGGCCATATCCCTAACGAAATCCGAGAACCGGGCATCCTCCGGGGGGGACTGCTTCCGAGGCTCGGACTCCGGAGAGTCCGATGGGACACACCGAGTCCGGAAAGAATCAGGTGACTCTTCCTCCTCCGACTCCCAGACCGACTCCGACGAGGACTCGGTGGGGTCGGCTCGGGCAGGGTGCGGCGCCAGCCGCCCCGACGCCGAGGGAGTCGGCGTCGGCGACCTCGGTCCCGAACGGGAGGCCGAGGGCGACCTCGACCGAGGATCGACTCGAGTTCTCATCGACTCGAGGATCGGCTCGGTCTCCGGGGTCGACTTGGACGTCGACGTCCCGGCGGTCGGGGCAGCGACGCCAGCGAAGCCAGCGAGCAGTGCCCGCTGCTGGTCCATGAAGGCAGACAATCTGCTCTCCAAGGCCGTCAACCTGAGTCCGAGCTCAGGCGACCCAGCAGCCCCCGACTCGGGCCCCGACGGCGTCGGGCCCGACGTCGGCTGACGCGGAGGCGAGTCCAGAAGGACAACAGGACTTACCCGGGCAGGCATCTCCGACTCCAGGCGAGGTCGCTTCGGGAGGTGATCCTTCTCCAAGGACCCGGGGCGGCTGTCGGGGCTATGCGACCTGGCCCTCGCGGAGCCAGGAGCGTCCACCGATGCCGCCCTCGCGGGTTTTTCCTTCCGTCGATGGTCCCCGGAGGGAGAACCCCGGTCGGAGGAGCTCCGTCGACGGTCCGAACTGGAGCCTTTCGACAGTGAGGCCTCCGACGAGGTCCGGGTACGGCTGGGGTCAGCGAAGATTCTTTCGCGCTGATGCCGCCGACTTCTCAACGCCTTCGAGGACAGTTTGCTGCAGGGCCCACAGATCAGTTCCTCGTGATCTGGGCCCAGGCAGCGGAGGCAAAGGTCGTGTGAGTCGGTGAGTGACATATTTCGGTCACACCGACCACACCGCTTAAAGCCACTGGCAGCCATCGGGGGAAAAAGGGCCCCTGCGAGGTCAAAGGACCGGGCTGCCAGGGACAAAAAACGAAAACGAAAACTGACTAAGTCAGAAAAACCGAAAAACCGTTAGAGGACTCGAGACCGGCGTCGCGAGTCCGGGCGGGAAAACGACCGGCGTCGAACCGAAAGAAAAAAGGATAAATACAGAGGAAAATCAACTTTTTCGCGGGGACAAGACGGGGACGTCTGTAGGGCTCCGCGGAAAAAAGAAGACTGGCTAAGATGGCACCTTCGGGCGGGAAGACTACCGCGCATGCGCGCTGCAATTCCCAAAGGCTTTCTTTGAAAGCTGGGGAAAATTGCTCCGCGAGGGCTCCGTCGGCGCCGACGTCACCCATAAGTGAGGACTGACTTCCTGCTTGGTCCTGGAGAAATGCTCCGTGCGGGCTCCGTCGGTGCCAACATCACCCATATGTGAGGACTGACTTCCTGTTTGTTCCAGGAGAATCAATTTTATCTGAGGTGCACAGACAGCATGTCTCCAGAGCTCCATGGAAAAAAGAAGACTGATGTAAGATGGCACCTTTGGGTGGGAAAGTGACTGCGCATGCGCGGTGAAGCTCCCAAAAGCTTTCTTTGAAAGCTGGGGAATGGATTTGCATGGGCTCTGTCAGCGCCAACGTCACCCATAGTACTGACTTTCTGCTTGTTTCCGGAGAATATTTAATTCTGAAGATCAACCTGCCTCCACCCCCTTCCCCTTCTCCTGGGATCTACAAGGAATCCAGGGGCAATGGGAGCAGGAGCTATCCACTAGGGATCAGGGTCCGAGCTTTCAAGAAGGGATTCTTTACACCAATCTAGCCCCAATTTGGGGCTGAAGAGGGAGATATCACACTCTGGGCCACCAGACGGGGAAAGAATATGGGAGGCAGCACTGCACTATGCATGTGCAACAAACTGGAAATGTCGCAAGCTCCTTCATACCAAAGTCTGCTGTAAAGAAATTGCTGTCGCCTACTGCAAAAACAAATTCAAACAATGTACATGATTATACATGCACACAACCACATAATTCCCTATCATGTAAACCATTCATTACCTTATTAGTGTTCTTGGTGCTGAATCTCTTCCAGTAGTCTGGAGTGCTAAATATCTGATAAAGTTCAAAACGGCTAAGTACTATCATCAGAAAATGGTTTGGATCCATCATAGAAGCACCAGCCTAAAGAGAGAAAAATGGAAACATGGGAAAATGTTACCAACTTTACTATCAGTTTAAAAACCCACATACACTAATAAAGGAATACTTATCAGGAATGGCTGCACCTAAAGCTGTGACTCACCCATCCCATTATCTAATCCATATACTTGAGCCTCATTAGACAACAGTGACACCAGCTAGAACACAACCAGAAGAAGAGAGGAGTAACAGGGAGCTATCTTCTTGCCACCAGCCTGCCTCTGCAATTTATGGCTATGGTTTCTTTGTAACATGGCCTAAGTTTCTCTGGGTAATCTACTCCATTCAAGCAGAGCTGCTTAGCCCTTCAAGGACTGGGTATGTCAGTACTCAGAGTCACCAGTCTGATGCCTTACCTAGGCCTCACAAAACAGGCACCAGACAAACCCAATTGTCATCTTCCAGGTATGTTAATGCAATTCACTGTTTACACCCCCCTCGTCTCCATACTCAGGTACCCTGGCATAAGGGCTGGGTGGCCCAAACCAGGTTTGGCTGACACATCCCAAAATGTTCTCTTGGTAGGAAAGGAATGCCAGTTATGAATACCTGAGCAAATGTGATTAATTAAACAAGCAACTTTTTATGGGCACCAAGGAATACGTTCTGGCCTAAATCAGACAGGTGGATCCCATTCCATCAGTATAAGTATGAAGCGTCTACTAAAGCCTGATCATGTCTGATACAAAAACTACTATGCTGTTGTAGTAATCTGTCACCCTTATTGACCTTGGCAACTGCCTTCATAACTGGATGAAAATGCATCCACCAGCGAGGAGGGATAGCCTCAAGACCACAAAATTCTTGTACCTGGCAGCCAGGAAGCGAGGCACGCAATGTTTTTAATGACATGTATTTTTTGCTGTCCAGATAAGTCACCAAGATCATTATCTGCAGGTGAATCATTAGCTGATTCTGCCAGCAATCTACTCAAAGAGTGAAATCATCCAAGTATATGCCTATCTAGCCAGTTCATCATATCCACACTTACTGGTCAGTCAGAGCCAAATGAGAACCAAAACTGCTAGAGCTAGCATGGACATTCGCCCAAAATATGAAGCAATGCCCAGTGATACAAACCATCTTGTGCCATAAGCCATCATCTGCAACAAAAGGAGATAAATCAGTACAGAATAGTAGGCCATTTGCCCACTTGAAGTAGCCTGCAAATGCCATCTACCTCCATGCTGCATGATGCCAGAATTCATATCTGAGCACTTCACACTAGAAACTGGCTCTGATCCTAAAAGAATGTTTAAGAAACCCATTTGTGTGGAGCCTTGCTGGAGCTAAAACCTGTTTTAAGACCACCATGAACTGAAATCAACCCAAGGCAGAATCACTACTGTGGTTAAAGAGTTGGCAGTTAGATTTAGGATGTACTGATAAATAGTTCTTAATGTTGAGCATAAGGCAAGTTGCTATTCCTGACATACTACCACCACCCCTTTTTCTCACTTGGTCAATTCTGGATCACTAAATCCAGATGCTCTGCTTGCTCCCATATAAATATATATCAGAAATAAGGAGGTTCAGTAACAGCCCAATCATTAGGCAAGAGCAAATAGATTCCTAGGACATTATCATCTGAGGAGCAGCAAAAACCAGCACCAGTCACAGCAAAACAACAGATTCTGAGAGCCACATAAACTTAAAGAGCGATCAGTACGGTCTTATCTGCAGGGCGAGTGAACACACACATACAAAGCAAAGGGAGCACAACATAAAATTCACTAACAGTAGTTGGTGAATTGCTGTGCATCTCCTAGGGGGAGAGAATAAAGTTCCTTCCTCAAGTCTTGTTGAGTACCTTCACATGGTGTCCCTGTTGTATAACATCTATACTAAATCTTAGCAAGGAGATACTACAACTGGAATAAACAGGTGCCTATCCATAGCTTACGCACTAGGGCTAACGACTGTGGTTGTGATAAACACTACAGATGTAGGCAACATCCCTGGATACAAGTAGCCATGGTGGATGTGTTCGTGGACCCACTGTGGGCAAGAGGCAAACCACAGAAATTAATGAAAAAGTTAATTGATTTAATTATAGTTAGGTGGCCTTCTGCAGATAAAGAGGAGATAATGCACTGCTACCTTTATGCTACAACCCCTATATTTAAATCAAGAGGGTATACACAGAGAATCCACCAAAAACTGGAAGAAAGAAGAATATTGCTAAAATAAAAACTGCAAAAAGCAACTGATGCAAATTTAAGATCTTTAATTTCACAGATCAAAGTAAAGTAGTATGTGAATGATTTTTATTTATTTTTATTTATTTAACATTTCTTTTATACCGCGCTATTAATATCAGTGCGGTGTACATCAAACAAACATATACACTGCAGGCTAACTGCAATGTATTCACATTTGAACAGGGATTGAAACTTGGATAAACAAGGGTAAACATCAACAGTTATTACATTGTCAAGTATCTACAGTTATTTACATGGTGAGTGTATTTCCCTATCGGGTCTAACATCTTGAATCAACTAAGGGCTTCTGTGGATCAAGAAATACAAGAAGGAGGAGATCACCTAAGTAGGAGTACCAGAAGAGAGGTATACACAGAAAAAGGAACAGCAGTTGAGGTGGAGATGGAGCTTAGAGATCTGGAACTGTAGGAGAGCGAGATCAATAAAGGATAAGTCAAGAAATCAACTGAAGAGGGAGAAGAAAGGAGGAGAAAGACCAAGAGGTGGAGGAATTAATGAGCAAATTCCTAGTTCACATGGGAAAGATGAATATGCTGGGTTCCAGCAAGGGAACGATTTCCCAAGTTAAATTTAACACTTAAGGGTGAAAGTATGATAAATAAAATGAATAAGGACATCATGTTGTTGTTGTTGTTAAGTGCCGTCGAGTTGGTGTCGACTCATGGTGGCCCTCTGGATAGTTGTCCTAAATTGTGTTCAGTCTTCAGTCAGGCGGCTCATTGTTGACAGACTAGTACCCGTAGCTGCTGTTATTGTATCAATCCATCTCATTGCTAGACTTCCTCTTTTGCGCTGACCTATCTTGCCAAGCATGATGTTTTCCTCTAATGATCTCTCTCTTTGCATGATGTGTCCAAAGTATGAAAGTCAAAGTCTTGTCATCTGAGCTTCTAAAGAAAGCTTAGGTTTGACCTCCTCTAGTACTGACTGGTTTGTTCTTCGGGCAGTCCATGGTATACAAAGTATTTGCCACCAGCACCATAATTCAAAGGCATCAATTTTCTTCCTATCTCTTTCACTGTCCAGCTTTCACATCCATATGATGTTATTGAAAATACCATGGCTTGAACAAGTCAAATCTTTGTATGGAGAGAGACATCTCTGCTCTTGAGAATCTTGTCTAGGTCTTTCATAGCCATTCTGCCAAGAGCAATGCGTCGTCGGATTTCTTGACTGCTTGTTGCTTCTTTATTGATAGCTGATCCAAGTAGGTTAAAGTTGTTTACAATTTCAATTTCTTCTCCTTCAACAATGAACCTGTTGATTTTGCCAGTTGTCATGATCTTTGTCTTCTTCACATTAAGGTGCAAGCCCATTTTGAGACTATTTTCTTAGAACGTGAGAAGCAAATGTTTCAGATCATCTTCACTTTCAGCCAGCAATGTGGTATCAACAGCATAGTGAAGGTTGTTAAGTCTTCCACCAATCTTCACACCTCTGCTGTCTTCATACAGTCCTGCTTCTCTGATGATTTGTTCTGCATATAAATTAAATAGGTAGTGGGAAAGTAGACATAGCCTGTATAAAGAGGCCATTTACTGATATCACAGAAATAAATTGAATACAATATTGTGCAACTAGAATTATTATTGAAAGAATACTACTAACTAAAATATAGGGCCAAAAGAAAAAGAAAACAATAACAGTTCCTCCTTGGAAAAAGCACATCTAAGGAAAAATAAAATCACCGCATGCAAAGGTATCCCTGAAAGACAGGTATTTAAAAAGATTAAGATCAAAGACACTGAGGAAGATCCAAAACATCAAGCTGAAACACGCTGCATTAACAGAAGATGACCTTACATTTATATGTTCCAACAATAAATTAAAAGTGACAGCAGAAGCACAAAAGCTGCAAAGATATGATGACAACAGGAAAGTAAGATATAAATATAACTCTCTTACTTCCTGGACAGTCAGGATCAAGAAAAAAAAACACTTACTTCCCATTTTTCTTTTTACTGCATTTTTTTTTCCTAACTGTTCAAGAAGTTAAGCCTCAGGGTCAAAGGATTTGCTCTTTCCAGTGTACAGCCTACTTCAGGAGGGGTTTGAAGGGAGAGGAGAGAGGAACTGCTTGAGATCCTTACTCTTTAGGTATGTACTGACAGCAGGACTGGTGTTAGAGGGTGACAAACAGGACAACAGTCCTGGGTCCCCATGTCACAGGATGCCCCAAGTCTGCATCAAGTTGGAGAAGGCATAGCCTGCAGGTGGACTTTGATGCCCCCTCACTAATGTCTGCCTTGTGTCCTTGTTAACTGTAACACTCTCCAGACTGACAGAAGTGTTACTGTCCGCCAAGAGTCCAGTCCACCTAATGAACAACAAACTTTGAGAGCTCCAGAAGACCTCGCCTTTCCCTATTTGGGATATCTGTCAATAAACAATGAGTGCCCAGCAGCATCGGACACTGCCCTAACAAGCACTTGATCAGTACAAGCAGCATCAACATGTGCTGGCCAAGTTGTCCTTTCTAACAAGTACTTAGCAAGGCTAGCTGGTCAAGGGTGAATGGTCGTTAGCCCTTGTGGCCAATAATGTAATGTCGAGTGTGGACAGTCTTCATGAGCACTGGCCTGCAGATGACAAGGTCAATCCTGATAATCACCAGCTTTTTTTTTTTTGCAGACTTCAGTGGAGTCTGCAAAAACGACTTACATTATTGTGATAATACACAGACTTCAGTGGAGTTGGCAATGAATACAGGACATCAGTTGGTACTATCATCAGCAGTCGTCACCAGTACCTCTATCTAGTGCCACTACCAAAGCATCCAATGGCAATGTGCATGAGTCTTTAATCAAGTGTAATCACCATAGCTACGTGTTGGCCTATATCCAGTATTGCCAGCAACAATGAGCACCTGTCCCCAATGAGCGTTAGCCTCTATCCAGGACTGCCATCAACAAAATCTGCATTGATGAGTGGTGTCTAGATACTGTTTAACATCAAACAGCACTGATCCGTATAAACGAGCACTGGTCTTCTTCCAACATAGTTTCAATATTAATGAGTGTTTCCTGAAATATCAGGAAATGCAGTCAGAGACCAAGAAAATGTGGCAGAAAGATACAGAAACGTTTTCCCTCGTGTTGGGCGCCACCAGCTTGATAAAAAAGAATTTCCAAGCACATGTTGACAAACTACCCATAATGTTACATCTTACGAACTCCAGCAGGAGGCTCTCTTTGGCACAATGCAAGTATAACACCGAGCCTTAGGAGTAAATTTGAGAGGCTGAGATCATACTCCCGAGGTTCACGCCTCTCATGGTATGCACAAAACTTTAAAAAAAACCTTTTTTTTTTTGGTTATCTGTGTTTATTATATGTTTGTTTGTTGGGTTAGTCGAAGGCTAGTGGGAAGTAGAAGAAAGTGTTAATCTGGGTTGGGAAATCGGAAGACATATCACCTTCCCTGAAGTGACGTATGCATTGCTATAGCTCTCTGATTGGTAGTTGAGTGTTTAAATTCTATGGCACCAGACGTCGAAGCCGCTTCCTTGAGTTATCATTGTGATAAAATACATTGCCCCTGAAGATGCCTTTTTTAAGGAGAAACAAAGAACTTTGTTGGGCTGGCTACGATGTCTGATGCAATTTGGGAGTGTGGTCACTCAGATAAGTGAACTTTTTATTCTATCCGCTACTGACATTTGCATATAGTCATATGGTCATCTGTTTTATTACAGGGACTACAAAGAGGTTAGTGGACCTAAATGGGAGTTGGTCATTGTATTCGTGAGAGAGAACATCGTTTGATTGAATAAATTTGAGATACATAAGACCTCTTAACCCTTTGAAGGCCTACTTTAAATTTTCAATCCACATTCTGCAGCCAGGTTAATTTTTGCATATTTCAGGAAAATTGTAGCCGTCTCATTCAATATGTTCTAATAGTGATTTTCCTTCTGTTATGGTCATGTAATATATATCATTTGATAGGAATATTTAGTCAGAATTTTGGATCCCGAGAGTTTTGGGCTCGGCCTGGAAAGGGTTAATGGTCTTTTATTGTTAACTAATTTGGATATTTATGTATTTTTTAAAGAAAACATTTGAAAAACAAGAAAAGTACTTTTTTTGAGACATTAAATGGGTATGGTATAGTGAGTTTTTTTAAGACCGGTGATGTGAGCTATCTGCTTTCCCCTTTGGCGATTCAGTTTGCCACATTGTGGGATATGAGCCATCCTGAGATCTTTTTCTCCCTGTAGTAATGACTTATTAACAATTATGGTTGAAGTTAGTATTGGTGGCAGTGTGTTAATTTATAATTAATGTTAATTAGTGTCAAAATTGATTTTTGTGGGTATTTTAGGTTTATTTATTTATTTAATTCTCTTATATACCGCGCTATTCTGCATCAGTGCGGTTTACATTGAACAAACTGAAATTACATTGAACAGGGTATTATAACTTGGAGATAACTATTTTACAGGGATTTTATCTATTTATCTAACTATTTTAACTATTTTATCTAAGGGGTTTCTTTATAGTTAGATATTGTCTCCCTTAGAGCAGTGTGATTTCAGTTAATCAGCATGCACAAAACTAACCCATTTGGAGAAACTGCCCCTGGGCAAAGCCACCAGTCTAGACTTACAGGTCAAAGTCAGGCTTAAGTCCAAATGATCAGCTTTTTTTTTTTTGTTTAAGTGGAAAGTGGAGGATGAGAAAGAGAAAGAGAAAAAGAAACCAAATCGCAAGGACACCTCAAAGACATTTTCTTTTGTTATTTGCAGGCCCAAAGCTCAAAACGGGGCCTTGAATGCAGCAGGGTTAATTTTGCCTTATTTTATTTTTTTCATATTTTTTGCTACTTTAAGGCTCAGAGAAGAGTCTGAATGTTCTCAGTATCTGGGAAGATAGGAGGAAAGAGGCCTGAACCGATTCCTGTGGCTAATTTAGACTTCCTTACCTTCCTCTTCCTAATCCTCTTGCTCTGAACAATGGGCTGTGGTGGGGACAGACAGGACACTAACATGGCTGGCAATATGCCACATCAGCACAGGAGTGCAAGTGCTGATTGCCTAAGTTTTGCCCTCTTCCATCCAGCCCTACGGCATGGTCACATGACCATTACACAACCACTAAGTTGGCTGGCTGTCCACAATCTTATCATGCTGCAGGTGTGAGAGAGTTTTCCCTCCACCTCCTGAATACAGCCCCACTTCTCTCCTTCCCCAAAGGATCAGGGTTGTGTTTGCATGAGTGTCCTGGTTACCAGCAATACTCACGCATCACAAAATCATGCCGCCCATTCGCTGGCAGAAAAATCATACAAAAATCTAATCATACAAAGAGGCAGTATATAAATGAAAACTACACATTTTGGAAGCAAAATATGAATTACATATGGTTTGTATATCCCTTACGCATCAAGTCTGTGTGTTATACATCTATTACTGATTTTTGTTCAGAGATTATTCCAGTTTAATGAGATGTTCAGTTAAGTACTCAGCAATATTTTTTTTTTTTTAGTATACTATGAAAAAAATTTTGTCTACAAATATTTCCACATGGTTATGGCATTAATTTAACCATTTCTATTAAGAAATATAATTATTACATTTTTTATCTTTAGTCTTTTTCTTTTTTACCTGTAGCATCACGATATCTTTATCAAACATCTCCTTTCTGCATTTCACATTATGGTAGTAATAGATCTGAAAAACAACCATACAACCATAACTGTAACATTTAAATCTTCAAACTGGACATTTATTTAAAGCAGTAGTAATTTTTGGAGCTATATCCAAATGAATGCCATGTCTGCCATGGCTCATATTTTGAGTGGACTACTAGTGTTATTCATATAGTTACTCACCTGTAACAGGTGTTCTCCAGGAGCAGCAGGAATCAGTCCTCACATATGGGTGACGTCGGCGCCGACGGAGCCCTCGCGGAGCAATTTTCCCCAGCTTTCAAAGAAAGCCTTTGGGAATTGCAGCGCGCATGCGCGGTCGCCTTCCCGCCCAAGGGTGCCATTTTAGCCAGTCAGATGACATAGCTAAAAAAGACAGCATAAAAATTTGCAAAAAAACTAAAGCAGAGGATTGCAACTCCAAGGGGAGGAGGGAGGGTTGTGAGGACTGATTCCTGCTGCTCCTGGAGAACACCTGTTACAGGTGAGTAACTACGCTTTCTCCAGGACCAAGCAGGAAGTCAGTCCTCACATATGGGACTCCCAAGCTTAAGGCTACCGGAGACCCTAAGCACAAAAATGAGCTCCCTCTAGCTCAGCAGCACAGAAGGAAGGAATCTTCGCTGAATTATTACCCACCGGTAGCCCACATCCGGGATGGAGGGTAGGAGTTGCTCAAACCTCAAAGAGATTACGGAGGACTGCCTGTCCGAAAGCACTGTCCCTGCGGGACTCCCTCTCGAGACAGTAATGGACCGCAAAAGTCTGGCTCGAAGACCAAGTAGCGGCCCGGCAGATGTCTGCCAGCGGAACAGAGCGGAGGTAAGCCACTGACGTAGCCTTTGCCCGAACGCAATGAGCCGTGACTCGACCTTCCAAGGAGAGTCCGGCTGCCCCATAAGCCCAAGTGATACAGTCCGCAACCCAGATGGACAGAGTACGCTTGGAGACCGGGAGTCCCAATTTATTGGGATCAAAAGACACAAAAAGCTGCGCAGCTTTACGGTGCTCCCGCGTACGGTCAAGGTAGAAGTTCAATGCCCTTCTACAGTCCAGGGTATGGAGGACCATTTCAGCTCGGCTGGAGTGTGGCCTGGGAAAGAAGGTCGGAAGTACCACCTCCTGATTGATGTGAAAAGGGGAGACCACTTTTGGAAGAAATTTTGGGTGAGTCCGTAGGACTACCCTATTTTTGTAGAACCGAGTGTAAGGGGGATCAGACACGAGGGCCTGCAATTCACTTACGCGTCTAGCGGAAGTGAGGGCTATCAAGAACAATGTTTTCCAAGAAAGAAAACGGAGAGAACAGGTAGCCATAGGTTCAAAAGGCGGACAGGTGATCCGCTGTAAAACCACATTCAGATCCCAGTCAGGCGCTGGCGGGCGCAGAGGTGGTTTAAGTAGAAGGAGACCTCGGAGAAACCTCGCTACGAGAGGGTCGCTGGAAAGAGGTCTGCCGTCCACCGGCACATGATGTGCTGAAAGAGCACTGAGGTGAACTTTGACGGAGTTGGACTTAAGTCCCAGATTAGAGAGGTATAGCAAGTACTGCAAGATCACCGACACCGAGCAGGAGAAGGGATCCTGAGACTGTTGGGTACACCAAACGGAGAAGCGATGCCATTTAAGGGCGTAGCATTTGCGGGTAGAAGGTCGCCGAGAAGCTAGGACGACCTCTTCCACCTCTGCCGGCAGGAGAAGGGGAGCAAGGACTACCCTCTCAGCAGCCAGGCCATTAGATTGAGAGATCTGAGGTTGGGGTGTAGCAGAGACCCCTGATCCTGAGTGAGGAGATCCGGTTGTAACCCCAGAGGGAATGGATCCTCTACCGCTAATTGCAGCAGGAGTGGAAACCACGGCTGTCTGGGCCAGCGAGGGGCCACCAGGATCATGGAAGCTTTGTCTCGGAGAACCTTGAAAAGAGTTCGAGAGACTAGCGGGATGGGAGGTAAAGCATACAGAAGGCTCTCCGACCATGAGAGTAGAAAAGCGTCTGCCGCAACTCGAAGGGGATGTGGCTGACGAGAGCAGAAGCGAGGAAGTTGCCGGTTGAGAGGGCTGGCAAAGAGATCCATTGTGGGGAGGCCCCACTTTAGAAAGAGCTTCTGAACTACCAAGGGATCCAGGCGCCACTCGTGCGGCTGGAGGATCCTGCTGAGTTTGTCCGCCAGGCAATTTTCTTGGCCTGGGAGATAAACTGCCTTGAGAAGAACGCCGTGACTGACGGCTCAAGAACAGAGCTTCTGTGCTTCCCGACAGAGAAGGAAGGAGCCCGTGCCCCCCTGCTTGTTCACGTAGAACATGGCAACTTGATTGTCCGTCTGGACAAGGACGGACTGGTGAGAGGTCAGGTGGGAGAAGGCCTTGAGAGCCAGGCGGATCGCTCTGAGCTCCAGGAAGTTGATCTGCTGAGCAGACTCCCACGTGGTCCAGAGGCCCTGAGTACGTGCCCCTTGGCAATGTGCTCCCCAACCCAGGAGGGACGCATCTGTCGTCAGCACCTGGGCCGGCTGAGGCGACTGAAAAGGCATGCCGAGTACCAGGTTCGGCCGATGAAGCCACCACTGGAGAGACGAGGCCAGCGGCTCGGAGACGCGCACTAGGTCTGCTAGGCCGCCTGTGGCTTGTTGCCACTGCTTGCGAAGACACCATTGAGCAGGCCGCATATTCAGGCGGGCATTGGGGGTCACATGGACGGTGGAAGCCATATGGCCGAGTAGTCTCAGGAAGCGCCTGGCGGAGACCAGGGGCTGGCTGCGAAAACGGTCGGCTAGGTCCATGAGCCGTTGAGCCCTGTCGAGCGGTAGGAAAGCTCGTGCCTGAGGAGTGTGCAGCCTTGCGCCGATGAACTCGAGATCCTGTGAGGGGAGCAAAGTGGACTTTGCGAAGTTTATGACAAAGCCCAAGTACTGCAGAAGAGTCACCGTGCGGCGTGTGGCGTTGGTGACCTCCGGAGCGGACGCTGCTCTGATGAGCCAGTCGTCGAGGTACGGAAAGACATAGAGGCCGTGAAGCCGGAGATGGGCCGCCACCACCGCGAGACATTTTGTGAAGACTCGC
The DNA here is from genome assembly GCA_033557465.1 of Ichthyophis bannanicus. Classification (NCBI taxonomy): domain Eukaryota; kingdom Metazoa; phylum Chordata; class Amphibia; order Gymnophiona; family Ichthyophiidae; genus Ichthyophis; species Ichthyophis bannanicus. The sequence continues at coordinate 436,749,208 of CM066033.1, forward strand.
GGTGCGGAGGACAGGCCAAAGGGCAGTACTCTGTACTGGTAATGATTTCCTGCCACCACAAACCTTAGGTATTGGCGGTGGCTTGGGTGGATGAGGATGTGCGTGTAGGCATCCTTTAGATCCAAGGAGCATAGCCAATCTCCCTGCTGGAGGTAGGGCAGAAGGATTCCAAGGGTAAGCATTTTGAACTTTTCCCGCACGAGGAACTTGTTGAGGTTGCGCAAGTCCAGGATGGGTCTGAGGCCTCCTGTCCTTTTTGGTACTAGAAAATACCTGGAATAAAAGCCTTGACCTCTCAGGTGGTGGGGCACCGGTTCCACCGCCTGTTCCTGTAGAAGACCTGCTAACTCCTGAAGGAGTAAGTCCCTGTGCAGGAGGAGTCGTGGAGGTTCTCCCGGGAAATAGGAGGGAGGGACCTGGTGGAAGTGGAGAAGATAGCCCTCTCTCACGACTTGAAGCACCCAGGCATCTGAAGTGATGTTGGACCACCTGTGGGCAAAGTGAACCAGCCGGCCTCCGGTGCTGGGAGGAGCCAGCGGAGGGGGAGAGGCTATGCTGAAGGAGTCAAAAGCCCCCACCCTGCTGAGCAGGGGCTGGTGGTGCAGGCTTGGGGGCTTGCTGCCTACGGGACCCGTTACCCCGTCCCTTGGCCTGCTGGCCCTGTTGGGGAGCTGCGGGGGCCTGATATTGGGGGTAGTGTTTATAGGCAGCTGCCTTTCTCGGGTAAAAGGACTTCTTTCCCGAGCCCTTCTTTTTCTGGGAAGGGGCGGAGGTCTTCCTAGAAAGCCTAGTCCTGGTGAGAGTCTCAGTCTCTAGTTGTGCAGCCTTTTCGTCCATAGGTTTGCCAAAGAGGTTTTCACCTCGGCAGGGGACATCGACCAACTTGTCCTGCACTCAGGGCTCAAGGTCAGACGACTGAAGCCAAGCCTGTCGGCGGGCACCGATGCCGGCTGCGGCCACTCGAGCCGATGCTTCAAAGCCATCATAGGCTGCTCGGGATATGAATTTTGAGCATTCCCGAATGCCAGTGGACAAGGCTAGGAACCTCCGCCAAGGTTCCTCGGACAATCCAGCGGAGAATCCGGCTAGCTCTTTAGCCAGGTCTCGGAGATACATGCCCATGTATAGCTGGTAGGTCTGGACACGACACTCAAGCATAGAGCCCTGGAAACACTTCTTACCAAGGCCATCCAGGTTACGGGCCTCCCTGCCAGGAGGCACCGAGGAGTGCATCTTCTGGCTCTTAAGACGATGCATGGCCGATTCCACTACCATGGAATGGTGTGGTAGCTGTGCTTTTTGGAAGCCAGGGCTCTTGCGGACTCGATAGATAGAATCGACCCGCTTGCTCAGGACCGGCGAGGAGGCCGGACTCTCCCACATGCGGAAGAGTAGTCGTTCCAGCATGGGAGGAACCGGTACAGTAAAATGTTCCCTGGCGGGAGAGTCATACTGGAGGGCGTCGAGCTCTTCGGCTCGAGGCTCCTCCTCGGGATCCGCAGGGAAGGCCAAAGCCTTGGCCATATCCCTGACGAAGTCCGAGAACCGGGCATCCTCCGGAGGGGACTGCTTCCGAGGTTCGGACTCAGGCGAGTCCGAGGGGACACACCGAGTCCGAAAAGAATCAGGTGACTCTTCCTCTTCAGACTCCCAGACCGACTCCGAGGAGGAATCGGTGGGGTCGGCCCGGGCAGGCAGCGGCGCCGGCCGCCCCGACGCCGAGGGAGTCGGCGGCGACGACCTCGGTCCCGAACGGGAGGCCGAGGGTGACCTCGACCGAGGATCGACTCGAGTTCGCATGGACTCGAGGATCGGCTCGGTCTCCGGGGTCGACTTAGACGTCGACGTCCCGGCGGTCGGGGCAGCGGCGCCAGCGAGGCTAGCGAGCAGTGCCCGCTGCTGGTCCATGAAGGCAGACAGTCTGCTCTCCAAGGCCGTCAACCTGAGTCCGACCTCAGGTGACCCAGCAGCCCCCGACTCGGGCCCCGACGGTGTTGGGCCCGACGTCGGCGGTCTCGGAGGCGAGTCCAGGAGGACCACAGGACTTACCCGAGCAGGCAGCTCCGACTCCATGCGAGGTCGCTTCGAGAGGTGCTCCTTCTCCAAGGACCCGGGACGGCTATCGGGGCTATGCGACCTGGCCCTCGCGGAGCCAGGAGCGTCCACCGACGCCGCCCTCGCGGGTTTCACCTTCCGTCGATGGTCCCCGGAGGGAGAACCCCTGTCGGAGGAACTCCGGCGGCGGTCAGAGCTGGAACCTCTGGACGCCGAGGCCTCCGACAAGGTCCGGGTACGGCTGGGGTCAGCGAAGATCCTATCCCGCTGATGCCGCCGACTTCTCAACGCTTTGGAGGACATTTTGCCACAGGCCCCACAGATCATTTCTTCATGATCCGGGCCCAGGCAGCGGAGGCAATTATCGTGTGTGTCAGTTAGTGACATATTTCGGTCACACTGACCACACCGCTTGAAACCACTGGCAGCCATCGGGGGAAAAAGGGCCCCTGCGAGGTCAAAAGACCGGGCTGCCAGTGAAAAAACTGAAAACGAAACTGACTAAATCAGAAAAACCGAAAAAGAAGAAGAGGACTCGTGACCGGCGTCGCGAGTCCGGGCGGGAAGAAAACCGGCGTCGAACCGAAGGAAAAAAGAGAATATTACGAATAAAATCAACTTTTTCGCGGGGACAAGACGGGTACGTCTGTAGGGCTCCGCGGAAAAAAGAAGACTGGCTAAGATGGCACCCTTGGGCGGGAAGGCGACCGCGCATGCGCGCTGCAATTCCCAAAGGCTTTCTTTGAAAGCTGGGGAAAATTGCTCCGCGAGGGCTCCGTCGGCGCCGACGTCACCCATATGTGAGGACTGACTTCCTGCTTGGTCCTGGAGAAAGAACTTTTTAACGACACTGGCCTCTAGGATGCTATGCAAGTTTTTTATAAATAAATAAATGCAATTTAACAACAAATGACAACTTTATATCTTATATTTTTAAGGCTCTATTTGTCACTGGCTTTGGCTATCCTGAAATAAGTGTGCTACTAGGATTTGTCACACACAATCTGTCTTGCATTTGATTAGACAAACGTTATTGGAAAGCAACTGTCTACTCAGCTTTTTTCAAGCTATACCTTAGAGCAGTGCTCTTCAGCTCTTTTTTATTTTATGGCACACTTTTTGACTTTGTTCAATTCACGTGGCACACCAAACCAAGTTTTGCATGATCCTCACTCTCAGTCCCTCCTACTAGCAGAAGAGGAGCAACACTTTTATCCTGTGTCTCATTCAGCTTGGTTCAGTCTGATGCATTGTGGCAGGCTATGGCCTATAATAGTCTGCAAATGTGAAAGGCCTGTAAGTTAGGCCCTGATTCCAACCCCCATCTCAGTAAAGAACCAAAGTCTGTAAAAGTTTGAGAAAAGCTGTTTTAAACTGCTTAATAAGAAGTTTTTATGAATGCATAAATCTTTCATTATTCTCTTGTGCTGTGAAAATAGAAATGTTTCAATACTTGCATTCCTAGAGCCAGAAACGACCTTGCAGTAGAGAAGTATCCAAACCTAGAAACCACACCATTGTTAGAACAGTCCTAGAGGAGGGAGCTGGGTGCTAGGCCCAGGAGGGATCTCTGATTGGACAGGTGCAGGGGGCGTTGGGACCAATAGAATGTTTGCATGTATCAAACTGAAAAGAAATGTATAAATGAGTATGTCTCTGTAAGAACTTTGCTCAGTCCTTTTTGAAGCTTTGACTAACTGGGCCTTATGCATGATAAATTGGCTTGGACCCTGTAAATTGACTCCTGGATTTATTCATTGTTTGCACTTCGCTGCTACAGCATGAATATGTGAGGTTAGTAAAGACATGCACAGGAAAGAAACACTGTTCTTTTCCTACCAGGGGAGGCATAGTGGAGAGTAAGATTACCTGATTGCCTGTGCTAGTACTAAGCAGACAGTTTAGTAGAGGGCTTTTCTCTGGGGCACTATCCAACAGAAATGGGGCAACACCCTCATGAACCCATGTCTAATCATGCCCTATCAGTAGGGTTACCAACTTTTTCACCGAGAAAAACCCGACACCTGTGGCTCGCCATGCTCCACCCATTCTCCGCCCCTAGTCCCACCCCTGCCCCGCCCCCACCCACAAAAATTACCGAGGATACGTGTAGGCTAACTTCCTTGGTCATATAATAATTAAACTGGGAACCCCAAAATCCAAACATGAAATGTACAACACTGGAGAAATAAAACTATAAAGTAATTTCCTCTTGCACTAAACAAAAACGCAAAGATGTTAGCAATACACACTTCCCAGACCAAACATATTCCAGCTAATAAATTCAAAATAAAAAGTATTTTTCTACCTTCTGTTTGGGCGTTTTATTTTCAGTTGCAATTGCTCCAGTCACTTTCTTCTGGTTTCTTCGTGTCTTCTGCGAGCTATCCATTTGTCCTTTCTTCTCTTTTAGATGTTTTCCATTCTCTCTCTATTTCTGCTTTAACATACTGATTGTTTCCCTTTTGCTCTTTCCCCCAATTCTTTCCTTATTCCTTTATCATCCATTTAAATTTCACCCTTCCATTCTCAAGCCCCTCTCTCCCAATACCCAGCCCATCATAGACTTTTCTTCCACACAAAATATTTTTTCCCCTCTCCATTCTCATTCCCCATCTATTCTAGTCCTCCCCCAAAATCAGTTCCCTTATAGTTCTAGACCCACCCAGCATCCACTCCCTTCTAATCCCATTCTCCCATGCCCCACATCAGCCCATTTCCAGTCCTATTCCAGCTCTTCATCAGCCCATTTCCAGTGCTAGCCCTCACATCACAGACCATTTCCAGTCCTAGCCCCCCCCCCATCACAGCCTATTTCCAGTCCTAGGCCCCCCCATCACATCCCATTTGCAGTCCGAGTCCCCCCGCACCATCACAGCCCATTTGCAGTCCTACCCCCCCCACCATCACAGTCCATTTGCAGTCCTAGCCCCCCTAATCACAGCCTATTTCCAGTCCAAGTTCCCCCTCCCTCCACCATAGCCCATTTCCAGTCCAAGTTCCCCCCCCCCATAGCCTTTTTCCAGTCCAGGTCCCCCTCCCCATCAAAACCCATTTCCCGTCCATGTCCCCCCCCCCCCCATAGCCCTTTTACAGTCCAGGTCCCCTCCCATCACAGCCCATTTATTTCCAGTCCAAGTCCCCCCCCCCCCTAGCCCTTTTCCGGTCCAGGTCCCCCCCCCCATCACAAACCATTTCCAGTCAAATTCCCCCTCCTAGCCCTTTTCCAGTCCAGGCCCCCTCCCCCCATCACAGCCCAGGCAGTCCTTGGCCTCCCCCCCCCCAAAAACCGCAGCTGTCTGAGGCTTTAGAGGGAGCTGGGGAAGCCCGCGCGAGGCCCCGGCTCCCTCTGAACAGCTGCCAGCGTGAAGAGCCTTTTCCTTCACGCTGGCGGCTGTTCCTGTGAAGCCGCGAATGCTGGGAAAGGTTAAAGGGCAGTGCCTGTAACCTTTCCCACCAATCGCGGCTTCACAGGAACAGCCGCCAGCGTGAAGGAAAAGGCTCTTCACGCTGGCAGCTGTTCAGAGGGAGCCGGGGCCTCGCGCGGGCTTACCCGGCTCCCTCTGAAGCCCTCCGGGTTGGGAGAAAAGCCAGTTTTTTTGCTCTGGCCGCTCCCGATCTTGCGGCCAGAGCAAAAAAAACGGCTTTTCAAGGGCCGGTTTTGCCTCTGCACCGGCAGCCGGCCTGGCCATGGAAAAACCGGCCAGGCTAGCTGAAAACCGGCCAGTTGGTAACCCTACCTATCAGCAGCATTGTACCTAGACTGGTGCAAGCGGTATGGCCACACAGAGCGCGAAAAAGCAGTGGCATATTTGGACATGGATCGGAAATGGCATACCAGCAGTGCCCTCATTGGAAGTGAAAGTCTCAGCCTTTTGCAGGAGCCCTGAGCAACACGGTTTAGGAAAATAGGAGGGCTGTCCAAAGTTTGCTTTTTGAGGTGAGCCACTGAGCCATGCTGCGCAGCTGTACTGGGGACAGGGGGGAAGAATCAGTGCAATGCAACACAGATTAGTATGAGTCTTTGCCTCACAGTGGAGCGGCCCGGCTGGCAGGGATCCCCAGGACCCAAAAATTAGATTCTGCAGGCTGGGGGCCAGGCAGAACAGCAGACACAGCAGCAGGAGCATATGCTGTGGCTCCCCTCTGCTCTACCCGGACTTCAATGCCGGAAGATGAAGCACGTTCTAAACATGTCCTTGCAGCCTAGCATGTCTTAATACAAATCTTGTGATGCATGAGATTAGCATCAATACATGCTGCTGGACTGTAAGGACATATTTAGAATGTGCTTGCACTGCTGGCATTGAAGTCCGGGTAGGGAGATGGTGAGCTGTCAGTGACATATGCTCCTGCTGCTCTGTCCAGCCTCGGCCTTGCGATTCTGACTTTTTTGGCCTTAGGGATCTCTGGCAGCCACGTAGCTCCACTGCGATCTGTGGAACCATGGCATAATCTTCTGCTGCCTAGGCCAATTGGACTAGAGGAGTGTTTCCTTCCCCTATCCGGCAGATGCAGATTAGCAAGCAGGAGGGACATGTGGCTATAAGCAGTACCCTCTGGCTGCAAGAGGAGTGCTGCCCCCCCCCCCCCAAGCTGCAAGAGGAGCTCAACTGATAATAGTTTGATATGCCATTGGGGGGACGGGACGCCAGGTTCTCAAGCTGCACAGGACGCAATTATTGCTTGGTACGGCCCTGCTTATCAGTCACCCCAAGGCACACCAGTGTGTCATGGCACACCAGTTGAGAAGCATTGCCTTAGAGATCAGGTAAGCACTGCTCCATAGTGTTATATTTTAGAAATTAATATTTTAAAAATCAAATAAGATGACTTCCGATGACGTCATTGGGCTCATGGCGGCGTAAAGTTGGAGCTCCGCCACCATGGCGGCGTAAAGTTGGAGCTCCGCCTAAGTGGGAAAAACCCCCCGAAACGGAGGTAAAACGAGGCGCAATGCTGAGGCAGAAATAGAAGAAGCAGTTGGTAAAAGGAGGAGGCAGTGAGAGCCGTGACACCCGCAGGCTGAGAGGCGTGAAAGAGCAGTCGCGCGGCCCACTTTGGTGAGCACGAGGGGAAGCGGAGAGACGGCCTGAACATCGCAGTGCGAGAGACCTGGGCAATGAGGTCAATGTACCTACTCAACATACTGTCGTCAGTATCTCTAATAGTACCAGTCACCACTATTCCATGTATTCTACCATACTGTTGTCAGTAACCTTTCATAGCACCAGTCTCTAATGTTCCATTACCAGTATCCACTGTACTGTTACCAGTAATCCTTCATTGCCAGTCAACATTCATACTGTTGTCAGTAGCCAATCAACCTCTGTACTGTTGTCAGTATACTTCTACTAGTTATCTAACTTTAAACTCCGCCTGTGACTATATTGCCTGTTGTGACCAAGCATATTGCTCTAAATATCAAAGTTTGTTAATAAATTCCTGTAGTCTTAACCTGATTGACCCGTTCCCAATTACATAGGGCTCTTCCAGGATGTGCTCCCCCATTACCACCATAATAGGATGCTATATCATCATATCAAGCTGGTTCTCCAGCGCTCTTGCCCTAACCCCAGCAGTGGAGGAGTAGCCTAGTGGTTAGGGCAAGGTACTTCAGGCCGGAAGGTCGGGGGTTCAAATCCCACTAGAGGACAGCAACCTTGGGCCGGAAGGACTGGAGTTTCTAGTCCCACAGGTGCTCCTTGTGGTCTTGGGCAAGCCACTTAACCCTCCATAGCCCATGTTCCCTGTAAAATAGTTATCTCCAAGTTATAATGCCCTGTTCAATGTAACTTCAGTTTGTTCATTGTAAACCGCACTGATGCAGAATAGCGCGGTATATAAGAGAATGTAAATAAAAAATAAATAAATAAAATCCAACCAGATTCCTATTTTATGGAGCCATGGGAGAAGGTGGACCAGTGCATCCCACGACAACATAATTTGGGACACCCACCCACGCCACCCCCATCTGTTACACATTACACTTCAACACAATACAAAACCCAAACGATTCGAAAACTCCTACCCTCAAAGCCTAAAATGTGCCCTCATCAACGCCCGTTCTATCCGGAAGAAGTGGTCAGCCGTCATCGATATCATTGCAAGCCATAGCCTTGATATACTCATGGTCACCGAGACGTGGTTATCCGCCGAAGACAATGTTATACTCAACCAGCTCCTCCCCCAAAATTTCACTGCACACTCAAGTCATAGACAAGAAAAAAGAGGAGGCGGCGTGCTCATCCTCACAAGGACAGACCTCCACTTTCGAACGGTAGACTCCACCAGTACAAACCACCTGGAGACGGTTACCATCATCAATAAACACTGCTCAATCAACCTGCTGTACAGAGCACCTACAGCCTCCCCAGATGATCTCTCGGCTATCATCGATCTGGCATCTAACACTCCTAACCCAAGCATCCCAAATTGGATCCTAGGTGACTTTAACCTGCCTACACTACAAGATAATCAAGCATCAGCCTTCCTTGATGCCCTCAAAAATCTTGGCTTCAAGCAATTAGTTAATGATCCTACTCACATTAAGGGAAATATCCTGGATCTAGTATTCGCCCCGCAAACCTCTCTTAACCCAGCCCATGATCCTATAACCTCCATAACGCCTGTTCCTTGGTCAGATCACAAACTGATCATCATCCAGATTCCTTCGTACAAAGCCTATACAAAAATCAACAAAATACAAAGCAACACCACAAGACCGCCCTCTCGATGTTTCAAGCCTTACAACAGAGATCTTATCCTTGCAGAAACGCAACAACTCTTCTCTGAAACCACTCAGAACCTTGACGACCTAATTTCCCTCTGGAACAATTGCCTCAGCTCAATTGCCCAATGTACGCCAATCAACAGGCCTCCAGGTAAAAGGGCAAGTGCCCCATGGTACTCAGCCGATCTTAAAGCATCACTTAACCAATTACGGAAACTAGAGAAACGCTGGCGACGATCTCATTCCCTAAATGACCTGACAACATACAACTGTCATCTGGCTGAGCATCGCAATGCAATCACCAAAACGATGAAGCAATACTACGCTGACACCTTAAAGAGATCGCTTAATAAACCACATGACCTTTTCGACCTGGTTAAGACCTTATCAAAAGAACCATCCACCGGACCTTCATTCGAGATACACCCACAAGATTTCGCAACCTATCTTCAATCCAAGATATGCCAGATCAACAAAATCTCTACTACAACTTCCGCAATAGAGCAAGAATGCCAAACAACACTAACCATGTTCTCTACCCCTACCAAGAGAGGACTTGAGGACACCATTGCTGCCCTTAATACCACTACTGCCCAGTCTGATCCATGCCCAGCCTTCTGGATCAAGGAGCTTCGCAGTCATTTCAGCCCAGTACTGTCCAAAATAATTAACCTCTCCTTCTCAACCGGCTCTTTCCCTTCAGCTCTTAAACACACCTCCATTAGACCTCTGCTAAAAAACCGTAAGCTTGATCCCCAACAGGTCGAATCTTACAGACCCATATCCAGCATTCCACTTCTTGCGAAGATTATTGAAAAGGAAGCTCAAAGTCAATTACAGGATCACATTGACTCCGCTGCACCACTAGACCCATGCCAACATGGTTTTAGGGAATTCCATGGCGTAGAATCCCTCCTTACCACTCTATTCTGCAAGATAATCACAGGCATTGATGACCTCCGTCAAGGATTTGCTCTCATCTTTCTGGACATCGCAGCAGCTTTTGATTCAGTGAATCATGAGCTGCTTTTAGGATGACTGACTGACAAAGGCATTAATGGACGAGCGCTCGAGTGGTGCAGATCTTACCTGTCCGAAAGATGGCAACACGTTCGTTCTGGAGGGATAAATTCTGAACCTTTCCACCAAAGTCAAGGAGTCCCACAAGGATCCTCCCTTTCAGCGCTCTTGTTCAATATTTACATGCAACCAATTTTTAATATCATCCGGTCCTTCAATGTTGATTGCATGTTATACGCAGATGATGTCCTGCTCTACTTACCCTTCTCTACTGAGAATCTGGACCTATCACCATTGACGAACTGTTTCAATGCAATATCTGATTGGCTTCTTTCCCAAAACCTCAGAATACAACATAAGAAAACGGAAGTACTCTTCATTACGAGGAACCCCAACTTTACCCCACCGCAATACCTTAAAGTAAAAGAAGCTGAGCTGAACTCTAAATCCTCAATACGATACCTGGGAGTCACCTTAGATCAATGCCTGGATATGAAGGCCCACATAGGAAACATAGTCAGATCAGTCTACTTCAAGATCCGCTCACTTAGGCACCTACGTTCCATACTTGAACCAACTGATTTTCGGACAATCTTCCAGGCTTTGGTCATACCCCATTTTGATTATGCCAATGCCATATTACAAGGTCTTCCCCAATCTACATTAAACCCTCTTCAGCTAGCCATGAATGCGGCAGCAAGAGTCCTCCACGGAGCCTCCAGGAGCGACCACGTGATGCCTCTGTTGATACAGCTACATTGGCTACCCATTCAGGCAAGAATAACTTTCAAGATTTTGACAATCACCTTTAAAGCTGCTCACAATCTCTCAGCTGCATCCTTAACCTCCCTCATCCATTCCACATCCACAAATAGAGCAAGATCATCCACGGCTATAAACTCCCTAAAAGTCCCGAAGGCACTTACTGTTTGCACCAAATCGACAGCCAATAGGGCCTTCAATCTCAGTGCCCCAAGATACTGGAACGCATTACCCCATGAGATCCGGGCTATTAAGAACCTACCATAGTTTAGGAAAGCCCTCAAAGGCCACCTCTTCAACAAGTACCTTATAGAGCCCAATTGCATCCCCTAGAGCTCTAAGACACTCCAATACCATTCCCAGACAAATGTACAGTATATCAACAACACACCAAGTGATACTCAAACCCATGATGTGGACTGCATTGTCTACGCAACCTCTTTGATTATGACCCCATATAGTAAGTATTTGTACATAGTTTACCCCGGTTATCCAAGTTTTTGTCCCCGTTATCTGTAAACTCATACATGTTAACTGTACTGAGCATTTTGTTCCATGTAAACCGCGCTGATGCTGAATAGTGCGGTATATAAGAGACTGTAAATAAATAAATAAATAAAATGTGAAAGAGGGGCAGGCTCGGACAGAAAGATGAGGAGACGCTGAACTAACGCAATGACGGTGACATTGGAGCAGCTCGGAGGCAGCAGTTATAAAGAGCAAAGCATGGAGGGGGAGGAAAGATCTTAAAGCAACACCACCAGTTACAACACAATAAAGGTAAATAAAAATAAGGAACAGCCCATATCAACAGTATTGAAAAATTGCTAGAGAGATGGCAAAGCAGTAAAGCGAAGAGATTATATCTGCAGACTGAAACGCAGGAAAGCCTACAAAGAGAAATAGACTGATGTTTCAGGGGGCAGTGCACCTCAGTGGGCCTCGAGGCAATTTCAGGGGCAGAGGAGGGGAAAGATGGAGAAGGCCAAAGGAGGCCTATTGGCGAAGAAAAAGCTGGCGGAATTCAGATCCTCCTATGTTCCATCAAAAGGAGGGAAAGAAGGGGATAAAGAAGGGAGAATGGCAGCAGAGCCAGAGGCTGTGGCAGTGGAGGAGATGGAGAGTCCCTGGGGTCTGGGAGTAGCCGAAATGATAACGATGTGGCTGAATGAGCTGAAAGAAGAAATTAAAGTGGAAATTAGCAGAGTTAAAACTGAATTAAAAGAGACGCTGCAATCTATAAGACAAGATATAATGGACCTACGATCCTGGGTAGAAGAAACTGAAAACCAGCTGGAACAACAGGGGGAAACCTTGGAGGACTTACAAAAAGGATGGGAGGAGTTAAAACAGGTCCAAGAAGAATTGAAAGAGAAGGCGGAGGACCTGGAAGACCGCTCTAGGAGAAGTAACATAAGAGTGAGAGGTATACCAGAGGACCCCCAACATAAAAAATGTGACAAAGCTATTACAAAAGTGCTGTGTTGCTGCAAGCAGCGGCCTCGGAAGAGAGTGAGGAGGGAGAGTCTTTGCAAATTGAGAGGGCACATAGGGGGGCTGGGGCCCATACGAGACAATAGACCAAGAGACATTGTGGTGTGTCTGAAATCCTTCAAAACTAAAGAAAGCCTATTGAAGGCAGCAAGGAAAGTGGGACACTTTCAGTGGAAAGGACATGCGGTGGAATTGTTTCAGGACTTGTCTCTGGGGACACTGCAGCGTCAGAGAGAGATGAAGGAGGTGACGGCCTACTTGAGGAGGGAGGAGGCACGTTACAAATGGCTCCATCCCTTTGGTCTACTAATAACTGTGAAGGGCATGTCAAGACGGGTCAAGACCAGCGAGGAGGCCTGGAGTGTGCTTAGAGACTTGGGACTGACTAATCTCCCAGTGGATATGGAGGGTCAAGCAAGAACTAAGAGCGCCAAGACTTCGGTGTCAAGAGCGGCTGGCCTGCAATGGCAAAGGGCTCCAGCAAACAGTCAGAGGTTAGCGAGATTGACCAAGAGCAGCTAGGGATCAAAAGCAACAGCAAAGGACATTGGCTGAGAAAGATGATTCCTGGTAACTCGGCACAAGAAGATCCACCAACTGAAAGGGGATGTAGAACATTGGATAAGAGAATTGTATGGGATGTTGCACGATGAAGACGGGAGGGGGGAGGTGGGAAAGAAGAGGAGACGGGGAAAGGGAGGTGGAGGAGAGAGGGGGGAGGGGGAGGTGGGAGTTGGTTATAATAATAATGTTTTGCATGTATAGTTCATAAGGGGAAGGGACAGTAGATTCATGGAATAATGGAATAGAAGAAGTTGCAAAACCACCACCCAAAGTTCCACCTAATGTAAATACCAAATTAAAGGATAAAACTGATGCATGGTACACTTCTGCTTTATACAAAACAAAGACCGACCTTAGAAGAATGGAAAAAAAACAGAGAACTATAAAGTCCCCAGAAACCAAAGTGCAATATATATCTTACTACTCGCAAACTACAAGGAAGCAATCAACATTGCAAAAAAGAACTACCACACCAAAATACTAAATAATGCTTTAAACAGACCCAGAGAATTGTTTGAACTCATAAAATCCCTTACCAAACCCACTCAGGACATCAATATGAAACATTCTATAAATGCCCAAAAACTGACTGCTTATTATGCTAGGAAACTAAACCCTACAGAAGCAAACACCACCCATAAACTAACAGCAAACAATGTCCCCAAAGGACACCATCGACTATGGACCCCACAGAAGAATGGAAAAATTTCCATACGATTGATCTAAGACAATGTTAAACATAATCACAAACATAATCATCACTACATCTCCTCTAGATCCTTGCCCAGTAGCCTGGATCAAGGCAACGAAAACAGAAACTGCTCCCATAATACTAAACAGTGAACCAATCACTCCAGCAAGGAACTATGCCAGCCGAGCTCAAAAGATCCCTCATACGACCCATCCTAAAAAACAAAACACTCAAGAAAGACGACACATCTGCGTATTGGCCCATTTCAAGCATTCCATTTATAGCCAAAACCATTGAAAAAACAGTCCAACATCAGTTGCAGGACCATATAGGGAGGAGTGGCCTAGTGGTTAGGACAAGGTACTTCAGGCCTGAGGGCTGGGGGTTCAAGTCCCACCTGGGGACAGCAATCCCAGGCCGGAGGGACTGGGATTTCTAGTCCTATAGGCACTCCTTGTGGTCTTGGGCAAGCCACTTAACCCTCCATTGCCCATGTTCCCTGTAAGTATTAGTGTATGTGTGTCATATCCCCTCGTGTTAAATGTATCTCCCAATTGACCGCTTTGACCCAGTGAAAAGCGGGATATAAATACAGCTAAATAAATAAAATAAATAAATATAGACGCCACAAATGCACTTGATGACCAACAACATGGTTTTCGCCAATCCCACGGAGTAGAAACACTCCTACTTGTGCTATTCGATAAACTATATAAAGGTATCGAAAATTGCAAGAAAATGTTCATCCTAATAGTCATAGACATAACGGTGGCCTTCGACACAGTAAACCATAAGACCCTCATCTCAAGACTTGAATCCATAGGAATAAAGGGAACTCCCTTAAAATGGTTCACCTCTTATATATCCAACAGAATGCAGTAGGTACACTTTGACCAGATCACATCCAATGCCTTCCCACAAACACAAGGTATACCCCAGGGTTCAGCATTATCCTCCCTGCTATTCAACTTATACTTAAGGCCCATTTGCGCAATATTCCAAAAGCACAAACTTAATTTTCATCTATACGCAGACGATATAATGCTGTATACTCAATTGGACATATGTGACCCAAATTATGATTCCACTGAAGCCTGCCTTAAAGAAACTCAGATTTGGCTTCAACAAAACATGAACATGAACCATAAGAAAACAGAAGTAATGTTTATCACTAAAAATCCAGAATTGAAGCCTCCCCCCACAATTCATCTAAACAATAATTCCTACAACATCAAGCAAGAAATAAAGTACCTAGGAGTTACATTTGATAAGGCTCTTAGTATGGAAACACACCTAAGATTATTAAACAAAACAATATTCCACAAACTAAGAATCCTACAGCCAATATGCAATATCATCGAACAATCTGATTTTAGAACAATAGTTCAGGCACTTATAACTCCCCACCTGGACTATTGCAACGACATCCTTCATGGACTACCTAAAAAAACACTCAAAATTCTCCAAATGGCACAAAACGTCACTGCGCGAGTATTAATGAATGTACGGATCTCGGATTACATCACACCTATTCTAATGGAACTCCACTGGCTCCCCATCCAAGCACGCATAAGATACAAAATAATAATGACAACATTCAAATTAATTTACAACACAGTCCCATCATTCCTCTCCACCCTCATTAAAATACAACCCCCTAACAGGAACAGAAGAACACCTGATCTAAACACTCTTCAGGTGCCACACACTATATGCAAGGTCAAAATAACCACAAGCAACAGAACATTCACATATCTAGCCCCCACACAGTGGAATAGGCTCCCTGACACACTAAGAGCTAACAAGGACCTTCAATCCTTCTGGAAAAAATTCAAAACTTACTTATTCCAGGAATACTACAATCCGTCCGAAATAACCTAAAAACAAACTTATTCCAAGAATAACATAACACGTCCGAACCTATCAACACCTCCCCCACATGACTCACCCTAGTCCAATAGATGGTAATAAACTGTTAACCCAGTAGACAAGTGACATACACCATGAATGTCAATGTAAATACTCTGTATATAGTTAACTGAACCTACCTGGTTCTCAATGTAAATAGTTTAAGGGTGACCTCTATGCTACCTTTGCTATGTACATAGTTTCAAAAATGTTATTTATTTATTTATTTATTTAGACAGTTTTTGTATACCGCCTTATCCTTCAATCAAAGCGGTCACAACACAATTGGGGGATACATTTAACACGCGGGGATATGAGACACATACACTAATACTTACAGGGAACATGGGCAATGGAGGGTTAAGTGGCTTGCCCAAGACCACAAGGAGCATCTGTGGGACTAGAAACCCCAGTCCTTCCGGCCCAAGGTTGCTGTCCTCTAGTGGGATTTGAACCCCCGACCTTCCGGCCTGAAGTACCTTGCCCCAACCACTAGGCTACTCCTCCTGCTGTCATTGCAGAGTTAAATGTTATAATGTAAACCGCTTCTGATCACTGGAAGGAGCGATATAAAAATGTAACCAAATAAATAAAAGGTAGAAGGAAGTAGGAGTTAAGGGGGCGGCAAGACTGCATAGAGCTGGCTGAGGAGGATTAGGGGGAGGAGTTGGCGAGGGCGGTGTGAAGGGGATATTGGAGGCGGGGATAGGGTCTGAGGGGGGAGGTGGAATAGAAGGGTAAGGATAGTTTGAGGTCCAATAGTCACCACTTATGGAAGGTGAGTCCCCATCGCGGGGACGAGACATGGAAAAGAAGGAAGGGAGGAGAGGGGGATGGGGGGAGGATGGGGTCAAGAGCAGGAAGGGGGGGCCAAAATTTAAAGGTGAGTTAAAAATCGTAACTTTAAATGTAAAAGGACTTAATTCACTATTTAAATGGCAGAAATTATATAAAGAAATAACACGCCAAAAGGCATCGTTATTGCTCATACAGGAAACACACCTAACTCGTTTTAGAACACCTGGTCAAACCTAAGGGGTATGGGGTATGTGTCCATGCATCAAACATAGTAGAAAAGAAGAAAGGAGTAGCAGCAATCTTAAGAGATTCAAAATTAAAGATGGAATTACAGAAGGTAGTCAGAGATAAAGTGGGGAGATATGTACTATTGCGATTAAGAATTGAGAATGAGTGGTACTGCATAGTGAATGTATATGCGCCCACAGGGGGGCAAAGAGAATTTTGGACAAAGCTCAATGAGGTGGTGGGGAAATTAGGTGAGGGTAAACTCATATGTGGGGGTGACTTTAATTTAACTTGGAATCCTGCTAGAGACGCGATGGGGAAAAGAGAGGGCAAAAGAGCAGATGGAAATAAATACTGCACTTTTGTAACACAACACTGTTTGATAGATGCATGGAGATTTCAACATCCCTGGAAAAGACAATTCTCATACTTCTCCCCCGTACACGGTTCATACTCTAGAATAGAAGCCATTTGGGTAACTAAGGAGGTGGTGGGTAGGATTAAGGGGGCAGAGATGCATTCAATAACATGGTCAGATCAAGCTTTAGTTGAGGTTAGGATAACAATGGAGAGGGGAGAGAGAGGCACTCAATTCTGGAGGTTAAACAAAGCGTTATTAAAGGATGAGAGGGTCAGAGAAGAAATAGAGCGGGAAACAAGGGAATATTTTAGATGGAATGATAATGGAGAGGTGGCTTGGGGTGGAGTTTGGGATGGATACAAGACGGTTGCGAGGGGAGTTCTAATTAAATGGGGGGCACGTAAAAAGAAGGAAAGGGAGGGAAGAGAGAGGGAACTGAGAGAAAGGTTAATGAAACTGGAAGAATTGGATGCGTAAAGATAGGAAAGGAACATATAGAGGCCAAGTATTGGCTGTAAGAGGTCAGATAAATGCAATGCAAGCAGAAACTATAAGGCATCAAATGCAGTTACTGAGAAAGGAATTTTTCGAGGGGGGAAATAAAGCTGGGAGATATATGGCGTAGAAACTGAAACACTATCACAAATATTAAAAATTTGAGATTCTGGAGGGAAGTTAGTCCACAAAGATGGAGACATTCGGGAGGCCTTTAAGAAATTTTACCAGTCATTGTATGAAGCAAGAACACAACCAGAGTCAGAGAGGGTACAGAGCTATTTATATTCAATAAAGCTTCCGAAACTGAAAGAGAAGGAACAAAAAGTGCTAAATAGAGCCATACTGAAAGAGGAAGTAATGATAGCTATAAAGCAGTTAAAAGTAGATAAGGCACCGGGACTGGACGGGTTCACAGCGAGGTACTACAGAAGGTATGGAGAGATATTAACTACACCATTAATGCGCCTGTTTAATCTGCCAAGAGAGGGAGGGGTGTTAGCAGACACCATGGGGTGGGCGGTAATAACAGTAATACATAAAGAAGGAAAGGATCCACAAGAATGCTCGTCATACAGACCAATTTCATTGCTAAATATAGATGCTAAATTATTGGCTAAAATATTGGCTACGCGCTAAAATAGGGTAATAGGGAAATTGATCCATCAGGTAGGCAGGTAGCTGACAATATTCAAAAGATACTAAATATTATTTGGTCGGTTGAACAAAATGAGGAGGCGGCACTGCTATTATCATTAGATGCTGAAAAGGCTTTCGACCAGGTATCTTGGCCTTTTCTCTTTCAGGTAATGGAAAGAATGGGGTTGAGAGAAGAGTTTATGGGATGGGTACAAGCGCTATATTGAAACCTGAAAGCTTGCGTTCGGGTGAATGGAGCATATTCTGCTTTTTTTGAGCAGGGGAGTAGGGTAGAGGGAACCGTTTGCAGAGAGGGTGAGAGAAAGGGCGGAACTGAAGGGCATAGTAGTAGGTAAGAAAGAATGTAGAATATGGGTTTAGCTATACCAATATTAATGTGAGAACTAGAAGAATATGGAAAGCTGTCGGGCTTTACCATAAACTGGACAATATCTGAAATATTTAATTTGTCACTAGAAAAGGAAGCGCAGGAAATTCTACAAAAAAAATATCCATTTAGGTGGGCTGGGGGGCTATTCGGTATTTAGGGATACAAATAAGTAATAGGTTGGAAACACTGTACGACAAATTATCTAAAGCTATTTGGGCAAGTTGAAAGCTTGTTGAATGGGTGGGGACAAGGATAAAAATCTTGGTTTGAACGCATTGCAGCTATAAAAATGATGCTTTTGCCCCGATTTCTGTTCTTGTTTCAAACGTTGCCAATACTGGTACCGCCTCGAAAGTTAAAGCACTTGCAAAGAATCATTAATAGATTTATACGGCAAAATAGGAGCCCCAGAGTTGCTATGTCAATCCTGCAGAGAGCTAAGGGAGAGGGGGGGCTGGGTGTCCCCAATTTTCGAAAAAATTATGTGGCAGCACAACTGAAAACACTATATGACTGGCAAAGAGAAAAGCAGAAACACTGGGTCCAAATGGAAGAAGAATCAGTGCGGGGAGTGGGATTGGAGAGGATGGTATGGAGAGGGAGTAAAGCACCTGACATCAAACCCATAAACCCCATTGTTGCACATATCCTGAACGTTTGGAAACAAAATAGGAAGTTATTAATACAACACAAAGGATATATGCAGGGGATGACACTAGAGGCATGATATGAGAAGAGGCAGGGGCCAGGAGTAAGTACATTGCGAAGGTGGGCAGAGTTAGGACTAACACATATTTCCCAAATAGTGGTTAAAGAGGGTATTAGAAAGTTTGAGGGTATCAAGGATTTATATGGGCTATCCAGTAATGATTACTATAGCTATATCCAGGTAAGCCACTTTCTGCGACAACAGAAAGTATGGAAGGATTTATGGAATAATCGGCGGTGGTTTGAAGCCCTCTGTTCAGGACATTTAGGCCAAAAAGGAGCTTTGTCCAATGTTTATAAAGGGTTACTGGAGGGAGGAGAGGGTAAGCTAGAGTTTATGAAGAAATGGGAGGCGAACTTAGCAGTACAATGGAATGAAGAGGTGTGGGATAAGGTAATACAGAAAGTGGCAAGCATATCTATAGCCACTCAAATAAAATAAAATGCTTATAAAGTACTATATTGGTGGTATTGGACACCGACATGAAAAAGACGAGCGGGACAGGGACAATCGGATCAGTGTTGGAGGGACTGCAAAAAGCGAGGTGATATGATGCACATGTGGTGGAAGTGTGAGCGGATTCAAGCATATTGGGAAAAGGTTTTAGATAGAATTTATGGAATGACAGGACATAGATTACAAAGGAAGCCAGAGGTATGCTTATATCATCTATTGGAGGAGGATATCTTGGAGAGGGAAAGGGGGGTAACTGCATCATTGTATAGCAGCAGCAAGAAGTGAGACAGCAAAATATTGGACAGGCTCATGCAATCCCAAAAGTGAAGGCTTCGTTAGAAGAGTGGGGGATATATGTTTGATACATAGACTAACGGGGCTCCAACAAGGGAAAGGGGAGAAGAGTGCAGAACAATGGAAGAGAGTGTGGAAATGGCTGGAAACATGGAAAGATGGAGAGTAAGTGCGGAGGGAGTAAAAGAGGGATAGAGCACGGTAAATACCGATACCAGCATAAAGCAATGTTGAAGCGTTAAATGGAGAAAGCTTGTATATATATCTGTAATAAAAAGAGTAATATGTAGAGAAAAGAAAGTGTGAGCAAATGAAGGGGGAAATAGAGAGGGTGGGGAGGGGAGGCACTAGAAGAATAGGCATTAGCGAATGTTGTAATAGTTAGTAGGGGCTAAAAAAATAAGTTTGCCTGTAAACTGGTTGTGGAAAATGTATAATGTTGTGTTAAACAGATGTTTGCACTATTTAATGAAACATTTAATAAAAAGTTAAATGGAAAAAAAATCAAAGATGAATTTTCGGAGTTTTGAAAACATGTTAAAATTCATCTTATTAACTCTCCCTCATATATTCTTCTTTATGCCATTATCAATTATAGTTTGAGGTGGCCTTTTTTTACTACTACTACTACTACTACTATTATTAATCATTTATATAGCGCTACAAGGCATACTTTGTTGGCTTGCTTTATCTAAAGAATCCCAGACTATAAGCTTCCAATTTTAATAGTATATCAAAGAGGAAAAAAATCAGCCACCAAACTTCACAAACAATCGAAGAAAGATAAAATTTCAAAATACTACAAAGACAAAAGTACATCGCATATAAAAGACCATGTTCTAGCTAGTGCCTGCCTTAAGAGGGAATAAAATCTAAAAATTAAAATCATATAAATGAATCCAAGGAAGAAAAATCTCCATCACTTAACTACGGTATAATTAGAATGACATCCATAAAATAATCAAATCAAGACTAATAAACTATAATTTATCAAAATAAGAAATAGTAATAAAAAGGTAACTAAGCTGACAAATACATATCATAAAAATACAAATAAAGATAATCAACTAATATTATATAATAAATAAAAATGATTCTTATTTTTAAAAAAAACAAAAATATGTTGTGTGCAGTCATTTTTACGGCAGTATGGTGGCTTCAGATAAGACATTGGGATATAGACAAATCAATTATAAAATGCTGGCTATACACTCATATCCTTATTCTGTTACTTATTCAAACTTATGCCTTAGCAGCTGTTAAAATGAATGTACTCCTAAGATTACTATATTTATTTATTTATTTATTTGTACATTTTTTTACCGCCTCTTCCAGAGATCAGTGGCAGTTTACATATAACAAAAACTATAATAAAGATTATTATTTTTACAATGAACATTTTAGAAATTTAACTAGGTGCAATTTACAAGGAAAAAACAGGAGGCAGAAACGTGCCACAATATTAACAGTAATTGCCGCAGATTTAACAGCAATTGTCGGTATAACTAACATCAAACTATTTACAGGAGTATATCATAAGTAACCATAGGAAGTGTGTGCATATTAGCAGGTATTAACGTTTTTAACAGGCGTGTTGCATAGAAATCCGGGGAAGTGTGAGCTGGGATAGTATATAGGTAAAAAGAAGAGGTGTTAGTATGTGCTATGTCTAGGTAGGGTCAGGATAAGGTTGCTGGTTCGTGTTGCCTTGAGAAAACAATCTCGTCAGGCTGTAAGCTATAGAAGTGTTGAGTAAAAAGATGTTTTTAGAGCTTTCCTAAATGATTGAAGATCCTTAATCTCTCTTAGCTTAATTGGGAGGTTGTTCCACAATGTGGGAGCGTAGCGCAAGAAAGCCGTATTGCTGGTCGTCTACTTTGATTTCTGGATGGATCCTGGTACCAGCAGCGTGTGTAGGTTTACTCTTCTTCTTGACCTACTCTCTTGTGGGACATGTATTAGGGTTGCCAGGAAGGACAGTGCTATATTATTTATGAGTTTGAATGTTGTAACCAATGATTTCTAGATGATTCTACAGGACACTGGGAGCCAATGCAAAGCATAAAGAATAGAGGAGATATGGTCAGTTAGATTTGCTTTGAAAATCATCCTTGCAGGAGACCACGTGACGCATGAGCGAGTAAGAGGTGTCTCTGCTCGCTCCGGGGCCGTCCTGCGAATAATCGGCAAATTTTAACTGCTTACCCCAGTAACTTCGGACGAAAAACCCCGGGAGTGCCAGGTGATAGCTGTGTGCAACCCCGAGTCGAAGGGCCAGCTGAACAATGCCTCCTCCAGCGCGGAAAGACAAAGAGAAAGTGCCGCGAGCTGGGGCCTCCACGGCTGCTGGACCACCAAGCAGCATGGCGGCGCCCAGATCACAGGGGGGTGAGAGCGTGGACTCGGGCCCGGAGGAGCTGGCGCAGGAGGTGGCACGGCTGCTGGAACCTAAGTTTGACTTGATCCTTAGCAAGCTAGAAACAGTGACCGAGGCGCTCACAGAATGCACACACCGAGTAGAGGAATTGGAACACAGAGTGTAGGCCCTTGAAGAAGAGGAGGGCAAACGCACACGAGAGGAGAGTCGGTTGCGGAAACAAGTGGAGGCTTTGCTGGATAAAGTCGACGATTTAGAAAATCGGTCCCGGAGGAATAATATACGACTTGTAGGCATACCAGAGTCCCAAACGGACGCTATGCTGATGGACTTAGTGGAGACCTGGTTGCCGCGCGAAATGGGCCTTACAGATCTTGTGGGGAACATGAAGGTGGAACGTGCACACCGCCTAGGGCCTAAAACGGAGGTTCGACAGCGCCCCAGAGTAGTCATTGCGAAGATCCTCAACTTTCAACACAAGTGGCAGCTGCTGCAGGCGTTTCGTAGGAAGCGAGACCTGCGTTTGGACAATAGCTCGGTGCTGCTTTTTCAGGACTATTCTGCTTCCGTGGCGGCAAAACGAAAAGAGTTCTCACCGGTTTGTGCAGCACTTTTCAGCAAGCATGTCCGTTTCACCCTTGCTTTTCCGGCGACCCTTAAAGTACAACAGGAGGGGAGGCAGCGTGTGCTAACTACAGCCGCGGAGGCGAAGAGATTCCTTGCGGAGTTGGAGCAGAGTGGACAGCCGAGTGAGCATGCTGCTGATGGACACTAATGGGAGCTAGGCCTGTTATCATCATGCGACTGGAGAACTCCACCGGGAGCTGCGGGTGGACCAACTCTGCCTAGACTTCCAGAGAATGCACAGTTGCTTTTTGTTTGTTTTCGACCTAAGTTACCACTTGAGGGGTAGCCTGAAGAGGTCTCCTGCGACCGGGACTGATTGATTGATTGATGGATTGCTTGCTGAGGATAAACCGTCTGGCTGGGAGATTGCTGGTGCAGTATGAATATTGCTAGACTTGGATGGGGGCTTCGTTGGCTGGGAGTTGTGTTGGTCAGGTCTGGTTGGGACTTCCTAGTATGAGTGATGAGGGTTGGAGGGGGGAATAAGAGTATGGCTGGAGTGTGTATGTTGAGTCCAGCCTGGTTCCCCGGGATTTACACTGAACTACGGTATGGGGACTCTTGCTCTATCCCCCAACAGGGGAAGTGAGCACCTATGGCCAGGACGGCCCTGTAGCGCACTGCGACGGGTCTCAGGCCTGGCAGGGTGGGCCAGGATTTATTCACATGGTTCTTTTAAGGGGTGGGTGGGGGGGGAGGGGAGCCTAGGGGACAGGGGGGATGGGGTAGGGGGGTGAGGGGGAGAGGAGGGGGTGTGGTTTGGCAGGTAATGAAGGTGGGATCTAGGGGGGGTTGGGAGGGAGGGGGGAGCAGTATGGTTGTTTGCGGGAAGCGGTCGAGTGACTCCTGTTTAGCGGCCTATGTGGCGTGTGGATGGAAAGGGGTGCTGAGCGCTGAGGCTGGGCAGCTCTCAGTACAATGGTTGCAATATTGGAACTGGGTATGTGCGCAGCAGGGAAATGGGGGTTAATGGGTACTCATTTGAGGTTTGTGTCTTGGAATGTTGGGGGTTTAAACACACCGATAAAGCGTACTAAGACACTTCAGGTGCTTCACAGAGCTGGTGCCCAAGTGGCCTTCCTCCAGGAAACACATTTAACTGCTAGAGAGCATGCCAAGTTGCAACAGAAATGGGTGGGGCATGTTTGTGCGGCGGAAGCAGCTGAGGGTCGAAAAAAGGGGGTTGCACTCCTCTTTCATAAGTGTCTTATGGTAGAAATTGTAAGTGAAGACTCGAATCCCCTGGGGCGCTATCTGTGGGTGCATGTGAAGCTTAATGGAGAGGAGTTGATTTTGGGTAACATTTATGCTCCCAATCAATATTCGCATGATTTCTTTGATAGGATTGCCAGAAAGATAAGTGGTTTACCTAATGTTCCCTTGGTTCTTGCAGGCGATTTTAATTGCCCACATGATCAGACATTGGATAAGTCTTCCTCGGGAGAGAAAGCGGGTAGGTGGGCTACCAGAGGTGTGAACTACCTCTGCCAGGCCAGCGATTTGATAGATATCTGGCGGCTGCTGCATGGGAATGAACGGGATTATACCCATTTATCACGTGCACATCAGATGTGGTCTTGAATAGATTATATTTTGGTGCGGCGGGTTGATCTTGGGAGAGTTCGGAAGACGGAAATTTGCCCCATTGTGGTGTCGGACCATGCGATGGTTACTATGGCTTGGACAGGATGTCGTAGAGTGGGGGTAGATGGTCCTTCCCTAGCCACCTCTGGCTCAGGACGGATTTTCAGGACTTTGTTCGGGATCAGTGGCGAGAAGTTTTGGAACTTAATGAGGGCAGCTCCACTTCGGTGACCACCTTGTGGGAGGCGGGGAAAGTGGTAGTTCGCGGACATGTGATGGCCTATGTGATTCGGTTAAAAAACAGGGTAAATGCTGAGTTGGTGCAGCTTACTCAGGTGTTGCAGGAGAAGAAGCGTGAGTCCTAGGAGTGGAGGGGCGCACCAGGCCTATCTTGAGACCCAAAGGCAGGTGAATAATCTTCAGGACCGAGCGAATTTTGATCAGCAGTATTATAGGCATCAGTTGTTCCGTTTTGGTAATCGTTCTGGGAAATTGCTCGCAAGGCTGGCGCGAGGACGGCAGGGGAGCCATTTGGTGGTGCGGATCCGTGACGAGCAGGGAAAACAGCAAACGGAACCCGCGAAGATTGCAGAGGTCTTTAGGAGATTCTAAAATTGCCTCTACACTCTGGAGGGGGAAGACCAGCAACAAATGCAGGCCTTTTGGAGTGGTATTTCGCTGAACCAGGTGACTCAGCAGGAGCGGGTGATGCTGAATCAGCCGATCTTGGGGACGGAAATACAGAAGGTTATTCGAGAAGGGAAGCTACATAGGGCGGTGTGGAGTTTTATGAGATTGTGTAGAGGCAGGTTGTGCCTACGTTGGGAGCGGTCTATGCGGAAGTGTTGGAGACTGGACAATTCCCAAGGGATATGCGAACGGCTTCCATTACATTGATACCCAAGGCCGGGAAAAACCCGGAGGATCCCGCTTCCTATAGACTTATCTCGCTCATCAACGTCGACATGAAGATTCTTGTGGCGGTGTTGGCCGCGCGAGCGCAGGAGGTACTGTCTCACTTGATCGGACCCTACCAGGCGGGCTTCGTCCGCGGGAGGGTAGCAGCTAAAAATATTTTGCAGGTGCTGCTGAGTATGGAGCGATGTCTTCAAAAACGTTGTCCCCTATTACTGGCGAGCCTGGACGCTGAGAAGGCTTTCGATCGGGTCTCCTGGAGCTATTTGTTTGAGGCTTTGCAACGCTTCGGCTTCGCTGGACAGTTTGTGGGGTTGATACGTGCTTTGTATGCGGAACCGAGGGCATTTATTATGGTGGGGGGAGGCTGCTCGGAACCCTTTGTTTTGCAGAGGGGAACCCGCCAGGGGTGCCCTCTATCGCCTCTTCTCTTTATTTTGCATTTGGAACCTCTTTTGGTGCAGTTAATGAGTCAGAGCGACGTGACAGGGGTACCTTGGCTGGCCGGTGAGTTTAAGATCAGCGCATTTGCGGATGGCATGTTGCTTTGCCTCACGGATCCGCAGGTGTCCTTACCACGGGCCCTACAGTTGATTTTGGCACCTTTTCGGGTTTGAAAATTAATAAAGCTAAATCTCTAGGGCTCGATGTGGGTGGGTGCTCTCGGCAATGCTGGGTTGGCCAGTTCCCCCTGATGTGGGCGGAGGGGCAGTTCCGCTACCTCGGTATTCAGCTTCCTGAATGGCCCGATCAATTATACTGGGTGAATGTCCCGTTGCAGTCTTGGCAGCAGCTGCCGCTGTCGTTACATGGAAGGATAGCCCTATTTAATATGATGGAATTTCCCCGATGGGCCTATGTCCTGCGCCATCTCCCGGTATGGCTATCGCGCTGAGATCTTGAGCAGATGGGCCGGCATCTGTCGCGGTTCTTATGGAGAGGGTGGCGGGCGCGAATTGCGCTACGTACCTTATTACTGCCCAGAGAGGATGGAGGAGCTGGCTTACTGTCGCTTCAGTGGTACAATCTCATGTGTTGGACACGGATTTTGCGGGACTTTGTGGAGGAGACGGCAGAGGTTGTCCCCTTACCTATAATCGACAAGATGGCGGCTCCGCAGCATAGAATGTCCGTGGTCCATGTGAGTGGAAGGCAGCTTCCCGAGGGATGTAAGCAGTCGAGATTTTGGACCGGCTTGCGCAGAGTGTGGGGAGCACTCTGTCGCCGTCGAGGGGGGGGGATGCTGGAGTGAAGGATTGTCTCCCGCTGAGGGGTAATCCGGCTTTTCCGCCTGGGTGGGGGACCCTGGTAGCCTCCGCCTGGGCGTCCAAGGGTGCGCGCTTTGTGGGGCATCTCCGTATGGCTCGTGGAGTTGTGGTAGATTCGTTTGCGTCGCTGCTCGGGCGCTACCACTTGGAACCACGGGAATTCTATTTTTATTTGCAAGCCCGACACTATGTGGCTGCGTTGCACAGGGCACATGCAGGAGTGCTGGAGGAACGGGGGATGTTGACACTGTTTGGATCCTTAGATGGGAAGATCACTATTGGGGCTCTACGTAGGGCGTTTTATCCGGAGGGCCAGATGCCATGCCTGCTTGGTCTTGTTGAAAAGTGGAGGAGAGACGGAATGACCCAGATTACGGGGAGCGGCTGAGAGATGCGTTCCGAGGAATTAAATCTCTCTCTGAAACGATTCAGTTGCAGGAAATTCAATATAAGTTCCTCTGGCAAGCCTATGTTCATAATATCTGGGCGGCGAAAGCAGGATTGTCGATATCAGATCTTTGCACCCTTTGCAAGGTGGACAAAGGAGGCTTTGCGCACCGCTTTTGGTTCTGTATTCATGTTCAGGGGTTTTGGTTCGGAGTAGGGTGGGTGTTGGAGGACTGGCTACATGCACGTATAGAGTTGGCCCCTGAGTGGTGCCTTTTTGGATCTTATGAAGGAGTGCAACCCCTTGGGGACAGTGCCCGCCAGCTCTGTGCTAAAGGCTTCATTGTGGTAAAACTATGCCTACTACGGAACTGGGTGAAAGATACGGCCCCGAGGGTAGCTGAGTGGGAGAGAGCTATGAGAGAGTTGATGGTAATGGAGCAACGTATGGCTAGGTTGTTGGCGGGAGGAGCGTGGGAACGGTTTACTAAAGTGTGGGGTCTCTTGAGAGGTGTGTCGTGTTGAGCTGTGTGACGAATGTGGAAGGAGACATGGAGTCACTATGGTTGGAATGTTGTTGGAGTAAGGGGTTGTGGGTGGGTGAGGGGCGTGGGGTGGAGGGGGGATGGTGGGGGGGGCGGGGAGGTGTGAGGGGGGTCTTTGAGCATGTTTGTAGATCATATACTCCAGCTGGTTCTCTTCATGGTGATTATAGAGAGGACGTGGACACGCAGGGGAGTGTATTGTATTGTATTGAGTATTGTTCTATGTCTGCATCCGGAGGATGTGTTTGTTATGTTTTGATTGGTCCTTGATGGGCGAGCTTGTATTATTGTGTTTGTAAAGCTGTAAATCCTAATAAAAATGATTTACTTAAATCATCCTTGCAGCAACATTTTGAGCCAGTTGTAGAGTGTGCAGATTTTTCTTAGATGTTCCCTGCAGTATTGCCGTTGCAGTAATCTAAATAAGTTGTTATTAGTGTTTGGGCCACAGTCCTAAAGACTGAGCTGTTTATTATTGGATGTGGCTGTTGGATTGTCCTTACTTTGAAGAATATGGATTTAACTGTTTGCTTTATATGCGGAGTTAGGCTGAGCGTCCTATCAAGGGTAACCCCTAGGTATCTGACCTCTGCCTTAACTGGCAGGGAGATATTTCCAATGTTGATGACTGTTGGTGGGATGAAGCTAGTATCTCTTGTTATAAACAGGACTTCTGTCTTTTTGAAATTGATATTCAAATTCTTAGATTGGAGCCACATTTCTGTTTCAGTGAGGCAGCGTGATATACAGTCATAGTTGGGGTTGGATTTCAACTGCAAGTACAACATAATGTCGTCTGCATAAATGTGATAATTTATCTTATGGTGCTTGAAAATGGAGCATATCGGCTGGAGATATAAATTAAAAAGTAGCGCTGAGAGGGCAGAACCCTGTGGAATCCCTTGTTCTTGCGGGAATGGCAATGAGGCAACTTGGTCAATCTGAATGTATTGGGTCCGGTTAGTGAAACAGGATTTAAACCATTCAAGTACTTTATCCTTAATGCCTAATTGGGAGAGTCTGGAGATGAGTATGACATGGTTTACACTGTCAAAGGCCAAGGAAATATCGAGGAAAATGAGGATAAAGGCTTGTTTGGAATTATCGATGCCCATGTTGATAGTCTCAAATAGAGCTAACATGAGGATTTCCACCCCATGAAATGGTCGGAACCCATATTGGTGTTCATCCAGTGGTGTTTGTTTATGTTTATTTAAAACTTTATATACCACCCATTACAGGGTATCAGAGTGGTTTACAAATTAAAAATAAAAATAAAATTACAAAAATGCTGCAGAAAAAGAGAAGAGAATGCCAATTTAAAAATTACAAAAGGGGGAGAAAGGACAGAGTCAGAGAAAGAGGAAGACAAGACAATCAATAAAAGAAAAGAAAAAGAAATAATCAATTTATTTTATTCTTGCTACTTGGGAAGAGAGAGAAGAAGGGAGAGAAGAAGGGGGAGGAAGATCAAACGTTGTACAGAAAAGGTGTGTCTTTAATTGAGTTTTAAAGGATTTGAAAGAAGGGTCCAATTGGAGGGCAGGGGGGAGCGAGTTCCAGAGTCGCAGTCCAAGGAAGTATAAAGCGGAGGATCGTGTAGACTCTAGGTGGGCCTGAGACGGGGGAAGGAAGGAACATATGGTTAGAGTGTATAGAGCGGAGAGAACAATGGGGAGTGTGAAGACGTATCTGTTCGGCAAGGTATAGCGGAACACCAGTGTGAATAGTTCTGTGCACGAAAATAAGAATTTTAAACTGTAAACGATACGGAATAGGGAGCCAATGTTGGTGTAAAAGAAGAGGGGTAACATGATCAAAGCGGGATGCGTGGGTAAGGATACGGACAGCAGTATTCTGAACATGTTGAATGCGAGAAATTTGAGATTGAGGAAGACCAGCCAAGCAGACATTACAGTAATCAAGACGTGAGAGGACTAAAGAGAGGAGTAGGGTAGCCATAGAGGAAGAACAAAGGAAAGACGGACAGCACGGAGTTGTTTTAGAGCAAAAAAGGAACGTTGGACAATGGATGAAATATGACCTTTAAAGGTGAGAGCAGAGTCGAGGGTGACACCTAAATATCTAAGAGAGGAGACCAAAGGGATAGGTGAAGAAGAAAGTACATGTGTAAGAAGGGGAGGGGGGCAACCGAAAGTGAACCAGATCGCTGAGGTTTTTTTAAGGTTGATATGAAGAAAATTAGAGGAAATCCAAGTGGCAACGGCAGAGAGGCAATTGTTAAAAGGGGTGATGTCTGGAGCAGAAGAATCAGTATGGTACAAGAGAAAGATATCATCAGCGTAATAGTGAGCAGAAACACCGTGTTGTTGAACCAAGAGAGTGAGGGGAGCCAGAAAGATGTTAAAAAGAATAGGGGAGAGGACAGAGCCTTGGGGACCCCGCACAGAAGGGGAGTGGAGGGGGAGGAAGTAGCACCAGATAGAACAGAGAAAGAACGATATGACAAAAAAGAACGGAATCATTGTAGAACCAGACCAGAAAGGCCGGCATCCTGAAGTCGAAGCAGGAGGGTGTGATGGTCGACAAGATCAAAGACAGCGGAAAGATCCAGTGAGACAGCAAGAGAGATAGAGCCATGATCGTGAGCAGCATGCAATTCATTGAGAAGTGAAAGGAGAACAGACTCAGTGCTGTGGCCGGGCGAAAACCAGATTGTCGAGGGTGAAGGGTAAGAGAAGCCTCAAGATGTGCTGAGAGTTGGAGAAAGACCAATTTCTCTAAGAGTTTAGAGAGGAAAGGGAGATTAGATATGGGGCGCCAATTTGAGGGGGAGGAGGGATCCAGGGAACTATTCTTTAGGATAGGACGAACCAGAGCATGTTTCCAAAGAAAGGGAAAGACACCAGATGTTAGACTAGAATTGAGGATAGAAAGAATGAAAGAGGAAAAAGCAAGGGATGGTTCCAAAAGCCAGCGGAAAGGAATGGGGTCAGAAGAGCAGGTGGTTTTCCGCAAAGAAGCGAAAACTTTGGAGAGCATCGGAGCAGTAATTGGGTCAAAAAGGGACCAGCGGTGGGAAAGGGAAAGAGGAGCAGAGGATAAGGAAGGGGGGGGGGGTAATGGATGGTAGGGTCGGGGAAGGGAGGATTGGGGAGGGGGGGGACAAGAAGGAAAGGAAAGGCGAAGAGAAAGGACTTTAGAAGAGAAGTATGATGCCAGCATAGCAGGATCCTGGGAAGGAGAGGAAGGAGAGGAAGTGGAGGAGAAATGCGGGGCTGAGAGGGAGCAAAGAATAGAATAAAGTGTACGAGAAGAATTAGCAGATGAAGAAATGAGCTTTGTGTAGTAATCTTGTTTAGCGGAGTGAAGAAGAGAATGATAGAGTTGATGACAATAACGAAAATGAGATAAGTTAGAGGAACAGGGGTGTTTATGTCAACAACGTTCAGCCCGACAGATATCTACGATGGAGATAGAGACTGGGGTGATAACAGGGATGAGTGGGAATAGCAGAGGTGCAAAGAGGGGCAAGCGTGTCAAGTGCAGAGGAGAGAGTCGTGTTCCAGGCGCGCACCTGGGAGTCTACTGGGAGAGAGTGAAAGTCAGGGGAGAAGAGGATATCCGAAGATGGGAACTGAAGAAGGGTATTGGCATTAATGCGTCGAGACTGTGGAGACAAGACAGA
Organism: Ichthyophis bannanicus; assembly: GCA_033557465.1. Taxonomy (NCBI): domain Eukaryota; kingdom Metazoa; phylum Chordata; class Amphibia; order Gymnophiona; family Ichthyophiidae; genus Ichthyophis; species Ichthyophis bannanicus. The sequence goes on from CM066033.1 coordinate 436,780,158, forward strand.
ACCAGAATTGGGAGTAGAAGAAAGAGGTGGGGAGGGTGACAAGATGGACAAGGAAAAAAAGATGCAGGAATGATCAGACCAAGGGAGGGGTAAGGCTGAAAGGGAGGAAGGCACAATGGTGGAAAGATTATTGGAAATAAGAAGGTCCAGAGAATGTCCAGCAGAGTGAGTGGGGAAGGAGACTAATTGACTAAGGGAGAGATCAGACAGGTGCGTTAGTTAAGCGAATTCGCAGGGAGTGGAGGGGGCGTCAACATGAATGTTAAAATCTCCTAAAATTAGGAGGTGAGGATAGAGAAGAGAAATTTCAGTGATGGTGGATAGTAAGGATTCCCAGGATTGGGTGGACAAGGAGGGAGGGGCATAAATAAGCAGAAAATAAAGAGAAGAAGGGGGGAAGAAGAAGAGGGGAACGGGTCTAAGCAAAAAAGTAGTGACTCAGGGTAGTGCAGGACTGGAGATGAGAGCTCCTGAAGAGAGAGGGAGGAACAATAGAGGACAGTGACACCCCCGCCGCTCCTGCCCCGACGGGTGGTGGACAAAGCGGCAAAGCCTGGGGGTAGGCAGCGGTTAAGGAGAGGTTCCTCATCATCCCTCAGCCATATCTCTGTCAGGAAGAAGATATCAAGAGAGTGTTGAGAAATGAAATCATGAACCATGGTGACGCTGAATCCATGTAGTCTTGCAATTCTATCTGTACAATCTTCTCAATAATCTTGGAGAGGAATAGTATGCTTGCAATGGGGCAGTAAGAGGATGGGTCTTTGTTGTCCAGAGATTTATTCTTTAGCAAGGGTCGGATTGCTGACCTTTTGAGCTCCTCAGTTATAGTTCCTTGAAGTAGTGACTGGTTCACTATGTTCAGTAAGTCAGAAGCCAATTCTGTTTTTGTTGCCTTAATCCACGCTACAGGACAGGGGTCTAGAAGTGAAGTTGTGGTATTGAGTTTGGTAACACTGGTCAACAAAGTTTTACAAAAGTCATGTTACTGAAATAAAAATAGTAATTTCTTATCAATTTTTATATGCTGAACATGAATATGACAGTGAAATTGCAAAGTTGGCTCTAGTTTTTTTGTAATCTACAAGAATTAATGTTTACATCACGAAATGCACGTCAATAGTAAATATAATAGGCCTTCAGTTAATACCTGTAAAAAACCAAGTCATAGACGACTACTTAGATTTTTTCGCCTGTCTCTTGTACAGCTGTTCGGGAGCTTCTCTGGGGAGTGTCCAGCAGTAGTCAGCCAGCATTGTAGTGGACCATTTTCCCTGGTATCTTTGCTCCATCGTTGCGATATCCTGGTGAAAATGTTTGCCCTGTTCATCACTAACCATACCACAGTTATCAGAAAAGAAATTGAGATGGGAATCAAGGAAATGGATCTTTAGAGACATATTGCAGCCAAGTTTCTGATACTGCATCAGCATGTCTTCTACTAGTTCCTTGTAGTTTTCTGCCCTAACATTCCCAAGAAAGTTTGTTGACACTAAGCAAAAAGCATTCCATGCTTGTTTCGCATCACCCTACAGCAAGTTGTTGAACCAGTCATCTTTGAAGAGCTCTCGAATCTGAGGACCCACAAAAACTCCCTCTTTAATCTTTGCTTTGCTGAGCCGAGGGAATTTTTCATGCAGGTATCGGAAAGCTGGCGAAGTGTGGCGGTCCATGGTTTTCACGAAGTTTTTCATCAAACCTAGTTTGATGTGAAGGGGTGGTAGCAGGATTTTGTGAGCCTCAACCAGAGCTGGGTGCTGGATATTCTTCTCTCCAACAGTTACACTTTGTCTGCGATTCTATTCCTTCTGCAAGTAGTGCCAATCCCTTGCTCGGCTATCCCACTCACATAAACACATGTATTTTATATATCCCTGCTGCAGTCCCATTAAAAGGGCAACTACCTTCAAGTCACCACAGAGGTGCCAGCTGTACTTGTTATAGTTACTGGAAGTCAGTAGATGCTTTAAGTTATCGTATGTCTCTTTCATGTGGACAGCATGCGCTACTGGAATAGATGGAAGACGGTTTCCATTGTTCAAAAGCACAGCCTTCAGACTCAGTTTCGAAGAGTCTATAAATAGTCTCCAGTCTTGTGGGTCATGAGTGATTTTTAAGGCATTCATGAGGCTTTCAATATTGGAACAGAATACTAGATTACTTTCCTTTCCGACTGCGCATAGTACACTGCTGATGTCAGATGGCTTCAGCAGCCGACTGGCAGTAGTATTGCACTGCATCAAAAAATGATGCAATCAACTCTGGATGAAGTGTGCATGCTGGTATTGTGCAATGTGATGCAATATTACATCATTCAAGGCTTATTTGGGATGTTGTTGATGTCCTGCTGGATAAATTTACACAGTGAAACGTCAAAAATGAAGTACATGCAATATCTTAAAAAGCAGAGCCAATAATTTTTTTTAATGTTATATTTGTGTTCAGCTCACCAAGATACTACAGATTAGGGCCTTTTAAAGTCAGTAACGATTTCAATGTTGACCAGTGAATTGTTTGGTGCAGTTGTTTTCTTGTGATCGGGTGGAAAATGCTCCATTCCTGAGTGCTGTTGACTGGAAGAGATAGCAGGTTTGGTGAGAAGAGGCAATTTTGTTTGAGTTTGTTGGAAAAATGGTCTGCTAGGGCTTGTGGGTTGATAGGAATCCTGTATGAACTATTACTGGGAATTTTGGTCAGTGATTTAATGATCTCAAATAATTCCCTGGGACGGTTTATTGCCTTTGACAGTACTTTAGTGTGGTATTGTTTCTTTGCGTTGTTGATGGCGTCCTTGTAAGCCTTAAGAAATGAAAAATAGTGCAATCTGTAGTCAAGAGTTTTCTTTCTTCTCCAAGAAGATTCCGTTTTCCTGAGCCCCTTTAGAAGTGCGACTAATTCCAAAGTAAACCACCTCTCATTTATTCTATGCTTGTGCCGCATCTGCAAAGGTAGAGGTTCTGAGGCTGACTTTATAGTTTTGTTCCAGTTTGATACTGCATCGCAGAGGTTATTAGGACATGGGTCTAAGTTAGGAAGAACTGTTTCAAGAAATACTTCCTTGTCAAAAGTTCTAAATCTTTGCCCTTGGTGTGTAGTGTCCGGGTAAGTTCTGGTAGGCTGAGGGTGGTGATGAGTGAACTGAATCATAAAATGGTCAGACCACGGCACCTGAGTAATGGTGAGTGGTTTAAAATTAGGTGATTTTGTGCATTTAGTTGGGAGGAATATTAAGTCAAGGGTATTTCCCTTGGAGTGTGTTGCTTGGTTGATTTGCTTAAATCCCATTTCTTCCATTGCGTCAGTGAACGCTGCTTCTTGATTCCTGGGCAGTGATGGCAGATTAAAATCACCTAGCATTATAAGGGGTTTTCTTAAAGAGGAGCTGCAGGCGGATTCAAGGATTGTGGCTAAATTTTGGTTGTCTGCCATCGGGGGCCTATAAATGAAACATATTGCTATATCTCTATTTTCGACCTTAAGGATGTTCATACTATCTTGGTTTTGACTGATGGTAGATGATAAATTGAGTTCAGATTTTGCTAGTATGAGAAAACCCCCTTCTTTTGTGTGATCCCTATTGCAGGTGAATATAGAGTATCCCTGAGTCTGTATCTGGTTTAGAAGTACTATGTCTGTTTCATGCAACCATGTTTCAGTGACACATAGAAGGTCTGGGTTCTCTGTCTTGACTAGATCTGTTAGAAGCGGGATTTTATTTCTAATAGACCTGGCATTGATAAGCATGAAGGTAATTAGGGTAGCATCATTGTATATCTTCATATAGCTCCTCCTCAGGGTCATGCTTATGTGTATCAGCCTGTGGTGTGCCTGTCCTGCTCTTCCCATGAGCAGTTGTTTAGCATTTTGTTTCTGATGGATTTGTTTTGGCGATAAGGGATAACATGGATGTATGAGCATTCTGGGAGGGTCAATGGTGTAGAGAGGGCATGTGTGTAGGGTGTAAAAAATACCAATAGGCACAGAGCATATAAAATGAGATTCATAGTTAGTAGTAACAATTTCTTAATGTTCATTCTAGTAACTCAGATGATGTAGGTACAGGTACTGGAGAGAAATACAATGCAGTGCTTACTATTTAAAGTTCAGTAAAATTCAGCGGTACAGTGATTTAATCGGTTTTAGCCAATAATCTTCCAGAAACTGGGTATCTGTAAAGCTGTGCTACAAGCTTAGCTTAGTATAGATTCTGGATTAAGAGACAGTATTTTGTTGTAACAATTAGCATGTTCTTTCTTTACTTACAGTAATTCGCTTGGTTTGCTGTGATCATAATAGTCATCTACCTTTGTTCCTCACCTAAGGGCCATACCAAAGGGACCTCTGGCGAGGCCCTCAGGCGCAGGCGCGCTTAGAGCACGCTGCCTTTTATGTTGCCAGCTTGCGGCCCGAGCAGGAGTGTTCGTGGGCGGAGCTAGAGCTTCCCAAGAGGTGGGAGAATCCCTGCACAACGGTGCAGCCCTTAGAAATAGCAGAGAACAGAGTTCAGCGATCGGCTCACCTCTCTACAATGTGCGATCAGCTCACCTCTCTACAATGTGCAGATGGATAGAGTTTTTGTCCCGCGATGAGCAAACAAAGATCCAACGAAGATCACGCCTCCTGAAGAGTGCTGAAAAGGGGCTTTCCCTTAGAGCACGCTGCCTTTTATGTTGCCGGCTTGCAGCCGGAGCAGGAGGGTTCATGGGCGGAGCTAGAGCTTCCCAAGAGGCTGAGGGAATCCCTGCACAATGGTGCAGCCCTTAGAAATAGCAGAGAACAGAGTTCAGCGATCGGCTCACCTCTTTACAATGTGCGATCGGCTCACCTCTCTACAATGTGCAGATGGATGGAGTTTTTGTCCCACGATGATCAAACAAAGATCCAACGAAGATCGAGCCTCCTGAAGAGCGCTGAAAAGGGTTTCAAGTTCTATCTGTAATAGTTCCATGTATAATTGTTGGGTTAAATGTAAACTGCTTTGATAAAATTGAAAGGCAGTATATATAAAAAAAGTTAACTAAATAATTAAAATAAATAAATATGTTTTATTATTAGTCTGTCTTCCAAGAGTGCTCCTTGGGGGATTGAGGAAGCATCTTATAGTGTTTATAAGGAATAAGAAACAACCCAGACTCAGAAGAAAAGCGATGTACACCTACCTGTAGGACTAGTGGAAGTCTCAGGGTGGTGGTGTTATTTGGTTGCCCAGGTTAAAGTGGTGATAGAGTAGATGAATGGCCCAAGGAAAAAATGTGGATACGATCTGAGCAGGGGCTGGTGGGCCGCTCGAATGTGGGGCATTTGCTTTGGATACCTAAGGGTTATAGGCACTTTAAGGAGAAGGGAGGATAAACTTACATGCGGACCATACATTGGACTGCTGAGAATGATACTATAGGTGGTCGTCTAGGTTGTGATTTCCCCTTACCTCTATTTCTAACAATACTCTATTCCCTCTACGGGTTGAACTGGTAAACATTCAAAAATGGGTGAGGCTCAGACAGCGGAGAGTTGGACAACTTTTGAAGATGGGTAATTGTGGACAAGTACAAAGTAATACACTTAAGGAAGAATAACCAAAGCTACAGCTACATGATGCAAAGGTCTACATTAGGAATCACCATCCAGGAAAGGGATATGGGCAGCATTGTGGATAAAATATTGAAACCTTCTGCCAGTGTGCAGCCATTGCTAAGAAAGTAAACAGAATGCTAGCAATCATAAGGAAAGGAATGGAAAATAAAACTGAAGATATTAAAATGCCTCTATATCATTCCATGGTGTGACCCCCACCTTGAATACTGTGTGCAATTTTGGTCGCCATATCTTAAAAAGGATATAAAAGAATTAGAAAAGTTACAGAGAACAGTGACCAAAATGGTATAGGGGATGGAAGGCTATCCCTTATGAGAAAAGACTTAAAAAATTAGGGCTCTTCAACTTTGAAAACATAAGAACATAAGATATGTCATACTGGGTCAGACCAAGGTCCATCAAGCCCAGTATCCTGTTTCCAACAGTGGCCAATCTAGGTCATATGTACCTAGCAGTTTCCCCAGAAGACACAGGTTCCACAATGCTTGTACTGGGTCAAGCATTGATATCCTGGATCCCTTCTTAATAATGGTTTATGGACCTTTCCTCCAGGAACTTGTCCAAACCTTTTTTAAACCCAGCTACACTAACAGCCTTTACTACATCCTCCGGTAACAAATTCCAGAGTTTGATTACACGTTGAGTGAAAAAATATTTTCTTTTATTAGTCTTAAATAGTTTACCCTGTAGCTTCATTGCATTCCCCTAGTCTTTCTATATTCAGATAACGTAAACAATCGATCTACATTTACCCGTTCCACTCCGTTCATTAATTTATAGACTTCTATCATATCTCCCCTCAGCCGTCTCTTTTACAGGTTAAAGAGCCCTAACCTTTTTAGCCTTTCTTCGTAGGAGTATCCTTCCATCCCCTTTACCATTTTGGTGGCTCTTCTCTGAACCTTTTCTAATAACGCTATATCCTTTTTAAGATACAGTGACCAGAATTGCACACAATATTCAAGGTGCGGTCTCACCATGGAACGATATAGAAGCATTATAACATCTTTTGTTTTATTTTCCATTCCTTTCCTTATGATACCTAGCATTCTATTTGCTCTCTTGGCCGCCGCTGCACACTGGGCCAAGGGTTTTAACATGTTATCCACAATGACGCCTAAATCTTTTTCCTGGGTGGTGGTTCCTAATGTGGAACCTTGCATTGTGTAACCATAGTTTGGGTTGTTCTTCCCTAGGTGCATAACTTTGCACTTGTCCACATTAAATTTCATCTGTCATTTGGACGCCCAGTCTTCCAATTTATCAAGATCCTCTTGCAATTTTCCACAATCCTCTTGGGTTTTAACAACTTTAAATAGTTTTGTGTCATCTGCAAATTTGAAAACCTCACTCATTATTCCCCTTTTCCAGGTCATTTATGAATATGTCAAAAAGCAGCAGACCCAGCAGAGATCCCTGGGGTACACCACTATTCACCTTTCTTCATTGGGAAAATTGGCCATTTAGCCATATCCTCTGCTTTCTATCTTTTAACCAGTTCCTGATCCACAATAGTACACTGCCTCCTATCCCAGGACTCTTTAGTTTTGCCAAAAGTCTCTGATGAGGGACCTTGTCAAAGGCTTTCTGAAAGTCCAGATACACTATATCAACCGACTCACCTTTGTCCACCTGTTTATTCACACCTTCAAAAAAACATAACAGATTAGTAAGACAAGATCTTCCTTGTCTAAAGCCTAGTTGGCTGTCTCCCATTAGGCCATGACTATCTACATGCTGAGTAATTTTGTTCTTTATGATGTTTTCTACCATTTTTCCCGGTACTGACGTGAGGCTCACTGGTCTGTAGTTTCCCGGATCACCGCTGGAACCCTTTTTAAAAATTGGCGTTACATTGGCAATCCTCCAATCTTCAGGTATTACAGATGAGTTTAATGAAAATTCACAGATTACTAATATAACAGGTTTGCAATCTCATATTTCAGTTCTTTCAACACCCTTGGATGTATACCATCCGGCCCAGGTGATTTGCTACTCTTCAGTTTATCTAATAGTTGAAATACATCTTCCCGATGTATCGATATTTCCTTCAATTCTTCCGCACCTTTAAATACCACTTCAGTCATGGGTAACATCCTTACATATTCCTCAGTAAAGACCGAAGGAAAGAATTCATTTAGTCTCTCCGCTATTGCCTTGTCGCCTCTTAGTGCCCCTTTAACCCCTCTATCATCTAATGGACCAACTGACTGACTGACAGGTTTTTTGCTATGAATGTACTTGAAAAAGTCTTTATTTCATGTTTTTGCTTCCACAGCAAGCTTCTTCTCAAATTCTCCCTTTGCCTGCCTTATCAATGCCTTGCATTTTACTTGCCAGTGCTTGTGCTGTTTCCAGGTTTCGTCGTTTGGCTCTTTTATCCATTTCATGAAAGATGCTTTTTTGGCAACAGCCTCTCTGACCTCACCTTTAAACCATGCTGGCAGTTTTTTTGGACTTTCTTCCACTTTTCTTAAAGCGTAGAATACAGCTGTTCTGGGCTTCCAAGGTAGTACTTTTTTTAACACCCAAGCTTGATGTAAGTCTTTAACCTTTGCAACTGTTCCTTTTAGTTTTTTCTTAACTATTTTCCTCATTTTATCAAAGTCTCCCTTTTGAAAGTTAAAAGGTTGTACTGTGGATTTCCTTACTATCCCTCCTCCACTAATTAAATCAAAGGCGATCATGCTATGATCACTATTGTCAAGTGGCCCCAACACTCTTATCTCTTGCACTAGATCTGGTGTTCTACTAAGGACTAGGTCCAATATGGCTTCCCCTCTGGTCAGTTCATGAACCAGCTGCTCCAAGAAGCAGTCATTTATTTCATCTAGGAACTTTATCTCCCTAGCATGTCCTGCCGTGACACTGACCCAGTCGTTACCGGGGTAATTGAAATCACCCATTATTATTACTGCGCTGTAACTTTTGTTAGCTTCCTTGATTTCTTTGAGCATTTCATCATCCATTTGTTCATTCTGCCAGGCGGCCGATAGTACACCCCCACTGCCATCGCCTTCCCCTTTTTACATGGAATTTCAATCCATAGAGATCCTACAGCAAATTTTGTTCCCTGCAAAACTTTAATCCTTTCTGACTCAATGCCCTCTCTAACATAGAGCGCAACCCCTCCACCAATTTGATCAGCTCTATCATTATGATAATGATAGAAAAGAGACAGCTGAGGGGAGATAGGATAGAGGTCTATAAAATAATGAATGGACTGGAACAGGTAAATGTACATCAGTTGTTTACTCGCTCAAAAAGTAGAAAAATGAGGGGATAAGCAATGAAGCTACAATATAGCACATTTAAAACTAAACAGAGAAGATATTTTTTCAGTCAACGCATAATCGAACTCTGGAATTTTTTTTACCAAAGGATGTAGTAAAAGCTGTTAGTGTAGCTGAGTTTAAAAAAGGTTTGGACAAGATCCTATAGGAAAAGTCCATAAGCCTTTATTAAAGAGGACCAGGGAAATCCACTGCTTACCTCTGGGACAAGCAGCATGGAATCTGTATACCTTTTGGGAACCTTATAGGTACTCGTGACCAGGATTAACCACTATTAGAAACAGGATACTTGATCTGACTCAGTATGGCATATATTATGCTCATTTGAGTCACTTCTGAGTGAATTCCAGCTATCCAAAAATCATTATTTTGACACCATGTAGGTGATCCATTAGGTAGGCTAGAAAGAGATTAAATCAGCAAGCGCCCAGAGAGAAAAATGAACCTGAAGTGTTCTCCGAGCAGTGGTAGACCACCAAGGGCCTTATAGCTGCCTATATCGTAATTTATGTTCCCAGAATCCTCTGCCTCTTCGCTACCATGAACTGGGTTGTCATTAGTCAGACAAGAGTGGAGTGGAGGAGTGGCCTAGTGTTTGGGGCAAGGTACTTCAGGCCGGAAGGTCGGAGGTTCAAATCCCAATAGAGGACAGCAACTTTGGGCCGGAAGGACTGGGGTTTCTAGTCCCACAGGTGCTCCTTGTGGTCTTGGGCAAGCCACTTAACCCTCCATAGCCCATGTTCCCTGTAAAATAGTTATCTCCAAGTTATAATGCCCTGTTCAATGTAATTTCAGTTTGTTCAATGTAAACCGCACTGATGCAGAATAGCGCGGTATATAAGAGAATGTAAATAAATAAACAAGCAGTGGGAACAAATGAAGTCTTTGTTCAAAAAAATGACTAAGTTGATTTATCGGTAGTACATGACACCCAGTAGGTCCTCCCATATTTTTCTGGGGTACCTGATAAATGCTGGAGGCACTGTGGAGTAGACACCTTGGCTCACATTTTTGTGGTTTTGTCCTCTGATTCATTCCAATTGGCAGACAATTCAATATATGCATTACAAGGCTGATGATGGTGGACCTTCCTTGGGATCTGGGGATTTTATTATTCAATTTGTCTGTTCCTAGTGGAACCCAGGGGCATAAAATGTTTACAACTGCCCTCCCCCCACCTCAACATTCACTGGCAATATGGTTAACACATGTGTACCATCTATAACATGGCGAGGCAACTGCTTGTTTTGATAGGATGTGGGTCCCTTTTGAGCTATCTATACACCACCAGCGCAGTCAATGGGCAGGCAAGTATAAAAGGGTGTTTTCTGGGTATGACTGTATTGCCGCTCATAGCTCTTAAGATCTCCTACGCACTTAATGCATGGATATCCTTGGTTAATGGTGGGATTTCTTTTTAAAATTCTTCTTTGAATTTTAAGCGGACAGAGTTTGCTTAGCCACTGGAAGCCCCAAATGGCTGGGGTCATAGGATACGAAAAGCTGAGGTGCTTTTCGGTGGCCCTGCATTCATAGCAGATAAAAAGACAGGGCCCTTTTACAATCCAGAGTATGGTCTCTACCCTACGGCATGAGGCATCGGAAAGAAGGTAGGAGCACCACCTCCTGACTGAGGTGGAGAGGGGACACCACCTTTGGCAGAAACTTGGGGTGCGTGCAGAGCACCACCCTGACCTTGCAGAACCTAGTGAAGGTAGGCTATGCTATCCGGGCCTGCAGCTCGCTGACTCTGCGAACTGATGCGAGTGCTATCAGGAAGACAACCTTTCAGGAGAGTCTGTTGGACCAATGGTACCGCAGCTGAGAGAAGAGCTGCGATGCTGCGTTTGATAGCGAGGAACCTCTGGTCTATCGATGCTGCCGATGCCTGGGTATCGGTACCAGTGAAAACGGCCGGAATCCCTGAGCATGGCACAGGTAGTTCTTGCTAGGTCGGGGCCTCGAGAACATCCTGGAGCCCCCACTGATGCTTTGGAAGCCGAAGCCTCCCGCCGGGGCTGCTTTGCCAGTGTGGTTCCCTCAAGGGCAATGCCAATGGCCTCTCGATGCTTAGCAGGAGAGCTACCGTTTGAGGATCGGCTTTTATGTTTAGTTACCTGAGATCCATGGGAGGAAGAGGAGGCCCTTGAAGATGTCGATGCAATGGATCTGAAGAAAAGAGGGTACCGAGCTTTGCAGCCCGGTTCTGTCTTCCTCTTTTAGTCATCCCCATACAGGAGAGACATTCAGATGGAGAATGTTCAGGCCCTAAATATTTAAGACACCAATCATGGGTGTCAGTGACAGAAATAGTACCGCCACACTTAGTACATTTTTTAAAACCACTAGTTGGTTTTTCCATGTTTTAGGAACATGGGGCCTAGTGCCCAAAACGGCGCCTAGCACCAAAAAAGAAAAGTCTCTGAAGAGAAACAGCTGAAAGTATAAGTTTTATTTTTTTCTTGGAAAAGAAAGAAAAGAACCAGCGGTACCGGTAAGCGTCAAGCGGCAGGCAAACGCGACCACAAGAAAACAATTTTAAAGACGGAATTTTCTGCGGTGACAGGGTATAGATCCTGTCGGCTCTGCGGAAAACGAAGAACTGAAGAGGGACAGTTGGAAAGGCGGGAAGGCAGCATGCATGTGCTGAGGGATGCTCCCAAAAGAGTTCCTTTTGGACGCTGGGGAGCATTCCCGTGCAGGCTCCATCAGTACCGACAATACCCATATGTTAAGATTACATTCCTGCTTGTTCCTGGAGATCGAGCGAGTCCACGTCACAGTTATTGACAGTGGATTTTAGTTTTAATATTCATAACCAACTCATATAGTTCCTCCTCAGTCCAGTGTTATTGGTATTTATTTATTTATTTATTTAGTAAATACTTGTATATCGCTGTTTCCTACGATCAACAGCGGTTTACTTTACAGAAATCATAATGCATTGTATAATACATTGAAATTTTTAGTTTTACATTTTGATTAGACAATGATTTACGTAACGCGGGATAAACAGTTGGATACAATATACAGTTGAATTATTATAGCACACAGATCAGGGTATACATTTGATTTCAGTAGGTTGGGGGGCCAAATATACATTATATACAATGTTGACTTCCAAAGAGTACAGGCTAATACATGACTATATGCTATTAGATTTTATGCTGTCGTGGGCGGTAAAGTTCATCTGGTTGAGGTAGGGTATTGCGGTTAGATCAGGTTGTAGTGGGTTTGAAACAGATATGTATAAAGACTAGTTATAATTGTATACAAAATGATGAGTCTGGCATAGTATTTAAAGGATTTATTGTTCTGCCATTAATATAATGGAACTACCAAATCAACCCAAGCCCCTATCAACTCCCGTCCCCTGGTTCGATCATAACCTTATCACATTCATCATACCTTCTGTAGAATCTCCAAGCAAATCACCAGATGTTTATCCACCTTCAAAACCAGCACAATTCAAACCATTCAACATAGACACAATCGCCTCCCAAACCATCCCAAAACTCTCTACAATACCAGACAACATCGATGAGACTGTATCAAACTGGAACAGCGCCCTCAGACTATCAGCTCAGCCTACCATCACAGATGATCAAACCTTTACCAAATCTTCTATTTCTAAGAAAAAGAATGCGCCATGGTTCTCATCTGAGTTACGAACCTCCTTACAGCAACTGAGGAGACTAGAAAAGAAATGGAGACACTCCCTAAATCCTTCCGACCAATCCATTTACTTAGCTCACTTGAAATCCCACCGTCAGCTAACCTGGGATAAGAGAAAAGAACATCATGCAAGGCTCCTTAGCCGCTCTCTTAACAAACCGAAAGATCTCTTCCAATTAGTAAAATCCTTAACTAATGAGCCACCTTCACCACAACAGGAACATATACATCCACAACTGTATGCTGACTACATCCAATCCAAGGCGATCAAGATCACAACTTCAACCACAAGTTTAACCACACAACCCTCCAACGTCAAATTCATACTCAATAATTTCTCATCCCCAACTCCTAGGACAATCGAAGAAATTATAACTTCCATCAACGCCACCACCGCCCCTAACGATCCATGTCCTGCCCACTGGATTAAATCACTGAAAACAGAGCTCAGTCCATACATATCAGCCTTAGCTGACCAGTCCCTTAGCACGGGGATATTTCCAACAGCCCTCAAACAGACCTCCATCCGCCCCCTTCTTAAAAACAATAAACTTGATCCAAAAAAGGAAGACTCCTACCGCCCAATTTCAAGTATTCCTCTATTAGCCAAGATCCTAGAAAAAGTTATATTGAGACAAATCCAACAACATATTGATTCCGAAGCCCCATTAGATCCAAACCAGCATGGCTTCAGAGAAGCCCACGGAGTCGACACTCTTCTAACATCCCTAATGAACACGCTTATTAATACAACAGATAACATCAGGAATGGAGTTGCAATGATCTTCCTAGACATAGTAGCAGCATTTGACTCTGTTGACCATGATCAACTGCTTGACCGTCTCTACGAAAAAGGGATTCAAGGAATGGCATGGAATTGGTGCAAATCTTACCTGGAAGACCGCTGGCAACAGGTACAGATTGGTAATACTACATCTCAGCCTTTCCACCAGAAGCAAGGAGTACCGCAGGGTTCTTCCCTCTCAGCTCTTCTATTTAACATATATATGCAGCCCCTCTGCAACATCTCCCGCTCATTCGGAATATCATGTCTCATCTACGCGGATGATGTGCTTCTATTCACTCCAATCAACAAACTAAAACCAGACTACACTACATTAATCACCTGCTTCAATTCAATGTCAGACTGGCTTCTTACACAAAATCTCCGAATTAATTAAAAAAAAACAGAGGTCCTGATTGTCACAAGGAACAAAGACTTCTCCCCTCCACTAACTCTAATAAAGCGTAGTTACTCACCTGTAACAGGTGTTCTCCAGGAGCAGCAGGAATCAGTCCTCACTTATGGGTGACGTCGGCGCCGACGGAGCCCTCGCGGAGCAATTTTCCCCAGCTTTCAAAGAAAGCCTTTGGGAATTGCAGCGCGCATGCGCGGTCGTCTTCCCGCCCGAAGGTGCCATCTTAGCCAGTCAGATGACATAGCTAAAAAAGACAGCATAAAAATTTGCAAAAAGAACATAAGCAGACGATTGCAACTCCAAGGGGAGGAGGGAGGGTAGTGAGGACTGATTCCTGCTGCTCCTGGAGAACACCTCTTACAGGTGAGTAACTACGCTTTCTCCAGGACCAAGCAGGAAGTCAGTCCTCACTTATGGGACTCCCAAGCTCAAGGCTACCGGAGACCCCAAGCACAAAAATGAGCTCCCTCTAGCTCAGCAGCACAGAAGGAAAGAATCTTCGCTGAATTATCACCCACCGGTAGCCCACATCCGGGATGGAGGGTAGGAGTTGCTCAGACCTCAAAGAGATTACGGAGGACTGCCTGTCCGAAAGCACTGTCCCTACGGGACTCCCTCTCGAGACAGTAATGGACCGCAAAAGTCTGGCTCGAAGACCAAGTAGCGGCCCGGCAGATGTCTGCCAGCGGAACAGAGCGGAGGTAAGCCACTGACGTGGCCTTTGCCCGAACACAATGAGCCGTGACTCGACTTTCTAAGGCGAGTCCGGCTGCCCCATAAGCCCAAGAGATACAGTCCGCAACCCAGATGGACAGAGTACGCTTGGAGACCGGGAAGTCCCAATTTATTGGGGTCAAAAGACACAAAAAGCTGAGCAGCTTTACGGTGCTCCCGCGTACGGTCAAGGTAGAAGTTCAATGCCCTTCTACAGTCCAGGGTATGGAGGACCGTCTCGGCTCGGCTGGAGTGTGGTCTGGGAAAGAAGGTTGGAAGTACCACCTCCTGATTGATGTGAAAAGGGGAGACCACTTTAGGCAGAAACTTAGGGTGAGTCCGTAGGACTACCCTATTCTTGTAGAACCGAGTGTAGGGGGGATCAGACACGAGGGCCTGCAACTCACTTACGCGCCTAGCGGAAGTGAGGGCTACCAAGAACAGTGTTTTCCAAGACAGAAAACGGAGAGAACATGTAGCCATGGGTTCAAAAGGCGGACAGGTGATCCGCTGCAAAACCACATTCAGGTCCCAGTCCGGCGCTGGCGGGCGCAGAGGTGGTTTAAGTAGAAGGAGACCTCGGAGAAACCTCGCTACGAGAGGGTCGTTGGAGAGAGGTCTGCCGTCCACCGGCACATGATGTGCTGAAAGAGCACTGAGGTGAACTTTGACGGAGTTGGACTTAAGTCCCAGATTAGAGAGGTGTAGCAAGTACTGTAAGATCACCGACACCGGGCAGGAGAAGGGATCCTGAGACTGTTGGGAACACCAGATTGCAAAGCGACGCCATTTAAGGGCGTAGCATTTGCGGGTAGAAGGCCGTCGCGAAGCCAAGACGACCTCCTCCACCTCCGCCGGCAAGAGAAGAGGAGCAAGGACTACCCTTTCAGCAGCCAGGCCATGAGGTTGAGAGACCTGAGGTTGGGGTGCAGTAGGGACCCCTGATCCTGAGTGAGGAGATCCGGTTGTACCCCCAGAGGGATTGGATCCTCCACCGCCAGTTGCAGCAGGAGCGGAAACCACGGCTGCCTGGGCCAGCGAGGGGCCACCAGGATCATGAAGGCTTTGTCTCGGAGAACCTTGAAAAGAGTCCGAGAGACTAACGGGATGGGAGGGAAAGCGTACAGAAGGCTCCCTGACCATGAGATCAGAAAAGCGTCCGCCGCAACCCGAAGGGGGTGTGGCTGACGAGAGCAGAAGCGAGGAAGCTGCCGGTTGTGAGGACTGGCAAAGAGATCCACCGTGGGGAGGCCCCACCTGAGGAAGAGCTTCTGAACGATCAAGGGATCCAGACGCCACTCGTGCGGCTGGAGGACCCTGCTGAGTTTGTCCGCCAGGCAATTTTCTTGGCCCGGGAGATAAACTGCCTTGAGGAGAATGCCGTGACTGACGGCCCAAGAGCAGAGCTTCTGTGCCTCCCGGCAGAGGAGGAAGGAGCCCGTGCCCCCCTGCTTGTTCACGTAGAACATGGCAACTTGATTGTCCGTCTGGACAAGGACGGACTGTTGGGAGGTCAGGTGGGAGAAGGCCCTGAGAGCTAGGCGGATCGCCCTGAGCTCCAGGAAGTTGATCTGCTGAGCAGACTCCCACTTGGTCCAGAGGCCCTGAGTACGTGCCTCTTGGCAATGTGCTCCCCAGCCCAGGAGGGATGCATCGGTGGTCAGCACCCGGGTCGGCTGAGGTGACTGGAAAGGCATTCCCAATATCAGGTTCGGCTGCCGGAGCCACCACCGGATAGACGAGACCAGCGGCTCGGAGACGCGCACAAGGTCTGCTAGGCCGCCTGTGGCTTGTCGCCACTGCCGGCGGAGACACCATTGAGCAGACCGCATATTCAGGCGGGCATTGGGGGTCACATGGACGGTGGAAGCCATATGGCCGAGCAGTCTCAGGAAGCGCCTGGCGGAGACCAGGGGCTGACAGCGAAAGCGGTCGGCTAGGTCCATGAGCCGCTGAGCCCTGTCGAGCGGTAGGTACGCTCGCGCCTGAGGAGTGTGCAGCCGTGCGCCGATGAACTCGAGATCCTGTGAGGGGAGCAAAGTGGACTTTGCGAAGTTTATGACAAAGCCCAAGTGCTGCAGCAGAGTCACCGTGCGGCACGTGGCGTTGGTGACCTCCTGAGCGGACGCTGCTCTGATGAGCCAGTCGTCGAGGTACGGAAAGACATAGAGGCCGTGAAGCCGGAGATGGGCCGCCACGACCGCGAGACATTTTGTGAAGACTCGCGGTGCAGAGGACAGGCCAAAGGGCAGTACTCTGTACTGGTAATGATTTCCTGCCACCACAAACCTTAGGTATTGGCGGTGGCTTGGGTGGATGAGGATGTGCGTGTAGGCATCCTTTAGATCCAAGGAGCATAGCCAATCTCCCTGCTGGAGGTAGGGCAGAAGGATTCCAAGGGTAAGCATTTTGAACTTCTCCCGCACAAGGAACTTGTTGAGGTTGCGCAAGTCCAGGATGGGTCTGAGGCCTCCTGTTCTCTTTGGTATCAGAAAATACCTTGAATAGAAGCCTTGACCTCTCAGGTGGTGTGGCACCGGTTCCACCGCCTGTTCCTGCAGAAGACCTGCTAACTCCTGAAGGAGCAACTCCCTGTACAGAGGGGGGCGCGGAGGCTCTCCCGGAAAATAGGAGGGAGGGACCTGATGGAAGTGGAGAAGGTAGCCCTCTCGCACGACTTGAAGCACCCAGGCATCTGCGGTGATGCTGGACCACCTGTGGGCGAAGTGGACCAGCCGGCCTCCGGTGCTGGGGGGAACCAGCGGGGGGGGAGAGGCTATGCTGAGCGAGTCAAAAACCCCCACCCTGCTGAGCAGGGGCTGGTGGTGCAGGCTTGGGGGCTTGCTGCCTACGGGACCCGTTACCCCGTCCCTTGGCCTGCTGGCCCTGTTGGGGAGCTGCAGGGGCCTGATAATGGGGGTATTGTTTGTAGGCAGCTGCCTTCCTCGGGTAAAAGGACTTTTTTCCCGAGCCCTTCTTTTTCTGGGAAGGGGCGGAGGTCTTCCTAGAAAGCCTGGTCCTGGTGAGAGTCTCAGTCTCAATTTGTGCAGCCTTTTCCGCCATGGGCTTGCCAAAGAGGTTTTCGCCTCGGCAGGGGACATCGACCAACTTGTCCTGTACCCAGGGCTCAAGGTCGGACGACTGAAGCCAAGCCTGTCGGCGGGCACCGATGCCGGCTGCGGCCACTCGAGCCGAGGCTTCAAAGCCATCATAGGCTGCTCGGGACATGAACTTTGAGCATTCCCGAATACCCGTGGACAAGGCTAGGAACCTCCGCAAGGGCTCCTCGGAGAGACCAGCGGAGAATCCGGCTAGCTCTTTAGCCAGATCCCGGAGATACATGCCCATGTATAGCTGGTAAGTCTGGACACGACAGGCGAGCATAGAGCCCTGGAAGCACTTCTTGCCAAGGCCATCCAGGTTACGGGCCTCCCTTCCAGGAGGCACCGAGGAGTGCATCTTCTGGCTCTTAAGATGATGCATGGCCGATTCCACTACCATGGAATGGTGTGGCAGCTGTGCCTTTTGAAAGCCAGGGCTCTTGCGGACTCGATAGATAGAATCGACCCGCTTGCTCAGGACCGGCGAGGAGGCCGGACTCTCCCACATGCGGAAGAGTAGTCGTTCCAGCATAGGAGGAACCGGCACAGTAAAGTGTTCCCTCGCGGGAGAGTCATACTGGAGGGCGTCGAGCTCTTCGGCTCGAGGCTCCTCCTCGGGATCCGCAGGGAAGGCCAAAGCCTTGGCCATATCCCTAACGAAGTCCGAGAACCGGGCATCCTCCGGGGGGGACTGCTTCCGAGGCTCGGACTCCGGAGAGTCCGATGGGACACACCGAGTCCGGAAAGAATCAGGTGACTCTTCCTCCTCAGACTCCCAGACCGACTCCGACGAGGACTCGGTGGGGTCGGCCCGGGCAGGGTGCGGCGCCAGCCGCCCCGACGCCGAGGGAGTCGGCGTCGGCGACCTCGGTCCCGAACGGGAGGCCGAGGGCGACCTCGACCGAGGATCGACTCGAGTTCTCATCGACTCGAGGATCGGCTCGGTCTCCGGGGTCGACTTGGACGTCGACGTCCCGGCGGTCGGGGCAGCGACGCCAGCGAAGCCAGCGAGCAGTGCCCGCTGCTGGTCCATGAAGGCAGACAGTCTGCTCTCCAAGGCCGTCAACCTGAGTCCGAGCTCAGGTGACCCAGCAGCCCCCGACTCGGGCCCCGACGGCGTCGGGCCCGACGTCGGCTGTCGCGGAGGCGAGTCCAGAAGGACTACAGGACTTACCCGGGCAGGCATCTCCGACTCCAGGCGAGGTCGCTTCGGGAGGTGCTCCTTCTCCAAGGACCCGGGGCGGCTGTCGGGGCTATGCGACCTGGCCCTCGCGGAGCCAGGAGCGTCCACCGACGCCGCCCTCGCGGGTTTTTCCTTCCGACGATGGTGCCCGGAGGGAGAACCCCGGTCGGAGGAGCTCCGGCGACGGTCCGAGCTGGAGCCCTTCGACACGGAGGCCTCCGACGAGGTCCGGGTACGGCTGGGGTCAGCGAAGATTCTCTCGCGCTGATGCCGCCGACTTCTCAACGCCTTCGAGGACAGTTTGCTGCAGGGCCCACAGAGCAGTTCCTCATGATCCGGGCCCAGGCAGCGGAGGCAAAAGTCGTGTGTGTCGGTTAGTGACATATTTCGGTCACACCGACCACACCGCTTAAAGCCACTGGCAGCCATCGGGGGAAAAAGGGCCCCTGCGAGGTCAAAGGACCGGGCTGCCAGGGAAAACGAAAACGAAAGCTGACTAAGTCAGAAAAACCGAAAAAACGGAAGAGGACTCGAGACCGGCGTCGCGAGTCCGGGCGGGAAAACGATCGGCGTCGAACCGAAAGAAAAAAGTATAAAATAAAGAGGAAAATCAACTTTTTCGCGGGGACAAGACGGGGACGTCTGTAGGGCTCCGCGGAAAAAAGAAGACTGGCTAAGATGGCACCTTCGGGCGGGAAGACGACCGCGCATGCGCGCTGCAATTCCCAAAGGCTTTCTTTGAAAGCTGGGGAAAATTGCTCCGCGAGGGCTCCGTCGGCGCCGACGTCACCCATAAGTGAGGACTGACTTCCTGCTTGGTCCTGGAGAACAAGAGATGCCGATCTACCACTCAAAACCTCAATACGTTACCTGGGTGTCATACTTGATCAGCGGCTTGAATTCAAAGAACATATAAAAAACACTGTAAAAGCCATCTACCATAAGATCAGGACACTCCGACACCTCAGACCTATGCTTGAACCATGCTACTTCCGCACAACTTTCCAGGCATTAGTCACTCCTCACTTCGACTACGCAAATATCGTACTACACGGCCTACCCAAGAGCACGCTGAATCCACTTCAACTGGCCATGAATACAGCTGCCAGGGCCCTATATGGAGTCTCAAGGAGTCAACATATTACTCCCATCCTATATGAACTTCATTGGCTCCCAATATCATGCAGGATTCTATACAAAGCCCTCGTTTTGACCTTCAAAGCTTTCCATCAAATATCACCATCCTCGTTGTCCGACCTCCTGCATCACGCACAGAACACCAGATCTAGACGATCCATAACAGATAACATGCTAACGGTCCCAAAAGACCTCACAAAACTCACCCAGACAACTACTTCAAGAGCATTTTCATCCTTCGCCCCCAGATGCTGGAATGCGCTGCCAACTAGCATTAGATCACAACAAGACCTATCTCAATTCAGAAAATCTCTAAAAACACACCTCTTCATACAACACTTCTCACAATTTACCCCTCCAACACAAACCAATGATCATGGCTAGTCAAATTCACTACCTATTCCAGGGCAAAACCTCACAGACCCCAACCTTTAGAACGCAAAACATTTGAGAATCTATTGTAAATAGTTGTGAATATCTGTTATTTATTTTAACCCCAGTTATCCATGTTTTTCATATCCTGTTACCTGTAAACTTGACATATGTTTTATGCTTAAGTACAAAGTTGTTAAAATGTAAACTTTCTGATGATAAAAGTGCGGTATATAAAAGCTGTTAAATAAATAAAGTATTATGTCATTGTTCTCAAAATCTACATCTTACATATTGGTCTATTTGTAATATGGATATATTTTCACAAGTTTTATATTATGATTCTATACGTTTTAGTATTTGTCTGTTTTTAATATGTTTTAACCTTACATATCTTATTTCATATTATTTGCTGCTTTTAAATATTTTAAATATGTACTGATTATAAAATATATATTTAATTTTGTTTGAGGCTTTTGCCCTGAAGTAGGCAAGTGCCGAAACACGCTGGGGTTCTTCATAAATAAAGCTGTCTGATATACTGTTTGATACACCTCGCTTCTGTTTTGCTACATATTTTTATGATAGTACAGTGACTTCAGTTGACTGTACCTGATTGTTTTTGTTTTTCTTAAATAAGATCATTTCTCATTAATAGTAATATAGCATTTATTAGTCGACTACTTTTATATTTGTAATGATTTTTTAATGCCCTTTTATTAACAATCGTTAGTTTGCTATGTTCTAGTTGGTTTGATTTGATTATTTTTTGGATAGCATTCTATGAATTGATATTTTGGAATTGAATTAAGTGGTGGATGGACAGTTTTCTTTCTTGATGAACTAATTTACACTGTTTATTTTAATTTTTAGAATTCATTCAGCCATGAGGCAAACTCTAGCTGGAACATGGCCATGTTGGGTTTTTATATTTTATGGTCTTTTATATGCATTTGTCGTTATTGTATTTTGGAATTTTATCTTTATTAAATTGTTTATGCAATTTGGTAGCTGTTTTACTCTTTTTTTATGTTATTGTATCTGTATTACCTTGCTCATCTTGACTTTGGGGCATGTTTACTACAGCAGATTACTCCTGAGTCTATCTCCTTTCACTCTTGTTCTATGTCCCCTTGTAGCAGAGCTTGCCTTTAATTGATAGAGACCCTCCTGTGCCATGGAGGTATTTAAATGTCTCTATCATATCGCCCCCTATCCTGCCTTTCCTCTAAAGTCTGTCCTCATATGCTTCATAATGAAGACCATTAAGCATTTTAGTATCAACCCTTTGCATGGACTCCAACCTGTTTATATCCTTTTGAAGATGCGGTTTCCAGAATTGCACACTATACTCCAAATGAGGTTGTACCAGGGACTTATATAGAGGCACTATCACCTCCTTTTATCTTCTGGCCATTCCTCTCCCTATACACCCAAGCATCCTTTTGGCTTTCACCGTCACCTTTTCTACCTGTTTAGCTACTTTAAGATCATCAGACACAATTAAACCAAGGTCCCACTCTTTTGTGGACAGAAGTACCTCACTCCTTACACTGTATTGCTTCTTTGGATTTTTGCAGCCTAAATGCATGACCCTGCATTTTTTAACATTAAATTTCAGCTGCAAAATTCTAAACCATTTTTTCAAGCTTAGCTAGATCCCTCCTCATGTTATTTACGCCTTCCTGGGCGTCTACTCTATTGCAGATTTTTGTATTGTCTGCAAACAAGCAAACCTTACCAGATAGCCCTTCTGCAATATCACTAACAAAGATGTTAAAAAGAATCAGACCTAGGACAGATTCCTGCAGCATACCACTGGTAACCTCTATCTCCTCAGAGTGAGCGCCATTTATCTGTACCCTCTCTCCTACTCAACCAATTTCTATCCCAATTAGTAACTTCAGGGTCCAATCCTAAGATGCTCACTTTGTTTATAAGTCACCTGTGTGGAACAGTGTCAAAGGCTTTACTGAAATCCAAATACACTACATCTAGGGCTCTCCCTCGGTCCAACTCCCTGGTCACCCAGTCAAAGAAATCAATCAGATTTGTCTGACAAGACCTAACTTTGGTGAATCCATGCTGTTTTGGATCCTGCAAACCACTGGACTCCAGAAACCTCACTATTCTCTCTTTTAGTAGCCTTTCCAATAATTTACTCATCACAGAGGTTAGATTAACCAGCCTGTAGTTCTCAATGTCATCCTTACATCCACTTTTATGTAAAGGGACCACATGTGCCTTTCTCCAGTCCACTGGCACCACTCCCAACTCCAAAGAGGCATTGAAATGGTCAGACAGTGGGCTTCTCCTCTTAGGTGACTTGGACAGAACCATAGCCATTGTGGAGTGTGTTCCCCATGTGGGGGGTGGGGGGGAAGGTAGGCTCTAGAGCCAGTATGTCTGGAGGCCAAGCATAAGCAGCACACACCTCCTTTACCTTACGGGGTGCATAGGGTCAAAATGTACCCCCATGGCCCACCATATGGGACATCCATCCCTGTGGCCTGACATCCACAGTGGGGAAGTATAAGGCACATAAAGTACCCATCCTACCTCTCCCACTGGGAAGAGCTCTAGGGGAGCATTGCAGTGCATCCCACATGTCCCTATGGAGATGGACTAGACCCAGGCTGAGCACACCAGCTCTCAGGGGAGCAGAGGCCCACAGGACCTTGGAAAGTTCACAAGAGCTCCCGTTCCATGGACACCCAAATGCCTGGGCAGAAGGGCCGAGGAGGAGACATTGATCAGTGAGTTCCAACACAGGAAGCCCATGTTCAGTACTTGAAGGAACATGTTCAGAACTTACAGGAACATGGCCACCCAGGTCCACATATGCACTGAAATATGCCTCCCCATGTAGGGGAGGGCAGGGGCCGGATGGCCCCTTTTGATGCCACACCATCATGTTGCCAGAGTTGGTAGATGTGTGGAATAGTCTCCCAGTGGAGGTGGTGAAGACTAGGAAGTATCTGAATTCAAAAAGCATGGGATAAACAAAAAGAATCTCTAAATGGTAAAAAGAGGACTACTGTAGTTGATATGGAAGGGCAGACTAGATAGGCCATGTAGTCCTTTTCAGCTGTCATGTTTCTATGTTTCTATCCCCATTGCCTGCCCCCCCCCCCCACCAGAGACCTTGTACTGTCTTTCCTGCAGCCTAGATGAACAGGTATCCTTTCCTATTGGACGCTGGGGAGCGTTCCCGCGCAGGCTCCGTCGGTACCGACGATACCCATATGTGAAGACTACATTCCTGCTTATTCCTGGAGATTGTACTTTAAAACATTTTTATTATGCATTTTTGCTTCCATGGCAAGCTTTTTTTTCAAATTCTCTCTTTGCCAGCCTTATCAATGGTTTACATCTAACTTGCAGTGCTTATGTTGTTTCCCATTTTCATCATTTGGCTCCTTTTTCCATTTCCTGAAAGATGCTTTTTTGGCTACAACAGCCTCTCTGACTTCACCTTTAAACCATGCTGGCAGTTTTTTGGCCTTCCCACTTTTCTTAAAGCACTGCTCTGAGCTATGCAGCCAGTTGTGTCTATTCTCTGTAATCTCTCTCTGTTCTACACTGGCTTACCACTGTCCTGTAGGTGGAGTTGGAGCCCATGTATTACTGTCTGCAGAGTTTCCGTGAATTACCACCACCCTAAAGCACAGTTACTTACCTGTAACAGGTGATCTCTGGGAACAGCAGGAATAAGTCTTCACATATGGGTATCGTCGGTACCGACAGAGCCTGCGTGGGAACACTCCCCAGCGTCCAGTAAGAAAGCTTTTGGGAGCATCCCACAGCGCCTGCACGCTGCCTTCCCGCCTTTCCCAACCGCCTCTCTCCAGTTCGAGTTTTAAAGCTGAGACAAAGAGGGAGAGAGGAAAGGAAAGATAGAGAGATGCAACTCCTAGGGGAGGTGGGTGGGTTGTGAAGACTTATTCCTGCTGTTCCCAGAGATCACCTGTAAGTAACTGTGCTATCTCCAGGAACATGCAGGAATGAGTCTTCAAATATGGGGGCTCCCTAGCTGCAGATGCCATGGGAAGACCCCAGGTTGTGTGTCCTTGAAAAGGACTCTACCTCTCCCCATGGATCTCTGGCATCCAACCAGGGTAGGTGGGTAGGAGTTGATTAGGAATGGAACAGGTGTTTGAGAACAGCCTGACCAAACGAGGCATCCCGGCGGGAGTCCTTGTCCAAACAGTAATGGGCTGTGAAGGTATGAACCGAGGCCCAGGTGGCCGCTCGACAGATTTGGTCGATGGACACAGAGTTTAAATGAGCCATTGAGGCTGCCATGGCTCTCACATTGTGAGCTGTGACATGGCCCTCCAGAGAAAGGTTCCTACTCTGGTAGGCGAAAGAAATACACTGAGCAATCCAGTTGGACAGTGTTCTCTTAGAGACTGGAAGTCCTAAATGAGAAGGATCAAAAGCAACAAAGAGTTGAGAAGACTTTCTATGTTGCTGCGTTCTTTGTAAGTAAAAAGCAAGAGCTCTCTTACAATCCAAGGTATGAAGATTCCTCTCTGCACTTGATGCATGAGGTCCTGGAAAAAAGACAGGTAAATATACCTCTTGGTTTAGATGAAAAGGCGAGACCACTTTGGGCATAAAGTGTGGATTGGTCCTGAGGACAACCTTATCATGATGGAACCTTGTATAAGGTGGATTAGCCACCAAAGCTTGCAATTCACTGATGCGGCGTGCTGATGTGATTGCAATGAGAAAGATAACTTTCCAAGAAAGAAATTTCAAGGAGGTGGTGGCTAAAGGTTCAAAGGGTGGCTTTATAAGCTGGCCAAGAACCAGGTTTAAGTCCCATGCCACTGGAGGTGGTCTAATGGGAGGTTTAGTTAGAAGAAGGCCTCTCATGAATCTTGTTATAAGAGGATGAGAGGAAATAGGCTGTCCATTGAGAGGCTTGAGGGACGCTGCAATAGCACTCAAATGGACTCTTACTGAATTCGTTTTAAGACCTGCATGGGATAAACGCAGGAGATACTCTAGTAAAGAATTCAAAGGTATTGCAAGAGGGTTAAGACCCTTCTCTGAACACCAAATGGTAAATCTTTTCCATTTGAAAGCATAGGAACGTCTAGTAGAAGTCTTTCTAGAGGCATGAATAGTATCTCTGACTTGCTGAGAGAGATGAAAACCTTGAGGGTCTAGGCCTTCAGCAACCAAGCCCTGAGATGAAGAGACTGGGGGGGGTTTGGGTGCCACAACGTTCCCTCCTCCTGGGATAGAAGGTCTGCTGCAGAGCCCAAGTCCAGGGAAGGAGCTTGAGAGAGATGCAGAAGTAGAGGATACCACACTTGGCGTGGCCAATGTGGTGCTATGAGGATCATGGTCCCTCAATCTCTCTGAAGCTTGAATAGTGTTTTGGGAATTAGAGGAATGGGTGGAAAGGCATAAAGGAAGTCTTGACCCCAGTGAAGGGGGAAGGCATCCTTTATTTATTTATTTATTTATTTAGCTGTATTTATATCCCGCTTTTCACCGGGTCAAAGCGGCGTTACATAAAAAAGGGGGGGGGGGAATTTAAATATAAGGGCGGGTCCATCACCGGGGAGGCGACATTGATGATTTCAACATAGGATAGACTTTGGACATGGGACAGACTTTGGACATGATCAGGTTTGTACAGGTTTGAGTTGGGGGGTCATGGTGGGCGAGATCAAAGGTTAGTGCGCTTTTTTGGAGGGGGTCGTGTTAAGGTATTCCTGGAACAGGATGGTTTTCAGCTGTTTTCTGAAAGATAGTAGATCGGCATTATTTCGGAGACAACTCGGTAGAGAGTTCCATAAGGATGGAGCATAAAGTTCAAAGGCTCGATTGCAGGTCCGTTGCGAGCATTTGGTTCTTTTGTGAGAGACGGTGAGGGAATTGCTGGAGGCTTGTCTGGTAGTTCTGCCGTGGGCTGGTCGAGACAGTAGGGTGTGAAGTTGGGAGTTCTGTGTTTGATGGATGGCTTTGTGGGTGAGTAGGATGGCTTTGTATTTAGTCCTTGCTTCGAGGGGGAGTATGTGTAGGTCTTTCAGAATTGGGGTGATGTGGTTGGTTTTCTTTGCTCTCTGAATGATTCTCGCTGTGGTGTTCAGTGCTGTTCGGAGGGGGTTGGTCTGCGTGGCTGGAAGGCCATGGTATATTATGTTACAGTAGTCCAGATGTGGGAGCGTCATGGCTTACATCACAGTTTGGAAGTCTTGATGTTCAAGAAGGGGTCTGAGACGTTGCACTGTTCTTGCTTTGTGGAATATAGTTCCGGAGGTTTTGGTGATTTGCTGCTTTAAGGTAAGGGCTTGGTCAATAATAATGCCCAGGTATCTTATTTGTGGTTGTATTTGAATGCTTGTGGTACCTATGTTGAGGTGTGTAGGAGGTGTGAAGTCCGGGTCTTTTGTGACTATGAGGGCTTCTGTTTTCTTTATGTTGATGGATAAGTTGTTTGCTTATAGCCAGTTGGACACCTCGGTGAAGCATGTTGATAGATGGGTGTTTGTTGGGCCTGAACTCCCTGACACGAAATTCTGGAACAGAACCGGGGAAGTTTGGCATTCCACGGACTTGCAAAGAGATCTATGTCCGGGGTTCCCCAAATTCGAAAAATCCTGGCTACCTGGTCCATGTGGAGGGACCACTCGTGTGGAAGCAGAACTCGACTGAGTCTGTCTGCCCAAGAGTTTTGAACGCCTGGAAGATATACTGCCAGAAGATGAATGTGATGCTGTCTGGTGAAGGCCCACAGTCGCAAAGCTTCGTTGCAAAGCGACAGAGAGCCAGTCCCGCCCTGCTTGTTTACATAGAACATGGCTACTTGGTTGTCCGTATGGATGAGGACTGTCCTGTAGCTGAGCAGGGAATGGAACACTCTGAGAGCTAAGAATATTGCTCTGAGTTCCAAGAGATTGATATGTAGAGAAGTCTCCTGTGGAGACCAGATGCCCTGGGTGGAGAGATCCTGCAGATGAGCTCCCCAACCCATTGGAGAAGCATTTGTTGTAAGAGTTGCTTGGGGTAGTGACTGCTGAAAAGGGGACCCCAGCAACAGATTTGGAGAGGACTTCCACCACTGGAGAGACCAAAAAGGCGACTGGAGTTTGCTATTTTGTCTGACAGGCAACCTGATGCCTGAGTCCATTGGGTGGACAAAGTCCATTGAGCTGCCCTCATGTGAAGGCGAGCATATGGAACCACGTGCACGGTGGATGCCATGTGGCCTAAGAGTTGTAACATCTCTCGAGCAGTTAAATGGGACTTTAACTGTATCTGGGAGGCTAACTGCACCAAGCGTAGGCAACGGGCCTGAGGAAGATAGGCCCTTGCAGTTGTGGTATCCAGCAAGGCCCCTATAAACTCCAGAGACTGAGTAGGGGTGAGATTTGATTTTGGGATGTTTATTACCAGTCCCAAATACTGAAGAACACGCATTGTGCAGAATAGACAATTCTGGGCCTCTGACTGGGATGGAGCTCGAATGAGCCAGTCGTCCAGGTATGGGAAAACGAATATTCCTAGAGTGCGTAGAAATGCAGCTACTACTGCCATGCATTTTGTGAACACCCTTGGTGCAGAGGCCAGACCGAAAGGAAGCACCCTGTATTGGTAGTGCTTTCCTTGAAAAAGGAACCGAAGGAACCTTCTGTGTGTTGGATGGATGAGGACATGGGTGTACGCATCCTTGAGATCTAGAGAACAAAGCCAGTCCTGACTCTGGAGGTATGGAAGCAGAGCACCGAGAGAAATCATCTTGAATTTCTCCTTGAAAAGAAACTTGTTCAATTCTCTGAGATCTAATATTGGTCTGTAGCCCCCTGTTTTCTTTGGGATAAGGAAATAAGGGGAGTAGAACCCTGAGCCCTGTTGAAGAAGAGGTACTTCTTCTATTGCCCCTTCGGCAAGAAGGGTGGCAATCTCCTGACCCAGAAAGTTGAGGAGAGATGTTGGAGAATTGAACTGTTGCACCATGGTGCGAGGAGGAAGGCTTAAGAAATGAAGCTTGTACCCTTCCCTTATGATGGAGAGGGTCCATTGCTCTGCTGTGATTTGTTCCCATCTGGGAGCAAAGTAAGCCAACCTTCCTGGAATGGTGAGGGGCTCTGGTTCTTCCAGGGCTAGAAAGGCTAATTTCTCTAGTTGCAAGTCAAAGGCCCTGAGGAGGCTGAGGCTGCTGGGCCGTGGAAGGCCTAGCAGCCTTTGACTTGGCCTGTTTAGGTGGTTGCTGACGTTTTGCAGCAAAACGACCTGCAGAAGATGCCTGCTGACCATAAGCAGGATAATATCTTCCCTTTTTAGAAAAAGATGTCTTTTTGAACAATCTTTTCTTAGCAGGAGCACAGGTAGACTTTGAAAGTCGATCCAAAGCGGAGTTCTCAGCATCCATCTGAGTGGCCTTTGCTTGCCAATCCTTGCCAAAAAGGTTTTCACCTGTACAAGGAAGATTTCCTAATTCATCTTGGACCCAGAGTTCCAAATCAGAAGCTTGTAGCCAAGCAATTCTGCGTGCACCTATGGCAATAGCCGAGGCTCTGCTGACACACTCAAAAGATTCAAAGGCTGCACAGTTGGAAAATTTGGAAACATCCTGGGCATGTTTGAGCCAAGTGAGAAACTCCTGCCTTTTATCTTCTGAAATAAAAGGGGTTAAAGTCTGCAGATGATCTGTGACTTCTTTTAGAAACATCCCTATATAGAGACTATAGGAGTTGATTCTGGCAGCTAGCATAGAAGCTTGAAAAACTCTACGGCCAAAAGCATCTAGGGTCCTGAATTCACGTCCTGGAGAATTAGATGAGTGTCTTTTTGCACTCTATCTTTCTCATGGCAGATTCTACCACAATAGAGTGGTGAGGAAGCTGAGTCTTATGAAAGCCAGGACAAGGAGGGACACGATACATGGTGTCTAACCTGCGAGAATGAGGAGAGGTGGTAAGAGGTGTCTCCCACATGCTCAACATGAGATCATACAAAATCTCATGAATAGGTAAAGTAGCTGCCTCTTTAGGAGCTTTAGGATATTGTAAAATATCCAGCTGCTTGGCTCTAGGCTCTGACTCAGGGGCCACTGTGATGGAGAGGCCCCTAGCCACTTCCCTAATGAAGTCTTGAAAAGACAAGTCTATTGGAGGAGATATTCTTCATTTAGGAGAAGACTCCTCCTGAGGAAGAAGTATCGATGCCTCGACAGATCCTTCAGAGTCTTCAGAGGAATCGAAGTATCGCCTGTCTGGATGCTCCTGTAAAGCCCGATATGCGTTCCGAGTGGGATCGACATCGGGAGTAACTGGTACCAGTTCGGTACCGATGGGCATCATAGGACAGGGTACCGTTGCAGTCGACATCGAAGCCGATGTCGATGCAATCGGTACCGGCACCGGGAATGATGCCGGTGCCGGAGCCGGTACCGGCAACGGGGATTGTTGCGGTACCGGAGGCGTCGCAGCCTGCATGAATGCCATCTGGGTGCGCTGCATGGTCAGAATCTTCTGATCCATCGACGCCACCAAAGTCTGGATGTCGGTACCAGTGGGAGCCACCGGTACCCCAGAACACGGCAACAGGTGATCGGTCGAGGCCGAGCCATCGATGTCAACCTGTGACCCCATAGACAATGCTTTGGAAGCCGGAACTTCTCGCCAGGGTAATTTTGCCGGTGCGGAGTCCTCAAGGACAAGCCCGGAGGCATCTCGATGCTTAGAGGGAGATTTGCCCTTCGAGGACCGGCCAGATTTATGCTTGGTTACCTGAGATCCATGGGAGGAAGAAGCAACCCTGGAAGACGTCGATGCCACCGAAGCTGCATCAGAGGGAAACAGGGTACTGAGCTTGGCTGCTCGGTTCTGCCGACCTCTTTTAGACATTATGGTACAGGACATACAATCCGTGATGGAATGGTCAGGACCCAAACATTTTAGACACCAATCATGGGTGTCGGTGACAGAAATAGTACCGCCACATTTTGTGCACTTTTTAAATCCGGAGGCGGGCTTCTCCATGAGGAGAAAATTTTTAGGCCTAAGGCCCAAAAACTGAAAATGCACAGTGAAGAACGTATAAGTTTTGTTTTTTTTTTGGTTTTTTAAAGAAAGAAAAGAAAAGACCGGCGGTACCGGTCCGACGTCGAAGAAGGCAGACGTGACACAAAAGAATAAAGAAAAAATAAAGAACTTCTTCTGCGGTGACAGGAACACGACCTGCTGGCTCCGTGGAAAAGAAGAACTGGAGAGAGGCGGTTGGGAAAGGTGGGAAGGCAGCGCGCAGGCGCTGTGGGATGCTCCCAAAAGCTTTCTTACTGGATGCTGGGGAGCGTTCCCGCGCAGGCTTCGTCGGTACCGACGATACCCATATGTGAAGACTCAGTCCTGCTTGTTCCTGGAGATTAATACATTTGTGGCTTTGAAGTTCAGGGTGCATATTGCGAACACATTCACTGTACGCATGAGGTATAGCCGCATGTTTACATCTGATGTTATATGGATGCACCTAGCACGCTGGTAATGCTCTGCCATGTCCACAACCACCTGCTGGTACTATTGACACTAAGCCCTGCTGCACTACTTTCATGCACAAACAATGTGTTAGCCCCGCGCTACCAGCGGTCCTTTAGTAAGCATGCCTTCCATATTCAATAGGACAGAAATGTTTCACCACGGGATAACGTAATCATTTATATATTTATTTATTTATATTCTCTTATATACCGCACTATTCAGCATCAGCGCGGTTCACATAGAAGAAAAATCTCAGTACAGTCAACATGCATGAGTTTACAGATAACACGGGAAGGAACTTGGATAACAAGGGTAATTATTTACAATCTATTTACAAGGATAACACTACTGCATAGGTACCTGTTAATCATGTACAAACACTATAGTATGAGATGCCCTAATCCTTTGCTTTTTTACCCTATTGAAATATTTCCCCTTAAAAATGATTGAAGAACCTCTGAAATCATATAGAGTATGTTGCCATCAGGGATAGACATGGTAATAGGCATCAGAGAGTTAAAATGGAAACCAAGGACAACTCTAAATCTCCACCATAGTATTGCAGCACAGGAGATTCACATTTATCAAAACAGACAAGGCTCAAGGAAACTGACAATGTTTTTGTTTGAGTTGTGCAATTGATACTTCCCTTGAAGCAGAATCATGGATGTTTTCAAATGCGGTGCTGTGTTGGTGTAAAGTTAAAGCTAAAAGCCCAATATTCAGTAGCACTATCCAGACAGTGCTGCTGAATATGCCACAGACCATGCAATAATCACCTGGTGAAAAACTAGGGCAGTCTGTCAGCAGATAAGGGCAGGGCCTGACACTATCTAGTTAGCAGTGATATTCACCCACTAAATGGATAGCTAAACAAGTTAAAGTTAGGACAGCTAGATAAATTATAATTACACTTACCTGGTAATTGTAGTTCCTGGAGGGTCCAGTTTAGTCCTCCACATCCGGGTAGTGCACCTCCTCCTGCAGCACGGAGACTGGACCAATCAGAATCCTTTTCTCAAGACATATCCTGCTGGAGCTTCCCTCAGCCCCCCAGTGAACTAGTAACAAAGCAGACTTAAAGAAAGATAATATTAAAGACCTTATCATAACTAAACCTCCCAACTGTTACAATGACCCCCTCCCCAAACGAGGAAGCCAATACCCTGCAGATTGCTTCTGCCGACAACCGGAGCCCGCCGCGAGCAACCGATCAAAGAGAGAGAAGTGACGGCGCCGAGAAATACGGAGAATCCTCGAAACCCTCACTGGAAGGGTTTCACGAACATGACTTAAAGGAATCACCGTCGCCCATAGAAGAGCGCGCCGGAGGAAAGGCAGTAAGATAGCAAAAAAGGGAGGGAAGGAGGACTAAACTGGACCCTCCAGGAACTACAATTACCAGGTAAGTGTAATTATAATTTCCTGAGCGGTCCTCCAGTTTAGTCCTCCACATCCGGGATGTATCAGAGCAGTTAAGAACGGGCGGGACCCTGCAATCCGGCACGCAAGACCGCCGACCCAAAGCACGAATCCTGAGCGGCCAGCACGTCCAAGCGGTAGTGCTTGCTAAACGCATGGAGAGAGGACCAAGTAGCCGCCTTGCAAATCTCAACCGGAGGAACCAGAGAATGTTCAGCCCACGACGTCGCTTGCGCTCTGGTAGAATGAGCCCGCAAACCCAAAGGAACCGCACGGCCTTGCACTAGATAAGCGGAGGAAATCGTCTCTTTGATCCAACAAGAAATAGACGACTTAGCCGCTGCTTCTCCTTTCCGGGGACCGCCAAAAAGGACAAACAAGCGATCCGACTTGCGGAAAGGCTCCGAAACCTTCAAATAGCGTCGCAAAACCCGTCGAACATCTAAACGATGCAGACCCGCATCCGAGGCCGCAGCAGAGGTAGAACGAAACACTGGCAGAAAAACGGACTGATTCAAATGGAAAGAAGACACCACTTTCGGAAGAAAAGACGGAACAGGTCGCAACACCACTCGATCTTTAGAAAAAGACAAGAACGGTTCCCTACAGGAAAGCGCTTGCAGCTCCGAAATGCGCCTTGCCGAACAAATGGCCACGAGAAAGACAGTTTTTAGGGTCAGATCCTTGACGGACGCCCGCCGCAGCGGTTCAAAGGGCGGACTAGCCAAAGCTTGCAGCACTAGATTGAGATCCCAAGGAGGAATGAGAACCCTGCGGGATAGTCGAAGATGGAAAACGGCCTTCAGAAACCTTTGGACGTCAGGGTGCAACCCCAGAGAGACCCCTAGTACCTTACCTCTGTAACACGCCAGAGCCGCTAGCTGAACCTTCAAGGAACTGGCTGCCAAGCCTTTATCAAAACCGTCCTGCAAGAAACTGAGAATCATGGCAAGAGAAGCCATCGCCGCCCGAATTCCACGGCGCGAACACCAGTCCTCAAAGATGCGCCACACACGCACATAGGTGAGGGAAGTGGACGATTTGCGAGATCGTAGCATAGTAGATATAACCGCTGAAGAATAACCATTCTTCCTTAAACGAGCCCTCTCAATGGCCAAACCGTAAGCGAGAATCGACCCACGTGAGGCATCCGCAGGGGTCCCTGCATCAGCAGATCCGGCAGGACGGGAATCCTCCAGGGAAGCCCGTCGAGCAGGCGAACCAGATCCACATACCAAGGACGTCTGGGCCAATCCGGAGCCACTAGGAGCACGAGACCGCAATGCGCCTCGATGCGCTGAATCACCCTGCCGATCAAGGCCCATGGTGGGAAAACGTAGAGAAGCCCGTCCGCAGGCCACGGCTGAATGAGGGCGTCTAACCCCTCGGACATGTGCTCCCTGCGCCTGCTGAAGAATCTGCCTGTCTTCGCCGTACGAAACGTCGCCATGAGGTCCATAAGTGGAGGACCCCACCGGCGAACTATCTGCGCATAAACCTGCGGGTGCAGTTCCCACTCTCCGGGATCCACCTGCACCCTGCTGAGAAAATCGGCCATGACATTGTCCTTTCCAGCGATATGCGCCGCCGAAAACGCCGACAGACGAGGCTCGACCCACTGGAATAATAGGTCGGCCTTGTCCTCCAAAGCCACACTGCCTGTTCCGCCCTGCCGGTTGATGTACACTACCGTCGCCGAATTGTCCGAGAGCACCCGGACCGCTTGACCTCGAAGAGTCGTCTCGAAGGCCGCCAGCGCTCTCTTCACTGCCCGAAGCTCGAGTCGGTTGATCGACCAGGAGGCTTCCTGGACTGACCAGGTCCCCTGCGCAAAACAACCCTCGCAGTGGGCTCCCCAGCCGAGCAGACTGGCATCCGTAATCACCGGCACCCACCGAGGCTGTTCCAGGGGAAGACCCGCTTGCAATGTGCAGGGGCACCTCCACCACTGTAGCGCCTGACGTACCCGGATCGGGCAAGGCAACCGCTTGCTGAGCGAATCCGTTTGGTTTGACCAACGACGCAATAGGGCTCGCTGGAGCGGACGCATGTGAAATCTGGCCCAGGGAACCACCTCTAGAGTAGCCGCCATTGTTCCCAAAAGGCGCAGGTACCACCAAGCCGAAGGAGCGGGCATCCCAAGGAAAGAGCGCACGAGACCGAGCAAGACCTGGACACGCCGGGGAGGTAAGCAAACTAATCCTCTCGCGGTGTTGAACTGAACACCGAGATATTTGAGACACTGCGTTGGCACCAAGTGACTTTTCTTCGCATTGACCACCCAGCCGAGAGACTGCAGAAGCGACACCACTCTCTGGGTAGCCAGCACGCTCTCCTCCTCGGACTTTGCCCGAATCAACCAATCGTCTAGATAGGGGTGGACGAGAACGCCCTCCTTGCGCAAGGCCGCGGCAACCACCACCATGACCTTGGTGAAAGTACGCGGAGCCGTTGCCAAACCGAAGGGCAGAGCTTGAAACTGAAAATGCCCCCATGGGAACGCGAAGCGCAGGAAACGTTGATGCACCACCCGAATAGGAATGTGCAAATAAGCCTCGGACAGATCCAGAGAAGTGAGAAGCTCCCCCTGACGCACCGCGACGATGACGGATTGCAGGGTTTCCATGCGGAAATGAGGCACGCGGAGACAACAATTGACGCCCTTGAGATCTAGGATGGGACGGAGGGAGCCATCTTTCTTTGGCACCACGAAATAAATAGAATAGCGTCCCAGCCCGCGCTCCGCCTCCGGGACGGGAACCACCGCCCCCAGGGCGACAAGACGATCCAAAGTCAAACGAATCGCCGCCTCCTTGAGAGGACCTCTGCTGGGAGAAAGGACGAAGGACTCGCGAAGAGGACGAGCAAACTCCAGGGCATAGCCGTCCCGGATCACCTCCAACACCCACTGATCCGAAGTTATCCGAGACCAGGCCGGAAGAAAATCTCGAAGCCGCCCACCGATAACTGAACAGGCCCCGGGAAGCCGACTGGCGTCATTGCGGCTTTCGGGAGAAAGAGGAAGAAGGCGAAGAGGCGGCCGCGGAAAACCCTCTGCCGGCTCCCCGGAAGCCGCGAAAGCCTTGAGAGCGGTACCCAAACCTACCGCGCTGGGAACTCCACAAACGGGAAGAGCGAAACCGCCGAAAATCCCGAGACAGACCACAAGGGCCCGAAGAAAAACGACCAGGCTTTGGCTTGTCTTCTGGCAGGCGACCCCCTTTCGAGTCCCCCAGATCTTTCACCAGCTTATCCAGATCCTCGCCAAAGGCAATTTACTGAGGCGGGACTTAGACGAAACGTCAGCAGCCCAATTCCTCAACCAAATCGACCTGCGAGCCGCAACCAAAGAAGCCATACTGTTAGCCAAAGTTCTAATCAAATCATAATGAACATCCGCCAAGTACGCCGAACCAGACTCGAAACGGGTCGCTTCCAACAATTTATCCTGGTCTAAGCCAGGGTCATGCCCTAACCTTTGAGCCCATCTTAAACAGGCCCTAGCCACCCAGGCTCCACAAATCGACGCCTGCAGAGCCAAGGCATTAGTTTCAAAGGCCTGCTTCAACAAGCCATCCACTTTCTTATCCTGAGAATCCTTCAAAGCCGCGCTACCTTCGACAGGAATCGTGGTTTTTTTGGTAACTGCGGATACCAGGGCATCAACGCGCAGCAACTTAAACCTATCCTTATCCTTGTCTGCTAAAGGATACAACCGGTTCATCGTACGAATACCCTTCAAACCGGCTTCGGGCTGATCCCACTCAGTCTGAATCATTTGCGCCACCACACGATGCACAGGAAAAACTACCTGAGAATCACGGACGGCTTGTATGAGGGGATCCTCCAGACCTTCCTCCTCCACCGAAGAAACTGAGGCCAAATTAAGCGCCCGCAGAGACTCTGTAATCAACGGAACTAATTCCTCTATGCGAAACACGCGAATGATCCGGGCCTGGTCCTCGGGATCGGGAATTTCCCCCTCTTCAAGCTCGTCAACCATGTCGTCGGACCCTACCGCCAGTTCTGGGTCTGGCCAGTCGACGGCGTCACTCTCAAAGGCGAGGCGCGAGCGTTTAGGAGGTTTGGGGACCGGCCGCTGACCTTCCTCACCCAAACATGAGAGCAGGGGCGACTGAGAAGGTCCGGCGTCTGACAGCTTACCCAGATGGCCCAAGCGAAAAGCCTGATGCATCAAAAGGACAAAATCAGGCGAAAAATCAAACGAGGAAGCAGTAGAGATAGGCTCGGACAAGGGAATCCCCTGCCCCCGGGACGCCACTGGGGAAAGGGGAGCCAGAGGACCCGGGGACACCGTCGCGTCCATCTGCTGGGCAGGAGGATCAGTGCCCTGCAGAGATTTGTCTTCCATTGGAGGCTCAAAGTCAGGAGAGACTGCCGCGCAACTTTTACAAACTCCTGCATCCGACAGAGCCCCTATGCGGGACCCACAGACCAAGCATTGCGGCCTGGAGGACATGGAGTCGGTGGATCACGAGGTCCCAGCAGAAATAAAGGCCCACCCAAGCAACACAATGGGACTAAGACCTGTGAAGAGGATCTTTTTTTTTTTTTTTTTAACCACCAGCCTCAGGAAAGCAAAGCCCAGGCACAAGGATCAAGCTGACCCACACTGAAAGCCTTAACGGAGAGAGCCCAGGAACCCGATAAAAACAGCGGGAAAAGGACAAAATGGCCGCCGGCACTGAAGAGAAAGGAAAGAAAACGGCGGGAAAAGTAAAAACGGAACCGCACGATCAGCAACCCCGCATAAGAAAAACAAAAGAAAAACAAAGGGAAGAAATCAAAGCAATTGACCTGCAAAACTCACCCCTTTCCTCGGAGGGCCGAACGGCGACGAAACGCCGAATGAAGGGAGCACTGCCAGACAGCCCGGAGCCGCAGGAAGAAAGCTAATGGCAGGCAGCAGTACGCTGTAGCTGTGAGCAGATTACAGCCAGCGTGCAGAGCTTGAAACAGGGCTGCTAAACAAGATCGCACCTCCGTACAGTCCAGGAGGGAGATCTACAGCGTCGCTGCCTTCAGCCCCCGTACAGACGGCCAGGAGAAGGAAAGTGCAGGCTTGGCTCCTCAATCGGCCCCCCCGGAGACACAGAAGGTGAGAAATTAAAGAGACAGCTACCCAAAAAAAGAAAAGCAAAATTATACCACAGACAAAATAAAATAGAAACCCCCTAACACTAACTAGGGCAATCCAAAAGCACTAAGTGAGCCCAGCACCAGGCTCACACGTTCTCCTGCTGCACGGAGACTGGACACACTGGGGGGCTGAGGGAAGCTCCAGCAGGATATGTCTTGAGAAAAGGATTCTGATTGGTCCAGTCTCCGTGCTGCAGGAGGAGGTGCACTACCCGGATGTGGAGGACTAAACTGGAGGACCGCTCAGGAACCAAAATTTAACCGGTTTTCACCATCTGGTTAGTGGCTTAATTTTCACCATTATCTGGATAGCAATGCCTCTGTCCAGCAAACCTGGATATTCAGAGCTGGATGCCTGGCAAGTTCTAGTGCTGAATATCCAGGTTTAAATTAAAGTGGCAGTAACCAGGTACTTGAAATAGCCTAGCTGCCACCGCTGAATATGGTGGGATTAGACCTTACCTGCTAATTGATCTTTATCGTCATCTTTATTACATTGCTTGCTTGACCGCCCAGGCCAAAGCGTCAGGGCGGTTTGCTGAGTACTAAATACACATAGGCTGCATTAGAAAAGAGAAAGAAACGCCAATTTGTGACAGGAGGGACAAGATAAGAGATTGCAAAAGTACAAAGTGGACTAACAAAGCACAACTAGGTGGGAGAGAGAGGTAGGTCAAAGGCCTTGCAGAAGAGGTGGGTTTTTAGGAGGGATTTAAACCGGGGGTAGGAGTGTTTGGTGCAGAGGAAGGTGGGAAGGGAATTTCACAGGGCTGTCCCAAGAAAGAAGAAAGCAGAGTTACGAGTGTGTTCTAGGTGGGCCCTGGCTGGAAGAGCCAAGTGGTCATTGTGGATAGAGTGGAGGGCACGTGGGGATAGGTGAACTTGTATGGGATCAGCGAGGTACTGAGGCTGGCCAGTATGGTTTATTTTATGGACAGTGGTAAGAAGCTTATACTGTAACGGTAGGTTATTGGGAGTCAACAGAGTTGTATAAGAAGGGGAGTGATATGGTCTCTGTGATTGGCTTGAGTGAGGAGGCGAGCGGCAGTGTTTTGAATGAGCTGCAGACGGCGCAGCTGATATTGGGGAACACCCGCAAAGACTACGTTGCCATAGTCGAGGCAGGATAGGAGAAGAGAAACTGTGAGCGTAAGCAAGGAGGCGGGGGGAAGAGAGGAACGAACTGCACAAAGTTGTCGAAGAGTGCAAAATGATTGTCTGCTGGTGAAATGTAAGGGCTGAGTTGAGAGTGACCCCCAAGTACCGTAGAGTTGAGGTGAGTGGAATGGGGATATCAGAAAGGGAGGGCAAAAGGTCAGGAGTGGGGGCACTGGAAGTGAGCCACATAGCAGCGGATTTGGAGGGGTTCAAGTGGAGATAGTTTGCTTGACAGTCAGGAAGAAATATTGGAAAGGCAGGTGTTAAGAGGAGAAAGATTGGGAGCGAGTGAGCAGATGTAAAAAAGCAGAAGTATATCATCGGCGTAATAATACGCCAAGATGCCTGATTGCTGGACAAGCAAGGTAAGGGGGGCGAGGAAGAGGTTGAAAAGGAGCGGAGAGAGTACTGAACCCTGAGGGACCCCACAAGGGAGAGGGGTTGGAAGGGAAGAACCCATATGGACTGAGAAGGAATGGGAGGACAAGAAGGTCCGAAACCAGCTGTGGACCGTCCCACGCACCCCGTAGTCAGCGAGGTGCATGAGGAGTGTGGGATGGTCCATAAGATCGAAGGCAGAAGAAAGATCTAAAGAAACCAGTAGGGAAATGTCACCACGCTCGCGTGCCGTGAATATTTTGTTGTGGAGAGAAAGGAGAATGGTTTCAGTGTTGTGTCCAGGCCTAAAGCCTGATTGACGGGGGTGGAGTGCAGACGTGGATTACAGATGAGATGATAGCTGAGCAAAGACTAAAGTTTCAAGAAGCTTAGAAAGAAAGGGAAGGTTTGAAATGGGTCGCCAGTGGGCAAGAACAGAAGGTATCTAAGGAAGGCTTTTTAAGCAAAGGGCGAAAAATAGCATGTTTCCACACTGTGGGGAAGTAACCTGAGAAGAGGCTGGTGTTGATCAAACTGAGAGCAAAGGGGAGGAGGGCCAACGAAGGTTCTAAGAACCAAATGGAGGGGATAGGGTCGAGGGGACAGGTCGCTTTGTGGGATTTGCGGATAATTGAGAGAAGTTTGATTGCCGTGATTGGGTAGAAGGAACTCCAGGAGTGCATAAGGGAGGGGCGCGGTGAAGATGGTGCCTCAGGAGGGAAAGCGGGAGCAGGAATAGGAGAAACTGGGGGACAAGAGGGAGGGGTAGGAGGGGAAGAGAGGGGGGATAGGAGCAGGGGTGGCTCAATGCAATCTGCTGCCTGAGGCGAAGCATGAAACGGTGCCCCCCCCATCTTAGAGGGGGGTGGGGCTTTTTCAGAAATCCAGAGACTGAACCAAACCAAAAAGCCAATTAGATTATATGGAGGAAATGCAAGATGTTTGCACACAGGGCCATATCGAGCTGCAATCGCACACCCTGTGTGACTTGCAGTTCGGACGCATGCCCCCCCTCTCCCCCATATCTCCGTCCAGTGCTGCCTGCTCTTTCCCTGCTACTGCCGCCCTCTGTTTTTTTCACGGAGGCGCCAGCAGCAGGGAAAGAGCAGGCAGTGCTGGACAGAGGTATGGGGAGGAGGAGGGGGGCATGCACCCAATCTGAAAGGCACCGGCACTTTAAGAAGATCTGTCCCTCCCTACTCTGACATCGCGTCGGAGAAGGGAGGGACCAGACCTGCTTAAAGTGCTGCAAAAAGGCTTAGGGAGCGCATTTCGTCTGCCTGCTATTGTCCTGCCAGCAGCGGCAGGGCAACAGCAGACAGCCGAAATGCGCCCCCCAAACCTTTTTGCCCTGTGCGGCTGCACCGCTTGCACAGGGCTAGTTACAGTCCCGTTTGCACATCAAGGAACTAAAAGACAGCAAGAACCAACAGCACAGTTTATAAAACTAAATTATAACTAATTTTTATTTTGTTGTTATAAACTGCATTATGGTTCTTGCTTTTGCTTTTTCAACATATATTTTGCATCCACAGTAGGTGCAGAGCAGAACCAGGACATTCACCCACAGAAGGTGAAATTTCACTTACCGTTAATTTCCTTTCCTGGAATACTGCTAGACCAGTCCAGACAAACGGGTTATGCACCCCTGCCAGCAGATCTTGGAGACAGAGAATTCCACCAGAGCTCTGATAGGGTGGAGTCTGGTGATATACAGCTACCCCTAGGGGTCTCTGTCAGTAATGTATAAAAGCTACGGTAACTTAAACTGAACCGTACCCAGAGGGTCCCAATGAACTATATACAAGGGAGCCGAAGGACTCCCCAGAGCGTAAGTCAGCATGCACCAACGCACTCATGGATTGCCCATGGCGAGGCATACTGAAAAGGAAGGACAGCGGTCGGCGGCTGCCCAGCGCCAGCAGCAGTGCACCATACAGCAGGGTGGGTCCTGGACTGGTCTAGCAGTATTCCAGGAAAGGAAATTAACGGTAAGTGAAATTTCACCTTCCAAGTCATACTGCTAGACCAGTCCAGACAAACGGGCAGTACCCAAGCTACCTGCTCCTAAGGGGGGGTCAAGGCTGCCGACAGTACTGCAGCTCCAAAGCAGCTGTCCTGACGAGCCTGAACGTCCAACCTATAGTGACGTACAAAGGTGGACAGCGAAGACCAAGTCGCCGCCCGACAAATATCCAGTGGAGCCACAAGAGACCGCTCGGCCCACGAAGCCGCTTGTGCTCGAGTAGAATGAGCACGAAGTCCCGCCGGAACCGGCTTCCCCCGAAGAATGTAAGCTGCTTCAATGGCCCCTCTGAGCCACCTAGAAATGGTAGACTTAGAGGCCGCGGAGCCCCGACGAGGTCCCGCAAACAGGACGAAAAGATGATCAGACGTACGAAACGAATTTGTGACCTTCAGGTATCAGGAAAGCACTCTCTTAAGGTCCACCGCCCGTAACGGAGACCGACTACCCTCACACTGAGCCCTGGTAAAGGCTGGTAGGAAGAGAGGCTGGTTAACATGGAACGGCGTCAGCACTTTTGGCAAAAAAGAAAGGACAGTGCGAAGAGACACGCCTTCCGTAGAGAAAGAGAGATAGGGATCACGACAGGAGAGAGCCTGCAGTTCGGACACATGGCGTGCCGATGTAATAGCCACTAAGAACACCGTCTTCAGAGTCAAATCCTTGAGCGAACAGGCCTTCAGGGGCTCAAAGGGAGGCGCAACGAGGGCCCGAAGAACGAGAGCGAGATCCCACGTCGGCACCGGCGGACGCAGCGGAGGCCTTAAAGACTTAACCCCGCGAAGGAAGCGAGACACGTCCGCATGCGAAGCTATCGACCGCCCCGCTATGCGTCCACGAAAACAAGTCAATGCAGCGACCTGTACTCGCAAGGAACCTAGCGCCAAACCTTTGTCTACGCCGGTTTGGAGAAAGGCCAGGATGTCCGGCATACCGGCACGCCAGGGAGATAAGCTATGCTGGGAACACCAACTGTGAAAAAATCGCCAAATTCTAGCGTAGGCCATGAATGTGGACGTCCGCCGTGCTTTGAGTAGAGTAGCAACCACACTAGGCGAATAGCCCTTGCGTACTAACCTGCGGCGTTCAATAGCCAAGCCGTAAGCGAGTATGGAGCCGGGTCTTCCATTTCCACCGGACCCTGAGTCAGGAGACCGGGAAAGGCTCCTAGATGGAGCGGCGGCTCTCGAGACAGCCGGACTAGATCCGCATACCACGGCCAGCGAGGCCAATCGGGAGCCACCAAGATCACCGGACCGCGATGCTCCCTGAGCCGTTGGAGAATCTTGCCTATCATGGACCACGGAGGAAAGACATACAGAAGAAGATGTGCCGGCCACGGCAGAGAGAGCATCGATGCCGCACGCCCCCTCTTCCCTCCAACGGCTGAAGTACAAGGGCGCCTTGGCATTCTGTGCTGTGGCCATGAGATCCATCGCCGGTAGTCCCCATAGTTGAACAATGGAACGAAACGTTTCCGGCTGCAGGGACCACTCTCCGGGATCCAGAGAGTGCCGGCTGAGAAAATCGGCCTTCACATTGTCCACGCCCACGATGTGTTGCGCCGAGAGCGCCAGAAGATGCTCCTCCGCCCACGGGAGGAGCAAGCGCAGTTCCTGGGAGACCCCCGGACACTTCGTACCGCCCTGGCGGTTGAGGTAAGCCACCATCAACATCCTAAATAAAACAATACCTACAAGGGACGAGGTGAAATACCTAGGCATCGTCCTTGACAAGAACTTGAACTTATAAACACATATAAAGAAAACCGCAGCAAAGGCATACCACCGTTTAAAGATTATTAAGAGACTGAGACCAATCCTCAATCAGGACAACTTCCAGGCCATGTGCCAGGCAGTTATCACCCCCATACTGGATTATTGAAACTCGCTGTATCAAGGACTCCCTAAGCACACCACCCATCCACTTCAAATGGTGCAAAACACCGCAGCCCGCATCATCACGGGTACAGCAAGGCACGAACACAGCTCCACTGGTTACCTATAACAGCAAGAGCAAGATTCAAGACAACGCTAAATATCTTCAAAATCATACATCAACACTCAGCAAATGTTCTACATAGCACACTGATCAAAGAAACCAACAGCAGGCCTAGAAGAGCCAACAGCATCAACAAACTCCGCACACCCTCCGGATACCAGAACACAAAGCAAACCACCTCCAACAGAGCTCTGCCTTTCTCAGCACCGGCTCTTTGGAACTCCCTCCCAGATGAACTGAGAGCACTAAGTAACATTAAGAACTCC
Organism: Ichthyophis bannanicus; assembly: GCA_033557465.1. NCBI lineage: Eukaryota > Metazoa > Chordata > Amphibia > Gymnophiona > Ichthyophiidae > Ichthyophis > Ichthyophis bannanicus. The sequence goes on from CM066033.1 coordinate 436,823,337, forward strand.
TCTCTGGAATTCCCTTCCCACTGCCCTCCGTATAGAAGAATCATACCCCAAATTCCGTTCCCTCCTTCAGACCCATCTGTTTTCCCTAGCCTTCCCCTCTTGAGTCTCAATATTCTGTTCTTATAACTCTATTTGTCTAACTGTTCTGTCCTTACTCTCTTCTCTGCTCTATCATTTATTGTAGTTCTATCTTTCCTTTTTCTATAATTGATATTAATTTTGTTTTTGCAAACTGCCCCGATGTTATGGGGGGGGTATAACAAGTGTACAATAAACAATAAACAATAAACTTCCGTAAGGCACTCAAAACACTCCTGTTCGCAGAACACTATTCACAACTAACCTAGAACACCAAGCCCCCGACAGCATAGAAGAGAATAAGTACTAATTGTCCAAAGTCTTTATGTATGTCATGTTACCCTACCCCACTCGTTCAATGTAGCCCCTTGTTGTCGACCACTTTGATTGAAGGATAAAGTGGTATATAAAACTGGTTTAATAAATAAAGTAGCGCCATAGTACCCTATGGATATCCAAACACTGCAAGAGGGGACTCTTTTCATTCCTCCCTGCCCCAGAAAACACTGACGTGTCACTAACTGATTATGCCAATGTAATGCCAATTTTTAAAAAGGTTCCTGCAGTGATCCGGGAAACTACAGACCGGTGAGCCTGACGTCAGTACTGGGAAAAATGGTAGAAACCATCATAAAGAACAAAATTACTGAACAGGTAGATTGTGTGACAAGGAAGCCTGTTTTGAGCCTATGAGTATAGAAAAGGCCAATGACTAACTTAGAGAACGGAGAAATCCCTGCAGGGCATGGATTTCAGGCCCCTCCTAGAGAAAGAAACCTGAGGGAGAGAAAGTTCAGAACGCCACACCCTAACTCCTATGACGTAACTGCAGGCTTAAGAGGTGATTACAATCACCTGGGAGGAGTGGAGGAAGGGCTGGAGCCCTGGAGAGGGAAATATAAATCCCTGCTAAAGCAGAGGAAAGGGGAAGCTCAGAGGAAAGGAGAAGCTCTGGGGAGGCAGAGGTCTCAGGAGGTTCGGAAGACTCAGAGGATTCAGGTGAATCAGGAGTGGAACCAGGAGCACCTGAAGATCTCCAGGAGAGAACCCAGAGAGGAATACAGAGAACTGTAACAGAGAGGCTGGAAGGAGACAAGGAACCGTAGCGAGCACAACCAGGGAGAACTGCCCAGTGCTTCAGGTACTGACTGTCTTTATCAGGGAGAGTTGAGCTCAGGAGAGACATTAGAACCCCCAGGGAGGCTGTATTCTAAGCACTGTGTCCAGAGCTCAGAACAGGACACTGCCCTAACACCACCAGAGGATATGCAGATTGAGTTGGCAGGGGAGGAATTGCAAGATCTAGATATCCCCATGGACTGTACCCTGTGTCAAGCTACAAGCAGGGAATCATTATGCTAAAGGCTAGCACTGAATAAGAAAGTCTCCTAGAAGCAGGTAACTGGAATTGAGCCAGGAATTGGGTTTGAAGAAAACTCCACGTGTATGCATTTCTCAGGAAAGTGCTGAGTCACGCTGAAGAGAAAGCTTGTGAATGTTTGCTCATTGTTTTCTTATTTTGAGTTTAACACCTATCCTGAAAGGAAGGAGGGAAAGAAGAGGTTGTTCTAGAGGAACTGAGTTATTCTTTTGCTATTAAGTGCTTCACAAACACAAGGGTAAAAAGAAGTATTTTTACCTTGCTGAGCAAAGCTGTTTCTCTAAGACTGAGCAACGCTATCAACCAGCTGCATGTGTTTAAAAGACTGTGAAGCAGTTATACTGATCTAAATGCTCTGTTGCAAACAATCCTGAATGGACAAAATTCCTGTGTACAGTTTACTTGAACCTTTACTTTAAAATAAATTCTGTCATTTGCCTTAACATCGGACCATGACTACACTTCTTCTTAAGAGCCAAACTACATGTCCCAGTATCCACCTGAGGAAAAGCTAGTTTATTTGAGCTCACCAAGAGAAGTTCTCCGTTATCTTGCCCCTCTAAGCCAGAGGCCAGGTGACAATAGTAATGGCGTAATGGAAGACAGCCAACATGGCTTTAGACAAGGAAGATCTTGTCTTACTAATCTGCTATGTTTTTTTGAAAGTCTGAATAAACAGGTAGACAATGGTGAGTCGGTTGATATAGTGTATCAACTTTCAGAAAGCCTTTGACAAGGTCCCTCATGAGAGTGTTTTGGCAAAATTAAAAAGTCATGGGATAGGAGGCAGTATATATTGTGGATCAGGAACTGGTTAAAAGATAGAAAGCAGAGGGTAGGGCTAAATGGCCAACTTTCCCAATGGATAAAGGTGAATAGTGGAGTACCCCAGGGGTCTCTGCTGGGTCCGCTGCTTTTTAACATATTCATAAATGACATGAAAAAGGGAATAACGAGTGAGATTATCAAATTTGCAGATAACACAAAACTATTTAAAGTTGTTAAAACACATGAGGCTTGTGGAAAATTGCAAGAGGATCTTGATAAATTAGACGACTTGGCATCCAAATGGCAGATGAAATTTAATGTGGATAAGTGCAAAGTTATGCATCTAGGAAAGAACAACCCAAACTATGGTTACACGATGCAAGGTTCCACATTAGGAATCACCACCCAGGAAAAAAGATATAGACGTCATCATGGATAACATGTTAAAACCCTCTGCCCAGTGTGCAGCGGTGGCAAAGAGAGCAAATAGAATGCTAGGTATCATAAGGAAAGGAATGGAAAATAAAACAAAGGATATTATAATGCCTCTGTATCATTCCATGGTGCGATCACACCTTGAATATTGTGTGCAATTCTGGTCGCCGTATCTTAAAAAGGATATAGCGTTATTAGAAAAGGTACAGAGAAGAGCCACCAAAATGGTAAAGGGGATGGAAGGATACCCCTATGAAGAGAGACTAAAAAGGTTAAGGCTCTTCAACCTGGAAAAGAAACAGCTGAGAGGAGATATGATAGAGGTCTATAAATTAATGAATGGAGTGGAACGCGTAAATGTAGATCGAATATAGAAAGACTAGGGGACATGCAATGAATCTACAGGGTAACCTATTTGACTAATAAGAGAAAATATTTTTTCACTCGACGTGTAATCAAACTCTGGAATTTGTTACCGGAGGATGTAGTAAAAGCTGTTAGTGTAGCCGGGTTTAAAAAAGACTTGGACAAGTTCCTGGAGGAAAGGTCCATAAACCATTATTAAAAGGGACCCAGGATATCACTGCTTGACCCAATACAAACATTGAGGAACCTGTGTCTCTTGGGGAAACTGCTAGGTATGTATGACCTAGACTGGCCACTGTTGGAAAGAGGATACTGGGCTTGATGGACCTTGGTCTGATCCAGTATGGCATCTCTTATGTTCTTATGGTAGAAAACAGAAGCACCTTAGGAAGAAAAAACAGCCCTGGCCTGAGTACCACCTTTTCTTTGGCAGACAGAAGGAAAGGCGCCCTACACGAGAGTTCTTGCAACTCTGATATCTGCCTAACTGAACAGATAGCTACTAGGAAGATCGTCTTCAAGGTAAGATCCTTCAAGGTACAAGTCCTTAACTGTTCAAAGGGGGAGGGGGGTCCAGTCAGCACTAACACCACCAAATTAAGACCCCACAACAGAACAATGGACCGCAAAGGAGGCCATTCCTGCTTCATCGCCCACAGGAACTGAACTACATCCGGCTGTGCCGACAAATAAATTTCTTGTACTCTACCTTGGTAGCAAGAGATTGCTGCCACCTGTACTCGGACACTGCATGCCAAGCCACCAGCAAAACCTGCCTGCCAAAAGTCGAGAACCTCTGGCACAGAAGCCAACAGTGGCCGACAGTGATTGCTTTCACACCAGGCCTCAAAAACTCTCCACACTCAAATATATGTCAACGAAGTTGAGCATCACCTGACCTTCAGTAAAGTTGATATCACTGGGGCCAATTAGCATCATCTGCACAATCTTTCTCACTCAATTGCCATGCTGTAACAATAACCACTCTGCCTGCTGCATCAGAATTGGCCCCTGATACAGTGGGTCTGGCCGACCTGGGAGCCACCAAGGTCTCTCCACTGCCAGCCACACCAAGTCAACATATCACGATCTCCAAGGCCAATCTACCAGCAGAACCAACCCCAGATACTCCTCTTTTCTGAACCACTCGACCTATGAGTGCCCAGGATAGAAATACATAAAGCAGACCTTGCGTTGGCCAAGGCTGCACCAGCGCATCAAGACCTTCCGACAGTCTGTCTCGTTTTGTCCTGTAAAATCTTGCTGCCTTTGCAGATTCGAATGTTGTTATGCGATCCATAATCAGTTCCCCCTAGCGACTGACCAACTGAGCAAAAACTGTTTGGTTGTGCGCCCACTCCCTGGGATCGATGCGAACCCAGCTGAGATAGTCTGCCTTGACAATATCCTTTCCTGCCATATGCACTGCCAACAAAGTCTGCAGTGTTCTCCGCCCAAAACAACAATGGAGCCGCTTCCCCTTCCAGATTTATCCTGCTTGTTCTGCTCTGCCAACTGATATAAGCCACCGGGATGGCATTGTCCGAGAACACGCTGACTGCCTTTCCGAGATGCAAAGGACAGAACTGCTGCAATGCTAAGTAAACAGCTCTCAACTTGAGGCAGCTGATCAACCAGGCCGCCTCCTGCGCCGACCAGCACCCCTATGTGATCTGGGACCCGCAATGCATCAGGAACACCGTCTGTCTCTTCCGGACTGCTTGGAACAGAGAGTCTTCCAGGGGTTCCTCTTCCAAGGGAACCTCAGTGCCCATATTGAGGACCTTCAAAGGGTGCACAATCAAAGCAGCAAGCTCTTCTCTCCTATAAACGCATGCTACATGCGCCTCTTCCACTTGTGGAAGCTCACCTTCCTCAAGCTCCATCTCTTCTGCCTCCATATCCTGCTCTAACTCAAACTTGTCGTCCTCATCCAACTGAAGAAAACAATTCCCCAAAAGGGTCATTGTCCATCCTTCTCTTGCTAGGAGCAGGCTCACCCTGAGCTCTGCTAAAGCCTCCAGCAAACCCCTTTTCAGTGCTTTACTTTGTGAGGCCCCCCCCCCCCCGGGCCCCTCTTCTCCTCGCTGCATTAGACAAAAGACCTTAAGCATGAGGATGATAAATTCAGGAGAAAATGCGCTTGCATCCCCCCTGGCTGCTCACTGGCCAATGAGGACTTTGTGGACTTAGTCCTTCTTTTTAGGTTCCTGCACCCTGGGGGCCAAAACGTCCATGCATCCTTCCCTTGCCTCAGCCTGGGTTGTGGAATTTAAACCTCCTCCCACCACAGGGGTTAGAGAGGAGCCCTCTCTCTCTACCAAGGGATGCTCCATCTTTCCCTCAAGGAGCCCCTCCTCCGTTAACCGTGTTTGTATCTCAGAGCTGCGGCAGAGCCCAGCGTTTGATATTGGCCCTTGTGCATGTCACACGCTAGACATATGCCCTTGGAGGAACTTAGCTGCTTCTGAGTCCTGCCCTGTGCGGGTCTCAAGAGCAGTGTCTTTGCTTTTTGGCTTCTATTTTTTTTTTTGTATTAAAATAAGAAAACACGACCAATAGGCTGCCCGAGTCCAGTAACCCCCCTCTATAAGCACCCCGAGCACCCAAACAAACCCCGAAAGATGTGAAAAGAAAAAGTAAAACGAACAGAAAAAAAGCAACTTTTAAAATGGCACCAATTCCTGAGCTGAGCGGGAAATGCTGACAAGCTTCTTCAACGTCCATTAGCTGCCCAACCCTAATAACCTGTCTTCCTGCAATTTTAATGAATAAATGCTTCCTACCACACTCCCAACACAACACTCAGCTTTCTGAAGAGCTTCAAAAAGAATGCAATGTGTGCCTTCGAGTCAGTCCTGACTCCTGGCGACCCAAAAGCTCCTGGGTTTTCTTGGCAGTGTCACCGGAAGTAGATTGCCAGGCCTTTCTTCCGAGGCAATGGAGGGTTAAGTGACTTGCCAAAGGCCACAAGGAGTGCTAGTGGGAATTGAACCCTGGTTGCTTGGTTACCAAGCCAGTGTTCTAACCACTAGGCTACTCCTCCACTCTGAAGAGCTTCAGCCCATCAGAATCTTGGGAGGGGAAAGCCTACTGCAGCTGCGGCCATTCTAAGCGTGGGCTTTTCAGCTCAATGAGGAGTTGCAGAAACGACCCCGCTTTTACTCCAGGAGTGCTTTCTGCCCCCCACAATTTGCCCAGTACCTTAACACCTGAGATAGCTGTAATTCCCATCAGAGGCGCCCTGTTTTCTTTTTTTTATAACTTTATGTGCAAAGGCAGCCCTGAAGACAAGAAATGCAAAGCCCCTCTTTTACTAACACCTTGAAGCCAAAGCCAATGTAAAGAAATTTTTTTTTAATCTTCTTGATTTATTTCTCCAGTGAGTCCTCCCTATGGGAATCACGTCCCTCTAGCTGCTTGGAGACTGACATACTGGAAATGATGGGCGGAGCCGCCGGTATTTCTATCCTGATATCATTAACATGACATGCTCAGTCTTCAAGCTGCTGGTGGGATGACACAACCCATAGGTGCTGGACTGGACTGAACAATAAGGAATGGCCCCTAAATATTTAAGAGATAATAAACAATAGAATATTAAGAGCACATATTTATGAGACTATCCAATGTTATGAAGCTGCTTTTATGCTAAACAGAAACAAAAAAGACATTAAAAGTGGACAATGGGGGGGAGGGGGAGATGGGATAAGGGAGGAGGAGGGGGGTGGGGGCTGGGGAGGGGGGTAACCTGTCTACTGGAGGGAGCAGTATTGCCTTTGAGAGCCCTGTATCACTTGATGGGACTGTGGAATAGAGGTGAACCGGAGGGGAGTGGGCCGGGGGCTGAGGCTGGGCAGCCACTGGCTTTGCCACACAGATACCTATGGGGCGTTGGAGCTAACACACACCCATCATTACTCTGGGATCTAATGTGAGGGTGCTCTCGTGGAATGTGGGGGGCCTCAATACCCCGGTCAAACGCACCAAGGTTCTTCAGGCTTTGAAGAAAGAGGGGGCCCAGATTGTCCTGTTGCAGGAAACTCATTTAAATGCTCTTGAACACCTTAAATTACGGAAAGATTGGGTGGGTCAGGTGTACGCAGCCTCTGCTACGGGGAAGAAGAGGGGGGTAGCGATATTGATCAAGAAAGGGATCCCGGTGGAAGTGCTGCGGGAGAATGTTGACCCCCGGGGCCGCTATCTGTTTCTGCACATGCGAATGGCTGGAGAAGAAGTTTTTATTGGCAATATTTATGCCCCTAATGTCTATGAGCACGAGTTTTTCCGTGGCATTCTGCAGAGACTGGAGGCGGCTCCGCGGATCCCTGTCATTCTGGCGGGTGATTTCAATTGTCCGCATGACACGACCCTTGATAAATCCCATCCGGTGCAGAGTGTAGGGTGGACGAGAAGAGGGGTGAATTACCTTTGCCGTATGGGTAACCTTTTAGATGTGTGGCGCGTTCTGCATGAGGGGGAGCGTGATTACACACACTTATCTAGAGCTCACAACACTTGGTCGCGAATAGACTATATCCTGGTTTCAGAGGCAGTCTTTGGGAAAGTGCAAAGGGCTGAGAAAAGGCCTATTGTGATATCGGACCACGCTATGGTCTGGATTGATTGGAGGGGCGCAGGAGCAGATGGGTTTCGGTGGTCCTTCCCACGGCAGAAGGGACAAGATCCGGAATTTGCGCTATTTCTACGGCAGAAGTGGGCAGAATATCTAGAATTTAATGAGTCCAGTTGCCCATCCGTAGCCACGGTGTGGGAGGCGGGAAAAGCGGTCATGCGGGGTCATATCATTGCGTATATGGCAGCGGAAAAGAAGCGGCTTAATGGCGCTATTGTGCATCTCACCCGGGAACTTGAGCAGCTGAAGAAAGGGGTGGGACGAGACCCGACGGGACAGCGTACTCGGGCGTATTTAGCTTCACAAAAGAGGCTGAACGCCCTCTTACAGGATCGCGCTCTGCATTCCTTGCACTATTATCGACACTAACTTTTTCGCTACGGTAATCGATCGGGCAAATTACTCGCACGCTTAGTACGGGATGGGGGGAGTACGAAAGTCATTACGCTCATTCGCGATGCGGAGGGGCAGAAGCAGAGTGATTCCAAGAAGGTCGCGGGGATATTTAAGCAGTTTTACGAGACTCTGTATACCCCCGGGACGGAAGATCGGGAGGAGGAGCGACGTTTCTTTGAGGGCCTTGCAATTCCCCAAATCTCACAGCAGGAATTGTTGGACTTAAACAGGCCTATCTCAGGGGGCGAAATTCAGAACGTTATCAGGAAAGGCAAGCCCCATAAGGCCCCGGGGCCGGACGGCTACGGGGCGGAGTTTTACAAGGTGCTGGAATGCCAAGTTACGCCGACCTTAGCAGCCCTTTACGCGGAGGTGTTGGAGGTAGGGAAGTTCCCCCGAGACATGCGTATGGCCTCTATCTCCCTCATCTACAAAGAGGGCAAGAATCCAGAGGATCCGGCGGCTTACCGGCCGATCTCGTTGATAAATTACGATATGAAAATTTTGGCTTCGGTGTTGGCCGGAAGGATACAAGCAGTCCTCCCCAAGTTGGTCGGACGGCATCAGGCGGGCTTCGTGCAGGGGCGAGACGCGACTAGAAATATTAACAGTGTTGTGTTGGGCATGGAGCGCTGTATACATGCGGGTACCCCGTTGCTGCTGGTTAGTCTGGACGCCGAAAAGGCTTTTGATAGGGTATCCTGGGATTACATGTTCGCGGCACTGCGGGGATTTGGTATGGACGGGGCCCTTTTGGGCTGGATACGAGCCTTATACGAGGAGCCGCTGGCGTATGTGGTGGTGGGAGGGGATCAGTCTGACACCTTCCCCCTGCGGCGGGGGACTCGGCAGGGATGCCCCCTATCCCCTGTTCTGTTTGTCCTCCAGCTAGAGCCGCTCTTGCTCAAGTTATTACACTCTGAGGAGGTGCAGGGGATGGAATGGGCCAAGGGCGGGCTGAAGGTTAGTGCGTTTGCGGACGATATGTTGTTATGTCTCACAGACCCACAACGGTCCCTCGTCGCTGCTTTGGCGTTGATTGAGCGATTCGGCTCATTCTCTGGCTTGAAGATAAATGCAGCAAAGTCCTTGGCATTGGATGTGGGCGACAAGGTTAGAGCGCTGTGGCGGCAGGACTTCCCCTTGGGATGGGCGGACGGTCAATTTCGTTACTTAGGTATTCAGATTCCCTCCGCGTTAGCACAGCTGTATCGAGTGAACATTGGGCCCCTACTTGAGCGTACCATTGACCGCTTGAAGCGGTGGCGAGAGTTACAGCTTTCTTTGAAGGGCCGCATCGCTCTTTTTAACATGGTCAAGGTGCCTTGGTGGCTGTATGTACTGCGGCATCTTCCACTTTGGCTTTTGAAGCGGGATCTGCAGTTATTACAGAAGCATTTATCGAAGTTTCTCTGGAGAGGCTGCAAGCCTCGTATTGCTCTGGCGGCTTTAATGCGGGAGGGCGAAGTAGGCGGGGCACAAATGGCCTCCCTTCGTGAGTATAATGTGCTCTATTTAACAAGAGCCCTTCGGGATTTATTTGAGCAGACGGGTGAGATCCTCCCGCTGGAATTGTTAACCGACCTATCGGGCGGTCAATGTCCAGTTCGGTTGCTTCACTCCCCCCCGCGGGAGCTGCCACCCCTTTGGTGGCGGTCCCTATGCCTGCGCGGACTTGGACTGGCTTGGAAAAGCCTGTGCCATATTCGCGGCTGCGCGTGGCAGTATACTGACTGCCTGCCTCTGGTAGGGAACGCGGACTTTGCCCCTGGTGGCGAGGGTCGCGTGGTGAGTGACTGGGCGCGGAAAGGCATCCATTATATTGGGCATTTGAAACTGCAGGGGTTTGCGGAGCTGGACTCCTTTGCCTCGTTGAGGGCCCGTTACCAGTTGCAGAAACATGACTTCTATTTTTATTTGCAGGTTAGGCACTATGTTCGCACCCTGCAGCGGAGAGACGGATCTCTCTTGAAGCTGGGTGGTATGTTGGAATTATTCGAGGCCCTCGCTGGTACCTTGACCGTTAAATCTTTGCGGAGCGCACTTTATCTTGGGGGACGGCGTGCTGTGGCAGACCAGGCCTTGGAGGGCCTGGCCGAGAGGTGGAGGCAGGACCAATTGCCGAATACGACCGGGGAGTTGCTGGGTACGGCGTTCACAGCTATTAAAACACTCTCGGAGTCGGTGCTGCTGCAGGAGACTCAATATAAGTTTTTGTGGAGGGCGTACGGGCATAATGTGTGGGCGGCGTGGGTAGGTCTAGTGGAGACGGATAGCTGCACCCTGTGCCAACGCGAGCCGGGGACTTTGATACACAGATTTTGGTACTGTTCCCTCCTCCGCAACTTCTGGGATGCGGTAGGCACTAAGCTGAGTGAGCGGGTGAGATGCACGATACAGATCACTCCCATCTGGGGCCTGTTGGGAGTTTATAGTGGAGACACCGGTTTGTCGAAGGCGGTACGGAGTCTCTGTGAACGAGGCTTTGTCATAGCGAAGCAATGTCTTTTGCGCCACTGGTTAGCAACCACACCACCGGGGATTGGGGAGTGGGAGCTGGCTATGAGTGATCTTCGAGCTTTGGAGCTTCGGACGGCCAGAGCTGTTGGAGGTACTGTGGGAGAGCGTATAGGGCAGGTCTGGGATCTGTTCCCTGGGTGGGCCCCGGAGCCTATTCATCCAGCTAGACTATCGGGTGGGTATGGGGAGCCCTTGTTGTTAAGATAGGCAGGTTGGTGAGGGGGGAGGAGGGGGGGTGAAGGGGGTGGGGGATGGTTGGCGGGCGGCGGGGGGAGAGGGGGGGGCCGCGGGGGGGAGCAGTAAGAGCCACCGGGACAGTCCCGGTGGGCATGAGTCATGCCCGTTTAAGAGTGGATAGGCGCCATCCAGCCCCCACTCTATGGACTGTTGATGTAGTCGAGGTATGGCCGATAGGACGTGGGGGAATTGGGGGGGGGGGGATTCGGGGGTTGCACTAGCCAACTGTAGGTCAGATGGTGGTGTTCAGCCTTTGGATTATGGATTTTGGGTTTGGTTTCTGGTTTTGCTCATGTTTCTGTATGTTTACAGTGTTTGAAATAAGTTAATAAAAATGATTTTTCTAAAAGTGGACAATATGTAAAACAGAGATTTGCTACCTTAGGGGTTTTTTTTGGTTGTAAAATAAATTAATGATATATGCTATACAGGCTTGATTATATTTATAGGTGGGTTTGACCTTTGGGTGACAATGGATGCCAATCAACCCTACAGGAGTTATCACTGCCAACAGAGAACTGGCACCGATTAATTTAGTATCAGTGGTGACTTCACTTACAGTTTATGGTCAGAATAGAATAAAATGCTATAAACATGTTTTGCGAGAAGTGATATTAAAAAAAAAAAAAAAAGACATGGAAAAACGTTGACAAATATCACAAAAAAAATGTTTCTTGTCCTTATTTTGCACCATATATCAAAACACATTCAAATGTTATTTTTAAATGATCTGATACTTACTTGATTAACAAGAGAAAAGCCATTTCTTCTCCACATCCCAGCATGTACTTGAGCACATAAAACCAGACATCTTAGTGGATGCTCTATTAACATAGGTGGACTAAGTTCACTCTGCAAACATGAAATACAGACCAATGAAAAAAATAATTTAGAAAACAAGCAAGCAAGCGCAAAGTACTATTCTGGTACACAGAAGTAATTGTAGTTTTTTGAAACCAGTCTTCTTGGGTCTTCTCATGTGAGCTTAACAGAGTTAAGTCATGTATAAAAGTACACATTTTGCAAAAAACACCTCAGTAGACTATGAACAAGAGACAAGCATAGGGCAGCTGAAATAGAAATCTGTCATAAGCCTTGAAAATGATTTACAATAAGAGAGAAAAGTCTATTTCTTCTCAATTCCATTTGGCTATGAAAAGGCTTACAGTCTGATCCAAAGTCTTCTAGCATTTCAGGTTCAAGAACTATAATAATTACCTAAGTAAAATATTTATAGCACAATGGAACATAGAAAATTCATCTGATTCAGAAAGGAGAGGGTCCCAAAATCCTTTGTATGAGTATTTACCAGTGAAATACTACTACTACTACTACTTATAAAGCGCCACGCACGCAGCGCTGCACAGCTAACCTACAAGAGGTAGGCAACATACAAGAGACAGTCCCTGCCCGTCAGAGTCATGCTCATCGGAGCTTACAATCTAGATACCTGGTTCATACTGACTTTTAGCATTAAAAGCAAGTTGTTTAACTATTATAGGTGTTCTCTATAGAGAGCAGGATAAACAAGCCACAGAAGTGGGTGATATCTGAGAGTAATGTGACAGTGCCTCTCCCAGAGCTCAGATATAACTAGAAACATTTTCTGAGCATGCAGATATCTTGCTGCACTTTGTGCTCCTGTGGAGAGAAATACAGTTTTTTCTCCTCAAATCTTGCCGCGTACCTTCATGTGGTGATCCCATTGTATAAAATCTATACCAAAACTCAGCAAGGTGACACTGCAATTTTAATATGGTAGGAAAGAAAAGGAAGAATACATAGCAACCACACATTGTCCAGGATAAAAAGGTGCCCACCTCTATTTATGCATTAAAGCTAGAAATAGTGGTAGTAATAGTGCATACACTGCAAAATGTAGATAATACCTCTGCCGCAAATAAAGGCCATGGTGAACTTGTTTGTGGATCCACTGTGGCAAAAAATAAACCACAGAAGTTAATAAAAACGTTAAGAGGATTAACTACAATTAAGTGGACTCCCACAGATAAGGAGATTATTTATTTATTTAAACAGTTTTATATACCGCTTTATCCTAAAATCAAAGCGGATTAAACAACAAACAAGTCACTACACAGCAAGCAAATCAAGTGGCAGGGTGTGTGGGCATGCAGTGATACATTGAAGTATGTGTGCTGAGTGGTGTGAGGTTGATTGCGTAGTGTACTATATACAGTAGGAGCTCTGTACAGGAACAATATACATTTTACATTTTCTTGCTGAAGGCCATCTACAGCTGTAGGCTATATACAGTATGAGCTATTTACATTTTTACATTTTATTGGCAGAGAGGGAGTTTGTTTGAACAGTTCATGTGATGTCCTTGTAGTGTTCTGTGATGAGCGGTTTTTAGCGTCATCAAGATGTCTTTGAGGTCTTTTGTTGATCTTAGGTTGTCGGGGAGCGATTTCCAGAGCACGGGAGTGATCCGTGATAGTGCTCTTCTTGAAGTGATTACGGTGATTGGTGGTCTTCATTGAATTGCTCGATGAATAGGGTGGTTTTTAGTAGTTTCCTGAATTCTTTTAAATCTGTTGTTGTTTTTAGTTTATCTGAGAGGGCATTCCAGATGGCAGGGGCAGCCAGCGAGAAGGTTCTCATGGATGTGGATTTGTTGGTTCTTGTAAATAGACTGGGTGTTGGTATATTGTTTTTGGTGCTATTTCTGTCTGGTCTTGTGCTTGTTTTGGATCCAGTAAGTTCATGTAGTATTTCTGCTGACATGTTGTTTTTAATTTTGAAGATAGTTAGTGCTGCTTTATATTTTGCACGTGATATCGGTAGCCAGTGGAGGTCATGTAGTATTGGAGTTATATGGTCTTGTCTTGATGCGCTAGCAATGATGCGGGCAGCAGTGTTCTGTATTTGTAGTTGATGGGTGGTTTGTTTGGGTAGACCTTGATATAGTATATTACAGTAATCCAGTACAGGTGTAACGATGGCCTGGCATACTGTGCGGAAGTGTTCATTGTTGAGGAGAGATTTTAATCTCCAGAGCGTTGTGAGTTTGAAGTATGCAGTTTTGGATATCTTGTTTATATGTGGCTGGAGGGTGAGTTGCTTGTCTAGAATCACTCCAAGGTATCTGACCTCATCTTTTATTGTAATCGGTGTATTTGATATGTTGATAGAGGTAGGGTGAATGAATGTGCTGTTTCTCGTTATGATGATTGCCTCAGTTTTTTTTATTTTTTTTTTTTTTTATAATTTAATTTTTATTAAGGTTATACAAAATATCAAATACAGGCAAAATAATATATCACAAAAATAATTAGAAAACAAGCTTAGTCCACATCACGGGGAGTAGTGAGGGAACATCCAGCCGACAGCCAAAAATTTAGCAAACTCTAATTATTACATACAATACTAATATAGACAACCTAAGAAAACATTTTAAAGGCATAACAAACCTCATATACCTATGCATCTGCTGCAACCTGAGAATCTAGCCCTTTAAGAAATAATTCTAGCGAACCAACATCCATAAACACATATTTAGTATTCCCAGATGTGACCAGACATTTGCAAGGAAATTTCAAGAAAAAGGTTGCGCCAGAAGCGAGAACCCTTGGCTTAAGAGCCAGAAAGGCTCTACGCCTAGCTTGAGTTTGCCTGGCCACATCTGGGAACATATTGACTTTTCCACCACAGAATTCAGCATTCTTATTTCGAAAATAAAGTCGCATAACAGCACTCTTGTCTATCTCCGAAGAGAAAGACACCAAAAGAGTAGATCTAGTTGCAATTAAGTCACGCGAAGACTCTATGAAATTAGTAATATCCAGAGAATCTAAAGGTTCAGCCAAGGCTACAGATTGCCGGTCACCAGAGGTTGTAGCCCTCGGGCCTGGCAAATAATATAATTTTGTAATTACTGGCATAGTATTTAACTGGTATCCCAATACCTCAGTCAAATATTTTTCAAATAATATTTTAGGCGACATTAATCTAGTACAAGGAAAATTCAAACACCGAATATTTACCGCCCTCAAAGTATTCTCTAGCAACTCCTGTTGAGTATGTAACGTCAAACTATCTCTCATAAAAGACAAATTAGCAGACTGTAACAAAGAATATTGGGCATCCATTTTCTGACATTTGTTATCTAAAGCAGTTATCTGTAAATCATGCTGAGCCATTTTAGAAACAGATTCTTGTGAAAAACCATTTATCTGAGTGGTAACAGATGATAAAGAGCGCTCAATCCTGGACAGAATACACCAGATGTCAGATAAGGACACATTCTGAGCAGCCTCTGGAGAAGCAGATACACTAGCACTTTGAACGCCTCCAGGAACCGCCGGCAATTGAAGGACTTGAGGCAGAGACACTGCCGCAATGTCCGCCAAGCAGCTAGATGACACCACTGATGATATAGGTTCCAGACCTCCAAGGGCCCCTCCTTCAACGGGTGAAGACGTTACAAGTTGAGGATTCCATAAATTAGCATGTGGGGCAGAGTTTAAACCCCTAAAGAACCAAGGGAGCTATCTAAAGAGATCGAGGGTTTAGGCAGGGAAGCAGGTGGTTTCCCATCACCAGAAACAGACACGATATGCCTGTCCATAGGCCCAGAGATTTTAACAGCCTTATCGGGATTGGGATTACTCACATTTAGCTTCTTCTTACGCTTACCCATACCGGTCCTGGGTCTCCCTGCTCCCTGCGCGCCACGGGCGCCTAAGGGGCGCACAAGGGGCCTCTCAAACCCCTTTAAACGCACCCCTTAAAACGCAACCGCGACCGCGCAACCGCGGAACCACCGCGGATTTCTAGCCCCGGAGATGACGTCGGGGCCAATCACTGCGTCACACCGCTGCTCCGGAGGTCAGACTCCCAACCGCACAGGATAGGCGCAGGACAACGGGCATCAGCTGGACTCCTCTCACACACACCCAAGGTGCGTTTCTCTGCCACTTCCTTTTCTAGCCCCGGAGATGACGTCGGGGCCAATCACTGCGTCACACCGCTGCTCCGGAGGTCAGACTCCCAACCGCACAGGATAGGCGCAGGACAACGGGCATCAGCTGGACTCCTCTCACACACACCCAAGGTGCGTTTCTCTGCCACTTCCTTTTCTAGCCCCGGAGATGACGTCGGGGCCAATCACTGCGTCACACCGCTGCTCCGGAGGTCAGACTCCCAACCGCACAGGATAGGCGCAGGACAACGGGCATCAGCTGGACTCCTCTCACACACACCCAAGGTGCGTTTCTCTGCCACTTCCTTTTCTAGCCCCGGAGATGACGTCGGGGCCAATCACTGCGTCACACCGCTGCTCCGGAGGTCAGACTCCCAACCGCACAGGATAGGCGCAGGACAACGGGCATCAGCTGGACTCCTCTCACACACACCCAAGGTGCGTTTCTCTGCCACTTCCTTTTCTAGCCCCGGAGATGACGTCGGGGCCAATCACTGCGTCACACCGCTGCTCCGGAGGTCAGACTCCCAACCGCACAGGATAGGCGCAGGACAACGGGCATCAGCTGGACTCCTCTCACACACACCCCGCCTCAGTTTTTTTTATGTTGATGTTTATGTTGTTGTTATTTAGCCAGGTTGTTGTTTCGTGAATGCAGGTAGATATGGTAGTGTAGTCTGGTGAGTCCAGTTGAATGGGACTATATGCCACAATGTCATTGGTGTATATGGCGTATTATATTTTGTATTTGTTAAATATTTTGCAAATAGGTTGAATATAAATGTTGAACAGAAGAGCGGATAGTGATGAGCCTTGAGGAACTCCTTGAGTGGTTTTGAAGGGTGCTGAAGTGAAGTTCCCAGTATTTACTCTTTGCTGTCTGTCTTCTAGGTATGACTGAAACCATTTAATAGTGATATCTTGGAGGCCAATTTCCCTTAGGCGCATCAATAGGATGTGATGAGAAACTGTTGAAGGCTGCTGAAATATCTATAAATATTAATAAGTAGCCCTGCTTTATATTGTCTATTCCTTTGATTATGTTGTTGAACAGATGTATAAGGAGTGTCTCCATGCCATATTTTGGTCGGAATCCATGTTGGTGTGGGTCTAGTGGGGCAAATTCGTCAATGCGGTCTTGGAGTTGCCTCTGTACTATTTTTTCAGTTATTTTAGCCAGGAATGGGAGGCTGGATGTAGGTTGGTATGTTGAGGGTTCTGTGTTGTTGGGTGAGGTGGCTTTAGGAATGGGGCGTATGGTGGATTGTTTGAGTGCTTTTGGCATGTAGCCCTGGGTTAGAGATGTGCTTACTATCTTTTGGATGAATGTCTT
Organism: Ichthyophis bannanicus; assembly: GCA_033557465.1. Lineage (NCBI taxonomy): Eukaryota > Metazoa > Chordata > Amphibia > Gymnophiona > Ichthyophiidae > Ichthyophis > Ichthyophis bannanicus. The sequence continues at coordinate 436,840,429 of CM066033.1, forward strand.
GAGTTCTTCTTTGGTGGATTTAATCCAATGCAGCGGGCAGGGGTCCGACGGAGAGGTGGTGGTATTTAGGGCTGTGATGGTTTGTTCTATTTGTTTTGTTGATGGGATGCAGAAGTTCTTCCATTGATTGTTAGCTGTAGAGTTATCTTCAGTTGCTGTGTCCATAAGAGAGATGTTCTTTTGGGGTGCGGTTGGGTGCATCTTGCTTTCATCCTTCATGGTCAGGTCATTTGCTAGGGTCCGAACGATGTTGAAGAGTTCTTTAGGTTTATTGCAAGCTTTTAGTACAAGGTTTGTGTGGTATTGTTGTTTATGTTTGTTTATTAGGTTATTGTATTCTTTTTGCTTCTCCTGATATTGTTTCAGAGTTGTTTCTGCTTTGTTCCATCTCCAGCAACGTTCAAGTTGTCGTAGTTTTCTTTTGGATTCTCTTATTGTGTTAGAATATCATGGGGGTGGATCTGGGCCTGTTTTTGTTGTGGTGTGGATCCTTTCAAGGTGTGAGTTGAGATGTGGCAAGTATGGTGGTGTTCCATGCATAGACGGCTTCATCCAAGTCGGTGAAATCTTGGGGTAGGGACTGCATGGTGTCTTTGAGGAATTCCTCTTTGTTAAAGGCTTTGAAGCATCTGGTTGGCTGTTCAGTTTTCTGAGCTGCCTGTTGGGTATTGTGGTGGAGCTCAAATAGTATGGCATGGTGATCTGACCATGGTATTGGTGTAGTTTTAGGTGGTGACATGAGACCATGATCTAGGGTGTTAGTTGGTATGTATATGCGATCTGGTGTAGAGCCAGAGCGGTGGGATGGTCCCAATAGTACTTGCTTGAGTTGGATGGATTCCATTATTTTATTTATTTATTTATTTATTTATAGACTCTTATATACCGCACTATTAGGCATCAGCGCGGTTCACAAAAAACAGTGAGATACACAATTCAACAGTACTTTGTGTTTACAGAAAACAGGAGAATATAACTTGGATAACAGGGTATATAATTAATAAACATAGTCACAACTCACCGAGCCTTCAGTATTTGCGCCCCAAGTCTATGGAACACCCTACCACCACACATCAGAGCAATCCCCAACTTGAGCCAGTTCAGGAAGGCCCTGAAACATTTCCTCTTTATCAAACACCTCACTTACAGCCCTGAACCCCAGCCACTCTCATATAGTTCGTCCCCAAAAATGTAAAACACCAAACAGGAGCCTTTTTCCATTGAACTTCTTATGTAAATAGTTCACCTTTGTTGATAGTTGATACTTGTTCTCCAAATCCCACTCCCTGTTCAATGTAATGACCAGACATATGCATTTTGTCGGATGTTTTTTGTTACATGTAAACCGCGCTGATTGCAAATAGTGCGGTATATAAGAATTGTTAAATAAAATAAATAAATAAATAATATCACCATGGCTTCAGTTTTGTGTGTATGTGGTCTGTGGGGTATCTGTATTGTATGTGTATGAGTGGAAGGTCTGTGGGTTGGTTGAGATGTCTTTATTGTTTACTGGATAAGATAAAAGGAAGAGGTAGTGTTTCAAAGCTTTGCGAAACTGCAAAAGGTCTGGTATTGCTCGGATGTTTTGAGGGAGGCTATTCCAACACCTTGGTGCACAGAATAAAAAGGCCCTGTCTGAAGTAGTTTTGGTACACTGTGATATTGATTTAGGGACTAACAGAGTATTGAGTGTTACTGACCTTCTGTCTCTATTGAGGGGTGGTGTTTGGATCAAGTCTGATATTGATGAAGATGAGAGTTCTTTGAAGGCTTTGAATGTAATTAGTAAAATTTTGAAAGTGAGTCTACTTTGAATTGGGAGCCAATGAAGATGTTTTAGAATAGGTGAGATATGGTCTTTCCGGGAAGCTCCATGAAGGACTCTAGCTGCAGCATTCATAGCCATTTGAAGTGGGTGTAAGGTGGTTTGTGGAAGACCTTGTAAAATTGAGTTCGCATAATCAAAATGAGGTATGATTAGCGCCTGATAGATGGTTCTAAAATCGTATCGTCTGGCTCTAGCAAGGATCGAAGGTGTCTAAGGGAGCGTATTTTGTGATATACTGCTCTTACAATATTACTAATATGTGCTTTCATATCTAATTTCTGGTCTAAAGTGACACCGAGGTATCTGATGGTGGTCTTGGTCTGGAGGTTAGCATCATTCACTTTCAAAAAGGATGGAGCAGTGAAATTTTGGTTACGTGTAATAAATAACACCTCCGTTTTCTTGTGTTGGATCCTTAGATTTTGGGATTGTAGCCAGTTGGATACTTCATTTATGCAGTTAGTTAATGGATTGAGATCAGGGTTCTCAGTTGTAAAAGGAAAATATAAAAGTACATCATCCGCGTATATCATGCAGTTAACTCTAAAGGATCGAATCAGGTTACAGATAGGCTGCATGTATATATTAAACATAAGGGCGGAAAGGGATGAGCCTTGAGGGACCTCTTGTTTTTGATGAAACTGATCTGATGAAGTATCGTTGGATCGTACTTGTTGCCATCTGTCAGAAAGGTAGGATCTACACCACTCAAGTGCTTTATCAGTAATTCCCTTCCCTTTGAGACGCTCAAGGAGGCGTTCATGGCTAACAGAATCAAAAAGCGGCTGCGATATCAAGAAAAACAAGGACGAACCCTTGGCGGATGTTATCAATTCCTGATAATAAGCTGCTGAACAGAGTAGTTAGAAGCGTTTCCACACCGTGGAATTCTCTGAAACCGTGCTGGCATGAGTCCAGTGGGGCGTTAAGATCTATATGATCCTGAATTTGTTTTTGTACTTCTTTTTCCAAAATTTTTGCTAGTAATGGAATACTTGAAATAGGTCTATATGATTCTGGTTTAAGAGGGTCAAGTTTGTTGTTTTTTAGTAATGGCCTTATTGTTGTTGAGGCAGATGTTTATGCTACAAACCCTATTATTTAAATCAAGAGGGTATACATAAAGAATCTGCCAAAAACTTGAAGAAAGAGGAATACTGCCACTAGAAAAACAGCAAAAAGTGACTAATGCAAATTTTAAGATTTTTAACTTCACAAATCAAAGTAAAGTATGTGAATGATAACATCTTAATTCAATAAGGGCTTCTGTGGAAAGAGACAGAGAAGACCTAAATAAGGGTATCTACAGAAAAAGAAGAGTAGTCTCTCAACAGAAAAAAACCTAGGGCAGAAAAAGAACGCATCTGGAAAAAAAGCACCAGAAGGCAGGCTTGCGCACAAAGAGAAGGAGCGGGTCCAGAAAGACACAAGAAGAACTAAAGTAGTAAGAGAAAGAAAGGATCTGGAAAGAAACACCAAAAAGCATAGCTACTCACCTGTAACAGGTGTTCTCCGGGGACAGCAGGAATCAGTCCTCACATATGAGTGACGTCAGTACTGATGGAGACCTCATAGAAGCATCCTCCCCAGCTTTCCAAGAAAGTATTTGGGAGATGCCACCACGCATGTGTGGTCTCCTTCCTGCCCAAGAATGCCATCTTGTTCAGTCAGATGACATAGCTAAAAGATGGCAAAAATTTAAAAAATGGTAAGAAGCAACTCCAAGGGGAAGAGAGAGGGTTGTGAGGACTGATCCCTGCTATCCCCAGAGAACATCTTTTACAGATGAGTAACTATGCCTTCTCAAGCAGGAAGTCAGTCCTGACATATGGGACTACCTAGCTACAGGATACCGAAAGCTCAGAGAAAAATCACGGTTACCATCAGGGGAAGTAGTGAGCAGCAGCAATTGAGTCTGCAAGAGCAGACTGCAATAGGACCCATGTGCCCGATGGGAACCAGCACTCTGTCTCAGCTTTAAACTCAACTGGAGAGAGGCAGTTGGGAAAGGCTGGAAGGCAGCACGCAGGCGCTGTGGGATGCTCCTAAAAGCTTTCTAATTGGATGCTGGGGAGCGTTCCCGCACAGGCTCCGTCGGTACCGACGATACCCATATGTGAGGACTAAATTCCTGCTGTTCCTGGAGATCACCTGTTACAAGTGAGTAACTATGCTATCCTCGCCTATGGGCAGATGGGGCTCCCTCTTGAAGGCCACGTCACGGTGCACCGTGACAGGGCCATGGTGGCCTCTGTGGCAAACCTGCACTTCATCCCGATGGTAGATGTCTGTCAGGCCGCCACCTGGTCTTTAGTCCATACCTTTGCAGCTCATTACTGCCTGGAGAGGGAGTCCCGACGAGACAGTGCCTTCGGCCAGGCCGTGCTCCATTATCTTTTCGGAGTCTGGGCAGCTCCTACCCTCCGACCTTTCTATGTTCAGGCTACCAGAGTGCTGGTTCCCATCAGGACTCCCTCTCAAGGTGTGGAGGACAATCTCCGTCCTACTGGTGTGAGACCTCGGGAAGGTGGTGGGGAGCACCACATCTTGGTTGAGGTGAAAAGGCGATACCACCTTCGGAAGGAATTTGTGTGTATGTGGAGCACAACCCTGTTCTTGTAGAACCTAGTGTAAGATGCCTTCACCACTAAGGCTTGAAGCTCACTGACCCTGCGAGTGGAGGTGAGTGCAACCAGGAACACCACCTTCCACGAAAGGTATCGCGGGTGGCAGGTAGCCAGGGGCTCAAAAGGCGGGCGAGTAAGCTGCACCAGTACAACACTGAGGTCCCACTCAGTCACCGGAGGGCGTACCAGGGGTTTCGATAAAGGAGTCCCCTCATGAAGCAGGCCACCAATTGCTGGGCGAGAGGGGTTTGCCATCCACTGGATGGTGATGTGCCACCAGGGCACTGAGGTGCACTCTGATGGAGTTTGATTTGAGTTCAGAGTGCGAGAGATGGAGAAGATACTGCAGGACCAGCTGCACCGGACAGTAGAATGGCTAATCCCATGCTCTGCGCACCAGACTGAAAATCTGCGCCACTTGAAGATGTATGCTTTCCTGAAGGAGGAATTAAGGGAAGACAGCAGGATCTCCTCCACTTCGTCCGAGAGGTTGAAAGGGGCTAGGGTCACCCTTTCAGCAGCCATACTGTCAGTGACAGGGACCCCAGTTTGGGGTGCAAGAGAGAACCCCCCTCATGTGACAGGAGCTCTGGGGAGCTGCCCAATGGGCTGGGAGTCTCCACCGACAGCCGGAGGAGTAACGGGAACCACAGTTGCCTGAGCCATCAAGGGACTATCAGGATCAGCGAGGCCTTGTCGTGGAGGGTCCTGAATAACATTTTGGCAATCAGTGGGGTGGGTAGGAAGGCATACATGAGACCTTCCGACCACGAGATGAAACACGCATCTGTCGCCACCCGGGAAGGGTGGGCTTGCCGAGAGCAGAAGCAGGGCAACTGGTAGTTGACCGGGCTGGCAAACAGGTCTATCCATGGTTCCCCCCAGAGGTGGAAGAGCTGACTGGGCACTCTGGGGTCCAGCTGCCACTCATGCAGCTGGAGAATCCTGCATAATCTGTCGGCCAGTGCATTGCCCTGGCCTGGCAGGTATACTGCCCATAAGAGTATGCCCTGCTGAACTGCATAGGAGCTGGTGGTCATCGACTCGCAGCAGGGGCACGGGACCCCGGGCCCACCTGCTTGTTCACATAGATCACCACCTGGTTGTCTGTTGGACCAACACGGGTTGGCGACGTAGGTGGAGGCAAAAGGCTCAGAGGGTTAGGTGTATCGTCGGTAATTCCAGAAGGTTGATCTGCTGGTTGCTCTCGATCTGTAACCAGCTGCCCTGGGTGTGAAGTTCCTCGCAGTGGGCTCCCCATCCCAGCAGGGTGGCATCCGTCGTGAGGACCCTTAAGGGGCACAGAGTCTGGAAAGGCATCCCTGCCTCGAAATACTGGGGATTTTGCCACCAGGTCAGGGATTCTGCCAACTGGTGGGTCACTACAATTCTATCGCGGAGACAGCCTGCGTCCACTGGTCCCGAAGGCACCACTGTGCGGCCCTCATGTGGAGGCAGGCATCTGGGGTGACATGGACTATGGAAGCCATGCGAGTAGGCGCAGCACGTGCCGAGCGGACACCGAGGGACGGCGTTGTATGTCCAGGGCCAACGCCCTGAGCCAGGTGGCCTGGTCTTCTGAAAGGAAGGCCTTTGCCTGGAGGGTGCCTAGTCTTTCCCCTATGAATTCCAGATACTGTGTCAGGAAGAGTTAGGACTTGGGGCAGTTGACTACAAACCCCATATTTTGCAGGACCAGGATGGTATGTGTGGACCGCCTGCTGCACTTCTGAGGCTGTGCCTCCGTTTATGAGACAATCATCCAGGTAGGGGAAGACAAACACCCCCTGGAGGTGGAGGAAGGCGGTCATGACTGCCAGACATTTGGTGAAAACCCTTGGGGCGGAAGCCAAGCTGAAGAGCAGTACCCTGTACTGCCTGTGGTTTGGGTGAATGAGGATGTGTGTGTAGGCATCCTTCAGATCCAAGGAGCATAGCTAATCTCCCTGCTGGAGGAAAGGCAGCAATGTTCCAAAGGAGAGCATCTTGAACTTATCCCTCACCAGGAATCTGTTCAGATTGCGCAGACTGAGGATAGGCCTTAGGCCGCCTATTCTTTTTGGTATGAGGAAGTACCTGGAGTAGAACCCCTTGCCCCTGAGATGATGGGAAACTGGTTCTACTGCTCTGTTCTTGAGAAGACCTGCCAGTTCCTTCAGTAGAAGGTCCCGGTGAAGGAGAGACCTGGGAGGCTCTCCCAGAAAGAAAGAGGGATGTGTCTGGGCCAGATGGAGGAAGTAGCCCTCCTTGACCACTTAGAGTGCCCAAGAATTGGTGATGATGGCTGGCCACACCTTTGAGCATAGTGGATGAGACGACCCCTGTGGGCTGCTGACCTCCTCGGGGTGGAAAGGCTATGCCCAAGGAGTCAAAAGCTCTCCCCTGGCTGGGCTGGGGCCAATGCCTGTGGCTTGGGAGCCTTCGAGGGCCATGCCCATGTCCCTTGGCCTGCTGACCCTGCTGGGGAGCCGGGGAGGCCTGAACAGGTGGGTATTTTCTGTAAGTAGCCACTTTCCTCAGGTAAAGGGCTTTTTACCCGATCACTTCTGTCGGGGAGGTGCAGTGGTCTTCTTAGAGAGCCTGGTCCTCATCATGAACGGTCTCCAGCTCGGCAGCCTTGTCAGTCATGGGTTTGCCAAAGAGGTTCTCTCTCCTTGGCATGGGATGTCGACCAATTTGTCCTGAACCCATTGTTCGAGGTCAGACGACTGTAGCCAAGCCTGGCATCAGGCACAGATGCCCACCGTTGCTACTCGAGCTACCAACTTGAAGTTGTCATAGATTGCTCCAAGTTTGTGTCTCGGACACTTATGGATGGCTTTGGCCAGGTTCTCGAACCACTGCAGGGGTTCCTCAGAGAGACCAGTTGAGAACCCGGCGGGTTCCTTCGCCAGGTCTCTCAGGTACATGCCCATGTACAGCTGGTATGCCTGGATCTGGCCGATGAGCATCGAGCCCTGGTAGCACTTTCTGCCGAGGGCATCCAGGGTGCATGCGCCCTTGCCGGAGGGGGGGGGGCACTTTGGAGTGCATCTTCTGACTCTTTGGGCTCATCTTTTCCTACCTACCCTCTTTCCTTCTTGCCTACTTTATCCTTTCCTCCTCCCCCTCTTTCTCCTTCACTGTCCCATGTCTGGTCGTCATTCCATCTGATTTCTTCCACTGACTTGTCCAACACCCTTACCTCCTCACAAAAGACTACCTGTGCACTGGACCCAATTCCCTCTAAATGGTTGCTTGAGCCATCTCTCACACTTCTTCCCCCCCTTCTCACGATGCTTAATGCTCGTCTTTCCACTGGGTGTGTCCCTACCCATTGGAAGCATGTGATAATTCGCCCACTACTCAAGAAACCTCACCAATTGGTGCCCAGTCTCACATCCTTCCTTTCCTCGCTAAACTCTTGGAGCGGTTTGTCTTCCACAGTCATCTTCCCACCTTATGGTCCACTAATGCCCTCCACCCTCATCAGTCCGGTTTCCACAAGGGTCACAGTACTGAGTCTATCCTCCTTTCTCTTCTCAATGAGTTCCACACAGTCCATGAACGCGGTGACTTTAAACTTGTTGTTTCCCTTGACCTCTCCTCCGCTTTTGATTTTGTCGGCCACCATACACTTCTATCACGTCTCTTCGATCTCAGTATTTCTGGCATCTCCCTATACTGGTTCCAATCATTCCTCACTGCTCGCTCATTTTCTGTTCACTCAGCTGCCTTGGCCTCCCATTTTGTCATTCTTTCCTGTGGTGTCCCTCTCCTCTTCAACATCTTTCTAGCCCCACTAGCCTTACTGGTTCAGCAGTCTGATATCTCCACGTACTACTACGTGGACAATAATTCTTCTCCATCACACTGATTCCTCCGCTCCTGATCTTTCTTTGCTAAATTCCTGTCTGACCACCATTTTCTCCTGGCTGTCTTCTAATTACCTTCATTTGAACCCCTCTAAAACAACAGCCACTTGGATTACCTTTGGGGGCCCCTCTCCTTCATTAGCTCCCTTTCGCTCCTCTGCTCCAATACCTCTGGTCCCTTCTTTTCGTTACCATGGGGTTATATCTTGGATTCTGCGCTTTCCTTTGCTGAGCACATCTCATCCCTTAATCACCGCTCCTTCTATTACCTCTATCAGATCCGTACAGTTCAGCCTTTTCTCACACCAGCCTCCCTGACTACACTCCTTTCTGTCGTCATCTCTCAAATTGATTACTGCAATGTCATTCTGGCCAGCCTTCCATAGTACCAGCTCCATAAAATTCAGCTACTCCAGAACACAGCAGCACGCCTCCTCACCCACTCCTTTCACTTTAACCATGTTTCTCCGCTTCTCATTCGTCTCCACTGGTTATCTATTTGCTTCCGCTTTCGGTATAAAATCCTTACGTTTGTGAATAGGATCATTCACACTTCCATCCACAAGTATCTGGCTGACTTTTTGCATTTCCACAATCCTCACCCCCTTCTATGCTCTGTTCATACCCACTACCTAGCTCTTCCCTCAGTCTCTAGGACCTGCCTCAAATGCACCCGGGGTGCTGCTTTCTTCTTCCTGGGTCCTACATTATGGAACTCTCTCCCTCACACCCTCTGCTCTGAACTTTCTTTCACTAGGTTTAAGGCTGCTTTAAAGACTCATCTTTTTGAGTTGGCCTTTGACCTTCCCACCCCCCCACTTTGCACCTCCTTGGCCTCACTCTGGTTTTCCTGTAGTTTTTTCCTCTCAACTTCTCTTTTTTCTTCTCACCATCTTCTTTCTGTCCTTTGCTCCACTGTCCTGTCAGTTATTGGTGTTCCTTTTCTTTTCTCTCTTTGCAGTCATTTTACTGTATGTTGTGAACTGCCTGGATGCTTTGGCCAAGGCGGTATATCCAGAAATGAAATAAAGATAAAAATAAAGATGCATGGCCGACACCACTACCATGGAGTTGTGCGGCAGTTGTGACTTCTCGAAGCTTGGGCTCCAGCAGACTCGATACATCGAGTCGAGCCACTTGCTCACCACCAGCACCAATGCCAGTGTCTCCCACATACTGAGCGAGCATTAGCTGTTCCAGGATGGGAGGGATGGACACCGTGAGCGATAACCTCAGAGAGGCCTCTTATTGGAGAATTTCTAGCTCCTCCATCCGAGGGTCTTCCTCCAATTCCATTAAGAACACTAGGGTCTTTGACAACGCCATGTCCTTGGGTGGGGACAGAACCGGGGCTCCGAAGGAGGTGAGTCTGAGGGGACGTCGTGGTGGCAATGGGTGTCCAGCGACTCCTCATTCTCTGTTTCCCAGTCAGAGTAGTCCATCAAGGACTTGAGGGATGGGTGGCTTGCAAGCTCCGGTGCCCAGCACACTGGTTAGGGAAGATCTCAGCCCCATGGAATGGGAGCTGGATAGAGACCTTGGCCGAGGATCAGCTCGGCCTCTGTGGATGTCCTCGATGTCGAGGGCCCAGTGGTCTTGGTGGAGGAACTGCCCCCACACCCGCTGCTAGCGCCGCTGAAACACAGCACAGGAAAGCCGAGAGAACACTGTGCATGCGTGCTAAAAAATGACAAAAAAACGCCAATGTCAAAAAGTAGAAAAAGTACATGTGTATCATAATTTGTGCACTTTTTGAACTTTTTCAAGCATTTCCTGTAGAGGTGGGTTGGGTGGTTATTTTTTGATGCACTTTTTCTAGTTTTTGACATCAGTGGTTTTTCGTCATTATTTTCTTGTTTCTTTTCCTGTCAGCCTTCTTCACCCAGCTGCAGCCGCGTGTATTCGGAACCCCTGCTGTTAGCTTGCTTGTTTTTTCATTGCGCACGCTTGGCGTTGTTTTTTTGGATTTCATGAATATCAGCTGTGTGTGGGGAATCCCTGATGTCAGTTGGCTTCTTCCTCCCCCGTTTAATGCGCATGCACAGTGTTCTCTCGGCTTTCCTGTGCTGTGTTTCAGCGGCACTAGCAGTGGGTGTGGGGGCAGTTTTCTTGCTGTTGCTCCTGAAAAATAAGTTTCTTCTTTTTACTGCTTTAGCTTTATTGTGTTAGTCCCTCTCATTCTTTTTAATTTTTGTAACAAGTGAGAATATTGTTTTTTCTTTTTTTCTTTCTTTTTGCTTTCAGTCTTCTTTTTGATTGTGAAATGGCTATACAACGTTTTTCATGAAGAGCTCCCTGAAGAAGCTGCATGGGCGAAACACCTGCTGTCGGGGCTTCAGTTTGTTGCCCTGTTTTAACTACGGAGCATTTGGCTGTTGCCCTGTTTGAAATGCATTTGTTGCCCAGCTCCTATTGGACTTACAGTTTTATTGCTGTTTTTGCAAGGAGTTTTTGGCTGCCGTTTTTGATTATCGCTACTATTAATGCTAGGAGTGGCTCACTGTGTGTTTCTGTGGGTTGTTGAGGTTTTGGATTTTGGCTCAACTTCCTTTTTTGCTAGTGGTTTTTTTCTGACCACTGATGTCATCTCGAGTATAGTTCATGATTGGAGCATTGCTGTGGCAGGAATTCTGTCTTTGTCTTGCCATATGACTTGCTCATCCTTTTTGTTGATTTTGACAGAAGGGGTGGCTGAGGTCTTTTTTCCTCTAACACAGTGTTGTTTGTTGTGATAGGCTCCTTGTCAGTATTGTTTGCGGAATTGTTCTCACGTTTTTGGGTTGTTTTGCTTGTTTTTTGTTTTGTGGTTTTGAGGGTGGTGTTGGGAGTTTTTCTTAGTATTTTTTTTATTTGTTAGACAATATTTTTTACTGCTGTTTTACGCACTTTTTAGAATTATTATTTATATATTAGATATGTTGGTAATGAATTTGAGACATCTGCCTTTTTAGTTTAGTATTATTTGATTATTATTTTATTTATTGATTGTGTTTTATCTGTGTTTTTATGTATGTTTTACAACACACAGTACAGACTCCTGAAGAAGGCTCTGCCGAAATACGGCTCGTGTAGGGTCTAGTGGTGTTGGTATTCCAACCTCTTGACCTTGTCGGTCTTAAATTATTTTTGAGTTTCTCACTTCTTTGTGTGCCCTTGGACGTTGGTGAGTACTTTGTGCTTTTTGTTGCTTTGGACAGGCTCCTCTTTCAGAGGCCAAACACTAGATCAAAGTCCAATCAGCACCAGGCAAGTCTCAACTCTCACATCATTAAATCCATACTTTAAAAAAGCAAAGAGCTCACAAAACCAGTCTAACTATCCGCGGGGTAAATAATACAGAACTTTGGATTCCATCAGCAGGAACATCTTCCAGGCAAAATGCACAACTCCCACATTTCGGTTCACCATTTTCAACTGGTCCTGTACCCTTTACACCAGGGGTGTCAAACTCCAGTCCTGGAGGGCCATAAACCAGTCAGGTTTTCAGGGTATCCCTAATGAATATGCATGAGATATATTTACATGCACTGCCCCCATTGTATGCAAATATATCTAATGAATATTCATTGGGGGTATCCTGAAAACCAGACTGGTTTGTGGCCCTCCAGGACGGGTGTTTGACAACCCTGCTTTACACCATAGTTGAGAAAATGTAGTCTATGGTTGCCAGCCGGCCTAAGGACCGACAGTTCCCCCTCCCGGATCACATCAAAGATGTTAATGAGTGCGTGAAACACTTTGTTAGAAAGCCTTTGATAGCTTTGACACCGCAGCCTGGATGGCGGCCTTTGCCATCAACATCCAACAGCTGGCCTGGCTACATGCATCGGGCCTCAGAGAGGATTATTCATGCCTGCTTAGTGGACGCCTGTGCATGGAGAATGATCTCTTCAGGGACAAGGTGAAGGAGACTATGACCACTATTAAAGGTAACTGACATGCTGCAGATCCTATCTTCAGAAGGCATCAGATCTCATGTAGCTAAGAAAACAATAGTCTTCTTACAGGTAGCCCTTACTACAAGTGCAGTTACCAACCTTACAATCGTTCTTCTACAAATTACAGTTATTTTGACAATCAGCATGCTCTGGTCGGAGATTGCTTCTGCCTCATTTACCATCAATGAACTGACATCACAACACACACCTAGGTCCTTAAAATCATATGTTCAGGGTACCACATCCACTTTCAGCAGCCCCCCTTTTCCATGTCCTGCCATGCTACATGTTACGTGGCTTTTCAGACAATCCTACAACAACAGATTCATGTCCTCATTTCATCCAATGCCATAGAGGATGTTCCACCTTCAGAAATCAACCAGGGCTTCTAGTCCTGTTACTTCTTCATTCCCAAGAAGTCAGGAGGTCTACACCCCATTCCCGACCTCTGCAAGCTGAATTGCTGTTAAACAGGAAAAATTCAAAAAGAATTCATTGGGTACCATCCTTCTGTTGCTACACAAAGGCAAGTGGATGGCATCATGAGATCTTTAAGAAGCCTATGTGCACATCGTCTTTCACCGCTCATATCAGATGTTCCTCCACTTCTGCCTCCTGGGGAAGCATCACCAGTAAAGGTTGCTCCCATTTGGACTTTCATCAACCTATTGGGTCTTCACCAAGTGTGGTCATGGTGACAGCACATCTCCACATACAAGGAGTCTGTGTCTTCCCCTATCTGTACAACTAGTTAATCACCAGGAGCTCCCCAAATGAAAGCGCTCACTCCCTTTGCTTGACAATTTATTTTCTACAAGACCTAGGATTCCTAATCAACTTTTCTCCCTCATCCTGGCACAGTCACTGGAATTCCTCAGCACTCTCATTGTCTTCCCCTTGGCCAAGGCATTTCTGCCACAACCACGCATTAACATTGTCATTCACCTGGCCTCACAGGCCCTGAAATCTCACTCCACTAATGTGAGGATGATCCTGCGGCTTCTAGGCCACATGACTGCTTCTGTGCACATAGACCTGTTCCAAATGTTGTGAATGCCTGTCATCCAATGGAACCCGAGATCTTGATGGAAATGATCCATTCGTCATCTTTTCAGCAAGATCTCGCTCAATCCTACCTTTCACGAGGCATTCAGATGTTGGTTACATCATTCCAAATTTGTTGATTGGGTAGCCTTACCAGCAGGCCCACTTCCAGTTGATTCTTACAACAAATGTCTTGACTTAAGGGTGGGGCATACAACTATTCCTCCAAACTCAAGGCAAGAGGAGTTCAATGGAGAGGGAATTACATATCACATATAATAGAGTTTTGGAAGAAACTTAAAGCATACTTATTTACATAGGCTTTTTAAGATTAGACTATGATAATTAGGCAAGTTCACACAGTTGACTTAGGCAACACTTTTTGTAATTAATAAGGTTGTTTTGTTGCTGTTTATGAGTTATATTTGTTTTTATGTCACAATTTTAGTTACTGTGGGGGTGATATTAAAAAGGAATAACGCGGTTAGCAGACCTGCAAACAGCATTAATCCTTCTATCAGGGATATTCAGCTGCCCTAACATAGTGAGTGCCGCTGAATATCTCCAGCTGCCACTGCTGCATGCCCCCGATGCTAATCGGTTACCACTGAGGCATTCCGGGGGCTGCACAGGGCCCTTACTGGGAAGAAGCAATATTGAGCCGCTTCCCAGTTATGGCAAGGTGGTGAAAGTAAGGCACAGTAAAGGTTAGCCTAACTTTCGCCAATGGACAGCAGCTGAATATTGCCACTGCCTGGTTAGCTTCCTGACAATCCAGAGAAGCCTGATATTCAGTGCCAGGACCAGATATGACCTTGGCATTGAATAGCAGGATTTAAGTTTCAGCGGCAGTGGCTAGCTGCATAAGGATGGCTAGCCACCGCAGCTGAATATTCCCCCCTATGTATTTATGTGTGTGTTGGTTTTTATTTCAATGTAAAAGTTAAATCTGTTCTCTGTAAACGACTAGGATATGACTATTCATGTACCTTGAATTTTTCCGTTCATTGTAAACTGCACTTGATACTTGGGAAAGAGAGGTATATAAATGTGTGCTAAATAAATAAATGTTTTATGGTTTTATTATGTATGTAACTTGTGATCCACCTAGATCTTAGTATTGCGGGAATATACAGTTGTGGTCAACATTATTGGCACCCTTGCATTTTAGGTATGTTGTGTACATATCTTGAGAAATAATTGGAAATATTCCAACTGTATGTCATCATAATATTTTAATAGTATGTTCAATGGTATACAACAAAAAAAGATGTCTGTGAAACTTAAGATGTAGTAATTTCTGAGAAAAACACAAAATATGGTCTAGAGAGGATTGATAGCACCCTTCACTAATATTTGGTTGCACATCCCCTGGCAGTGATGACAGACTCCAAACATTTCTTGTAACCATTGTCAGACGGCTGCCTGGGTGAGAATCTTCACACTCTTGGCAAGTGCATATTTCTATATGATTTGCAAGGTATTGTGGGCAATGTAGTTCATTCACACCAGACACAGCTGCTGACAATAATTTAGTTGTGCTCTTGGGTAAAGCCAATAAGATATTTATTTATGGGGTTATTTCTCCCAACACAGATATGCTTGGTAGCACATAAATTAGGTTACTTGCTTTCAGTGTTAACTTGGAAAAACAAAGTCAAAATCAGGAAAACAACAAATGAAAAGCCACAAAACAAGAAACAAACTGTTCTTTTCAGGTTAACTTCTGATTACTTCCCACATAGATACAGAAGTGATTCTCTCCTAGCTCACAAGCAATTAGGTAAGGCTTAATTGCTAGCAGTTATCCAGCTGAAACCCCTTTAGCTGGCTTGCTTTCTACTGTGTGAGTCAAATCCTGCTTCAGGAGCTTTTCTGAGTAGATTAAAGAACAAATTTTTATTTCTTTGTGATGGTTGCTGTACTTTATAACAGAAAGTTACCAACGGAGTTTAGATAGAGAGCAGTCCATATAAACAGGATCTTCATCTGCTATTATTCCCCCTTGTTCAACAAGCATGGGTTCAATATCATGGATTGTCACAGATGAATCTCTCAATGGAGCACCCCCAGGAGAATGCTTGTTTCCCTGCTGTCTTTCAAAATTATAGCTAGGGCATAGATCAGTGTTCATACCTGAGCTTCCATTGCTGTTAGAGTTCCTCTCTATATAGCCTGGCCAGTGTGTAGTCCAGTTCTTATGTCCAGCCTTCCAATCCAGATCCCTGGACACTGGATCTCTCTTCACATACCTTATGGCACAGGTCTTAGGGTCCCTTCCACGTGCAGCCGTCTCCCTCACAGGTAGCCTCTGGTGATTCCTAGCTCTGCAGCACCATTCCTCTGGCTTTCCCCAGTCCAATGGTGTATGCTGGCCCTTGGAATACCTCCCAGTATACGTACTGCTTTGGACTCTTCTAGACCTCTCAAAGGCTTTTCTCTTCCTTCTTCCAAAGGGTCTCTTTCCCTCTCTGTCCGTCCGGTTTGGCTTCTGCTTCTGATGATCCTTCAGATGAAACTGATGATCAAACTCAAGCTGATTCTCAGGATACTGAGGACAATTCTCTAGATATCCAAGGTGATCATGAAGATGGTCATCTGTAGAATAAACTCTACTCTTATTCTGCCTGGATGAGTGCTCCTCCCTAACACAGCGCAGCTGTGCTGAATCAGGCCCTGCCCTTTGAGATGAGTGTTTAGGGATTACCTCATAGCCCTCCTGATTGAACACACGTTTCCCCACTTCAGCTCCTCTAATGGCTGTTGGAAACCTGGTGCATTCTGGGACTGGTAGTCTTTTATGGCAAAATTCTGTTTTCTCATTTCTACCAGCACTGACAGGTTGCTTGTTCGGAGACACTTCACCTTTTCTATAGCCCCTTCCTGAGCTATGATAAGCTTCCTTATCACACCATCTATTGAATTCGTACATCTGTCTGCTGGTAGTTTCTTCCACACTTCAACTATGATTAATTCTCTCATGAATGTTTCCAGGATTCCCTTTTACCAATGGCAGATTTCAGCTCTTTCCAAACGTTTTCGACTGGATTTAGATCAGGACTCATAGCTGGCCAGTTTAAAAACATTATTTTTCCTTTTTAAACACTCTTTTCTACTTCTAGGTGTATATTTTGGGTCATGGTCCTGCTGGAGGACCCATGACCTTCGACCCAGACCTAGCTTTCTGACACTAGGTAGCACATTTCGTCCAAAAACCTTGGTAGTCCTCTGACTTCATCATTCTTTTAATACGTTCCAGGCCCCCAGTTTCTGAGGCAGCAAAACAGTCCCACAATATTATGGAACCTCCACCATATTTAATTGTAGGATGGGTGATTCTTTTCCTTATAAGCTTCATTTCTTCGCCTGTAAATATATTGCTGGTCTGCATTGCCAAAGAGTTCAAGTTTGGTTTCATTTCTCTACAGAACATGTCTGTTTTTGAGCATGGTGTCCTCCCTGGCCTTTGCCAATGAAGTCCTCCTTTGTTTACTGCATGGGGTATGGTGCAGGTTTAAGTCACCACTCCAAATTGCTCCAGATCAGCTTTAAGCTCTTGGAGCTGTATGTGATGTTTTTCCAACAGTTCGCACTAACCTTCAAAGACTTCTTGGATTAATTTTCCTCTTCGCACCACATCCTGCGAAGTTCTTGACAGTTCCATGTGCAGAAAACTTTTTAATAACATTGCAAACTGTAAACACAGAAATCCCAAGGTCTTTGGAGATGGCCTTGTACCCCTTTGAAGTTTGATGATGACTTTTCTGATGGTCTCAGGCAGTTCTCGTCTTCTCTATTGTGAAACTAGAACAGTGAGTGAATATGGTCATTTTAAACACTATAGCTATCATTCACTGATTGATGCAAGTCATGTGAGAACTGACAATTGATCACAAGTGTGTCTAATTTTACTACAATGGGAATGTGGTTCTTCTGTTCAAACTGATTTGAATTATTTATAAGGGTACCAATAATCATGTTCTTTCTATTTCAAAGAAGACTACCATTCATCCCTCATATAATATATGCAATATCAAAAGAAATAAACCCCCTTTGTGTCCCAGTTTTTGTCCTATTTTTTCTGTTGTAGAATTTACCACGAGCAGGAAAACCCACTCTCGTAGTAAATCGTCCTTTTATTCATTTAAAGAAGGGAACTTTCCCTCTAACTTAAAATCCAAGAGATAATACCACCAATTACACAGGTACACTAAAAAAATTTTTTTTTAAACTGCCTCTAATATTTCGATTGATTTTTACGTTTTTTGGTGCGCTAAATCCAAATCTGGTAACCAATTTGCTCCATCACGTACAGATTTTTTGCTACATTGGGTTAGCAGTTTGAGGTGAACGTTTCAGATTGAGTGCGATCGAGATAAAAGTTTCTTGGATGAATTCTTTATACTAATTGTTTAGTAGTTATTCAAATAAGAATAAAGAAAATTGTAACAAGGCAGCACATAAGAATAGAGTAATGTCAACAAAACACACTGTGATGGTAGCAAAATTGTCTGCACTTAAAACAGCCACATACATGTGCACAAACATTGAGCATATAAGAGCGAGGTTAGACACAAAGCAAAGCAAAGAAATGTGCAAAAAATGTTGTACAGGTATGTATGTAAGAATAGAAAATGCAAACCGCACCATTGCAATACATGAAGACAAACACCAGATGGTGTGAAAATAAAATTCTAATAAATGAGATCCGACACTGTGGTAATAACTAGCAAATTTTTATTTCAAAGTTTAGTAAAAACACGATATTTGTCAACACAGTTTAGATTTTAAAGTCATTCTTGGGTCAATCAATCTCCTGGTGGGCCCGTTTCTTTTTCCCCCGAATGCTTCTCTTGGTGCGCTGCTTGGCGTATCTTTCATCTGGGGTTTCCCGCAGCAGCAACCAGCAGAAATCAGCCATCATAATGGTGTTCCATCTTCCTTGGTACCTTCTCTCTGCGTCCTTGATGTCCTGGTGAAACCTTTCACCTTGTTCTTCACTGTACGCCCCCAAGTGTTCGGGAAAGTAGTTCACATGGGAGTGCAAGAAATGGACTTTCAGGCTCATGTTACAGCCTTGTTCTTTGAAGGCATTGAGCATCCTGGCAACAATATCCTTATAGTTCTCATCCCGCCTGTTTCCCAAGAATTTGAGAACATCCTTGAAGGAATCCCAGGCTTCTTTTTCCTTCTCAGACATCGTTTCAGCGAATGCTCCATCTGAAATGAGTTTCCTTATATCAGGGCCAACAAACACTCCTTCCTTTAGCTTTGCTTCAGAAAGTCGGGGGAACTTTGAGCAAAGGTACCGAAAGCACTCACCATCTTTTGGAAGGGACTTGATGAATTGCTTAATGAGACCCAACTTAATGTGGAGAGGTGGTAATAGAATTTTATCACGAGGTACCAAGCTCTCATGAAGAACATTTTTCTCACCGGGTCTCAAATACTCCTGAATTGGCCAGTCTTTTTTCCCCCAGTGTAGGTCGCGGGCCCGGCTATCCCACAAGCAAAGGAAGCAGGGATATTTGGTGAAACCGGATTGCTGCCCTAATAGCATGGATAGAATTTTAAAGTCTCCACAAATCATCCACTTATGCTCATCATAACGAATCTTCTGAAGAATCAGGGCCAAATTCTCGTATTTGTCTTGGAGAATAACAGAGTGAGCAATAGGAACTGAAGCGAATGTGTTGCCATTATGAAGAAGAACACCTTTTATGCTGTCTTTTGACGAATCAATGAACAGCCGCCATTCAGCAGGATCATACTTGAGTTTAAACTTTTCCATCACTCCGTATATATCGTTGCAAAATACCAAATCTTCCTCTTTGCTGAAATACTTCAAAAATTGTGTCTCGCGGTTGCGGTACCAATAAAAAGTTGTTCCTGGTGACAATAGATTTTTCTGTTTAAGCCGAGAACCTAGCAGTTGGGCAGCATCTTTTGGGAGTCCTAAATCCCGGACTAAATCATTCAATTCAGCTTGAGAGAAAAGTTCAGGTTTCGGATCTGGTTCAGTTTCAAACTCGGAAGTACTGGACTCATCGGGAAAAGCCATCTGATGAGTCTCATCATGATCAGAACCGTCCACACAAATATGATCCAAAGATTTTGGTGGTTCAGGCAAAGGTACTTCGTTGCTATGAGGCATAGGCCTAATTGCTGAGGGAAGGTTGGGGTAACTTATTACGTTCTTATTTTTTATGTTGTATCCCTTCACAATGCAAGAGCAAAAATAGCAGTCACTGCTGTGGTCTCTTTGTTCACGCCACATCATAGGTATTCCGAAACGAAATGCTTGTTTTTTACCTTTCATCCATAAGCGTAGATCTTCCTCACATGTCTTGCACACTTTGTGAGGAGCCCACGGTTTGTCTTGATCGCCTAACTTCAAACCGAAATAGGCGAAATATACTTTTTTAATAAATGCAGAAATGTTCCTCTGCCGCTTTTTCACGGTATATGCCCCACAAATAAAACAAAAACTGTCCGGAGAGTTGACGCAACCTCTGACTCTGTGAGCCATCACAAATACACAGCACTGCAAACTACAACTGTAGTGAACCACTTCGGAATAAAGCTGGATTACGACTGAGCAAACAAAAGGTAATAATGAACTTGCAAGAAACTGAAATTTGACAGGAATGTTCATGTCGCAACCACCGTGTTTGAGCGAGCGAGCGAACGAGGCGAGGCGAACAGGAAAGAACATGCGCCAGCGCGAGTACTGGATTTAGCCCCCCGCCTCCCAATTGTCCTGTTAATGTATAAAATGAATACAAAACACTCTAAAATATCATGAGGGAGTGTTTCTAGTTAGTTAACCATTATAACCTCTATTTTGGGCCAAGAAAATAAACTGCAGTCGGCTAAAAAGAAATTATGTGAACATTCCTTATATGGGTAAGAAATCTAATTTTGCAAGAAAACGTGACGTGATGGAACATTTTGGCTATTTTTCCTGGATTCAGCACCCCAAAATCTATAGGAATCAGTTGCAAAACTGGAGGCAGTTTTTTGGTAGTGTACCTGTGTTATCCTTAAGATTTACTTGTCCACACGGAAATGCTCCGTAGTCACCAGCACATCAAGGTTGTGTGTAAAGCCTTAAGTTTGGCGGCGTCCATCAACGCTGAATTTAAGGCAGATGGACGTCACATCCAATGAAAAAACGTTTACAGGAGAATCGATTTTGCATAAGCACGGGAGTGAGCTCAGTTCCTGTCATGACTCATTGTCAAGAGCATAACCATTCCTTTCAGGATGTCCAATGGCGTATAACTGATTTTGTTCCTGAATCCAATCGGGGGTGGTGGGGGGGGGGGGATCGATTGTCCCGCTTATAATATAAAAAACAATCTTGGATTTATTGTATACAGCATAGGTTTTCAACCCAGTCCTCGGGGAACCCTAGGCCAGTCGGGTTTTCAGGATTCCCACAATGAATATGCATAAGATAGATTTGCATACAATGAAAGAAGAACATGCAAATCTTTCTCATGCATATTCATTCTGGGAATCCTGAAAACCTGACTGGCCTAGGATTTACTATGAGTGGGTTTTCCTGCTCATGATAAATTCTCCAACAAAACAATAGGACAAAAACTGGGACACAAAGGGGGTTTATCTCTTTGATATTGCAAATAATCATGTTCTGGCAATGTCCCAGTTTTGATACTATTTCCTTTTTTAATTGGTCTTGTTTTATTTGATTATTTTGTGTGTCAAATATGTATGCATATATAGTCCAAAGCCATTTCACTGGCCACTTTTTTTCTTTTCTTTTAAGGAGATATTGGGCATTAAAGGGTTGAACTGTAAGGGTGCCAATAACGTTGGCCACATCTGTAAATGTCAAAAAATTAATAAATAAAATTACTCTCTATGCAGTTTGGGTTTTCTACCAGTGGCTGACGCATAAAATGGTCTTCCATCCAGAGGACCAGGTGGCAATGTACTATTCCCAACAAACAAGAGTGCATGGGCTCCTAGCATCTTTGCAGAGAAGCTCTGAAAATATGGGACTTTGCTATCATGTTGAAAATCTATCTCATCGACCTACCTCCTAGAATACCAGAATGTACTGGTTGATGATCTCAGAAAATGCCTGGATCCACAACATAGTCGCTGTCAACCTTTTCTGATGCTAGGGCATCCCAACGATTGACCACTTCGCAATAGAGACCAATATAAAGTGCCCTCTCTTTTGCTCCAAAGTACCACCCACTTACAGTCTACTCACCTGTAACAGGTGTTCTCCAGGGACAGCAGAAATCAGTCCTCACATATGGGCGACATCAGCGCCGACAGAGCCCGTATAGAAGCATCTCCCCAGTTTTCAAAGAAAGTCTTTGGGAGATGCCACCATGCATGTGTGGTCCCCTTCTCGCCCAAGGGTGCAATCTTGCTCGGTCAGTTGACATAGCTAGGACAGTAGTAAAAAATAAGACAAGGTAGGGAGGCAACTCCCAGGAGAGGAGGGAGGGTTGTGAGGACTGATTTTTACTGTTTCTGGAGAACACCTGCTACAGGTGAACAACTATGCTTTCTCCAGAAATGAGCAGGAAGTCAGTCCTCACATATGGGACTCCCTAGCTCTAGGCTGCATAGGACCGAACCACGACAGCACCAACAGTGACCAAGTCAGGTAGCCATGAGTTGCAGAAGATGAGACCCAAACTTAGAAGACTCTGCAATACCATAGGGTCCAGTGGCACTATCACTCTGGTAGCCTGAACACCGAAGGGTTGGAGGGCAGGAGTTGCCTACACCCCAAAAAGATTACAGAGTACCGCTTGGCCAAAGGCACTGTCCCTATGGGAATTACTCTCCAGGCAGTAGTAAGCTGCAAACACATGAACTGAAGACCATGTGGCGGCTTTGCAGATCTCCGCCACCAGCACTGAGCACTGGTTCACCACAAATGTGGCCATCGCTCTCACGCAATGTGCTGTGATCCAATGTTCCAGGGAGAGCCCAGCTCACTCATAGGCAAGGGCAATACAGTCTGCCACCCTAGTGGACAGAGTTTGCTTAGTCACAGGAAGTCCCAGCCTGCTGGGGTAATAAGAAATGAAAAGCTGAGGACCTTTGCAATGGCCCCGAGTCCACTGTAGGTGTAAGGACAGGGCCCACTTGCAATCCAGTGTATGGAGTATAGCTTCTTCCTGACCGGCATGAGGCCATGGGAAAAAGATGGGGAGGCCCATCTCCTGGTTGAGGTGGAAAGGGGATACACCTTTGGTAGAAATTTGGGGTCTGTACGGAGCACCACCCTGTTCTTGTAGAATCTTGTACTGAAGCTCGCTTACTCTGCAAGTGGATGTGAGAGCCACCAGGAAGGCAACCTTCTATGAAAGGCACTGCAGATGGCAAGTAGCTAGAGGCTCGAATGGCGGCCTAGTGAGCCATGAGAGCACCACATTGAGGTCCCATTCTGCCGCCAGAGAGCAGATGGGGGGCTTAGACAACAGAAGGCCCTGGAGGAACCGAGAGACTAGGGTCTGACCTGACACAGGCTTCCCCTCGATAAGGTGATAGTGTGCTGCGATTGTACTCAGGTGCGCTCTCACTAAATTTGACTTTAGCCCAGCATGCAACAGATGCAGTAGGTACTGGAGCACTAGATGCACCAGGCAAGAAAACGGGTTCTCCCGTCTTTTTGCACACCATACTGAGAATCTTCACCATTTAAAAGGTGTAAGCTCGCCTCGTGGAGGGCTTGCAGGAAGCCAACAGGACCTCCTCGACTTCCCGTGGGAGGTTGAAAGGGGCCAAAGCTACCCTTTCAGCAGCCACGCTGTTAGCATTAGAGACCCCAGATTAGGGTGCAGGAGGGAGCCCTCCTCTTGAGATAGGTGGCCCGAGGCACGATCCAGTGGGACCGCAAGTGCTGCCAACAGGGAGAGTATCAGTGGGAACCAAGGCTGCCTGGGCTTCCAGGGGGCAACTAGTTTCAGAGCTGCCCCCTCGTGCCAGACTTGAAAAGGGTCTTAGCAAACAAAGGGGTTGGGGGAAGGGCATAGAGGCGGCCTTCTGTCCACGGGATCAGGAAGGCATCCACTGCCACCCTTGCAGGGTGCAGTTGCCATGAGCAGAAGCGGGGCAGCTGCGCATTGCCCAGAGTGGCAAAGAGGTCCATTACAGGTGTCCCCCAGAGGTGGAAGAGCCATGAGGCCATCCTGGAGTTCAGGCGCCACTCGTTCAGCTGGAGTACTCTGCTCAGTCTGTCCACCAGGAGGCTGTCCTGGCCCGGGAGGTAGACCACTTGCAGGAGCATGTTGTTGCAAGCTGCAAAGGAAAGGAAGGCCACCACCTCCTGGCAGAGGGAGCATGACCCCGTGCCCCCCTGCTTGTTGATGTAGAACATGGCTACCTGGTTGTCCGTCTGTATCAGCACCAGCTGGTGTTGCAGGTGGTGGCAGAACGTCTGTAGGGCCAGGAAAATCTCCCTGAGTTCCAGAAGACTGATCTGTAGCAGGGATTCTGCCTGGGGACCAGTGGCCTTGCGTGTGAAGGTCCTCACAATGAGCTCCTCAACCGAAGCGGGAGGAATCCGTGGTCAGGACCCTCTGAGGCGTGGGTGCCTGGAAAGGCATCCCAGCCCGAAGGCGGCGGAGAAGTTGCCACTTATTGAGGGACTCCACCAGCTGGTGGGACACCCCAACCCTGTTCTGCAGTCTGCACGTGGCTTGCATCCACTGGGAGCAGAGGCATCACTGAGCTGCCCGCATGTGTAGATAGGCTATAGGGATCATGTGGACAGTGGAGGTTGTAGGACTGGTACCTGTTCAGAAACTAATGTCTGAACCAATAGCATAGCTTCCTGTTACAAGATGAGGCCTGCTCTGAACCAAAGACTGAATTAAACAAGATGGATTTCTGTTTTGTTATAACTCAGCATTAAAACTTGCATATCAAGCAATTCTGCAAGTTTATGTACTTCACAGCAGACGTATTATTCCAGCTGACTACGTGCAGAAGAACACTGCTGAGACCTTCACTGTGCTACTGGTACTAGCATTCAAAACAATGTATGGACTTGCATACCAGCAACTTTTGCATCATGGACCTTTTTTTGCAAAAGGACCACCTATTAGCCGTTATCGGATTTGTTGAAGATGACATACAGAATTTGAGACCAGCCAATCACCGGGCTATCAGGACAAAGAATTATACTCTGGACACAGAGGGGCAGGACACAGACGCAGTCCTCCCCTACCCCCACTCCATGAAGGTGTACCCCAGGGATCTGTCTTGGGCCCCCTCCTCTTCTTTCTCTATACCCAGAGCCTTGGCGCGCTTATCTCCTCCCATGGCTTCCAGTACCATCTTTATGCCGATGACTCCCAGATCTACCTCTCTACACCAAGATCTCTGCCTGCCTTTCCGACATCGCCGCCTGGATGTCTCATTGCCGACTGAAACTGAATATGGCAAAGACTGAACTCCTTGTCTTTCCCCCAAATTCCTCCCCTCCTCTTCCCCCTTTCTCAGTCTATGTGGACAGTTCCACTATCCTTCCTGTTCCTTCGGCCCGCAATCTAGGGGTTATCTTTGATACCTCTCTCTCCTTCTCCGCACATATCCAGCTTGTAGCTAAGACCTGCCGCTTCTTTCTCTACAACATTAGCAAAATCCACCCCTTTCTCTCTGAACACACTACCAAAACCCTTATCCACTCCTTAATCTCCTCTCGCTTCGACTACTGCAACCTACTCCTTGCGGGTCTCCCCGTGAGCCACCTCCTTCCCCTTCAATCTATACAAAATCATGCTGCTCGACTAATCTTCCGCCAATCTCGTCATGCCCACACTACTCCACTTCTCAAGTCGCTTCCCTGGCTCTCTGTCCAATTCCGCATCCAGTTCAAGCTTCTCCTGCTGACCTATAAATGCATTCACTCTACAGCCCCTCAATACCTCTTCTCTTGTCTCTCCCTACATCCCCTCTCAGAACCTGCGCTCTGCTAGCAAATTACTTCTATCTATGCCCTTCACCTGCACCGCCAACTCACGACTTCGCTCCTTCCACCTCGCTGCACCATACACCTGGAACAGCCTACCTGTGTCTGTACACCAGGCACCCTCCCTGGCCCTCTTCAAATCCAGATTAAAGACTCACCTCTTCACCATTGCTTTCAGATCCTGACTTATATCCTTATCTTATGCCTTGCACTGAACTCACCTATTATTCTGACTAGAATGTAAGCTTCGATGAGCATGACTCTATGGGTAGAGACTGTCTTTGTATGTGGGCTGCCTCTTGTAGGTTAGCTGTACAGCGCTGCTTGCGTGGCACTCTATAAGTGCTAAATAGTAGTAGTAGTCCAAGAAAACACCGGCAGCACTCTGGAACATGCTCAGAGGCTTGCAGAACACCTGCAAACTTTAACTTCTGAAAATGACTGTTTCACTTGCCTGTCTCTCTGGCTGGAAAGTCAGATAGTGTCCAAGGGCAAAACATCGGGATGGAGTGAATCTCTCCCACAGACCTGCAGCTCGGTGTGACTATGCATTTCATCTCAGCTGACATTGGACTCTGCCATATTTTGACTTTGTGCCGTGTCTGAGACAATTTCTCGGACCCAGCCACAAATGTTCTGGCAAGGGCTAAGGTACTGGTCTTTAATTCCTCTCCCCCCATCCCCCCCAAGTTTGGGGCTAGCTTAGACAGACAAATAATGTCTGAGTGCAGAGCAAATCAGTGACATTGATTCCTAAAACAGAGATTGGGTCTCTTGGTAACTGTAATATGGGGCTACATAACATACTACCTCAGAAAATTAATTTATGCTAATATTTACACTATTTTTTCTATCAGAAATAAAGTCTAATTTATATATAAACACAGTGACGTACTGAGTATTTATACATGTGTATTTATCTGCTACTGACAATTATCTCTTACGTATTGGAGACTCGTCCTCCGGGATGAGTAATTGACTCACCCCTGCCTCTTACAAGGCTATGTAGCCCAGAAGGCAGAGGAGATGACAGGCTAGCATCAACCAATGTCGCTGCAGCTCTGCAGTTAGCTTCCTGAGGCATTCTGCCCTTTCCCTGGGGAGAAAGGCTTGGCCTGCAGGGTGTCCAGCTGAGCGCCTATGAATTCCAGGCTCTGGGCTGGAGTGAGATGAGATTTGGGGTAGTTGATGACAAACTCCAAGTGCTTCAGCAGGAAGGTTGCACACCCTGTGGCCTGATTGGCTTGATGGACCTATGCGGCCATACTGACCCTAATAAGCCAGTCGTCTAGGTAGGGGAAAACAAAGGTCCCTTGCAGACATAAGAGGGCAGTGACCACTACTAGGCATTTTGTGAAGACCCTTGATGAGGAGGCCAGGACAAAGGGTAGAACTCTGTATTAGTAGTGTCCTCCTCCTACCACAAACCTTTGGTACTGCCTGTGGGAGGAGTGGATTAGGATGTGTATGTAAGCATCCTTTAGGTCCAAGAAGCAAAGCCAGTCTTCCTGGTGGAGATATGGCAGCAGTGTTCCAAGGGAAAGCATCTTGAACTTCTCCCCTCGCCAGAAACTTGTTTATGTTTTGCAGGTCTAGGATAGGCCCGAGGCCCCCAGTCCTCTTTGGGACAAGAAAGTACCTGGAGTAGAAGCCTTTGCCCCACAGGCACCAGTTCTACTGCTCTGTCCTTAAGAAAACTTGCGAGCTCTGTGGGTAGCACAGTCTGATGAAGAAGAGGCCGCTCTGGCTCTCCAGGAAAGAACCTGGGTGGATCTGCTACAGGTGAAGGATATATCCTTCCCTGACCACTTATAGCAACCCAGAGGTCCAAAGTGATTGAGGCCCATCTGTAGGCGAAGAGCGCCAGGTGCCTCCCTGTGGGCTGGTGAAGGTCTCCAGGGGGAGGGGAGGCCCTACCCTTGGTGTCAAAAGCTCCCCCCAGGCTGGGTGGGAGCTGGAGCCTGAGGCTTGGGTGTTTTTGCCTTCTGAGCCCTGTGCTCCTGCCTCTTGGGATGAGAACCTTGTTGATGGCCAGGGTAGGGCTGGTACTGATGACGCTGTGCAAAGGCACCCTTTTCCCCGACAGTTTTTTGAGGGGATGGGATGAGGTCTTCTTAGAGAACCTCTGACAGGTCAGCATCTTTGTTGGCCATGGGTTTGCCGGAAAGTTTCTCACTAGTACAGCGGACACTGAACAATTTGTCCCGGACCCA